>OZ005653.1:52630270-55030270 GCA_963930645.1 Salticus scenicus
TGAATGTTTCCTTGTTTGTGTCTGTCTGCGTGTCTGTTGTTAGCATATATTGCAGCAGAAGTTTAAAGCTCGCTATTCGAAATCAGTATCATATTGGGCGGATGATACACTAAATTTTTCGTGGACATCATGCAACTGGTTCGTGTAAAAGGAAGGACATCCAGGAGAGTTCCAAATATATTACATTTATGGGCGAAATTTCTTGTACGTATAGTTTAACATCAAAAGACTACACTGAGCCAAATGAAATGAGCATATATTCTATATATGCATAAAAAAAGTTTCATGAAAAACATGGCCTGAAAATCATTCAATATTCGTTTACAGGGCTACCTAAGAATTTCGATATATAGTAGTTATATTTTGAAATTGTTCGAAATTTAATTCAGATTGTGTTGTGTGTTTTTCATATAGGACTATATTTAAGTGAAAAATATAGTATGTATATAATTATGGCCATTATACAGGACTATTTAAAGCGAAAACATTTTTTACATTGAATGTAATTTGTGAAAGTGCTTTACTATATTTTACCATATAAAAGTTCACTTGAAATCAAGACTTTAACGCATATTATCAGCGTAATTTAAAAACATATTTTATTGGAAATTAAAATTTGTATTTTAAAGTTCATATGAGTTTGTCACTTGAGCAGTTTTGTCAAGATTGGTAAATTTCAAAGAATGGTGTTTGTGAAACATTTTTAGATAATTTGAAATAAATATAAAAATTGAATAATAACTTTGAATTCTTTATAAATGAAGACACTATATTTAAGCAGCGGTTTGAGGGCGGCAGTACACATACAGTTATAAGCCAAATAAAACTGTTCATAAAACTTATTTTAGTATTTTTTCAATTCCTACTATTAGTTCATACTCTCCCCTATATATATCTTGTACAAATCTTGCAATCGATTTTTAACTAACTTACCGACTAGCTAGAAATTTGAAACTTTCAAGATTGCTCTGAACACGGTGACAACACAATACTTCGAAGTCCGATTTTCGAATTTTATATTAGTTTTCTTATAATTAATTAAAATATGAAAATAAAATTATCCTAATAGCGTTAAAAGAGCCATTAAAATATTAACCATATTAGCTATAATTTAATTGTTGCCAAAAAAAAAAAAAAAAAATACGAGTTCATTTAATTTCGACATAAAAATAAATACATTTAATTAAACGTGAGCATTAAAAAATTATAAAAAGTTAAATTATGCATATCACAAAAATTGACGTCATTATCGATTTAAAAATTTTATGCACATTGATAAGAGCTCTATGATTTATCAGAAAATTTAAAACATGGTATATAATTTTTTTTTTTTTTTTTTTTTTTTTTTTTTAATCTTATAATTATTTTATTTCATTTTGCACGCAATTCTAAATTATATTTAAAAAAAAAAAATCGATAGTGTTTGTAAGTAGGAATTGACTTAAAGAATTTTTCTTTTATATTACTTGTTTTTCAATTAGTTTAATATATATTGTAAAATGTCATATCTTACTACTTAATCTTCAAACTATACTTATAGTATTGACATGCAGGGTAAGAGAAGGTCATGTGAGTGACACACAAGATTATTTTAATTTAAAAATAAACGTGTATCTGTACTTTTTCCCGGAACTACCTTCTGTAAACGAATAAAAATAAAGAAATGAAGATGAAATAATTGCCATTTCTTTTTCCTTTTTTTTTTTTTTTTTTTTCCCTAAATGTAAAAGCAATATTTTTCTCTTACTACAAAATTGTGTTATTTCCTCATTTTTTTTTTTTTTTTTAAATTACTATTAGAAAAAAAAAAAAAAAAAAAAAAAACTTTCCTGAGTAAATACGACGGTGCAGACCGTGACTAGCTCTTTATTTCCTTTTATTACCAACTGGTGATCATCCTCACTAAAAAGAAAATTTCATTTCTGTTTAATTTAAATCCGTGTTCCAGAGGTGTTACAGGTCAATATACTGAAAGTTGTGGAACAAGGATAATTTAGGTTTACCAGAAAAAAAAAATGCTCTAAGGAGATTTTAAGTAATTTAAATATTTTTATTTGAGAGTATTAAAAACATACTAGTGTTAAAAAATAAATAAATAAATAAATAATAATAATAATAATAATAATAAAATCTAAATTTTGCACGTTCTTTGATTTTATCAATCATTAAAAAAAGTTTTTTAATTAAGTTTTACACATTAAAACTGATTGTAGAAAGTAATAGTTATACAGTCATTTTCAAAAGTTTAAGATCAGTAGCCGATTTTCAGTATTTAACACATTGCGATATTAACGCAGATTATTGCGTCATCTCATGCCCGGCACGTTTATCGCCAGTCGTTTATTGGATTTTGTGGTAGACAAAATAGTCGTAGTTGTCTGTTGTGTAATTATTGTAATGGGTAAAAATCCTTCACTTACTGTTACAAAAAGATCAGAAATACTGGCCCTGCAAAATTGGATTTTTTGAACGCCAAATAAGATCGAGAGTAAATGTGAGCAAGACAGCTGTGCGTCAAGCTATTAGCAAATTTAAAATTTTGGGAAAATTTGTGGACCTTAAGAAAAGGGGTTACCCTATAGGGTAACCCCTATAGGGTAACGAGTGCACGTGATGATCACGTGATAAGAAGGATGGTCGCACGAGATCCAAGAACCTCCTGCAATACGATTAGACATTCTCTGGCTGCAAAAAGCGCCAGCGTCAGTCTGAGTAGCTCAATCGTCAGTTTTAGTTCTATTTCAAGACGTTTGGTCAAAGATTTTGGTTTATCATTCCATAAACATCCAAAGAAGCCTCGACTTACTCCAAGAATGAAAAAGAAACGACTCTTAAGGTCCACAAATTTTCCCAAAATTTTAAATATACTAATAGCCTGATGCACAGCTGTCTTGCTCACATTTACCCTCGAACTTATTTGACGTTCAGAAAATCCAATTTTATCCAGGGTCAATATCTCTGACCTTTTTGTAACAGTGAGTGAAGATGTTTTACCCATTGTAATAATTACACAACAGCACTGTCTACGACAAAATCCAATAAACAACTGGCGATAAACGTGTCGGACACCTTCATTTATAGCAGTAGAATGCGTCTGATACAATCAGCACATGAGATGACTCAATAATCAGCTCAATGAATGCAATGTGTTAAAATACTGAAAATCGGCTACTGGTCTTAAACTTTAGCGAATGACTGTAAAATGCCTTACAAAGAGACATTCAAAAGGTGTCGTCTTAAAAAAATATTGAAAAAAGTATATGTGATTCCACTCTTCATAAAACACCGGGAAGTGAAAAAATTATCGGCTGAAATGAATTATAGCGACCACAAAAAATTATCAAAATTAAGCATATTTGGCGATTTAGGACTGTTAGGTGTTCAGTTCGCTAGCACCGAGATTGCAGTGTACGAACAGAACTGTATTTTCTTTATCCGCCATGTACTCAAAATCAATCGCCTAACAATGTGAAATCGCCAAATATGCTTAATTTTGATAATATTTGTGGTCGCTGTAATTAATTTCAGCCGATAATTTTTTCACTTTCTGGTGTTTTATGAAGAGTAGAATCACATATATTTTTTTTCAATATTTTTTAAAGACGACACCTTTTGAATGTTTCCTTGTTAGACATTTTTTATTTCAAAATTTAATTTACGCCTGAGATGATGATATCACTAAATCAGTGAATACTGCAATACTTTTACTCAGTCATAGATAAACTTAATAAATTGTTATTACTTTTAATTTAAACTCTGTAAAAAACCAATTTTTATTTAAAAATACCCTCTTTCCGCCAGAATTTTAAAGCATCGAATTATCTCTCTCTCTCTATATATATATGTATATATATATATATAGTGTGTGTGTGTGTGTGTTCCATTTAGTTAAGTTTGCTTACCCTTATATTTGCAGTGTATGTAGTTTTTCATTTAGATCTTACGGGGTAATGAGTATTTCAATATATATATTTACGTAAAGGAATTCGGATTATCCCCCTCTACGGGAGATAATAGCCTCTAGCGGTTTTCAGTAATATTAATGTATATTAGCAAATATCCAAAAATTTATAATTATATAAAATATATTATAAATTGTTTAAAACTATATAAATATATATTATAAAATAGTTAAAAAATGATTTATAATCTAATGTTTTCTATTGTAAAAATATTTTTTGCAACAATTACGGTTCTTTTACAGATTTACAAAAAAGAATAAAAAAGAATTATGATATTTTACTATCTTTCGGTGTAAACTGCGCTGCAAATTTCCTCCAAAAAACCTTGATACAATTATTGCTGATTCTTATGTATAATGACCTCTTAAATCCGAATATGATCATAATTTTGCCCAATCACCCACCGTTTTCCCAGAGTTCAATTTATATCACTGTTCGGTAAATTTTTTGGCTGTGAATTTGGGTTGGAGGGTGGAAAAGGTATATTTTAACACTTAATATATATATATATACAGGGTGGCCATAATTAAACTGCAAGTGTTCAAGGGGTGCTGGAGAGAAAACTACTGGGAATATTACAGTGAAATTTGGTATCTACACGTTTCAGAACATGCGCAAATCAAATATACAAAAAAAAAAAAAAAAAATCGTCATTTTTGCCCGATAGTTGGCGCTGTGCCGTATTTGAACGCTCACTGCTGGCATATACAACTTCCAAAACCGATAGACAGAGCCTAATGACATTCTAAGAGGCATATAAACAATATAAAACATCACTTGCAGTTTACCAAAATTCCATGCAATTCGCTTCAATAATTAAATTTTTACAGTATCATGGAATCAAAAATTAACGTAAATTAAGATCATGAATTAAACAATCCATAAATTTTTATAAACTGTAAGTGATGTTTTATATTGTTTATATGCCTCTTAGAATGTCATTATGCTCTGTCTATCGGTTTTGGAAGTTGTATATGACACCGGTGAGCGTTGAAGTACGGTACAGCGCCATCTATCGGGCAAAAATGACGTTTTTTTTTTTTTTTGGTATATTTGATTTGCGCATGTTCTGAAACGTGTAGATACCAAATTTCACTGGAATATTCCCAGTAGTTTTCTCTCCAGCACCCCTTGAACACTTGCAGTTTAATTATGGCCACCCTGTATATATATAATGTATAAAAATTATAAAAATAACAGATTAATAAAAAATTATATATGTACTTTATAATTACTTTATAATTACAGGGGCAAATCCCCCACCCCTAAATTTCCCCTTGCTACAAATATTCAAGTTTTAGAATTTTTCAACTCTGTAGCCACTCAGAAAATATTTTACAGTTAAAATAAAAATTTCGTAAATAAAATTAATATAAATCCAATTAAAAAAGAAAATTTATATTAATATACAGCTCTGTACTTGACCGGATTAAGAATTTAAATAAGTAATGAAAAATATTGAAAACGTAATAAAAGTAAATAATGTATGTAATGATGGTTACGTACAGTCGGTAACAAAAGTGTCCGAACACTAACAAAAATTCGTATGTAAAAAAAAGTACACTTCATACGGTTTTGTTAAATAAATCCTTATCGAATCGTGTTCTTACACTGACTAAGAACAAAATTCGATAAGGATTTATTTAACAAAACCATATGAAGTGTACCTTTTTTTACATACGAATTTTTGCTAATGTTCGGACACTTTTGTTATCGACTGTACTAATGGTTATATTGTAGGGCGTGACGGTGCTCCGATATTTTTTTATTTATTTATTTATTTATTTATTTATTTTTTTTGAGATATTTGTCGGATTTTTACATTTCTACTTTACAGTTTTATTTATTTATTTATTTATTTTATGATTAAATAAAATAAGAAATTATTCTTCAGAAAAAAATTGTAGCAAAACAATAAAGAAGGGGAAAAAGAATGAAGTTTTACGGAAAAGAAAAATAAAGCACTTTGCTGGCAATAAATAAATAATAAAAAGTTTTAAAATACTTAGTTTCTATAAATAAATATCGAAACTGTTTAAAAAATGTTAAATGAAATAGAAAATTATTCTAAAATGTCATAGATCTAAAATCGGCTTCCCACTTTCTCTGTATATTCGTAAATAAAATTATCTACGAATCAGCCAATTTTAAAAGAAATACTTTACATATTAATATGCAGCTCTATACTTGACCGTAAAAAAATGAAACCACACCTAATGAAATCCACATATACACTAGCGAGAATGAAAAAAAAAAAAAAAAAAAAAAAAATCTTGATATGCACAGCAGGTATACCAATTAAATTAATGTCAGTGCTGAGTGATTAAGATGCTTGCCATCTCGACAGGTGTTCATTGATGTTTTGAATAGAAAATGAAAAATACACACATGACACAGGGACACAGTATACAGAGCGAGCATTTGGGAGAATTGCCTTCAGACAATTAATTGATTTTTTAGGGTCTATTAAGGGATGAGATAATTGAATATATTACACAAAAATTTCTCAAGATAGCATTAGAAAAAAAAAATGGTAGTGATGAATTAATTGTGTAAATATTCATTAAAAAAGACATCAAATTCGCAAATTATTAATATCGAAGATGCTTAAAAAGATAGAGAACAAAACAAAAACTAAGAAGTCGTGCAATATTAGTCTAGAATAAAGTAATGTGTTTGCTATGCAGAGGTTTTGTTGACCCTAACTTGAAATTTTTGGTAATAAAATATTTTTTCTTATTTTGCAGGAGATATTAAGGAATGAGGTAATCGAATTAATTTGGGAAAAAAAAATGTAAAAGACAGGTAATAAATTAACTGTAAAACTTTTATTTAAAAGCGACATAAAATTCGCGTGTTACTGATATGGAAAATTCCAAAATAAGAAAGAGAGGAAAGAAAACTCAGCAACCGTTCAGTATTTGTTTTTAATAAATTAATGTTGGTTTTGCTGACCGTAACTTGAAAATTTTGCTAATATATCTAATTTTTAGTTTTGTTGATTGTATGGCTTAACTCTGACTACACAACCCGGCACTTCCCCCTCTATTAGCTTTGAGTGCAGAACCGTTATCCCACTAAACTAATTTTTAAGAGCTATTAAGAAACGAGATAAGAAAATATATAAATTCCTGTTCAGAGTGAATTAAAACAAGAAAAGAATATCTTGCGGTTCGTGTATATTATAAACGCATTTAAACTGGTCTTACCCATTACATCGTTTAACCTACAAATGCATTTTAATCAGTTAATAATGCTTTGAAAAATATTTTGTATCTATCTATCTGTCTGTCGGTCTGTCTGTCTGTCTATCTATATAAGATATAGACAGATAGATAAGAAGAAAGTATTAAAGTCGTGATAATTTTCAACCTTAGGTTTTCGATGGATTTACACGTTTTGAGATATCCTGAGCTCAATTTGAGCATATTTAGAAGATATCTGTGTGTTTATTTGTGTGCGTGTGTATCAAAAATGTTTTGGTATCTCACGAACTAATTTTAACTAACTTAGTATTTAGTTACACTTTGTCTTAGAGTGGTGCTGATTACATCTGGATACTTTTATGCATTCTTTCTTGTTGAAATCTTACAACACACAGGGGAAATATTAATAAAATACATTTGGGTGTCTATTTTCAGATACATTAAATCATCTGATTCAATTTTCAGATTGCAGTATTGAGTGAAATCAAATGATAATTTTCTTTCCACTTTTATTAATGTAATGTTATATAAACAGAATAGGTTAATTTTAAAGTTTTTTTTAAAAGTAAATTATAGTTTGTATATGTCTATTCAATAATAGAGAAAACAGTCAGTATTGTTCATTATCAGTCCTTAAATCATTTTGACCACGCACCTTTCAAAACACACATATACTGTTCAAGGTTACATTTGATTATAGTGAAGGAATTTGCTTTTCTCGCTGGAGCTGATGATTCAGACAAAAGAAACTAGTTGGCATAGGTGGACTCTGCTCAGTTCCCCATCATATTTATATTCTCATAAATTTCTAGTGCGAGACATTTTATAATCATGTTAAAAGAAATGAATTTGACCAAAGCTTGATACAGTGACAGAATAAAATCCCCGCCTAATAGGCTATCCACCGTTCACTTCGATAAATTTATCTTATTCTAATCTATTAACTTATTTTATGAGGGTCAATTCCGTTGTTTAGTTTTCATGCTATTATTTCCAATGCAATAATCCTCAAAATTCATATTAATGTGAAAAATGTACAATTTCGCTATGTTGATAAAATCGTAAATTACGAATAATTTACGAAATTTTCCTATTAGAATATTTGTATTCAATCATGTTCAAACAAATATCATAAAAATTTTGAAGTTGTCTAATGTATTTATGGTCCTCAAAATGGAAGTTTATGCTCAATTTTGCCTTATTCTGACATGTTAAGCAAATCGTAAATTCCAAATAACTTACGAATTTTTTAAATTGGAAAAATCATAGTCAAAATGATATTCATGCCAGTATCCTAAATAATATTTCGAAAGTGGTTTGACATCTTTACGAAGAAAATATCCCTCAAGATTGACGTTTATGTGAAATTTTGCTCTATTCTGCCATGTTAAGAAATTCGTAAAATTCTAATAACTTACGAAATTTTTATATTGGAAAATTCATAGTCATTATTATTCATGCCAGTGTTCTAAATAATATTTCAAAAGTAGTCTGACATCTTTACGATGATAATATCTCTCAAAATTGACGTTTATGTGAAATTTTGCCCTATACTGCCATGTTAAGAAATTGGTAAATTTCCAATAACTTGCGAAATTTTCAAAGTAGCATATTTATAGTTACGGATGTTCATTCCGGCATCAAAATGGATATTTTAAAACTGGTCTGACATTTTTACACTAAAAAGTGTCCATTTAATGCACGTTTAAGTGAATTTTTGTCCTATTCTCCCATGTTAAGAAAATCATAAATTTCGAATAACTGCTGAAGTTTTTTAATTCGAATGTTGCAAATAAATAGGGTTTTTGCCAGTGTCGAAAGTAATATTTTAAAACTGATCTGACCTCTCTGCGACAATTTGTTCTTGAGATATCGTGTACACAGACTAACAAACTAACAGACTAACCCACTAACACACTAACACACTAACATACTAACAGACACTCTACAGACAGACACCATACGAATTTTGTCATTTTCGGATTCCTCACACCTGAAAACGTGTAAAAAAGTAAAAAAAAACCGAGGTCGAAAATTTTCACGATTACCTAAGTTCCCCATACCTATAGTATGATGGGGAACTAAAATGTTACGGGAGATGAAAAATGTGCATTAAAATCTAATAAATTCAGCATTTCAAAAGTTATCACGATAACAAATTCAAGTGGCAGCGTTCCAGTAGCCACAACTTGGAAACAAAATTGAGGAGAAAGTTGGACATCGAAATCGTAAATATTTGAATGATAAATACAATGTTTAACTTTGGTTCGAACTGATTCAGTATTTCAAAAGTTATCGTGATAACAAATTCTCAAGTCGTCAAATTCTGGCCGTCACTTAGAAACATTATGGCGGAGCGAGTTGCCCAGAAAACTCATCGAAAATATTTGAAGCATAATTTCACTATCTGACATTTGTTCGAATTAGTTCAGTATTTTAAAAGTTACTGTTCTGATAAATTTTCAAGTGGCACTCTGATTTTTAGTGTCAGCAACTTGAAAACAAAATGGTGTAGTACTTGCCCAGATAAATAATCCAAGATATTTCTATGAAAAGTTCACTGTCCAACTTTGGTAAGAATTAATTCAGTATTTCAAAAGTTGTCGTGATAAGAAATTTTCAAGTGACAGACATACTTTAATTGGCCGCAAATTGGAAACAAAATTGCAGAGCAACATAAATAGTAAAATCATCCAAGATATTTATATGAAAATGCACTGTCGAACTTTGGTTCGGAATATTATTGTGATAAGAAATTTGCTAGTGGCATCGTGATTTCAAGTGGCCATCACTTAAAAAAAAAAAAAAAAAAAGGGACGGTGTGAGATGCCGAGCAAACTTATCTGAGATATTTGAATGACAAATCCACTACTAAAATTTGATTAGAATTGATTCAGTATTACAAAAGTTATCATAAAGACAAATTTTCAAGTGGCCGCCACTTGGAATAGAAGAGGATGAAGTTGCCTAGCGAACTTATCCAAGGTATTTGAACCGTAAATTCATCTCCAACTTTGGTTTGGATCAGCTTAGTATTTCAAAAGTTATCGTGATATTGCCTTTTCAAGTGACAGCCTGATTTCAAGTTGACGCAACTTGGAAACAAACTATCGGAACAAGTTGTCCAGTGAACTCAACCAAGATATTTGCATGATAAGTTCACTGTCCAACTTTGGTTCGAACTGAATCTGTATTTAAAAAGTTTCATGATTATACATTGTCAAGTGTTGGCCTGATTTCACGTTATTTCGCTTACTTTTAGATATCCGCCACTTTGTAAAAAACGGCCGATAAAGTTCATTAATAAACTTGCTTGAGACCCTTATATGGCCCACGTATACATCAAAATTCAGGCAAATCTGGCTTTAAATACGTTTTTTACAATGTGGATTCCGAATTTTTAAGTAGCCTCCGTTCTGAGTTCGATTTTGATTCGATTTTGAGCATTATATCGGAAGTTATAATGATGATAAATTTTCAAGTTTTAGCCTAATTTCAAGTGTCTTCGCATAATTTCAGATATCCACCACTTTGTTAAATATGGTGGATAAAGTTCATTAATAAACTCGAAAGAGACCCTTATATATATCTTTATATTTATATTTCTTTTGTGCGTGTGTATGTCACTGAACTCCTCCTAAACGGCTGGACTGAGTTTAATGAAATTTTTTGTGTGGCTTCAGGTGGATTCGAGAATGGTTTAGATTTACAAATGAAAGTTGTAACTTAATTAGTTCTTTCTTAATTAATTTTTAACCAACTCTTTCAACAACTTTTCCACCTAGATGGCGTGAGTTGTCGTAAACACGATGTCAGAATTTATTTAATGTTGAAATGAATAATATTATAGTTTTAAAAAATTAAAGAACACGCTTTTATAGAAATGTGAACTAAAAAGCACGAAATATCTCTCTTAGTATTAAAATTCAGGGTAAGAGAAAATCGTGTGAGTGACACACCGTAATATTTACATACATTTAAATCTTTAATTAAAATAACTTAGAATTAACAAAAACCATTTTTAAAAAAATCTCCCCTAACGGGGATCGAACGCTGGACCTTTAGATTCGTAGCGCAGCGCCTTACCTCGACGCCGCATCGTTCACGTACAGAATGTATTTTTTTTACAATATAAATTTTTTGTTTGCTCCCAGAGAAGTTACAAACAAACATATATACATACATATATACAGGTGAAGCTAATATAATAAAAGCGTGTTAAAAATGAATTTTTAACCGTATCTTACGAAGTGTTTAAAATATTTTTTCAAAATTAATATTTTTAGAATCGTAACCGTATCTTACGAAGTGTTTAAAATATTTTTTTCAAAGTTAATATTTTAGAATCGTAAACACGATGTCAGAATTTATTTAATGTTGAAATGAAAAATGAATTTTTAACCGTAAGTGTTTAAAATATTTTTCAACGTTAATACTGTTAAAATGTTAAAATTACTTAAAATGGTATATTCTTTTAAAATATACGTCAATATCCGACGGAGTTATTTTATGTTAAAATGAAAAATGAATTTTTAGGCCATTATTATTTGTGCAGATGGAAAATGTACTAAAAGTTTTTCGAAAAATTTCACGATCACAAATGTTGACGGATATCCAATATATCGTCGAAGAATTCCCGATAATGGCGGACAATCTTATCATCTATGGCGGTCATCTATGTCAACAACATAGATATTGACATTGATAACCGATGGGTGGTCCCATATTCGCCTCTGCTGAGCAAAACATTCAATGCTCATATTAATGTTCAGTTCTGCAGTTCAGTGAAGAGCATCAAATACATTTGCAAGTATGTGAATAAAGGCAGTGATATGGCTGTATTTCGAGTTGAAAATACCAATGTGAATGCTCCTCTGGTGAATAACAACGATGAAATAACACTTTACCAAACTGGCCGGTACGTGAGCTCCAATGAAGCTGTTTGGCGTATCTTTGGTTTCCCAGTTCATGTACGGGATCCAGCAGTTCTTCATTTAGCCGTCCATCTTGAAAATGGCCAGCGCGTATATTTCACGAGCGAGACAGTGAATGATCGTGCTATAAATCCACCAAAAACTACTCTCACCGAATTTTTTGAATTGTGTAATCGTGCGGATGCTTTTGGTGCTTTTGCACGGACATTACTCTATTCAGAAGTACCACGCTATTTCACATGGGCTCCAACAAAAAAATGGATGCCCCGCAAGCAAGGCACGCCGATTGATGCATGTCCCGGTTTATTCAAATCAAACACCTTGGAACGAGTATTTACGGTCAATCCAAGGCAGACTGAGTGCTTTTATCTTCGACTGTTATTGGTTAATGTCATCGGCCCTTTGTCATTTCAAGATTTACGTAAAGTGAATGGACAACAGTATCCAACGTATAAAGATGCATGCCTTGCACTCGGCTTGCTGGAAGACGACAACCAGTGGGAGTGTATGCTTGCTGAAGTAGGACTGAACTGTACAGCAAAACAAATTCGTCTACTATTCGTTATAGTGTTAACTACATGTTTCTCGGCCAAAGCAGAGACATTATGGGATAATCACAAAGATTCAATGACTAATGATATATTGCATCAACATCGTTCACGGTGCAACGATCTAACGATAGTATTCAGTGACGCTATGTACAATGAAGCATTGATTGCTATTGAAGATCTTTGCATTATCATTGCCAACTTACCACTCAGTCATTTCGGTATGCATTCAACAAATCGAAATGCATCTGATTTAATAAGCACTGAATTGAATCATGAACTACAATACAATACTGTAGAAATAGCAGCGATTGTTGCTCGCAATGTCCCACTAATGAATGAAGAACAAAGAACCATTTACGACCGCATCATGCTCGCAGTTTTGGCAGGACAAGGTGGATTCTTTGTTTTTGGGGTGCACCAGGTGGAACTGGCAAAACATTCCTTATTTCGCTAATTCTCGCCGAAATACGATCAAATAATGGCATCGCATTGGCTGTTGCATCATCTGGCATTGCGGCAACTTTATTGGATGGATGCAGAACAGCTCATTCATTATTTAAACTGCCACTAAATATTCAAAATAAACCAGACGCAGTGTGCAAAATAAAAAAAAAAAACAATCGTCCATGGCCACAGTGCTGAAATAGTGTAAAATTCTTATCTGGGATGAATGCACTATGGCACACAAACATTCGATTGAGGCGTCGAACAGGACATTGAAAGATATAAAAAACAACGACAAACTATTTGGCGGCACTCTGTTACTCTTTTGGCCCTCCAGCGGCTGAGCGGTTCTGCGCTCAAAGCTGGTAGACGTGAGGTGCCGGGTTCGATCCCCGGTCGCGCTCGTCGGCCTAGCCGTTCGGAGTTTTCCGTGGTTTCCTCCGAAACTTGCGTAAATACGGGCTAGGACCCCTTAGAAAGACCTCCACGGAAGGCACTCCCCCTCAGGCCTAGGACCCCAGTGTTGTCAATCGGCCTTAATCCCTAACACCAACACACACACACTGTTACTCTTTTCACGTGATTTCAGACAAGCATTTCCCGTTATTCCGTGTTCAACATACGCTGATGAGATCAACGCGTGCTTAAAATCATCGTCATTGTGGTTTAATGTTGAAAAAGTACAACTGAAAGTAAATTTGTGCGTTCAAAAGCTTCAAGATCCATCCGCTGAAACATTCTCAAAACAATTGTTAGATATCGGCGATGGAAAAGTTACTACAGATGAAACTGGATGCATAAAATTACCGACCGATTCCTGCACAATCATTGATTCTCAAGATGCTCTTATTGACCAGATATTTCCCGATATACACAGACGATACACAAATCATGAGTGGCTGGCAGAAAGAGCAATTTTAGCAGCAAAAAATGTGGACGTCAACGAATTGAATCTCAAGATACAAGATTTGTTACCAGGAGACTTGGTGTCATACAAATCTAATGATACAGTTTGCGATGCCACCGAAGCTGTAAATTAACCAACAAAGTTTTTAAACTCATTGGATTTACCAGGCATGCCACCGTATATTTTACAACCGAAGGTTGGATCTCCGGTTATTTTGCTTCGTAATTTGAACCCACCACGGTTGTGCAACGGCACGCGATTAGTCATAAAAATATTAATGAAAAATGTTATGGAAGCCATCATTTTAAATGACAAATTCCGAGGTGAAAATATATTACTACTGCGAATTCCTATTATACCCACAGATGTGCCAATTCAATTTAAACGCCCTCAATTTCCAATTAGATTGGCATTTGCAATGACTATCAATAAGTCTCAGGGCCAAACGATGTCTGTCTGTGGCTTAGATTTGAGCACATCATGTTTTTCACACGGACAATTATACGTGGCTCTCGAGTGGTCAAACCATCCAGTTTGTTTGTATTGGCGAAAGATGGGATAACAAAAAATATTGTACACTCTGTTGTATTAAGGGAATGATATTGTTCTTTAGTAATATTGTTATAAGTAGCGATATGTATATAATTTTAAAGAATCAATTTTAATAAATTAAAAAAATAAATGATTGGTGTTTTGTTATTTTTATATTCTTTCACCGTTCACAGCGCTCCATACATCTTTCACTTATATACCACATCCTAACACACTTACAGTAAGTTAGTTATTTTTTTCTAGCAAAATATTCTCTAGAAATAATTTATATGACAAAACAACGTTTGTCGGGTCAGCTAGTATATATATCTTTATATATATATTTCTTTTGTGCGTGTGTATGTCACTGAACTCCTCCTAAACGGCTGGACTGAGTTTAATGAAATTTTTTGTGTGGCTTCAGGTGGATTCGAGAATGGTTTAGATTTACAAATGAAAGTTGTAACTTAATTAGTTCTTTCTTAATTAATTTTTAACCAACTCTTTCAACAACTTTTCCACCTAGATGGCGTGAGTTGTCGTAAACACGATGTCAGAATTTATTTAATGTTGAAATGAATAATATTATAGTTTTAAAAAATTAAAGAACACGCTTTTATAGAAATGTGAACTAAAAAGCACGAAATATCTCTCTTAGTATTAAAATTCAGGGTAAGAGAAAATCGTGTGAGTGACACACCGTAATATTTACATACATTTAAATCTTTAATTAAAATAACTTAGAATTAACAAAAACCATTTTTAAAAAAATCTCCCCTAACGGGGATCGAACGCTGGACCTTTAGATTCGTAGCGCAGCGCCTTACCTCGACGCCGCATCGTTCACGTACAGAATGTATTTTTTTTACAATATAAATTTTTTGTTTGCTCCCAGAGAAGTTACAAACAAACATATATACATACATATATACAGGTGAAGCTAATATAATAAAAGCGTGTTAAAAATGAATTTTTAACCGTATCTTACGAAGTGTTTAAAATATTTTTTCAAAATTAATATTTTTAGAATCGTAACCGTATCTTACGAAGTGTTTAAAATATTTTTTTCAAAGTTAATATTTTAGAATCGTAAACACGATGTCAGAATTTATTTAATGTTGAAATGAAAAATGAATTTTTAACCGTAAGTGTTTAAAATATTTTTCAACGTTAATACTGTTAAAATGTTAAAATTACTTAAAATGGTATATTCTTTTAAAATATACGTCAATATCCGACGGAGTTATTTTATGTTAAAATGAAAAATGAATTTTTAGGCCATTATTATTTGTGCAGATGGAAAATGTACTAAAAGTTTTTCGAAAAATTTCACGATCACAAATGTTGACGGATATCCAATATATCGTCGAAGAATTCCCGATAATGGCGGACAATCTTATCATCTATGGCGGTCATCTATGTCAACAACATAGATATTGACATTGATAACCGATGGGTGGTCCCATATTCGCCTCTGCTGAGCAAAACATTCAATGCTCATATTAATGTTCAGTTCTGCAGTTCAGTGAAGAGCATCAAATACATTTGCAAGTATGTGAATAAAGGCAGTGATATGGCTGTATTTCGAGTTGAAAATACCAATGTGAATGCTCCTCTGGTGAATAACAACGATGAAATAACACTTTACCAAACTGGCCGGTACGTGAGCTCCAATGAAGCTGTTTGGCGTATCTTTGGTTTCCCAGTTCATGTACGGGATCCAGCAGTTCTTCATTTAGCCGTCCATCTTGAAAATGGCCAGCGCGTATATTTCACGAGCGAGACAGTGAATGATCGTGCTATAAATCCACCAAAAACTACTCTCACCGAATTTTTTGAATTGTGTAATCGTGCGGATGCTTTTGGTGCTTTTGCACGGACATTACTCTATTCAGAAGTACCACGCTATTTCACATGGGCTCCAACAAAAAAATGGATGCCCCGCAAGCAAGGCACGCCGATTGATGCATGTCCCGGTTTATTCAAATCAAACACCTTGGAACGAGTATTTACGGTCAATCCAAGGCAGACTGAGTGCTTTTATCTTCGACTGTTATTGGTTAATGTCATCGGCCCTTTGTCATTTCAAGATTTACGTAAAGTGAATGGACAACAGTATCCAACGTATAAAGATGCATGCCTTGCACTCGGCTTGCTGGAAGACGACAACCAGTGGGAGTGTATGCTTGCTGAAGTAGGACTGAACTGTACAGCAAAACAAATTCGTCTACTATTCGTTATAGTGTTAACTACATGTTTCTCGGCCAAAGCAGAGACATTATGGGATAATCACAAAGATTCAATGACTAATGATATATTGCATCAACATCGTTCACGGTGCAACGATCTAACGATAGTATTCAGTGACGCTATGTACAATGAAGCATTGATTGCTATTGAAGATCTTTGCATTATCATTGCCAACTTACCACTCAGTCATTTCGGTATGCATTCAACAAATCGAAATGCATCTGATTTAATAAGCACTGAATTGAATCATGAACTACAATACAATACTGTAGAAATAGCAGCGATTGTTGCTCGCAATGTCCCACTAATGAATGAAGAACAAAGAACCATTTACGACCGCATCATGCTCGCAGTTTTGGCAGGACAAGGTGGATTCTTTGTTTTTGGGGTGCACCAGGTGGAACTGGCAAAACATTCCTTATTTCGCTAATTCTCGCCGAAATACGATCAAATAATGGCATCGCATTGGCTGTTGCATCATCTGGCATTGCGGCAACTTTATTGGATGGATGCAGAACAGCTCATTCATTATTTAAACTGCCACTAAATATTCAAAATAAACCAGACGCAGTGTGCAAAATAAAAAAAAAAAACAATCGTCCATGGCCACAGTGCTGAAATAGTGTAAAATTCTTATCTGGGATGAATGCACTATGGCACACAAACATTCGATTGAGGCGTCGAACAGGACATTGAAAGATATAAAAAACAACGACAAACTATTTGGCGGCACTCTGTTACTCTTTTGGCCCTCCAGCGGCTGAGCGGTTCTGCGCTCAAAGCTGGTAGACGTGAGGTGCCGGGTTCGATCCCCGGTCGCGCTCGTCGGCCTAGCCGTTCGGAGTTTTCCGTGGTTTCCTCCGAAACTTGCGTAAATACGGGCTAGGACCCCTTAGAAAGACCTCCACGGAAGGCACTCCCCCTCAGGCCTAGGACCCCAGTGTTGTCAATCGGCCTTAATCCCTAACACCAACACACACACACTGTTACTCTTTTCACGTGATTTCAGACAAGCATTTCCCGTTATTCCGTGTTCAACATACGCTGATGAGATCAACGCGTGCTTAAAATCATCGTCATTGTGGTTTAATGTTGAAAAAGTACAACTGAAAGTAAATTTGTGCGTTCAAAAGCTTCAAGATCCATCCGCTGAAACATTCTCAAAACAATTGTTAGATATCGGCGATGGAAAAGTTACTACAGATGAAACTGGATGCATAAAATTACCGACCGATTCCTGCACAATCATTGATTCTCAAGATGCTCTTATTGACCAGATATTTCCCGATATACACAGACGATACACAAATCATGAGTGGCTGGCAGAAAGAGCAATTTTAGCAGCAAAAAATGTGGACGTCAACGAATTGAATCTCAAGATACAAGATTTGTTACCAGGAGACTTGGTGTCATACAAATCTAATGATACAGTTTGCGATGCCACCGAAGCTGTAAATTAACCAACAAAGTTTTTAAACTCATTGGATTTACCAGGCATGCCACCGTATATTTTACAACCGAAGGTTGGATCTCCGGTTATTTTGCTTCGTAATTTGAACCCACCACGGTTGTGCAACGGCACGCGATTAGTCATAAAAATATTAATGAAAAATGTTATGGAAGCCATCATTTTAAATGACAAATTCCGAGGTGAAAATATATTACTACTGCGAATTCCTATTATACCCACAGATGTGCCAATTCAATTTAAACGCCCTCAATTTCCAATTAGATTGGCATTTGCAATGACTATCAATAAGTCTCAGGGCCAAACGATGTCTGTCTGTGGCTTAGATTTGAGCACATCATGTTTTTCACACGGACAATTATACGTGGCTCTCGAGTGGTCAAACCATCCAGTTTGTTTGTATTGGCGAAAGATGGGATAACAAAAAATATTGTACACTCTGTTGTATTAAGGGAATGATATTGTTCTTTAGTAATATTGTTATAAGTAGCGATATGTATATAATTTTAAAGAATCAATTTTAATAAATTAAAAAAATAAATGATTGGTGTTTTGTTATTTTTATATTCTTTCACCGTTCACAGCGCTCCATACATCTTTCACTTATATACCACATCCTAACACACTTACAGTAAGTTAGTTATTTTTTTCTAGCAAAATATTCTCTAGAAATAATTTATATGACAAAACAACGTTTGTCGGGTCAGCTAGTATATATATCTTTATATATATATTTCTTTTGTGCGTGTGTATGTCACTGAACTCCTCCTAAACGGCTGGACTGAGTTTAATGAAATTTTTTGTGTGGCTTCAGGTGGATTCGAGAATGGTTTAGATTTACAAATGAAAGTTGTAACTTAATTAGTTCTTTCTTAATTAATTTTTAACCAACTCTTTCAACAACTTTTCCACCTAGATGGCGTGAGTTGTCGTAAACACGATGTCAGAATTTATTTAATGTTGAAATGAATAATATTATAGTTTTAAAAAATTAAAGAACACGCTTTTATAGAAATGTGAACTAAAAAGCACGAAATATCTATCTTAGTATTAAAATTCAGGGTAAGAGAAAATCGTGTGAGTGACACACCGTAATATTTACATACATTTAAATCTTTAATTAAAATAACTTAGAATTAACAAAAACCATTTTTAAAAAAATCTCCCCTAACGGGGATCGAACGCTGGACCTTTAGATTCGTAGCGCAGCGCCTTACCTCGACGCCGCATCGTTCACGTACAGAATGTATTTTTTTTACAATATAAATTTTTTGTTTGCTCCCAGAGAAGTTACAAACAAACATATATACATACATATATACAGGTGAAGCTAATATAATAAAAGCATGTTAAAAATGAATTTTTAACCGTATCTTACGAAGTGTTTAAAATATTTTTTCAAAATTAATATTTTTAGAATCGTAACCGTATCTTACGAAGTGTTTAAAATATTTTTTTCAAAGTTAATATTTTAGAATCGTAAACACGATGTCAGAATTTATTTAATGTTGAAATGAAAAATGAATTTTTAACCGTAAGTGTTTAAAATATTTTTCAACGTTAATACTGTTAAAATGTTAAAATTAGTTAAAATGGTATATTCTTTTAAAATATACGTCAATATCCGACGGAGTTATTTTATGTTAAAATGAAAAATGAATTTTTAGGCCATTATTATTTGTGCAGATGGAAAATGTACTAAAAGTTTTTCGAAAAATTTCACGATCACAAATGTTGACGGATATCCAATATATCGTCGAAGAATTCTCGATAATGGCGGACAATCTTATCATCTATGGCGGTCATCTATGTCAACAACATAGATATTGACATTGATAACCGATGGGTGGTCCCATATTCGCCTCTGCTGAGCAAAACATTCAATGCTCATATTAATGTTCAGTTCTGCAGTTCAGTGAAGAGCATCAAATACATTTGCAAGTATGTGAATAAAGGCAGTGATATGGCTGTATTTCGAGTTGAAAATACCAATGTGAATGCTCCTCTGGTGAATAACAACGATGAAATAACACTTTACCAAACTGGCCGGTACGTGAGCTCCAATGAAGCTGTTTGGCGTATCTTTGGTTTCCCAGTTCATGTACGGGATCCAGCAGTTCTTCATTTAGCCGTCCATCTTGAAAATGGCCAGCGCGTATATTTCACGAGCGAGACAGCGAATGATCGTGCTATAAATCCACCAAAAACTACTCTCACCGAATTTTTTGAATTGTGTAATCGTGCGGATGCTTTTGGTGCTTTTGCACGGACATTACTCTATTCAGAAGTACCACGCTATTTCACATGGGCTCCAACAAAAAAATGGATGCCCCGCAAGCAAGGCACGCCGATTGATGCATGTCCCGGTTTATTCAAATCAAACACCTTGGAACGAGTATTTACGGTCAATCCAAGGCAGACTGAGTGCTTTTATCTTCGACTGTTATTGGTTAATGTCATCGGCCCTTTGTCATTTCAAGATTTACGTAAAGTGAATGGACAACAGTATCCAACGTATAAAGATGCATGCCTTGCACTCGGCTTGCTGGAAGACGACAACCAGTGGGAGTGTATGCTTGCTGAAGTAGGACTGAACTGTACAGCAAAACAAATTCGTCTACTATTCGTTATAGTGTTAACTACATGTTTCTCGGCCAAAGCAGAGACATTATGGGATAATCACAAAGATTCAATGACTAATGATATATTGCATCAACATCATTCACGGTGCAACGATCTAACGATAGTATTCAGTGACGCTATGTACAATGAAGCATTGATTGCTATTGAAGATCTTTGCATTATCATTGCCAACTTACCACTCAGTCATTTCGGTATGCATTCAACAAATCGAAATGCATCTGATTTAATAAGCACTGAATTGAATCATGAACTACAATACAATACTGTAGAAATAGCAGCGATTGTTGCTCGCAATGTCCCACTAATGAATGAAGAACAAAGAACCATTTACGACCGCATCATGCTCGCAGTTTTGGCAGGACAAGGTGGATTCTTTTTTTTTTGGGTGCACCAGGTGGAACTGGCTAAACATTCCTTATTTCGCTAATTCTCGCCGAAATACGATCAAATAATGGCATCGCATTGGCTGTTACATCATCTGGCATTGCGGCAACTTTATTGGATGGATGCAGAACAGCTCATTCATTATTTAAACTGCCACTAAATATTCAAAATAACCCAGACGCAGTGTGCAAAATAAAAAAACAATCGTCCATGGCCACAGTGCTGAAATAGTGTAAAATTCTTATCTGGGATGAATGCACTATGGCACACAAACATTCGATTGAGGCGTCGATTAGGACATTGAAAGATATAAAAAACAACGACAAACTATTTGGCGGCACTCTGTTACTCTTTTCACGTGATTTCAGACAAGCATTTCCCGTTATTCCGTGTTCAACATACGCTGATGAGATCAACGCGTGCTTAAAATCATCGTCATTGTGGTTTAATGTTGAAAAAGTACAACTGAAAGTAAATTTGTGCGTTCAAAAGCTTCAAGATCCATCCGCTGAAACATTCTCAAAACAATTGTTAGATATCGGCGATGGAAAAGTTACTACAGATGAAACTGGATGCATAAAATTACCGACCGATTCCTGCACAATCATTGATTCTCAAGATGCTCTTATTGACCAGATATTTCCCGATGTACACAGACGATACACAAATCATGAGTGGCTGGCAGAAAGAGCAATTTTAGCAGCAAAAAATGTGGACGTCAACGAATTGAATCTCAAGATACAAGATTTGTTACCAGGAGACTTGGTGTCATACAAATCTAATGATACAGTTTGCGATGCCACCGAAGCTGTAAATTAACCAACAAAGTTTTTAAACTCATTGGATTTACCAGGTATGCCACCGTATATTTTACAACTGAAGGTTGGATCTCCGGTTATTTTGCTTCGTAATTTGAACCCACCACGGTTGTGCAACGGCACGCGATTAGTCATAAAAATATTAATGAAAAATGTTATGGAAGCCATCATTTTAAATGACAAATTCCGAGGTGAAAATATATTACTACTGCGAATTCCTATTATACCCACAGATGTGCCAATTCAATTTAAACGCCCTCAATTTCCAATTAGATTGGCATTTGCAATGACTATCAATAAGTCTCAGGGCCAAACGATGTCTGTCTGTGGCTTAGATTTGAGCACATCATGTTTTTCACACGGACAATTATACGTGGCTCTCGAGTGGTCAAACCATCCAGTTTGTTTGTATTGGCGAAAGATGGGATAACAAAAAATATTGTACACTCTGTTGTATTAAGGGAATGATATTGTTCTTTAGTAATATTGTTATAAGTAGCGATATGTATATAATTTTAAAGAATCAATTTTAATAAATTAAAAAAATAAATGATTGGTGTTTTGTTATTTTTATATTCTTTCACCGTTCACAGCGCTCCATACATCTTTCACTTATATACCACATCCTAACACACTTACAGTAAGTTAGTTATTTTTTTCTAGCAAAATATTCTCTAGAAATAATTTATATGACAAAACAACGTTTGTCGGGTCAGCTAGTATATATATATGTATGAAAATTCCAGCAAATCCGGCCTTGAATACGCTTTTTACAATGTGGATTTGAAATTTTAAAGTGGCTGCCACTTCAAAACAAAATTTTCGGAGTAACTTAGTTAAGGAACTCATCAAAAATATTTATAAGAAAAGTTCATTGTTCAAATTTGGTTCCATTTAGAGCATTATTTCGTGAGTTATCGTGATGACAAAAATTTCATTATATATAGATAGGTATAGAGATAGGTATAGAGATAGATAAAGGAAGTAATTGCAATAGGTCGATTTCTAAAGAAATGAACCTAAAAAGGAAATAAGAATTGAAAAGCACAAAAAAGGAGAAGAAAAGGAAGAAATGATGAATAAAACAATAAAAAAGAATATAAAAATATTCGCAAAACTACTTACTTGGTGCAATATAACCAATTTCATAGCTGCCAACCCCATCCGTAGTTTTGTTAGCTCCCGCTCCTTTTTCCACACCACTTAATTTTTAGAATAATTCTCTTCAAATGTATTTACGATGAAACAAGAAGAAAAATACCCTAAAAAAAGTGTGTGTGTGTGCGGGGGGGGGGGGGGTCTGGTATGAATAAAAAAGGAGAGTATTAACAGTACTCCAGATTATCAATTAGGATTTTGGCAAATATGCACTTTGCATATGAAAAAATATTATATACAACAATATGGCCCTTTCAATGGTATGATAATATTTCTATCTATCATTAGCTACAATTTTATTAAATATATATGGTATTAGTCCTTATGCATTTTTCACAAGTTTATACGTTAATTGCTTTAATTGTATTTAGAAAAAACAAATAAAAATTGTTGAAATTCTTTACAGGAGATTTCTGCATTTCGTATTCAAATAACGTTCTTTCACGGCATTATTATCACATTATACAATATTTTTTCTTAAAAGGCTGAAAATGGGTTTGTGGTTTGAATAAATTTCCTTGTTATATGATTTCATGCTTTCATAAACAAATTTTATGCAATTACATCAAATTTACCGGAATCCAAAAAGCAGAGTAGATGCTAGTGTAGTCTGAACACCGTCACTTCTTAACTTCAATTATAAAACTGCCTTGAATATGAAAAATACTTAAATTTGATAATATGCTCATATCAATGATAAGATGATGTCATCCATCTGTTCTTACTCGCAATTTCGATTCCACTAAAATTTATATTTTTTTAGTCAGTATGCATCCTTCCTTAGATTAAGAAAAAAAAAAAAAAAAAAAAACAATAAATTTAAAAATATAATGCCATCAACAAATTCCACTTAAAAATGCTGAAATATTTTATGCCACATTTCTGAATTTTAAATCCAAATTATTCGCTGAATTATTCACCGTATCATTATCCCATTTCATATTGCCTCAAAATTTAAAAAAACGAAGTTCGTGATTTGAATAAATTGCAGTTTATAGGATTCCATGCTTTAAAGAGTATATTTTATTCAATTACTGTAAATATATATTATTAAATATGTTTTATTTCAAAGGAAATTTTTTCGTTTAATTCAATAACTCATGGTGTATATGATGAAAATGATTACGAAACTCTAATTCAACAGGCTTGAAAAATCACGATTCGCCGCATACAGTGACGAATTAGACGTCGCATTTTAAAGAAAGACCGGAAAATATTATGAACGCAAGGAAATCGCTGAATTATGCGAGAAATTTTCCCTTTGTCATCATATTTGTTGACGAAATACTCTGTAAAAAAAGAAATGCAAGATCACGCTGTGTTATTTATCGTAGGATGGTGAACAACTAGCAACTGTAAATAAGAAATACACAGCAAAAATAGTTGGTAGTGTACGAATTACCAGTTTCTTAAAAAATATTTCTAATATATTTTTCTCTGAGAACGCAAGTGTTTTGTTTGGAAATTTTTCAAAACGTGAGCAGAGTTTTTTATTTGAACTAGTTCCTTTGCGGATTTTTGGTTTGAGAAGAAAATGCATATTTAACACTTTGAGTGTCAAAATAATTTCTCTCATTTAGAGTAAACTGCCACCAGAATTTACAAACAAGTTTAAAAGTAAAGAAATAAATTAAGTTTATATTATTAAAGTAAACATTGTAAAAATAAATAAATAAATAGACAAAAAAACAGATCGAGTTTTTGCCGTTTTGAATAAAAGTTAGGGGGGGGGGGGGGGAGAGATTATATACCTCACCTTTCTGAAATGGTTTATAAGTTTCTTTCGTTAAGGTTAAAAGTCTAGCAAAAGTAAAGTAATTAATTTATCTAATACACACAAAATAAATAAATATATATATAAATCACATAAACCCATTTTAACATAATCTTGATCTCGTTTTCTACCTCTATGTCTGTACTCTCTACTTACGTAACTTATTTCTGTTGTTTTTACAATATTCCTATGTTTTTTCAAAATTTCAAAATTGTACGTTGGACTTTATAGACTGTTTTGAACTATTTTTTTTTCTAAATTAATTGAACAAAAACATTGATGAACGATTGATTACCTAAATATTGAACTTATTTTTGTCTTTTTTTTTTTTTTTTTTTGTGATATAGAAATCACAATTTTTTAAAACTTTCTTTTCGTTTTATTTGAAATATATGTATTACGAAATAATCTACTAGCGGTTTAAAACGCCAATGTAAAAAATATTAAAAGCAAACTGCAGTTAGAAGAGAATGACAAAGATGGATTAGTGCTCTTATATATCCACCTTTGTCATTCTGCAATGATGACGGTATGCTTAATGCTATCGAAGCTGCTGTTAGATTTAATATTTTTTAAATTGGTCTGGTTGAATATCGTATCTCAAAACTGTTATATATATATATATATATATATATATATATATATATTCTTGTAACAAAGAAATTAAATGACAAACCTGTTATTCTGCACTAGAGTTGATTAATTAGGATGATTCTCTAATGATCTGTCTTTTGATAAAGATGTTAAAAATGTGATCATGAAAAAATATCCAATATGAGGCACCTTCCCTTCTTTCCTTTATGTACCAACGTCAATAAGGTAATTTGTGCACAAGCCTGAATTATACCTTATTAATTTGTTTAAGTCGCTTTTTATAATGGCTCTGGACAACCGAATCAATGGGGTACTTTTTCTTGTTCTAAAAAATGTTACACTATACCAATAGTATTACAGTCATCACCCTCCTATAAGATATCCTAAACAAAGTAGAACTCTTAGAAGAATAAAATATCTTAAACGAAAAATTAAATTCTTAGAAGACTGTCACGATAAAAAAATATCTCTCCCCTCCCTCTAAAACTCCGAAAAAATCGAAAGCATAAAATACTTTTTTAAATTATGAATTTAACGTAGATTTAATCATTTTGACACGACATGTTTTTACCACCCCGCAATTACTATTACTTTCAATCTGACATAAAAGCTTTTATATATTTTCCTACATTTATATAATCTGATAAAACCATTTTCAAGACGAAAGTGTAGAATGAAACAATTCCTCATATTACTGGATAGTATAATCGCACTACATACCCATGTGTACGCGTATATATATGACAAATATGCATGCGCAGACACATGCACAGACATACATAAATACTCACACACACTTGCATACACGCACAACTATAAGGACAAAGGTACGAGTTCTTATCTATCTACTCATCATGCTTTCAAGAACAAGAACTCTCACGCTCGCATGCACAAACAAGCTATGTAACATACGCACTTGCGAAATTACACATGCAAAAATGCTTGCAGTAACATCATTCATTGCGTATATGGATTATCAACGCACTTTCCACCAGTAAAGAAGTAGCCATTGTCGGCTAAACTGCTAAAATTTGTAATAGATTTCAATTTTTCATTTCTATTTGATTCAATTTTATATATAAAGGATTGCAGGGATTTAGATTGTTAGAGCAAAAGCATATTCTCTCTCTCTCATTCTATATATATATATATATATGTATGTATAACATGTTACTCAAAATTTTGTGCATATAGAAGAGCAAAATTTAAACAATATTTTTTAAAAATTTCATTGAAAATTTTTGAAAATTGATCCGGTAGGATCTTCTTTCCGGAGAAAAAAAAAAAAAATCCCTCGTAATGGTCAGGATAAATTATGATAGGTTTATGTGAAATTAAAAAACCAAACTTTTCTGTTGATACATAAGTATAGCTTGTGCTTGGACAAAGGATTTAAAAAAAAAAAATTGAAATTTGTATCTTATTGGAAGAGTTTCATGCAACACAGTACAATTTACACCACCTTCGTTCAATCACTATACAATTTTGCTTTGAAGAAGTGTGCAAGATTTCAATCGGACCATTAGTTTCTAAGAAGTCGTGTCCGCCAACTTCTCAAAAACTAAAATTTTCTGGGGGGGGGGGAATAGTGTTTTCAGAAAAAAAGCTATTAATGTTTTAAGTAGAAACCAAATGAACCTTTAACCTAATGAGGGAGACCTAATTTTATATATATATATTAAAATTTCAAACACATGTAACTCGTTAAAAAGATTTTTTTTTAATAACATGTAATCACATCTATACCCATATTACCTATACATATGAAATGTTGCAGATAGATGTCAAAATTTATATGTAAATAACCCTTTTAATACACAGTTATCCTTATATTAAATTTTTGTTGTTTTTCGAGTATCTTATTCTTTATTAAAAATATCACCTGCCAAGTTAAAACGCCGGTATACTTGTATTAGACTGTCTATCTAAGAAATATTTGCATGTTCAAGATGTCAAACTTCGGCAATTTCTTGGACATTCTCTCTCTCTCTATATATATATTATACTTTTTAATTTATTTATTTTCGATCAAAAGAACTTGTTTTTGTTTACCTATTTTAAAACAGCTGCATTAACATTTAAATTACGTATATGCTTTCAAACATCTTCATTAATATTTTACACATTAAGTGTATGCCCAGATATGTCAGAGAAAAAAACATAAATACGAAATTTATTCAAATTTATTGAAAAGGTGTCAATAACATCGCATGCATATAATGAAATGATTTATATTTATGACTTTTCTGATTTAAATTTCGACCTATCAAAGAGTAATAACAATATTAACCATTTTAACTATTTCGTTCATGGTAGAGAAAATACAGTAGGCAGCAAAAGTATCCGAGCACTAACAAAAATTCCTGTATAAAAAAAGTACTCTTAATACTGTTTTGTTAAATAAATCCTTATCGAATCATGTGTTTAGACTGACTAAGAACAGGATTCGACAAGGATTTATTTAACAAAACTGTATTAAGTGTACTTTTTCTACATAGGAATTTTTGCTAGTGCTCGCATACTTTTGCTGCCGACTCTATTACTGAGGGATCGACTTTCTGAAGCTGAAGGTTTGCTATAAATAAACGTTTTGAGGTCCTATGAATTCGAAAATAATATTAGCGGTTGATTTTTGTATCTATCCCAGCTAATAAAATCTGCAGATAATTCAAAGGTATTTGGAACAAAAATCTGCAGAAAAACTGCAGTTTGTATTCAAAATCTGCAGAATAACTGCAGTTTGGAAGCAAAAAATGTGCAGATAAAAATATATTTTTTAAAAACTGTTTATTATCCCAATTACCTACATATTATCTACAGTTTTGTCCGGTTTTCTATCTTTTTTATAGTTTTTCTGCAGATTGTTTTTAGCTGGGATTATGAGATTTATTCAAAATATCATCAGGCAGTTCAATTTTTGTATTTCAGTAATCCATATTGTATGACATGGTAATATTACACATGTCTGCGGTAATTTTTTTTTCTTAAGGACATGAGTTTTTCTGATAGTTTTTTGGATGCTTATAAAGAAGAAAATGTTCAAAAATTTCCGTCCCATACAGTTTTTACAGAAAATGGTATATTTTGACAGAAATGAGCTTAAAAATTCACTTTCTCTACTTAGATCTCTGTTATTTCCCAGAATATCTAGGCGCTGTGAATGAAGAAAAAGAATAGTAAGATCTCATCAAGACATCAAAGAAATGGAAAGGAGGTATAATGCCTGATGGAATATTTACATTTGCATGTTAGCAGATTATTGCTGGATGCTGCTTAGAGAGGGCCCGCAAGCAATGAAGAGGAGAAAAAGCTCTTAAGGGAGCTTTGATGTAAAGAAACAGATACATTAAAAATATAATGTGTAAATGATAGTCAATTTTAATGTATTTTATACATAAAAAAGGTTTAATCGTGTTATAGTTTTTGTGTGAATTCTTCATATCTTCATCTTCACTTTTGTGAAAAGACAAGCATTTCTGAATTTAATGCTTAAAGCACTGAAAAGAGAAATGAAAAGTACAATTTAGCAGACCTGTGTTATCTGAAACTTTTTTACAAATATTGGACAAATGGATTACAGAAACATTAAAAAAAAAAAAAAAAATCAAATATACAGTATCCTTGTCGAATAATGTTCTTAGTCAGTGTAAGAACGTGTTTCGACAGCGATTTATTTAACAAAACAATATTAAGTGTACTTTTTTAAACAGGAATTATTGCTAGAGTTCGATTAATTTTGCTGCCGACTATATGGCAACTATGGGTACAGCCACTATACTAAAACTAGCGGAGAGGACGCGTCCAAAATGTTGGAGGGATGCCAGCTTGATCGACAGTTTGGAATTTGGAAAACATCCAATAATTCCGCGCTCTGTTATTGCTCATTTTCACTGAGTCAGATGACTGTCACCCCTATTTTAGCACTGGACTCGTTGAGTTAGTACTTGCGCAGATGCTTCCATGGTTTTATGAAATGCGGTTGAAGAATACCTCGATGTTACATTTAAACACCACTGGATTGCAGTAAATATAAAGAAATGGATATATATTTTTGATATGCGCAAAAACTCATTTTATATAGAATATGCTTTGAAAAGCATTCACCATTTATGTACCGAACAACAAAAAATTAATTTCAATATATATTAGATTCTGTAAGTGGAAATTGGGCAAAATACATTGTTACGTATACGGTTTATACACAATATGCAAGTGTATAAAAAATCAGGGCCCTCCGTGGCCGAGTGGTTATGTCACCCCACTGCTAATCACCTCCGAGCGTAGGAGAGCGGGTTCGATTCCCGTGCTGGCCCTGGGTGATTTTCCATTTCTTCGTATTGTAATTCTGTCATGTGCTATCTGTATTTATCTGACGAAGATTTACAAGCGGACAACGAGTCAAGCATGCATATCTGATGTATATGTGTTATTAATCAAAAATTAACTGAATACTTTTGTTTTGATAAAAGTGATTCACTAAATTATTGCATATCCAAGAAAATTACTTATGAATGACGATTAATTTATTTTATCTCTATGGTTGACAGCTTATTGTTTAAAAATCTAAGTTTATAAGATTTTTTTTCACTACAATTGCAAGTACTAATGTCTGATGAATATTAAAGTAAGATTTTTCGCGGTTATTGTCTTTGTGTTTTTATGCGTACCTATTATCAACATAATTTAAGCACAAATAATTGCAGATAATTCAAATTTGGTATTTTGAATGTACGTCACATGAGTGTGTCATTTGAAAATTTTAACAAATATTGCTATATATATATATATATATATATATTCCAAACCCGTTAAACCGGGCGGAGACCAGGTAGGTAGGGTTCCAAAGGTGTAGATCCCTGTTTTCAAAATTTTCACACTAAAAAATAATTTTAAGTAATATATTTAATTGTCAAACGAATAATGTAAAAAATCTATAAATGGTAAGTACAGTCGGTAACAAAAGTGTCCGAACACTAGCGAAAATTCCTATGTAAAAAAAATGCAATTCATACGGTTTTGTTAAATAAATCCTTATCGAATCATGTTCTTACACTGACTAAAAACAGGATTCGACAAGGATTTATTTAATAAAACCGTATGAAGTGTATTTTTTTTACATAGGAATTTTTGCTAGTGTTCGGACACTTTTGTTACCGACTGTAAATACTAGAAAAAAAATGTATTTAACCAAGAAATATCTTAAGTAAATAAAGTGTATAATTAAAAATATATAATGCCTATGCCGCTTATGTATTCTACAGAAGATTATTAAACAACGTGTTCATATTTCGGTAATATCTTAGATTTAGGTTTAATAGAAAAAAATCCCCTGGCCCTGGATAGACTCTGGCTCCGATGTATCTTACATTCTACTTTCAAAAACCTTTAAAAATTTGCTCCCAGATTCATTAAGAGATATTCACAGCTAATAATACAAAATTTCAAACTTATTGCACAAAATTATTAAAAGTCGACCTTGGTTAAAGGCATAGATTTAACTAGAAATTCATTACAGCGTCTGTTCCTATGCCAATTATCGAAGCAGATTTTTTGGAAAATTTTGGACTTTTGATTGGTTTGAGGCATCGCAGATTAATAGACAGTATAAATAAACTTACTCAGGCTGGAACTTCAGCAAAATCAACTGATTATTGTTCCGTTAAATTTATCTTCGGAGATTCAATTTATCATAAAATTTTGGCTGAATTTCCAAATTTACCAAAAATTCCCCATAAGCTTACACCTGTTAAACGTAACACTGTACTTTCTCTAGAACCAACTGGACCTCCCGTACATATTAAACCCAGACGTTTGAATCCCAAACGTTACAATTCAGTAAAAGAAGAATTTATATTTATGACGAAGAATTTATATTATTATGCAAATGCACTATGAATGCATTATGAATATTTATGAAGAATTTATATTATTATGCGAACCTACAAAATCCTCTTGGTCGTCTCCTCAGCACGTTGTGCCAAAATGTCCAGGTAGCATTCATCCAGTATGTGATTATCGCGAACTGAATGCCGGCACGTTACAAGACCTGTACCCTATACAGAACATACAAGATTATTCCAATTTCCTTTATGGTTGCAAGCTTTTCTTAAAAATGGATATGGTTCGAGCTTATTTTTATATACCAGTCTATTCTGAGCATAGCAATAAATTAAAACTTCTTCACACACCATACATTTTAAATCAGCACAACCGGTTTCGAAAGGACGTAGCCTTTCTTCATCAGGTGCAAACACGTGCAACTGCCTTGGGGGCAAAAGCAAGACTGAAAGCAGGACAAAATCCAGAGGGGGAGGAGTAACACAAACAACCAATAGGAAGCAACATGCAGGGCAGGACCGATCAGAGAGGAACACACGTACACACACACACCACAAAAAGAGGAGGGAGGAAAAGAGTAAACAATTATTATTATTATTATTATAATTTTTTTTTTTTTTTTTTAATAATTTCAATAATATTAAACTAATAAGTAAATTTAATAAAATTTATCCATTAATTATTATTTATTTATTTATTTTTATTTATTTATTTTTTTTTTTTTTAATTAGAATTATTTATTATAACTAATAGGATGTTATAAACATAATGAAGGAAATTATTTAATTGAATTAATAATTTCCTTCATTATGTTTATAACACTACAGCCTGGAAAAATTTGTTTAATTCAATTAAATAATTTCCTTCATTATGTTTATAACATCCTATTAGTTATAATAAAATAATTCTAATTAAAAAATAAATAAATAAATAAATAAATAATAATTAATGGATAAATTTTATTAAATTGACTTATTAGTTTAATATTATTGAAGTTATATATATAAAAAAAAAAAATTAATTGTTTACTCTTTTCCTCCCTCCTCTTTTTGTGGTGTGTGTGTGTACGTGTGTTCCTCTCTGATTGGTCCTGCCCTGCATGTTGCTTCCTATTGGTTGGTTGTGTTACTCCTCCCCCTCTGGATTTTGTCCTGCTTTCAGTCTTGCTTTTGCCCCCAAGGCAGTTGCACGTGTTTGCACCTGATGAAGAAAGGCTACGTCCTTTCGAAACCGGTTGTGCTGATTTAAAATTTATGGTGTGTGAAGAAGTTTTAATTTCTTGCTATTGTCTGTACGTCTGTTTTTGAATTTATTTTTGGTATTCTGAGCATATTTCAAAAATAGCGCTTTGTACCCCATTCAAACTTTTTTAATTCCCTTACTTAAATTTTAGTTGTGCAGAGCAACTCAAGCTGAATATAAAGCACGCCAATAAGCTGAATAGACGAAATGATCGAGAATTTCTATTTTATACATTTCTAGATGGTGAAACAATATTCTGAATCCTTTGTATTGCGAGAAATTCTTGCTTGTTTTTCTAGAATTGGGTCATAAACCAAGATTATAGTTGCTAAAACTCGCCTCTTGTATTCTCATTTATTTGCAGAGATTTTTAAATAAGTTTGATGTCGATAATATAGACAAACGCTCTGGAATTCTAATTGGTGTTTCTAGAACTCGCTTTCAAAAGGGACTAGAGTTTATAAGGATAACATGGAACTATTTTTTCTAGAGCCAAAATTTAGATTCTAGATATCAGTTTCAGAATTTTTTTTCAATGCGAACCTATGTAAAAATGTCGTGGAATTTACACACTTTTTTTTGGTTGTTTATGCAAGAAACAACGGGGGATGTTTAAGCTCTAGAGACGGGCTCTTTCAGAATTTCACATTTTAATGTGACATTTGTCGTCAGAGCTCTTCTTTGGAAGTTAATATCGCTCAAAACGGCTGCATAGTGGGGAGTGGCCTACTTCCGTCTTTGAATATTTCTTTGACTTAAGACAGATGCTGTAATGAAATTGGATGATGCATGCCAATTTTAAAGCATTTTAAGAACTATTGGATGAGTAATTGTTTTTACACGTGTATAGATTAAATTGATAAAATATGTAAAACACAGTACTTCACACGTTAAAATCTAAGTCAAAAGACTTAGTTTAAAAGTTTACAATATAAAAGACTTTAAATTTTTAAACTAAGTCTTTTGACTTAGATTTTAACGTGTAAAGTACTGTGTTTTACATATTTTATCAATTTAATCTATACACGTGTAAAAACAATTACTCATCTAATATGACAAAAACAGACCTTTTTATTAAACGCAAGCTTATTTTCGCCCAGAAGTTATTGGACTTAGCCTTCTTACTGAATTGTCGTAATTTTAATGCCATCTCAGTTTTTCTAAGGATTCCTTATTTAAGTAAAACTTATTTAAGTAAAAGTATTAATACTATCATTGTAAAAACTGAATTCCATATGTTTTAAACTTGAAATACAGGAAAAAATATAGATAATAAAATACGATAAACGCGCCATCAATTATACACATTCTAGAGAACTGGCGAAAGTATGGCAACACATTCTACACATATTAAAGGATCAAGACGCTAACAGTAAGAAAACTAAACCTGAAGATGTTCACAAGCAACAATGCTTGGACGAAACGTTGTGATGTTCTTTTTATCTTTTATATTGTAAACTTTTAAACAAAATCTTTTGACTTAGATTTTAACGTGTGAAGTACTGTGTTTTTCATATTTTATCATTTTAAGAACATTTACAACAGACAGACATATGCACAGAAAACTGAATTCATACTGACTTTTCAAATTTATTAGAAAGTATGATAATAGGTTTTAATATTTTATCTATTGACGTTATTTTAAAATATCATTAGATTAAAAAATATATAAAATAAAATTTATGGAAGAAATCTCAAAGATATTTATAAGAGTAGAACTTATGTGTCTCACTTTAATCTCACTACATGGTACAAGATACAGTCGGCTGCAAAATTATTCGAGCACTAGCGAATAATTCCTATATTTAAAAAGTACACTTAAGACTGTTTTGCTAAGTAAATCCTTGTCGAATCATGTTCTTAGACTGATTAAGAACATGACTCGACAATGATTTATTTAACAAAGCTGTATTAAGTATACCTTTTTTTGGCAAGGATTATTGCTAGTGCTCGAATAATTTTGCAGCCGACTGTATATGCAATTTTTGTTCAAGAAAAGATTTTGCAGAGCGTTGCCGGTGTTTTTGCTTGCCATTTTTCACGATTTTCACGTGTGTTAAATTAAAATCCTATATCACTTCAAGAATCGCCCATCAGTCTTAAAAAGAAATATATGGTAAATAAAAAGTAAATACTATTTTACACTTTTTTAAGATTCTAATATCTTCTTCGACCTGTATATACCAATAGTACACTAAAATGCCACCTCACTATATCCTTATTAATTACAATGATAAGGTGATATGAATAATTTGTATTGGAAATTTTCAACTTTATCGGTAAATGTTAAAAAAATATTTGTAAAAATATTTATGGAAACGAAAACGTACAAAAATCTACAGAAGCATATAGAAGAAATTCATAAACACTTTTCAGTTTTGTTGGAAAAAGATAAAAATTTCTGGTTTTAAACCGTTAATTTTTTCTCGTAATTATTTGAGATTTCTTCATAAAACAATATACAGTCGGTAACAGAAGTGTCCGAACACTAGCGAAAATTCCTATGTAAAAAAAATGCAATTCATACGGTTTTGTTAAATAAATCCTTATCGAATCATGTTCTTACACTGACTAAAAACAGGATTCGACAAGGATTTATTTAATAAAACCGTATGAAGTGTATTTTTTTTACATAGGAATTTTTGCTAGTGTTCGGACACTTTTGTTACCGACTGTGCGTAAATACTAAAATATTTTTTAACACATTTAGCTGTCTTCTTTCACTTCACCTAATTGCATTATTTTTTATATCCTTGAAGAATATTAGAAAATATGAAAAATTATGTTTCCTATTAAAAATAATAATAATAATAAAATAAAATAAAATAAAAAGCGAAAAGTTGAGGTGTGGTCTTACATTTTGTTTTTTTTTGCAAAATCGCATTGGTGGCATCAGTCTACAAGGAAGTATTACTACTAGACTAAGCCTTTCCCCTTTCCTCTTCCTTTTCTTATGGAACATATTTATAACGTTAAAAATAAAGATCGGATGGCGATAAATTTTTCTCTTGTTACATTTTTGAACAAGAGAAACTCGTTTATTAACCTCACAAAGCGCTTCCTTTTGATCTCGTAAAAATCGTCATTCTTCCGAAATCCATCGCTTATGACAAGTAATGTTTTGGATCTTAAGTCTCCCCAAAATTATTAGAACTTTCCAAAAATGTTGAAAATTATTTATACCTTAGAGTCTATAGAATAGTTTTTGCTCAAATTTCTCTAAATATGCTTAAATATCTCAGAAATTTAAATGCACCAATTCTGGTCAAAATATAAAATTTTCCACTGAAAATGCTATATTTGATGTATGTAGTTTTTATAGCTCGAACATAGCCTCCTAAACTAGATGCCTTCTGCGTGGCTCGGAAACTTGGGGGTAGACAGCGCCAGCTGGTACAGATTGCGCGACTTTTTTATTTAACAACGATCAAATCTTTTTTAAAGTGGGACTTGATATGCGTAAAAGGCTAATAGAATCGAATAAACGTCGATTATATGTATCATAATCACTTCTTGAAATTATTGGTGACAGTTGAATAAAAAAAGTGCACAATCTGTACCAGGTGGCGCTGTCTACCGCTTCAACTGTTGCCAAGTTTCTGAGCCACGCGGAAGGCATCTAGTTTAGGAAGCTATGGTTCGATATTAGGATTACTTGGAAAAAAAAAAAAAAAAAAAGGAAATTATTTAATGTACGTTCCAATTATATTAATTTACTTTTAATAGAAGAAAACAGAAATTATATTATCACATGTTTTCTGACAATAAGTCTTTTTACAATGACACATGGAGAAATTTGTAGACATTTCAATTTATAGTCCCTTATAATTTTAAATGCATTTTTAATATATTAAACTACAGTCGGTAACCAAAGTATCCGAACACTAGCAAAAATTCCTATGTAAAAAAAAGTAGAGTTAATACTGTTTTGTTAAATAAATCCTTGTCGAATCATGTTCTTTTGTTACCGACTGTACTTTTAAAAAAATTCAAAATAATATATGTTATTGAAATTTTGATATAAAACCGTTTATGACACAGAACTACCTTTGATCAATAATTTTACTCTCTTAAAACATATAAACAAATTCGCCTATTCAGAAAAGAAATTGATATTTTAGCATTGTTTTAAGTAGAAGTTTTCGAAATAAATCACATTATAATCAACCTTCCAAAATAATTGTTCTACAATCAAATTGATTACAGATAAAGCTGTTCATTTTCCATTTGCTGCAATTATTCTTACGCGTATTTAATGCATATGACACGTGAAATATTATTTTATGAATCAGAATTCATACTTCATGTATTTCTCTTAAAATCAACATAATATTTTTTTTCACGTAAATGAATAGTTTTATAAGGGATCGAATGAGACACTAGACAGAGACTTTCTAACAATTCTCTTTTTCTTGTTTAAGTATTTAAACCTATTGAAGTTTCCGTTGATTAAATTTACTAGTTTCTCCTGTACGTCTTTATACAATTTATTATATTTTCCTTACCAAACTATTTTTTTTTAATTTTCTACTTCATATTTTTAGTTCCCCATCATACTATAGGCATGGGAAACTTAGGTAATCGTGAAATTTTTCGACCTCGGTTTTTTTTTACTTTTTTACACGTTTTCAGGTGTGAGGAATCCGAAAATGACAAAATTTTTATGGTGTCCGTCTGTTAGTTTGTTAGTGTGTTAGTCCGTTAGTTTGTTAGACTGTTTACACGATATGTCACGAACAAATGATCGCAGAGAGGTCAGACCAGTTTTAAAATATTACTTTCGATACTGGCAAGAACCCTATTCATTTACAACATTCGAATTAAAAAACTTCGTAAATTATTCCAAATTTACGATTTTCTTAACATGGGAGAATAGGACAAAATTTCACTGAAACGTGCATTAAATGAAAACTTTTTACTGTAAAAATGTCAGACCAGTTTTAAAATATCAGTTTTGATGCCGGAATGAACATAAGTAACTATAAATATGCTACTTTGAAAATTTCGCAAGTTATTGGAAATTTACGAATTTCTTAACATGGCAGTATAGGGCAAAATTTCACATAAACGTCAATTTTGAGAGATATTTTCATCGTCAAGATGTCAGACTACTTTTTAAATATTATTTACGATACTGGCATGAATATTATTGACTATGGATTTTCCAATATAAAAATGTCGTAAATTATTAGAAATTTACGAATTTCTTAATATGGGAGAATAGGGCAAAATTTCACACAAGCGTTAATCTTGAGGGATATTTTCATCGTAAAGGTGTCAAACCACTTTTGAAATATTATTTACGATACTGACATGAATACCACAGAGTATGAATTTTCTAATTTAAGAAATTCGCAAGTTTTTTGGAATTTACGATCCTATTAAAATGGCAGAAGAATACAAAATTGAGCATAAACGGCCATTTTCAGGATCATAAATATATCAGACAACTTCAAAATAACCTTTATGATACTTGTATGAACATGACTGATTAAAAATATTCTAATAGGAAAATTTCGTAAACTTTTCGTTATTTAAGATTTTATCAACATAACAAAATTGTAAATTTTCCATATAAGTATGCATTTTGAGGATTGTTGCATTGGAAATAGTAGCATGAAAACTAAACTACGAAATTTACCCTAATAAAATATGTTAATAGATTAGAATAACATAAATATATCGAAGTGAACGGTGGATAGCCTATTAGGCGGGGATTTCGTTCTGTCACTGAGTCAAGCGTTTTTTCAAATTCATTTCTCTTAACATTATAACTATGTTAAGAGAATGTCCTGTTCCAGAAATTTATGAATATATATATATATATATATATATATATATGATGGGGAACTGAGCAGAGTCCACCTATGCCACCTACTTTTATTTGCGATGCAATGTCTCCGGACCACCCTTAGGAGTGAGTACGAGATTAATGACAATTTCTCATAGTGTAGCACTTGTGCGACGTAAAAACCCACTGAACTAAACTCAACTCAACTTATACTCCTTTTTTTTTGTTTTTTGAATTTCTTCTCAATACTTTCTTCTATTAAATTTATTCTACTTCCTTCATTTCTCCTTTTGTTCTAGATAACTGACAATTTCTCTTTCAACACATCACCTTTGACAGATGCAAGATATTAATTTTCGTCAAATTAGTTTTCATTCCCTCTGTTAATATGTTTTTCCAGCTTTCATTTCTTTATTTCTTTATGCTCAAATGTAATCTTGTCAATTGGGTCTTGTCAAGCTTTGATTTTGTCGTGCCTAGCTTTCCTCTCTCTTCTCTCTTTTCTTTCTAACCCTCTCGTTTTTCCTAAGTACTTTTAAAATATACTTTAATGGATTATCTGTTGCACGAGTTGAAGAAAACCTCTTATCACGCTCTTATCTAGATACCAGAATATAATCCTAATACCATTTCTTACTATAGTGCACTAAATGAACTCGGTATCAATCTCTTTGCCAGTTAGTTTTGTCTAGCTTTGAGTTTGTTTTGGTATTTTTTTTTTCATATCTCGTCTTATATCTCGCCTCTTTTCATATCTGCCTGTCACTCATTTTTATTTAAACCTTTTTGGATTAAACTTTTTTATAATTGAATTCACCTTTATCTTTCCTACACCTAAAGCGTTCTACAAAAATACCGTAAGCTGAATGATCCACAAATGGCTGTAAGTTTCATGTTGTTAGACCAAAGGTATCGTATTCAAAACCAATGCACATAAAATACGCCCTTTTTTATTTACAGAAATTTAAGTTTTATTTATTTCTTTTTTTTAAATTTATGCAAAAAAAAAAAAAAAAAAAATGTCTATTTTAAAACAGAATTTCCATAAAATAAAACTAACTTTTATCTGAACCAAGGACCATTCACATTTCTAATCACTCAATTTTTATGTAACGCAAAATAATAATACATAAAAATAAGCATAAATAATGGATTTATATAAAAACGAATTTTAGGTTGAAAACTCCGATTGCTTTATGTTAGTAAATGTTGTTTGACGCCCATAAATATTTTTCATTATAATGGTATAATGAAGTCCATTTTGTTTTGAATCACATTATTTCCGATGTAAGTGATGTCTTGCACTGATATTGTTTGTCTATAAAATTACTGAAGTTTAATAGTAACAGGTGACTTGGCGTTGGAATATTAAAACCCGAATAAACTACTACGTCAGAAACGCCAAAGAAAAATATTTGAGATGCATACAGCTGTTTCGGTAGCCTTAAGCGTACCGTCTTCAGTGCAAAAAGAATTCTGAATCTGGAGAAGTGCTCGTATATATAGGAGAAAAACCGAATTTAGTTCAACCAATAGGATTACGGGAAAGGTGGGGAGTATGGCCAATAGGAATTTAGGAATGTTAGCTGTGTAAACAGTAGAAAAATTAAGAAGATGTGGACTGAATGTAAAATTTCCAACAATCAGACAAATAGGGAACAGCAAAATCACAATTTACAAGGTTTTTAAAATTTTTATAAATATGAAAGGCTTCAAAGAAATTGAGTTCATGAATGGATTTAGGTCTGCAAATTATTTTAGCTGAATTAAATTTAAAATTATGATTTTCCTCCCAACAATGTTTAGAAATAGCCGATTTATTGGTTTCTTGTTTGCGGACGCAATTCATATGTTCTTTTAGACGAAATTTAAGACTGCGTTTAGTTTGACCAATATATGATCCGATATAGGCCGATGAGGCCAATATATGACTGAAGTTTATTCTTTAAATAGATTTTTCACATTTAAACCTTTTCTTCCTCATATCTCTTCAAAGGATAACATATAAATTTAAATAAATAGTCAACAAGCGTTGCTAAGACTGGATTTGCGGTGAAGGGTGGTGGTCTATCCATTGCAATGAATAAGGATAACTGAAAATTTCAAAGAGACAGCTCGCAGGGTGTTCAAGCTATAATTTCGTCGGAAAATTCGAATTGTAGCGTCGAGCGGTAGCAATCTCAAGCAGTAGCCCCCCAAAGCGTTTATTAATAAATTAATTCATAAAAAAAAAAATGTTACATAATTACCACTGTAAAAATTTCTACGTTACAAGAATTGATGAAATGAGATTAACGATAATAATAATAATAATAATAATAACAATAATGGTACTGGTAATGACGATGATAATATTACACCACTATTTTTTACGCTACAAACACTACAAAGTTTGGATTGCAAATTAAAAAAGCAACTGGTATCGGATTCACGCTATTTTTATTTTTTTTTTTAAATCTATAATTACACCAAAGATACGATTATAGTGTAAAGTGTAATATGAATTACGCTGTATTTGAAAATTTCTGCTATAATTTAGAAATAGTTGAAAACAGTCTTAGAAAAAATTTTATGCGACACACATTTCTGTGTGATGAAGCTGTTGCTTCCCTCTTGCTTAGCTTGAATATCGTAGCTACAACCATAAAATATGTTTACGCTTTATTAAGTTTTAAAATTCGTTTTAAATTATTCAAATAATTCTTGCCCGTACCATTCTTTAAAACTTACAGGACTAATTTTGCATAGCTCTGCATATTTCTTATCAAATTTATACCATATTTTGCACATTAATTAAGAGCAATAAAAAATGCATAAGACAACTTGAAATGCCTTTCGTGTTAAAATAGTTTGTAGCCCCTAATATATCTTTTTTGAATTATTTTTTGCTGTCCTGTAAAGTAATGACCAATTTGTTTTTTCAACATTCCTTACGCTTTTGTGATATTATATGAATTTTACTGCACTTATTCTCAAAAATTTGCCAATGAGGTATACCACACTTTGATTGTATTTGAATTATTTTGTATTATCTTGTACGCGTTACATTTGTACAAAATAATAAAAAGTTTTAAATACATTTATCATACCAAATTTTGACTTGTTAATATTGGACACAGATATGTAGACTAATAAAAATAATTTTCAGATTTAGAAGATTTTAAAACGTGTAATTATAAAAAAAATTCTGAATTTCAGCCTAATCAGTACTTTATTTTTTATTTTTATTTTTTTTTTTTTTTTTTGTTCAACCATATAAGGATAAAAGAAAGTAATAAAAGGTGTAAATACGAAGAAGAGCAAATCAGTTTTTTTGCATCCATAATAAACCGATTTAGTAAGATGAAAAGGATTTCCCAGAATACAATTTCCATTTTCAAAAGGAAATGGTTGCATATCCGTTTTGCATCAATACATAGTATTGTGAAAGAATAGTTTCTAAATGTCAAACTGATGAATAAAAATAATAAAATAAGCTTTCTGAGGATAAATTTGTACGAAAAAAAAAAGAAGTTCATTATTTTTTGAAATTGAGGAAAAGCATAAAATATTTCGCTGCAGGTGACTTATTTATAAACAATAAATGGGAATTTAGAAAATTAGATTACTGTAAGATTTCCATTATACAAGTATTATATTGTGTAAATTTAATTTTTATTAATTACGATTCTAAACATTTCATCGAATTGATTAAGATTAATTATTAAAAAAATATTTTAATTTCATTTTCTTAATATTTTTCAAGTATTCTAAAGCAAGCCGTTAAAAATTTCATATCATTATATAACGTTTAATTTAGAAAATAGAATTCTCCATAATTGCCATAAAATATTTGGCATAAAATTTAACAAAATTTAGTAGTGAAAAAATATATCGGACTTAGATATTGCACTATTACTAAATGCTTTTAAATATATAATTATTAAACTAAATTAAAACTAAGACAACTACTGCACAAAATGAGAAAAGGTCTATCTGCTACCTTTCGGCAAAATTCGATAAAAAAAAAAAAAAAATTGCAAAATCATTTGAATGTAGAAGAAAATTTTGTTTATATGTTTATGTTGTTTCTAAGCGATTTGCATTTGTAATCATTTTCATCTATAATTTTTTCAATATACAATAAGGAGATTTCGTAAACGCGTATCCTGAATTTTGATTAAAAAATGCTTTTAGATATGACAAAGATTAGATGATATATTGATATCGGTATATGCATTTGTTGTTGGATATCAATTATAAAAATGACTTGCAATATTCAATAGCTTAGGTAATGCCTTTTGCGAATAGTCAGGAAATATTTATGTTAATCACCTTACTTACCATGATTCTGTTATTTTTTTTTTTCCATTCTCAATAATAATATGAAATTACGTCATAAATATGTAAAAGGAATGTAAACGAATTCTATTAATATATATATATATATATATATATATATATATATATATATACATTTATATATAAATATGCATATAACTTCTATCTTTGCATCGTAATAGTCATGGAGCATAAAAAATAAATTTGTTATTAGTAGGGCTGTGCTGATTAATCGATTAATCGGTTCGGTTAATCGATCAATGCTTAGTCCCGATCAATTTTTTTAATCGAGTTAATCGGATCGATTAATTCGATTAAAATTTTTCAAAATCCAATTAAAATTTTCAAACTGCGAGTTAAAGTAAAAATGCTATTCTGCCTACAAAATATTTTTTCGCATATTTTGCTAACAAACATTCTAAGAAACATCCATCAAATAATGAAAAATCAAAAAAAAAAATAAATAAATAAATAAATAAATAAATAAATAAATAAAAATAAATAAAACCTCTCAATAGAAGTTGCTGCACCTTTGTTGATAGAGAACAGGGAGAGGAGAGTTATTAAACAAAATGCCGCTCCGTGTGCATGTTGGAGCAACACCACCTGTCTGTAGCCTTCTACAGAAAGTGTTGGCTAGGGTAATAGTATTCTCAGGAACAAGAAGCTTTCAAAAAATAGAAATTCTAAAAATTAACAAAAAAAGAAAAGAAGGAATTGAGATTTCCACTATCCCTCTGATGGGGGAAATGTCAACAGATTTTCACAATATCTTCAAGCGTTTATTGCCTGTTCAAAATTGCTGATAGTAACTATTGAAGTAGAAACAGAAAATAACATTCTGTGTTCTAGTCCGAAGTGACAAAGAAGTACAAAAAATATAAGAATTTGAGAATTTTATGATAATGATATAGAATTTTAAGAATTCATTTAAAAATATTTGACAAGCGAGATGGACAAGGCCTTCAAATATAAATCTAAAATATGTGTAAATTCATTTAATGTTTCTTTCAAAATGAATTGAAAAATTAATTTATTAAAAATATTTGAGTAAGTGAAAATATTTATATAAAATTAACACTTAAAGTCACCAATTATTACTCTGAAAATTGAGTTAAGTTTCAGCTATGAAACAGATATAATTGATTAGACAATTTTTTTTTCCTCAGTCAAACTTATAAATCATATATATATATATATATATATATATATACACACACAATATGAGAGTTTTATTCATCATTGAAATAAAATTATATAAAGAAAAATGAAAACCGACTGAAAATCCGATTAATCGACCAATTAATCGATTAATGAACTACGATTAACGCAGTTAAAACTCTTAATCGATTCCCACCCCTAGTTATTAGAAAAAAATTATTTACAGGAAAAAAAAATAATAAAATAAAAGAGTAATAGCTCATAAATGTGTGAGACACTTCACATATCTTATCATCACCACATCTTATCATATATAACCTTAGAATTTCAAATTCAGACATTTTAGAAAAAAAAATCTAGAAAAAATCTAGACGAATTATCGCAAAACTTATACCCGGCGTATAAAGAATATATTATATCTCACACATTTCAGAAAAGGACTTTCTTCTTTTTTTTAAGTTTATAGTTATTTTTTTTTTTTTAAAGTTTCTCCGGAAGGGTTTTATTTATTTTTTATTTATTTATTTATTTTTTTTTTTTTCAGGAAAATGTATTTAAAAAAAGAAAAATTCTCCAAGACAAAAAGGGAAACCTTAACAAATTAAAAAAGAATCAAAGTAAAAAGTAGTGAAAAAAGAGTAATGTATATAGAAATGCTTTAAATGCGTTCTTGCTATAGCATGTGATTATGAAGCTTCTTCTAGTTCTCTGAACAAACTTATATGCGGGGCTATCACATATATTCTTCCAAATATATTGGTTTACTTAAAATAAAGAAAGAAAAAAAAAACCTCTCCTTTTTTTTTAATGATAACTTCTAGGGTATTAAAACCAATGCAAAACCATTTTTAAGAAACATGATCATACTGCATAAGACAACACACTGTAATCAAAATATCAAAATATTAAATATATAAAGAAATATTCTTCGACCACATTTCATGGAAGCATCTGCGCATGTGCTAACTTACCGAGTCCAATGTTAAAATAGGGGTGACAGTCATCTAACTCAGAGAAAATGAGCAATAACAGAGCGCGGAATTTCTGGATGTTTTCCAAATTTCAAGCTGGCATCCCTCCAACATTTTGGACGCGTCCTCACTGCTAGTTTTAGGATATATGGCCGCACTGTATGAGCATATTTCTTAACAGTTTCGCGACCGCTGACGTAGATTCACGTCATTTGAAAATCTCTAACCCCACCAGTGGGCGTTTCTTTGTTTCTTTCGCAGTTTGTATGTTATTTATTTCTTAAAAATATACCTAATATTCATATTTGTTCTGTCAATATACTATGGATATAAATGCTTTGATTAGAAAGAGTATATTTATAATGTATATCCATTTGTAATATAAATATGAATACGAAAAGTTTTGTTCTTGAATATTGTAACTGGGAAGAATAACGCCCACAGACGGACCTTACTGTGAAAAAGACGAAAACATGCGGTCACGAAAGTGTTATGTAATTTTTAATTACGCATGCAACAGTTAAAAAATTTACATTTGCATAATTTGTAAGCCAAAGTTTATGAGCTGCTTGTATGAAAACTTCAAACAAATATCGTGTAAATTCAAAAAGTTGACGGCGATGTAATAAACGAAATTTCGGTCCTTCACAAACACACATAAAATTATCTAGTGTGTCACTCACACGACTACTTTCTCTTAGCCTGAAATTTAATACTATACATACAGATTGGAGATTAAAGGGTAAGGTAACGAGTACTATTGTGCAAACCTATATTAAAACAATTTAAATTAGACTTCCGAACAGCTTTATTTGATAAGTTGACTTAGTATAGTATCTCTAGGGATAACCGGGGTAATGTTTAGACACGAAACTTTGGGGGTAATTCTTAGACGCATTTGGTGTTTAAAAACTATTCATTTTTATTTGATTTTGTATTTGAGTTTAAGTTTATAAATGTCTTTTCTCATTATATAAAAATTTCCTAAGCAGTAATCCACACATTAGCAAGTTTCCTATTTCACGAAAAATGTCTCTGAAAAATTACCTATCAACTTTTACTTTCAGTATTTTCAAATTTGTTTATTGCATATATTTATTTACTTTAGTTGGTATTACATACTTTAAATGGTATTAAAGGCGAAATTCACTACCTTCAAATTCATTAACAGAAAATTGCAGAATTCATAAACTGAGATGAGTATAGGCCTTTCTAAAAGGCATTCTTGCCTTGTTTCATGCTGGGGTAATTCTTAGATAATCCTTGGGGTAATGTTTACACATCCTGGGGGAATTCTTAGACAATGAGAAAATAGGTTTAAATTATTTTTTATAAGTTTTAGTCAAAGGTAAAATTTAATATAAGGTTAAAAAAAAAAAAAAAAACTTTAAGAGTCCAGTTACCATTGATTATCCATTTATTAATTACATTACGCACAATTTAAAAAGAAATCCATAAATGTTATAAAACTGTAAGTACTTTATTAAAAAATCAGATATCTTAAACTGAGGTCTTTAAAGAAAATAAAAAAAGCATTTGGAATTGAAATTTTTGAAATGGTATGAGGACAACAAATTTTGGTGACCTTCAGTACCAGATTTTGAGAAAGTTTCTAAATCTATTTTATGGTCCAATTCAGACAGATTTTATTTATTTATGATTAGATTGCTGACATTTATAGCATCCTTAAGAAGTTCCATAAGGGGTTTTTTGTGAATGAACTAAGAAAAATTAATTGAAGTTATTTGTGTTTCAAGTTGAAATGGATAATAACTTCATGGTAATAAAGTCTGTTTTTTTATTTTTTATTTTTTTTTTTTTTACCCCAGTTAATTTACTTTTTTGTTCTTCTGCTTTATCGCTACAACTGACCTAGCATCTAGTCCATACAGATTTAATAATTAAACTATGTTTTTACTTATTGCCATGTTTTCCCTGATTTTTATAAAATGTTATAAAATGCGAAATCAAACATGTAACTTTTTTTTTATTTGTGTGCATTAAATTGCCAATTATTTTACCCTATTTGAAGTACACAATATAACCAAATACTGACTGACTAGTACTGTTCCTAAAAATCTTATTTTCTGTTCATAAAACATAGAAATCCAATGTCTAATAATTACCCCGTGCATTTCTAAGAATTACCCAATTGCCGGGGTGGTTCTTAGACACATTTTTATGTTCTTTAATTTTTCTTCATTTACAAAGACATTAATTGAGTATTCTGATAAGATAATTCATATAATATTAATAGTATAAAAGTATAAAATTTGAACTATATCCAAAGAAACTTTTTTTATAACAAAAATTTACTTTTTGTCTAAAAATTACCCCGGTTTCTCCTGTATGATACACATTTAGAATACCGAGTTTGAACTTTCTGATACTATTTGGTCTTGAGATATGCTGATAACAGACAGACACCCAGAACAACCACTAAAAGTTTAATTTTCAGATTCAGGGGACCTCAAAACGTGTAAATATACCAAAAACTCACTTAAGAAAATTTGACCCCAAAACAATACTTTCTCTACCTTATGGGTAAGAGAAAGTAAAAAAGGATAGAAATTAGATCAGTATGTGTTTGAATCAACGAACACTACATTACCATTGATTGAATCAATGAAAATTTCGTTAAATCCCTTGTAAAAGGGAACCCCCCCCCCCCCCCCACACACACACACACCTTTTTTTTTCAATTGAAAAAATCGTAAATTTTTCGTAAAATTCTTTTTTTTTTTTTTTCCTTTTAAATATGTGATATTTATTTGGAGTTTTCATCTAGGTAGTCAAGTAAGCTAAATAGTCAAGCCATAAATAAGTCATTACTTTTGCTAATAACTTATGCAAATGAAATATTTTTACGCTCTCGTACGCATAGTGAAAATACTCATATTCCATTATAATTAATATTTTTGTACTGTGGCACTAGTATACTGTATCTAATGCAATATGGTCATGTTTCCTAAAAATGACTTTGCATTTGTTTTTTTCCTTCCTGTTATAATTTAAAAAAAGGCCTTTTTTTTTTTTTTCAATTAATTAAATGTTTATATCTACATTGATATATGTAGTAGCCTGATATAAACTTATATAGAAAGTTATAAGCAGTTGCATAATCACATACTGCAGCCAGAACGTATTTCAAAAATTACTGTTTATATGGTGATCCCAAATATTTTTATTTTTTCATAATTTTTACTGCTCTTTTTTTTCTCTTCAGGATAAACTTTTACTGAAGTATGTGATGTATAACATGTTTTATACACTTCAAAGTTTTCAGGATAATTCGTCAAACAATTTTCATATATATATGTATAATAAAAAAGTCTGAAATCGAAAGTGTCTGGTCATTTATCCGGACAGTGCATATGTATTATGTGCAGTCGGCAGCAAAATTATTGAAGCGTTAGCAATTATACTTATTTAAAAGTTATGCACCTAATGGCATTTTCTTAAGGAAATATTTGTCGGGTCATGATCTTAGTCTTATGCTGTTTATAAAAAAGTAAGTTGTTGATAAAAAAAAATACTTTAGAAGGTAGAAAAAGAGAGAAAAAAAAAAAAACTAAAAACCCACAGAAACACGGGAAAAAAGAGTCAAAATTCCATAGAAAAAAGCATGGGACAGAAATAGCTATACAACCTAAAAAAAAAAAAAAATGAATGTGTGCTTCAATAATTTTGCTGCCGAGTGTATATATAATATTGTACACGTACACTGTAGTTATACATACATTTTGTAGTGTCTTCGACTTTCTTAATATCAATTTTATGTTTTTATTGTTTCATTTGATTTTCAATGCAAGATTTGCCGTAAGTATAAATTTTTAGCGTTTTCATTTAAATAAATAAATAATAAAATAGACAAAAATGTATTAGATTTATGAAAAAAAAAATTAGGGTTTGTATCACTATTTAAAAATGGAATATTGAAGTTTTAGCGAATACATCAAATTATTATTGCTTTATAATTAGAGCAAATTTATTTTTCAGCAATTTTAGAAATATGTATTTCTTTGTCTATAATTAGAAGATTAAAAAAAAGTATATATATATATATATATATAATAAAAATAGAACTCTATCATTTACATACCACAAGCAAAGTTACTTGTTGGAACTTTTAAAAATACATTTTAACAGTTAAAACATCTTTGAATGACAGAAAACGGAATTTTGATGGTTGCTATAGCTATTGACATTTAAATTTGCTGTTTTTTGTTTTCTCTTTTTCTAGTTAACACCTTTTCAGCTAATAATCAGAAAAAAAAACCTAATATGTTGTGGCCACTCCAAATCATTATACAGTCGAACCTCGTCAACGTGAATCTCAAGGGGGATAAAAAATTTGTTCATGTTATCAGTAGTTAATGCTATCAGTAACTAATCTTCATATAACTAAATTAATCTTCATTTTGATGGGGACTGTGGAAACAGTTCTTGTTAAAAGTAATTCACGTTAAAAGTGTTCACGTTAACGCGGTTCGACTGTATTTTTTATTTATATATCTTCTATACTAATTCCTGCAGTGCAGATTATTTATTAAAAATATTATATTAAATAATTTATTAATATTATTTTTCGACGATTTTCATCTCAAAGATTCACAACCATAATTATTGAAAATAAATCAATTCTGCGCACTATATACGTCATCTTAGTAAATATATATTTTTTAAAGATTTTTTTTTAATTGAAAAACAAATTGATAACTTTGTTTTAAATTGTCACAGATTTATTGTTTAACTATTCGTTTTAAAAAGATGAACAGTTTTTTTCAAAAGTACCCGTATTGCACATTTATACACTCTTAGGGGAAACGATTCTCTTCTATCTATCTATCTATATATATATATATATATATATATAAATGTCCTACTTTCTTTATGTATATTTATACAAATTTTGGCCTTTGCAGCCATATTAAAAATTGTACAATGGGATGATAGCCTCACCTGTCAATCAATATGCATCAAAAGTGCATAGGCACTAATTTGTTTAAAAATGCATTTAAATATATTTTTATTTTTATTTATTTATTTATTTATTTTAAATTATGAGTAGTACTTCTTGAGATAGAGTTGGAAGAAACTTTTTGTTACACCCACCATATATGGATAAAGAAAAAGGATAATATCCTTAAATAAATAACATTTTTCCATTAAATGAGATAAAATAAATTTAAATGTATGAAATTTAAATTCATATAATAGTCAAAGAAAAAGTGAATTTAAGGGGAAAAAAAAATTAAAGCATACCATGATAGACTTCCCTATGAAACAAATACATGTAAACAGTTTATTAACTCAAAACCCCATTTCCAACAACTAAACGAAACTTTTTAATTAGATTATGTGTTTTTATTAATATTGTTCATTTTAGTATAGGGAAACGGTATACATTTTACTTATAATAGGTTTTCTTTATATGTACCATAAATTTTCCCAGAGTAAAAGATGAAATTCACAAAAAATCCTCTTTCCTTTTTTCTGTCTTATTTAATAACTGTTATTGTTGCCATTGTAGCAAAACGAAAAAGTGCTAATTATTCCTGTATAGAGTTGTTAATTTATTGCATGAAAAACTCATTACCCGTTTGCAAAACGTCGTAAAATAAAGTTCATTATACTGATAATGACATTTATTAGTAATTATATAATGATTTAATGCAATTAAACTAGTTTTTGTCAGTTATCTTGTCAGTTACTTCATGTTAGATAATAGTAAGAAAAATTATAATCATTGATTAGTAAAAAAATTATTTTCTTTAATCGTTCTTATGCATCTCCGCATATATATTGATTCATTGTAACAGATGTGGGAGAAGTCCTAGACATTCAAGTTAAGGTGCTTCATCAAATTCACTTAATATATTCTGTGCGCGCTTACTGACTACATTTTAATAACTGACTTTTAGAACAACGAAAGTTTATTATTATGACATCACAACTGAAAAGTATTTTATTTATTATGGATCTTTAAGTATTTTCATTTTTCAAATAGCATTGTGCGATTTTATTAATACAATTAAATAACTAAAATATTATTTTTAATGCACTTTTTTATGAAAAAGAAGTTTTATATTTGTATAGCAATAAAAATGTTTGGTGATATATATATATATATGCGATTTTGCAAGGATTACTTAACAAATAAATATTTTCTATGGTTTATATTTTAACATTCCTTAAATTATTCCTAAATTAAAAATTCCTAAAATTTTGAATTAAAGATATTTATTTAATGGCTTTTTACTTTCTCTTACCCATAAGGTAGAGAAAGTATTGTTTTAGGGTCAAATTTTCGGACGTGTGTTTTGTTAATTTACACGTTTTGAGGTCCCCTGAATCCGAAAATCATGTTTTTAGCGGTTAGTCTCTGTGTGTGAGTTTCAGTGAGTCTGTGTGTCTGTTATCAGCATATCTCAAGAAAAAATTAGTAGCGGAAAGTCCAAACTTGGTATTCTAAATGTGTATGATATAGGGATGCTACACTAAGCTTTTCGTTGAGATGAAGGAAATAATTCGTGTACAGGGACACCCAAGACAATTTAAATACATTACGTCTATGGGGGAAATTTCAGGTAAGTAGAGTTTAACATTTATAGACTGCACTAAACCAAATGAAATGAATATGTTTTTTTTTTTTTTTTTTTTTTTTTTATGCGTAAAAACATGTCTCATGTAGAATATGATAGGGAAATCATTCACTGTTCACTTACAGGGTTACACAAAAGAACAAGATTATAATGCGACAATAGCTGAAAATTAATAGAAATGTATTTCAGGTTATGTCGTGTATTATTACTGTAGGATTATATTTAGGTGCACGATGTGGTCTGTACATAATCTTCAAATGATATACAGAGCTGCAAATGTTTAAGCGACAACCTTCTTTTTTATTGTTAGTGGAAGTGCTTTACTATAATATTTTACCATTTCACGACAGCTGCTCAGAAATTGAAATGAAGTCTTCATAGGCATATGTAAACAATGCATATTTTTAAGCTAAATAATCATCGCTTGTTTTTTGTATTATGTTTACACGTTTTGAGGCTTCCTGATTAACGAAGTCAAGTTTTTTCTTTAACATTTGATCTTTATCTGTGTCTTTTAGAGTAACTTAAAAGCGAATAATTTCAGGAGATCCAAAAGTTGTAAATTCAAGTTAATATGTGTTCGTTTCTGAAAAAGTTTGATCAAGACTGATAAGTTTCGTGGTATTATTACTGTAGGATTATATTTAGGTGCACGATGTGGTCTGTACATAATCTTCAAATGATATACAGAGCTGCAAATGTTTAAGCGGTAACCTTCTTTTCTATTGTTAATTTTTATTGTTAACATTTGAAACTTGTCTGTATAATTTTATGTAATTTTTTAATTTTAATAACAGATTTAAATTCTACATATGTAAATGTAGGTGCAGTAATGAAACGGGGGGTTGAGGGGGGCGGTAGACCCCCCTCACACAGATTTAAGTATCATATAAAACTCTTCCGAAGCCTTATTTCAATTGTTTAACATAGGTTTACAAACTTAACAGTACTCGTTATCTTACCTCTTAATCTCTAGCCTGTATTTATAGTGTTAAATTTCTGGGTAAGAGAAAGTCGTGTGAGTGACACACCAGATTATTATAAATCATACTGCGTTCATTTATTATGTTTTCAATTTGGACTTTTTAATTTGTGTCACTCCAATAACTTCAAAGAGTGTTTCAAAGCATGTTTTACATGCACCAGGTCTCCATAAAAAATATCTCAATTTCAATGGTATATTGGAACACAACAAATCATATATAAAATTAAAGGTAAACTAACCTAGTTTTTATTACAAACGTTTTATATACCTTTAGTTATCGGAAGCATATCTCAACTTGCGTTTAAAACATATACTATAGTCATTTGGCTTTATAGCATGTATCAACCTCAGCCAGTATGGACGCATGTGTAAACGTTTTCTTACAATCTTTCACACTGTCAACTTTGGCAACTGAAATTCAAGACTTGATTTTCGAACATATTTCTTAAGATTACGAAGATAAGATGCTCTGACACAGTCCACATCCTCAAAGTACATTTTTAATCACCCCGTGCTTTTCCATTTAACATATCCGGTCGTTTCAAATTATGGATGTTTTTAACACATGAAGGATTAAGATTAAACTTTAACCCTTTAACGTTCATTGGTTTCGAATCGAAATCAAACATTTGACATAATTTAACAGTTTTTATGCAGCAGTTTTTTAACATTTCCCCCTTGTTTTAACCAGGTTTTAAACTTCTGTTACTTTTCTGCTTGGCATATAGCAGCACCAGCCTATTCCAAAATTTAACAAATAATGCTTCAAAGGAAGAAAAATGCATAAGTCACTTGAAGTTTCTTAGTGTGCGTTAGTGTGAATTGCTGGTTTGATGATGCACTCATGTCTAGTTTTTTTTTTTCATTTAATGAAGAGCTGGTCTGTTATTTTCACCTGAAACAACTTTTACGAATTTTTGCAGTCGATAATGTTTACTTACAAAGTGTTTTATTAATTAAATTAAATATTATTTGAATTTAATAAGGTTAACTTATGGATGTTTCAAACCAAAAATTTCTTGGAAAGGAACACTGCTATTTTTTTTTTTTTTTTTTTTTTTTTTTTTTTAAATATTTATGATCAGCTATGTGTCTAAAAGCTGTTTTTAAAATTAGTTTAGTAATATTTCAAATAAATTAAGCAGCGAACGTTAAAGGGTAAAACGAAACGCACGTTGAACTGAAACTACAGATTCACGTTTCATGTCATGTAAAGTGCTGCCTATTTAAAAAAAATTGAACATTTTTTTTTCTTTTACTACACTTTTCCTATTTTACTGCATACATAGTTCGTGTAAAGCCGTAAAGTCAAATTACAGGTCATCCTTTTTGATAGTTCCTTTTTAATGGACTTAATTATAATCAGTACAAGAAAAAAATTTCTGAAAATTTTTTCATTAATGAATAATTTTTAAAAGCATACTGTATAGTTTAAATATATATACAGTCGATAACAAAAGTACCCGAACACTAGCAAAAATCCCTATATAAAAAAGTAGAGTTAATATTGTTTCGTTAAATAAATCCTTGTCGAATTATGTTCTTAATCAGTCTAAGAACACGATTCGACAAGAATTTATTTAAGAACACAGTATTAAGTGTACTCTTTTACATAGGGATTTTTGCTAGTGTTCGGATACTTTTGTTACCGACTGTATGTATAAGTGACAAATACTCAAATATTTTCTATAAAATTTCGGAACAAATCAGTTTATACGTAATAAAATAAAATATAATAAAAGTAAATAAAAATACAACAAAATTTGCAGAAAAAAACTTCTTAATCATGTTTATTCAATTTTTCATTTATTTTTTATTTTAATAAGAATTATTTTTATACGATACAGAAAGAGTTTATACGTTTCCATCTTATTTAAAATTACATTAAAAAACTAAAAAAAATCGAAAATCTAGTGTATGTGATATTTGAATATGATTTTAATAAATAGAAGACAAGACAATTGTTACATATTTATTTATTGTATAGCATATACCATGGCTTCAAAGACGTTCTTATCGGCTCGCTTCGCTTACCGTCGCCGGAAGCCATAGCCAATGTTATTCTATGGGAAATATTGTTTACTTATAACTCTTTAATTGAATCCATAGTTTTAAATTCTCTTTTCTCATAAAATTCACAACTGTTAAATTGGCGGACGTTTCTTTAAAACGGAATTTTTAAAATTTTAATATATTATTTTGAAATGAAAATTTTCACGTTTTAAAAAAAAAATGTCTAACGGTTTAACAACTATGAATTTTCTGAACATGAAAACAGAATTGAAAAATATGCATTTAGTTAATGAGTTATAATTAAATAAAATTTTCCATAGAATACATTGAATTGGGCTTCCAGCTACGGTACGTGAAGTGGCTCCGTAAGCCAAATCACCGTTTTCCTTGCTGATTTCACTTGCGTGTGTCTGCAGTTCTACCCATTAATAAGTTTATATATATATATATATACAGAGAGGAGAGATATAAATAGATAAATAGATAGCTAGGCAGATATATATGCATTAACACTTTCGCTACCACTGTGTTATATATGTCCCAAGCAGTGCTGCTAGACTGAGTGAATTTTTTATTCAATATCCACCGCTAAATTTTAATTGTAATGGTTGCCGAATGATGTCAAAGACTTCTTTGTAAGATGGCTTCGAAATAATTACACAACTGTTGCAATTGAAATTTATTGAATGATATTGAATAAAACATTTCCTCAATCAAAATAATCCTTCAGTCTGGCAGCACTGGTCCCAAGGAAGGTCTATGTTGGTAATTAAAGGGTTAAAATTCATTAATTTGTAAAATATGTTGAAGTCAAACGATTTATCAAAAAAGTTCAATTAGAAAATGAATTATAATCTAAGCAAACTACAAGATTTTCTTTAAGTCTTTCTTTAATTTAAATTCTAGATAATTGCAGGAAGAATTTTAATGTTTTCCGTACAATTATATTCGTACGTAAAAAATTAATAATTAATTAATGAAATCGGGTGTATGATGTTTGAATAAAATTTTTATGCAAATATTCTTCATAAATCGAAGACATACCAATCATTTTGCATATCTATTTATTAAATTACATGCATTATGTATATAAAAAATCATTAAGAAAAAACGATATATTTTCTGAGAACTAATTTCATGTACCGGTAAGTCCTGTTCTTATTTACGTAAGTAATTTAAAGCTGTATAGAAATTCATGCATGTTGTTCAGGTTAAAACGTTAATAAAATGCGTTAAATATACAACTATGTAGTAGTTCAGTAAAACTAGAAAATGTTTTATAATTTATGCGATCAACAAGATTTTTCTTTCTTTAATGATTCTTTTAACTAAAATTCATGCATAATACTGCCAAAAGTTACTCAATTTTCTATAAAATAAGATTTTATTCCAAGATCTTTACGATTTCGTAAGCTGAATATGCGTAATTTTATTTTAATATCTTTCATAAATCGAAGGCAGGCCAATCTAGTTGCGTATCTAATTATGGCATCGCATATGCATCATGGCTATAAAAGAAATCATTAAGCAAGGAGAACGTTTTCCCTTCCAAGTAATTTCACCAACCGCTATGCCTCAAAGGATAACACTGGGGCAGTGGATAAAAGAGAAGGAAGGGTTGACATTGCTCCAGTTCACTTCTCCATAATCCTTGTCTGGAGGGGTGTGTTTCCGTGACCTGGATTCGATCTCGTTTGGGAACGCACGATTCGAGACTCTTGAGAAAAAAGGATTTTCTCCTCGATGGAATCCGGATCCGGTTAAAAAGGAAAAGATGAACCTCTTCTCATGAAAAGAAAGAGTTGCTGGTGAAGGTATCTGATTGCGATGTTCTGGAATTCGGCGAGGTGTCATCGTGCTATTCTCTAGAAGAACATTCCGCTTCGTCCCGTCAACAATGCATTTTAAAAGAGTTTCAATTATAAAATTCATTGATAATGCACATTCTGTTTTAAGTTTTAGCGAAAAAACAATATCAAGCATTTGATTCATAAAAAACGAATTTTCTAAAAAAAAAAAAAATAATAATAATAATGAATCATCTTGGATACAGCATGTTTTCAAATTTTATGACATGAAAGCTTATGCGAATTCATGGTTGAACATTGTCTGTTTGTCTGGATGTAGATAATAAAAAATATCGTGGCAGCTTTAGATTATGAACTAATGAGCAGAATTTCATGAAATATTATACCTAATTGAACCTTGAAACAAATTGGTGTCTATAAATTTTGGTATATGTCGTTCAAAAGGTGGTGCTTTCATCTACGTTTTTTACAATTTTTAATATTGCGGTATAGAACAAAATTTCATATAAATGTATACAGTGAATATTATTGTAAACCATTCGCTGTGTAATTGAAATATATATATATATATATATATATATAATAGTAATAGTTAACCAGGATAAAAAATTTGTGTATGTGGGTGCATTTCTCTCTCTTCCCTCTCTTCTTCGGAAAGGAAAGCTCTTCCTTGCCCTCCCTCAAAACAAAATTGCTGTTTTTTTTTTTTATTATTTTTTTTTTTTTATTCCTTTCATTTTTCCCAAGAGGAAAAAAGAACTTTATTATTATTATTATTAATTGATCTATTCCTCTGTTTTTCACAATTTAAAATGCAGTGGTAACGATTTTGGTTTAAATTAAAAAAAAAATAAAAGAAAGTATTATAAACAGCATACTAGTTTTACTTTATCTCATAAACTAAGTAATGTAACAAAATTTTGTGCTAGTGGTTAATTATTATTTTTATATACGATAATATGCTAACGTTACTCTGAAAGTAGAAAATTCAAAAACAGAAACAAAAATAAGTATGATACATGCATATGTAAAGTTACATGAAAACAAAATTCTTTAAATAAATAATTTTTCAGAAAAGTCTCGGGGAATAACTTTCACTGAAACGGATTTGAACATTTTTCCAAACAATGTATTACGTACAAAAATCTTTCATAAAAATGAAAACGCTATATTTTAACAATTTAAATAAGTTAAACTATATATATTAAAAATTTGTTTTGCAAAATTTGACTGGTAACATTTTGATGAACTTATTTTGTTGAACCATTAAAAAAAAAAATACGTCATGAATTGATTATGATTTTTGAATGAATGAACCATGCTGAACAAAAATATAAAAGGTATCCAGATTCAAGTATCCAGCAAACACTTTCATCAACTTTCATTCTAGTCCAATACTATTTTTGTCAAAGACAGTCCTGTCCATTAATGGTCGTTGGTGCACGTAAAATCTGATCGGCCGCAGTGTCCTCCATGTTACCATCCAAATTATGTATCTCAGAGTAGTCGAAGCGGGGAAGTCATCCCCTGGGAGGAGGATCAAAATTGCGATGGACTCCTGCCATCCCTCGGAGTGTGTCCCAGATAGATGTTAATTGTTTATAGTGCTCACCCCCCTCCCAAATGTTTTTTTGCTTTAGTTGTCACGATGTGATCTTGAAATCATGCATGTAGACATCAAAATCTTATCAAGACGCCACTCACTTTTATTTTGTGAGCGCATTTTATGCAAAGAAAGTATCGCTATTGTAAAAAAATAAGACAGTCAGATTTTGGCTGGTTGATTTTAACGTCGCACTAGTACTGTGCTATGGGTCACTGGCGATGGTCTGCGACCCCCCCTTACCCCCAAGGGTGGTCCTAAGACATGCCATCATAATATATTGATCCTTCATGGAGGGGATTGCTTCCCCGCTTTGGTGACCCACAGACAGAGGCATAATTGTCAGATTTTGGTGTATATGTTTTGAGGCCTTCTAAATTCATTTTTGCAATTTTTACGATGGTGTATGAACACATGTATGTATGTATTTATATAAGTGTGTATTTATGTGTGTGTGTATTTATGTGTGTGTGTATTTATGTGTGTGTGTGTATGCATTCACGTGCGTCTGTATTTGAGTGAACACTATAGCGTCTAAATGATTTATTCGGTGAAGCTCAAATTTTGTAAGTATATTATTCACTACCTTCGCGCGAACAGATTTTTCATGAATATATGACTTACAGATTATTTACCGAGACGAAAAAAAAAAAAAAAAAAGCATATTAAGCACAACTCATGTACTAAAATTATGTAAAGAACTTCAGTCCTTACTCTTTTATCACTCTTACATAACACCTTTTGTTACATGATCTTTCATGTGTTTATTACTATTTGCATTATCCGACTACCGTAGGTTATGGAAGTATTAAATTCTGTTCGAAAATTCGATATCGAGTTTTCAGCTGATTTACATGTTTTAAGGTCTCCTGTGTCCGAAAAGGTAGTTTTTGGCAATTGGCCAGTGTGTCTGTGCATGTATGTATGTGGGGAATCTTCTGACGATCATATCTCCGAAACTAATAAAGATAGAACTACGAACTTCAGAATTGAGGCAGCTCGTTGTACAAATGACTTTGCCAACTTTTGTTGAAAATTCCAAAACCGGAAGTTGGGCATCGGAAATCGGAAGTGGGGCTGTAAGTCCGTATCTCAAAAACGGCTCTAACGTTTTTGTTCAAATTTGCAATATAAACTCTCTATTAGATGTCCTTTCGAATGAATTAGTTAGTTAGTTTAAGAAAATTGATAGACGTCTTATGTAAATAACTCAATTTCAGGTCTCGCAAGTGCTTTTTCTTAAAAAAAAAAAAAAAAAAAAAAAAAAAAACTGCACAGATTTTTTTTTTTTTTAACTTGCCATATTAACCCTTTTTATATATCCTTTTGTATGTGATTATTGTTTTTCGGTCAACAACTGAGTATGCCAAGTTTCGTAAAATTGAGTATCTCAAAAACAGCTCTAACGATTTTCTTGAAAATTGTTACATAAACCCATTTTAAAAATTCCTTCCTAATGTACCACGTGGTTATTACAGGGAAATTAGCAGTCATCATGTGTAGGTAGGTCAGTATTAGATCTCGTTAATTAATGTTTCAAAGAATAGCTCAAACAATTTATTTTGCTTCTTATTTTTAAACTCAATATATAAATCTGTTTTATATGGTTTTTACACCTGTATCAGCTTTCTTTTATCGAAAAAAATTTAGGTGCCTGTTTCGTTGGGTCAATTTTATGTCATCTGATCACATTATCTCCAAAAAGTGCATATGATACTGATAATAATGGAACTCGGAATACTAATAGTGGATAATGGAAATCGTGTGGTTGTTTCACACCAGATTTTTTTTGCATATAACCATTACTCAAATTTCATTTACGGGCTTTCTTGTTTCTCTTTTTGCTGTATAAACACACGAATCAGCTACGCACCCGTATGTTATATAGTATATACATGTTTAATGATTTTCGTCATGGCGTGAACTCTATTTGTAAGAGATTTTTCCATGAAGTGTGCTGAAATATTAAAAAAGAACTTTTCTTTTGAAGTTACACCTATAACGATACAATAAAGAATGATATTTAACATTCAAATAATTTTTGCAAACGACTAAAGCAAAAACTTTCGAAAAATTTTTAATAAAATATTAATTATAATTTGGACTGTTTTTCCCAAAACCCCAAATCTTTGGCTTAGGTCGTGCTTGTCGGCCAAGCCGTTCAATTTATCATCGTTTTCTCTGAAACTCGTGTGAATATAGCTAAGTGCCATTAGAAAGAACCCCTCCCCCCCCCCCCCTTCCACAGAGTGTACTCCGCTCAAAAATAAATTTAAAAAATGGCGTACAGTCACAGAAAGAAATTAAAACTTCTTCACACACCATAAATTTTAAATCAGCACAACCGGTTTCGAAAGGACGTAGCCTTTCTTCATCAGGTGCAAACACGTGCCTTGGAGGCAAAAGCAAGACTGTAAGTATGATCCTTTGTATTTTGCTCCTACCTGTGAAACTACTCACACAGCTTTGGAATGCAATAAAATAACCGCGAAAATGATCTTAAGAGTCTTGCTTTTGCCTCCAAGGCAGTTTCACGTGTTTGCACCTGTTGAAGAAAGGCTACGTCCTTTCGAAACCGGTTGTGCTGATTTAAAATTTATGGTCTCTGAAGAAGTTTTAATTTCTTTCTGTGCTCCGCTCAAACCTAGGACTCTTAATATGATTTAAACCCTTAACTGCTCCGGGCGTATATATACGCTTTGCCGAAGTATGATCCTTTGTATTTTGCTCCTACCTGTGAAACTACTCACACACAGAGCCTGATTAAGGGGGAAGCACACATTATCTCCGCTCTCACCGGAATATTTTTACAATTATTTTTTACTTCATATCATAGAAATTCCACGCTTTGACGAGGAAATATTTTTTATAAAAAATGAACGGTGTAAAACAATCCAATTTACTCACCGTTATTAGACACCAGAATTCTTCTAAAATAATTTTTAATGAGAATTTTCTGTTTATTATAGGAGGAAAGTATTTGTTAAAAAAAAACGGTGTAAGTATAAATAATGTGTGCTTCCTCCTTAATAAGGCTCTGCTCACACAGCTTTGGAATGCAATAAAGTAACCGCGAAAATTATCTTGATAGTGTTTTCAAAGAATTTACTCATTTTAGAGTTCAAGGAGAACAGTGGCCTTGGGAAGCGAATCTCGAAAGTTTTCGTTGGCAGGTGAGGGGTCAATATGTATGACTAAATTTTTCAGCAGTTTAAGTATAATAAGAACTGAAGAAAAATGAGGTCAAAGTCAAACTATGACAAAATTGTTTTACTCTTACCCTATTTCACCCAACATTTTTGTTAACTCTTAAAAAATGATATTTATGTAACCCTTTATGCTTTAACGTGTAGCAATAAAAAATTAACAATTTAAAAAATCGATCCAAATTATAAAGATGAGGGTCTAAATATTATTTTTTACGGAAAATAAAAAGAACTATATCATCTTCATTGATTGAATAACTTATTTAAGAAGAATTTATGCTCTGAGAAAAGTAAAAGAAACCACTTTCACTTTCTACAGATGATCCCAGTCTCGTATTATCAATGGTGTCGAAACAAGAGTCTTTCGTTTCAGTTTAAAAAAATGGTTGACCTGCATATTTTTTTGCAAAAAACTGAAATATTACTTTCAGTTCTTATTTTCAATAGAGACGTTTTTGCCTTCAAAGCTTATTTCCCAAAAGAATGAGGTAAAAATATTTTAATCGTTGCAAAAATCTAAATCAAATTACTTTTGTCGACAATGTGTATTCAAGTTACATAATCTAAATAGCCGTTTAAGGTTTATCTGCGGTAGATCAATCTCATAAATAAATAGCTTTAGAATAAAATGACTTCCATTCATGATTTTCTCGTGAAGTATTGTTCTCATTTGTTCCGAATTTTTTGAATTTTTAAGGATACAGTACACTTTTTGTATAAATTTTTAGGGCAAGGAAAACAATTTTTTTTTTCTTTTTTGGATGGATTCCTTCATTTTAATTGAACCATATTTTTAACTTATGATCAAAATTTATACTTTTTCTTTATTGCAGAAATCTCTTTTCTAAATTTTGATCATATTCTATGTTCTACCAAAATTCATTAAAAAAAAAAAAAAAAACTGCATTTTACAATAATTGCTGTGCAATGGCAAAGAAAATTTTATTAACCTTTTTATTATTATTTTTTTTTTAATTTAATAGAAGGTAATAATCTATTCGTAAATATATTTCTGGCTTCCATTTTTTAACGGTTTTATACGTTTTAAACATTCCTGAAGCGTTTTGAATATTTCTGAAAAAGATGTGCATATGTATTCGTGTAAAAAAAAAATTTTTTGATAGTTCTAAATCAAGACCTAATGCACAGGATTTCATAAAAAAAAATGTATCTAATTAAAATGACAACTATCTATTTTCTTTGAATATCGCTCAGCAAGTGGAGCTCCTATTCTACAAATTTCCCAGTTTAGAGAAAAGCTGTAATTCAGCTTGTATAGCGTATAAAAAATTCTGTTCTAAAACTTTATGCTGATTTAGTTTGTGTACACATCAGCTGGCATACAGCTGAAATTTTACAATTTCTCTTGTTTACGCAAAGACTGTATCTCAGCTTCCGTAACGTATAAATGCGTAAAACCTAATACGTGAGATAGCTATTATGAAAACGAATGCTCACTTAATTTGTGGGTACATAAGCCGATAGGTCCCATGGAGATCAAAATGTTTCATTTATATTGCAAAAAGTTTACAGTCTTTCATTGGTATCTTTCTGAAATATTCACGCATTTCAATATTCTGTCTGTTATGTGATTGAAACTTTTCTGTAAAGTATTTGACTTTTTGTTACGATCACTAACATTTCTACGTTTTTGAAACTAATCTGAAACCAAACTGAGCATTTCGAAACGTTTCTGCAATATTTGCAATGTTTCGATGCTATATGATTGTTACGTTTCTGTAACATTTTATGCTGTTACGCGTGTCGCTACTATTACTTACTTTCTGCGATTTTCTTCATGGTTATATAACAAGATCTAATGGGTGGAATTTCACAAAATTGCATATGTTAATCCTTAAATGTGTTGCCTATCGACAGCATACTCAATTTTGTCTTCTAAAGTATTATTAGAATAATATTGAAGATCTTATGCCTCATGATTGCTGATTGACTACAAATTGCATTTTAGCTGTAAACCATAGTTAAAATAAAGTATGATAGTTTAAATTATTTTTCCCGTGATTTATTTAATAGAGGTAAGAATAAAACATTTTCAAAATGGTTTAAAAAATAATCAGGGATTTAAGGGTTAAATCTTTTTTAAGAAGCTATGTTCAGTATCTTTTTTTTTGTTTGTTTGTTTTCATGAGTTATTGATAATCGTAAAAGAATATTTCCTTCTAAAAATCTCAAAATAATTGCAGATGTTTGCGAGTTATGTGCAGTGATATTGAAGAAAGTTTTATGTTGGCCGCAATATACTAGTTTTGATTTGATAATCATATCCATGTCTAGTTTATTTTATTTCCTTAGATAAGTGTTTAAATAATATTCGCGCAAACATCTGCTATTATTTTGAGATTTTTAGAAGGAAAAAATCTTTAACGATTATCAATAACTCATGACTTTCATAATCCCTTTTCTGGATAATATTATACCCTAACGTTAGACGCTTTCATAAGTACAAATTTAAATTATTAAAGAAAAACAAATTAAGAAAAACAAATGAAAATTACAAAGTAGGAAATTAAATGGCGAAACGCTACAAGTGTATATTACTTCGACATAACATCTCGGACTTTTCGACTATCTGTATCTGAGCTCCCTGGTCCCCAAGACCTATGGCTTTTTGCTCAGGCCTTGAAATATACCTTATAACCTTTGTCATACACTTATGACAAAACATAAAAATTTGCTTGTTAATCCTAATTAAATGGCCTGAGTAATAAAATTTTGAAAACCAGAAATTTGCCGATTACTTTCTTCTTTTCCTTGTTAAGTTTGACAAGCATAGAGCATAGAGTTCTGCAGCTATTGAGCTGAAAATTCACATGGATATTCCTTCTGAACTGTGTTAGTGCCATTTGAATCAAAAAATGTTTGGTCAATATACAGGGTAGTTACTTTGAATTCTGTAATATTTAACGCAAAAATTTCGTGAAATCATCAAGAGATGGCGTTCGTTTCCAATAAATTTAATTTTGACATTTGATGAGAAATTAAATAGTAATAAATACTGTTTTTTTTTTTTTTTTTTTTTTTACAAAAATGAATAGAAATAAATTAATTAACGACAATTTTTTCTTAAATTTTTAAAAATATTTACAAGAAAGGTGTTTATTAATAAAATAAACAATTGATAAAAAAATTGGAGTAAAATCCGCAAAACAATTTTTATCACCAAATTTCGTAATAAATAAATGCTTAAAGAATGCGCTAAATAGGCTGCTTTTGACAAGAGTAATGTGAATTATTAAATAAATGAGCGATTCGTTAACTTTAAAAAAATACGGATGATGGAAGAAAACATATAATTAACTGTATGTGGAAATTATATAATTTAAAGACTTAAGACTGGGTGGAATGCCTGCCATGGCGGAACTTACTAAGAGGTTCTAGTCAGTATTCATTTGATTTTCGGAGAAAACCATAAAAAACTCAAATCTGCTTCGCCGATGAGCGCGGTTTAAGTTTGAAACCAGCTCCATTCGTTTGTCAGCTTAGAGAGCAAATCATCTTGGTTACTGGTGGGACTAAAATTTCCGTTAATAACATAAAAATAAAATATATGTATATGGATTTACAATTACATAAATTGATTCACTTGTCTATGGGAATGAAAAATGTGAAAAAATAGGAGTGACCCCACTCAAATTTTCGGACATTTAATAATTAACGTATATTTAAATAATTTTAAATATTAAAAGTTGTTCTATAAATAAAATGGAGAAACATAATAGGATGTTTGAGTTTCTGTCCTAAAGTTTTATATCATTTAATGGATCAGAATGTATACAATTTCTTTTATGCGTCCATCCAAAATAACTGTAAACGGTAATATCGTAATATTAATTATTTGTAATTTTTGTACTTCAAACATTTTAAGATTATTATTGCAAGTTTTAAATAGATTGAGTGTCTAGAATGCAGTATATAGAAGTTCTAATTTATATCCTGATAACAAAAAAAAAAAAAAAAAAAAAAAAAAATCTATAAAACTTAAACTAAATGTAAATGTTATGTGCGGTTCTTGCGATTAAACAACTTAAAACATGCTGAACAATTTAAGTCAAATATGGAACTTAGATGGTAGTTCATATCGAATAATTCGAGTTCTTATTCATAAAACATTTCGCTATGCTCTTGAAAAAGAATTGTAAGTCCTACTCTCATCGAAGGTATAAAAGACGTGTGATGGTGATCTTTTGCGTACCTACTAACTTTTAGCTAAATTGGATAAGGCGTACAGGTGCGCACATTAAATAATTCAAGTGCATTAACATAGCAGTAATGGAGATTTTGTTTTCTGCGTATAAGAAAATAACTAACATTCATATTAACTTATTTTCAAAAAAAGAATTAAATTACATTTACTTTAAAAATATATACCTAAATAATATCCTTTTACAAAATATGCACTTACGGCTTATTTAAAACAAATATATTTCGGACAAACATCGTGTCCATCATCAGTGCATTGCAGTAGCTGCAATGCACTGATGATGGACACGATGGTTGCCCGAAATATATTTGTTTTAAATAAGCCGTAAGTGCATATTTCGTAAAAGGATATTATTTAGGCATATATTTTTAAAGTAAATGTAACTAACATTCATTAAAGGTTTTATAAATCATTTAATGGTGACTGTGACACATAACACATCTACCAGCTTTTACCCAAAATAATGCTATTAGATGCTATGACACTTTAATTAGTTTGAGTTCATAGAACCGTTTTTTTACTTCCCTGTAGAAAGCAATAAGCTTTATACTTATCAACATCTTTACAGTTCGAGCGAGGGTGACCTATATCACACCTACCAACTTTCAGCTTAATCGAACAAAGCATTTAGATAATATCGTGTTCACTCACTTTCCCTCTCTCTCTCTCTCACACACACACACACACACACACACATATACATACATAACTGTAAAAATAGCAAAAATTAACTGAGAAGAACCTTAAAACGTGTACATTCACCAAAATCTATTTATTCATGATTGCAATATTTTTGTTACATAATGTGTATTCGGAAAGTAAAAATGGCAATTTTTCTATGCGAAAAACTTTAAATTCTTGATATAAAGTACAACTAATAGATTATTAAACAAGACATTTTGGTTTCTTTTTCTTTTTTCTTTAAATTATTCTTTTATTATACGTATTGCAAATATAAATTCTTATCTCCTACAAATTGAAACAGCATTGATTTAGTAAATTCCATTTACAATACCAATAAGTATTTAGAATTTTTGATTCATAAAAACTTGAATAAAATGGTTTCGCATCAACAAATTAATATACAGTAGAACCTCGATTATCCGAAGTAATTGGGAGCGAACTTACTTCGGATAATCGAGAATTCATCAATAATCATCTAAAATATTTATCAGCACTCGTAGTTTGGAAAAGATGGCTTGCATACAAAAGGAATGTGAAAAAAAAAAAAAAAAAAACTTTAAAAATACATGTTTGTTAAGAGAAAATTTTGGATGATAGTAGAAAGTGAAAAAAAAAAGTGAAGAAGAAACCGACTTCGGTTAACGGAGAGTTTCCGTTAATCGAGGTGAGTTTCGGTTAATCGAGGTTCGGATAATCGAGGTTCTACTGTATATACATATATACACACACACACACACAGTCAGTTATATCCATTAGACATCTAAATTACATCCATTGATCCATAAAAGGTACAAAATATCTGAAGAATGTCCATTAAAAGTCCTGGATATCCTATACTAATTATAGATTATCCATTAAATATTTAAATGTAGACAAAATTTAGATGTGCCTTTTTCGATATCTAATAGATGTAAGGTGATAGATCAAAACAAGATTTAGATATTTCAATATCTAGTTCGATATAACATGTCCAATTAGCGGATATCTGGAGATTTAATAGACATCTAAGGAGATTTAACAGTCATTTTGTAGAGAATTCGACGCCATGATCTTAATTTTAAGGTGACTTGAAGCTGTAAACTGAAATACTTAAGTCTATGAAGAAATGACGGAGTCAGATTTGTAAAATCAATGGAGCTTTAATTGAGCTTAAATAAGAAGGGGGACGCTGGACTTTGATTGGATTTACTACGTTTAAATGGGCAGCCCTCTTAAATACTTTGATATTAATAAATAACCACCGTTACTTTACTTAATTTACTCGCAAATGATCTCAACTACTTTTAATCACTTTCATTAACTCCTAAGGCCAAGTAGTCTTTCGCATGTAGGAGGATTCCCTGACGCTACAATGCTACAGGACTTACTCTCTTCTATCCTAAGCCGCTAACAGCTAGCTCCCTCAACTCTCATACTTTCCTTCACACTAACTTTCTAACTACCATCCTTCAACTCACTCGCCTTCCAACTAACGCTCGTACCAACTCTCAACTAACACTCCTTCCAACTAACACCACGAAACAATCTTCCTTCTCCTTTTATCTATCTTACTTTCCAAAATATTTGCATATCGTGAATTACAATTTCAATTTAGGATGAGAACTAACTCTACTAGTCGACTTGAATCCTAAAACAGCACATTCACGTTTTACCCGCAAAGTGCGAGTTTTAATTGTAGCACTTTGCTATACCTGACAATTTAATGGATGTAAAAAGGAGTGACATTAGTCGTGCTAATAGATACTTGTAGGATGTTTATAGAAGTTTAATGGATCGTATTTAACTTTTATCTATGTCTTCATGTTGTATATAGAAGTTTAATGGATCATTTTGAAACATTTATAGGTGTTTTATGGATGTAAGTGGCTGTGTGGGATATATATATATACAGTCGGTAACAAAAGTGTCCGAACACTAGCAAAAATTCCTATGCAAAAAAAGTGCACTTCATACGGTTTTGTTACATAAATCCTTATCGAATCATGTTCTTACACTGACTAAGAATAGGATTCGACAAGGATTTATTTAATAAAAACGTACAAAGTGTACTTTTTTTACATAGGAATTTTTGCTAGTGTTCGGACACTTTTGTTACCGACTGTACTTATGCTAAATTTGAGTGATTTATGATTACTACATTACTAATGCAATGAATGTAACAAAAATTTGAAATATTTAAGTTATATTTTGAGTTAAAACATAAACTGTATATGTATTGATCTAATCTTTACAATGCATATTTTTCTTTATTTACCATCAAGAAATTATTATTATTTTTATTTTTTAAATGAATGAATCTCGAATTTATCATGGATATTTCGAGCGAAATTATATTCGAACAAAATCTCTATGAGCATAAATTAATACAAAGCGCACATTTCAGTACCATATGTTAACTTTTATGATGCCGTGATTAAAATAAAAAAATCCGAAGGATAAGTTTTCGTTCTCTTTTTTTTTTTTTTCAATATTTAGAAGGAAAAAAAATGTTATGAAAGTTTTTCTTTCACGCGTAATCAGCAAAGTTTTTTTTTTTTTTTTTTTTTTTTTTTGTCATGCCGAGACACATGTTTCTGAACCAATCTGCAAAGCATTTTTTTTCATAAAAAAAAAAAAAAAAAAAAAAAAAAAAAACTTTAAAGGAAAAAAAATTCTTAGTATATATATATATATATATATATATATATATATATAAATATATTAGTTTTTAAGGCAGTTTTTGCATTCAAGACGTAAGATATATTTTTCTTTTTTTTAAGTTACAAACAATAAAAGTCTTTGAAATAACAACCTAGTAAAAAATGAGAAAGGAAAAATATTCAAAGTAGATGCATTTTAAATGAATGCTTCCTTTTGAAAAATATGTGAGGGAAAAACATAGATTCATAAACCTAAGTGTTCGTTACAATTTCTTTCAAAACAATTTTCAGCTTCAAACTATATATATTTTTCTTTTTTAAGTTTCTTAGAAGTGTTTTTCTACATATTTTTTCTTTTCGAAAAAACTCTTATACTTTGAAATATTAAACCAGAAACATTTTACTATGATTAATGTGCCATATCCCTCGCGTTCTACTTCAAATTATATATATATATATATATAGTCGGTAGTATCCGAAAACTAGCAAAAATTCCTATATAAAAAAAGTAGAGTTAATACTGTTTTGTTAAATGATTTCTTGTCGAATCATGTTCTTAGTCAGTCTAAGAACATGATTCGACAAACAACAAGATATTACAGCATATAATTATTTTTTCATCTAAAATTGCACGTTGAATTCGTTTTCTTTCACTTGAAGATTAGAAATGAATTCAGATATATCTAAATTTTTTTTGTTAAAGAAACTAAAGCGATTAACATAAATATGTAATGAGATATTTCTCTTAAAAAAAAAGCTACATTATTGTTAAGATTAATAAATTTAGGTTTGTGCACATAGATTACTTCAAATAAAAGCATAAAATTAATTAAACGTACTTAAAACGCACATTTTTCTATAATAAAACATCTTAATACTAAGTTTTGATATAAATGTGCAAGAAAATATCCCTAAACTAAAAGAGAAATAGAAATTAATACAGTAAATAAAACAAAAACTGAGAAGTAGTTTTTAAGAGAAATATCTCAATACATATTTATGTTAATCGCTTTAGTTACTTGAACAGAAAACATTTAGATATATCTGAATTAATTTCTCATCTTTAAGTGAAAGAAAACGAACCCAACGTCAAATTTTAGATGAAAAAAAATTTATATGCTGTAATATCTTGTTGCTTGTCGAATCATGTTCTCAGACTGACTAAGAACATGATTCGACAAGGGTTTAAACAAGGCATAAACATTTTCTCAAATATCATGCTCAGAAAAATTTTGAAAAATTTTGATTTACAAACTGTAATTCTTTAAAATGTTTTGCAACTCTTTCCAACATAAGTTTTAAGAAAAATATAATTTTAGCCAATCTCTCTCTCTCTCTCTCTCTGTAACATACATAACACAGAAATATATTTGTAGCTACAGTCGGTAACAAAAGTATCCGAACTCCAGCAAAAATTCATATATAAAAAAAGTAGAGTTTAATACTGTTTTGTTAAATAAATCCTTGTCGAATCATGTTCTTAGTCAGTCTAAGAACATGATTCGACAAGCAACAAGATGTTACAGCATATAATTTTTTTTCCTCTAAAATTACACATTAGATTCGTTTTCTTTCACTTGGAGAGGAGAAATTAATTCAGATATATCTAAATGTTTTCTGTTAAAGTAAATAAAGCGATTAACATAAATATGTATTGAGATATTACTCTTAAAAAAAAAAAAAAAAAAAATAGAAAAAAGAAAAAAAGCTACATTATTGCCAAGATTAATAAATTCAGGTTTGTGCGCATTAATTACTTCAAATAAAAGCATAAAATTAATTAAACGTACTTAAAATGCACATTTTTCTATAATAAAACATCTTAATACTAAGTTTTGATTGAAATGTGCAAGAAAATATCCCTAAACTAAAAGAGAAATAGAAGTTAATACAGTAAATAAAACAAAAGATATCGCATAAACAGTTACTCAAAGTATCATACTCAGAAATTTTTTTAAATATTTTGATTTACAAACCGTAATCCTTTAAAATGTTTTGCAACTCTTTCCAACATAAGTTTTAAGAAAAATATAACTTTACCCAATCTCTCTCTCTCTGTAGCATGTATAACACTGAAATATATTTGTAGCTACAGTCGGTAACAAAAATATCTGAACACTAGCAAAAATTCCTATCTAAAAAAAGGTCGAGTTAATACTGTTTTGTTAAATAAATCCTTGTCGAATCATGTTTTTAGTTAGTCTAAGAGCATGATTCGACAAGGATTTACTTAACAAAACTGTATTAACTCTACTTTTTTTATATAGGAATTTTTGCTAGTGTTCGGATACTTTTGTTACCGACTGTACAAAACAATGTGTTTCTTTACTGAAGCAACCAAGGTAATTTGAATGGATTGCGACTTGTGTGTAGTTCTTAATTAAAACATGTTTCATTGGTTATCTATAAATATAAAATTGCTTGTCTTGACTAAGTGAGTGAGTGATTCCATCGTTCAGCCCAAACACCTGCACCTAGAAACATGAAGCTTGATCGAAAACATTCCTTCTGTAATGTAGACACCCACTAAGAAGCGATTTTGCAAAAATCTCCCGCCAACGGGGAAGGAGATGCAAAACATGATCTTACAAAACCTATTGCCCCCTTAGAAGAGCAAGAGTTCTCCCTCATCTCATCCCCCCTCCCCCCCCCAAAAAAAAAAAATAAAATAAAATAAAATAAAATAAAGAAAAAAAACTGTTACTAATAGTCCACAATATTTAGCAGGCGAAAAAGCAGATCGAAAAAAAATTATTTGATGAAAAATTTAATCTGGTTTTGTTTTAGGCCAGGTTCTAAAGACAAATAAAATTACCCTCAGACAGTGTAACGACAGTTTTTACGTGAAACGTAAAACACAGTTGAGATTAAAAAAAAAAAAAAAAAAAAAGATTTAGACCATATATTTTAGTTATTAGTAAAATTTTGTGCCCCTCAGAATTTACTTTTCCAGGGCACTAGCCCCGGGTGCCCGTGCGATAGTCAGGCCTTGACAAAACCCCTCATATTTAAAAGAAAATACCAGACATACATAAGAATTTTGCTTGGAAATGTAGCTAGCAAAGAAAATCTAAAAACCAATTTCTACAAGTATACTTATAAGTATTCTTATAAGTAAGTATACGTATGTATATTCTTAAATGAAAACCCATGTTGTGATGAATAAGTAGTTTTTATACATAATAATTTCGATGTTTCCATTAATAAGAATTTCCAATAAAACATTGCCGGATCGCATGTTTACCGAAATATCATTGAAAACTGATTTAAATCAGGGTGTATTCAATACATATTTGCTTTTTTCTCATTTAAAATTCATCAGATGCAGATGGATTGTAAATCATTCTCATAGAAAATTTCTCATCTACTCATCCGAAATTCTTCAAGTGACAATTGCACATAGATGGTCCCCAGATGAGACACTTTACGTGAGTTTTCGATGAGAACTAATCTTTTTTCCGTAAATTTACGATGTTCGGCATTCCATTGCTTCTTCAGGTGAGTATAAAAGGCCTTTCATTGGCCGACCAAGTTTTGCTACTAGAGGAATTTGTTATTTTTTCCACCTTTTTCATAATTTTTCACTAAAGTAGGGTCTTTTATACTCAGCATAGGGTAATTTTTAGCTACCGTAGGGTTATGACTATGGGGGCGAGTTGCTGCGTATTGATGACGATACTGATGCACTTTTATCAACATTTAATTAACATTTAGAACCATACATTAATATATATACATATTTACAAATTTTAAGAATATTTTGATATATTTTGATAGTGGATAATATTGTTCATAGATGTAGTCGTGTCAATGTAAATAGAATCAGTTTTTATCGAAGTTGCCAGATTCCTTTCGAAAAGTTCAACTCTCGGGAGAAATAGAAATAGGTAACCAAGGAGGATACAATAATTCTCTCCCACTTTAAAAAATACAGTGCCGAGTCAACCCTTAAGATAAAATATAATCTTGTGGGTATGCTGGTTGATGCCTCATTCTAGTAGATCTTCGCACATGTGGTGAAGGCATCTGTGGTTGATCTGTGGCTGGATACGTGTTCAACTCATTTCCTTGAGGATTGATAGCTTGGTATTATGGAGGTTCATGATTTGTGTTAAAGAAGATATATTCAGTGACAGAGAGTTAGTACCTTTCAATCCCGAAATACCTGTTACTCTGGCGACAGATGCTAGTCCGGTTGGAGTTTCTGCTATATTATCGCATGTCATCGATGATGTAAAAAGCCAATCGCTTTCGCTTCCCGTTTCCTAACAGAAGCTGAAACAAATTACTCTCAACTTGACCGAGAAGCTTTAGCAATCGCATTTGGATTTTCCCATTTTGTCGATTACCTTCATGGTAGACACTTCGTCTTCATCACTGATAAACAGAATAATTCAAAAATTGCTTGATACTGTAAATTGGAGTCACAAAATGCTTATTGAACAGTTGTTGTCAAGAGATAAATCTGAAATGGCTAACGATAGTAGTAATACTAATTCAACAAAGATTTCGGTTATTAACATTTCCCATATCCCATCCTCGTCGTCAAAACTGTTGTGACAATGTGACTATGGTGGCGAGTTGCCGCGTATGAACTTTTATCAACATCTAATTAACATTTAGCACCATATATTAATATATATACATATTTACAAATTTTCAGAACATTTTGATATATTTTGATAGTCGATAATACTGTTCATAGAAGTAGTTGAGTCATGTAAATAGAGTCAGTTTTTATCGAAGTTGCCAGATTCCTTTTTTGAAAAGTTCTACTCTCGGGAGAAATAGAAATAGGTAAGCAAGGAGTATACAATAAGTAAGGACATGGGGAAATTTTTCAGTTGTGAATTGATAGGTCTCTGTCCGACTAGACAATATTTCTTTTCCACAAACGTAGAAAGATTTGTCAGAAGAGTCGTTACAAACTCTAAGTATTCTAAAAAATGAAATAACTTTAATCAAGCTATAAATAAATGATAACAATGTATTAAATGTAAATATTCATTAATAAAATAAAACCAAACGACAATTGTAATCTCTTGTATGTATTGTCGATGTGCTTTTTGAATGCTCTAGATCAGGCCTGTCCAACCTGAAACACTAAGCGGGCCGCATTGGAAATTTATTTTATTCAGGCGGGCTGCATTGTATGTACATATGTATGTGTTTATATATGTTTGTGAGTGTATGAATTATGTATGTACATACTTTTTCCGGAGAAGAGAGGATGAAGATTTAGAGCAAAATACATTGATATTAAATTTTCATTTATAAATTAACAATAGAACCACCAAAAATTTATGATTATGTACACTGTAAACGTAAATTAAATGTCTTAAATTCAGTTTAAAAAGTGTCTTAAATGGATGGTCATTTTTTAAGCGAATAAAAAATGTCTTACTTTTTAAGACACCTTTTTGCATCAGAAATTAAGATATTGCAAGTGTCTTAAAACGCCGCCATGTTTAGGCTTAAAAACACCGCCATGTTAGGCTTAAAAATACTATCGTTTTTAAGGCTTTTTAATAAATATATAAATAAATAAATATGGCGGGCGATTATGTTTTTCTGTTGAAAATATATTTTAGAATTGTTTAGAGCATTAATGAAATATTTATATATATATAAAAAAGTCCCATTTCCCGATGTTGGGATTCGAACTCACACTGTCTAAGGAGACCGAAACCTAAAGCCAAGCATCGTCGGAATGAAGCCTTTACCAATCACGCTACCGTCGAATACAGCAATACGTGTTTTTATGATATAATATACTGCAGTATTCGTGAAACTAATCGCAGTGTTATGTTTTATTTCTAATTTTTTGCCATAAAACTATTGATAGTACGGTATCTTAAAGTTAATAAATATTATTATCTTAAATTTCATATTTAGAGGACCAGATTTTTTTAATAATGCATAACAAGTATGTGAAGGTTTCATCTCTGATAATAAAGATTCATCTGATGATAACGATTTCTTTCCTTAAAATGATATTTAAATAAAAACGAACTATAATCATGAATACAGGAAAATTTGTAGTTTTACATTTAGATGTAGGTGAATTTGTGAAAGAAAAAAGTTTTTAAATTAATAAGAAGAAGAAGAAAGAAAAAAAAAATATGCACAAATTATTCTTGATTTTTCACTTATAAATTCGCTTTCTTCTCTAGAAATTACTTGCTACATCCATCTTCACACATTTTCTTTTAATATAAGATAGCTTTAAAGACAAAGATTTTTTTTTTTTTTTTTTTTTTTTTTTTTTTGTGGCCAAAATAAGTTTTGTGTCTAAATATGTTGTTTATGAATTGTGTTAATAGCATGCAAATATCATTCACATCCCTAGAGTATTATTCCATAAAAATATAATATCATAAGGCTACCATAATTTAAGTAGTTTAACTGCTTATTATATAAAATAATAATATATTTATTGAATGTGGAAAGAAGTAGGATAAGCATATTTTCTTAAAGTAGGTTCCATATGAAAAAATTTCTAAGTAATGCAAGTGTCTGAATTTTCAAACGCGTTTTGCTGTCTGAAAATGCACGTATTTACGTGTTTCAGACATTTTTGTGTCTGAATTGATATTTCAGACATATTTCTGTCTTAAATTAAAATATCTATAACATCTAAGGTACATTTTAAGACATTTACGTGTCTTAAATGCCGTTTCAGTTGTTTTTATGTCTTAATTTAAGACCCTTTTATTTGCAGTGTATTAATAACCATAATACAAAAGAATGAATAATAGATTTAATAATACATTTGTACAAATGTAGGTTGTTTCTTTATTTAGCAACTGTTTAAAGGTATTTTTACTTCAAAAATTCAGAAAGGATATATTAATTTAAGCAAAGTTCTCAACCTATAAATATCGTTAATTTACTCGAGGGCCGCAAAATACTACATGACGGGCTACGGGTTGAACACCCTTAATCTAGAGAAAATATACTCTTAGTTTTATTATATTGAAGATATACCCTTACCTTTAAGCCTTTAACTGCTGTGAACTGTTCTTTCATTTCGCAAATTTATTGCATTACAAATCACTGCAACCTCAAAAAAAAAAAAAAAAAAAAAAAAAACTAATTTTCCTTTTAATAATCATTTTCGTTTTTAGTAGCATCGATTCCACACAAATTTGCTACTTAAAATGTAATTTATAAGTTTGTTGCTGAACAGCGTTATTTGTAAATTCATTTTATCAGATATATATTCGCAAGGTAAAATTAATCCTTATATATGGAATATGGAAATTGATTAACATATTAAATACTTTCAAATTAATATTTAAACGTAGAAACGTCTTCAAAAATTAATGAAAGCACTATTGGTTTTGATCTTTCTAATGTGACCTTTCTACAAAGTAATAAAAAGGGAATTTAAAAACTGACATCATTATATAAAAGCAAAATTTTCTAAACACCTTTTTCGAAATCCTTTTAATTTTTAAGAAACATTTATTTGTACGGAACACTTTTTAACGAAGGAATAAGTTCTTTAAAACACTTTTTAAAGACCACGTTCTTTCTACACGAAAGGACGTGATCTCTCTTTCAAATTAATAAAAAAGGAATTTAAAAACTCGCATCGTTATATTAAAGTGAAATTTTTAAACACTTTTTAAAGAATCATTTATATATATATATATATATATCCAATCTTTTAATTAAAAATTTATTTATCATGCAATTATTTGAATATCTTTTACAACATCAAAATAAGTTGTGGCACTGTTAACAATTTATTTTTTTATAACTTATTTTCAAAAAATATTTCAACCATTTTTAATGAAAACTTAGTATAATATGCAAACATTAAAATATATATGTTAATAGATAAGTATTCGTATTATTTCGTACATACTTTACTCTCAATTGAGTTAAATTTGTTATGAAGTTACTTAAAAATGTTAGAAGAATTTTGAATTTTCTACCGTGAAAATTTTGCCTTAACACTTTTAGTTGCTAGCTCAGAACTCTCTTTCTGTCTCCTCCTCCAGTTCTTTTTAATTTTCTTTCCTTTTTTACTTTTTCTATAAGCATAAGAAGAAGGTATTGAATTCGTGAAAAGCTTGCCCTCCGGTTTTCAAAGGTTTTGCATGCTATGAGATACCCTGGAGACGATTTGGCTATTTTAAGAAAATGTATGCCTGCGTGTTTATCTGTCTGCGTATATAAAAATAAATTTTGAATAATTTATCGCACGAGCCAGTGAGCATAATTAAATGTAAGTTTTTATTTGTTTGGACCTTGACTTACATTGGTGCTGATTAATTTTTGGTGCCTATCACTCAATAGGTGGCGCTGTTGAAATAATATGAATTTTTTTCATTTGAGAGAATGCGACAAAATTTCATATAAATGTAAACAATGGGGATACTTTTTGACTAAATTTGGAAATTAAAAGTAATTTAATATATAATATATTGCTATAAATATTATTTACTAGCAGGCTACGCCCTCTTCGCTGGTCACTATATTTAAATTAATTTTCAAAAGAATTGGATCAGAATTTATTTTTTAAATCACATTGTAAATGAAAATGAAAAACAAAAAAATTACATTGAAATCGCTCTTGACCTCGCTTCGGGTACCCGCTGCCTACGGCAGCTCTTTTTTTCCGACCGTACTGCATCGGGTCCAAGTTTCCGCTGTCTACAGAAAGGTCTTTTCCGGACACTTCAATCTGGGTATTTATGGACGACATGTGGATCTTCTGTTATTTAAAAGCAACGATTTTAAAGATAACTTTATCTTAGCATCTATTATAAATTTTAGCTTTTGAACCATGTGTTTTACAGCCCCCTTATTTACACTATATTACGATTTGATCCCGACCAGTATAGCAAAATAAAATAAAAAGTAGATTTTCTTTTAAAATGAATTAAATATATGAAAAACAAATAAATTTTAATCCGATTAATCCTTTCTACTATATACTACCATCCCCCCCCCCCAATAATAATAATAATAAAAAATATGTTAAAGGAATTAATTTAAAATGAAAACTAAAAAGTTGTTATTACTATAAAAATTATACATAAACATAATAATTTATTTCCATTGCATTACCATATGATTTTTAATAGATATAATAATAATAATAAGAAGAAGATTTCACCTTCAAATGAATGTATTAAATAAAAAATAAAGATAGGCATATGATTACAATGGAAGAATAAATTCATGAAAATTGAAACATAACAGCCAATATTTAAAATTGAAAAAAAATAATAATTAAAAAAATTCAAATTCGAAATTCAAAAAAATCTCGATGAGGTGCACACCTACAGGGTCTCAGGCACCTATCTACTAAATTTTGTAGCTCTGCGATCAGTAATGGGAGCACAAGAGCGCAGACAGACAGACACTTCTCTTTATTTATTTAGATAACAATAACAGACAATTTGGAAAAAATAAATATACATGCAGGAGCACTCTTTCTCCCCCTGCGTAAATTTTTGATTTCATTATTTTCAAAAGTGTTTTTCTATAACATAAAACGAATGGTTGAATTATAGATCTGTGATAATTTAAAACAAAATTATTCATTTTTCTCCTTTTAAAATATCTATCTATATAGTATCTACCTATATATTTATTTATATACATACAAACACACACACACACAGAGAGAGAAATAAATAAAACATTTATTTAGATGTTGTCTACAGGGCACAAAATCGACATTTCGACATTAAGTGTTATTTTTTTTCTGAAATAAAAATCGTCTGCATTCATCAAGAAATTCTCAAATCTTTATAAATAATAATAATGATAATGATAATAATAATAATAAATTGTACAACTTGAATTTGTTATGGAAAATATAAATGAAAGTTTTGTAATCTCCACAATATATTAATATATTTTTAAAAAGAGAAATGGGGAAAAACTAATAGCAATTGTGCATGCAAAATAAATAATCCCATTCTCTAACAAACCTAACGGTTTGCTCCACAGGAACGCATGCGCTCCGCAGCGAAACTTAACATCTTGTTGCGTCACGAAACAGTTATGATTACTTTTTTTGTTATTTCCCTCTCAGCTTGTTTCTGAAGTCGTGCGCGTACACGTGGATAAACTGTGCAAATTCTACAGCATTTTCCAACTGTGCTCGCTACCTCTGCTACTGTTTTAAGTTCCATAAAAGTGATAAAAAAGGTTTCTCATTTGAAAGTGGAGTTTTTATTTATTTATTTATTTTTTTATTGGAGGTGCTTAAAGTTTTAACTTTTGTGTTTTTGTGTGAGTTTGCGGAGAATCATTTGGATATTTGTTATTAACAGTGCTCCAGTTTCATCTTAGGTCAAGTCAGTCAGTAGGTAAGTTTGTCTTGAATATTTTGTTTTTCTTTATTTATGAGCGAGATGAAACAACATTTTTTTTTTCTTTTCATAAAACAATTCTAACAATGCGGATGCACGTAAATTACTTATGTTAATGTAAAATATTATATTTTAATGTAAAATTATTTAACATTTATTTATAAAACATTCTTATTTTCCTTAAATGTTTTTTACTAAAATGTAAATATTCTTTTGTCATTTCTAGATCATATATATTTTTTAATTGAAATAGTTTTTCATAGGTTCTTGCATTTTCTTTAAGGAAAAAATACAAACCTTTACTAGTATATTATTCCGAAAAATACTGGAATTATTTAAACAAAATAATTAGAAACATTCTTTTATTTATTATTAGTATTATTAAATAATAAATTAAAAAAAAAAGCATTAATAACGTTGTTTTGCAGTATTTTATTATAAATAAATATATTTAATTTAATTTCAATTGTCATTTCCCGAAAACGCTCAAAGGTAATGAGAATATATATTTTTAGTAAATATTATTATTAAACATTTAATTTACGGAAAAATAATCGAAAAATACGTATCTACATTAAGGTACGGATTAAGTTATTTAAATCATTCAAAATTTATAACTAAATAAAGAAGCATAATATTAAGTTATTTAAATATTATTCTAGTAAAGAACTTATTTGAAAAAATTATGAATTGACATGTAACTAATTTATTTATTTATTTATTTATTTATTTATTTTTTTTTGTATTATTTAAAAATATAGAAACGAATGTAAATATCAGCCTTTCTCTCTGTAAATGTTTTAAATTAAGAGGAGAATTATTTTATATACTATTTATCCAATTAAATAATGCATTAATATTCATTTTTTAATAAAACAGTAATCATTAACAATAACTATAACAATAAAATAAATAAATAAGTTCATATATAATTTCTATATACATATATATATATATATACTTTTTTTTTTCCAAACAACCTTTTTTTTTTTTCTTTGTAAAATAATCCTTTACTGTGTCTTTCATCAAATGAAATTATTTTGGGTTATAATCAATCAAATTTTGTGAAGTCTATTCCCTATTTGTTTAAAGAAATCAAAGTTTAATTAATTAACTAATTAATTATTTCTTATATGTTCAATTTTGAATTTTTTTGTTATTACCGGTGAAAAAATAACAATAGTAATAATAAAATATTTATTCAATCGTATATCTGATTTATAACGACTGATTTATAATTTTATATCTGATTTATAACTGCTACAAAAAATAAAAAGTATTTTTGAAGACATTTTTACACTTTTCGTTTTACATTTTTGTAATTCCTATCAATAAAAAATAATTTGTATAACAGAATTATAAATAGAGTAGTATGCAATGTAGATGCATTGGTTGAAATATAAATGTCTGATGTTGTTTTCCAGAGTGATTTGACATTTTTCTTCGTTGGTATTCTGTTTATGTAAAGAAAAGGTAATAATAATGATAATAATAATAAATAAATAAATAAATAAATAAATAAATGTTTTTCTTTAAATTGGTATCATCCAAATGACGAATTTCTTTAAGAAGACATATTTACTACATTACTACATTTTTACACTTTTCAAGTTTTCCTTTTTGTAATTCGTTCCAATCAAAGATCGCTTTCACACCACAGTTATAAGTAGATAAGTACACAATACACAGTAAATTAATTGTTTGAAAAATAAATATCCGATATTGTTTCATAGAGTGATTTGACATTTTACTTCGTTGGTAATCTGTTTATACAGTGAAGAGAGAAAAATATTTTAAACCCCTTTCTTTCAAATAAGTTTAATCAAAATGCCATATACTTTTACGTTTTAAAAATAACTACAGTTTTAGCAATTTACTTCTAAATAAATACTGGCTTATTAATCACACTAATAATTTGGCAATTCGAGTAATATTTTATAATTACTTCATATTGAAAATAAAAATATGTATATGTTTGAAACTGCAACTATATGATATATATTTTATGATATATCATATAGTTGCATATGACTGTATAATACATTTTTCAGATAATTTTTAATATGTTTAAAGATAAGTTTTTCCATATAGTGCAATTAAAGATACATGATATTTTATTAAGATGAATAATTACTAAATAGGCATTTTATTATTATAGATAAAAGGTTTCATTACTTTTGGTGATAGTTAAGTTTATGAATAAATATGTGCATTTGATAATTTGTATAAATTTTGAAAAAATGTAAAATGAGAAAACAAATGCAACGCTATAATAAGGCACACTTACTTTACTACTAAAAGCACTTTTTGATTTTATATATTAATTTAAAGAGTTATGTATTTATTATAGATATTATATTAGTATTTTATTATTATTATTATTATTTATGTAATTGGATGAAATTTTCCCGTCAAAATAATATCTCTTATGATTTTTTAATTAGTTAAATTAATGTCTTTGAAAGGTCTTTAGAAATATATATATATATATATTAAATGCGATAGGCTATCAAATTAAAAAAAAAAAAAACTGCATTTTTCACTTGTCACAATATCTCACATTACTAAAAAAATCGTTAAATTCCTACGAATTAAAATAATAACTTTAAATGACCTTGAGAATTTGTTTAAAAGGTGTAATTAGTGCTAATTAATTTAATTGCAAGAGTAATTTAATGGAAGGGTTAAGACTAGTTCGTACGTGAAGATCCAGACCCGAGTGAAATGGCCTTTGTAAGTGTTTTTTAAAAGGTCCTAGTCATATTTAAGTGAGTTTTGCTGTAAAATGTGGAAAACAAAGTTGACGAGCGTGATCTAAATTCGAACTGGGCAGTTTTATTTACTAGCTTAAGCAGTTGAGCCCCCGACCAGTAATGCTTTTAATGCTTGGTTGCTGTGTATTTGACAAATAATAATAATTATATTTCATTAAGAGGTATTAATTTAAATTCATTTTAGAAAGTACTAATATGTTATTATTGTATGCAATGTAAGAAAGTTGATGTAACATTTTCACTGTAAAATCTGTGATAAACAATTCATAAAATATTTTCAGTTATTTTAAAACGATATTATTATTATTATTAAAAACATCTTCTTCAATGATTTGTTTAAAAAAATATCAATAAAGCAAAATTATTTAATTTAGCATTTGCAAAAATTTCTCAACTTCATAAATAATTTTAATAATTACACCACAATTTAAAATATTAAAATTAATAATAATAATAATAATAATAATAAAAAAATTTACGCATATAATATTATTTTTAATACATAATAAAATGTAGTTTCTGAAATTTTTCTAACAATCTAAAAATATGTATCACTTTCATGTAATATATTACTTTAAATTGTAATAATAATAATGGAAGTATTATTTAAAAAGTCAACGATCGTTTATATCTGTATCATAAATAACATAAAGGATGTGCTGTACAGGAAATTTCCATACATCTATGTAATATTACTTATTACCTTGAATAATATAATGGATTTTACATTAGGTAGTAACATTACATAAAATAAAAAGTGATTATATCTATAATTACCTATATAAAAAAATAAGCCTCCAAAAACCGTTTTTCTGAATATAAACGCTACTTCTTATATAAAAGTTAATTCACTTTCAACTAAATTTTAAAGGAAACGAGTATTAAAGATCTAATAGATGAAATAAATAAATAATCAAATAAAATAAAATAAAATAATAGAAATAAAAAAATAGAAAGGGAAAATGTGTTCAAATTATTTTTAAAAAGATGTATATTACTGTCAATTAAAGTAGATTTTGTCGAAGAAGGTTAAAAAATATAATTAAAAAAAATAATAATAATTTATTTAGTTGTAAATAAAAATACTGATAATATCCACGAGAAAAATAAATAAAGAAAAGAACGAAAAGGAAAACATTTAAATGTTGTTTTCTCAGAAAAAATGCAAGGATTTTTATTAAAATTATTTAACAAATGAACAAATCACTAAATAGAAAAAAAAGAAAAAAGAAAAAACTATATGTTTATATTTAAATAATATCCGTAAGTGAAGTCCATTATCTCGGAACAAATATTTGACTGCGTTTTTCATTAACTCCTCACGTATCCTCTTAATCAGCATCCCGGATGCCTTATCTTCGAAGGTGCTTGCTGGCAGAGAGTCCTTATCAGGCCCGGAAGCGGATTTCTGTCCAACTTGCCAGATGACAGATTTCACATTGATGTGGCTCTCTATTACGTAGTTTATCTTTCTAAGAGTGAAATGTGAAATGTTACACACTGAATAAAATGCAACTTTAAATTACACAGAATATATGTATTTATATACTTATGGATTATGCATATATATGATATAAGAAATGAATACATATACTATTAGTCCAGTCAAAATAGGAAAAATAGAAGAAAAAAATCGTGTAGTTTTGAAATTTTGCATACTCATAGCGGAGGGGGTCCTCAACAACATACTAAAAGTCCCCGCCCGTGGGGGGTGAGCGGGGGGCAGGGGGGGCATTTAAGGGGGGCAATTTTCAGTTTTTATTAAATATCTTAAAAACTGTCGCATTTAGAGAAAAAATGTCAATTACAAAATTAATCTACGTAAAATTTCCTACAAAACTGTATATTTTATTTTGTTTGTACGATCATTAGTTTAGAAGATATAGGGAGATGAAATAACACATTTTCTTGAAAAATTCTTTTTTGCAATAGTAAAATCAACTAAAGTGTGCAATTAAAAGGGTTCTTGTCAAATAATTTCTAATGTAAAAAACAAATATATACATAGGGAATATGCAAGGATAATACAGCATGTTTTGTAAGTTTTAAATAATTTTAAGGCTAGTAGGCGCAAGTGGCGGTTTGAGTAAAAATCTGGATAAGTCCAGTCAAAATAGGAAAAATAGAAAAAAAAAATCGTGTAGTTTTGAAGTTTTGCACACTCATAGCCGAGAGGGTCCTGAACAACATACTAAAAGTCCCCGCCCGTGGGGGGTGAGCGGGGGGGCAGGGGGGCATTTAAGGGGGGCAATTTTCAGTTTTTATTACATATCTTAAAAACTATCGCATTTAGAGAAAAAATGTCAATTACAAAATTAATCTACGCAAAATGTCCTACAAAAATGTATATTACATTTTTTTTGTACGATCATTTGTTTAGAAGATATAGGGAGATGAAATAACACATTTTCTTGAAAAATTCTTTTTTGCAATAGTAAAATCAACTAAAGTGTGCAATTAAAAGGGTTCTTGTCAAATATTTTCTAATGTAAAAAACAAATATATACATAGGGAATATGCAAGGATAATGCAGCATGTTTTGTATATAAGAAATGAATACATATATTAATTAAAAGAACCGAAAACAATCTGAGACAAGAGCAAAATCCAAACAAACGAAACTATGAAGTAACTATAATAAGGAGTAGGTGCCGCAACGGCTTATTACGGGTGGAGCGTGTTGAACTAGTTTGTCGGGCGCCCAATTTCCCTCAAATTCTCTGCAAGCCCATGTGATAAGGGAGAAACAATTAAAATTAAGATTTCTATATTATTAGGTAAAAAATAAATTATTATTTTATAATTATAGATATTTATAAACCAAAATTTCATAAACTAAATCAATCATATATATATATATCATATTTTAAAATAATTATTGATGTTCATAAATCAATTTTATATATACTGAATCAATCATATAATTGTATTTGAGTAATGTCCAAACTGTACAGCTATGCTTTATGATGATATGAAATAAAATCGTAAAATATTTTAAAGGTATTTGAAAAATGAATAGAATTATCCGAAACAGGCATTTTCTTAATATTTCATTAATATTTCATATTAATTTTTAATACATGTTTATGTGCGTGCACATATACACAGAAAATCCATTTAATACACACACACACACACACACACACACACATATATATATGTATATATATAACTTGGATATCATATATCAGTTTCAAGAAATTTCTTGAATATTTAAATGAGTTAGAGCGCGGATTGATGGACAGACATACGGACAGACAGAAATAACGAAGTCCTTAACACTTTTCAACCTTATTGGAAAGTGTTAAAAACATATAGAAAACCATAAAAACGATTAATATAAACTCAGTAAATTTTCAATAATACTCAGTAATGTACCTGAATATTTTTGTGTGGACATGTAAATCTAAAGCTAATCATATAGCTAAAGCGGTCAGCTATAGCTATAGCTCAATCAGCTAAAGCTGTATTCTATGGAAAGCATTCATCTGTGCATAAGAATAATTATTTTTAATTTTATTAAGATTTGTGCAAAATAAAGTTCTCCAAATTTAGTTTATGGAAATACCTCTCATATGACGCAATGATTATGAATGCTTTTAGGTGTCCCTTTGTACAAACCAGTGATGGTATTTACTACACTTTTAATGGGGAACATCTCATAGTGAACTTGAATAACATATTTCAATTTCATTAATATTTGTGTAAAGTAATGGCATTAAAATATGGTTTATAGAAATACCTCTCATAGGACATAATGCTTTGGAATACTTTCGGGTGTCCCTGTGCACAAACCAGTAAAGGTGTTTACTACATTTTCGATAGGGAATATCCGATAGTGCATTTGAAAAACATAAATAAATTTCAAGAAATTACATAAACATATACGAGAGCGCGGAAAGATGGAGAGACAAACAGACAGACAAACCGAATTCATTAACACATTTTAACCTTATTGGAAAGTGTAAAAAACATTTAGAAAACGATAAAAACGATTAATATAAACGAAAATGCAATTCCAGCAAATTTCCAATAGTACCCATTAATGTAAATGAATATTTTTGTGTGGCCCTGTAAATATAATGTTAATCATACTGCATTCTATGGAAAGCATTCTTTTGTGCATATGAATAATATATTTTATTTTTATTAAGATTTGTGTAAATTGAAGTTCTTAAAATTTGGTATTATAGAACACAATGCTTAGGAATACTTTCGGGTGTCGCTTTATACAAACCAGTTATAGTATTTAGTCCATTTTCTATGGGAAACATCCAATAGCGAACTTGATTAACATATTTCAATTTCACTAAGATTTGTGTAAAATAACGGTATAAAATAAGGTTTATAGAAGTACCTCTCGTAGGACACAGTGCTTTGGAATATTTTCGAGTGTCCCTGTACACAAACCTGTAAAGTTGTTCATTCCATTTTCAATAGAGAACATGCGATAGTGAACTTGAATAAAAAAATCAGTTTTAAGAAATTACATAAATATTTACGGTAGATAGAGCGCGGACAGTCAGACAGACGGACAGTCGGACAGACAGATATTGTCAAAAATTATGTCAAAATAAATAAATAAGTAAAAAAAAAATCACCAGCATGGCAAGAAAAATCGCCATATGTGCCCTATACTAAAAAAAGTCGCCATGGTGGTCTTGTACTAAAACTGTTTCGCATGCGCAAATATGAAAATTGAATCGTCAGATTTACTTTTATTTCGAAACCTTTCTTTGAATGGTTTTGTTTTCACTATCGCATAATATTAATTTGGCTTCTGCGGAATTACAATTCAAATTGGCTAGGGAAATCGGTATATGATTTATGAGTTTCAAGTTTTAAATGTAAATAAAAAGAAAATAAATAAATAAAGTGCAAAAATTTTACACGAGTTTGCTAGTAATGATTAAATAATTTAAAAAATGTATAATTAAATGTTAAAGATAATATTCTTCCAATTATCTCAGCCTTGAATAAAATATTTAATTAATTTTATTCAAGTCTGAGATAATGGGAAGAAATTTATTTTTATCATAGTCCTGTCTTGCGTGTTTATAATTCAAAATAGAATGATCTTAGAATCCGCATATTCATAGCCTCAAAAATAAATTCGTAAATTATTTTTATATTATGTTATAGTTTTTACATTATTTTTATATTAAGTGTTTTATACGTTAAAAAACTTGGGCCTCAAAATTAGCAATATATATATTCAAGCAAGGTTTTTAAGAAAATACGTTCAGATTTTGAATTTTATAAAAGAAAATTTTTTTATAGGTGTATTAATTACTGAATCATTTAAAATTTGGACAAGTTTAGCAGATTTTATGTGAAATTAAAATGATTATATGTTACTTAACACAATTTAGACTTTACTGTCAAGAAAACGATGCTTCCGAAGAAAACATATATCTACAGAATTCATATACTATCTATTAAAAAAAAAAAAAAAGAAAAAAAAAAAAAAACCTGTTAATGAAATTTGGTTTGAAAACAAGTTTGTAGCGGATAAGACTTGATAATGGTAAATCTGTTTTAAACTTATTAAATTATCATAAAAGAAAAAAAAATCACTATTATATTACGTAAATTATTAAATGATAAAACGCAATTATTATTTGAAATTGATTACGCAATCGTTGTACAACTTTGGCGATTTATATGTGATTTCTGTTAATTACCAGCAACATCAAAGAATCCCTCATTCAAAATCGTATAAGAATTGCTTAAGTTGCGAAAGAACTATTCAATTGTTTTTACATTGTGATTCCGCAATCGGTGATTTTCTTCTGTTACGTTTCTACAACGCGCAAAATAGATAACAATAATATATAAATGCTTCATAAAGTCTCTGTTTTTTTCTGCATTTTCGGATACTTTATTTATAGGAATAATAAATAAAGGGAAAATATTGCATGCACCTAGCTATCTGATACTTTGAGATACCGATGGACATCAATGGATACTTTTTGTACTATTTTTACCGTTTTTCTTTTGTGAAAAACATATCCAAGTACATAGTATAAAGATGTTAAATCATGTCTTCAGGTGAATGTGATCAGAATAGAAAAAGAAGACGGACAGTATTTTATTTGCGTTACCTATTTCAAGTTGCAAGAATCGTAAATAAGGAGAGTGTTTTGCAGAATACGCTGTAAATTCTCAAACCTATATGTATTAATAGATTGTTCGGTACTTCATAGGAAAAAATTCAGTTACTAAGATTTTTTTATTTCATATACAGAGGCTGTTCGCACATTTTTTAGACGATTTTGATGGAGTGTACTGAAGCAATTTCACTCATATTTCGTGTTTTAATTGTTCAGTTTGATAGCCCTCGTTCTTAACTATCATTCTACATCGTAATTTCTATGATAATAATGCTTTTTATAATATCGGAAGAAGTATATTTTTCTACTCCTCTTGAACGGCTTTCCAAAGTCCACAAAGGGTTGTAGTTGGTGTTTGGATAATGTTGATTTTAAGAGTCAAAAAACACAAAAATCCAACAGTGATACATAAGAAGATTTAGCAGGAATATCAGTGAAGGGTATGGTTTAAATTCCCGTTTTTTGTTCCATTTTTTCTAGAAAAGCAATTGCTGATAGCGATGTGTGGCTGCTCGTTTTGTCTTGATACAGTTCAACGGATTGATAGCATTGTAAATAAAGATCTGGATTTTCATTTATAAAAATTGGAATTAAAATATGTTCTTGATAGTATTTAGAGCTGATTTTGACATTTTTGTCACATTTTTTTTGCTTTTATCTTGCGCTTGTATGAAAAACCAGTGGCAATCATAAATCCTTTAGAAAAACTTTCTTTTGATACTTTGAACCATGTAGCAAAAATTTTTTTCTCCACTTTTGTGATAATAAATTGATCTTTTTTTATTGCAACCACTTAAATAGACCCAAGATTCATCTATTGTTGCGACATTTTTCCATTTTTCTCCTGATAAATGCTTTTCATAAAGATTTCACTAAAAACTCTCTTTGGAAAGAGCGGAAACCTATCCTTCCAGCCACTGCCTTTTTAAAAGCGCATTTTTGCATCTAAACAAAAATTCTAAATATCTGAAGATAAATAAAACTTCCAAAAATATAACTGTTGTGAAAATAAAATTCTCCGTTCAAACGATTTTTTCTTACTGCGAAATAAAATCGTCTAAAAAATGTGCGAACAGCCTCTGTATATGTGTAAAGAGCTTTAACGACTTTTACCTCTTTATAATAAAAAAAAGTTTTGGATGGGTTACTTACGAACATTGGTACTTATAACATTAAAATAATAATAATAATAATAATAAGTTCAATGTTAGAGTATTTCATGCTCAAAATTGATTCGATGAGTCGCAACATGTTCTTATTTCATCCTAATGTAAAGTGTACCGGGAAGTTCGGTCGTTCTGCATTAGTAAAATGGCACCGGAAATATTTGTTAAAAAATAATCATATTTTACGAAATATCTTCTGAAAATTCATATAAAGGTTGTCTAGTTAAACTCTCCGGAGTCAGTTTTTAAATACAAATCAAAAGGATTTTCTGGTGCATCTAATGTATAGTTTTTGAAACGTTAAAAGTTTAAAAAAAAAACACCCTCTCCTCCCCCCTCCCCCCCACAAAAAAAAAAAAAAAAAAAAAAAAAAAAAAAAAAGATTAAAACTACAAAATATGTTTTGTTGTTGTTATTTTGTTTTTTAATCCAAGAAGTAATAATCTGGTGTGTCACTCACACTACTTTCTGTTACCCTGAAATTTAATACTATAAACACAGGTTGGACATTAAGAGGTAAGATAGCAAGTGCTGTTATGTAAACCTATGTTAAATAATTCAAATTAGGCTTAGGAAAAGTTTTATATAATGATTAGTTCTGCGCGAGGAGAGCTAACGCCACCTTCAACCCACCGGTTCATTAATGTGCAAAAAAACAAGCGATGAATATTTATCTTAAAACATACATTATTTACTATATCTCTATGAGGAATTTATTTCAATTCCCGAACAGCTTTCCTGGAAACGGTAAAATATTACTAGTAAAGCACATCCACTAACAACAAATAACTAGTGTGTTGTGGTCACCACACGACATTCTTCTATATTTTCCTATACAAATTCACTCAGTAAAAATAATTTATTAAAATTATTATTTAAAAAAAAAAAATATCATCCATGATAATTCAGACGATTTCCATATTAGAGAAGTAGTATAACACTAAATATACAAAAAAAAAGTTGAATTTATTCTCAATATTACTTTAAAAATAAATGTTAAAAATGAAAAAAACAACAACAAAAAAAACGATAACTTTATTTTAAATTATCGCAAATCGATGGTTCAACCATTCGTTTTAAAGATATTGGCGAGCTCTTTTGAAAGGTACCCATCATGAAAATTTACTTCCCTAGAGGGGGGACTCTTCCCCCACAAGGGGGGGAGGCGAGGCTCCTACATACACATTTCTTTTTCTCGGTTGACTATCTCTATTACAAAAAATATATATTCGTTTCATTCAGTTTAGTGCAGTCTATAGATGTTAAACTCTACTTACCTGCAATTTCCCCCATAGACGTAATGTATTTGAATAATTTTGAGTGTCCCTGTATACGAACAATTTACTTCATCTCTACGAAAACCTTAGTGTAGCATCCGTATATGGTACACATTTAGAATACCGAGTTTGGAATTTCTGCTGCTATTTGTTCGTGAGCAACACTGATAACAGACACACAGACATCCAGACAGACACACACAGACCATGCGCTAAAAACATGATTTTTGTATTCAGGGGACTTCATAACATGCAAATATAACAAAAACTCACTTTCGAAAATTTGACCCTAAAACAATACTTTCTCTACCTTATGGGTAAGAGAAAGTAAAAATGCAATGTAAACAAAACCATTAGATATTTTTACTTTCTTCTATATGTAATATAGAGAAAGTATTGGATTCGCGAAAATTTTCGACCTCCGTTTTTTGATGGATTTACATGTTTTGGGATGTCTAGATTACGAATTAATAGTTTTTAGAAAATGTCTGTCTGTCTGTCTGCATCATTTTATTGTGGACGTTGTATCTCACGAACCAATGAATGAAATTTAACCAAACTTGGTATTTAGTTGCACCCTGACATGAACTGCTGCTGATTAGATTTTGGGATCAATAGCTCAATAGGTGGCGCTGTGATCGTATTTTATGCAAATTTTTAACATGGCAGCATAGGACAAAATTCCGTATAAATGGGCATAATGACAGTTATTTTACACTTGTGATTGTAAAATTAATATGAATTATTGATAATAGTAGTAGTTAACTAGGAAAAAAATTTTGTGCATGTGGGGGCATCGGTTCCCGCCCCCTGGGGGGGAAGTACCCCCCGGGGAAGTAAATTTTCAAAATGGGTATCTTTCGAAAGGTCTCGTTGATAATAGTAATAGTTAACTGGGAAAAAATTTTGTGCATGTGGGGGCATCGGTTCCACCCCCACTGGGGGGGGGAAGTACCCCCCCGGGGGGGGCAAAGTTTCAAGATGGGTATCTTTCGAAAGGTCTCGTCAATACCTTTAAAACGAATGGTTGAACCATAAATCTGTGATAATTTAAAACAAAGTTATCGATTTTTTTTACTTTTAACGAAAAAAAACTTAAAAAAAAATCCTTTTTTTTTTTTTTTTTTTTTTTTTTAACGAAATTTTACCAAACTTGGTATTTAGTTGGTCCCCGACATAAACTGGTGCTGATTATATTTGGGGATCAATAGCTCAACAGGTGGCGCTGTGATAGCATTTTATCTAAATTTTTAACATGGCAGTATAGGACAAAAATTCGTTTAAATGTGCATAATAAGAGTTATTTTGAACTTGTGATTGTAAAATTAATATGAATTATTGATAATAGTAGTACGTAACTAGGAAAAAAATTTTGTGCATGTGGGGGCATCGCTTCGTAAATTTTCTAGATGGGTATCTTTCGAAAGATCTCGTCAATACCTTTAAAACGAATGGTTGAACTATAAATCTGTGACAATTTGAAACAAAGTTATCGATTTTTTTTACTTTTAACGAAAAAAAAATTTAGAAAAAAAATCGTAATTTTTTTTTTCACGAAATTTAACCAAATTTGGTATTTAGTTGGTCCCCGACATAAAGTGCTACTGATTACATTTGGGGATCAATAGCTCAACAGGTGGCGCTGTGATCGCATTTTTTCTAAATTTTTAACATGGCAGTATAGGACAGAATTTCGTATTAAATGTACATAATGAGAGTTATTTTTAACTTGTGATTGTAAAATTAATATGAGTTATTGATAATAGTAATAGTTAACTAGGAAAAAATTTCTGTGCATGTGGGGGCATCGCTTACCCCCCTGGGGGGGAAGTACCCCCCGGGGGGGTAAATTTTCAAGATGGGTATCTTTCGAAAGATCTCGTCAATACCTTTAAAACGAATGGTTGAACTATAAATCTGTGATAATTTAAAACAAAGTTATCGATTTTTTTTACTTTTAACCAAAAAAAAAAAAAAAAAATTGGTAAAAAAAAAAATCGTATATATATATATATATATATATATATATATATATTTAAATATTGTTACTGATTGAATATGTATATAGGAAAATATAGAAGAAAGTCTTGTGGTGGCCACAACATACTAGTTTTTATTTTGAAAGGTAAATCCACTACTTTATTGCAGTTCATATTTTCAGTTCAACTTCATAAAGACAACAAGTTGCTCAGCTTGGAATAGCTACCAAAGAAAAAGTTAAATAGCATGAAAACAAATGTGCTATCATATAAATAACAATATGATAAAAACGTATAGGGATGGAGAGGAATTTTTCATGCTACACTGTGCTCTTTTTAGGAAATTTTAGATCATTAAAAAATTCCGTTGTATAGAAAAAAAATATATAATAATAATAATCTAAAGAAAATCGTTATATATATATATATTATCTTGAAAGGTAAAGTCACCGCTTTATTGCAGTTCTTATTTTCAATTTGACTTCATAAAGACATAAGAAAGATATATTGAGAGCCATTACTCTTTTAAACAAATTGAACAAACGTTCTTTTTCGTTAAAAATAAATCAGTAAAAGATAGTTCGACTTTTATCGTTAATTAAATAGAACTTTTAAGCCGATTATGTGCATAATTCAAGACAACATTCTACTGCTGTACAACTTTTCCTCTTGATACTTCTTTCACGTTTTTTTAAAGATAATTTCTTTCTAACAGAGTATAAATTTATTCACTAACGTTGTAAATATTATCTCCTCGTATTTATTTATACTCGTATGCAGTTACATTTTTTTTACATGTAAGAACTGCTTTTTAAAAATTAATAAAAATGAACTTGTTAAAAAAAAAAAAAAAAAAATTCTGAAGTAATTTTGATTTATTTTTATTGTTTATTATAATACCGATGCTTGTTAATTATTATTATTTTATTATTATTATTATTTTTTTTTTTAATTTAATTTTTTAATTTATTTTTTCATGAATATTTTCTGTTTTCCAAAAAAAGGAAATTTATAGATTTCAATAAGCATTTCTTTACAAATGATATCTTCACAATATTATCCATATAAATAGAATAATGAAGTGATAAAATAAAATCATTAGCGACAAGAATGCAAAAAATTACAATAGACAAACTTTATCTTAAAACATATTTTAAAATACTTTTCATTCTTTAATCTTAAGTGCAGTTTTATAGTTTTCTATTCGTGAGATTAACTGCTGTAGATAAAGTTTTTTCTTTTATTCTTTCTTCCTTTTTTTATTAGTTTAGTAAAAACTTGTGGAAGTTTTTTTTTTTTTTTTTTTTTTTTTTAATATGAGCAGTATGCATTGTAAACATTTTTTTTCTCTACATGTATTTCACAACTCAAATTACTGTATTTTGGAAATTTATAAAACGTACGATTATAGATGAAAATCCTTTGCAACTTTCCTAGAAATATGAAAAAAGCAAATAAAGATGATCTATTGGGTCCTTTTAAAATAACAATTTTGTTCATATTTCACAAAAAGAAGGAGTTACTTTAAATAAAAGACTATTTTCATATTAATTTACATATATGTACTGATAAGTATAAAGGATTTAGGTCCAAAAATGTCGGTTTTGAGTTATGTACAATTGTACATAGTCAGACTCAGAATTTTTTTTTCTATCGATTGGTATAAAGGATTTAAATCCATGTCATTTAGTCTTTGAGAAAATCCATTGGTAAAAAAAGTTTCAAGTCAGAAATTTAGCATTAATCTTTGGTATAAAATACTTAATTCATTTTTTTCCCTTTATTAAATGAAGGTTGACAATCACTGAATGGTATAAAGGGTATAAATTAACATAATCCATTTTTTCTAATCGATTCTTCTGATTAGTTTTTAGTTAATTTAACTTTGTTTTATGTCTCCTGAAAAATCAAGAATATGGACTTAAATCATTTGTACTTATCAGCACAGTTATATCATCTGAACCGACGTTTTCTCAAACGATATAACCTTTTTTTTTTTTTTTTTTTTTTTTTTCGCTACCAGATTGTCATGTTTTTAATGACAACCTGATGAATAGATCGGTATACTGCCGCCATTATTTCCAGAATTAATTTTTAATTCATGTATTGCAAAACAATTGTGCTATAATAACAGTTTATTTAACAGATTATGAAAAAAACAACATAAATTTGATTTAAATATGCATTTGTTTGTTCGCAATTTTTTACATTTTGACGTGAGTAAACGATCTTAGACAGAAAAAAAAAGAAAACTAATTATCACCAGATATATTTTATAATAAAACCACTGTAAAAACACGACAATTAAAATTATATTTAATTAAAAACATTTAAAAAAAATATATGTTTTTAATTAAATATAATATTAATTGACGTCTTTATAAAGTGGTTTTATTATAAAGTATCAATGGCACGTGATCTCCAACATGATCTCTTTTAGAGATAATTTATACTAAGTATATATTTATTTTAGATATTCAAATTTCTGTCCAAATGATCCAACGCACATCTGGAACCTTCTTCGAACTTTATGTAGTACGCGTGTCACCCGTGCAATGTAAAGTTCAAACAAGGGTCCAGATGTGTAATGCATCTGGCAGGCAGAAGTTCAAAAATCGAAAATAAAGTGATTGAATGATGAATAATTATATATATAGATATAAGTAAAAATGTATTAAATTCATTAAATGAGGGAGCCTATAACTATTTACAACAAATAATGCCTATGTGAAAGAGTGCTAGAAAATAAATCGTAAAATTCCACCATTAAAGAACTTACTAAGTGTATATTCTACAAAATGTTTTCGGAAAATGAAAATCGTATTAAAATGACAAATACTTTATATATCTACTAAAAACAACTTTAAATCATAATATTAAAATTATATTTATTTCTTCAAATTCAAATTCATGGAGTCATTTTCTGCTCAACTTTAAAAATAAACATAACTTATGGTGTTCAGCGAACCTTACAATTAGCTCATCGACGTGTATGTTAAATATAAGCCATGATCATTTATTTGACATAATCTACTTTTAGCAATCATTTGTGAGAATCTTCGGGAGAAATAGGTTTTTGAATATCTGCTTCATAACTTAAAGTTATTTTTGACTTCAAATAACAAAAAATAAAAAAATTAATTTTAAATTTAGAAATAGTTCATATTTAAGCCAGTATACCTATAATTAATCGGTGTAAAAAGCAGTTTCAAAAGTGACTAAAATTGAAAATTTGAATTTTTTGCAGTGAGTATAAAATCTGGTCTGGTTTTAGGTATAATTTATGGTTCATCATTTATTATAAACGAATGATATTAAAATATCCATTGCTTCTGCTTTAAAAGGTATAAAAAAAGACACCAGACACCCTCTAAAAGGATCCCAGAAGTAGCCGAAATTGTTCTGCTCCCAAATTTTTAAAAATCATGCGGTACGCATTGATTATTAACACTTTCCAAATGTACTGCCGGATCGTATAACTTTCAAAGCTCTTTGCCTACGTAATCACACAACGGATAGACACTAGTACTGGAAGTCAAACAAATAGACTAACGGAATTCCTGATCATTCTTAAACATTGTTAGAAAGTGTTAAAAATGCTTAACACATAAAAGTAAACATAGTTCTTTTATTCTAATTGCAGCCCTTAATGTATCTGAATATTTCAATATAGCCCCTTAAATCTGAAGGTTAACAAAATCATATTCTATACAAAATATTATTTTAGCATATTAACAACTAGCAGGCTACGCCCGCTTCGCTGGTCACTATATTTAAATGAATTTTCAAAAGAATTGGATCAGTATTTATTTTTTACATCACATTACAAATAAAAACTTAAAATAAATAAATAAAATAAAATAAACACTGAAATCGCTTTAGATCTCGCTTCTTCGGGTACCCGTTGCCTAAGGCAACTCTTTTTTCTACCTGTACTGAATCGGGTACAGTTCCTCACTGTCTATAGAAAGGTCTTTCCCGGGCACTTCAATCTGGGTATTTATCGACGACTTGTGGATTTTCTGTTATTTAAGAACTACGATTTTAAAGATGACTGTATCTCAGCATCTATTATATATTTTAGTTTTTGAACCATGTGTTTTATAGCCCCCGTTATTTACACTATATTACGATTTGATTCCGACCAGTGCAATAAAATAAAATAAAAAAGTAGATTTTCTTTTAAAAGGAATTAAATACATGAAAAACGAATTTTAATAAGTTTATCCTTTCCACTATAAACTATCATTTTTTTCACCCAATAAATATTATAAATAATAATAATTTAAAAAAAAAAGATTTTTCTTTTAAAGGAATTAATTAGAAAAAAATGAAAAACAAAAAGTTGCTATGTTATGAAATTTATACATAAACGTAACAATTTATTCCTATTGCATTACCATTTGATTTTCAATAAATATAATAATAATTAAAAAAAAAAAAAAAAAAAAAAAATTCCTTCAAATTAATGTATTAAATAAAAAATGAATTGCATAATAGCCGTTGCTAAGATACGCAGACGATAACAATCGAAGAATAAATTCATGAAAAATGAAACATTAAAGCCAATATTTAAAATAGAAAAAACATTAATTTAAAAAATTCCAATTCGAAATTCGAAAACATCTCGATGAGGGGCACACCTGCAGGGCCCCAGGTACCTATAGGCCAAATTTGGAAGCTCTGTGATCAGTAGTGTGAGCGCCAGAGCGCAGATACACACACAGACACACACACAGACACTTCTCTTTATTTATATAGATAAATGTCAATTTATTTATGATTTTTACAATAGAAAATTCTTTAAATATAATTTATAAAAATGTCTGTCCTAAAATGCAATTCAGTGGCACTTTTTTGGGGTGTCGCAGTACACAATCCAGTTGCACAGGACCTATTAATGTCATTTAAATAGGGAACATTCCATAGTGAATTTGAATAATATATATATATATATATATATTTTAATTTCTAAAAATATTTACGGACGCTGGGGACGGGCAGACGGGCAGACGGACAAGTAGACAGATGGACAGTCGGCTAGATAAATACACAAAGTCCTCAATGTAACTGAATACTTTTGTGTGGCCCTGTAAGTCAAATGTTAATCATACTACATTCTGTAGAAAGATACTTTTGTATATATTAATAACATATTTCAATTTTATTAAGATTTGTTCAAAGTTATTAAAATTTGGTTTATAGAAACACCTCTCATAGAACGAATGTTTTGGAATACTTTCTGGAGTCCCTGTACACAAACCAGTAGTGGTATTTTCTACAGTAAACATCCGATAGTGAACTTGAATAACATATTTCAATTTCATTGAAATTTGTGTAAAATAAAAGAACTAAAATATAGTTTATAAAAATACCTCTCATAGAATACAGTGCTTTGGAATACATTTGGGTGTCCCTGCACACAAGCCAGTAGAGGTATTCACTCCATTTTCAATAGGACTTGAATATCATATATCAGTTTCAAAAAATTCTATAAATATTTACGGGATTTTGAGAGCGGATAGACAAACAGACAGACAAACCGAAGTCTCTTTGTCTATCCACACTTTTCAACATTGTTGGAAAGTGTTAAAAACATTCAGAAAATGATAAAAACGATTAATATAAACGAAAATGCAATTCCAGTAAATTTTCAGTAGTACCCACTAATGTAACCGAATATTTCTTTGTGGCCCTGCAAGTCTAATGATAATCATACTGTATTCTACGGAAAGCATTCTATTGTACATATGAATAATATATCTTAATTTTTTTAAGATTTGTGCCAAGTAAAGCTCTTAAAATTTGGCTTATAGAAATACCTGTCATAGAACACAATGCTTTGGATTACTTTCGGGTGTCCCTGTACACAAACCAGTATAGGTATTCACTTCATTTTCAATTGGGTACATCCAATAGTAAACTTGAATAACATATATCAGTTTAAAGAAATTCCATGAATATTTAGGGGAGTTAGAGCACGCATAGACAGACAGACAGGCAAACCTAATTCATTAGCTCTTTTCAATATTATTGGAAAGTGTTAAAAACATTTAGAAAGTGATGAAAACGATTAATATGAACGAAAATGCAATTCCAGTAAGTTTCCAATAATTCCCAATGATGTAATTGAATAATTTTGTGTGGTCCTGCAAGTGTAATGCTAATCATACTGTATTCTACGGAAAGCATTTTTTTGTGCATATGAATAATATATTTTAATTTTATTAAGATTTGTGAAATGTAAAGTTCTTAAAATTTGGTTTATAGAAATACCTCTTATAGAACGCAATGCTTTAGAATACTTTTGGGTGTCCCTGTACACAAGCCAATAGAGGTGTTCACTGCATTTTCAATAGGGAACATCCAATAGTGAACTTGAATATCATGTATCAGTTTAGAGAAATTTCATGGATATGTACGGGAGTTAGAGCGGGATTAGACAGGCAGACAAACCGATATCATTAACACTTTTCAACATTGTTGGAAAGTGTTAAAAACATTTAGAAAGTGATAAAAATGATTAATATAAACGAAAATGCAATTCCAGTAAATTTCCAATAGTGTCCATTAATGTAACTGAATAATTTTGTGTGGCCGTGCATGTCTTATGATAATCATGCAATATTCTATGGAAAGCATTCTTTTGTGGATATGAATAACATATTTTAATTTTATTAAGATTTCACAGATGCCAAGTCTTCCGTTTTTCAAGGGAGACTTCATGCCGGAAAATTTTTATAGCCGATTTCTTTAATATTATTCGTCGAAATTATATACAACATATTCCATTTAAAAATACTGGTGTCAATTCTGATTTAAAAGTTAAAAATGTTGGCAGCTCTGAGATTTATGCAAAGTAAAGATAAAGTTCTTAAAATATGGTTTATAGAAAAACCTTTCATAGAACACAAAGCTTTGGAATACTTTCGGGTGTTCATGTACACAAACCGTTAAAGGTATTCACTCCATTTTCAATAGGGAACATCTAGTAGTGAAGTGGAATAACATATATCAGTTTCAAGAAATTCTATGAATATTTACAGGACAGACAGACGGAGATACAGACAAACCAAAGTCAATAACATTTTTCAAACATGTTGGAAAGTGTAATAAAGAAAAGAAAAAAATATACATAGAGTCGGACCTCTGTTTAATGAAGTCACTAAATCCTGCAAAAAATCATTAAACAGAGATTTAATTATTTGCAACACTTTTAATTATATAAAGACCAATTTTAATTACATTTGCGATAAACATAGAGTTTTATATTCCTATTTTATTCTGGAACATTATTAAAATTCATATATTTTTCACACTATGTTTATGAAATATAATTATTTCCCCTATTTAATCGTTATTACATTTTAGAGAAAATTACTCTATAAAAAATGTGGTGTGAGATAAAGGCGGATACTAATAAATTTTGGCGTATCTGGTAACTTTAAAAGGTCTTAAATTATACAATTTTATATAAATGATATTTATTTGTTATGTTTATTAATTTTTTAACAGAAAGAAAATGTTTACAGCCTTCTAAAACATTAATCTATTATTTTTTTTAACTAAAATTACTTTGTAAATACATTTATATTCTTATAATGTTACCACATTCATTATAATGGAATAATGGAAAACTTACACTATGTGACATTTACTGTAATTGATCCACCAGTGCGATAGGTTCTGATCTCAAACTAAATAGACGGGCAGTTTCGAATAACCGAAATCGCGCTTATCGATCTATTCGTTTAATGGTTTTCTGTAGTTTTCTTCGAATCTAACGTGATTGCAGGAACTAACCTCATAAAGACCTTTTATGGAGAGTATTAAACCATATTGTAGCCATTTGGCCTTAAATATCATAATTTTAGTTTACGAATTTTTATTAATGCAATAGTATGTTTATTTTGCTTAAGCATTATCAGTGGCGGCTCGTGCAAATTTTCCCAGGTGGGGCCCGATCCATCGTATGATGCGTAATTTAACTTTAATACTATTCATTATTCAAACATGAAAACAAACATTAATAAAATGGGATGTAAAACGAGATTTCGGATTTTTTTTTTTTTTTTTTTTTTTTCAACACTATGGAAAACTTTGGATAAAAATATCATAAAAATTAAAGTTTTATAAATGCAAAATTGCTAAGTTCGATACCAGATCGCTTTCGTCGGCATATACATTTGGAGTTTACTATGGTTTTCTCCGAAACTCAAATAAGAAGGGCTATGTAACACTTAGAAATACTTTCTACAGAGAGTACACCACTCAGGCCTAGGACCCTCTTTTAGTCAACTGGCTTTAACCTTAACACTACACACCATTAAAATTTAAATTCAAATGTCTTAGAGTGTAGTATTATTTAGCTTACGCTAATTATATTCCTAAATCTTTTAATTATAGAATTTCAAGTGTTATATTCTTGTTTCTTATCTATTGGAATTTAGAAAATCATGATTAATGTAATGTGGACACATATTAAAAAAAAAAAAAAAAAATCACCATGTTTCTCACTTAATTTTAGATAATTTAAATTAACTTTCAATACATAAAGAAATAAAACGGGCTACCATCTTAAAAAAAAAAAAAAAAAAAAAAAAAAGAAGAAAGAAAAAAGAAAGAAAATAAAATAAAGAAAAAGAAACATTGCGGATGTTTCTATTAAATCGCTTTTAAAAGAAAAATCCTTTAATAATAATAATAAATCACAATTTTATGCAGCTATTTAATCCATTTATCCATGTAAATCCATTAATTATTTATCTAAAAAATTTACAATTTATTTACATAAAAGTTTTAATACACTATTCTGAAGAGAAAAAAAATCGCATATTATTTTTATTTTTATCCCCCCCCCCCCATTTAAATTCAAAATACTTTAGTTAAAGAGGCCTTAAATTCTTATACAAGCTTTTTTCTCAAAGGCTAGTCCAGAAAATATTTCCGTCTATTACCAGTTTTTTGTTAAACACTAAAATTTTAAACTGTCATATATAACTCTAAAAAATTCACCGAAAAATCAATGAGGGAAAAAAAAAAATAAATAAAACGTAATGCAGAAGTCGCCAAATATTACCCGTGGTTAACAGACAGCTTTTTTCCCCATAGTTTTGTTCCAAAGGGCAGTAATCTGTTGGCCCATTGTCGAGAAAATTACAGCGTTCTTAAACTGATAAAGCAATTAGTCGCCAAATATGTTAACCCGATCGTCTAGTAGAATAAACTGTACAAATAAACACGCCAATTTCGGGCCGAATGAAAACGGCCCGCTGTATTAGATAAGGAAAAGGGAATTAGCGGTCTCTCTCTCAGTCATTAGTGATTTGTGACAGCTGGAAAAATATATTGACAAATGAATGACAATGAAGGAAGATTAAGAAAAAGTTAGATAGACGTAGTTATTTTGTATATATGTTTTTGAACAGTTATAAAAAACAAAATTATTATTATTATTACTATTTTAATCGAGAAAAAATAAGGTGGAGCCGTTCTCGTTGGCCCTCAATGTAGAACCGCCACTGAGTATTATTATTATTATTAATACTATTTTAGCGTTTTCTTTCATAACACGTCTAGCATCTTTGTAATGCCTTAACAACTTCTTCAAGGGTGGTTCGTCAAACTGTAATTTAAGTGATATGGTTCCGAATATTCCATACAGTTTGTGTTTCCGAGATCTCAAATTCAGAATAGTTTTCTGACAATCCAGTTTTAGTCTATTGAACGTGATATAAATTGTAGAAAAATTATAATATTTCGAGAAATTGATTAAAAAAAGAAAAGAAAATAAAAGAAAAAGGCCTGTCTTTGTTTATAAGAAATATATATATATATATATATAATTCTGCACAAACCAGAATTTAATTTAATACGACAGGACTTAATTTAATTTATTTTTCCATATAAAGGCATGCAGTAGCTGTGTTTCGTTCCCTAACATCGGTTACTATATTCATTTCTTAAAATTGCTTGGTATAGATTTAGAATAATAGCTTCTTGGCAACTTTAAATTTCTCTTGTAATTTTGAGGATGAATGAATTTGGCTATAGCAGGTGCATAAATAAAGATCTTGGCGAGAAATGTCCGAGCTACTTCAACGTGAAATTATAAATTTCGCCTAAGAGTCCTATACGGAAGCTGTTTCATTTCTTTAGCAAGATTTTCCTCATTTTTATTTAATTATTTAAAAGAAATGTTTGCACGTTCATTTTTTTTTCGACATAAAAAAAAAAAAAAAAAAAAAAAAAAAAAAAAAAAAAAAGAATTATATTTATTCATTTTTGGCATATTTAGTTTTTCTTTTTAACAGTTTTAAAGTTAAAGTTTTTATTTAATATCTTTTTAACAAATTATCCTATTTAACTAAAAAGTACGGCGTTAGTTAGATTATGTTCTCATTAATAAGTGCACCAAGTTTTGACAAAATCTTATAATCCGGACAGATGCATTGACAAACTTTCAGCTTAATTTATTTTAAATAAAAACAAAAATGTTTGCACGTTCATTCAAGGTGATTGATAAAAATTGATAACAACGAAAAAGTCACTGCCCCAAAGAGATAGTACGACATGTCGTACTGATAAAAGTGTTTAAAAGAAAAAAGTTTGTTAATTAGATAATGCAATTTCCTATTTAAAGGTTATTTTTGCAATAAATAAATAAATAAATAAATAAATAAATAAAAATAATAATAACGGCATTTCAATGGAAAAATAAAAAAAATAGAGAAATCTGTAAAATAGATATTTGTAAATTTTAGCTGTATATCTATCTCCTCTTGTGAAAATTTTGATTGACCTGGAAAGATTTATTTAAAACACATGAAATTTTTAAATGAAAAATACTTTAAAAGTATAATTAGACTACATAGTTTCAGAATTATTAGAAATGAATAATATTTCTTTGATTACAATTTACTTTTAGATGATTAGAATGAATAAATAAGATTAGGTTTTCGTCAAATATCTATAAGAATGTGTAGTGAAAGAAAAAAAAATCTATATATATATATATTAAATCATGTTTTGAGAAAATTTTGTTTGACAAGCTTTTTCTAGAAACTGCTTTCTCTGGTAATAAATATATTTAATATTTATACTACGGTATGTTTTTATTTATTTATTTATTTTTATAGGATGTGTACTCTGAAAGAGTGCAATTAGAAAGCATGACTCAGGAGATTTTTATCGTAAAGTAGAATAAGACTTCTTTTTTTTTTTTTTTGTTGTTGTTGTTTATGATTTACTTTAAAATCATTACACTTAAGAAATTATAATAGAATTTTTTCATACATTTACAACAGGAATAAATCGAGGGGGGGGGGGGGGTTGAGTCTCGTTTTGAAAACGACCGCACCTTGCATCTGTTCTCCTTTTTAGAGGGAGTGTTCATTAAAAGAAAAGTAATAAAATAAATACTAAATGGAAACTTTTCTAATACATTAAAATTATAAAGTAAACAAACCCTGCTAACCTCAAAATATGATCTAAATGCCTAAGATACATTATTTTGACCTATAGATTTTCTCACAATAATAATAATAATAATAATATATATATTAAAGTCTAAAGTAATAATAATAAAAATAATTCTCATTACGTGTATTTATACGAAATTTTGTCTTAAATTTTGTCTTCAACATTTTTATTAAACTTTTTGGAAAAAAAAAAATAAATTGGTTACTGTCCGTTTTGATATTGGTTATTATTAATTTTCCTTTTCCTTCAAAAAAAAAAAAAAAAAAAAAAAAAACGATTTTGATGAAATTTTGGCAAAAGCAGTATTTAGTTTAGTACGGAGGACTATCAGTTTTTTTTTTTTTTTTTTTTTTTCTCAATTTGGAACATCACTTTCAAATTATTTAATTATATTTTCGGTAAATTTTTGATTTCGGTAAATGTCCAACTATCGTAAAACAGGTATTGTAAAAATCCATAGATTGAGAGTAATAGTCCTCCGTCCTAATAAATTTTATTCTTTATCCCTTTTTTGCTTGGCGCAGCATGTCCCATTGTGGACTTGCCCCATTAAAAGCCATCCAACTAACCAACCTCTGACCTAATAGTAATGCAGGCACATTCACTACCATTCAATTGTTTGAATGAAGAAAATTAATGATCTTTCTCTCTCTCTCTCTCTCTCTCTCTTTCTGTCACTCTCTCTCTATATATAAATACACATATATGTGTGTGTGTGTGTATTTCATTGATGAATTTCTGATGAAACATTATATGCATTTATTCGTCATACAATAACTTTAGTACATTAAGAAGTAGATATTTCGCTTCATACTGATTAATTAATAAATTGGGAGTTGAATAACTGTATTTTGAACGTCCTAGCCAGTAATCTGATCTCGGACTTATGGCTTTACTTATAAACGTCCATTGGTTTCTCAATAAAACCTAACGTTTGAAACCATTTAGCATATTTCATGCAACAATTTTTCAATATATATATATAGATAGATAGATAGATAGATAGATAGATAGATAGATAGATATTTTTTTTCTTTTAATCGATTTTTAAACTTTTGTTCTTTCTCTCTTCGGTAGGTAAGTAGCTCTATTCCAAAATTTAATAAATGATATTTAAGAAGAAGCGCAATGCAAAAATTACTTGACATTTCGACAAATTAAAGTATTGACAAACTATAAGCCTTGAGAGCCTAAAATAACAATCTTCGCTAACAGCCAATGCCCATGTTATTGTTTGGGAAATTTTCTTCTAGAATTACCCATTACCTAATGTATTTTTTAATTCTATTTTCATGTAAACAACTGCTAAATTCGTTCTCGTTTCCAAAATTTGATTTTATAAATATTTTATATTTAACTTCGCAGCTAAAAAATGCAAAAAACACATTTAGTTCATTTTTATCGCATTTTAAAACTGAAAACTGAAATATTAAATATTAAAGTAAAACAATCTTTAAAAAAACGAGTACAAAATTAATGGTTGTGATGTTTTTGAATGTGAAAACAGTATTTGAAAAATACATTATATAATGTATAATTTTATCAGCTAATTTCCCATGGACTAACAAGAGCTTTGACTGTCGGTAAGGGAAGGTTCTGTGTGCTTTTAATTACCTGGCGTAGATATCTTTCAGCTCAGAATAAAATTATTTAACTTTTAACTGTATTTTTTAATATAAAAGTTATGATTGGCTGTAGGCGTTTCACCTAAAAAGGATATTTCAAAACTTTAGAGATATTCGTGCGTATTTCTCTATATTATATTTTCTATCATACTAATAAATAAATAAATAAATAAGTAAATAAGCGCATAATAATCTTACAATAGTAATAATATTTTTTTTCGAAAAGCAGAGTACCATAATAATCATTTTATAAAATTTCATTATAAATAACATAAAACTGTTTTTTAAAACAATAACAAATTTTAATCATCATAAATTGTTTTCAAAATATATGTATAATCGTTAGGGTGAATGTTTCCACGTACTCCAGCAATATGTTTCAGTGGAATAAAATGATGACATAATTATAAAAGCTAAATCAAAATATTCAAAACAAGTTGATTTTAATGAAGAACGAAAAAAATCTATTCTTTAATGTCTTTTGCAAGAAAATCATTATTTTTGTTCTACAGGTCTCATTGTTTTATGTTACATTACCATTTTACAACAATGCAAATATTCTTTTTGACAGATTTCAGAGCAAAGGAAACTTTTTTATTCCACTGCTGTCAATGAAGTATTTCACTATTATATGTCAAAACTTGAGGTCTAAAAAATTATGTCTATGCAATTTTTGTAGAATTTTTATATCCAAATCTACAAAACTAACATAGAAAATTCAATGTTCCCTAATCAATTTTATGTTTTCTTCTTGGAAAGCTACGTGAGAAGGGAAAAAAAAAAAAAAAACGCAGATAAATTGCAAAAAATTCTGTTAGAAAAATAAAACTTCTGCAGCTTCCCTAGAGGAAAATATCTGTTTTCTCAAACTACAGAAATTTAATGTAAAATAATAACTAAATCAGTAAAAAAATAAATAAATAAATAAATAAATAAATAAATCTGTAACTATTTCACATATTTTACTTGGTGGTTACATAATATTTCTATTTTGCATACGGAGAACTTGGTATCACGGCAGTATTAGAAAGTGCTGAGTAACAGTTAAAATTCAAATGGTGCTTCCGTGGCTGCGAGATAAAATGGTCATGATTTATGCGATGGGCTGTAGTTCTATGCTGCTGGTACGGGATTTTTTAGTGTGCATTATGGAAAAAATCTGCTGTGTAAGAATATATTTTTTATATTTTTCAGTTATAGACAATTTTTGTCAATATAGTTTTTGCATAGCTATTTTGCATATTAGCTAATTTGCTATTTAGTTATTTTGCATAGCATCTGGCAATTTTGCTGCCAGGAATCTTCTGAAATGTAATAGCATTATATATACAGGGTGATGAGTTTAAAAGATTACCCGTGGGTTTTTCTTATAACCTTTAAATCTGACGGATGTGGCAAATATTCTAACATTGAAGTATGATTGTTTGAACCTTGTTTAAGTCTGTAAGGCAATTTCTAACACTGTTGGACTGTTGCAACTTTGTTTGCGAGGTAAAACAGAAATGAAGACGCACAATTGTTTTAATCCTGTAATAATTTTATTTTTGAAAAACATAATTTAATTCAATTTTTTTTACATTATCATTCCTCACAGAAAATGTTGAAAATGTTCTCCACCATTTTAAATGCAAACATGAACACGTCGAACCAAGTTTTTTGACACACTTCGTAGCATTGTTGGTGTTATTGATAAGATTTCTTCACTTATGATCTGTTTTAATTCATCGATGTTTGCAGGACTTCTCTGGAAAAGCCTATGAAGTGATAATGTAAAAATGATTATGATAATGTTAAAGATAATGTTAGGGATGATAAAATAAAAATTGTTAATTAAATTTTGTTTTTCATAAATACAGTTATAACAGGATTTTAAAAAAAATGTGCATCTCCATTTCTGTGTTACCTCACAAATAATGTTGTAACAGTTCAACAGTGCTGGAAATTGTCTCCCCCACAAGGTTCAAACAATTATAGCTCAGTGTTAGAATAGTTGTCACATCCGTCATATTTAAGTAAAAAAAAAAAAAAAAACGTGTACTATTTTAAATTGATCAACCTGTATATATATATATATATATATATATATATATATATATATATATATATATATATATATATATATATATATATATATGTATATATATATATATATATATATATATAGTGTACAAGATGGCGGGTGTAACGAAAAATTTCATTGCAGTATGTAGGACACTGTTTGATTACAACGTATACCTTAAATATTAGGACTTTGAATAAGTTCATGCTGTTTCGAACATCACCAGAATAAAATTATTTAACTGAAATTATTCATTGTAATCAACTGAAATTTTTATTGTAATTTTAGATGGTAGCACATTTGCAAGGAAGTATTGTTCTTAAGCTTGAACTTTAGAGTATGTTAGCTCACCACAGTATATAGAACATTTTTTTTTTCTTAGCACTAAAAATGTCGAGTTTTGTACCAAGTGAAAAGTATTTGAGAGAAATTTTATTGCACTATTTTATTTAAAAGAAATCTGCAGCTGAAGCACACAGAATTCTTGTTGAGACTTACCGTGAGCATTCTATATCGGTAACTACATCCAGGGACTGGTTTCGACACTTCAAAAATAATCGTTTTGATCTTGGCGATAAAGACCGCTCGGGCGCACCGAAAAAGTTTGAAGACGAAGAATTTGAGTACTTAATTAATGTTTACTCACGTCAGACGCTAGCTGAACTTGCAAAATTATTAGAAGTAGATTACACAACAGTTTCGAAACGTTTGAAAGAATTAGGAATGGACTGCAAGCAAGGACATTGGGTGCTGTACGAAAAAACAGCGAGATTATATTCAAGGTACTAATATATTGTTCGTGTATAAATAATGATTTTACATATCTTTAAGTGAATATAGTTTATTAAGCATCTCGGAAGCAATAGTATATGAAACAAGAAAAACAAATTTGAAGTAGTAAATTTTGTATTCATTTAGTGTTATATTATTGTTAACATTTGCATACCATCAAGTACAGGAATAAAATATTCATTTACATACTATGCATAAAAACGAAAATAAAACAAATTTATTCACATACCACATATATGCACCGAAATAAAATATTGGAATAATATATTCAGTTACTTATTTTATTCCAGTTTTCTTTCAAATTAATATTTATTATAATATATTTCCGTTAATATATGACTTATCTAGTGTCCAAGAAAGTCTGCTCGCCTGGTTGATAGTATGTGCCGGCTTCGAACAGAAGCTATGCTCTCTCGCCTATCTTCTCTAAGTTTTCAAATGTATGATTTCACTTTATGAAGCACTTTGGAACATTACTTATAATAATTTATAATAACTAGGGGGCTCTGCCCCCTGCTCGCTCCGCTCACCAACCCCCAAGGAAGGCTATCCCTCACCCCGACTTGCTTCTCTCATTAACCCCTGCTGGATTCTACCCGACTATTCTCAACTTTGCGTTTCATTGAATTGGAATATTAATAATACATAAAACAAGAGAAAAGTTTAACAATATTATAGAAATTCACCATATTTGGTATCATATTGAAATACACAATATTTAATATTATATCGTTTCTAGTATGTGAAAAATCTGTCTTAACGTTCGACAGTTTAATAACAATTTGCCATTATTTTGAGAGAAAACATATGTTAGACAGCTAGACACACAAAATAAACAACGATAGCACTAACTGTTTAGAACAGAGAGAAATTCTTAACATCTAAATGATTTAGCGTTACAGCTTTAGTATACGATCAACTTGTTAAATTTTTGTCACTGTTTGGAGATGAATTTTTCGGGTATTATTGCTTGATTAAAGAAATTATGAACTTATTTTTTCTAATGCCTATATTTTTTACTATTGAATTTTTTTAGTTAAGTTAGGGCAATATGTAACCCTCTGCTTTATTTCCAATGTACAGCAAGGTTTAAAATGGTGCTTACAACAGTAAAGATGCAACTTTTTAAAGTGCATTTTTCCTAGAATATGATTTAGTCGGATCCATTGAAAATAAATATCTTATGTGATTATTGCAATTATTTTAAACATTTCATTAGTAGTAGTACGACAGGACAATTTTTTTCAGATAGCGATTTTGCATTGTCGCCATGAATTTGCCAAGATGCCCGTCAATATCTGATTTTACCACTTCTTAAACTATATTAAATACTAAGTTAAATCGGGAAAAAAGAAAAAAATAATAATCACATTTTTCGAAACCTACTGATAAGTGAAAAATTCATCCTTGATTATATTCTAATAACGAATTGCCGGTTTGGAGTATTCGAGATAGACCATCACCATTTATAAATTGGATGGCTTTTGAATATTTGTTGACAATTTGAATAAATATTCATGATGGCTCCTGAATACTTGTTGGCGATATCTTCTGAATAATTATTATTGTTGGCGATATCTACTGGCATATATTGATCATGACATCTTAATAGTTGTTGGCGATATCTCCCGAACTTGTTAATGATGGCTTCTGAATATTTGTTGGCTACATCTTCTGGATTTGTACTGATTACACCTTGATTTTTTTTACATATATATAATATTGAATTTAGAAAATAAAAAATGCGTGTGGAGAATGAAATATAATGATATTGGATAATTTAATTTATAGAGACATCAATGGTACAGGAAAAACTACTTTAGCCATTTTCTTTCTAATAATAGAGATAATATTTTACCTGGAGATATTTTGTACATTTAGACCAAATAAAAAATATACTTCTTTTTTTCTCACTTGAATTAAGTTAAAAAAATATTTAAAATAAAATTGAAAAAAAAAAAAAAATGTGCTAAAGCAATGGTACAGTTTAACCTCTTAGCGAAATTTTAAATTTGGCACCGAAGTAGCTTAGACTTTTCTCGCAAAAATCTTGACATGCATAACTGATATAGATAATTTAAGTCATCATCAAAATAAATGAAAAATTTAAAATCTTCTATTGAGGTCCTGTATTATGTGTAACTAAAATATTTTAGCAATGCAGTTACTTCATTCCATTACATGGAAAAATAGACAAAAAAGAAAAAAAAAAAAAAAGTCCTGTTGTATTAAATTAAATTCTGTTTTCTGAAAAGTTTTACATCAATTCTTAAAAAACAAAAATAGGTTGCGAATTTTATTCTTCTTCTTCTTATTATTATTATTATTGCTCTATTTTATAATTTTTTTCGGTACTTACGTATTAACGCCACAGCAGCAGAAGTTGCAATAAAGAGCAATCTTGTTGTTCGCACACAAGAGACATAGGGGGGACAGCGAGACATCTTTTGGAATCTTATTTATCAGAGTTCATATGGCGACAGCATCAGGTGAAAGATAATAGAGACAGTTTTGAATCTATGTTAAACTCTATATCGGCCCATTTTCCACCGAATCAGATTGACTACTTTGTTTTAAATAAAGTGTTTTGAATTTTGAAAGTGCTTTGATTTTAAATAAAGTGTTTTATTTTATGATTTGTCGCAAAAGTGTTAGGTGTAGATTGACGGCACTTAATCTGTAGCCGCGGTGGCGTTAATACGTAAGTATCTTTGGAACAACTTCAGTATAACGCCACAACGATATTTGGCGATTTTTTGTTGGCGATTATGGCTAAATCATAAATCTAAAAATCATAAATGATAAATGATAAAATCATAATCGAAATCATAAATCATAAAACATAAACTCATGAATCCAAAATAAACAACATATAGGCTGCCATATTATGTCGCAAACAGTCCAGAACCACACCGTTATCGTTCAAAACGGCGCCAAAGAAAAATCGCCAAATTCAGCTGTGGGGTTATACTGAAGTTATACCAATTTCTGGGCTTAACCTCTAATTCTATACCAATCGTTGTTTAACATAATAATTATATTCATTACTAAATCTTTTTCGCGTAACGTTAAAATAAAAACTAATAATATAAACTAAACTAATAGTATAAACTTAACTAATAATATAAAATAATAATATAAACTAAATTAAAAATATAAACTAATTTTTATTTCATTTTATTAAATTTTTACTCAATATTTTTTAAATATCGGTTATTTTCATGTTTTGCTATTCTAAATATTTTTTTTCTTCTCTCGAGCATCTCAAAGATCCAATTTTTCAAATTTTCTTATTTACACCATTGATCTCATTTTAATTTTCCTGAGGAAAGTGACGTCAGAAACACAGAAAAAAACGCCATAAGAGAAACTTTTCATTCCGGTGGCAAATAGAGTACCTTTATAAACCCGACGTTTTTAGTTATAACTTCGTTAATTAAAATGATAGAAATTTCTAAGCAGCTGAAATGGCTTCCTTGAAGCAGTCGGAATACACTGATACCTCTCATGATGCAGAGCACTTTGCCCTCCGCGAGAAGATGCTGTCGCAGACAAAAAAAAATTGACGCCAGCGACAGTTACTTTTTTTTTAATATATTGAGAAAATGAAAATAGATATCAGTACATATTTGAATAAATGATACTAAAAATTAGAAAATATATGTGATAATATGGTAATATATAGGGCTCACAGAATTGATTTTAGCTTATAACTTTTGATAGAATAGATATTATACAAACATATGAATACCAATGGGAAGCTAGAACCATTAGCTAACGTTTTATGAAGTAACTGTATTGATACCGTCAACCAGAAAAAAAACAATTACCAATTTTGTGAAGTTATCATTTTTGCCAAAAAAAAAAAAAAAAAAAAAAAATGTACCCAGTTGTGGGCACACTTGAAAAATCCGCTAAAAATGGGAAAATTATAAGATAAACCACCATAAATAAAGAAAACAACAAAATTTATTTATTTTGTAAGGATTCAGTAGCCAAAATAAAAACAGAAAATGGTATTTTTCCAATTTTATTCGTCATATTCTTCCTCCTTCAAATCAAAAGTGCAATGCTTGTAAATAAAATAATTTTCATGTATATTGACACATTTCAAATGCAGCAGACCATCGTACTCGTTGCATTTGGTTGAATTTGTTCTTGTTCGGCATGGTAGCAGGAGCTCCAGACAAATGATGCAGAAATCGACTTCATCTACTGATTGTGAATGTTCCTATTTTTAACGTGCTTGTTCAGCAGTTTGACAGGTGGAGTTCCCTTACTTTTTTTAGGCATCTTCTGTAGGGATACAGAAGCTGCGAGGAGCTCCATATTCTCGGGCAGTTGATTTTATGGATTTTGTATATATATTAAGCAAACCTAAATGGCTTTAACCATCGCCTTAAAATGCATTTCTTTTGGATCGATTGACTTTTCCGGGGTTGACATGGCTAAAAAAGCCTAAAAATACATAAAAATACATAAAACACTAATAAAATATGTCATGTTGTTTTAAGAGACCATATTTGATAATTTGTAAGTCAAAAACACGCTTTAAATGAAAGAAACATGGGTGCCCACAACCGGTTACATGAAAGTGCTCACAGACGGAATAACAATTACTTTTATAATGACAGAAAAAAACTATTTTCATTCAAATTTTCACTAATTCGATATTGCATTACAAAATATATTGGATACACTGCATGAATATATATTACACTAACATTTTTTAATTAATTCACTTCGATTTATCGCACATTGAAAAAATTCAGAAATTACTTTTGTGTTAATTTTTTTTTTCGAAATTTTGTTTCGATGCTTGCACTTACTAATCAAATGCGGCTATTCCATTCGGTGTTAGCGCAATAACTGCGTACTATCACAATACACGTCTGACAATACTCAAATTCACCACATTTACTTTTTGTTAAAAGATATGGTGGGATGACCACAACCGGAGAATGCTCATAACTGGAGATGTTCCCTTACTTCTCATTTTTACTTTCACGTGAATTTGAGCTTGGATCCCGTAGAAATAACTCCACGAAGTGCAGTCCACCGACGCCCAATCCCTAACGTAGAAAATTGGCTTTAACCGTTTACACATTATCCTTGATATGTAATTAGGTCAGTGAACTACCTTCATATGATAACTTCTCTAAATTATTTCATATGTATTGCATAACCAATGGAAGGCTCAAAACATTTTCTCAGTTATTTATGTCTGAATTTTCACGGTTTCACCTACGATATTCTGTAACGTGTTATTTACAATGCATTCTAGATTTATGTTAAAACGAATGCTTAAATACCATATAAATTATTAAAAATTTGGCTTTCAGTAAATTATTTTCCTTAGCTTCCAATAAATTTAATATTTCTGCTTATTGCAGTATATTTACCTTGATATGATATCATAAATTGGAAATAATGCAATTCAAATATAAGTTCTTTGTATGAGTTCATATGTATGACGTAACCAGTAAAAGATTCAAAAACTCTTCCCCGTTATTTGTGCCTGAGCTTTCACGGGGCACTACCTACGATATTCTGTAATGCGTTATTTACAATGCATTGTATATTTATGTTAAAACGAAAACCTAAAAATGATCTTGTTAGATGTTTCGTCATTTTTTTTTATAAAAAATTCATCTTCGTAGGATGTTATGCGTCGTTTGGCCCTTTGTTTCATGGTACATTAGAGATTTAATGAAGGAAGTTTAAAAGAGTTATAAGGGTGCATATGTCACCTTTTGGTGTTTATTGGCTATGAAGTTTGCTTCATTCAGACGTTTTTGAGTGACACTTTCAAAGTAATAATACACAAAGCAATAGATGTGGACATATATTTTTTTCGCAATAAAAAATACTTGTTTCGGAAAGTACATTACCGCACTTCTGCGAGTATTAATGTTTACGGTATTACTTTTTATTTTTTATATGTTAACTTTATGCTCAGTTTTAGGGTGATAAAGAAATAAGTAGTGCAAAAATGCTATGTAAATGATTTTAATAGTAATTGCAGTACGTTTAATATATAAATTTGAATATTTTACAAACAATTTTTCCCTTTAGGACAAAATATATACATTAAAGCAGCAATAGAATCATGCGTAATAATTTTTAGTACATGAAAATTTTATTTAAAACGAGATAATTATTCAGATATTTATGAAATTTTATCTTAATTATAATAACTCTAGAATTTAAATTGGAAAGAAAAGAACAAAAATTTATGCGGTTCTCAATGATTATAAGTACTTTCCAACTCTGTATGCATTCTTTGAAATATTTAACTTTCAATATATTTTGTTTCTGTCATGACATCCTAAAAACATGTTTTCTTTTTAAATAGGATGGGGAAAATATTATTTTTATGCATTTTTTTTGTTGTTGTTGTTGTTATTTTAAGGAAAAACCATACGGTGTTAGATTTCTTTTCTGTAGCTGGATTGTAGTGACTGCTTTTGAAAAATACCAGGTGGCACATAAGTCTATAGACATTTTAAAAATTCATAAAAATTGAAGAAAGTGGTAAATTTCAACGAGAGGTTTGCGAAACAGTTATTCTCATGAGGGGGGGGGTATTTACTATTATTATTTATTTATTTATTTATTTATTTATTTTATTATTATTATTATTATTATTTTTTTTTTTTTGGTAAAGAAAAAAATAATAGTTAAAATTTTTGTCGATAGAGGACGCTGTATGTGAACAAATACCAAATTGCAATTCAATGAAAATTTATTTCCATGCAATTGTTTACAGCCACATAAATGTTATATTTTCTGTTCCATGTGTTCGCTATCACCACAAATTACAGTTTTCAAATGAAATACAACACCGCTAACTGCAGCTTCAGTCGGCGATTCTTAGCTGATGTAAACCACCTTTACTAATAACACTTTATCCACCAAATCAGCATCGCAATTAAAACTTCATCTATGCACAAGTGGGAAACGAAATAATAAATATTTTGTTTTAATCGTAAAATCGTGTAATGGGACTCTGACTTGCACATTTCTCGTTACGCGCCCATGCAGCACCCTGTACCGTAAAAAAACTGTAACTTTTTTTCCCTTTATAAAAAAAAAAAAAAAAAAAAAAAAAAAAAAAACTTCAGGAGAACAATTTTTTTTCGTAAACCGCGTTCAATTCTACCAATTTCTTCAATTTTTATGAATTTTTAAAATGTTTAAAGGCTTATGGGACATCGTGTATTACCTAAAATTTAATTATACTTTAAGAGTCTCATAGAAGTATATTTATATAAGGTAAAGCTATAGGAGTGTTTGTACACAGATCAAAAGAATTACAGGGTGGTCAAAAAAACATGATAGAAAGTATTTTAAGTTTCTGATTTCAAATGTATTGATGCAAATATAATTCTTCCATATTATAATAGCACATATAGTGACATTTCAGTTGAATGCTTAATTACCGGAAATAAAGAATAAGCAATATAGAATCACAAACCTTTTAAGATAGGTTATATATCGTAGGAAAATTTTATGAGAATAACCGATGTAATGTCCCCGTTCGACGGGCATGTCGTTCAGAGTTCAAAATGAAAAGGACGTTTAGTGAAGAGATAATCGCGCAGTAAGTTATAGCGCTCTAAAGTCGCAGTGATTTTTAAGCCATCAGATGACTGATCTAATGATCCTAATCTCCCACTGGTTTTCATTGTTTACAGGTTGATGGACAGATATGAATCTACAGGGAGTGTTTAGGATGCAAAAAGAAAGGCGTCGGGACGAAAATCAGCAGTTGTTACTGACGACATCAGGGACCCTGCGCGCGCATACTTTGAGGATCAGCCAACCACTTCCACTCGACAGGCGGCCCAACAATTAAGCATATCCAAAACATCATTACAAAGGCTAATGAAAGCAGTAGGATTGTGTCCATACAAGATCCAAATGTGACAGCCGCTAAAGGGGGGGGGGATACTGTGAAGTGGAGAGATTTCGCAAACCACATAATCGAGGAACTTAAAAATGGTTCCATCAGTGCATACAAGATCTGGTTCAGTGATGAGACCCATTTTCAGTTGAATGGTTTCGTGAACAAACAAAACTGGCGCCACTGATGTACGGAAAATCCTCATCTCAGCGCCATCTCTTCACTGCATCCACAAAGGGTCATGGTGTGGTGTGCCATATCATCGAAGCAGATAATTGGTCTGATATTTATTGATGGTGTGGTCACAGGAGTGAAGTGTCGAGAGTTGCTAGAGCGTCACTTTGGCCCTGATGCGGGCCATCTCAACAGGACACGCCGGTACTGGTTCAAGCCAGATGGGGCTCGTCCCCAAAAAACTTCTAACGTCTTCACGTAGTTTGAAACGACGTTTGGTGAGCGTTTGATTGCATTGGATGCAGAGAAATTCACGGGGCACGGGATAGAGTGGACCCCATACAGTCCGGACCCAAATCCGTGCGACTTATTCGTATGGGGTTACATCAAGGTTAGAATCTATAGGAATAGCCCTGATTCACTAAAGGACCGAAAGTTGGCTATCAGAAGTGAGATTGATGCACTTGATTACGATACACTTTAGCGCATTTTGACAGAGTTTTGGAACCGGCTTTATAACACTATAGTCGGGGACGGTAGACATTTTAAGCATCTTGTATATTAAATGTCATTCATATCTTTATTCAATAAAATATGTTTCATGTTCTTGCATGTTGTCTTTTTTCCACAATGATCGCTTACTTTCTATCATGTTTTTCTGACCACCCTGTATATAAAAAATCCAATTATAAATTTTTTACTAAACTTGCTGAAGAATTTTGAATTCATTCGTATTCTATAGATTTCCTTTTTTTTAATGCTATGAGTTAAAGCAACAGCTGTAATGAAACCAAGAGATCTATTCTGTGCAATCTATCCTTATAGGGTAAGTATTGCGCACATGAGTAGGAGAGGTTGCACTTAATTGTACCTACAACTAAATTGTTAACAATAATAATTACACTTAAATGACATTATTGTAAGGTTTTTAATTTAATATTAAAAGGGAAAAAAATGAAAAACAAAAATAAAAGACATTTAAAAATAAATAAAACTATTTAATTTTTTTTTCAAAGAATAAAGAAAAAAAAAAAAAAGACAAAATAAAAAAGAAGACAAGATAAAAAAATAATAATAATAAAATTATTTACTAGATAATACGTTTAACATAAAATTACTACGATCCTTTTAAGTTAAAGGTTTCTTGTTTGCTGACCTAATCTGTTGTTGTCTGCAATCGTTGCCTTTATTGTTGTAAATGGTGCAGCTTTCGTGCAACCACCTGCCACAAGTAACATATGTGAACTAGTCCATGAGAAACTGTTTAATTAAAAAATATTTTGTAATACTACCATTCTACAGAAATTCCTAGGAAGAGCTATGGATATTCAAGAAATTATTTTTGAAAACGAGACAAAATATCCACGGTTTATTTTAGACACTTGGGGCAATCAACATGCACATTGAAGTCGGCACTGCACTATTGATGTTGTACAACTACCTGGAGTCTCAGCTTGCTCACTCTACTCCTTCCCTATGTACGTAATCTCTCCTAGCGCGACATCTCTCCTGGCTTTATCTTAGATGAAATTATAAATTGAAAGCTTTGAAAATGTTGCTCTTATGTAGCCCTTACTATCGTCTCACTATATAATGTACTAAAATATTCCACACTGCATTAAAAACTTACACTAACAATTTCCCTTTATATAACATAATGAATTAGAGGAATTTTGTGATGCACTGTAAACCATTATGTTAATCTAATCCTATCCTATTTAACCAGGCAAACTGTTTTGTAAATCTCAATAAAATATCGTTGTGTTGTACATATAATAAAAAGATTAAAACATGCTTTAAAATCCTTTAAGTGTTAAAGGTTTTTCAACACAATTCCGTTAAATGGTCAAAAAATGCACAGTATATATATGACAATTTGATACCGCATACTACTCATATTTATTTATCTTATTCAGTTGAAAAAAGTAATATATTTTATGTATATATATATATTTTTTTTTTTCACACAAGGTATTTATTTTGACTACGCCAAACAGCAAGAAACGGTCATCATTAATATACCTATCATAGATAGCAACGTATCAAAAATTTATTCCGAGTCCTTTTACACAAACCAGTTGCACTATTTATATCGTTTTCTAGTAGAGAACATGTCATAGTGAACCTAAAAATAATATAAATTTATTTCAAGATGATTTAAAAATATTAGCCGAAATTTGAGTGCGGACAGACAGATTAAAAAGACAAACAAATAGACTATTTGAAGACATAATTATTTTTGGGTGTTAAAAATACATACACAAATAAAAATGCCATTCCAGCACTTTCCAATCATAGCTGTTAATTTATCACAAAATATTTGTATGTTCCTTTAAACCTTAAAGTTAATAATACCATATACTATAGAAAACATGTTTTGTGGCACATGAAAAATAAATGACATTTTTTTTTTCTCATTCGAGTCTAAGAAATTTGCTTTACATTTTATCGCTTCTTACGTCATATACTGCCATGAGATTTATCATTTTGATGAATATGATGTGTTTTAAAGGATAATAAGTAATTTATGAGATAGAAATACCAGTTTTATGGAAGAAATAGTACAAAATAATGCCAAACCATGCGAATTCTAATTTATTTAAAATTTTAATTATTTATTTAATTTAATTTAATTTAATTAATTAATTAATTAATTATTATTATTATTATTATTATTTTTTTTTTTGTATGCGTTTTTTGTATGCAACTGAACACATCTGCGTATTCAAATTTTAATATCTCATTTACAGCATCAGTTATAAATAAAACAAAAAAAGAAAGAAAGAAAGAAAAAGGAAAAGGAAAAGAAAAGCGCAAAATTAGAAAATTTCACGAATTTTCGTGTTGCGACTGAATTTTAGGTGAGCTTGATTTTGAAATTTATGCCCAGTTTTGTGATAATTACACTGATCCGTATATTCATACAAATTTTTAAAACGACTGGACAGAAAGAAGTTCGGAAAAAGTATTATATGTAACATTATTTTTGAAATTTGGAATCCAATAAAAATAAATTTAAACTTTAAAATTCCGTAAAATCCGTTAAATAGTGTTTAAAAATTGTTGAATGATTAATGATATTATTTTAAAGGTATTGTTAACTTCGTGTATTTTATAATAATTATCTGCATATTTTTAATTTTGCTTCACTTTTCGCAATTTCCATTAACTATCATCCTCTAAATCCTAACTGGAGTCCTCCGCGGGTCGAGTAAACTGGCCCCGCTATCCGACCCGAACCCGCAGCTCCTGATCCGAAACGCGCAATAAAATATTGTTAATGTTATTTTACATAAGAAACTAAATTAAATTTACAGTACACAATATACGGTTTTGTTACGACCACAACTTTCTGAAAGTTACATGTTATATAAAAAAATTACAAGTAATATACCTAATTATAAACTAAACTTGAGTGAATAATATGGCATAATTTCAAATGTATGAGAAACTTATATTTAAAAAGTCCATGGTTCGAAATGTTTTGACTGTATTAAAAAAAAAAAAAAAAAAAAAAAAAAAAAAAAGAGGTAAAATGAGAAAGTAAATATCCATTGAAAGACAAACAATTTTCGAATATATAGTTTTTAACGTTGAGCATTAATCTTAACACAATTGAAATTATGAGTGATGTTGCTTTAAATTACTATAAAGAAAGAGAATCATTTAAATGTTTGCATTCAAGAAATTAGATTCGAAAAAAAAAAAAAAAAAAAAAAAAAAAATTGGCGACAAATTTTTTGAAGAAGACACTTATTTGCGGGTAATTCGCAAGTGAAAAATTCATGGAAATTTCACCCGCACTCGACCCGCAAAGCGGGTATCCGATCCGGTACAGGACTCTAACTAGGAACAATTCATCTCTAGGTCAGGACTTGCCAACTAGATATCATAGACTACTGGCGGTCAACTGTAAAATTCTGGCTATTATTTCTAATTTTATCTGTTAGTAATTGTGCAGGTTGATTGTGCCAATTTTAGCTTTAGAATTTTCTAAATCACACATATTCGCACATCAGCTTTCATTATAGGAGTTATTCTCAAAAGATTGATAATATTTATTTTACAACATCACATATAATGAATTTATTATAATAATGGATGGACAATAGTATTTCAGGCCAAAACCAAAATCTTCTTTTTGATTCTCTTTACAAAGTAAATAACCATTAGTTAGCGAAAAAAAAAAAAAAAAAAAAAAAAAAAGAAATCAGATACACTACCTACCAATAAGTATCTGGACACTTTCCAATTTAGACATTTCCTCAATTATCTAAAAAATTTCTTTTGGAATCATATTGAAGCTTTGGTAGCGTAAAGAACACGTTGTATCTCATATATTTCAGCAAAAGTTGTGTTCTGAAAAGGCAAAAGGAACCAGTAGAAAGTTAAACAAAAATGAAAATTTTTTGGATCAGCCTGTAAAAAGTAATGCTTTAAATGCGTTTTGACTGTAGCATGTGATTATGAGGACTTTTGTCATAATCTGTATACAGTTTTATGAGGCTACCACATATACTCATAAAATATAACGGCTTCTTTAAAAAATTGCAAAAACAATTTCCACTTTTTTAATTATAACACGTAAGGTATTAGACCCAGAAAAAAGACATTTTCAGAAAATTTGACATACTTGACTAGACACAGAATTCTGCAACCAGAAAGCAAAAATGTTAAATATCTTACAAAATATGAGCATTTTTACAAAATAATTTTTATCTAAGCATGCGCTAGCTTTTAAAAATTTCATTTGCATAATTTAACCCGTTAGTAGTCGCTATAGACAGCGCCACCTATTACAGATTGCGCACTTTTTATTTAACTCTCACCAATAATTTTAAGAAGTGATGTGATCGACGTTCCTTCGATTTTATTCGCGTTTTATGTATATCAAATGCTACTTCTAAAAATTTTTGGTGGCAATTGAAGAAAAAAATCTGGCAAAACACTGAAGGATGGGCGGCAAATCGACCAACTAGCGACTACTAACGGGTTAATAGCCAAATATATTGAGAAACTTACATGAAAACCCCAAATAAATATCGTGTAAATTTAAAGAGCTATGTTCAGTTCTCTAAAAATAAAAGTTGAACTATAAAGTGTTTTACTCACATTTTAACTTATTATTTTGATTTAGTGAAAGCTCAATGGCAATACAGTGTTCGCTGATTGTAAATAAATTATGATAAAACTCCGTGACCTTTTTTTTTGTGTGTGTGTGTGTGTGAAGAACTGAAATTCTCTTTATTCTATCTCATAACTCTTTAAATTTACACGACATTTGTTTGGGGTTTTCATATAAGTTGCTCAATACGTTTGGCTAGCGCATGCGTAGATAAAAGTTATTTAAATAATATACTTATATTTCGTACGATATTTAACATTTTTACATTCTGATTAAAGCATACTGTGTCTAATAAAGTATGTGAAATTTTCTGAAAATATCTTTGCTCTGGGTCTAATAGCCTACGTGTTATAATTAATCCTTATCGCTCGTATGTCCCTTCTGGGGGGGGGGGGGGCATTAAAAAATCGAGCCACGCCTTAATGTGTTCCTCTGTAAATGAAGTGCTATTTTTCTAAAACGTGTAACTATAGGCTATCTTTCGGTTACCGGAAAATTTTAACAGAAAGATTTATTTTATTTAATGATGAAGTAAAATAAAATAAATTATTACAATTTTTCGGTAACCAAAAGGTAGTAAGTTGGAAACTATATGTGTGAAGTTTTAAAGGAACGCCAAAAGGCGTGTCTTACTGTTCAAAATAGGAAAATATGCCGAGCGCAAAGGGTTAAAAAAGTAGAAATTTTTTTGCAATGTTTAAAAAAACCCGTTATATTTCCATGAATGTATGTGGTAGCCTCTTAAAAATTTATACAGGTAATGAGATAATTCCTCTTAATCTCATGCTACAGCCAAAGTGCATTCCAAACATTACTTTTTACTGAATCATCCAAAACATTTGGATTTTTCTTTAATTTTTTACTGGTTCCCTTTTCCTTTTCAGGACACAACTTTTGCTGAAATATATTAGACATAACGTGTTCTTTATGCTACTAAAGTTTCAAGATGATTCCAAAAGAACTTTTCTAGATATTTTACAAAATGATAAATTCAAAAGTGTCCAAATACTTATTGGTAGGTAGCGTATCATATGCGTATAAAAAATGCTTGCATATTTTGATGTAAAACTTATGTAAAAGATAAAACGCAAAACCTATTCTATCGTTGTGCATAAATATATGCAATAGTTGAATGGTATTATCTGTTTTGTTTTTTGATAATATGAGATCTTCAGTTTCTTTTGTATACGCCTATATTTTCTACATGGACGTACTATCCTACTGTCTGTACTGTGCTTTTAAATAATCCTGTTTTAAATTTCTATTTTTCCGCTTTTTTTTTTTTTAAATAAAGGAATACCCCAGAGCAAAATACTTTTTAAGCAGTTAGAAAGTGCGTCTCTCGTTATTGAACGTGCCTAGAATATATAAGATTACTTATAATGTTAAACTGCGAAACATTCTAATTTCTCAACTTCATTTGTTATATTTTGTTAATTACTAATCTAAACTAGTTGCCAACGTCTACGACATACTTATAAGAAGTAGTTGTTATTCAGTATCTTTGCGTATTTGCATAGGTTCATGAGATTCTAAATATTCAATTGCTTTATTTTGCTTTATTTTTTTCGTTGGACGTCATCAGCAAATTACCTTGAGACAACGGACGATTTCTTTTCTCTGAGACAATTAGATAAACTAGGAATTATTTACGTGACTGTTGTTCTGTCAACCAAGCAATTAGTGGACATCAACTAGATTCATGGCTTGAGGTTAAGTGTCAAAATATGTGATTTAAATAACCATTGATGTCTATAGTGTTTTTATTAATGAGTATGTTTTCACATTTTCGGTTTTAAATTTCTATGTTAACTTCTTTTCTTTTCATTTTAAATTTATACGAACAAGTTAACATACACTTTAGCTTTTAAAGAACCGTTGCAAGTCAAATTATTTTACGTCTGTAAAACGTAACAGTTAAATTTATCTTGTTTCTTCTCAGGTGCAGTTTTCACTTAAATTTTATCTGTTTTAGTTTGCTTTAATTTGTTTAATGTGCACCAAAACTAATACACATTTAAAGAATTTTAACAGTAGGCAAAACCGCATAATAAAAATTAACTATTATATAGGTAATCTAGCATGTCAAATACAACCAGAAAATATAAACATAGGAAAACACTGATATATTTGCTGTAAAAATTTACGTGATAACAATATTTTATGCTATTAACTGTAATAAAATTACTGTGACAATTTCTGTAAAACTTAAATTTTAAAACATGTTAGGCATATTTAGCGTTGAATCTACTGAAATAGATTTTCTGTTTTTGTACGTTTTTGATAGAATTTGTTTAAAAAAATTAAACAAATTCTGTCGTTTTCATAAGAATTTAACGTAATATTTTAGATTACTGTTAAACAAAACGCTTGTTAAAAATACATTATTGTACGCCGTATGAAAAATTAATCGCTTCTATCATAAATTTAAAAGTCATAAAATTTCCTTGTTTTTCATCGAAGTTTTGTTAAGTATTTAATTCAAAAATCCATTTTCGCATTCAATTATTTCTTAGAAGACGGAAAACGCTTATTTATATTTTGCTTTAATACAATATGAGAAAATATTTATTTTAAAATTTTCTCATCCATTAAAAAAAAAAAAAAAAAAAAAGACTTCATAAATATTATAAGCTTTTAGAAATATTGAGCAAAAAATAACATTTTATTTAGAATATCTATATAGTATGACTCCCGTACAACGCGGGGGCAGAGTTGTCAAATATATAGTACAATTTTACTTTTTAACACCACTAAGGTTTCAGAGTATCAGTTTATTGATACAATTACACCTTATTTAGTTTCTGTATAAAGCAATTACTTTCATATAATATTAGTGGTGTTAAAAAATAAAATAATAGTATTCATCTGACAATCCTGCCTCGCGTTATACGAGAGTCTACTGTACTACTCATTTAAAACTTATTAAAAATATAGACCATGAGAATAATTCTATCAATATACATTCAAATATGTAATTACAATTAAATGATATTATCGGTTTTCCTCTTTGATAATTTGGAATCCTCCCTTTCTTTTGTATACAAAACTATTTTTTCAGTGAACATAATATTATACATTATGTACCCTAAACGTGTATTTTTGTATTCTTCTGTATTAAATTTCTGTTTGTCCCTTTTTTATAATATGATATATAATACACCGAAATGTTTTCTAAAGCTGTTAAAAAGTGCGTCTCTCGCTATTAAACGTGCGTAGAATGTATAAGTATGTTTACAATGTGGAACTAAGAAACATTCTAATTTCTCAACTTCATTTGTTACATTTTTCTAGTTATCTAGTTATCTATTTTTTTAGTTATCTAAACTAGTTGAGAATGTCTACGCCATACTATATAAGAATTAAACTGTTGTTCAGTAACTTTGTGTATTTGCATTAGTGCACGGGATTCTAACTAAATAATCAATTGCTTTATTTTTCTTAATTTTTCTTTAACTTCATAAGCATATTACCTTGAAACAACAGACGATTTCATTTCTTTAAGACATTTGAATAAATTAGGAATTATTTACGAGCCTCTTGTTCTTATGAACCAAACAATTACTGTACATCAACTAGATTTATGGCTTGAGATGAGGTGTCAAAATATATGCTTTATATAACCATTGATGTCTATAGTGTTGTTATCAATGTGTTCGTTTTCGTATTTTCCCTTTTAAATTTTTATGTCAAGTTCTTTGGTTCTAATTTTAAATTTTAGCGGTAAACAGGCTTGCATTTTAAATTGTAAAGAGCTGTTCGGTCAATTTATTTTATGTCTGTATATATCTCATATTAGTTACGTTTTGTTATGTGCAGTTATGCAGTTTCATTTGAAATTTATCTTTTTCAATTTGTTTTAATTTATTTTATGCATGCTATAAACAATATACTTTTCAAAGAATAGCTATAAGAAAAAAGACTTAATTGATGCAAAAATAAGAGGAAAATGTATGCACAGAAAAAGCCATAGTTATTTGCTATAAAACTTTATATAGTAAAGCATGATCTTTAATTGATAAAACCTTCACCGGTGTCAAATCAAAGATGCCAAGTCCTCTTAAAGCAGTTCATCGAACTGTATGCGGCGCAGGAACCACCGAGCAGGAATATGCACTTGTCCGGATTTTCAGGCTATATTCAGGTTGGTGTATACATATATACATATTATTATTATTATTAATGAAATTATTATATTGATTTTTACATAAAACTATCACACAGTTATAAACTTATATGAATTATGGACGTTGTGGTTGATAATTTAACATTTCTGACTATATACCATATATATACATATAAGTATATAAATTATTTAAATATCTCAGTAGCTTCAAATAAATACTTTTTTTTACAGTTATACAATAAATATATAAATACTGTAGTTATGCAATAAATATAAACAATAAATAAGGCATATCTTACTATCAAATTTGCTGAAAGTGATAATAAAGATCACCTTTATATAATAGCCCATAATATTGCATTCATGTAATGAGATCATTTCATTTTATCACGTTTAAGATTGATCGCAAAATAGCGTGAGTTTCCGCCGTTTAATTTTCCAATATAATCAACACAATTACTATAATTATTCTAAGTCCCTTCTGCAGAAATATTTAGAAAAATCATTATTGATAAACAAGTGATACTTTTGAATGCACTATAAAAATGATTTGGTGATAAATATGTTTATATATTCTAGCAGGGTCTTCTGACTTCGCAGGTAACTATATTTAAATGGATTAATATATATATATACATATATATATATATAATATCACTATTTTTTTTATTACTTTCTATGAAGAAAAGGGAAGAAAGAAAGAAAGAATTGTATTAAAATCGCTCAAACGTTTCGGTTGATTACATATAATATTGGGCTTTAAGGTTTCTGTAACCTATCCCGATATTGCTGGTTGTACACTGCCACCAAACTGCTTTAAGCATTTTTTTTTTCTTTTTGTGCGTGTGCTTGCTTTGGATTTTGAGTTGATATCTTTTAAACTAATTAAACTAATTAAATTTAAGTAGTCAACTCAAATTTCTGATGTTACATCGTGTCTTTCTGCATTTAGTGGATCATAAGTAGATACAATACTAAAGTAAAAAACTGGTGTACAATCAATATTTAAATTTATAACTTCTTCGTACAGTATAAAATTAAACAAGTCCTTCCGGCTCATTCGGAAAGGTAGTTTGATTTCTTTTTTCCTATCATGTAGCCACCATTTTGAACCAAAATGGCTGCTACAGATTCTTAATAGAATTGGTAGGAATATATATGCGGGCAATGTACATATGGAGTTTTAAAAACAAATCCCTTCATAAATATCTTTTTATATAATTTGAAATTTTCAAGTGGCCGGCGTTTGGAAACAAGATGGCGGGCGAAGTTGGCAAACAAATATATCTAATACGTTTGTAAGATAAGTCTACTGTGCATGTTTAGTTCGAAATAATTCAGAATTCCAAAAGTTATTGTATTGACAAATTAAGTGGCCGCCACTTGAATTAAAATGGCAGAACACGTTGCACAGTGAACTAATCCAAGGTATATGTAACATAAGTCCACTGTCCAACTTTGGTTCGAATAAATTCAGTAATTCAAAAGTTATCACGATAATAAATTCTCAAGCGGCAGCGTTCAAGTGGCTGCAACTTCGAAAGAAAATTGCGGAGAAACTTTCCATCCGAAATCATAGACATTTGAATGATAAATCATTTTTCAACTTTGGTTCGAATTAATTAAATATTTAAAAACTTATCGTGGTAACAAATTTTCAAGTAGCTGCCACTTAGAAACAATATGACGGAGCAAGTTGCAACCAAACTCATTTAAGATATTTTAAACAAAAGTTCACTGTCCAACTTTGGTTCGAATCAATGGAATGTTTCAAAACTTATTTTATGACAAATTTTAAAGTGGCAGTCTAAAAGGCTGCAACTTGGAAACAAAATGCCGAAGCAACTTGTTCAGCGAAATCATCCAAGATATTTGTATGATAAGTTAACTGTCCAACTTTGGTTCCAACTAATTTAGTATTTCAAAAGTTATTGTGATAAGAAATTTTCAAATGGCATCGTGATTTCAAGTGGCCACCATTAGGAAACAAAAAATCAGATTGAGATGCCCATCTAACTTATCTGAGATATTTGAATGAAAATCCACTACCTAAATTTGATACGAATATATTCAGTATTACAAAAGTTATCATTATGACAAATATTCAAGTGGCCGCCACTTAGGGATAAAATGGTGAAGCAAGTTACCATGTGAACTTATCCAAGATATTTGAAACGTAAGCTCATTATCCATCTTTGGTTTGAATCAGTTTAGTATTTTAAAAGTTATCGTGGAGGCACATTTTCTAGTCGCAGCCTGATTTCAAGTCACCACAACTTGGAAACAAAATGTCGGAACAAGTTGCCTAGTGAACTAATCCAAGATATTTATATGATAAGTTCCCTGTCTAACTTTGGTTAGAATTGAATCAGAATTTAAAAGTTATCATGATTATTAATTTTCAAGTCATACCCTTATTTCAAGTTGTTCCAGCTTAGTATGTAACATTCGCACTTTGTTAAAAATGGTGGATAAAGTTCATTAATAAACTTGGTTGAGAACTTATATGGTCTTTTTGTATATCAAAATACAAGCAAAACCAGTCTTAAATAAGCTTTTTACGATGTGAATTTTAAATTTTCAAGCGGCTTCCACTTGAAAACAATATGAGGGAGCAACATGGTTAACAAGCTCATTCAAGATATTTATAAGATAAATTCGCTGTCCAAATTTGGTTCGGTATGGAATATTATTTCGAAAGTTATAGTGATTATAAATTTTCAAGTGGAAGCCTGACTTCAGATGGCTCTGCTTAATTTAAGATATCCACCACTTTGTTAAAAATGGCGGATAAAGTTCATTAATAAACTTGGTTGAAACCCTTATATGGTACATGTATACATAAAAAATCAAACAAATTCGGAAAGCGCTTTTTACAATGTGAATTAGAAAATTTCAAGTGATTTTCACTTGAAAACAAAATGGCGGAACAACTCGATTAACAAACTCATCCAAGATAATCGTACGATAAATTCACTGTCCAAATTTTGTTCGACTTGGAGCATTATTTCGGAAGTTATCATGATTATAAATTTTCAAGTGGTAGCCTGATTTCAAGTGGCCCTGATTAATTTAAGATACCAGCCACTTTGTTAAAAATAGCGGATAAAGTTTATTATTAAACTTTGTTGAGACCTTAATGTGGTCTATATTTAAATCAAAATTCAAGCAAATCCAACTTTAAATATGCTTTTTACAATATGGATTTGAAATTTTGAAGTGGCTGTCACTTGAAAACAAACAAAGCGGAACAACTTGATTAACGAACTCGTCCAAAATATTTATAAGATAAATTCGCTGTCCAAATTGGGTTCGATTTCGAGTATTATTTCGGGAGATATCGTGATCACAAAATTTTCATTATATAGATAGACAGATTAGCAAAGTGATTACAATAGGTCAATTAATAAAGAAATCAACCTAAAACCGCACTATCGGTTTCGAAAGGACGTGGACTTTCTTCTACAGTTGCAAAAAACATGTGCTACTGCTTTGAAGGCAAAAACAAGGCTGAAAGCAGGGCAAAATCCAAAGGGAGTTAAGCACCACAACCAACCAATAGGAAGCATTCTGTAAGACCAATCAGCGAGGACCACAATAAAAAAAACGGGAAACAAGAGAAACAGACAAAAAAAATGGAGGGAAGGGATTTTTAAATAATTTATTAATATATTTTTAATTTGACTTGATTACCTTAAACTAAATTTTAATTTTTAATTTATTAATTTATTAAAATTAATTTATTATATTTTACTTAATTAAATAAATAAATTAAATTAAATTTTATATTTTTATTAAATTTTATTTATTTATTTTACAAAATGAAAGAAATTATTTAATTGAATTAAACAAATTTTTCCAACCGGAGACAGCAAAGTGGAATCAGATATTTCAATTAACAATTTTTTCGTTAACAATTTTATCAATGTTAAGGTAGATAGCGAAATTCTCCAAAAGATCCAGTTCGGAAAAGATAATTTTGGGGCGCTGAAAATTAAAACTATGGTCAGATTCCCAACTATGTTTCGCAAGAGATGATTTAGATATATATTTTTTTAGTAACATACCGAGAATGTTCACGTAAACGAAATTCAAGATTTCTTTTTGTTTGACCTATGTAAGATAAATCACAATTATTATAAGGGACATTATAGATACACCACTTATGACGCTGGGGAACAATGGATTTAGTTGAAGAGAACTGGAATATATTGACAGGTTTAAAAATAACATGAAAGTTAAAAAGTTTTAAAACTTCGGCTAATTTAAAACATAAGGGGGGATAAAAAGGCAAGACAATAAGGTCATCGGGTTTAATTTTATCCTCATTTGAAAAAAGTAGAATTACAAGTCGGTCGGTCTATTGAACTTTTTAAAAGCTTTATCAATAATAGAGGGGGTAAAAGCTCTTTTGATTGCAACAGACTTTAGATAATTAAGTTCGTCTTTAAGAGAAAAAATGTCAGAACAAATTTTAAGGGCACGATGCACGTAGTGTAAAAGGTGCCAATTTTCTGTTTAGTCAAGGTGCTATTCCTCTTTTAAAATCTCTGTGTACAGGAAACCTTTCTCTGTTTCCAACCCTACACATGCTCTCACAAATCACATCGATAAAAAGAAAATTTGGATTTTGCCCTGTTTTCAATCTTGCTTCTGCCTCCAAGGAAGTAGCATGTGTATTTTACACCCGAAGAAGAAAGGCCAAGTCCTTTTGAAACCGGCAGTGCTGACTTTAATTTTATAGAGTGTGAAGAAGTTTTAAAGTTTAAATACATAAGTAGATAGATGGACTGGACATACATACAATCTTATTTTAATTGTATGATTGTTAAAAACAATTAAAATATCAAACAAGCAAAACAAGCAATTTTTCATTTTTTGAAAAATCAATGCCGTATGTTTTAATTAAAGAGCAAGGAGATATATTTAAAATTACTCTTAAACCTAAACTATTAAAATACGATTTAAGAATATATTCTGTTAACTGCATAATTTATTATTTGAACTTTGTTTTCTGCAGCAACGAATAACGTTACTGTTTTTTTTTTTTTATTATTATTATTATTATTATTAATTAACAGTAAACAAGTAACTAAAAAAAAAACTGGTGTGAAACAACCACACGACTTCCATTACCCACTATTACACGTATTATATGCTTTTTTTTTTTAAATAATAGGATCAGAAATCATAAAAGTGACCTAAAGAAGTAGAAACCTAACATTTTTCCGCTAAGAAAAACTTTATATGTATGTAAAGACATATAAAACGAAGCTTACAGATAGCGAGGTAAAAAAATAAGAGAAAAAAATGGTAGAGTTATTTTTTGAAACACAAATCTCCGAAATCTGAAAATAACCTACCTAAGCTGGATGACTGTTAATTTCCCTCTAATAACCACTTAATACATAAGAAAGAAATGGATTTACATAACAATTTTCAAGAAAATCGTTAGAGCCGTTTTTGAGATACCAACTTTTACCAAAACTCAATTATTGACAGGAAAACAATAATTAAGTACAAAAGCATATTTAAAAGTGAGTTAATATGGCGAGTTTGAAAAAAAATCCAGACAGTTGCTTTTAAAGGAACGCCCTTGCGAGACCTGAAATTGAGCTATTTATACAGGACGCCTATAAATTTTCCTGAACTAACCAACTATATCCTTCGGAAGGACATCTAATAGAGTGTTTATACAGCAAGTTTGAAGAAAATCATTAGAGCCGTTTTTGAGATAAGGACTTACGGTCCCACTTCCGGTTTTTTAATTTTCACCAAAGTTTGGATAATTAATCGGTTCACCAGATATTCTGAAGTTTTGTAGTTCTATCTTTATTAGCTTCGGATATAAGATAGCCAGAAGATTCCACACATACACACACACACACACACTCTCTCTCTAACCAATTGCCCAAAACCACTTTTTTGTACTCAGGGGACCTTAAAACGTGTAAATCAGTGAAATCTCGATATCGAATTTTTGAACCAAATACAATACTTCCATTACCTACGATAGTAGGGTAATGGAAGTAATAAAATAAAGAAATAAATTAAATTTTTACAAAAAAAAAAAAAAAAAAAAAAAAAGAATGAACGAGTTTCAAATGGTTAGTTTTCTTTTTTCATTCGAAAGTTGTACTCTCTCTTCATTCTACCAATTTGAATATGCAATTTTCCTCTTAAATCATTTTTACTAAAGGAAAACTGTGTATACTTTTTATTGGATGAAATTATTTGACATTAACGTAAAAGGTTAATTATCTATTAAATGCAAGAATAAAATATAATGTATTGTATTTTTCCACATTGGAAATTTAGAAAACGGTGGTGTGATCCTAACTCTGTATGTTTTAAAATTAATTTTGTTACAAAATTTGAAAATAATAATAATAATAATAATAATGCAGGAAAAACATATTGAAAGACGCATGCTTATACTCATTTATCAGGTGTGAGAGTATTTAGTTTTTAATGGTACTCTTCCACCAGTATCTTTTAACAAAAATGTCTTAACTGTTTAATAATTAAAAAAAAATGTGTAAAAAAAAAAAAAGTACACTATTTTTTTCTAAATAAAAAGAGCAGTGCCGAAGACGCTGAACACTTTCACCCCTGTATCTTTCTCTATCTTGATATTTTTCTCCAATTAAAAGTGTTCTTAAGGTAAAATTGTTTGAAAGTTCTATAGAGAAGATGGTTTGGAAAAATGACCACTTTTTTTTCAATACTTGAAAAATCACCATGCATACTATTTTTTTTTTTTTTTTTTTTTTTTTTTTTTTTTTTATGAAACAAGAATTTATTTGTTATGCTGTTAATAATTTATTATAAGAATAACATCGTTTTAAAATATAATACAAAAGACAGTTATACTAAATGTATAATAAAAATACTTCTCAAAAAAATAAAATAAAATAAAATAAAATAAAATAAAGGGGGGGGGGGGAGAAAAGAAAATGAAATATTTTATATTTTCCTGTAATATAAGTAATTTCTTACGTTTTTAAATCTTTTATTTATTTCTTATTATTTTTTAAGATGTGAAAAACATACGTTTGTATGAATAAGGCTTTTTTTTTTCTTTCTACTATGGCGACAAAACTTGATTCGAAAAGATTAATTACTATTTTATTAATTATTTTCACTGTATAAATTTATTTTATTACTGCTTAAAAATCTGTTACGGATTTTATTGTATTTTTACGAGTGATGACATCGACATTTACTCCATTTAAAACATTTTTGTGTTTAGAAGAATGCCTTTTTCACAAAAGTTTCTAAAATCGAGACATTCTGATGATAATACTTTATACTCCGTATATTTAGAGATGGATGGTTGGGTTTTACGCTGCACTAGTGCTGCGCAGATGAGCAATTTGCGACGGTCTGGGACACACCCCTAGGGGTGGTCCGGAGACATGCCACCACAATTTTGATCCTCCACGGAAGGGATCGCTCTCCCGCTTCGGTGACCCATAGAGGTAAATTTTTTTATGGGAACATGGATGATATTGCAGCCACGACAGATTTTACGTGCACCAGCCACCATTAGTGTGCACGACGGTCTTTGGCCAGCTCGAGTACCGAACCCGCAATCTTCTAATTACGAGGCCGGCGCTCTACCGACTGGGCTATCGCGGCCACCGTATATTTAGGGATCTAAGCAAAAAATTATTAAAGTTTATTTGAACAAATAGCATTTTATTTCTAATACGCTTTGTATCATAAAATATTTTATTAGTGTTCTTATAACGAATTTTAAACAACTCTCTAAACTTTTCGATCATATTTATGGACTGTCTTTGTTCCAGATACATGTATAAAGATTTACAAGAATACGAATATTATAAACAGTAGTGGATGGTTGGATGGTTGGGTTTTATGTCGCACTAGTGCTGCGCAGATGGGCAATTTATAAACAGTATTGAAAATGATTTATAAATACGTTTCTCTTTCTTTTATTAATGCTTTCTAGAAGTCGGAGAAATTTAATTCTGGTTTTGCATTCGGCTATAAGAATTTCTTATTTATTTATTTATTTTTGTGATAGACGAGATATTATACGCCGGCGTGGTGGTATGGTCGGTCGGCAGGGCGCTGCCGTCTGTATCTCCAGGTTCCGGGTTCGAATCCCGGTTCGGGTATGAGTGTGTGTGAGGTCCTATGTCTACCAGATATTGTGTACATTTGTTTCTGTGAATTATTGTAATATGGATCAATCGATACAAAAGTCATTGTAACTATAACTCTCAAAGATGTCAAACGAGATATTATTTTTACATTAAAACATATCATGTAAAACTCTCACATAAGCGCATGCATACATATATACGTATAAAATAAAATGCAATTATAGTTTTTATTTTTGTTTATTTCTCCTATATTTGAGATAATTAAAACAACTAACTTATTGGAAATAAAACTTACCTCAAAAAAAAAAAAAAAAAAAAAAACTTTTAGAAGAAAAGAGCAGTTTATTTGTTAAGCTTTAATTCTAATGAATGCTAAATTTATTTATCAACATAAGTTTTATTGTTATTATTAATAAATATATACATGATTATCTGATGAGGATTTAACAATATTAAAATTATTGAAGCATTGATTTATTAAGGCTATCCTTTCATTTTCAAATCTTCATAAAAACTGAAAGACATAATTAAAATGAAATCAACAATTCGAGGCACATGTTTAAGTTGTTTAGTGATTTTAATAACCTTATTTTATTATTTTACTTAAAATATAATACTTAGACTTAAGCTGAAATTTAAATGTACAATAAAGTTATTTTTTAACAAATGCTACTTTTATAGTACAAAACAATTAATGATTTTCACTTTTATAATATTCATTTTTCCCAACATTAAAAAAATGGTCCTTCATGAATTTAATGCAAACAGAGCTATAGAAATTATTCACAAAAAAAAGAAAAAAAAAAGTTCATATAAATCTAAAGCAGGAAATTATTTATTAAATTCGGACGTTAGATAAAATAGGTGAAAAAAGTATTTGAACTTTTTAGTTGGCAGAATCCAACGAAAGTAATTAACTATCGTTTTCAATGTGCAACTTTCCTCATGAGTCACATGCAAGAGAGAATTGCATTGTTTCGCGTATTGAAATTTTGAAGTAATTTCCTCGAACAAGTTTTCGTGATATTCGATCGAGTAATACGCATAAAATCTTTTACCATATAATAAAAAATTCTATCATTTTAATAATATATGATTTATATTACGTATTTTGTTTTGAGAAAACTAGATCATAATCTTGTTACAGTGAATTGAATATTATTATTATTATAACTTAAAAAAAAAAAAATATTTTGTTAAGGTCATTTAATGATTAAAATAAAAGTGGTAAAAACAAAATTACTTAATATTAAGTTGACATATTTTTCACAGAAGTTGTATGGCATATTAGATCTAGAAATACTATATTATTAAAACTGCGCTACTTGATTATGTTTACTTTAAAATATAATTGGTAGTTCAAGGAATAGTAATTACAATAAAACTAAGAAACGTTTCATTAAAAAAAAAAAAAAAAAAAAAAAAAAAAAAAATCAAATATTCCTATTTCTATTTTAACTACTCGAATTCTTCTTTAACAATTGTAGTTCTTTTGCGTCATCATGGCATGATAATGATAAAACTGCTTAGGTAGTATTGGATTAACTCTGTATCAACATATATCGATTGGAAAAAATAGTAATATTTTATGAAAACCTCTTGAAATATACATTTTATACTGAGAATTAATCTTTATTGCTTAAAAGTAATCTCTTACCTGGAAAACAAAACAATGTACACCAAAATTATTCTAGAAATTGAGTAATTTTAACTTGAAAGTTTCATCTATATTTCGGTAATAACTCATTAAAGGAAAAATAATTATATATGATAACAGAATAAATTTATGTTTTTGACGTATTTGATACAACATTTTTAAGCTCTGAATCTTTTCTTTCACTATTTGTCAAATTAGATAGGTGTCTTATAATTATGTCCACCACTGTAGTAAACGGAAATTGCCAAGTTCGATACAAGCATCACTTTCGTCGACATATACATTTGGAGTTTACTATGGTTTCCTCCAAAACTTGAATAAAAAGGGCTATGTAACACTTAGAAAGACTCTCTACAGAGAGTACGCCACTCAGGTCTAGGACCCTCTTTTAGTCAACTGGCTTTAACCCTCACACTACACACCATTAAAATTTAAATTCAAATGTCTCAGAGTGCAATATTATTTAGCTTATGCTAATTATGTTCCTAAATCTTTTAATTATAGAATTTCAAGTGTTATATTCGTGTTTCTTATCTTAAAAAATAAATAAAATAAACCTTAACCAATCTATAAGAAGTTATATTGGAATTTAGAAAGTCGTGATCAATGTAATGTGGATACATATTAAAAAAAAATAAATAAATAAAACAATTGAGGTAGTGAATCAACGAATGCTTTGCCAGCTTCGCTGGTCACTATATTTAATGGGGACTAATGTACAAGTTGTACCTGACGGAACTAAAGTGAAAGTTGTAGATCAAGGGACTAATGTGGAAGTTGTATCTCACGGGACTAATGTGCAAGTTGCACCGAACGAACAAACTATTTCTTTCAACGAAAATGCCTACTAACCCTGGACGATAGGTCTAATATATCGTATCATATTATCTATCGTATTTATCGTAAGAAAACTCAATACTTATTTCGCTTCCTTCTTCGACTCGTTTTAATACGCATTTTTTATATGCATGAGCAGCCCCCGAAAAACAAAAACATTAAATCATTAAATTCATTTTTTTACTTATTTTTATTTCATATTATTTCACGCTCACTTTTTATTTCCTAATACAAAATTATTAAAAAACCTTTTTCGATATCGCTTGTAACGTACTGATTATTATTAATTTTCTTTTCTTTTTCTTTCAATTAAAAAAAAAAAAGATTTTGATGAAATTCTGGCAAAAGCAGAATTTAGTTTAGGACGGAGGACTATTAGTTTTTTTTTCCCTTCCCAATTATAACATAGCTTTCAAATTATTTAATTATATTTTCGATAAATTTTAGATTTCGATAAATGTCCAACTATCGAAAAATGATTTCGACAAATGTCCAACTATCGAAAACGACAACGAAAAAATCCCAGATTGAGACTAATAGGCCCTCAGTCCTAAAAAATCCTCTTGATATTATACAAAACTTCTGAACTTGTTTAATCCTTTGTGGCGCGCCGTCCTCGCTGCGAGGACGCAATTATTAAGCTCCAGCTACAAAAACTCCTCCCGGAAATTTTTTAGCTATAATTTACATTTATAACGTAGCAAAAAAGCCGTTTTTTTTTTTTTTTTAACCTTAAAATTTAAAATTTCTTTTAATTTTGTTCATGAATTCTGGTGGTAGTGTAATTTAAAAGATCAGAATTACCTTGTGCTGCAAAGGGTTAAAAAATCGAAAATTTTAATTTTATAAATATTACAAACATTGCAATTTTATAAATATTTTTAATATTATATATATTAATATTGTCTACTTTTAAATAAACGCATTTTTTCCTAAAACAAATAAAAAACGATTTTACTACCCTTACTTGTCGTAAATTTTTAGAAGCACAAATTTTTAATAGAGCTTAATTTACAATACCGAATAAAAAAACTGGTGCATAATCAATATTCAAACTAAAAACTTCTTCACGCACCATAAAACTAATGAAAACACTACCGGTTTCGAAAGGACGTGGCTTTCTTCCTTAGGTGCAAACACTGGTTGCCAATGCAGTAGCACGTGTTTGCACCTGAGAAAGAAAGGCCACGTCCTTTCGAAACCGGTAGTGTTTTCATTAGTTTTATGGTGCGTGACGAAGTTTTTAAATTGAATAGAGCTTAATTTATTCAGATTTTTTTTTTTTTTTTTTTTTTTTATGCCTGAAATACAAACGATCGGAAATTTTTTCTTACGCATTACGTACTGGTGCCTAAAACAATTTGATTATATTATTATTTGTGTATACGTCTTTTATTATTCAATTTCTTCTGCATCAAAAAATATCATGTGATTTTTTAAAAATTAACTTATTAAATTAATCGAAATTAATATATATTTAAAACTTTTTGCTTTTTACGCCATAAATTGAATCATATGGAAAATAACAATTAAATGAAAAAGTGTGATCTAGCACTTAATAATGAGATCTATGAATACAAATATACATATATATATATATATATATATATATATATATATTTATAATAGTTTGTTTCCCAATTATTACAATCGTACATAATGCTTGTTTCTGAGGGAAACGAGACGGAAAGAAAAAAAAAATCGCCCTATTTCACATGAATCGAAAAATTTTATGTATGTCAGAGTATAATATTTGAGAAAACCAAGGTCACAGTGAATAGGTGAACCTGTCATTAAGGATGAGTATGAGAGCAGCTGTTCTGTCTAATTTGAGTTACGGATTCAGGTGAACAAAAGTTGGATTGCCTGTTTCATAACATAAAATTACGGAAGAGCACATGCGACTGAATACAAATTGTTTAATGATTTACATTCCACTTACGAATTTTATTTTCTTCAGTATATGAAATGCAAGAAATATGTCAATTAAAAGAAAAATTAATTATTTCGCAATTCAACAAAAGAAAAGGAAGAGAAAATAAGGAAAACAATAGACATTAATTTAAAAAATTTAAATACAGTTTTCAAAAGATTTTTTTAAAGCAATTGTTTCAGAAAAAGAAATCGAGGGCGAATTTTTCATATTGAAAAATTGATTATTGATGAAACTTAACATAATACAGTTCATTATTTTCTTCAATTAGTAATCTTTTTTAGTCTAACGAAAATAAAAACTAAATTAAGATATGTATTTATTAAAAATTTTATTTGTCTATGTAGAGAAATAATTGTATAGTTATATAAATTAAACAAATACATTGTTTAAAAAAAAAAAAAAAAAAAATTCATTCATATAGGAAATTTATTCATTTTTTACTTTTATTTTTATTTATTTTTATTATTATTATTATTATTATTATTTTAAATAGTTTTATTGTCATTTTTAATATTACTAGTTTAGACGGATATTTCTAAGGATATGAAAAAGAACGACAAAAAGAACAATGAAATAAACATAAATCAATTACTTTCCAATATAACAAATGCATGCTAAATCAAAAGATATTATATTCATGTAATTATTTTACTAAATAAATCTGTTTTATGTAAAAACAAAAATAAAAGCCTTTATCACCCGTAGATTATGAAAATAATGTGCAACAATATGGTTTATGAATATAGTGAAAATAAAATACGTAATCGGCATAGTGCATGTGTCATATTTGTTTGAAGTATACATGCAGTAAACTTTTCTTTCTTTCTATCTCTTTAAAGAAAAAAAATAATCTGGTGTGTCACTCACACGACTTTCTCTTACCCTGAAAATTAATACTATAAATGCAGGTTGGAGTTTAAGAGGTAAGATAACGAGTACTGCAATGCAAACCTATATTAAACAATTCAAATGAGGCTTCGGAAGAGTTTTATATGCATTTTTCATTAATGCACCTACATTTATATAGAATTTAATTCGGTTATTAAAAAATAATTCTGTTTTTAAAAAATAATTTATTTAAATTATTATTTTAAAAAATTAACTTTTATGATAATGCAGACGATTTCCATATTAGAGAAGTAGTATAACAGCAAATATCCAAAAAAAGTCCATTTTATTCTCAATATTTAAAAAAAAAAAAAAAAAAAAAAAAAAAAAAAAAAAACGATTTTTTTTTCTAAGTTTTTTTTTTTTTTCGTTAAAAGTAAATAAAATCCATAACTTTGTTAGAAATTATCGCAGATCGATGGTTCAACCATTCGTTTTAAAGGTATTGGCGAGCTCTTTTGAAAGATACCCATCATGAAAATTTATATCCTCGAGGGGGGACTTCCCCCCCAGGGGGGAGGCGAGGCTCCTGCATGCATAATTTTTTTTCCCAGTTAACTATCTCTATTGCAAAAAATATATTTTCCTTTCATTTGGTTTAGTGCAGTCTATAGACGTTAAACTCTACTTACCTGCAATTTCCCCCATAGACGTAATGTATTAGAATTCTCTTGATTGACCCTGTACATGAACCATTTGCTTGATCTTAACGAAAAGCTTACTGTAGCATCCGTATATGATACACATTTAGAATACCAAGTTTGAACTTTCTGCCATAATTTGTTTTTGAGGTATGCTGATAACAGACACACACACACACACACACACACACACACAGACATACACACAGACCATTTGCTAAAAACATGATTTTCGTATTCAGGGGACCTCAAAACATGTAAATATAACAAAATCTCGCATTCGAAAATTTGACCCAAAAACAATACTTTCTCTCTACCTTATGGGTAAGAGAAAGTAAAAATCTGTAAAATTAGTAAATGGGATTAATAACAGGTGTAAAGCTAGTTTTATAAAATCCGCCAAACTTAAATTAACTTTTTTGAATAAAATTTCTATTTTTTAGTCAAATTTAGCGATTTTTGATTTCGAAGTCTTAATCATTATAACCAATTTTAAATTTTGGGAAAATCGGTTAAAAAATTACGATTTTATTTTATTTTTATTTTATTTTTATTTATTTATTTATTTATTCTAATACAAAAATTCACGTTAATTATCTTTTAACATGAGCTGGGAAAAAAATAATATAACATTTTAACTAATTTTGAAAAAAAAAAAAAAAAAATCTTTCAAACAAATTTTCATCGTACATATCTGTTGAAGTCGATCTATTCGATTGCTTGCTACTACAAAAAGATAGTCAGACATACAGACAAAGGCTTCAGACCTATATCACACTTAATTTTTAAACGGAGGATGAAGAAACCTGCTGTGTAGCAACCAATCGACTTTTATAACCCCTTGCTAAAAATATTATAAGCTCTCTTTTGAGATAGTATAGGCAGAAGACATAAAACAGACCTAAATAATTAGGAAGAATTTCAATTTTCTTGTGGTAACAAACTAGTTCATGTGTCGTAAATACATAAAAACAAATTTCATATAGCAAGTTTAAGTCGTTTTTGAGATGCCAGTTTCCGAAGTTTAAAACTGATTTACCAAATTATTATACCTATAAAATTTCCTTTAGTAGTAAAGTAACACATGCAAACGGACATCAAAAAAGGAGTTTATGTAGAAAAATCACTAGAGCGCTTTAGAGGTACTGACTTTCAATCCCATTTTTCCAAAACTCGACGAACTCATTCATATACAGAAAACCAGCTATTCTAAGAAGGATTAATATAGCGATCTTGAAGAAAAAACGAAGAGTTTTTTTTTTTTTTTTTTTTTTTTTTAATGCATCTATATGCGAGATAAGTGGTCAATTTCAGTTAATTGAAAGGCAAAGAAATCTCAAAATATGTAAATTTATCAAAAACCGGAATTCAAAAGTTTTTCCAAATTTTATACTTTCTTCTTATATATGCAGACGACATTCGCAAGCGAAGTGTGACGTCACTGACTTTCGTTGGGGCCAAGTAAAAGAATTCCTATGTAATCGTCCATTTGATTTTTTTTTTTTTTTTAATCTTGAAAATTGAGGAAAATCATTTCCCGATTTAAATACACTTATCTGGGTATAATTACATATTAGATATCGAGCACATGTGTTAGATTAAGTTATTTTGCTGTCAAACTGACGAAATTTTAAATTTAAATTTCGAAACTCTAGAAACAAAATGGAGATAGATTTGATATCTGTTCGTCCTTGATGTTTTGTGTATTTGGGGATCAAAAATGTAATACGAAAACATACATGTCAGATGTATATTTTCGTAATACATATATATTGTACGAAATATTGTTTCATATTATTGATTGTCTCTTAATATACATTATTAAAATAACCATAATTTTTGAAGGGAATTAAATATGTTCGCCAAATAATTTGGCAATCTTTTATAGTTTATTTATTTATATTTTTATTTATATTTTTATTTATTTTTATTCCGCCAAGGACGAGAGATATGAAATCTTTTCCTTTGAGATGAATCCCATTCCTTTGAAATGAAATGTTTATGTTTATATTCGAAAATGGAAGCCTGCCATTTTATTTTTCTAGAGTTTTGAAATTTAAAATGAAAATTTTATGAATTTTACATAATAAATAATTCAATCTAACACACGCAGAGAGTAACTTATATATAACTACCCAGCTAAAAAGAAAAAAAAAAAAAAACTGCAGATAATCTGAAGGTATATGGAACAATAATAAGTTTAAGGGAGGAAAAAAAAAAAAAAAAAAAAATCTGCTAATTTTTCGCTTTCAAACTCCAGTTATTCTGTAGATTTCATGATTCTTGTTCAATATACTTTCGGTTTGTCGGCATTTTTATAGTTTTTCTGCAGATTTTCTTTTTAGATGGGTCAGGAGATAATTTTCCATAACCTTTTGAAAGGGGCTGTGACAGCATCTGTCACGCTTCACCATAGGATTTCGTAAGAGCCCCTTAAGGTTAAAAAAAAAAAAAAAAAAAAAAAAAAAATCCGGTGAACGATTAACATAGGAAATGGCCCGCGGATGGTCAGTGACGTCATCACTTCGCTTGTGTACAGTAATAATTTTTTTCTATTTTTTAAATAAGTAGTCAATTTAAGTTAACTGGAATGCATTATGTTTTTGATTAAAAATATGTCTTCAAATTAAAGCTGGTATAAATCACAAAAAAAAAAAAAAAGAAAAAAGAAAGAAAAAAGAAATTAAGCCTTAAAAAAAATTAGAAAAAAAAAAAAAAAAAATAGAACTTTTACAAATCAAATCCTTTTTTAATATGCGTATATCTTCAACAGTATAAACTTTAGATCTACCACTCATTCTAATGGCTGTTTCCTCTTAGAAAAAAAAAAAATATGTATTCGGGAGTATAGTGATGCTACGTCTATACAAATTACTATGGTTTTATTTGAGTTTTAAGAAATTGACAGATTTAACAACTTTCTACTTTAGATTTTTTTAATATTAAAGAATATGTGTTTAAAATGGAAAAATGCGTAACAAATAAAAGTATTTTTAAATACCTTCTTGATATCGTAAGAAAAAAAAATGTATTGAGCAAATCGGATTTATCATACCTTTCGAAAAAATGATACCATTTTCAACTCTCTACTACCATAATTAATATGTTAAAAGTGTACCACACATTTCATGCTTGCCTATTAATATATTGATAGAATTCTGAGTTATGGGGTAGCAAGAGTCTACTCGTATAACACAGGATCGCGGCAGATTGTCGAAATCTCAAATTTTAATTTCAAATTGAAACACATAATACGTGCATTTAACCTTATATTGTCTGTTTAAACTAAATGTATCAATAATCTCACTTGAAGTCTGACAAATTAATAAAGGAGATAGTAATGTGTTGTATCATTTTTTAAAACGACACAGAAAAACAACACATTCATCATTAGACATAGACTTGTCCAAAATCACCAAAGTTAATTCTTTTTATCAAAAAATCTAAATGCTAATAAAAGTGTAAAACAAAGTATTTATTTTCTTTCGGCAACATTTGTGTAGAAAAAAAAAAAAAAAAAAAAAGGCATTTTAAATTTATATTTATGAAAAATTATGAATAAGTTCTAATTATTTTTTTATATGTTATGTAAAATTTATAGATAAATAATTTTGAATGTTACGAGTGTATTAAAGGATGAAGCAAGAATTTAATATAACTTTTAAGTCCAGTTTTGTAAGAAATTTCGTCAAAGTGGATATAAATTAATTAAATATTGACGTAAAATCAGAAAAAAATTGAAGTCCTCATGAAGACTGTAATTTATTTTTAATTATAATATTTTAAACTATTCTTATGCAAAAATTTCCAGGTTTAATCAAAGATGCACACATGCACACACAAATAGAAGAAAACTATAAATATGTCTGCATGTTTAATACACCTTTACGGCAGTGGCGGATTTAAGGGGGGGGAGCTAGGGGGCTGAGGAACCCCCCCCCTCCTAAAAATAAACACTGACATTCACAACGGAATATTGCAATTGTAAATTTTTTATTGGTCTAGAATAACACTTTGAAAAATCTTAGTCCCCCCCTCCCCCCTCCCCCCCCCCCCCCCCAAAAAAAAAAAAAAAAAGTCAAGTTCTGGATCCACCACTGCTTTACGGAGATACTAAATCGAGGCTTTGAAACATAGTAAAAAGATAACTTGTATAATTATATATATATATAATCGTTCAAAAATGTATTCAAAGGCTACAAAAGAACCCCTCCTCCTCCTTCTGTACCATAAAAGAAGGTAAAAATCGGATTGTTTGATTCAGTTACTATTTTTTGTTCGTCATTTTCTACAGAGAAAGAATGGTAATTTATAATCCTGAGCGTTTCCGGCATTTAAACTATGCTATTTTGGAACTGTGGTTGAGAACGGAAAAACAACAATTACAAGACACTATTTACGATTTTACCACAATACATTTAGCGTGACACTTTTAATTGATAGATCCGTAAATTAAAATTATAGGAAGTCCAGACCAAAAGAAACATGTTTCTTCGATTATTCTGCAAACGTCGCGGCGGTATCTCTCCCGACGTTGGAGTGCCTTTCATTCGTGTGAACATAGAACCACAGACACGCAAAATGAACAGTGGCGATAATTTAATATAACAGTGGCGATAATTTTAACATTTTTTTAGAATAAAGTTAATATTTTATCTAAAATTTGTAATTTATCGAAACATTTTCGGTTAATTAAAATTTCATAGAATTTTTTGAATAACACATAAGCAATCATTTCATGGAAAAAAATAATAAATAAATAAATAAATAAATAAAGGAAAAACATTATGACGACAAATCATTAGTGAAATCTCAGATAAAATTATAGTAAAATGTTGAGTCATTTGTTTTTGGAAGAGTTGACTCTAAAGAATCTGTTTATATGGCTATTCTGATCTGAAACATAAAGTGTTCTTGGAAACTCCGGGAAAACATTTGATATGAACGTAAAATAATTTTTCTATTAAGCACTTTATCTCGAACACTTTATCCAACTTATTTCACAAGAAAGACCTGTATTTAGACGTGCTTGCTATGAGAAATATTATTTAAAATTTATCGCACATATCATATATATATATATATATATATATATAAAAAAAAAAAAAAAAAAAAACTAAATTGATGCTTTGTTGAAAATGCTTATGTATGTAGGGGAAAAAATATTATACGCAGTGTATATCACGAAACTTTTTGAATAATTTATATAGAAATTCACGTAATTTAAACTAAAACACTCTTACCTATATTTTACGTAAAAAAAAAAAAAAAAAAAAAAAAATCGAAATGAAGGTGTTTTTTTTTTTTTTTTTGCTTGATAATTTTGTTTCAAATTATCAAAGATTTGAACTATTCTCAACCATTTCTTTTAAATCTATCGAAGAATTCTTAAAAAAAAAATAAATAAATAAAAATAAATAAAAAATACTGATTTTGATTATTCGCGCTGCTGGGAAGAGAAAGCCATGACCTTCTGCATATAAAAGAATTATCTTGGTTAACTCCATTACTATAATAAATGGAAATTTCGATTTTACAATAATTGGTGAAGAAAAAGAATCCTAATTATGTACATTTATTTAAAATTTTGCCCCATACATCCATATAAAAAAATGAAAGGGAGACAAGAGCACCGCCTTTTGAGCGCTGTGGACCGAAAATTGATAAACACCAATGTCAAAGGGCAAGTATAAAAAACTTTTCATAAAATTCTATGTATCAGTTCTTGATCTAGAACTGCCACAAATTTTTTGTCTCAGACACAGACAAACGAGCATCTACTAAAATCATTCCCATAACATCTCAAAAGGTGTAAATACATCAATAACAGGAAGTGGAATTTTTTTATAAACCAAATGTTTGAACCAAAACTAAATGCAAAACTGGTGTACAATAGATATATCTATAATAATAAATGGAAAGAGTTGTCTGTCTGTCTGTCTGTCTGTCTGTCTATCTGTCTGTCTGTCTGTCTGTCTGTCTGTCTGTTCTTTTATACGTTCAGCCCCTATTGAACGCAGAAGTACAAGAATTGACATACGGATGCTATGGAGCCTTTCCGATGTTTTCCTCGAAACAGAATTTAAAAATCTTAATTAGTTTCGGAGATATTAATTAAAATGCTGACCCATATCGATCGCGAAATTGACCAAAAATCCTTATTGCTTAAAAAGAGGCATTCTATCAGCATTCAGCAGACGATTTTAACGGCTGTCTCTAACAGAAAAAAAACATGTGCAAGTCATTAATGTCACATGATCTTTAACTGGGGTTAAAAATTGCAAATTTCAAAGTGCTTCAAATTTTCTTTTTCGTACACAACACTTAATATACAACCTATTCAGCACAAAAACAACCTGCAGTTAAAATTTCATCAAATTTCATTAATAAACAAAGCAGTTACATTTTAATTGCTAATTAAATTCTATTCTAACACGTAATCTTTCAATAGACGATAGGAGTTTCCATAGCAACAAAATACATTTGAAGGAACTAAAAAGTACTTTTCTTTTTACTTCCATTACCCAACTACCGTGGTATATATATATATATATAGGTTTTGGCGAAATAAAAAATATTTATTTTTCTTTTTACTTCCATTAATAAAACTATCGTAGATAATGGAATTAGAGATTTCACGTGATTTACATGTTTTAGAATGTCCTGATTAGGTTTTCTTTTGTATCACAGCTACTAATTAAAATAATTTCATAAGTAACACATTATTTGAAAGCTTTGTTGATTTGGAATTGAACAGTAGATTACAGAAATTTCTACCGCCAGATATTTTAAAATTTCGATATTTCAAATTCCAATTAAATTATTTTTGATACATCATTCGAAAGATATTTTCAAGTTCTTTTAAATTATCGAAAGTTTTCACCAGATTTACACGCTTTGAGGTCTCCTGAATTACTTTTCTTTTGTATCTCAGCTACTAATTAAAATAATTTCATGAGTAATGCATCATTAGAAAGCTTTTTTAGATTTGGAATCGAACAGTGGAATACAGAAATTTGTACCGCCAGATGGCGCTGTAATTCTTTTAAATTTCAAAATTTCTATTTCTAATTATGATTAAATTATTTTTAATACATCATTCGGAAGATATTTTAAAGTTCTTTTAAATTATCGAAAGTTTTCACCAGATTTACACGTTTTGAGGTTTCATGAATCAGTTTTCTTTTATATATCGGCTACTAATTAAAATAATTTCATAAGTAATACATCATTAAAAAGATTTTTTGATTTGGAATCGAACAGTGAAATAAAGAAATTTGTACCGCCAGATGGCGCTGTAATATTTTAAAATTTCAATATTTCAATTTCTAATTATGATTAAATTATTTGTAATACATCATTCGAAAGATATTTTAAAGTTCTTTTAAATTATCGAAAGTTTTCACCAGATTTACACGTTTTGAGGTGTCCTGATTCAGTTTTTTTTTTTTTTTTTTTGTATCTCAGTTAATAATTAAAAAAAGTTCATAAGTAATGCATCATTTGAAAGCTTATTTTAGTTGATACACATTTTAAAGTACTTTTACATTATCGAAAAAAGGAATTCGAGATTTCACCCGATTTACACGTTTTGAGGTGTCCTGATTAGGTTTTCTTTTGTATCTCATCTACTAATTAAAATAATTTCATGAGTAATACATCATTTGAAAGCTTTGTTGACTTGATACATATTTTAAAGTACTTTTACATTATCGAAAATGGAATTCGAGATTTCACCCGATTTACACGTTTTGAGGTCTCCTGATTAGGTTTTCTTTTGTATCTCAGCTACTAATTAAAATAATTTTATAAGTAATACATCATTAGAAAGCTTTTTTGATTTGGAATCGAACAGTGGATTACAGAAATTTCTACCGCCAGATGGCGCTGTAATACATTCAAATTTCAATATTTCAATTTCTAATTATGATTAAATTATTTTTAATGCATCATTCGAAAGATATTTTAAAGTTATTTTATATTATCGACAGTTTTCACCAGATTTACACGTTTTGAGGTCTCCTGAATTAGTTTCCTTTTGTATCTCAGCTACTAATTAAAATAATTTCGTAAGTAGTACATCATTAGAAAGCTTTTTTGATTTGGAATCGAACAGTGGAATACAGAAATTTGTACCGCCAGATGGCGCTGTAATATTTTTAAATTTCAATATTTCAATTTCTAATTATTTTTAAATTATTTTTAATGCATCATTCGAAAGATATTTTAAAGTTCTTTTAAATTATCGAAAGTTTTCACCAGATTTACACGTTTTGAGGTTTCCTGAATCAGTTTTCTTTTATATCTCAGCTACTAATTAAAATAGTTTCATAAGTAATACATCATTAGAAAGATTTTTTGATTTGGAATCGAACAGTGGAATACAGAAATTTGTACCGCCAGATGGCGCTGTAATATTTTAAAATTTCAATATTTCAATTTCTAATTATGATTAAATTATTTGTAATACATCATTTGAAAGATATTTTAAAGTTCTTTTAAATTATCGAAAGTTTTCACCAGATTTACACACGTTTTGAGGTGTCCTGATTCAGTTTTTTTTTTTTTTTTTTTTTTTTTGTATCTCAGTTAATAATTAAAAAAAGTTCATAAGTAATACATCATTTGAAAGCTTATTTTAGTTGATACACATTTTAAAGTACTTTTACATTATCGAAAAAAGGAATTCGAGATTTCACCCGATTTACACGTTTTGAGGTGTCCTGATTAGGTTTTCTTTTGTATCTCATCTACTAATTAAAATAATTTCATGAGTAATACATCATTTGAAAGCTTTGTTGACTTGATACACATTTTAAAGTACTTTTACATTATCGAAAATAAAATTCGAGATTTCACCCGATTTACACGTTTTGAGGTGTCCTGATTAGGTTTTCTTTTGTATCTCAGCTACTAATTAAAATAATTTTATAAGTAATACATCATTAGAAAGCTTTTTTGATTTGGAATCGAACAGTGGATTACAGAAATTTCTACCGCCAGATGGCGCTGTAATACATTCAAATTTCAATATTTCAATTTCTAATTATGATTAAATTATTTTTAATGCATCATTCGAAAGATATTTTAAAGTTATTTTATATTATCGACAGTTTTCACCAGATTTACACGTTTTGAGGTCTCCTGAATTAGTTTCCTTTTGTATCTCAGCTACTAATTAAAATAATTTCGTAAGTAGTACATCATTAGAAAGCTTTTTTGATTTGGAATCGAACAGTGGAATACAGAAATTTGTACCGCCAGATGGCGCTGTAATATTTTAAAATTTCAATATTTCAATTTCTAATTATTTTTAAATTATTTTTAATACATCATTCGAAAGATATTTTAAAGTTCTTTTAAATTATCGAAAGTTTTTACCAGATTTACATGTTTTGAGGTCTCCTGAATCAGTTTTTTTTTTTTTTTTTGTATCTCAGTTATTAATTTAAAAAAGTTCATAAGTAATACATCATTTGAAAGCTTATTTTAGTTGATACACATTTTAAAGTACTTTTACATTATCGAAAAATGGAATTCGTGATTTCACCCGATTTACACGTTTTGAGGTGTCCTGATTAGGTTTTTTTTTTGTATCTCATCTAATTAAAATAATTTCATGAGTAATACATCATTTGAAAGCTTTGTTATTCTGGAATGGAACAATAGATTACAGAAATTTCTACCGCCAGATGGCGCTGTAATATTTTTAAATTTCAATATTTCATATTCTAATTATGATTAAATTATTTCTAATACATCATTCGAAAGATATTTTAAAGTTCTTTTACATTATCGAAAGTGGAATTCGAGATTTCACCTGATTTACAATTTAAAGTGTCCTGATCAGGGTTTCTTTTGCATCTCAGCTAATTGAGTAAGACCGTTCAAAATTGGTATATGCAAGTTAATTAGGAGGGGCTGGAACGGTGGGGAAGGAATAGGCGCGCAGCGCGCATGGGTTTGGGACCCGGTGCAAGTTTTTACCCGATGATAAAAGATTTTTTTTTTTTTTTTTCTTAATAATAAAAGTCTGAGTTGAGAAGGAATATGCGTGTACAGCGCACGTATATCCTCAAGCGTGCACGCGCAGCGCGCATGGGTCTGCGCTGTCGCGTCCCGGTGTGAGTTTTTACCCGATGCTAAATGATATATTTTTTAATTCCTTTTCTTGAGAATGAAAGTTTATGAGTAATAACATTGAAGTTTGAGAAGTCATAAGGATGGTGAAGGAATACGTGTGCGCAGCGCACGGGTCTACGCTGCCGAAGGCAGTGGGGACCCGGTGCGACATTTTTCCCGATCAGAATTTTTTTTTCTCTTTTTTTATCACATGATACAAATTAATGCAATTTTGAGAATTCATTAATTATTGTGATTCATTTAAAAATAGTGACCAGCGAAGCGGGCGTAGCCTGCTAGTAGACAATAAGACTTCTTCACACACCATAAATTTTAATCCAGCACAACCGGTTTCGAAAGGACGTAGCCTTCCTTCATCAGGTGCAAAAAACACGTGCTACTGCCTTGGAGGCAAAAGCAAGACTGTGTCTATATATCAAATGTTTGAAATCTCCGTTAAATATCGAAGAAAGTAAAAATTATCGTATAATAACATGATGTATTAATTTTAGTAAGAAAAGTTAGTAAAATATTTTAAGTTCGGTATATATTCTATTTTGTAGAAATAACTTTATTCAATTTACTTTTCTTTATTTATCTGAGAATTTTTTTCGTTAATAATTACTTTTACATATTACATTCATAAAGTAAGACTAACTCATTAAAATAGTATTTTACTGAAAAAAAAAATAATAATAAAATAAAATAAATAAAGTATACCTAAATATATCACATTTTTCTTTTTTGCGTATGCATTTATATTTGTTCTTTTGAAGAATCACGTACAGGACATTTTTTTTCTTATTTTTAAATTTAGTATCCTTAAATAAAAAGAAAACTCTTAAAACATAATAACACTTTTTTTTTTTTTTTTTTTTTTTTTTTTTTTTTTTTTAAGGTACAAATGGATTTCAGTAATTTTCAAACGTAAGCTATTCTGATTCATAAAAGAGCAGAGTTCTTTTTTTCAGACAAGTTTTTTATATAATGAGATAGGAAGAACGCTTCATCCATATTGATTATAATATTTTTTTGAGGCATTGCATTGATAGAACACAGCAAAGTATATAATCGACTTGTAGTTTTCCACGTTTGTATGCATGTGCTAATTCATATAGAAATGTAAGAGATATTTGTAATGCAGTCATGCTACTTAAAAGTCTTCTACGTGTTTTATAAAAGTGATTAAAGAAAATGACTTGTCATTTTACAAATACTTGCACAAGATAAATGGATGGGGTAACTTAAGAAAAGTCATGTATATTTACAAATCTTTCAGATCTTGTTTTTATAATATATATATATATATATATAAGAAGAAGAAAAAAAGGTTCAATCTAAACATTAGAATGATATAAAAAATATTGCTATAGTCATAGCACAGAAGTTTAAAAAATATTAATTTTATTATTAATTTTATTATTATTATAATTATAGACAGAAAATTTTTTGATATGGAGAAGTTAAAAATATAATTGTATCCAAAAATATATATTTTTATATATTTATTTATCATTAAATAAATCATTTTTGTTTTTAATATCAGTTAACTAATTTTTTTCATAGATATATAAGTATATATACCATTTAAATTCTAGAAGTTTATGATAATTTTTAGTAAAATTTATAAAAAATCAATATTATTTGTATAGTAACATGCAATATTATCTGTAAAAATAAGATAAGTAGAGAGTAAAAACTGTTTTAAAGAAATTGACATTTTTAATTTTTAATCATTGATATTTAAAATAATTGGTATTTACTTATTTAACTTCTTTATACACTGAGAAAAAAAATATACCGCCTTCCACTAGAATGAATAAGTGGCCATTTTCTAAATCCCTTAACTAGAACTATAGATTTCCGAGCTATGCGCATAAGGCACGCCAATGAACTGAATAGACGAAATTATCGAGAATTTCTAGTGTATACATTTCTAGATGGTGAAACAATATTCTGAATACTCTAAATATTCTGAATAATTTGTATTGTGAGAAATTTTCGCTTGATTTTCTAGAATTTAGTAACAAACCAAGATTATAGTTGCTGAAACCCGCTTCTTGTAGTCTCATTTATTTGCAAAGATTTTTAAATAACTTTGCCCTCCAGAATATAGGCAAACTCTCTAGGATTCTAACAGGGGCTTCTAGAACTCACTTTTCAAGGGGACTAGAATTTATAAAGATGACATGGAACTAGAGGACATGGAATTTCTCTAGAGCCACAATTTAGATTCTAGATGTCATTTACAGATTTTTTTCTCAGTTTATTTATTAAATACTTGAATTCTTAAATAAGTATTTTAAAAATATATGTACTTAGACAATCTTGTTTGTAATGATGACATACAATGTCAAAAAAATTCTGGTGTGAAACAACCACACGACTTCCATTACCCACTATTACACATATTATCTGTATTTTTTGGAATTATTATACGCACTTTTCGGAATTTTCCATTTAGAGAAACTTGATACATGTGTAAAGACATATAAAACATAGTTTAGATAGCGAATTTAAAGAAAAGAAAAAAAATGGTAGCGTTATTTTTTTAAACACCAATTTCCGAGATCTAAAACTGAATTACCTAATCCAGATGACCGTTAATTTTCCTGTAATAACCAAGTAATACATGAGAAAGGGTATCTAAAATGGATTTATGTAACAATTTTCAAGAAAATCGTTAGAGCCTTTTTAGAGATACCAATTTTAACCAAAATTTAGCATACTGAATTATTGACCGGAAAACAATAATTACATACAAAAGTATATTTAATAGGAAGCTAATTTGGCGAAATTAATTTTTTGAAAGAAATCCGTACAGCCATTTTTAAAGAAACGCACTTGCGTGGCCTGAAATTGAGCTATTTATACAGGATGCCTATCAATTTTCGGAACTTATCAACTATATGATTCGAAAGAACATCTAATAGAGTGTTTATCTAGCAACTTTGAAGAAAATCGTTAGAGTTATTTTTGAGATACGGACTTACGTCCTCCTTCCGGTTTCCGATGACCCACTTCTGGTTTTCCAGTTTTCACCAAAATTTGGAAAATTCATCTGTACACCAGACCTATATAAATTCTGAATTATCGTAGTTATATCTTTATTAGTTTCGAAAATATGATAGCCAGATGATTCCACAGATACATACACACATACATACATACATACATACACACGCACTGACCAATTGTCAGAAACTACGTTTTTGGACTCAGGAGGCCTTAAAACGTGTAAATTAGGTGAAAACTCGATGTCGAATTTTTGGACCGAATACAATTCTTCCATTACGTACGGTAGTAGGGTAATGGAAGTAAAAATTTTATTTATTTTAGTTTTTGTTTTTTTGCAACGAATATTTTAAATAGACACGCACATATATATACATATATATTCTATAAGAACTATATCCAATTACATTATCTTCATTAGAAAATTAATCAGAAATCTTAATTGAACTCAAAAAATATGTATCTTAAATTGTATTTCATAAACTGTGGCTTTAGAAATATTGTTTTGTGAAACTATTACACAGAATTTTCATGAATAAATTTTATTAAGTATTTACCACTTAAAAAAAATACAACAGAGAAAAAAAAAAAAACCTTCGATTCCATGTCGAAAGAGAAGTTTGTACATATACACATATCGTAAATAAAACTAAAAATAAATATGTATAAGGCCACGTGCCTTGTGTGAACAGGTGTTCTAGTCATTAAAGGCAAAATTTTTTCAACATCGAAATGTATAGAATTCGCTGTTTAAATACGTATAAAGATTTTTCTAGATTCCAGTTTGAAAAAGAAAAATGTATGTCGTAATTTATTTATTTATTTATTTATTTATTTATTATTATTATTATTATTTTTATGAAAAAGAAACATAAAATGCATATATTATTTTCATCGTGATTGTTGTTTTCCCTTGTCGCATAAATTTTAGGCGAAAGGAAATAAATACATTGTTTTAAACCTGAACCAGTGATGCAAGATTGGGGATTTTGTCCCCATTTTGGGGACTTTTGAGGCTTCTGGGGACAGTTTTGGGGACCGAATGTTTCTGGGGACTTTTTTGGGGAATTCTAAAATTTTTGGGGACGAATCTGGGGAATTCTTCAACTTTCTGTCAATGTTGGTAACGTAATGATTTATCCCTACGACCAGGGATTTTCAATAGCTGTATTGTTATTTGGGGATTTTTTTAAAAAATTACCTTCATTTGGGGAAAAATCTGAGCTTAAATCCATTTAAATCTGCTTGATATTTTCTTTTGAAAAATTTTTTATTTTCCCTTTTTAGTAGAAATCAAGTTGGGGATTTTTTCGGAAAAAAACCCTGATTTGGGGAAATTTGAAGACCTGTTTGGGGAAATAATTTTCGACCATCTGGCATCACTGACCTGAACAAATATAAATCAGCAGCTGCTTGTCTTCTTTAGAAGAACATTTTCTTTTGCTGTTTTCAATTTCATGATTTCAAGCGTACTCTCCGAAGTGATAAAACTTGGACAAATTTAAGACAAATTTCATAAAATTCAGATGGCAACAATTTTTATTTGTTCTATTTACTAGTGAATCACTATATCACAGAAAGAAATACATGATTTTTATTAAGAAAGAATATACATATACAGGGTGATTATAATTAAAGTTACGATTTTAAAACGCTCTAATTTTAAAACTACCCATCAGAGCGATTTGATACTTGACCAGAGCAATCGTGAGTTAATGAAAGTTTGTTTGGGGGAGGAAAAGAGTAGTTCCAACATGTTCCTATGGATGGCGTTGTCAGGATAATGTCAGTAGGGACTCTATATATAGAGAGACTAGACATTGACCGAAAGTCGGCCATCTTAGTGCCAATTCGGAGCGATCCCCGTAGAATGTAATGCTTTTTTCTTCGTGATTGACACTTTATTACACAACATAAATGAAAGGAAATTGTGCTAAATTTGTGCAGAAAGTAATGCAGAATATAAATATGTAATTTTTTTTTATCTTAGAGAAAAAAAATTTTGTTTTAACCTTCGACATGGTTACTTTTTCAATTCCTATCTGAAAACAGAGGAATTTTTTGTTGTATATTTCTATATTAAGCAAAATACGTTGATTGTGAAAGCAATTCTACCTTAGTGAAAGTAATTCTACCTTATCTTTTCTGAGGGCATACATTCTATACATAAAAAGTTAGAACATTTTTAATAAAAATATGGTAATCTTAGTTTTTGACAAGTAATCCATGAATAAATGTAAAACTACGGTAGAAGAACAGAAATTATTTTTTATTATTTTATAAAAATATTTACGTAATGTTTTTACAAGCTAAAAATACATATTTTATTTATTTCAATTACGCATTATTAAAAATAATGACTTAGTTAAATATTAAAAATAAAATTTTTATTAATAATAATTTGTAAAAATATTAACTAATATCGTTAGAAATTAAAAAAAATGTTTTTATTTATTTTATTTACATTTGCTTATTTCTTTTTTTTTTTTTTTTTTTTTTTTTTTTTTTAATATTATGTAAATAAAAATAATTACTTATTTAAATATTATTTATAAAAATATTTATTATGGCAATTATTATTTAAAAGAAATTTGTATTCATATGTTAGCAAATAATATACACCTTATTTTTTATATTTTTTTATTTATTTTATGAAATCTGGTACATTTTGCGTACTAGCAAAAAATCAAAAAATATATTTTTATACAGTTATTTTAAATATGTATTTTAAAATATGTCAGAAAAATACATTGAGACCTAACATATTAAATATATTGCACAACAGAACTTAAAAACAATCAACTAGCAGATAAATAATGTAATTATATCATATGTTAGGAAATAAATACGTAAAACAGCATGCAATAAGATAATTCAAAATATTCAAAGCATGATATAAAATAAATAATTATGCATTTTTATCTTTCAAAAGTATTCCAAAATTAAAGCAATTTATCTCCCAACAAAGTAAAAATGTAATAAATAAGTTTTTTTTCGATTATGACGGAAAATAATCAAAATTTCTTCTCAGCGTAATGAAAAGCAATGGAGCAACTGGCACTAAAATGGAGAATTTCGTCAAAAAGCCGGCACGCCAATGTCCAGTCTTTCTCTATCGAAGGGGAAACGTCTAAGGGCTCATTAAAACACAGGAATGTTGTTAGCAACACAATGGAATAGCAGGAAATAATAGACTTCAAAGGTTTACTAAAATATTTTAGCAAAAAGACAAGAATACGTGTTTACAGCGGAAACAGTCAGAGTGAAAAGAGTAAAAGAGGAGCTTCATGAAACAAATATTTTACGGATAATTAACGGCACATTTGGGAACTATTTATTTTTCTTTTGTCAAACAAAATTTCATTGCCTCACGATTGCTCTGACAAAATATCAAATAACTCTGATGGGTAGTTGTAAAAGTATATAGCGTTTTGAAATCATGACTTTAATATAATCACCCTGTATATATATAAAAAGAAAAATGCAAAAATGAACTTATAAAATATTCAACATTCATCAGGGACATTTTGAACGATTGTATGCAAGCATAGGTGAATTTCTCTATACCTGTAAACATAAAACTAATAAATCACATATATTAATACCTGATTTGCCTATAAAAGCGAAATTAAAGGATCAAGAAATTACAATAAATATAACATCTAAGAATTATAGGAAGATAAAATAAAACTCTGAATTTAAAAATTCACTTACTTACAGAAAGCAATTATTTAATTTATAAATATAACTTCACTATACTTTTAATAACAGGAGACTTGGCGTTGGAATATTAAAACAGGAATAAACTACTACGTCAGAAACGCCAAAGAAAAATTATTGAGGTGCATACAGCTGTTTCGGTAGCCTAAAGCGTACCGTCATCAGTGCAAAAAAAAATAATTCTGAATTTGGAGAAGTACTCGTATATATAGGTTGAACTAAATGAACTAACTCCTATTGGTTGAACTAACTCCTATTGGTTGAACTAAATCCGGTCCCTCTCCTATATATACGAGTACTTCTCCAGATTCAGAATTATTTTTTTGCACTGATGACGGTACGCTTTAGGCTACCGAAACAGCTGTATGCACCTCAATAATTTTTCTTTGGCGTTTCTGACGTAGTAGTTTATTCCTGTTTCACTATACTAAAACCGCGTTTCCAGTCGGCGTTTCAATTGGAGAAATAATTTTACATCATTAGAATTAGTAGAATTGTCTTACACGAATCTTTTAAGAGTGTAAACTATAGAGTCTAAATTAAAGTGTAAGAAAATGGGTCCGAACTTTCTTTAAAAGTGTAAAAGTGTAACTAAGAGTGCACTTTAGCGAATTTTCATTTTTATGCCATTAAGTATCCATATTCTGTGGTGCCTTGTAAACCAGAAATTTTATTTTGTATATCTGCACAATGTGTATTAATATTTTTATGTTTCATGCAATATGAGGGTATTAAAATATGTTTTATAGATGTAGTTTCCATCTGTCGTAATATGATCTACTTATTCTTTAAGTCTCTGCACAAAAACCAATACTGCTATTCATACAAGTGTCTATGGGGGAAAAAATGATACAATGGAACTAAATCACATATATCACTTTCAAGAAATTAAATATATATCTATCTTCGAAAGATGAGCTCGCTCAGGCAGATGACGTTAGTATTTAGTGCTGAAAAGTGTTAAAAATTTTATTTTCGGATAGACTAAACTGCATGAAAATATCATCTATATAAATAAAGAGAAGTTTCTCTGTGTGTGTGTCTCTGTTTCTGTCTGTCTGCGCTCTGGTACTCACACTACTGATCGCAGAGCTACAAAACTTTGCATATGGTTACCTGAGACCCTGCAGGTGTGCACCTCATTGAGTTTTTTTCGAATTTGAATTTTTTAAATTAATATTTTTCCGATCTTAAATAATTGCTTCTATGTTTCATTATTATAAATTTTATTCTTTCGTTTCAATCGTCTGCGTATCTTAGAAGCGGCTATTACACTATTTATTTTTGATTTATTTAATTTATTTATTTGAAGACGAAATCTTTTGAAGAAAAAATAAACATACTAAATTTTAAATTTAAAAACTTATCTATGACAGTTATATTTACGTATAATTCTTATTGTATAACAACATTGTATTTTCACTTTTCTAATTAATTCATTTAAAGGAGAAAGTTTTTATTTATTTATTTTTTTTTATTTATTGGGGAAAAATGGTAGTTTATAGTAGAAAGGATTATATATCAAAGGTTTTGAATTGCCAACTTAGCGAGACACCCCGTAGACATTATTCCCGTAAGTTTAATTAGGCATTTTAGGCTTTTTTTTATTATTATTCAAATTAATATGAATGTCTGGAAAATCCCACAAGTTACTTAATGTTTTATAGCGCACCCAATTTTTTTTTTTAATACATATATTTTTTAAAACATCAATTAAATCGAATTTGGGGCAAACAAAAATGTATAAACATGATTAAAAAAAAATTAAATATGAACATTTATAAGAATGCACTATATATGTTTTTATATATTGAAAGAAACACATCAAAATAAAAAAAATGAAAATATCTGTAAGTGCTTCCTTTCAGAAAATTTTGAAAAATGCACATGATTTATCAGTTTTCGTTATGCATGATTAATATGCATAACCAGCGCGAATTCTATAGTGCTCCTAATACTAGCAGATTCATTTTTTTTTTCTTTCAAAAATTAAGTAAATCAAATACATAACAGAACTTAATATATAAACATGTCAAAATACAGAGGTACGAATACAATATTTTCTTTTTTATAGATAGAAAGAAAAACAATAGCAGGGTAACCATAAATTATTTCAAGCCTAAGAAATGAAGCCAAATTGAGTGGATTTGGTTTATGGATAATGAATCGTTACAAATTTCTGACTTTTTTTTTAATAATTTCAAATGATGCATATAGAATAACATCTTCTATATGAATCATTTGAAATTATTAAAAGAAAATCAGAAATTTGCAACGATTCATTATCCATAACCCCCCCCCCTCAATTTGGCTTCATTTCTTAGGCTTGAAATAATTTATGGTTACCCTGCTATTGTTTTTTCGTTCTGGCAACCCCGCTGTATGATACTTTTGGCTCCGTTTTCTTTAAGTGGTTGTCTTTTTCTTGTAATGATCATGGCTCAAATTTATTTAAGTGATTTTAGCTCATTTTTTTTTAAATGCATATAGTATGTTTTTATAATTTATGTAACCATCTATTAATTTCCTTGAAATTGTATTTGTGGTATCATAGAATGACTTAAATTGTCTGTGTTTATGGTTTTTAAACATCATTTTTCCCTGAGGATGGTTAAAGATGAAATTTAACCGAAACGTTGGATATCTATATATTAATTTGAAACATGTTTTTGTCTGTCTCCACTATATTGAGAGAACTACTTGGTGTAAAAATTTGGTTGAGGTGTCTAAAAAAAGGTCTTGGTCTGTAGATGTGATATGAGAAGAGAAAAATAAAAAAAAGTCGAACGGTTTCCCCGGGGGGGAAACGGGAGGGAGACCGTTTCCCACCCGTTTCCTCCCGGGTTAAAAACACGTTTACGAGCTTAACTAAGCTTCAAATTACTTCACGGTGAAGAAATTGTACATATGGGGACTAGAGTCGAATACAAAAGAATCACTTTCTGCGAATTTGGAATTTTCGATTTTAAAGGGGGGAAAAGGGGGAAAGTAGATTTGGAGGGGGGAAAGGGGGAAATTAGTTTGAGAGGGAAATCCGTTCTAGACCCACGCATGTAGCACCTCATTTTAAAGGTCTTGAAATTTCATGTCGACTGGGGATGTTTGCATACAATATAGTGCGACCCCTGGTGGTGAAAAATGAAACTAGGTGATTTTGCTGCAGACCCTATCATGTTATATCTCATTTTAAAGGTCTTGGTATTTCCTGACCGTTGGTGATGTTCGTACAGAACACACTGCGCCCCCTGTCGAGGGGAAGTGCAACTAAAGGATTTTGCAGCTGACACCACCATGTGACACCTTATTTAAAAGGTCTTGGAAATCCAAGGCGATTGGTGATAGAGGTCTTGAAATTTCATGTTGATTGGGGATGTTTGTATACAATATAGTGCGCCCCGTGGTGGTGAAAAATGGAACTAGGTGATTTTGTAGTAGACCCTATCATGTTATATCTTATTTTAAAGGTCTTGGTATTTCCTGACCGTTGGTGATGTTCTTACAGAACACACTGCGCCCCCTGGTGGCGGAAAGTGCAACTAAAGCATTTTGCAGTTGACACCACCATCTGACACCTTATTTGAAAGGTCTTGGAAATCCAAGGCGATTGGTGATAGAGGTATTGAAATTTCATGCTGATTGGGGATGTTCGTACACAATATACTGCACCCCCTGGTGGTTAAAAATGGAACTAGGTGATTTTCAGTCAACCCTATCATGTTACACCTTATTTTAAAGGTCTTGGTATTTCCTTACCGTTGGTGTTGTTCGTATAGAACACGCTGTGCCCCATGCCGGAGGAAAGGGCAACTAAAGGATTTTGCAGTTGACACCACCAGTGACACCTTATTTGAAAAGTCTTGGAAATTCAAGGCGATTGGTGATGTTCGTATACAACATACTGCACCCCTTGGTGGAGAAAAGTGGAATTTGCAACGCGTGTGTAGCATGCATGCCTGCTATACAGTGCAGCAGTCACAACAGAGGTAACACGAGTCAGAGGTTCGCTCGATCCAAGGTTAATTTTTGAGAAATTTTTCATGTTATTAGCGGCCTGTATATACGCTGCCGCAAGCAGCGGGTCACGAGCCCGAGTTCCGTTCTGTTTAAGGTTTTTTTTTTTTTTTTTTTTTTTTTTTACAGATGATTTTTTTTTTCTTTTTGTGATGCTTTCATTTAAAAATAGAAATTCAAACAAAATCGAGTTAAAGATATAAAACCATACAAATTTAAAGTTCATTTAAGGTTATTATCATGGGCCCGGTCATTGCCGGGCCGGTTCGTTTGGTTCCAGATTAATTTTTTGGAATTTTTTATGTTATTAGCGGCCCGCGTATGTGCTGCCGCAGGCACCGGGGTCACAAGGCAGAGTTTCGTTCGGTTCGAGGTAATTTTTTTTGTTACAGCTGATTATTTTTTTCGTGATGCTTTCATTTAAAAACAGAAATTCAAACTAAATCGAATTAAAGGTATAAAATCATACAAATTTAAGGTTCATTTAAGGTATCATGGGTCCGGGCAACACCGAGCGGGTTCGTTGGGTTCCATGTTAATTTTTGGGAATATTTTTATGTTATTAGCGGCCGGCGTATGCGCTACCGAAGGCACCAAGGTCACAAGGCAGAGTTTCGTTCGGTTCGAGGTAATTTTTTTGGTTACAGCTGATTATTTTTTCACGATGCTTTTATTTAAAAATAGAAATTCAAACAAAATTGAGTTAAAGATGTAAAACCTTACAAATTTAAGGTTCATTTAAGGTTATTACCATGGGCCCGGGAAACGCCGGACGGGTCAGCTAACATGTAGTCTTAGTATTAAACGAAATAGAAAATGAAAGATAGGAACTGTTTATTTGGAGTCAGTTTGACGTCACATTGACTGTACTTTGTTGAAAGTGATGTCATATATAGTATTTATATTTATAGGCATTTTTCTGACTTTCTTTTTTTTTTAAGTGAAATGTCGTAAATTATACTAGATGTTTTAACTTGAAATACATTTAAATAATGATGCGATGTTTTTTGAAACATTACGGTCAATAAAATGATCGTCGAATTCGACGGGTTCCAGCTAGTAAAGTTTATTAAAGTTATTAAAATTATATGATTTGCTGAAAGATATTTCATTACCTTTTATTAAAACAGCATATATAAAAGTGGAATAAATATTTCTGAACTGGAAAGAAAAACATTAGAAATGTTCCGATATGTTACTCGCACGTGTTTCTCTCACCCTGTATTTCAATACTATAAAAATAGATTGCACATTAATTCGTAAAATCAACAAGGTAAGATAATACAGTTCAATCTTATTTGGAAATATTCCAAAATAGGTTTAGGAACAGTTTTATTTGATGTATAATTCTGTGTGAGGGAGCGAGGATAATAGAGCAATAACGAGAGTATCGAGGGTAATAAATAGTGGGAACGAGGATAAGACTGCTCCCTTTACTCTTAATTCAATTATAATGCACATATATATATAAGGTTGTAATTAATTTGCCTTCATACTTGCCAATTTTGATCAAATTTTCAAGTGGCAACCTAATACGAACTTCAAAATATGAAATTTTAATTTTCTATAGTTATTTGTGCTTAAGTTATGCTCTTAACAGAAAATATAACTTTAAAAAATACTTTATTTACTGTATGGGTACGAAAAATAAATTTTTCTTCTGCGAAGTTTCCGTCGACATAGTAAAATATAGCAAAATACATCCAACAATTATATTCAATCGAAAAGAAAGTTTGAATGAATTGTGGGTAGCCCTATATATTCTATATAACTGTATGCACATTGTGTACTTAAATTTAGACTTATATGAAACACACATAACACAAAATGAAATAGAGCAATTTCTAAGTAAAGCCCCAATATATTCAAATACTTTAGGTAGCCCTGTATACGAATGATCAATGATTTCTATAACACAAACTATACAAAACATGCTTTTATGCATATAAAAAATGTATGTTCATTCCATTTATTTTAAGGCAGCCTATAGACACTGTACTTACCAGAAAATTTCCCCATAGACGTAACGTATTTGATTTTGTTTGGATGTTCCCGAACCATTTGCTTGATCTCAACGAAAAGTTTCGTGCAGCATTACCATATGATATAGATTTTGAATAATGAATTTAGACTTCGTGTTACTTTTTTTCTTGAGGTATGCGGATAACAGACACACAGACAGACAGACACACAGATCATTCGCTAAAAACATGATATTCGTATTCAGGGGACCTTAAAACATGTAAATATAACAAAAACTCACGTTCGAAATTTTGACCCTAAAACAATACTTTCTCGACCCTATGGGTAAGAGAAAGTAAAATGGGTACACACACAGGCAACCGCTAAAAACATGATTTTTGGATTCAAGGGACCTCAAAATGTTTAAATATAACTAAAACCCAATTTCGAAAATTTAACCCCAAAACAACACTTTTTCTAGCATATAGGTAAGAGAAACTAAAAAGAGAAATTTTCATTATGTATATTACATTATTGAAAACCTATACAAAAACACATGGTTTATTGTCTTTTGTTACGCGCGATTAGTTAAATACATTTAAATTTTCTACACCATTACGTAACACATTTTTTCCTGTATCATGTAAAATTTTGATACAATTTGAAAACATTACATTATTATTTGAATATTTATTGCTTCCAAACCGGACTTCGTGATTCCATTCTTTAATTTTATGCACCAGTTATGTAATTGTTACTTTTTCAACTTATGTATTCTTGAAGCATATTAAATGTTATTTTGATTATAATATAAGAGATAAAAAAAAGTAAGGTCGTCAACCATTTTTCTGTCGTGTGTAACTGTATCATAATATGCAAAATTTTCATGAAAGAGAGCATTTTCTGACATATTCGAGACAGTTAAGGAATTTAAATTAAAATTATTTAAGATGAATGACAATTCCGGTGAATTTAGATTATGTGATTAGAATTAAATGGAAAAAATTGAATTATATAATATACGTATCATACATTTTTTTTCAGGGTTATGTAATTAATAATCTATTTATAAAGGAAGAATTTTGGAGATGATCTAAAAAAATATAATTTTGTATTCTATGCAAGTTTAGTTTTTTCCTTGATCTCAATACAATAGAATGCTATTCCTTATATGGTTAACGATTAAAATTTCAAAAATTAATTGAAACACACACACACATATATATGTATTAATTTTTCAACATACTAGTTTTAAAAAAGGTACGAAGTTGAAAATTCTATCCCCAATTGGCAACATTTATTATTATTATCAGCTATTTTCAAAATGTTTCCAATATAGTTAAAATTTTAAGTACTTTTTTTACAAAGAAGAATACTAACTTCTTTAGAAATAAGCCAATTATAAGTTCGAAATTATTTCTTGCTCTCTATACTGCAGTTTATCGAAAATATGTTACTGTGTTGTTTCATATATACCATATTTAAGATTGCTTTCTCAAGTGAATATTTTTAATAGCTGATATATAGTCTATTTATTGAACATAAAACTATTCTGAAATTTCGTTATAGGATATTAAATAATTTTTCATAGTAATAGTGAACTAAATGTCAATGTTACCCCCCCCCCCCAAAAAAAAAAAAAAAAAAAAAAAAAAAAACTCCTACAAAATGTGAAGAAAAAATGCAAAGAAGAAAAAGTGGAAATGATATTATTCTCTTTTATGAGAAATTCCTATATTTAGCGTTTAAACGGTTACCATAAATTTAAGTTACATCAAATTTTCCATATAAATAATCCCAATATATTTATGAAATATTTCTTTTTTAGCGAAACAATGAAAACAATTTTAGTGAGCATTTCTTGCATTTTAACTGTCGGGATAATTCCGTATTTTAGGATGATTGTTTTATTTTTAGTCCATTCAGCTTACCTATTTTTTTTTCTTTGAAGTGAAAACTTCTTTAGGCGCGTTGAGCACTTTGGGGTGTACAAAAATCATGGAACTCGCGTCATCGTCAGCGAACGCTTTGAAAATCTGTAGGCGTTCGTTGCCGAGACAACCCATTCACCCCGTCTGGTCGGGAAGAAACATATTTTTTACCAATTGACATCACGTGGTTTTTCTACTAGGAATAAAAATTGCAAATTTCAAAATTCTTCAATTTTCTTCTAAATTCTTTGAAACTTTCTGTGCGCCATTAACAGCACAGTGTATAGTTGCATTTCAAATTTCATCGATTTTGGAAAAAAATTACATTTTAATTGGAAATTAAATTTTAATTTAATACGCGTATTTCAAATTCTAATTATGATTAAATTATTTTTAATACATCATTCGAAAGATATTTTAAAGTTCTTTTATATTATCGAAAGTGGAATTCGAGATTTCACCTGATTTACACGTTTTGAGGTCTCCTGAATGGGTTTTCTTTTGTATCTCACCTACTATTTAAAATAATTTCATAAGCAATACATTATTAGAAATCTTTGTTGATTTGGAATCGGACAGTAGATTACAGAAATTTCTACCGTCAGATGGCGCTGTAATATTTTAAAACTTCAATATTTCAAATTCTAATTCTAATTAAATTGTTTATAATACATCATTCGAAAGATATTTTAAAGTTCTGTTATATTATCGAAAGTGGAATTCGAGATTTCAGCTGATTTACACGTTTTGAGGTGTCCTGGATCGGTTTTCTTTTGTATCTCAGCTACTAATTAAAATAATTTCATAAGTAATCAATATTTTTACCTAATATAAGGCTTAGTTCATTTAATCATATAATACAGATCATAAACACTTCTTTACAAACCAAAAATAATTCGAAAATAATAATCTAACAGCTCGAATATACAATTCACAAGTTGCTTAGTTTTCACTTCTATCGGCAGTCCCCAAAGACTGGTTTGACTTTTTTTTTTTTTTTCGACGGTGGTGGTCTTATTGTTCAGAAAGTAATTATCTTAGAAGAACACACATTTTACGTGTGCAATATTTTAACTTTCTGCTAAAAAAAATCTTTGAAAGTTTTAATAACAAAATAGTTAATTAGAAAATTGCAATTTGCATCATCTTAAAAATAAAAGTAATCATGTTATACTTCTGTTATCATGATCAGATTTAACTACAGTTATAATGATCTGATGTGGCACTCACACAACGTTCTTTTACCTAGAAATTTAATACTACAAATACAGATTGGAGATTAAGAGGTAACAAAACGAGTACTGTTATATAAACCTATGTTAAAAACAATTCAAATTAGTCTTCAGGAGAGCTTTATTTAGCAAATAATTCTGTTTGAGAAGGCCTAACGCCCCCTTTACCCCCTGTTTAATTATTGTGTCTACATTTATATAGAATTCAATTCTGTTATTAAACTGAAAAGTTTATTTAAAATTATTCAAACAACTTTCACAAGCACCCTTCCTTGCAAACTTCTTCAAACTTTTCAAGTAACAAAAATATATTTACTTCAAAATACAACATCTTAATTGTCTGAAATTATTTGTTTTTAAGTCACTGTAATAAGAGGCAAAGACATAAACCAAATTATAAAAACTTGACTTTGGTATTCAGGAAACCTCAAAATGTGTAAATATATATATATATAAAAATGGCAATGAATATTTTCTTTAAAATGTTATTTCAGTTACGGCAAGGGCATGAGAAATTACTTTTAATTCATGAGCAGTTTTCCTGGATATGGTAAAATATAATAGTAAAGCACTTCATCTAATTACATTCAATAAAAAAGAATGTTTTCGCTTAATTATTGGTAGCCCTGTATATCTTCCATGAATTATGTACAAACCACATTGTACACATAAATAAAATCGATATTAATAATACACAACACAACCTGAATTACATTTTCATTAATTTTTTAAGTATTATCCCACTCTATTCCAATTCTTTTGTGTACCCCTGAAAGTGAACGGTGACTTATTTCCGTACAATATTCTACACGAAATCTGCCTTTACGCATACAAAAAATATATATTTCTTTTCATTTGGTTTAGTGTAGCCTACAGTTGTTAAACTATATTTACCTGCAATATTCCCTATAAACGTAATGAATTTAAATTCTCTTGGATATCCCTGTACACGAGTCATTTGCTTGACGAAATGTTTAGTGTAGCATCCCTATATGATTCAGATTTAGGCTACCGAGCTTGACCTTCCTGCTGTTATTTGTTCTTGTGATATGCTAATAAAATAAATACAGACAAACACACTCACACAGACCAACCGCTAAAAATATGTTATTTTGGATTCAGGAGACTTTAATAAGTGTAAATATAACAAAAACTCAATTTCGAAAATTTGACCGAAATACAATATTTTATCTACCGTACATATGGGTAAGAGAAAATAAAGAAAAAATAAAATGTAATAAATTCAGAGTACTTAGGTACCCTTGAACAAATAAACTTTGGACGATTTTGATGAATATACACGGAAGTTAATTTTCATGAATACTTAAATTTAAATTGCAATTCATTACTCGAATTTCATTATTTTTATAAAAATCGCAGTTAAACTTTAAATAGTCGATTTTTAATTATTCGCTATGTACCACAACTTTTGGACACTGTTTTTGATTTGGTGAATGCAGCAAATTTAAAAACAAGTTTATTTTTATACATCGACCATTAGGCATTACGATGATCGACTATTTCTTTAACATGAAACAACAAATTAAAATAACTCGAATTAGTAGAGATTTGGTACAGCTTTGCACCTTTGCAAGCTGTAATAATATCTGGATGACTGAGTTTCGCTCGGAATCATTGTAAGAACCATTTGCAGATTTTAAAGAAGCGTGATTTGTTTTTAGAAATAATCATTATATAAATATTTCTTCAATGACTGAATTTTTAGCAATATATACTTATATTTCGGAGAAACGCATAATGTGATATCGAATTCAAATTAAAAATCCTCTTTTCTCATGATTTTCAGAAAAATCACCAAAGACATTTCCAAGAAAATCCAATTTCTGCCCTGCTTTACCTCTGGTGCAGCTCGGGTTTCCAGTAAACGGCGTTCTTCTTGAAGATGAGGTTATTTATATCGAATTGGCAGCAATTTAAAAAAATTCGCTCGCTTTAACTTTTTTTAATATCGTTCGAACATTTTTCTGTAAAACCAAATTTATGTGTTTTGCCTTGAATGCAGCAAGAGTTACAAACAAACAGTAAATTTCCTGAAGATAATAATAAGTCAGATCAGTTTGTCATCTCAAAATTTCTTTAACCCTAAATTTTTATCAAAAGCATTTCCAAGAAACCCAGAACATATATAAAAGATTAACCCTTTCATTCCCAATTTTTTCCCTTCTTAAAACAATAAATCTTATATTTAGTCATAAATTTATTTCGAAGGTAATATATATAAATATATATATATATTTTTTTTTAAATAGGAGTAATATCAAAGTACGAATTAATATAGCTAACAAAGCAATTGAGGTGTTTATTTATGTTTAATAAAATCACTGATGCCATTAAAAATCATAACTTTTCAATAAATAAAAATATCAAAATTTTGTAAGAAATACATATTGTAATTAATTAAAATACAAATTATAAACACAAAAAAAATAAAATAAAAAAATGTTTCAAACACTTGATTTACCATTTATATCCCAAATTACCTTATTTTTAGAAAAATAGTTTGAAACGTTTTTTATTATATTTCTTTGCTGCATGAGAAACATCTCATATTAAATTTAGCATAAACTATAGCTTAACTATAGGGAAAGCTTAAACTATAGGGACTTTGAAGTTATGATGAAATCCTGTAGTAATTTAGGCTATATTGAGGAAATTTTTTGATGGAATTTTAAAGTCTCGATAGAATACAAAGGGTTAATTCGATTAATAATAATACGGGTAAGAGGTTGAAAGGATTTTACGTCGCACTAGAGCTACGCAATGAAAAATTAGTGATGCAACGGTTTTTAATGTAAGAAGAGTAAACAAAATAAGATTCATAATTAATACAGTTTCAAAATCAAACAGACCGCTTTATTCAATTGACAACTTAAGTGACAGCACTAAATTTGATATTTATAAGGATTATTTAATCACAATGCACTTTATTTACAAAAGCCAGCTTAAGTAGTTTTTTAGCAACAGAATAAATTAAACAAGAAGTGACTTTTTTCATGTCAAATAAATAAATAAATAAATAATTCGTGAAATTGTTGAAAAAATAAATTGCTTTCGAATCACCATTATATATTCGAATGCATTTTCTTGGACTTTTTTCAATTTTTCTGATATCCTATAAAACAGTAACATGTTATTAGTTTGAAAATGAACAAAAATGCATAAAATAATTGAAAACACACATCCAGCAATGACTTTTTTTTTTTTTTTTAAGAAATTCTTCAAATATTTTTGTTTTTGTTATTGCCGAAAGTATTTGCACATACCATGTAGTATAATTCACATTTAGTTTAACTCAAAATGCTTATCATAACAGAAAATAAAATTAAAAACAAAACACCATAAATTAAAGCAAGTCCTTCAAACTGTGTTAGAAAAGTAGCTTAATTTTTATAAATTTTTTTCAAATGCGACCGTTTTGAAAAATGAAAATGGATCAAGTTAATTAATAAACTTGTAAGATGTAAGTGCACTTCCAGTTTTCCTTAAATCTGTTTATAATAAAGTCATTTAGTGTGGTTGTAAAATTTTAAACTGATTATCATTTTCAACAAGATCTTGGATCACATTCATTAAAAAGCTTCGTCGAGGCTTGATATGAGCTACATGCATTCCGAGTTTCAAACAAATCATTTCTAGTATTTTTTTTTTTATCTAAATTTGAAAATTTTAAGAAGTTACATTTATAAAACATGATGGTAGATTCAGTTGATTAACAAAATAGTTGAAAGCTTGATATAGGCTGACTGATAAACCACTGACTGACAACAGTGCATTTACCTAATTTTTAATTGCTATTCACAAAACAAAATTTCAAAAGTAATGATACAGACACAAAAACGCACACACACACACACACAAAAAAAAAAAAAAAAAAAAAAAAAACAAGCATTACCGTATAGTTCTAAATATAGTTGCTTTGAATTGATCAAATGATTTTTTTTAAAGAATCAAAACAGAGAATAAAACTGTTTTAAAGTTATTTATTTCAGCATTATGAGAAGGAAAAAGTTTTTTAAATTATTTTCTGATGGAAGAAAGCTTTTGATTTTAAAATCTGTTAAGAAAGCTTAACAAGATGCAAGCTGTCTCAGTTATTCAATATAGGTCAGACATATCCTCGAGGAAATGATCATATTTTTGATAATGGCATTGGCAGCTTAGAATTTTTAGATCCCTTAAAGAAGATAAATGCTATAAGTCTTATTATAATTAATCTTATATAACATTACATACATTCTATAAATCTTAAATAATAATTAATACTATATTATAAATCAATAATTTGTACTACAGTGTAAATATTACAATTATCTTAGATGTAAAACCTGGTATTTTCCGCGCTTATCTAAAACATGAAAAAAAAAAAAAAAGAGTGACACAACAAACGTAAAAGGGCCAAAATTTAAATAATAAAAAGTTCAAAAATGTTTCTAGCTCAAGCGGTTTCAAAATTTTACAGTAGACCTTTCGCTATCTCCATTCCGCCCACTTTAATGACGTCAAACAATTTTTTTATTATGAGTATGAAATTTCATAAAAATATTAAATTTTAATCTGAAACAATTTTAAAATTGCACAGCATACTTTCTCTATTTATCCCCCCCCCCCACCTGCGCATTATGAATATGAATATGAATGAATATGAATATGAGTAGTGAATATGAATATGAGTAGTGAATATGAATATGAATATAGAATTTTTGTATCAAATATCAAATTTCTAGCTCAAGTGAACTCGAAATTCTACAAAATAGCTAGGTGTTTTCTCCTTGGAAAAAAAAGAAACTTTTTCATAGCGTATGTGACTCGCTTTAGATGCTACGAAACATGCAAGATAAATTTCTTTCGAATCTTTATGAAATCTGTATTTCGGAATGTATTGGATTTGTATACCGAACAAACAAATTTTCATATTTAAATACAGACAAATAAAAAATTCGAAACTGAAGATACATTCTGGTGTTTCATAGCGTTTCAATACTTGCCTTTTGAAAAACACTTAGTAGTCTCAATTAAAATACTTTACAAATAAACAACAATATATATATAATCGAATAATCGTGATGAAAATTTGCCCTGATATTTGCAAGTTAGTAGAAAACTACAATTAATATAATATTGATATATAGACGTATGTGTAATAGCAAAAGAAATCAAATAAATTTAACTAAAACATTGACTGACAATGAAAGATTTCTGTCAATATATCAGTATTTTACTTGGATATTTCTGTCATAGTTTTACGACTTTCTCATGTTATGTTAATAAAATTATGTATAAACTAGCAGGCTACGCCCGCTTCGCTGCTCGATATTTTTAAATGAATCACTATGGTTGATGAATTCTCAAAATTACATTATTTTTTATCATGTGAGAAATAAGTGAAAAAAAAAAAAACTGACTTGGACGAATGTCGCACCAGGTACACGCTGCCTTCGGCAGCGCAGGCCATTGTGCGCTACGCGGGCGCATTTATGTTCAATACACTTAATGAATCACTATATTATCGTAAGGGAAAAACATAAAAAAAATTCTTCTTTCATTGGTGGAATAATCGGTCGGGGCCCCCACGCGCGCACGGTTCGCGTGCTTCTTCGTCCACCGTTCCCGCCCCTCCTACTAATTTTACACTTTCAAAAATATCCCCAAATATTTTCTCGGGCTTTTAAACCTGGCAATACTAATTTCCAGCTTTCTATCTGAATTTCTATATTTTTGCCCCCTCGCCCCCCCCTCCTTCCCGTCTATCACAATATTTTTTCTCCTTTGATAATATCTGCATTCGATTTCTATGTCCCAAAAACCTATACGTGCCAATTTTTAACGGTCTAACTCTATTTCTATTGTTTTGTCCCTTCGCCCACCGGCTCTCCTAAAAATCCTACAAATTCAAAAATATCCGCAATCGATTTGTAGGTATGAAAAACCTTTTTGTATCAATTTTGAACAATCTAACTCTATTTTTATTTTTTGCCCCTTCCGCCCCTCTTAATAACTTTACACTTTCGAAAATATTTTCATTCGACTTGCAGCCCTCTAAAACCTATCTGTACCAATTTTGAACGGTCTAACTGTATTTATTTATTTATTTATTTTTTTGGCCCATTTTCCCGCCCCACCTGGAACGAATTTCTAAAATTCCAAAAATTGGTTTTTAAATATTTGTGAGAGCTATATTTTAGAGCAAATATCTCACATATATCTTTTGTTTATTTGTATATTTGTTTGTGATATAAAGTATTATTTGAAATCACGTTTTGTCCCTCCCCCTCACCTTTATGAGCTGAATTTCCAAAATTCCAGAAATTGGTTTTTAGGTATTTGTATTAGCTATATTTTAAAGCAAAAATTTCACGTATATCTGTTTTTTTGTGTTTGAGATATATAGGATTATGTGACATCCCGTTTTGCGCATGTGAAATCACGGAATCATTACAGGAATAATTGGAATAGAAATACAATACAATATTGCATAAAAATAGATTAAGAAACTTACCATAATCAGAGTTATCAACGTGCCGGGTGTTTTAATAACACTATTTTTTAATAGAAATATTTTTAAAATTTCAGCGAAAATTCTGTACTTAAATAGACCAAAGATAGCTATAAAAAATAGTTGTATAACTTAATCCGAAGGGTTAGTAACTATATGCATAATAACATTAATAAAAGACAATTAATATAAAATTTATGTATCGAAGAGGGTAACCTAGTAGATGGGGCATTTCAATTTGCGACCATTTCTAGTGAAGTGCAAAGTTAGTTTCTCTTAACTCGTTTACAGTATAGCCTATAATAGAAATTTATGAGAAAAATTATGAAATGAGAGGCTCAGAAGGGTCCAATTATACTAACTAGTTTTTATTCATTTTTAGATGCATTATTATTATTATTATTATTATTATTATTATTATTATTATTGAAATAAAAAAAGAAAAGAAAGAAAGAAAAGAAAGTAAGAAAAAACAGTATTAATATTTAAGTCGAATTTTTTTTTTTTTTTTTTTTTTTTTTTTTTTCTTGTAACGAATAAAATTATGTTTTAAAAATGTGCAAAAACAGGAAATTTTACCATAAGATCCGAGCTTGTTTAATTCCATATTTGGAAAAAGCAATTTCATTATCACTTTTTAATTAGAAAAAAGTTCATTACAACTACGTCGCAAAATACTTATACGCAGATATTTATCACATCCTTCATAAAGCCTAAAGCATATTATACGTGTTCAGTCTACTAATTAAAGATAATAAAAGTGATAATATAACCCCCAAATCATTTTTCAACGTTAGACCTCCTACTAAGGGTAGAAAGTAATCAATATTATTATTAATTATGCATTGTATATGCAAAAGAGCTTGAACGTTTATAAATTGTTCATAAGTTTTTATAACTTTACAGGTACGTCACGCCCTGGCGTAAAGAATATTAGATTAAAAAATTTTAATGTACATTTCCAGTATTGACTGAAAACTAAATTTATAAATATGTAATTACACAATAATGTAATAATGTAATTACACAAATTATGTGTCGCAATTTTTTTTTTTTGTGATATAAGCATTCATAACACCATAATATCCCTTTCGTTGATAGAAACTCAGAAGATTTATCGGACGGTGATAGGTTAATTACTCTTAAAAAATCCAAATTATTTAAACCTTCACTAGATATTCTCTCCGACGAAAAAAAAATTGCTTCTTGTTAATATTTAATCGTTTTTGGCGATAGAAGAAATTAAAAATATATATTACCAACCTTTGATAAATGAAATGTAATTCGTTGTTAAATTTCTCGAGTTAAAATCATAAATTGTATAACACCGATTGCCTGGTACAAATTATTATTTAATATGCACTTTAAAGTCCATGTAATTTTTAATTTAAGTTTATAAACTTTAATTATATATGTGTAAAGTTAATATATTTTAACTGAAAGTTTAATACAATTTTAACTGCGTTCCTTAAATATATATATTAATTTATTGTTTTCATAAATGTAGATGATAAGATAAAAATTACAGGAAATCTAAATGCAAAGATAGAATAAAAAACAAAACTCAACAGTTCATAAAATTCAAGTAAAATTGTATTATTAACATTTAAAAAGGATTAATCGAATTCAATATTTCGTGACCTTCGTGGACTTTAATCTTTTATACCATTTGTCAAAATGACAGAGTATTATTAATCTTTTTCATATATGAAAAATAACTTTCTACCTTTTTGTTTACATTTTTCTTACATAAATTTATCAGTATATGCAAAATAAAAATATTTTTCATTACTGTTAACTTTTTTCTATCCGAAAAATTTTTTTCTTGTGCGTTTTTATTACCTTTCCCTATATCTCTATATATTAAAAAAAAAGTAACTGTCGCTGGCGTCAAATTTTTTTGTCTGCGACAGCATCTTCTCGTGAAAGAAAGGGTCTTTCGTGTCATGAGAGGTATCAATGTGTTCCGAATACTCCAAGGATGAAATTTCAGCTGCTTAGAAATTTCTACAGTTTTAATGAAAGAAGTTATTGACTAAAAACGACAGATTTATGAAGGTATTCTATTTGCCACCTTGAAAAAAGTTTCTCCCATTGACATTGTTCTTCCGTCATGAAGTCATTTTACTCGGGAAAATTAAAATATGATCCATGATTGTAGGTAGGTAGGTTGGGTTTGACATCGAACCAGTACTTTGCGCATGTGAAATCACGGAATCATTACAGGAATAATTGGAATAGAAATACAATACAATATTGCATAAAAATAGATTAAGAAACTTACCATAATCAGAGTTATCAACGTGCCGTTTTAATAACACTATTTTTTAATAGAAATATTTTTAAAATTTCAGCGAAAATTCTGTACTTAAATAGACCAAAGATAGCTATAAAAAATAGTTGTATAACTTAATCCGAAGGGTTAGTAACTATATGCATAATAACATTAATAAAAGACAATTAATATAAAATTTATGTATCGAAGAGGGTAACCTAGTAGATGGGGCATTTCAATATGCGACCATTTCTAGTGAAGTGCAAAGTTAGTTTCTCTTAACTCGTTTACAGTATAGCCTATAATAGAAATTTATGAGAAAAATTATGAAATGAGAGGCTCAGAAGGGTCCAATTATACTAACTAGTTTTTATTCATTTTTAGATGCATTATTATTATTATTATTATTATTATTATTATTATTATTATTGAAATAAAAAAAGAAAAGAAAGAAAGAAAAGAAAGTAAGAAAAAACAGTATTAATATTTAAGTCGAATTTTTTTTTTTTTTTTTTTTTTTTTTTTCCTTGTAACGAATAAAATTATGTTTTAAAAATGTGCAAAAACAGGAAATTTTACCATAAGATCCGAGCTTGTTTAATTCCATATTTGGAAAAAGCAATTTCATTATCACTTTTTAATTAGAAAAAAGTTCATTACAACTACGTCGCAAAATACTTATACGCAGATATTTATCACATCCTTCATAAAGCCTAAAGCATTTTATACGTGTTCAGTCTACTAATTAAAGATAATAAAAGTGATAATATAACCCCCAAATCATTTTTCAACGTTAGACCTCCTACTAAGGTTAGAAAGTAACCAATATTATTATTAATTATGCATTGTATATGCAAAAGAGCTTGAACGTTTATAAATTGTTCATAAGTTTTTATAACTTTACAGGTACGTCACGCCCTGGCGTAAAGAATATTAGATTAAAAAATTTTAATGTACATTTCCAGTATTGACTGAAAACTAAATTTATAAATATGTAATTACACAATAATGTAATAATGTAATTACACATATTATGTGTCGCAATTTTTTTTTTTTTTTTTTTTTTTGTTGTTGTTGTTTTTGTGATATAAGCATTCATAACACCATAATATCCCTTTCGTTGATAGAAACACAGAAGATTTATCGGACGGTGATAGGTTAATTACTCTTAAAAAATCCAAATTATTTAAACCTTCACTAGATATTCTCTCCGACGAAAAAAAAATTGCTTCTTGTTAATATTTAATCGTTTTTGGCGATAGAAGAAATTAAAAATATATATTACCAACTTTTGATAAATGAAATGTAATTCGTTGTTAAATTTCTCGAGTTAAAATCATAAATTGTATAACACGATTGCCTGGTACAAATTATTATTTAATATGCACTTTAAAGTCCATGTAATTTTTAATTTAAGTTTATAAACTTTAATTATATATGTGTAAAGTTAATATATTTTAACTGAAAGTTTAATACAATTTTAACTGCGTTCCTTAAATATATATATATATATATATATATATATATATATATATTAATTTATTGTTTTCATAAATGTAGATGATAAGATAAAAATTACAGGAAATCTAAATGCAAAGATAGAATAAAAAACAAAACTCAACAGTTCATAAAATTCAAGTAAAATTGAATTATTAACATTTAAAAAGGATTAATCGAATTCAATATTTCGTGACCTTCGTGGACTTTAATCTTTTATACCATTTGTCAAAATGACAGAGTGTTATTAATCTTTTTCATATATGAAAAATAACTTTCTACCTTTTTGTTTACATTTTTCTTACATAAATTTATCAGTATATGCAAAAATAAAAATATTTTTCATTACTGTTAACTTTTTTCTATCCGAAAAAATTTTTTCTTGTGCGTTTTTATTACCTTTCCCTATATCTCTATATATTAAAAAAAAGTAACTGTCGCTGGCGTCAAATTTTTTTGTCTGCGACAGCATCTTCTCGTGAAAGAAAGGGTCTTTCGTGTCATGAGAGGTATCAATGTGTTCCGAATACTCCAAGGTTGAAATTTCAGCTGCTTAGAAATTTCTACAATTTTAATGAAAGAAGTTATTGACTAAAAACGACAGATTTATGAAGGTATTCTATTTGCCACCTTGAAAAAAGTTTCTCCCATTGACATTGTTCTTCCGTCATGAAGTCATTTTACTCGGGAAAATTAAAATATGATCCATGATTGTAGGTAGGTAGGTTGGGTTTGACATCGAACCAGTACTTTGCGCATGTGAAATCACGGAATCATTACAGGAATAATTGGAATAGAAATACAATACAATATTGCATAAAAATAGATTAAGAAACTTACCATAATCAGAGTTATCAACGTGCCGGGTGTTTTAATAACACTATTTTTTAATAGAAATATTTTTAAAATTTCAGCGAAAATTCTGTACTTAAATAGACCAAAGATAGCTATAAAAAATAGTTGTATAACTTAATCCGAAGGGTTAGTAACTATATGCATAATAACATTAATAAAAGACAATTAATATAAAATTTATGTATCGAAGAGGGTAACCTAGTAGATGGGGCATTTCAATATGCGACCATTTCTAGTGAAGTGCAAAGTTAGTTTCTCTTAACTCGTTTACAGTATAGCCTATAATAGAAATTTATGAGAAAAATTATGAAATGAGAGGCTCAGAAGGGTCCAATTATACTAACTAGTTTTTATTCATTTTTAGATGCATTATTATTATTATTATTATTATTATTATTATTATTATTATTGAAATAAAAAAAGAAAAGAAAGAAAGAAAAGAAAGTAAGAAAAAACAGTATTAATATTTAAGTCGAATTTTTTTTTTTTTTTTTTTTTTTTTTTTTTTCTTGTAACGAATAAAATTATGTTTTAAAAATGTGCAAAAACAGGAAATTTTACCATAAGATCCGAGCTTGTTTAATTCCATATTTGGAAAAAGCAATTTCATTATCACTTTTTAATTAGAAAAAAGTTCATTACAACTACGTCGCAAAATACTTATACGCAGATATTTATCACATCCTTCATAAAGCCTAAAGCATTTTATACGTGTTCAGTCTACTAATTAAAGATAATAAAAGTGATAATATAACCCCCAAATCATTTTTCAACGTTAGACCTCCTACTAAGGTTAGAAAGTAACCAATATTATTATTAATTATGCATTGTATATGCAAAAGAGCTTGAACGTTTATAAATTGTTCATAAGTTTTTATAACTTTACAGGTACGTCACGCCCTGGCGTAAAGAATATTAGATTAAAAAATTTTAATGTACATTTCCAGTATTGACTGAAAACTAAATTTATAAATATGTAATTACACAATAATGTAATAATGTAATTACACATATTATGTGTCGCAATTTTTTTTTTTTTTTGTTTTTGTGATATAAGCATTCATAACACCATAATATCCCTTTCGTTGATAGAAACACAGAAGATTTATCGGACGGTGATAGGTTAATTACTCTTAAAAAATCCAAATTATTTAAACCTTCACTAGATATTCTCTCCGACGAAAAAAAAATTGCTTCTTGTTAATATTTAATCGTTTTTGGCGATAGAAGAAATTAAAAATATATATTACCAACCTTTGATAAATGAAATGTAATTCGTTGTTAAATTTCTCGAGTTAAAATCATAAATTGTATAACACGATTGCCTGGTACAAATTATTATTTAATATGCACTTTAAAGTCCATGTAATTTTTAATTTAAGTTTATAAACTTTAATTATATATGTGTAAAGTTAATATATTTTAACTGAAAGTTTAATACAATTTTAACTGCGTTCCTTAAATATATATATTAATTTATTGTTTTCATAAATGTAGATGATAAGATAAAAATTACAGGAAATCTAAATGCAAAGATAGAATAAAAAACAAAACTCAACAGTTCATAAAATTCAAGTAAAATTGAATTATTAACATTTAAAAAGGATTAATCGAATTCAATATTTCGTGACCTTCGTGGACTTTAATCTTTTATACCATTTGTCAAAATGACAGAGTGTTATTAATCTTTTTCATATATGAAAAATAACTTTCTACCTTTTTGTTTACATTTTTCTTACATAAATTTATCAGTATATGCAAAAATAAAAATATTTTTCATTACTGTTAACTTTTTTCTATCCGAAAAAATTTTTTCTTGTGCGTTTTTATTACCTTTCCCTATATCTCTATATATTAAAAAAAAGTAACTGTCGCTGGCGTCAAATTTTTTTTGTCTGCGACAGCATCTTCTCGTGAAAGAAAGGGTCTTTCGTGTCATGAGAGGTATCAATGTGTTCCGAATACTCCAAGGTTGAAATTTCAGCTGCTTAGAAATTTCTACAATTTTAATGAAAGAAGTTATTGACTAAAACGACAGATTTATGAAGGTATTCTATTTGCCACCTTGAAAAAAGTTTCTCCCATTGACATTGTTCTTCCGTCATGAAGTCATTTTACTCGGGAAAATTAAAATATGATCCATGATTGTAGGTAGGTAGGTTGGGTTTGACATCGAACCAGTACTGCGCTATGGGTATTTGGCGACGGTCTGGGACACACCCACTAAGGAAGTTCCGGAGACATGCTGTCACAATTTTGATCCTACACGGAGGGCATGGCTTCCCCGCTTTGCTGATCCTCAGAGGTATAGTTTTGATGGGAACATGGAGGACTTTGCGACCACTGCGGATTTTATGTGCACCAGCCACCATTAATGTACCCGACGATCTTTGACAGATTCTATTATCGAATCGGCAATCCTCTAAATATGAGCTCGGCGCTTCACCTCCTAGGGTACAACAGCCCGGAACGATGGTTGTTAAAAAAAAAAAAAAAAAAAAAAAGTCAATGTTGCTATTAGTAACTTATTTTCTCTAATTTTAGAAAATTAATTTTTTTACACGGGAAAATTTAAATATAATCCATGGTTTTATGCAGGTAGGTAGTTAGGTTGGGTTTGACGTCGTACCATTGCTGCGCTATGGATAATTGACGACGGTCTGGGACGCAACCCTAGGGATGTTCCTGAGACATGCCACCACATATTTTATTCTGCATGGAAGGATGGCTTCCCCGTCTCAGTGATCCCCAAAGGCATAATTTTGATGGGAATATGGAGGACATTGCGACCATAACAGATTTAAGTGCACCAGCCACCATTAATGTACACGACGGTCTTTAGCCAGCGACTATCGAACCAGCAATCTTCCAATTGCAAGCTCGGTGCTCTACCGACTGGGATACACCTGTCCGGATCTATGGTTGTAAAGAAGAAATGAAAAGTTCATATACTAAAGCTGTAATGCAAAATGGTCCAGATTTTATGAATTTCTTTCTATTCAAATATATATATATATGCTGATTTTCAGCATAATTTTCATAAAAATAATTAAAAATAAATAATGTGTTATTAAATATTACATATTACAATTTGTCATTGAATATGGGGATTTTTATAATAATTTTCTGCTTTTGTCTTGTGTTATGCACTATTAATATTCCTATTCACTGAAAGGAAAGCAGCGAATAGGCGGGTAGAGCTCTGCATGTGTTAGTTAGTAAAGTGAGTCGAGGGGGAGGCGAAGCCTCCCTCGGGGGTTTGTGAGCGGAGCGAGCAGGGGGCAGAGCCTCCTAGTTATCTAAATAATAGTAATTCATAACACCCGCTGAAATGAAATTGTACACCGAAATGCACGACAACAAATGAACATTGTCACAGATATAGAAATAAACTGTCAAATATTCTAATTGCGTTTGGAAACGATAAAATAGTTTTGGTAAAATAATAATAATAATAATAATAAAAACACTATGCGAAGGATACTACATAAAGATATATGAGGTTTTGAACATACGATGCAGACCTGCATCGCAATGCATTTAAGGATTAAAATAACAGTCAAGCTAAATGCAACGATAGAATTAAAATAATAATGATAATAATAATAATAAAATTAACAGTTCATAAAAAGGAAGTCAAAAATTATTAACATTTAAAAGGGTTAATCGAATTTAATGTTTCATGAACTTTAAACTTTTATACCATTTATCAAAGTTACAGTATTATTAATCGTTTTCATATATGAAAATTAGCTTTCTACCTTTTTCTTTACATTTGTGTTTCTTATTTTCTCTCTTCATACCATGTTGTTTGCAAACACTTTGCTTAGACATTGACTGTATGTATGTTTCTTGCTAGATGTCTCATTACACAGGTCTGCATTTTTTTTTCCAAGTTGTATCTAATTGTGTTAATAAATTTCATGTTTTCGAGGATGCTGAATTGAAAAATTATCTCCATTTCTGCCCATCACGTGTGTTTCTTTGCGTTTCTTGCGTTGCCTGTATCTATGTTTCTTGCTAGCTGTCTCATTACACAGAACAACATTTTTTTTTTTTCAAGTTGCATGCAATTTTGTTGATAAACTTCATGTTTTCGAGGATACTGAATCGAAAAATGATCTCCATTTATGCCCATCACGTACGTTTCTTTCCGTTTCTTGCGTCGATTGTATCTATGTTCTTTGCTAGCTGTTTCATTACACAGGTCTGCATATTTTTTTTTCAAGCTGCATGTAATTTTGTTGATAAACTTCGTGTTTTCGAGGACTCTGAATCCAAAAATGATCTCCATTTCTGCCCAACACGTATGTTTCTTTGCAAAGTAATGAGGGTTTACAACAGAAAATCACCAATTTTATTGCATTGAAATACACTTATTCTTTCAAATAATTAAGCAAACGATTCCTTCATTTTGTGTGAAAGCTTTTCTCCTTTTTGATGTCTTTTGAAAATTCTTTCATTTTCATCCCTTCAATTGCCAACCTTCCTACATCCTTCTTATTTTCCAATTTGTATAATAATAATAATTATTATCATTATTTTAGATTCACTCTCATAAGCACATCGCATTTTAAAATAAGAAATAATAATTGAATTTGGTTTTTATAATCAACAATGAGATATAAAATATGACATTTTCGCGTAAAATTAAACCAAAAATATGAGCTTTGTCAAAAAAAAAAAAAAAAAAAAAAAAAAGCCCTCTAAGCCTGTTTTTGTCTTCTGAGTAACAGATATAAAATTACGCAGAAAACAAAATTTATTTCGTGTGACTAGATTTCTTTTAATCTATTCTTCCATTTTAAGGTGGGTATTCCACCCAGACTTAGAATCCTATTGCAGTCAATGGGCTCTTCCCACCGTCGTCTGCTCAATCACGTGATAGAGGAAAACGAATAATCGAATTCAATTAAATATTGTTCTTAAGAACAAAAGTGTTAATATTTAATATAAAATAAAATAAAAGTAATATTGTGCATTTGTAAACAGTAGAATAATTGTATTTGTAAATTTAATAATTTTTACAAAACACTTTATGTGTTTATTTATTTTCACCTGCAATAACCGATTTTTGTATGTTTTTGTGTAACTGTTACATTAACTGATCTAGCAATAAATAATAGCTTGTTCTTGTGGAATGTTTATGGATTATAATGTGAAATTTTAAAATGTTTTCATTTAATTTAATTGCATAAAGTTGTTACAACAAGTTAATTAACTTAGTTACTGGTCTAAATGGATTTACGCAATACGATATTGCACTGTCACTGATTTAAGTACCAAAAATCAGAGTATTTAATATGTTCTTCATGAACATCAATAACAAATATAAACTAATTGATGATTGTAAATGTATACAGCAAACAAAAGATGATGAATAATGATATAAAATGGATTAAAAATGATGCTGCATAAAAAAAATAACACAGATTAAATACGATTGATCAAAAATAAGAATAGAAAATATGTTATTTCAGCAATCGCTATAGCTAAACAAGACTTCGTCTGCTATTTGTTTTTCCTCTATCATGTGACCTCTGACGTCAGGTGGTAAGAGCCCATTGACATACTGTCTCTCTGTCAGTCTGTATCTGTGTGTATTATAAATTTTGTGTACGTTGTATCTCAGAAACCAACGAACGAAATTTAACAAAACTTGTTAGTTAGGTGGACCTTGACCTAATCTAGTTCTGATTACATTTGTGGATCAATTGATCAGCAGGTAGAGCTGCCACATCATTTTCCGTAGTTGCTAATGTTTTAATTAATTCCGGAGTATGTGACTTCATTTCGTACCATTTTTTCTTTTAAGAGTATTTTTTTTTCTTATTTTATCACAGTTATTTAGAGAGAATTATTCTATAAATAAATTGGTGCGAAATAAAGGCGGAGCTAAAAATACTCCGGAATAAATTAAAATGTTGACAGCTACGCATTTTCTTATAAATTATAACTTGGCAGTATAAGACAAAATTTCGTATAAATGCACATAATGAGAATTATTTTTAACGAATGGTTGTATAAAAAAAAAAAAAAAAAAACATGTGTGCATGTAGGAGAATAGGGAAGCATGGGAAGCATTTTTCCGCAAATTTCTTTATGCGCCTTGAAAGTTTACGAAAGGATTTATCTTAAAACATCAGTGTGTTTTTCTTTATATTATAAACTCATCTTCAGTTTGTTTCAATTGAAAATATTATCCGGGCATATGTTCTCACATATGCGGAACTTTGTACCCAACGTTAATAATTCTAGTACTTTAATTCAACGTTCTCATTCTAATATGAAAGTTAACTGAAGTTTATATTAATTAGTTCTAGTTTAATCTATTATAAGGTGGCGCGTATCACCTTGCAAGCAATTGCATCGTAATCTCTTTTCTGTTTATACCCTTAAAATTTTATTTATAAGAGATTTAGAAAGGAATTTATTATTATTTTTAATAAGAACTAGGGGGCTTTGTCCCCTGCTCGCTCAGCTCACCAACCCCCGAGGGAGACTTCCCCTCCCCCAGACTAGCTTCACTTATTAATCACTGCGGGACTCTGACTGCCTATTCGCTGCTTTGCCTTTCACTGAATAGGAAAAATAATAGTGCATAAAGCAAGACAAAAGCAGAAAAATGTTATAGAAATCTCAGCATTGAATGTCAAATTCAAATACATAATATTTAATACCACATTTTTATTTATTTATTTATTTCATGAAATATTCAGAATAGAAATTCGTAATATCTAGATCATTTTGCATATACAGTTTTATTATATGACCCCTTTCAAATTTTTGTCACTATTTGGGATGAATTCTTTGGTATAACTGCTTGTTAAAGAAAAAAATGTATGTATAGTACTCATTTTGGCATAGATGATATCTGTCATCCTTGGCGATTTTTGTATTTGACGATCAAAAACACAATACGATCAAAAACGTAACGTATCCATCTTCAATCGTTAATTCTCTGCTACCTGCTTCTTAAAATAACAGAGGATAAAATGTGCTCGATTCTCTATAAACTTTTATGTGATGATTTTATTCCTGGCCATAAAGTTAAAATACTTCGGATATATTTTATGCTAAATATAAATACACTTAAAGCAAAAAAGTAAAAAAGATAAATACACTTTAAAGTAAAAATATAAATACACTTTAAAGACAAAAAGAAATGCATTCAAATATACAGATACGACATTATTTCATTATATATAAAAAAAAAAAACTAAAAAAAAAAAAATTACAAAAAACATGAAGATTGCCTAAAAAAAAATTAATTTTCTAAAAGTAGAAAAAATAAAGATATTTGCGAACAACAAATTACAATACTAAATTTATTTCTGCATAGAAAATATCTTTTTTTTTTTTTTTTTTTTTACTCCATGGATCACATTTTTAATTTCCCGTGGAAAATGACATCATAATAGAAAAACAACGTCATAACAGAAACTTTTTTCAAGGCGGCAAATAGAGTACCTTTACCTTTATAAACCCGAAGTTTTTAATTAATAACTTCCTTATTTAAAAAGATAGAAATTCCTAATTAGCTGAAATTTCTTTCTCGGAATACACGGCACACATTGGTACCTCTCATGATGCGGAGGACTTTGCCCTCCACGAAAAAATGCAGTCGCAAAGACAAAAAAAAAAAAAAAAAAAATTGACGCCAGAGACACTAACTTTTTTTTTTTTAATATATAGAGATACTATGATTGACATATTAGTGATAAAAAGTGTTAAATCGTTGTCCATACAGTTCATTTTCACTAATTGCTCGATTTCACACAAACGTAAAAAGTACTATTACTGTAAAAAGCTTGCACAGAAAACACTGCGTAGTTTGTCTTAAAAAAAATATATATACATACATATATGTTCTCATTAATTTTTTAAAGTTAAAAACGACCGTTTAATTAGTATTTCTTAAAACATTTTTCCTTATTTGTTATAACGCACTCATGTAAAAACAGATTCAGCCTAAACAGGCGCAAATCACGGTTCTGCTTGATCTCATTATGCTGTAATTGTATGTAAAAAATGATTTTTTTTTTCTTATTTAGCAGACTATGATTCAACAAGAAAAAAACGGTGTCTGCTTAAAATACTCAATTTCCTTCTCAGTATTATTTTTTTTTAATTGCAAATTAGAATATGATCAATATATGTTATCCTTTTCTTGTGATTTAGTACATTGGTAAGGCCAGCATCAAATTATTTATTTATAATGTTATGTGGTTCTGTATTTTAGAAAGTAGTCTTTGAAATAAAGTATGCTTTTCATCCACAATTATACAGGTTGACGCGCTTAAGTGTCTACAAACTTCTGTAAATGTATGGAAATACCTTCTTCACTCAATAGAGGACGTTCACGGAAATTCGACTCTATAAGAAATCCACAAGAAACAGTTATGCTTCTCATTGCGTTTTTAGTATGATGAAATTCCTTTGCATTAGAGTCCTGCATCGAGTTGGATACCCACTATTATCCATTTTGCAGGTCAAGTGCGGGTCGAGTTAGGAGTTAGAATTATTTTTTCACCCGCGGGTGAAATCGTGGGTCTACCTGCAAAATATTTTTCTTCGAAGAATATTTTATGTTGCTTTTTTATGAATATAATCTTCTGAATGCAGAAATTCGATAACATTCTCTTCCTTCGTATCAGTTTAAAGCAACATGGCTCATTACAATAAGTTTAATTCCTAGAAATGAAATATATAAATATTAATATTCGACGTTTAAATCATTATACGATAAATTTATTTGCCTTCCAACATATATTTCCTTCCGTATTTTATTATTATTTAAGATACTGTGACTAGGGCCCTCCGTGGCCGAGTGATTATGTCACCACACTGCTAATTGCCTTCGAGCGTAGGAGAGCTGGTTCTGGGTATTTTTTCCATTTCTTCGTATTGTAATTCTGTCATGTGCTATTTGTAAGTATTATCTGACGAAGATTTACAAGCGGACTACGAGTCAAGCATACAAATCTGATGTATGTCACCAATAAACAAACAATACTGTGACTATTTGAAACAGTAGGTTTTTCTAAAGCAAGGGCAATACTTAAGAATTTTGTCACATTATACACTGAAGCTTTCTTTATAATTAGACTAGTTATTTTTGATATAGTTATACGCTTGTAATATTTATGTAATAATTAATTCTCTGAAAGGCATGTCTAATAACATAACTGTATTTGTTGAAATAAAATTTTAATTCAGTTTTTTATATAATGGAAATTGAATAATACTTTTTGCGGGTCAGCTTGCGGCTCAGAAGCCGTGGGACAAGTCTTCCTTCGGGTCCTAGGTGGGTGAAATTTACTCGACCTGTGCAGTTTGCATTACGTTAGTGAAGCTTAGGAATACGTATTTATTTCACTTTGACATCATGGAACAAGTCGTGGTGGTCCGATTCATTGACCTGCCGATACGGGTGTTTAAAAATGTTAAGGTTTCTGTTCGGTATTGATATGACGCCAATGTTAATGTTTATGGTCTCATTTGTAGTGAAGCCATTTTATAGTACATATGCATTTTGTCATGGTAAACTCGCTGTACAGACAATAAAGACCGTATGGCAGATGTCGCAGCGTTCCAATAATTTTAAATGGGTTTTATTATTTTACCATCACTATAGTATAATGGTAATTTTTTCAAATAATATTATAGCATAAAAACTTTCAATGAACGCTACGACCCCCACGTCATTAACAATTTCTTGTGCGATGCTCCAAATTTTGGTAAATACCTACTAAAAACCAGTTTTTTGAAAAAAATGAACTTTTTGATTTCGATTTTGAAAAAGAAAAAAAAAATTAAGTTAGACAGAATTTGTGACAAGTGTTGTTAAATTTTAGTGTAGGTTAAATTGGAAGGGAGGGAAGGAAAGCAAGAGAAAGCATTATAACTTCATACTACTACTCCACTTTCACGCTAAGTACTCATACCTCTCTCTCAGCGGTTAATCTTGCTTGAGCAAAAACTCTCCTTGATTTTTCTCAACCCCTTTCTCTTCACCTTTCTCTATCAAACAACTGAAATAATTGCTCAATAAACTAAAACTGTCATATTTGAGCGAAAACTAAATATTTTTTGAAGATAATTCAACTAATTTTTGCTTTTAAATGGATCCAGAAAAAAGAAATGGTTAAAATCATATATATATATTTGATGAGGATATTGATTTTAGTTTACTTTAACAAAAGAAGCTTTCATTATAATTTAAAAATCTGTTTTATTGCTAGAATAAAAGGTTTGCAATAAAAGATACAATATTTAAAAGTTTTTCTTCACTTTTATCTTTAATTACTATTGTTTTTATTATTGTTATTATTATTATTATTATTTCTATTATCATTAAAATTAAGGAACTGGTATTACATATTCATACCATAAAATAAATCTTCATATCTGGTCCACATTCTCGAACCATATATTAAGTTCCATATACGGTACGAGAACATATTGGCTTGAAGTAGAATTTTCAAAATTGAGTTTTTGGTATTGTATGTTTTGAAGTGCCCTATCTATTAAACTTCAAAGTATTTCGCCTCTATGATGACATAAAAAAAAAAAAAAAAAAAAAAAAAAAGTTGCTTTTTAATTACGAAAGAAGAAAACTCTTAATTTTTTTTTTTTTTTTTAATTATATCTTCGTTTTCAAGGAAAAAAAAAAATATATATATATATATATATAAGATAGATTACTTTTGTGCAGACCTCACTAGTGATTTCTTTCGTAGTAGTTTATTCTCTAAAAGCAACAAGTTAGAAAGATATGGATTTGTTTTCTAATTATGCACTAAAGAGTCTCAATATATATATGTAACATATTCTGAAGGGATGAAGGGATTGCAGTCATGGACTCTGAACTCCAAAATAAAACAAGCTCGCTTTCTGAAACATCTCTTTATTTAATATCCATATAGTTGCTAGGAGTATTGGGAAGGCAATGGAAACCGGCGGGGTATCAGAATTTGCGGCCCCGTCAGCGGGTAGACGATCTCACACGTTAATTGAATTTCAGATCCGGTGGCCGGTGCAACTTTGTTAGATTATTCCTAACAGAGGATAGCTAGAGATGAGCGCTTAATTTTGGGATATTTCATCTTTTATAGTCGTAATTTTAGCATACTTCTGGCGTAATCTTAATCTCCTCCCAATTTCTTTATTGGTCAACTTTGTTGAAAAGCACTAAAAATAGTGATACCAGTAGAGATAGAATAACTGATATTTATTTACTCTAACTTTTACTATTCTCAACAATGTAGTAACTATATTGAGTCAGTATTATGCCTTTCTACGATTTTTTTTTTTTTTTATTAAATTTGTATTAATAGTATAATAATTTATCTTAAACTGGAACTCTTGCGACGTCCTCATCTCAATATCGACAATTCTTTGCACTTTGTTATTTATTTTTTCCTAGAAATGCAAATGGAATACAAAGATAGAATAATACCAGATATTATTTAATGCATAAAATAACATCTGGTTTGACTTTTTCAACACATTATATATATATATATTGGTTAAAAATGTATAACTATGCTACGCTGATTCATGAAATGTTCTATTTATTAAGAATATGTAATTTTTGAAAATGGTTCATATTCTGATATTCTTTTTGGTTTATTCATTTGGAAAAGGAAATGAATTCTGTCAAACTTTTTTTTCAGAGATGTTTAACTGAAGCGTGACAGATTTGTCACACAGCTACATGCAATTACTCTTTTTAGTCATCACTTCTATTTTTTTTTTCTAGTACGAAAAAAAGATGAAACTATAAGATGTAATCAGTGACAGTATTTGGAGCAAAGCAATACCGAGCAATCGTTCACCTAGAACTCTTTCGCTTGGCTCAGTAGCAAAGACTGTTTTATTTTTTTCTTTCAGTGGACTGGTGACTGCGCTAAAAAAAAAAAAAAAAAAAAAAAAAACTTTTAAGAATTTCTAAAAGACATTTTTCAAAAAATTTACATACTTTGCGTTTCGCTAGTCGTTGATTTTTCCTTCCTTCCTTCTTTCTTTCCTTCATCTTCTTCTTTTATTTATTTATTTTTTTCTTTTAAAAAGTTAATTGGTTAGGTACAACAAAAATAAATAACTGCAATATCTGTTATACAAAACATATGAAAAATATATCCAAGATACATTTATGCTAAACATTAAAAAAAAAAAAAAAAAAAAAAAAAAAAAAATCATGCTATTAGTTTTTTTCCCTCACAATACGCGATTTTAAATGTATATAAAGAAAAGATATTGTCTGCTTATATTTGAGTATGTATATTAGGTAAACGTTTTTATTTTGAACTGATTATTCAGTAAAATTAGTTTGAAAATATTTGAAATTAAGGAATACCGAAGTAATTTGGATTTGTGCTTTCATCAGAGTCAAAATAAATAAATAAATAAATAAATAAAATTAAGAGGTCTAGAGAGTTTTAAACTTTGAAAAATCCGCTTAAATACATATATACATAATTCATTATCTAAGTGATCCAGTACCAGAAAGGAAGACTTGAATTAATAAACAAATAACCACATTTGAAAGTTAAGCTTTAAACAATGCAAAAGATACAGTATTTTATCTTTGTATTTCTGTGTAAATTATTTTCTTTTCGAAAATAATTTCTTTCCTAATGAAACCTATTATAATATATTGGTATATTTATGCGAGTTTTTTAACGATATAACCCAAGTTATACTAGGCGAGTCGTATTAATCCTGGACGATAGGACCCATGCCCCATCCCGCCCGGTTCCCGCTGTTCAATGTATTTTTCTAGTCAACTTTGTCCCCTTATTACTTCCGGTGTGATCCGTTTTTTTTTTTTTTTTTTTTTTTTTTTTTTAAACACACTTGACATTGTGAGTTTTTTTGCTTTTCTTCCCATCCCATGCTATTCCTATGGGGTTTTTAGCCTTTTTTCCCCTCTTTTTCTACATTCTAAAGTGGCGGTGGTTCCCGCCCACCACCGCCAAGAGTTATACTAGGCGAGTCGTATTAATCCTGGACGATAGGACCCATGCCCCATCCCGCCCGGTTCCCGCTGTTCAATGTATTTTTCTAGTCAACTTTGTCCCCTTATTACTTCCGGTATGATCCGTTTTTTTTTTTTTTTTTTTTTTTTTTAAACACTTGACATTGTGAGTTTTTTTGCTTTTCTTCCCATGCTATTCCTATGGGGTTTTTAGCCTTTTTTCCCCTCTTTTTCTACATTCTAAAGTGGCGGTGGTTCCCGCCCACCACCGGCAAGATTTATACTAGGCGAGTCGTATTAATCCTGGACGATAGGACCCATGCCCCATCCCGCTGGGTTCCCGCTGTTCAATGTATTTTTCTAGTCAACTTTGTCCCCTTATTACTTCCGGTGTGATCCGTTTTTTTTTTTTTTTTCTTTTTTTTTTTTTAAACACTTGACATTGTGAGTTTTTTTGCTTTTCTTCCCATGCTATTCCTATGGGGTTTTTAGCCTTTTTTCCCCTCTTTTTCTACATTCTAAAGTGGCGGTGGTTCTCGCCCACCACCGCCAAGAGTTATACAAGGCGAGTCGTATTAATCCTGGACGATAGGACCCATGCCCCATCCCACCCGGTTCCCGCTGTTCAATGTATTTTTCTAGTCAACTTTGTCCCCTTATTACTTCCGGTGTGATCCGTTTTTTTTTTTTTTTTTTTTTTTTTTTTTTTTTATTTTTTAAACACACTTGACATTGTGAGTTTTTTTGCTTTTCTTACCATGCTATTCCTATGGGGTATTTAGCCTTTTCCCCCCTCTTTTTCTACATTCTAAAGTGGCGGTGGTTCTCGCCCACCACCGCCAAGAGTTATACAAGGCGAGTCGTATTAATCCTGGACGATAGGACCCATGCCCCATCCCACCCGCTTCCCGCTGTTCAATGTATTTTTCTAGTCAACTTTGTCCCCTTATTACTTCCGGTGTGATCCGGTTTTTTTTTTTTTTTTTAAACACACTTGACATTGTGAGTTTTTTTGCTTTTCTTACCATGCTATTCCTATGGGGTTTTTAGCCTTTTTTCCCCTCTTTTTCTACATTCTAAAGTGGCGGTGGTTCCCGCCCACCACCGGCAAGATTTATACTAGGCGAGTCGTATTAATCCTGGACGATAGGACCCATGTGCTAAATTTGGGTAATTTAAGTCAATATATGTATGTGTATATAATTCATTTTGTGTATATAATTCGTAAAATCTGAACTATACTGAACATTTTAATTCATTCATTTATGATTTTACGAACTTTACTTCTAAAAGTTATGGTAAGAATTATAACTAATATCGAGACCTAATTTATTGCATTTTTCAATTTTAACTCTATTTTCTTAAATATGCTTATATGCTACTATCCGAAAGATATTTCGATTGACTTGCTACATAAACAGATACGTTTCTGAGGGGGAGGGGCTTCCGCCCCCTCACCCCCCTGCTGTATCTCTCTTTCTATACCTATCTGTATATATATGTGTGTGCATCAGTGGCGTATCGTGAATTACGTTTAGGGCATGCTGCACATGAGTAGTTAGAAACAGTACATGAAAACTGATATTTAAGCATCTTATTGGCTAATTCGCTCGTTTCGAGAAACAACGTAGATATTACGACGTTTAAATAGCCAATCAAATGAACGAGCTTTCCAGCAGTATGGAGCATACACAAAACTTCACTCACGATACGCCACTGGTGTGTATATATATGTATTCCTAATAGCTGACAGTCTTGTATTAATTCCCTGTAATTCATACATATTGGTATCAAATTTCATGCAAAAAGATTACATTGCATATCGGAATTATTTTGTGTAACCCTGTAAACTAATTACCAATTCAATGCCAACAATTTTCAAAAAAAAAAAAAAAAAAAAAATTAAATTAAAAAAAATCCTTTTAAAATTCTAATAAAATTTCATTATATTTAATGGGGTGTAACCATGTTAAAATACACTTTTAAGAAATACCGACTATAGACCGTAATAGTACGAAATTCTTTTATGTATCCCGGAAACAACTCGGACGCCAATAATAAGAATACACCTAATTAATTATAACTCATTAATTTTTCAAACTGATTTGACATCATTTGGATGAATACAGTACGTCATCGGAATTCTTTTGTGAATCATAAACAACATAAACATTGCATACACTAGTAAAAACTATTCAGCTTATTCTACATTCTTCGTGAATAATTATTTGAAATTTGACATAATTTGGATGATTACGTGACATTGTCAGAACACTTTTCTAAGGACCTGCACATTAATTAGGAAGCCTAAGAGCACATATTTTCTGCAGAAAACACAAGTGTAAGCATCTCACTAACGTATGCTAGTTTGATTTTGTTGATTGCAAAGTAATGATGTTAAAATGCGTTTAAACGAAATTCACCCCCATCTACCGTAATGATAAGAATTTTGGCATGTCCTTGTACACAATTCATAAACAATATAGGCATAACAAATTATACAGCTATTTTTATGCAGAAACTGAACGTGTGTGCGAATTTGCAAATCCATCAGAGGATTTTTGCGTTCTCTATTATGCGGTACATACAAATTTTGCCCACAGGCCGTATTGATAAGATAAATTTTGGCGTGGCCCTGTACACGAACTACAAATGGAATACACACCCAAAACTATACAGCTAATTTCGTGTGGCTTATAAACATGTGTACCAAACTGCAAGTCAGTAGCGTGATTTTTGCGGCCGCTAACGCGGTACATACAAAATCTTCTCATAGGCCGCAATGATAAGAAAAACTTTGGCGTGTCTCTGTACTCGAACTACAAATTGAATACACACCCAAAACTATACTGCTAATTTTGTGCGACTCATGAACATGTGTACCAAATTGCAAGTCAATAGCCTGATTTTTGCGGCCGCTATCGCGCGACAAACAGACAGACACACATCCGGATTCCAAAATCTTTTTGAGTCTCAACAGGGAGGCCTCCACTGACGCAATAAAGTTAGTTTTACAAATTTCTTATTTATTTTTAGGAACAGAAAATCCTTCAAAATAAACTATATATCTTTTATGTAAGTGTGTCGGCAAAGTCATAAGGCAATAGAGGTGAAGATTTTTTTTTTTTTTTTTTTTTTTTTTATCTTGCGGATGTGTTGGTTAAAAAGAACTTTTGAGAAAGTAAGCCCTAATGTTTGGAAATTCAATAATTTCGATTTTGATATCAGTTACAATTTTGTTTATACATTTTGTACCAAAGTACGTAATATCAGAAATAAGGCGCATTAAAATGTTTAGAATTGTTTATTTTTCAAATAATACTTCTTTCTTTAAAAATTTTTCAAGTTTATGTCAAGGTTCATCCAAAGCCCATGTTATTCGATGGCGAAATTTGTTTATAGAATTACACATTACTTGACTCTTATAGTCAAATTGTGTTTTAATATACAGGGTGTTTATAAAGTCCCGGACCCATTTTGATGTTTAATAACTCATAAAATAATAAAGATAGATTAAAATTAATAACATAAAAGGTTAGATAGACTCAAAAAGTTTCATGACCCTTGTCAATGAACTTCCACGTGTGCCCCCTTCGTCGCACGGTTCAAGTCGATAGTCAATTTCACGTCAGGTAGCGGTTCTAGTTAGTTTTAGTTTCTGTGTACCACCATAAAATCTGTGCTTTCTCTTGTGGTGTATGCATTCTCCTTAATATCCGCTCGAATAAAACATCACATACAAAAGTACTACATAGAACAAACACATCAAAAGTAAACATAACATTGCAATAGTTGCCAAAAACAAAAGAGAGAAAAATGCAATTAAAAAGCAGACGATATTTAGAAAAGTACAGATATTTGGACTGGAAAATGAAATTATCTGAAATTAACCACACGCGCAGACGATATTTACAAAAGTAAAGATATTCAAACCTGAAAAGAAAATATATGAGTTATTCCATCAATAAATGCCATAAGTTTGTTTATATCTTCATTATTTTATGAGTTATTAAACATCAAAAGGGGTCCGGGACTTTATAAACACCCTGTTTATTCAAAATACGCAACAGTTAAATTAGTATTCGTTTTCCAAAAATTTATTTATAAAAAAAAAAAAATTATTTGAATTTTGAGTTTAATAATGCGAATTTTTACTTAATGCATTTTTTTTCATTTTTTAGCAGTAAAAGGAAATACTAAAATTTAAAAAAAATCAATTTTTGGAAAACGGCTACTCATTTACCGAATGTAAATTTTCTGAATATGAAAACGGAATTTAAAAATATCAAGTAGGTAATGAGTAGTTCTGTAAACAATTTTCGCCACAGAGTTAGATGGGACTCGACACGGGGAAATCTTAAGAGGAAGTGGGCAGCCTTAATTGATCAAAAAGTCTATGATCATAGTCTATGTACTAGGCGAGTCGTATTAATCCTGGACGATAGGACCCATGCCCCATCCCACCCGGTTCCCGCTGTTCAATGTATTTTTCTAGTCAACTTTGCCCCCTTATTACTTCCGGTGTGATCCGTTTTTTTTTTTTTTTTTTTTTAAACACACTTGACATTGTGAGTTTTTTTGCTTTTCTTCCCATGCTATTCCTATGGGGTTTTTAGCCTTTTTCCCCCTCTTTTTCTACATTCTAAAGTGGCGGTGGTTCCCGCCCACCACCGGCAAGATTTATACTAGGCGAGTCGTATTAATCCTGGACGATAGGACCCATGTGCTAAATTTGGGTAATTTAAGTCAATATATGTATGTGTATATAATTCATTTTGTGTATATAATTCGTAAAATCTGAACTATACTGAACATTTTAATTCATTCTAAAGTGGCGGTGGTCTATGGTTTTTTTTTTGTTGTTGTTCCCGTGTAAATTTATAAATAAAACTTCTATTACTTTTTTGTATGTAGAATTTTCAGTGAAATCTTCCAAAATCGTATTTCATACAGCATGTTTTTTTTTCTTAACCTGAAGCATAATCAACGCCAAAGTTTTTCATCACAAAGAGAAGAGAAAATTCAGATGAGATAAGTGAGTTTAACGTCGTCTAATAGCTACGCTTTTGTTTAAATAACGATGCTCTGGGATTCATCCGTAGACATGCAGTCACAATTTTGATGATCTGTGGAGGGAATGGCTCCTACGCTTTGGTATTCCCTACAGGTAAAAAGAAGAGTGCAAAAATGATATAAATCTTTAAGAAAACTCTATAATTCCTTGTTTTATGAATACAAGCGTTTTAGAACTGAAGACTCCTTTTGTTCTAACTTAATAACATACTGACTCCACTCGAACTTTAACTTAATATTTATGATAAGTCATGGTACTTCATGGTCTTCAATGGTACATTATATATCTAGTTGTACGTATAATTCACTAATATCTTAAATTTATGAGAAATTACAGAGGCATATTGCTGTGTTACTCCACGTTATTGTCATGCGTCAACTAACTGCGCAATCGTGGATGTTTTCAATGAAAAAAAAAAAAAAAAATATCCCAAAAGGAATTGTAAAAATTCCTAAAAAATTGCAAGGGCTCTTTACAATTGTTTTGAGTCAAAATAATAGCATGATTCTTTATAAGGCGAAAAAAATTAGTCACGAGTGCAGCATAAACGCAACAACATTGTACTCTCGTTTGTTAAAGTATCGTGTTGTAATTTCTATATCATATATGTAAATAACTATGAAACACTTGATCAAAAATAGAGTTGATTTAATGAAAATAAATCGCCCTGTTTATTTATTTATCTTTAACAATGAAACTGAGAGACAGAGAAAATCCACACGTCCTTTAATTTGTTAATCCTAATCTTATTTCATACAATAATGTTATTTTAGTAAGTAAATGGTTAGTAAATAAATTTAATAAAAATTCTGTATTCGCCTCTTATTTCGATATTACAAGCTATTACGGAAGAACATGTGATTATTATGAAAATTCCCTATTCGCTTCTTATTCTAACACTAAGAGCTGTTATGGAAGTACAATCAATTATTATACAAATTCCGTATTCGCTTCATATTGTATAACTACGAGCCATTACGGAAGTAGTATATGTAATTGTTATGTATTCTAACGCCTGTAAAATCGTTTATCAGATACATAAAAAATGCAGTGAACTAGTGGGTCAAGATAGTGAGAGCTCATTCAAAATTCTAAATTGTTGAAATGCCTGAAATCCACTCATCTAGAAAAACGCATCTAAACCAGAGTCAACCGCTTGTAACTTCCCATCGATGTAAGTTGATATAGCGGTCAACCTGTGGGAATTCGTCCTTGAATCTCGAAGCTAATTCGTCCTTCAAAACAAAAATCAGGGCAATGTGGTGAAGTGTTTGTTCAGGCTGATGAAGAATTAATTGTAATAGAATGTGGATTTTATTATTGTTTAAACAGGATCAGAATACTAAGTCGTAATAATTAATATGGATGTCTGAAATTTTAACAGTCGAATGAAAGTTTGTCTATTATGATATATTTAGAGCGATGGCATCGGTAGCACGCCCTCTGGGTTGTTTCTTTTAACATTTATTTTTAATTAAACTAATATATATATATATATATATATATTATTATTGACTGTCTAATAAATTTATTCCGGTTTAAATTATTCTATTAAAAAGGTATAAGTCTTGGATTTTTTTTTTTTTTTTTTTTAAGAAAATAATGAGTTTTAAACAGAAAGGTCATATTAGTATTCTTTTCATATTGATGAGATTAATGCAATTATGAACTAAATATTTATCCTAGTTTTACATAGCAGAAGAAATATAATTAATTAGTTAAAAGAAAAAAGAAAGAAATGTTATCAGATTTTATCGAAGGTTTTTCATAATAAATATGTTGAATAACCTTGAAATTCTAAATCCCTAAAAAAAGTGTAGTTTTATATATCTATTTATATAAAGCTGATTATATGTTTGTCCGGATATTTAATTCGCTATGCAAATCTACGTCGTTCAAGTGACCGCTACGAAAAATAGTATACTTATTAATCAGGACAAAATCTAGCTAATGGCGCATTTTTTTAGTTCAGCCGGATAATTAGATAAAAAGATATTAAATAAAAAACTTATTTAAACTTTAAAATGATTAAAAAGGAAGGAATATTTGATGTCAAAAAATAAAATACATATTTATTTATTTATTTATTTTTTCTGGAATTAAAATACTTTTCATTCCACGTGAATAATAATAAAATTATAAATAAATACATAATTTTTTCTGGAATTAAAATACTTTTCATTCCACGTGAATAATAATAAAATTATAAATCTATATATATAAAAGAAGACTTCCTGAGTGAGGGGGTGATCTATCAACGCCCAGACCAAACCCCTGGACCTAGAAGCATGAAATTTTGTGACAATGTTCTTTCCATGACGTAGGCATCCACTAAGAAGCGATTTTACAAAATTCGCCCCCCAAGGGGGGGAGGGGGGGAAAAACGTGATTTCACAAAATCCTTCATATCTCAAACAAAAAAAACAGATATCCGTAAAATTTTTGCTTTAAAATATAGCTAACACAAATGTCTAAAAACCAATTTCTGGAATTTTCAAAATTCGGTCCCCAAGGGGGGCGGGGGGGCAAAACGTGATTTCACATGCGTAAAAACGTGATTTCGCATAATCCTATATATCTCAAACAAAAAAATAGATATGCGTGAAATTTTTGCTCTAAAATATAGCTAATGCAAATATCTAAAAACCAATTTCTGGAATTTTAGAAATTCAGCCCCGAGGTGGGGCAGCAGGGGGGGGGAGAGGGGGGGGGCAAAAAATAAAAAGAGAGTTAGATCGTTCAAAATTGGTATATAGAGGTTTTCGATACCTGCAAATCGATTTCGGATATTTTCGAATTTATAAAATTATTAGGAGGTGCGAGAAGGGGGGGGGCGGCAAGGGGGGGCTATGGGGCAAAAACAAATAGAAATACAGTTAGGCCGTTCAAAATTGGTACAGTTAGGTTTTAGATGCCTGCAAGTCGAATGGGGATATTTTCGAAAGTGTAAAGTTATTAGGAGGGCCGGGAAAGGGGGGGGGGGAGGGGGGCAAAAAAATAAAAATAGAGTTAGATCGTTCAAAACTGGTATATAGATGTTTTCGATACTTACAAATCGATTGCGGATACTTTCGAATTTTTAAAATTATTAGGTGGGGCGGGAAGGGGGGGGGCGGTAAGGGGGGGGCTATGGTAAAAAACAAATAGAAATACAGTTAGGCCGTTCAAAATTGGTACAGTTAGGTTTTAGATGCCTGCAAGTCGAATGGGGATATTTTCGAAAGTGTAAAGTTATTAGGAGGGCCGGGAAAGGGGGAGGGGAGGGGGAGGAGGGGGGCAAAAAAATAAAAATAGAGTTAGATCGCTCAAAATTGGTATATAGATGTTTTCGATACTTACAAATCGATTGCGGATACTTTCGAATTTTTAAAATTATTAGGTGGGGCGGGAAGGGGGGGCGGTAAGGGGGGGGGCTATGGTAAAAAACAAATAGAAATACAGTTAGGCCGTTCAAAATCGGTACAGATAGGTTTTAGAGGCCTGCAAGTCGAATGGGGATTTTTTTGAAAGTATAAAGTTATTAGGAGGGCCGGGAAGGGGGGGGGGCAGAGGGGCAAAAAAAAAAGAAAATAGAGTTAGATCATTCAAAATTGGTACATAGAGGTTTCCAATACCTACAATTCGATTGCGGATATTTTCGAATTTTTAAAATTATTGGGAGGGCGGGAAGGGGGGGGGAGTAGAGCGGTAAAAAAATAAAAATAGAGATATATCGTTCAAAACTGGTGCATAGAGGTTTTTGATACTTACAAATCGATTGCGGATATTTTCAAATTTGTAAAATTATTAGGATAGACAGGAGGGGGGGCGAAGTGGGAAAATAATAGAAATAAGAGTTAGAGCATTTTGGGAATTTTTTCCGAAGGCAGTGAGAACCCGGTGCGACATTTTTCCTACTCAGATTTTGTTTCTCTTTTTTTTCATGTGATAAAAATTAATGCAATTTTGAGAATTCATTATAGTGATTCATTTAAAAATAGGGACCAGCGAAGCGGGCGTTGCCTGCTAGTAAATACATAAAAATAAATAAATAGTTACGCTACAAAAACTGGTGCATTTTTTTTAAAGAGGAATTCGCGTGTAAATTAATAGTTTCATTAGTTAAATTTGGTATTAAATTAAAATTTTTATTTAATTAAGTAATACTTTTCTTTTCTACAGTAAAACAAAATTTTTCATTTTTATTGGTACTTATGTGTAACTTGCGAGGTTCTTTTACATTCTCACCTTAACTGTCAGTATTATTATTATTATTATTATTATTATGTTATGGAACAGCTTAAATATCGGACCACTTTGGCAAATTTTGAAATTTGCCAGCAAAGTAGCTGCGGCCATTTCTCGTCAAGATCTTTAGTTACGCAATTGCGAAGCCATTTCAATTCATCGCTAAAATAGCAAAAATATTTAAGTCTCCAAGGGAGTCCAATACTAAAGCTGTGCCTTTTGTATTTATTTATTTAAAACATTTTCTATTAAAGACTTCGGGAAATGTTTAATGCATTTCTCTTTCCATTTCACATCTTTTTTCAGTTTTTTTTAAATTGATTTCAAAAATTCTATAGACACTACTTTAACCGGAACAACGCGGGGTAGACCTGTAGTATATATATATATATATATATATATATATATATATATATATATATATAATTGCCTTATTAGGAAATAAAAAACGTTTGGGATATGTATAATCTAAATACTATATACTTCTCGAAAAGATAGTGTTATACAGATAAATTGAATATTTTTTATCTATAAAATAATAAAATAGAAATATCATTATATTTATAAAACAAAAGCAAGATAGCTACGAAAATTCATTATGTACTTAAAAAGTTTGCATTAATTTGAAAAACTGAAAGTTTTTTATTTGAAAAGTTTTGAAAGTTTGTGTTAATTCGTTTTTTACTTTCTTCTATATGTATATATAGAGAAAGTATTGGATTCGTGAAAATTTTTGAACTTCAGTTTTCGATGGATTTACACGTTTTGGGTTGCCCTGAATACGTTTCGACTATTTTTAGAAAATGTCTGCCAGTCTGTCTGTTTGTGTGTGGGTGTGTATCACAAATATTGTGGACGCAGTATCTCACGAATCAATGAACGAAATTTACCCAAACTTGGTATTTAGTTGGACCCTGGCATAAACTGTTGCTGATCAGATTTGGGGATGAATCGCTCAACAGGTGGCGCTGTAATTCCATTTTTTTCTAAATTTTTAACATGGCTGTATAGAACACAATTTCTTATGAATGTATATAATGGGAGTAACTTATAACGTGTGATAGTAAAATTAATATGAATTATTGATAATAGTAGAAGTAAACGAGGAAAAAAAGTTTGTGCATGTGGGAGCATCGCTTCCCCCTCTGGGGCAGAAGAACACCCCTGGGGGTGTAAATTTTTAATATGGGTATATTTCGAAAGATCTCGTCAATAGCTTTAAAATTAATGGTTGAACCATAGATCTATGATAATTTAAAACAAAACTATCTAATTTTTTTCGGTTTTTAACGGAGGAAATTTTTTTTTTATGATATTGGCAAAAAACTGACTTTCTTTCGGCATTAGGTGATATATAATTCTGTCAGATAAAAATCGTTTGCATTTATAATAGAAAATAATTTTATAATTTAATAAATAATTTGTGCTGCATGAATTTTGTAAAAAATTATATAGAAGAAAGTTATGTGTGGCCACATCATATAGTTTCAAGTTGCAGTTGTGTAATTCATGCTTTTGTTAAATAAAAGAATTAAAGTATTGTTAATAAGTTATACTGCCACAGAATGAAGGATTTAGAGAAAATGTATCTAGAATCTCTGACAAGATAAAATGGAGTAACAATATAATATACAGGGGTCGTACTTTCCGTATTTTTTCTTATTTTCTTTCTTGTGTCGTACTTTCTAACAGGGTAGCATATACAAAATTTCCTATAAATGTACACAATGAGGATTTATTTTAACAAATGTAGTGAAACCTAAAATTATTTTTATAAGTTAACAATAAAACTAAATTCGAAAAACTGGCGTACAAACAATAGAAAGATATTAAAACTTCTTCACACACCATGAATTTTAAGTCAGCACAACTGACTTAAAATTGATGGTGTGTGAAGAAGTTTTAATATCTTTCTAAGTTAACAATAGTTAACGAGATTTTCTTTTTTTTTTTTTACATGTAAGAGCTACGCTTCCGTCCGCCTCTTGTGGGAAATAACTTCCTCCGGGTGTTAGTTAACTAGCAATAGATGTATTTTTCAAAAGAATTGGTCAATGCATTTAAAACGAGTAGTTGAACCATATATCTGCTACAATTTAAAACAAAGTTACCTCATCAGTGGCCGAGCGGTTCTGCGATAAAAGCTGGTAGACGAGAAGTGCCGTGTAAAAATGGAGACAAAAGTATCTAAATGGCAGGGGGTAGTTGTGACCACCCCACTATACTTTTGTCTCCATTTTTACTTTCGCTCCTCTTCAGTTACATTTGTTGATGTTATTTTTTCATTCTATTTAGAATTATAATGTACATTAGAAAGGAGCAGCATTGGGCTCATCTAATGATACTTTTTGTATGTTAAATTAAGAATTTCCACATTCCTACATTTGTACAATATATATATATATATATATATATATATATATATATATATATATATATATATATATATACAGGGTGTTCTAAAAGTCCCACACCTCCCTCCTAACTCGAAAATGAGTCGGGATTATGAAAAATGGCGAAACACGTTTCAATGAATTCGAGAGGAACCTCTTTTGGTGTAAAAAAGTTTGGGCCTGAATGGGGGGTGGAGGGGCTAGGGAGGGCAACTTTAAAATTTGAAACGGGAAGATATGTCTTGTGGTACATCCCTGGAAACGTCTCTTCAAAACAATCAATTTGATATAAATAGTTTCGCCCTACGATGATTATTAAAGGAGATACTTGAGTTTTTAGACTTTTGAAGTGTGGATTTTATACTTATGTATCCCCTTTAATAATCATCGCAGTACAAAACTATTTATATCAAAATCATTGTCTTGAAAAGACGTTTCCAGGGCAGCATCACAAGAGATACTTTCCTGTTTGAAATTTTTAAGTTGCCCTCTCTAGCAGCACTACTGCTACTCCCTTGCCCGGGCACAAGCATTTTTGGGCAAAGTATGTCTTGTGATACATTCCTGGAAACGTCTCTGCAAGACAATGAATTTGATATAAACAGTTTTGTCCTGCAATGATTATTAAAGGGGATTCATAAGTATAAAATTCACATTTCAAAAGTCTAAAAAAACTCCTGTATCTCCCTTAATAATCAACGTAAGGCAAAACTATTTGCATCAAATTCATTGTTTTGAAAAGACGTTTCCAGGGACGTATCACAAGATATAACTTCCTACTTTAAATTTTAAAATGGCTCTCCCCAGCGGCCCCCCTAGCCCCCCCCCGGACCCAAAATTTTTTCACCAAAAGAGGTCCCTCTCAAATTCATTGAACATGTGTTTCGCCATTTTCCACAATTTCGGTTCATTTTCGAGTTAGGAGGGGGATGTGGAACTTTTGGGTCACCATGTATATATACACTGCATAAAAAAAAGTTGACGGACAATTCTTTACAATTTTTTTAAACTCAGTCTTTGTGTAATAGGAATATCAATTAAAATTCTTTAACATGTTTATACTTATCAATCTTCATATTTTTGACAGACAAATAAAAATATTCAATTATTTATAATTTTAATGTAGGAAAATGCAGAAAAGAGAAAAGATATACCCAATATACCCAAAGATATACCGTCTAATTTTTTTTTAAAAAGTAGACGGACACTGGTCAAAAACTGCAATTATCTAAGTGGGTGTTTCTTGTGGAATACCAGTTTTGCATGGACATGTACATTTGGCCTTTTGCCAATTGCTAACGTGCTTGACAACATGGTTTTACGTAGTTAAATTTCTTGGAGATGAATGCACCATGCCACGAGGAATTCCTCTAACTGATTACCAGAAAGGACAGAATATAGCGCTGAAAAATGTTAATAAAGGAGTCAGAGAAATTAGTAGGTTACTTCTAATAAGCAAAAGTAGCATCAGCGATTTTCTACGTACTCCTGAAGCCCATGACGTAAAGAAAAAGAGTGGCCGGCCAAAGAAACTTTCGCTTAGAGACCAATTCCCAGAGTTCGAATAAGCACAAGAATTACTAACGTAACTTCTCAGAGAATTTATAACTACATTAAGCACTCAGAGCTCTTTCAATATAAGAAAAGAAAACATCATCCATGCTGGAAGGATCACCACGTGACAGAACGCCTACAGTGGGCTCAAAACCATATGTCTTGTACTAAAGAATGGATATCTGTAGTTTTTTCAGATGAGAAAAAATTTAATTTAGACGGTCCAGATGGATATCAATATTATTGGCACAGTTTGGAGAAAGAAGACGAAGTGTACTCTACTCGGCAAGTTGGTGGTGGTGGCGTGATGGTGTGGCTAGCTGTTGGCTATGGTGGAAGGACAAATTTAGTGCTCCTAAGTAAGAAGCAGACTCACAAAGATTATATTGAAACACTAAGCAGTGAGCTTTTACCATTTCCGTGTGATCTTGGAGGAGAAAACTGGATTTTCCAACAAGATGGAGCGCCAATATAACAACGTTAAAAAATGGTTTCATGAGAACAACTTCATTGTTTTACCCTGGCCAGCCAAGAGTCCGGATATGAATCCTGAAGAAAACATTTGAGCTATACTTGTTCATAAAATTTATGAGGGTGGACGCCAGTATGAATCAATTGACCAGCTCAAAGAAACTCTTACAAGAATTTGGGAAATTTTCTGTCAAAAAAAGATTCAGAATCTCATTGATTCGATGCCTAACAGAGTATACGAACTTATTAAAGCAAATGGGAGACGAAACCCTTACTAAAAACGTTTTATTTTAGAGATACAAGATGTGTCCGTCTACTTTTTTTTTAAAAAAATTACAGTGCAAATATGCACCATTTTTGTTTCCTGAATTTTTCATCTACATAATTCAAAAAGATTGAATCTATATCCAAAAAATAATAATATATGATGTCTCAAGAATATAATTATATAAAAGAAATGAACCTCATATCTCTAATTAAAGAAATAAACGGCTTTAAAGTATTACAGATAAGTGTCCGTCTACTTTTTTTATACAGTGTATATATATTACTATATCATGCGTAAAACACAAATTTAATTTCTGTAAAATAAACGGATTCGTATAGGAAAATATCGAAGAAAGTTTTGTGATGGGCACAACAAACTAGTTTTTTAAAGTAAAATTCATTTACGTTTAAAAAAAGATAGAAGCTTTCGGCAGCATTGTGCGAAAGCGGAATTCCATTCATAACATTGGTTTTTTGTAATGCTGAAGCAGAATCGTTAATCTGAATAATGACTATCAGAAACTCCTAATCTTCTGATCTACGTTTCCATTAGTTCAAAACCTATTCTTCACCATTAAATATAACGAAGTTATATTTTACGTTATTTTACTTGGATAAATCAATCGATTATCTTCTTATCGGCTTAATCGACCACCGTAGTCGTTTCTTCAGCAGTAGTAAATACAACTTTCCTGTCTAATTAAATGAACTAGTATCGCCCAGTGGTCGAAACGCGACCATTTTTTTTGCAATGCGAGGCAAAGCAAAGTTATTGCCTTGTCCTAAACGGAATGCAATTGCAATACAGCTGCGGCAATTGTTTGCCGATATTCACTCTAACTGAATCAGCAGAGTTTTACTTAATATAACTATTTCTCTCTGTAGATGTTAGCCTTTCCTGAAATGAGAGAAAATCGCAACGTGAAAACGCCCCTTGTTGTGTGATACAGCCCAGAAGCTAATAGGTACCATGTCAAACCAAGGCCCAACCAAGTATCAAATTCTGTTAAATTAATTCGATTGGTTCAAAAGTTTTTTTTTTTTTTTTTTTGAACAAAAAAAAAAAAAAAAAAAAAAAAAAAAAAAAAGATATTTTTCAAAAATGGTCGAATTGAGTTCGGGAAATTTCAAAACGTGTAAATTTATCGAAAACCGAAAATCTAAAACTTTTCTGAATCTTATATTTTCTACTTATATATGCAGAGGAAATAATAATAAATCCACTTTTTAATAATATTATAGTTTTAAAAAAATTAAAGAACACGCTTTTATAGAAATGTGAACTAAAAAGCACAAAATATCTATCTTAGTATTAAAATTCAGGGTAAGAGAAAATCGTGTGAGTGACACACCGTAATATTTACATACATTTAAATCTTTAATTAAAATAACTTAGAACTATTAAAAACCACTTTTAAAATATCTCCCCTGACGGGGATCGAACGCTGGACCTTTAAGTTAGTTGCGCGGCGCCTTACCTCTACGCCACATCGTTCACGCAGGGAAAGTATTTTTTTTACAATATAAATTTTTTTTGCTCCCAGAGAAGTTACAAACAAACATACATACATACATACAGGTGAAGCTAATAAAAGCGTGTTAAAAAATAAAAATAAGTAGTCAATTTCACTTAATTAAAATGCAAGGAAATCTCAAAACGTGTAAATTCATCGAAAACCGGAAATCCAATGTTTTTATGTATCTTCTACTTGCTTCTTCTACCCACAAAAGCTAGCAATAAAGACACTTTTTTAAAAAATAAGTAGCCAATTTCATTTAATTGAAACGTAAAGAAAGCTCAAAACATGTAAATTCAGCAAAAAACGGAAATCGGAATTTTTTCCGTATCGTCTACTTATACATGCAGCAGTTAGAAACAAATCCATTTTCCTTTTATTTAGTATATTAGTTGAATATTTTTTTGTTTAAATATCACCCTTTGAAATGAAATGTTTATGTTTACATTCGAAACTGGAAGTTTGCCATTTTTTTTTTCTGGAGTTTTGTGATTTTAAATTAAAATTTTATCAATTTTACAGAAAAAATAACTCAATCAAACACATGTAGACAGTAACTTATATATAACTATACCCAAATATCGGAATTAAAATCGGCAGATAATTTCCGTTATTTTTTAATAATTTTTTACAAATAATCCAATGGACGATTAACATAATAGAAAATCTTTTTCATGGCTCCATGGACAGACAGTGAGGTCATCACTTCGCTTGCGTATAGTGATGCTACATTATACAAATTACTGTGTTTTATTTGAGCTTTATGAAATTGCCAGATTTAACAACTTTCTACTTTTAGGTATTTTTTAATGTAAAGAAATACGTGTATAAAAGGGAAAAATGAGGGGAAATGCATAAAAAATAAAAGTATTTCTAAATACCTTCTTGACATCGTAAGAAAATAATATTTGTATTCGCACCTTCCGGCTAACCATACCTTTCGAATGATATCATTTTCAACCCTCTACTCCCATAATTAATATGTTAAAAAGGGACTACAAATTTTATGCTTGCCTATCCGCGTTTGTAATTATCGATAGATGGCGCTTTTTCAGTTTTTGTTGTTAGTAAATATTATAGCCACTTGTATTTATTATTGTTCTTTTTGTTATTCTACTTAATATTCGTACTATAATTTCTCCGCCATTACATCATGGAAAATTGATTGCTTTTGGAAAAAAATTATTCAGTTTATTCAAAGTTCGATCGAAAGTAGATTTTTAACTGAAGTTGAACAAATATTAGCTTCAAATCATCTGATTAATTCTTTACTTCCATTAGCCGAAGCAACTGAAATTTTAAATTTGTCATTTGGAAATAAATGGAAGCTTAATTCTGGATTTCTTGGTCCTTTGAGTTACACTGGAGCACACAACAGTATGTGTTATCTTTTTTACCAGATTTATTCATTTTTATTCAATAAATATATGTGAAACTAAACATCGGCATGAAATGGCGGCTTAATGAAAGCCGAATTAAAGCATGTTTATTGTAATTTCACCTTAGCCCAGCAGAGGGCGAGCATTTCATTACAATCGCGGATTAATATATAGATAACAGAAGTTTATATATTTTTTTACGAAACAGGTTTTTGCTTACATATTTATTTAATAGTAGTAACTCAAGCAAAATAAATCCGTTTACATATGAAATATATTGATATTTTAATTTGGAATTTATCTTTTAACAAATTAATTCAAACAGGGTTTTAAAACTTTATATCAAAGATTCCTGAAATGTTGTATATCATATTGTTGGGGCATGAGATACTTTTTATTTTTGAAAACCTTTTTTGTATACGGTTATATAAAATTTAAAAATTGTTATTCTTAAAACTGAATCTTCTAAATCTTTTCCCGATTTTACGAAAATCAGTGTTACTTTCTTACATATATACATATCTAATCTATATATTATGAAAACCTTTTCAAACATTGCATAGACATATGAGAAACTGGAAAGAGAAGAAAAAATAAATAACAAAAAGAAGAAAAAGAAAAAGAATCCAAATGAACAGCAGTACATCATCAAGGGCTTTTACTGAATATTGTATGCAAACAGATGTAATTTCGGTTATGCTATATTTGTAAAAAAAATTGCTGTGTACAAAGTCCAATTAACACTGAAAAGGACGTTACAAATTAAATCAAAAGCAACGAAATTTCTAGGAAGGTAAAATTAAATGGGTAAAAATTCATATGAAAAATGAAATTGAACAATTATTAACTTTACGTAATTTTTTTATTACTGATAAAAGTTGAGGATAAAATTTTTATATTACTGATAATTACTGATCATCGGTAGTTTACCAAACATGGCTTCGTTTTAGTATACAATATTCAATTAAATTTGTATTTATATACAAACCTTTTTGTGATAATATTGTTTTAAATCTTGAACATTTTTATTTTGAATTATTTATAATTGTATGTTTAACCCTTCTCTCAAAGAGTTGCTGAAATGATCTGCTTTTAGAGTTCGTAGACGGAAAGTACCGAGTTCGAACGCAGGTCGCACTTATCTGCCATATGCTTCGAAGTTTTTCTGTGTTTTCTTTGAAACTCGCGTTATTAGGGTTAAGATCCTTTAAATAATCCCACAAAGAGTATTCTACAGAGGTTTAAAACCGTTGCGTAACTGTATGATCTTAAGCCCCCCCCCCCCCTGTGATATAGATTATCACATATTATAAAATTTATATTTTCTCTTTAAAGGAACAGGTAAATTATCTAAACAAATTAAATTATAAATTAAATTCTTTAATAAATCAACTATTTAAAATATAATGGAATAACAATTTTATCCTATAAATAATAAATTTTACAATATGCATTTTCTAATTTTTATATCTTTCCTTTCAGGCCTTTTTCAATGTAGCTGAAACAAACAAAAAAAAAATCTTTGTTCAGTTCCCAGTATTCATTTAGCAAGCCTAACGTACTGGAAATTCTTTTTGCTCTGTAAATGATAATGTTTTGACTTATTTCTATCCTTTTGTTTTGTGAAACCAGAAGATAATTAATTCGGTCTCTTTTAATCTTACATCGAAATGCAACTCCTGCAACCTCTTGTCACCAATTTTACATCAACGGTTAAATAGAATATTTGCTTAGTTAGTTATTTTCCCAGGGTCTAAAGCTTGGCGAAATCATGCCAACATTCACTAACAACGGTCAATGAATTGCTCGTCACTTTTTGAAAATATACATATGAATATTCCTAAAGTAAAGCAACCATTCTCTATCTTCACACTTTGAACTTGGCGTGTAATTAAACGCCAAATGCATTGTCATTTGTTTTACTTCAGTTTAGGAGCTTACACTTTCTTTCTCATCTCCAAACATGTAAGAGCTCAAGAGTGATTCGGGCCGCCGGATCATCGGTACTGTTTCCCCACTCCAGAATGTTTTCGTTAAAAAAAAACTTGTATTCCTTTAATTGACTATGGTCACGTGAATTGAAAGATTTTTAATAAAACCGGCATGAGAACCATATATGTCTCTGAGTTAATTCCGAGCCTGGACCTTTTATAGAAATTAACTTTTAATAATGTTTTTACTTTTCAGCCAACAGCCATCAACAAAAATATACTTTCTTGTACGATGGCCGCTCATCATCTTCACACCCCCCCCCTCCCACCACCACCACCACATTATGTCTCAACAATGTATTAAAAACAAAAATCACAGTACTTTACTATTATCTTCGGCCCATATGGCCCTATTCGGCCTTCAGTTGCCAGATGCCAGATTCGAATCCCAATTCGAGCATGAGTGTCCGTAGATGTTCGGAAACTCCATTGAAACTTAAGTCCTGATCTAATGAGTCGTGATGTGTAAAACATTACCGTAGAGCATCACTAACCAAAATCTGTGCTTTTTTTTTTTTAATTAGTATAAAGCTATCGATAATTTTATCCTTATTTCCGTTTTTTTTTTTTTTTTAACCACTATTTTCTAACATAATCCTCGTCCTACTTAATCACAACAAATCATTATGAAAGGATGATAAAAAATTCTGTATGTAAATAGTGGTTGAAAAATTATATTTAAAATCTTATCTTTGCAAATCTACTATTTGAGTATTGAAAACAAATGAGTACTTGACTGTGAAAAGTATTTGTAATTTTCAGTTTTTAAAGTATTCTTTACTCACTACTAAAGCTATCAACATATTACTCCAATTTTAAGAGATATAAACGATAAATTTTGCATTAAAATGCAATATAGATAAAATGCGTAAACGGGGAAAATAAATACTCTCTTATTATTTAAGACATTATTACAAACATAAATAAAATATAACTTGATTTTATGAGGCTTTTATTTGTCTTCATTAAACAATATATCTGTTATTTTATCAACATTTTTGTAATAACATATAATGGCTGGAATGTATAATTAATGACTTTTCGCTATTGTTACTGCAGATAAAAATGTTATACAATCTGTTATATAATCGGTAGCGTATCAAACGTGGAATCGCTTCCGAATGTGGTGTTCAACTAAATACGCAATTATACAAGCGTTCTGTGAGAATATTCTACTATCTCTCTTCTGGATATCTACCTGAAGGTTTTAAAGATATCTTAGCCAACTTAACTTTCTCACATTGTTCGTTGCCACACCACAAATGAAGTCTACGATATAATAAGTTCACCTCTTTCACTAATTCGTGATTAGGAAAGTAATTGGCTGTTTATAGCGTCCATTGTTCGTTCAAACATAAAAGCGGTATTACTTTTTCTTGTAATGATATGTTTAAAAACTTGTAAATATTTGAACGACTGTGGTAACGCATGCTGGATTTTATGGTATGTGAGTGGATGTGTAATTATTATTTAAATTTATTAGATAATTGTACACAAAATGAAATGTGAGAACTGTATAATCTTGCTGATCTTTATCAGCTAAGGATTGGCATGGTAGAAGGGGAAATCCTACTCTTATAAATAAATCGTTTATTAGATGGCAAATCTTATATTCAAATTCTTGAAATGTAATTACAAAGTGCATGTTAAACAAACCCATTATAATAAACAAATGTATAAATTCGTTGTATTTTTCTTGCTATACGCACACACTACGCGTCATACATATCAGTTCATAAATACATTTTTTATGTGAGTTTTAAAAATAATCAAATGGTCCAAATTTTGAAACAATATGTTGAATCGATTTCATTAATTCGTTGAGACCTTGATATATGCTATGTAGGTTCCGAATTTCATGCAAATGGGTTCATAAATACGTTTTTGTATTAATTTGAAATCTCCAGGACGCTGTTATTTTATATCGAAATATCGGATAGTATAGATTAATGAACTTCGGCTAGATGTGGGCTTATGTGTATATTACGGCGGTGTGTGTATGTATGTGCATGCATGCAGGTATACATTCAGTGAACACAAGAGAAAACTATATAAAAATTAAATTATGTGAAAATAGAATATACGTGTTACCATAGATTTCAGTACACTATAAATATTATATATATATATATATATATATAATAAACAGATATTTGAAAGTTAATAAAATATTTCAAATATTTAAATTTAAGAAATCCTTCAGACTAAACAATTAATGTGATCAAACTCAAAGCCCACCATGAGTCTAATTAAAATTGGAATAAATCAAGACAATAGGATACACATGAAAATAGGCTTGAATCTTTTCATTATCAAAGGCATGAAAAAAAAAATCAAAGCATGCGAAGTGAATGGTTTTCTTCTACAAAAAGAGCGTAAGCTGAAATTATCTTTGTATCATGTCCACATCATTTACTAATCCCTAATCAAGAGAGAAAGTACACCTAAACTAGTGGATCTGCAGATCAGGAGCCTCAACGTCCTATTTACATCAGACATTATTCAATAGGTCATTTTTATTTATTCCTTATTATATAATAGTATATATTGATTCGATCGACTTGTTACCATAATCAGATACATTCCTGAGGGGGGCGGCCGCCCCCCTCAATCCTCCGCTATGTCTCTATTTGCATATCTTATAAAGTGTTACGGATTTGTAAATAATTGCATTTATTTTTGTATCAATTCTTTGAAAGAAGTTTAGTAAAGTTAATAAAATGCTAATTTTGTGCATTTTTAGTCGTTTTAGCGTTAAAATAGCCTAATTTTCCCTTAAAAACATTTAAAAAAGCTCCAATAAGGGAAGAAATGGATTTGGCGCCAAATTTGGCGACTGTTTCCCTCCTTGGCGATTTTTTTTGGCGACCTTTGCGAGAAAATCCTTATTAGGGATATACCAAATATGGAAGCTCTAATCTCATTATGAGATATGAGAATTTTCCAGAACAGTCTGTGTTCGATAGTAAAGTATAAAAGGAGCATTTTTTCGCCAAGGCAGTCAGTCTCAGATCTGTGTCAGTTTCGTGAAATGCTTGCTTTGCTTTGAGGCTCTTTAGATGAGACTTTCTTTATGTGATATTGCTAAATAGTTTGTACCGTTGTTTTGCTGTTAACAGCTGTTGTTTAAGCTGTGTTTACTGGTTGAATTGAAGCTGATACTTGGTTTATAGACCTGTATTTTTCTGGAACTTTCTGTGAATACATCACTGAATTTTTGCAAGTTTTGCCTTTCATTCTCGGACAACTTACGGACCCCCAAGTACGTAACAATATGTATTCTTAATAAACGACGGTCTTGTATTATTTAACTGAAATTCATAAATACCAAATTTCATAACTACCAAATTTCATACAAAAAAAATTACATATCATATCGGAAATATTTTGCGTAACCTTTAAACTAATTTCCAATTCTATGCCCACAATTGTGAACAAGAAAACATGCTTTTAAAATTCTAACATAAATTCATTATATTTGATGGGGTGTAACCATGTTAAAATAAACTTTTAAGAAATATCGACTATAGACCGTAATAGTACGAAATTATTTTATATATCCCGGAAAAGTAGCCACAGTCATTATAAACGCCAATAATAAGAATAAACTTAATTAATTATAACTCATTAATTTTTCAAACTAATTTGACATCATTTGGATGATTACAGTACATATACTCGGAATTATTTTGTGTGGTCCCATAAATTATTTAGTCTATACATAACCTTTTTTAAGAGTAAACATAATTTTAAGCATCTTTATAATGTATGTTAATTTTATTAAGTTCAATGCAGCATAAACGCATTAAAGTGCGCTCTTAAATAAAAGTTTGTCCATAGGCTCTAATGCTACGAAATTCCTTTTCGTGTCTCTGTAAACAAACCATAAACATTCTATACACCTGTAAAAACTATTCAGCTTACTTTGCGTTTAAAATTAATAATTGTTCCAAATTTAACATCGTTTGGATGACTACGTGACATTGTCAGAACAATTTTGTAAGGTCCTGTACATTAATTAGAAAGCTTAAGAGCACATATTTTCTTCAAACAACATCAGTTAAACATCTTACTCATGTACGCTAGTTTAATTTTCTTGATTGCAAAGTAAAGATGTTAAAATGCGTTTAAACGCAATTCACCGCATACGCCGTAATGTGAAGTATTTTGGCGTGTCCCTGTATACAATCCATAAAAAGTATAGGCCTAAAAAAATAAATAGCTATTTCTATACCGAGCCTGAATATATGTGTCAATTTGCAAATCAATCGGAGAATTTTTGCGGCCGCTATTGCGGTACATACAAATTCTTCCCTTAGGCCGTAATGATAAAAAAAATTTGGCGTGTCCCTGTACACGAACTACAAATGGAATGCACACCCAAAACTATACAGCTAATTTCGTGGGGATCATGAACATGTGTACCAAATTTCAAGTCAATAGCGTGATATTTGCGGCCGCTATCGCACGACAGACAGACAGACAGATGGACAGACGGAACACAAAATCCTTTTGAATCTCAACAGAGGCCTTACACTGACGTTTCAGTAAAAATTCGAAGTCAATAGCTTGATTTTTGCGGTGGCTATCGCGGTACATACAGATTCTTCCCATAGGCCGTAATAATAGAATGACTTTGGCGTGTCCCTGTACACGAACTACAAATGGAATACACACCTAAAACTATACAGCTAATTCCGTTGGGCTCATGAATATGTGTACCAAATTGCAAGTCAATAGCGTGATTTTTGTGGCCGCTATCGCGATACATACAAATTCCCCCCATAAGCCGTAATGATAAGAAAAACTTTGGCGTGTCCCTGTACACGAACTACAAATGGAATATACACCTAAAACTATACAGCTAAATCCGTTGGGCTCATGAATATGTGTACCAAATTGCAAGTCAATAGCGTGATTTTTGTGGCCGCTATCGCGATACATACAAATTCCTCCCTTAGGCCGTAATGATAAGAAAAACTTTGGCGTGTCCCTGTATACGAACTACAAATGGAATACATACCAAAAACTATGCAGCTAATTTTGTGGGGATCATGAACATGTGTACCAAATTTCAAGTCAACAGCGTGATATTTGCGGCCGCTATCACACGACAGACAGACAGACGGAACACAAAATCCTGTTGAGTCTCAACAGAGGCCTTCCACTGACGTTTCGGCAAAAATTGGAAGTCAATAGCTTGATTTTTGCGGTGGCTATCGCGGTACATACAGATTCTTCCCATAGGCCGTAATGATAGAATGACTTTGGCATGTCCCTGTACACGAACTACAAATGGAATACACACCTAAAACTATACAGCTAATTCCGTTGGGCTCATGAATATGTGTACCAAATTTCAAGTCAATAGCGCTATTTTTGCGGCCACTACCGCGATACATACAAATTCCTCCCTTAAGCCGTAATGATAAGAAAAACTTTGGCGTGTCCCTGTATACGAACTACAAATGGAATACATACCAAAACCTATACAGCTAATTTCGTGGGGCTCATGAACATGTGTACCAAATTTCAAGTCAATAGCGCTAATTTTGCGGCCGCTATCGCGCGACAGACAGACAGACAGACGGACAGACAGGCAGACACAGCCCAAAACTGTTTTGAGTCTCAACAGAGGGCCTCCACTGACGTTTCGGCAATTAACCAAGAAATACTAAATTAACCAGCCGAAACCTAAAGAATCTACTAAAAACTACGTTCAACGTATCACTACAACCAACCACCAGTCGGCATTTGAACGAAAGACAATTAAAAAACATTGAATGAATATTGCTGATACGTAATAGGAAGAGAAGAAAGATTGACTCACTAGTTTTGATGTACATAATTTAATTAAATGATTAAAAAATTGCCAAATAAGGGCACACTATAAAATAACAGAATATGCAGAATTTTGCAAATAGAAATGTGAATAAAATCACTCTAATAGATTCGCGCAAAAGCAGCGTAATAATTAAGAATGAAAATATATTGAAAAGCTTTTCAAACATTGCAGTCGATGAAACCAAGTATCACAAGCATAACTAGATAGAATATGAATGAAGAATTCTGAAAAAAATTATGCATCCTTTAATTAAAACAGGCAACATCAATAATTTTTCAAGGGCATAGATTGAATGTTACATGCAAATTAGGTGTTATTTCTGTCTTACTGTAAGGAATTTGCTAAACATTGAGAGTAAGATATGCCCTATAACACCAAAGGACGTGTAAACAATGTCAGACTCAAAGAGAGAAAGGAAAAAAAAAAAAAAAAAGACAAACATATTTTTAAATTCTACGGTTACCAATATTACTTAAAAAATAAAATTAATCCTAAGAATAAATAAGAAAACTAAAATTATTACTTATTTTACAATTGCATAACTCTTCGATCCCGTCTCAAACATACCAGAACAGCCTCGAGGCCAAACTGAGTTAAATTCACTGTTAGATGAAGAGTCGTAGTTAACTGCTATACTATTGAGTAACTATCAAATTTAAAATAAAATGTTTCTGCTAATTTTTTTGACAACTAAACCATAAAAAAATAAAATTATATTTGATAAAATTAAAATTTTATTTTATTTTTGATTAAATTGTAATTTAATACATACAAAATTATGAGATTCGTAAATTCGCAATACAGAAGTAACGTGCAAATGTAATACAGGGTGTCCCATAAGTCTGTAGGCATTTTAAAAATTCGTAACTATTGAATTTTTTTTTTTTTTTTTTTTTTTTTTTTTTTTTTCTTTTAATTTAATTTATTTTATTTTATTGGCAAAGAAAAAATAATAATTAAGCTATTGTTGGTGGAGGGCACTGTGCGTGACCAGATTACACATTTTCATGAAAAACTGTACTTATTCGCATGCAAATGTTTACAGGCATATAAATCCTATTCCATGTGTCCATCACCACAAATTACAATTTGCAAACGAGTTATAACACTGCTAATTGCAGCATCAGTCGGCGGTTCTTACCTGAGGGACAACATCTTCACCAATAACGCTTTATCTACCCAGTCAGCATCGCAATTAAAACTTCATGTATGCACAAGTTGGAGGCAAAATTAGAAATAAACTGTCCTAATCGCAAAATTCTGCAGTTTATAGGACTTTCATGGGCATATTTTTCTTTCACATCCATGCGAAAAATTTAACTAATTTTCTATCGTCGACAAAAAATTTAACTATATATTTTTCTTTACCAAAAAAAAAAAAAAAAAAAAATCCCCCTTCATAGAGAACTTTTTCGCAAACCGCGTTCAGTTCTATCAATTCATTCGATAGTTATGAATTTTTAAAATGTCTACAGACTTATGAGACACCCTGTATATTATATATATAATTTATAAAAAGAAACTGAATCAGTCTAGTATCAATATTTGTATGAAAAAATATGTTTGTTATCATTTAGGCACCGTATGTATTTTAATTACTGTGAAACTATCTGAGTTCAAAATTTCTGTATTTATTTCTGTTATACATATACTTTCAAACACTTGTATTATATTTATTCCCTATTCATGCAAATTTTACCTTCTGAAGTTTACTGACACGGGAAACCAGCGAGCAACATTTTGTTACAGCATAGAAAAAAAAAAGTCATTCCTTTATGTCATCTATTCTCGACATTTGCAAGAATAATTCCTGTTTCCACACAAAAAGAAAGAAAAAAGAAATGGCGCAAACAGATTTTGTCATTTGTTATTCAAATGCTTTTTGTCGCGTCTACGCCGTAGTTGAACGTAAACTACGCTTAAATTTTTATTCACCAAACCAGTTCTGAATGAAGTCGAATAATCTGTCACACTTTTTACGTAATGCGAGCGTCAAAGTGTAAATGTGTGACAATGCGACTTTTAAATTTTTAATAGACCGTTTCTTGAAGTATATGGAAGGGAAAAATAAATTGTCAAAAAGGATTTGTAGATTTAAAAAAAAAAAAAAAAAGAAAAAGAAAAGAAAAGAAAAGAAAGAGAAAAGAAAGAAACTAGAAATTCTTTTGGGTTATTTTTTTTTAACACACTTGAAGCTAAATTTGTAAAATACGCTACTAGAGTTAGAGTCTATGTAAAACAGGAATTTAATTCTGGGATCTGCTGATTTATCATGTTGAGATTAGAAGAGTCCTTCTCCTTTTTTCTTTTTTTTTTTTTTTTTTTCTCTCTCTCTCTCTCTCTCTCAAAAGCAAAAGCAGGAACTGTTTCATCGAGAACGTGTTTTGTAATTCGTGATTGCATGTTGAGTAAAGAATAAAATTACCAGGTAAAAAGTTCTAGAAAAAACTTTTTTTTTTCTTTTGGAATGCGTGGAAAATATATTTTCTTATGATGCATATGTTACATAGTACTATTTACGATTATTTTCTATTTTTTTCTTTCGACTCTCTTAAGTATGTATTTTTTCATCGTTTTCCAATGTACATGAATAGATCTTTATGTAAATTTAAAGGTCTTATAATTCAAGATTTAAAACTGATTATTCTTTTTTTTTTTTCACTCAATATTAAATTTTAAAGGTTTTAATTTGATAACAAGTTGAACTATTAAAAGAAAAATTAAAACTATTTCTTATGCAACGGAACTCGAATTCTGGCTTATATATTCCAAAATAGGATTCTGAATCACTCAAATTAATAATCACTGAGAAAAAAATATATATATACCGCCTTCCTCTAGAATGAATAAGTGGCTATTTTCTAAATCCCTGAACTAGAAATATAGATTTCCGAGCTATGCGCATAAGGCACGCCAATAAACTGAATAAACGAAATGACCGAGAATTTCTAGTTTACACATTTCTAGATGGTGAAACAATATTCTGAATATTCCAAATATTCTGAATCTTTTGTATTGCGAGAAATTCTCGCTTGATTTTCTAGAATTGGGTAATAAACTAAGATTATAGTTGCTGAAACACGCTTCTTGTAGTCTCATTTATTTTCAGAGATTTTTAAATAACTTTGCCCTCGAGAATATAGGCAAACGCTCTAGAATTCTAATAGGGGCTTCTAGAACTCGCTTTTCAAAGAGACTAGAACTTATAAGGATGACATGGAACTATTTTTTCTAGAGACACAATTTAGATTCTAGGTGTCAGTTACATAATTATTTCTCAGTGAATTAAGCTTAAATATAAAGCCATAATGTAACATTTCATGTTAATGTTCAGACTTCCATTAAAATTATTTATTTTCTCCTTTTACTTAACTATCTTTGCAGAATTTTTTCTGCCTAAATTACAGTTTCACAAAAATAAATAAATATAAACTACTCTGGACTGAAAATGAACAGCTGAATCAATGCTTTTCTTTGTTTCTGTAATGCTTTTGAAAGTAGTAGTTTTCTTACTTTATTTAACTTTAAAATTTTTCTGGTTTATGCTGCATGTTTTGTAATGACACTCCCAAAAAAAGTCATTTCAATATTGCTTTAACTATGTTAAATCATTAATAGACAAAGCTCAAAAATACATTAAAATATACATGTATCATTATCATAATCAATTTCAGCCTTTATCGAGACACTCCAGGATGAAGCCCTCTCCTAGGTAATTCCTATTTAAATTGAAATTTTATTTTCACTCAGTCGGAAAAATAAAATTTCAATAAAATATGGTTTTCTTCCAATCAGTTGATTGTGTGATTTTAATAAAAATTCCTATTTAACCTGTTTTCTGCAATTCTTCTCCTTTCTGCACCTCCAAATTTGACATTCACATCTCTCCAACGACGCTGTGATCTTACCCTCGGTCTTTTCTTACGTCTCGTTATCCAAAATTGAACTTTGGTGGTACATCTATCAACGCTTCGTTTGACAAGTTGCCTATTTCCAACAAAACTTAACTTCTTAACGTCTTAACAAATAACATTAAGTAATAACAATAAGTTTGATTTGCTCTCTAATCCATATGCTTTGGCTTTTGTCTCAGTCGGGTGAATCCTAATATGCATTTCTCCATTCTTCTCTGGGTTGTTTGAAGCTTTTCTATAAAATTGCACGTTATTGTCCAAGTTTCTGAAGCAAAAGTTAATACAGGCAAAGTACACTAGCCAAAAACTTTTCTTTTCAAAGAAATTTGGAGGTAGCTTTTGAATATAGTGCTGTTTCTTCCGAATGTTCACCATGCAGTTTTAACACAATTGTTAATTTCTTCCATGATGTTTCCGTTCATTATAGAAACTTGTTCCAGATAAGTATAACAACATACTTTTTCTAATTCATCCTTATGAACAGTGGCCTTCAGTGGAGAAACAAAGGAATAGGACATCATTTTTGTCTTACTGAGGTTAATTTTCAATCCAACAAGCTTATTTTATTTGTTTAATTCATGAAACATTTCTTGCAAATCCTCAAATGAGGAAGCAAACAGTTCAATGCCATTCGCAAATCTCAGATGAGTTATAAATTCCCTATCAACTTTTATGCCTTTCTTTTCCAAATTAGCCTCTTAAAAAATTCGTATATACCGGGTGGTCCAAAAGAAAAGGTCACAGAAAAAATTAAATATATGTTATTTAAAAAGTATATTGGTCGTAGTGTAGTACTACGCAGTTTTCACCAACATACACAAAAATACATGGGATTTATATATATATACATATATATATATATATATATATATATATATACTGTCCTAAAATTAACGCAAAATTTGAATTTGCCACCATTTGTGCGGTAAAATGTTGGCAACCCTATTAAAAAAACCATTTGACAGCTGATAGTTTAGCGTTAGTAAAAATGGAGCTTTAGACGGTGCCACATGCCATACAGTGTACTTTCTCGTTTCGGTGATAAGAGTTTACCCTCTAGATCGTGTGATTTAACACCATTGGATTTCTTTTTATAGGGTTATTTGAAGTCAGAGATCTATGCCAACAAGCCACAAGCACGCATGCATTTAAGGAGAAAATTCAACGCTGCATCAAAGAAATTCAGCCACATTTATGCAAATTGTCATGGAAAATTTCGACAAAAGAATGCGTATGTGCCGGCAAAGCCTTGAGGCCATTTGCCCTATGTGTTATTCCATACGTAACCATATCCTGTACACTTTACGATTCAATAAAAATATAACAATTTAAAGAAAAAAAAACCTGTGTTTTTTATTTAATTCAAATCTTGCGTTAATTTTGATACAAACTACATATATACAAGGAAAAAATATTGGTTGCTTTTTTCAAAAATTAGCATAAAAACTGTAGGTAATTTGGATTTTCTAAGACATTTCGCAAGCATTCTAAAGGTTTCCGCAGGTATTTTAAAGAAAAATAAGAACAGCGGGTTTCCAATAGGAAATATTCAGGTTTTTTGAAAGTTCCATTCAGGTTTACCCGAAATACCTGTAGGGAACCTCTAAAAAATCCAAAATAGCTGCAGGTTTCCTCAAAAAAACTTAAAAAAAAACTTTGTTTATTTTTTTTTAAATAGGAATGACGCTCTGTATTCACAGCATACAGTCGGTAACAAAAGTCTTCGAACACTAGCAAAAATTCCTATATAAAAAAGTACACTTAATACAGTTTTGTTAAATAAATCCTTGTCGAATCCTGTTTTTAGACTAATTAAGAACAGGATTCGACACGGATTTATTTAACAAAACTGTATTAAGTGTACTGTTTTTACATAGGAATATTTGCTAGTGTTCAGAGACTTTTGTTACCGACTGTACTCTCACATTTTATACAGATCCACCTTCTCAAATGACACCATATTGCGAATGCTGTTTAAACTGACTTTGGCCTGTTACATATTATTTCAAATGTTGTGGAATAATAATTAAATGAAACATTTATTGTTTATTACTGTTGTTAATTGATCTAAAATGACAATCATGATATTGTTAAGAGATAAAGCCATCGTTAGTAAAGTTTCAATGTGTGAATTTCCAATGCGCAGCGTCTGATGGCCATTCTGATTGAATAAAGGCCATCGCATTGAACATTTATAGTCCTAATTGAATTGTTAAATGCACTACGGTACTGAAATAAAGAATTTTACAGTTAAATCGTCATCCAATGGATAAAAATTAAACTAAAATTTGACAATAAATCTTTTATTACTTAAAAAAAAAAGTTTTTTTTTTTCTTCCTGCAATTCAGTGAAAATTGCATAGTCAATAACTTTTGAATAGTTTTTTTATTTATTCTGACTTTTGGATTACCCGGTATACATAAATAGCTTGATTTTCCGGTTTTAAATTCAAATTTATCTAACTTAAATAAACGAAAAAAAAAAAAAAAAAAAAAAAATAGCATACATTTCTGTACTTATATTTTATACCTTAGTATACATTTTACTCCTCACATTAATTAAACTAAGCTTTTGTGTAAGAACACCAAATATTTTAAAAGAAAGAAAATTTACAGAAAGAAAAGTAGTATTGTGGTTATAAAAAAATATTTAACTATCTCTGGTTTTAATTTTAACTTTTAAGCATTTGATTTATAATATTACCAACCATTGCACGAGAAGAAATGATATCATATGGAGAAGAGGAACAATTCGAAGAAGAAGAAAAAGTATCGAAAATTCTTAAAATGAAGACATACAACAATACAATACGTATGCAGAGGCCTTGTTCGTATGTTGTGTATACAGGGTGTTTCGAAATTCATGGGCAAAAATTTAAGGTGTGGTAGAAAATATCTAAAGAAGCCATTTTCACCATACAATACGTGGGCGGAGAGCAAGCGGTGACCGCTAGAGGGCGCTGTAATTGAAAGTATAAAGCGCGTGTTTTCTTTCTCATCGTCATTTCTACCGTGGATTACAGCAGGCATGGCGACATACAGTAATCAGGAAAAGGCGAACATACATTTTATGTGTGGTCTGGCGAACAAGAATGCTCTGGAAGCCTCAAGAAAATTGTGGTATTTTTCGATCTAGCACATGTCTTCTCGGGAAACATTGCCTGTAGAGTCTTGCGGCTTCCAGATCATTCCTATTCGCCAGACCACACATAAAATGCATGCCCGCCTTCTCCTGATTACTGCATGTCGCCATGCCTGCTGAAATCCACAGTAGAAATGACGATGTTAAGAAAACGCGCGCTTTATACTTTCCATTACAGCGCCCTCTAGCAGTCACCACTTGCTCTCCACACATGCATTGTATGGTGAAAATGGCTTGTTTAGATGTTTCCTACCACCCCTTAAATTTTTGCCCATGAGTTTTGAAACACCCTGTATGTAAATATGTATATATATATATATATATACAGAGAAAGAGAGAGAGATTACGTAACACATTCATTTTAAAAATATATTTTGCAGTACAAAAATTAATTTCAAAATAAAACATTTCCTTCCAGCTCATTCGCAAGGGTAGGTTGATTTCTTTTTGCTTCAAAATGGCGGCTACAATTTATTAATGGACTTGGTGAAAATATTGGTGTGGCTGTGTACATACGCATCTTTAAAAAAATCGGTTCATAAATACCTTTTTTTTTTTTTTTATGTGAATTTGAAATTTTCAAATAGCTAGCAATTGGAATCAAGATGCCGGATCAAGTTGGCAAATAAGCATAGCAAATGCATTTTTGAGATAAGATTATTTACAAATTTAATTTGAAATAATTTAGTATTCGAAAAGTTATCTTATTGACAAATTAAGTGGCCGCCACTTGAAAACCGTGGAGCAAATTACTCAGACAATTAATGCAAGTTATTTGTCAGATAAGTCCACTGTTCAACTTTGGTTCGAATAAGATCAGTATTTTCACAAAGTGTTCTTTCATTACTCAATTATTTATTTGTTGAGTAACTATTATTAATATTTTTTTAATATCCACATGTGCATCAGTTACTAAAACATATTGTTAAAGAAACTCATCCACATATTTGCCTCAAAATTTAGCATAAAATGCTTTCATCTACGTCCTCCGCTCGTGAAAGAGCTCTGCTCTAGCGTTCCAACCACAACACAGTTAGTTTTTTGCAAATTTTTGAAAATGACTAAAATACTCAACAATCACAAACTTTTCAATTTCTGATATCAATTTATTCTGACGTCCACTGCTCACTAAAAAGCCTGACTCTGGCGCCCCTACAGATAATATACCTCAACGCCCCTTGCGTCGAAATCTGTTTCCAGCGTTTTCTGTAAATTTAGACTCACTTTTCAATTTTACTTCTTATGCCGCCCGTTGTCACGAGGGTGTTATCACAGGCGGCCAATGTACCTTTTTCTTTTTCTTTTTCTTTCGTTTCTTCTTTTTTTTTTTTTCTTTTAAAATAAACCACTGGGGAATGATTTAAATCGCTCCAAACTGCTGAAAGGCCTCCTTCCGACTAACAAGTCTAACAAGATCAGTATTTCAAAAGTTATAGTGATAACAAATTCTCAAGTGACAGCGTTTTAGTAGCAATTTGGGTAACCTGGACAACTTGGAAACAAATTTGAGAAGTCCAACTTTGGTTCGAACTGATTAAGTATTTCAAAAGTTATCGTAGTAACAAATTTTGAAGTGGCCGCCACTTGGAAACAATATGGCAAAGCAAGTTGCCCAGAGAATTTATACGAGGCATTTGAAGCACAAGTTTACTGTCCGATTTTGATACGAATTAGTTCAGTACTTCGAAAGTTATTGTTGTGACAAAATTTCAAGTGGCAGTCTGATTTTAAGCGGTTGCAACTAGAAAACAAAATGGCGCAGCAACTTGCCCAGCAAAATAATCCGCGATATTTGTATGATAAGTTCACTGAGAAAAAAATCTGTAACTGACATCTAGAATCTAAATTGAGTCTCTAGAAAAAATAGTTCCATATCATTATTATAAATTCTAGTCCCTTTTGAAAGCGAGTTTTAGAAACCCCTATTAGAATTCTAGAGCGTTTGCATATATTCCCGAGGGCAAAGTTGTTTAAAAATCTCTGCAGATAAATGCTAATACAAGAGGCGGGTTTCAGCAGCTATAAATCTTGGTTTATTACCCAATTACGAAAAATCGATCACTCCGTCTATTCAGTTTATCGGCGTGCCTTATGCGCATTGCACGGAAATCTATATTTCTAGTTAAAGGATTTTAAAAATGACCACCTATTCATTCTAGATAAAGGCGGTATTTTTTTTCTTTCTCAGTGTTCACTTTGGTTAGAATTAATTCAGCATTTTAAAAGTTTTCGTGATAAGAAATTTTCAAGTCGCACCGTGATTTCAAGTTGCCTCCACTTGGAAACAAAAGGGCTGATTGAGATGCCCAGCGAATTTATCTAAGGTATTTGAATGATAAGTTCGTTGCGCAAATTTGATTCGAATTCATTCAATATTGAAAAAGTTATCATAATGACGAATTTTCAAGTGGCCGCCACTTGGAAATAAAATGGTGGAGCAGCTTGCCCAGCGAATTCGTCCAAGTTATTTGTATGATAAGTTCGCAAACCCACTTAGGTTTGAATCACTTTAGTATTTCAAAAGTTATCGTGGTGGCACATTTTCAAGTGGCAGCCTGATTTCAAGTGACTGCAACTCGGAAACAAAATGTCTGAACAGGTTGCCTATCCAAGATATTTGTATAATGAATGCTCTGTACAACTTTGGTTCGAATCGATTGAGTATTACAAAAGTTACAGTAATGATAAACTTTCAAGTGGTAGCCTGATTTCAAGTGGCTCCGCTGAATTTAAGATACCCGCCACATTGTTAAAAATGTCGGATAAAGTTCATTTATAAACTTGATTGAGACCTTTTTATGGTCTATGTATACATCGAAATTTAAGCAAATCCGTTTTTAAATACGCTTTTTTTATAATGCGTATTTGAAATTTTCAAGTTGCCGCCACTTGAAAACAAAATGACGGGGCAACTTGGTTAACGAACTCATAGAACATATTTATAAGATTAATTCGCTGCACAAATTTGGTTCAATTTGGAGTATAATTTCGGGAGTTATTGTGATGAAACCTTTGTCATTATATATGCATGTAGACAGATAGATGGATAGAAAAACAACGTGATTGCAATAGGTCGATTTCTAAAGAAATCAACCTAAAAAAGGAATATATTGACCACATTTAACAATTAAAAAGTTAATTAATTTGAAATTTTGATAAATGATTGCAAACATAAAATAACCTGAAAATATTATTATTATTATTTTAACACGCTTGATTAAAAAAAAAATAAAATAAAAAAAAACGAAATCCCTTTCGAATGTATGATAATTCAATTCTTTAGAATGAGTGATAAAGGTTTCAACTATGCTTTTTTATTGTAAGGAGTAATATCAAAGTTAAATATTTTCATATTTTAAAAATCCATTAAGTACGAGTATAGCAAATGGATAAACAGCTACCTCCAAATGAGAGGTGAAGTGAAAGGCAAACAGGATTACATTTCCATGAGATGTTCAACAGATGCTATAAGACGTGTACTTCATCTTATCACATTACAGATAATAGAGCACCTGTTGCTAAATCTCCCACATCAACACTACGTTGGTATTACTTGTTACCTATTTATGTTCAAAACGTTTTTAACGCTTCAAAATACATTAAAAAAGAAAATAAAAAAAAATGTATTTCAACTGAGTGATTTAATTACTATTAGAAGAATAAATAAAGTATATTACAATGAAAACTTTGCATGTAATTTTTACGCAAAGTGTACTTTTATAATATTTTATTTCTTAATAAAATAACTGGGCCTAAATTTTAGTTCTCCATCATACTATAGGTATGGGGAACTTATATAATCGTGAAAATTTTCGACCTCTTTTTTTTTTTTTTTTTTTTTTTTTTTTTCGCGTTTTCAGATGTGAAGAATTTGAAAGTATCAAAATGGGTATGGTATTCGTCTGTAGGGTGTCTGTTAATTTGTTAGTCTTAATTAGTATGTTAGTACTAGTGTGTTAGTTAACTAGTGTTGTTAGTATGTTAGACTGTGTACATGATATCTCACGAACAAATGATCGCAGGGAGGTCGCACCAGTTTTAGAATATTACTAGCAGACCCGGCCACGCGTTGCTGTGACTAAGTTATACGTTGAATTATACGGCTGTAAACTATTTAGTACAGTTAAATTATTATTTACGAACAAAGACGAAAACGTTGTAGCCGATGTAAAAACCCACAGGGTTGAGATTTGAAACTTAGGTCAAAATTTGGAAGCGATTGATAAAAATTTTCGTAGTGTTGATATTAAGCACAAATTAATTTTATTGTAGGGTCCTATAAATTTTAATGGAGAAGTGATATATATTATTTCTAATGCTACTTTGGATAAAATTGCTAAAATGACTAATATATAAATTAAATTCTATTAAAATTCTATTAAAATAAAAGTATAAAAGAAACAGACGATTTTAAAATCAATTTTTATGGAGGAGTGAAATATAATATATGCTATAATGGATAATTTTACTATTAAATGACCTCATCATTTTAAATATTTTAAAGAGGGCAACAGCTGTAGTTATAAAAGGGAAAACAATAAGGCTAAACCAGAAAAATAAGTAAATTTGATAAATATTTTAAAACTTTAAAATTGGAAATCTTATGAAATATTGGACATTTAAAGTAAATACATGTATCATTTTAAATACAAAAAGATTTTGGAAAAGTTTAGTGTATTTTAACGAAGTGATGAGAAGTTTTTGAGTATGTTAAAATTTTAATAGTAAATTCAAGTCAATAAAGATGGGAAACATTGAGGATTAGGATAAGAATAATTATAAGATTAAAAAAAAAAAAAAAAAAAAAAAAAAAAACTTTTTATATACCATGCTTTTAAATTTTAATATACTAATAATATACAAATTAAAAGGAAAATGATAAATATTCTATCATAGTTTGAAGTCAAATTTGTTTTCAAATGTCTAAATAAAATATCTGATGTAAGATACTAATATTTTGCAGCGGAATAGATTTCATTTCTGTCATCCTTGGCGAAAAAAAAAGAATATCGCCAAATTATCTGGCGAAAATATTTAATTCCTTTCAAAAATCATGGTTATTTTAACAACTTATATTAAAAGAGTAATGAATAATATAAAACAATATTTCGTACAATACATATTACATGTCATACATACGTACAATGAATAATACATATTACATTTCGTACAATGCATACATCTGGCATGTATATTTTCGTGTTACGCTTTTGATCGCCAAATAATAATAATAATAATAAAAAAAGCCAAGGGCGACAGAGTTTAAAAATTTAAAATTAAAATTTTGTCAATTTGACAGCAAAATAATTCAATCTAACACCCGCGATAACTAATACATATCTATACCCAAATATAAGGATTAAAATCGGGAAATAAATTTCCTCGATTTTTAATAATTTCTTACAAAAAATCCAGTGGGCAATTAACATAGGAAATCTTTTTCTTGGCTGCACAGACGGTCAGTGAGTCACACTTCGCTTGCGTATAGAACTCATAGATATAGTATAGCATATATAGAATAGAGTGATCATTGGGGAGAAAAAAGTTATTCCTTTTCATTTGGGAAAAGACGACGTTTTTACCAAAATATGGCCGTCTTTCCCCGAGTGAATACACACGGGAATACATACTAATATTTTAGCAAATAAAATTTATGAATAATTTATTTGCTAAAGGGGAATGGAAGACTCCAGATACAGTTTCAAATTCATATTTCTTTCTTTCTTTTCTTTTTCTTTTTTTTTTTTTTTTTTTTTCAATACCACTTAATGGCTGTTTCCAAAGCTTTTATTTTTTATCTTTTTTCGGCATCAAAAATCTTTCTACGATAACATGGGGATGAGAGATCTATATATATTACTATATCTATGATAGAACTACATTAGCACTTTATCAATGTGTATAAAATCTTTAAATTGATTATGACGTCAATTTTCGTGAGATGCATAATTTAACTTTTTATAATTTTTTAACGTTCACGTTTGATTAAATGTATTTATTTTTATGTCGAAAGAAAATGAACTCGTATTTTTTTTTTTTTTTTGGCAACAATTAAATTAATGGAACTCACAGATATTTTGGAGCAACTTTAATAAAGGTCTATAATTAACAAATAATTGCAATAAAACAATATTGTGACAATAAATTGAGATAAAAACTATCCTATCTCTCAAGTTGGATCAAACTGCACACAGTGTGCAAAATTTCATCAAAATCAGTTCCTTAGTTTAGGAATTTACCCCGGACAAACATCGTGACACGTAATTTATATATATATACAGATTAAATTATAAAGTTTTGATCAATGAAGCACAAATAAGTAAAAAACAGGATTAATTTCACTGTATTATCTTCATTATAATATGAATTCAATTTACACTTCAGTCTAAGTAACACGTGGCCGGCTATGCTAACACCAAAAATTTAAAAAGTGGAAATAATTGAATTATACGAAATTTATTAATAGGTTAAAAAGTTGAAGATTCTTTGTGTAGATGGCAGCACCAAATATATTTCAGCTTTCATTTCAACCCAGTCGAAAGGTATCGACATCTGTTAGAATCATTTGGAGTTAACAGATAATTGTGACTGTCAAATAATAACAGACAAATAATTAGCAATAAATTAAAATTGCGACTATAATTTGAGATTTAAACTATCCTATCTCTCAAGTTGGATCGAACTGCACATGGTGTGCGAATTTTATTATAATCGGTTAAGTGGTTTAGGAGTCCATTGAGGACAAACATTGTGACACGAGATTTATATATATTAAGATATATTATATTAAATTATAAAGTTTTGATCAATGAAGCACAAATAAGTAAAAAACAGGATTAATTTCACTGTATTATCTTCATTATAATATGAATTCAATTTACACTTCAGTCTAAGTAACACGTGGCCGGCTATGCTAACACCAAAAATTTAAAAAGTGGAAATAATTGAATTATACGAAATTTATTAATAGGTTAAAAAGTTGAAGATTCTTTGTGTAGATGGCAGCACCAAATATATTTCAGCTTTCATTTCAACCCAGTCGAAAGGTATCGACATCTGTTAAGTGGAAATAATTGAATTATACGAAATTTATTAATAGGTTAAAAAGTTGAAGATTCTTTGTGTAGATGGCAGCACCAAATATATTTCAGCTTTCATTTCAACCCAGTCGAAAGGTATCGACATCTGTTAGAATCATTTGGAGTTAACAGATAATTGTGACTGTTTAATAATAACAGACAAATAATTAGCAATAAATTAAAATTGCGACTATAATTTGAGATTTAAACTATCCTATCTCTCAAGTTGGATCGAACTGCACATGGTGTGCGAATTTTATTATAATCGGTTAAGTGGTTTAGGAGTCCATTGAGGACAAACATTGTGACACGAGATTTATATATATTAAGATTTATGACTCTGGCAAGATCCTTATTCATTTGCAACATTCTAACTAAAAATCTTCAGAAGTTATTTGATATTTACGATTTTCTTAAAATGGGAGAATAGCTAACAAACGTGGTAACATGGTAACATGGAACACATAGGTAACATGGGTAGGGCAAAATTCCACTTAAACGGGCATGAAAATAATTATTTTTGTCGTGAAGAAGTAAGAACAGCTTTTTAATATCAATGTTGATGCCGGAATGAACACCATTAACTATAAACATGCCATTTCGAAAATTTCGGAAATTATTCGCAATTTACGAATTTATTAACCAGGCAGAATACGGCAAAATTTCGCATAAATATCCCTATTGAGGGATATTTTCATTGTAATCAGACTACTTTTAAAATATCATTTAGGATACTGGCAGGAATATCCCTGACTATGATTTTTTTTATTTAAAATTTTCATAAGTTATTTGGAATTCTACGATTTACTTAACATGGCAGGATAAGGCAAACGTCCATGAGCATAAACGTCCATTTTGAGGATCATAAATATATCAAATATATCAGACACATTCAAAATAACATTTATGACACTTGTTTGAACATGGTAGACTACAAATATTCTACTCGTAATAGGAAAATTTCGTAAGTTATTCTTAATTTAACATTTTATCAACATAGCAAATATAGGCGATATTTCATAAAAATATACATTTTGAGGATTGCTGCATTGGAAATAGTTGTATGAAAACTAAACTACGAAATTGACCCTAATAAAATAAATTAATAGATTAGAATAAGGTAAATATATCGAAGTGAACGGCGTATAGCCTATTAGGCGGGGATTTCATTCTGTCACTGTGTCAAGCGTTTGGTCAAATTCATATCTCTTAACATGGTAATAATATGTCTCGCACTAGAAATTTATGAGAACATATGTATGATAGGAAACTGAGCAGAGTCCATCTATGACAACTAGTTAAATTTATGTTAATACTTTACGATGTACGACCTCAAAGTAAACATTTTAGTTATTAAAAATTATTTTATTTGTTTAATTTGTTTTTAAACTTGAACATTTTACTTCATAATATTTTGTTTTTCAATTTCATAAACTTCATGATCGTGGGGTGATGATGGTGTCAAGGTTATGAGCAATTCATTGCACATGTGTCCTAGTCCTATGTGATATGCCTTCCAAAGATTTTTTTAAAGATATTTTAGATCGTTTTTACGTGAATTTTGAGAAAACCACGGAAAACTTTTGATTATTAGGTAGTCGAACGGAAATTGTGATCGAACTTAACACTTCCCGTCTACCACATTCGAAAGCAAAACATTTTGATTCCTGGTTTTTTTTTTTTTTTTTTTGGTGGTGGGGGAGCCTTTCTAATGTATTGGGTTGTTCGGAAAGTAATTTAATTTTTCTCAGAAAAGGACTTCATTGTATTTTTTTCACACTATCTTCACAATTAAGCTGCATTATCATTATATATTGTGACAGCTGATATAGCAAGGCTTGTTTGCGAAAAAGTCCGTTTTATTCTGCTCAATAGGTTTTGATTGGTGCCCTATCAAATAAAGAAAATCGGAAGGGACATTTTTGGCATATTTTGTTTTTGCTATAAAAAAGGCGAATATACTGCTCAAACAAGGAAACAAGTATACGATGTGTATGCAGAAAATTTATTTAAAGAATGACAGTGTCAAAACTGGTTTACCAAATTTTGTTCCGGGAATTTTGACATCGAAAATGCATTACGTTCTGGAAAACCAGTTTATGCTAATGAAGACAAAATAAAATATTGATTTATAAAAACTGCCAATTAACAACTCGTGAGACCGCTAAGAAACCGACCAAAGCGGAGAATATATATAATTCATTAAAATATTTATACCATATAAGAAAATCGTCTTTCGTTTTCAAAGGAAAAAACGAAATTATTTTCTGAACAACCCAATAGATATCATTTCTTATTTTAACTAAGCATACTAATAAGATAGGGATGTTTTTATTGTGGAATAAATATTACATTTTTAATATAATAGATATCTATGAAAACGTAGTTACTAAAATGATTACCACTTTTACAATGATTCGAGATTAGAATCTCAAACCATTCAGATAAATTTAAAATGAATATAAGAAGTATTTTTTAAAATATTGAGAAAAATATTGTATGTAAAACTATAAAAGAAAATTGTACTTTTTTAAATAATAATAATAACAACAACAATAATAATAATAATAATCCTAAATATTATTTTTAAGTTTGTCGAATAATACCCGCGAAAGAAATAATAAATATTCCTGATAATAAAAGCTCAAATTTCCAGAAAGTGACTTGTTATAAAATGTACGAAATTAAATAGTAATTTCATGCACTGAATTTCTTTTGTTTTATATTGTTATAAAACAGCAAATAGATATTTATATATGTATGTATTATTATGCATGAAAACTACAGATCAGGTAAGTAAGATAAATATCGCTTACCTTGCATTCAGTTCAGAATTAATTGGTCACTCCACTCCTCTTGATTAGATATGCATCTCGTTAATTTGTTAATTTTCAAAATATCCTTTTGTTCAGCCTCTGCACATTTATATCTGATGTAATTTCCATCTTGTAACTTAATTTAGATCTGTGTATTTTTTATGATGAAAATGTACTCTATAAGTAGGAGCACAAATAATTTTATTTTTACACGCCAGAAATGACGCGTCTTTATCGGCTGAATTTTACATTGCAACTGACTAAAAAAGCTTGAGTTACAGAAAGCGAAGAACACTAAATAGAATAGAAAAAATCAAAAATAATGAATTAAAATATGATATTATACATAGTTATAACTGGGAACATCATTATATTGATAAACAAACGGATAATAAGTAATTAGTGTCTAGAGAAAAAGAGTTTGAATGTTTATGGTTTTTCAGTCTCTAGAAAAGATTCAGTGCAGTTACTGTCAAAAGTTTCATTCGATATATAATTGAGTCCTGTGATCGTTCAGAGTATGGCCTTGAACACTGAGTAACGTATTATTAGAATTGCACAAAAAGAGAGAGGAAAGATTCACGGAGATTAATTTTGATAAGTGATTTATAAACAGTGTTAATTGGTTTCGAGTGGGCGAGAATAATGGCAGATTGGATGATAATTTCATATGTACTTCAACATCGCCCCTCAATCTGGCATGTTTCTCGTATTAATTTTTAGTTGTAGGTTTTCTCTATGTCGGCAAAAGTCTGCTTTCGGAAGTGCCTTGGTCAAAATATCAGCAGTCATCTCTTTTGTTGGACAATATTCCAATTCTATGATTCCTTCGGTTTTGATGTGCTTGATGCAATGGAATCTCAGGTCGATATGTTTAGTCTTCGATTGGAATTTTTCACTTTCTATCATTTTTATTGTAGATACGTTATCTTCAAATATGATGACTGGAAGATTTTGTTTCAGTTCTAGCTCTTCTAGTAGTTTCAGAACGTGCTTCGTTTCTTGTGCGGCATTTGCAGCAGAGACAAATTCTGCTTCAGCTGATGACATTGCTATGCATGTTTGCTTCTTTGTTATCCAGTGGATGGGGCAATTTCCCAATTTTAATAAATTTCCGGAGGTGGACTTCCTGTCCTTCCTATCTCCTGCCCAGTCTGAATCAGAATACACCGTTAATATAGGTTTCTTTTCTATGCCTATTTCTAGATTTAGATTCTTTGTGGTTTTGAGATAGCGGATGACTCTTTTTACGGCCATCCAATCCATTTGTCTTGGATTTTCTATACGGCGGCTTAATATGTTAACTGCGGCAGAAATGTCCGGACGTGTAACGGTGGCAATATATAGGAGTGAACCTATCGCTTTTCGGTAATTAGTATTTGTTTTTAATAGATTCTCTTCGGTGTCTGCTCTAATGTATCCGGTATCCATTGGCGTATTCGTGGGCTTTGCGTCATTGAGGTTAAAAATTTTCAATTAATTGATTAATTTTGTTAATCTGATTTAAGGCAAAGTTGCCGTTCTGTAATCTCTCAATATTTATTCCTAAATAGTAGTTTACCTCCCCAAGATCTTTTACTTCATATTCTTCATTTAATTGTGCGACAATTTTATTTATGTCTGCTTCGCTACCTGAGACCAGAAGGTCATCGACGTACAAAATTATGTAAGTGCTATTATTGTCTTTTTCAATCCTTTTGAACAAGCAGGGGTCTGCTTCACTTTGTAAGAAACCCAGTTTTCCTAGCGTTTCCCCGATTTTTAGATTCCAGGCTCTAGCAGCCTGTTTCAAACCATAAATCGCCTTGTTCAATCGACATACTTTATTTTCTTCACCTGGCTTAATGTAGCCCTCTGGCTGTGACATGTATATTTCTTCCGTAAGATTTCCATGAAGGAACGCTGTTTTAATATCTAGGTGATTTACTCTTAACCCTTCATATGCTGCATTAGCAAGGAATGCTCTTATGGTTGTGTAAGTGACTACAGGGGCGAACGTTTCATCATAATCGCTACCGAATTTTTGTGAGTATCCTTTTGCTACTAAACGTGCTTTATATTTATCTATTTCTCCCTTTGAGTTATATTTTGCTTTAAAAGTCCATTTGCACCCTATGACTCTCTTTCCTATCGGGGGTTCTACTAATTCCCACGTTTTATTATTTTCTAAAGACATTATTTCTTCCTGAGCTGCCTTTATCCAATTTCCTTTTTCAACCTGATTCCCCATTTCTTCTATCTCTTTCCAAGATTTTGGTTCAACGATTCTTTGATTATTGACTAAAAATGCGAACCTGTCAGGTGGGACCCCTTTATTCACACGCTCAGATCTTCTAGGTAGACAGGCTTGATCATCCTGATCTATTTGCTCTGTTTCCGAAATGTTGTTTACATCAATTTCTACGGTATTGTTTTGTTCTTCAGTTTCTGGATCTAAGGTGCTATTTGTATGATCTATCTTGTCTGAGTTTTTGTCAGTATTTGCGTTTGAATTCTGAAAATTATTCTCGAAGAATTTAACCGTTCTAGCGATCATTATGTTTCTACCTCCCGTGTATATTCGATACCCTTTTGATTGGTCATCGTATCCTACGAAAATACCTTCTACAGATTTATTATCTAGTTTATTTCTTTTTGTCTTATCTAAATAAGCGTAGGCTTTACAACCAAATATTTTTAGATGCGCTAAGTTTGGTTTTCTTTTTGTCCAGAGTTCATATGGGGTTTTATTATTTGCTTTCGTTGGGAGTCTATTAATGAGATAATTTGCTGTATTAAGGGCTTCACCCCAAAATTTCTTTTCTAGATTTGCATCTGACAGCATACTTCTCACCATTTCTACGAGAGTTCTATTCTTACGTTCCGCAACTCCGTTTTGAGAGGGGCAATATGGTACTGTTGTTTTATGTTTTATCCCAATTTCCTTAAAAAATTCCTCAAGTTCCTTGTTTATGTATTCTCTACCGTTATCGGTACGAATTTCCTCTGGTACTTTCCCAAACTTATTTTTCGTGAACGCGACGTACTCTTTGAGTTTTGTGGTTACCTCGCTCTTTTTCGCTAGTAGGTAGATGGTAGTGTACCTGGAGTAGTCATCTGTGACCGTTAGGAAATATTGTTTTCCCCCAATTGTCGGAGTAGGCATTGGACCACACACATCGCTGTGTATAAGTTGTAGTATTTTATTAGCCCTATGATGTGTTACTTTCGGGTATGGCATGTCAGTGAGTTTCGCTTTTACGCAAGTTTCACAAACATTATCATGTTTACATGTACTAATTTTTATTCCAAGAGCTAATTCTTTATTTACTATTTCCTTAATCGCGTCGTAATTTTTATGACCTGTGCGCCTATGCCATAATTGAATGCAATTTTCATTGTTACATTGGTACGTAAGATTAGCATTTTCCAATTTTTCAGATTTTGGCAAATTTAGTTCATACAAATTATTTTTAAGTTTTCCTTCTAGGTATGTTTTACCCTGATAATTTATTTTACACCCGTTGTCTTCAAATATTATTTTGCATCCATTCTGAGTTGCCTTCGCAACGGACAGTAGGTTCGATTCTAGGTCTGGCACGTATAATACATTTTTCAAAGTTATTTTATTTATTTCGCCTTGCGATGTTTGGGTAGTAAGTGTTATTTCTCCCGAGCCATATGATTCTAATTTGCCTCCGTTTGCTATTATTACTTCAGATTTATCTTGTTCATCTAAGTATGTATATAACTGTTTATTATTAGTGATATGGGACGAACTCCCTGAATCAATTATCCAGGCTGTATTATTAGAATTTGTAGCCAGAAATGCCAAATTATTCTTTAAGGGGCGCGTAGACTCCTCTATTTCATCATAATTTTCCTGTCGCGGGTTTTCGTTCGTCTCATATCTCTGTGTTTCAAAACATAGTGATGTGTTGTTAAATTTGTGTTTAGGAGGATTATTTTGTTTCTTATACGTGTTACTGTTTTTATTTTTCAAATGATAACACTCTGATTTATTATGATTTCTCCTTTTACAGTAAGTGCAGAATTTATTTTCTGTTTTATAATTATGATTATAAGAATGTTTCTTATTTACTGTCGTAAGTGCTTTTGATGAGCTTTCATTTGATAATGTATTTTCGCGCCTGCGATTGTATTCATCTTTTAATTTATTAGTGACAAATTCAATAGATAATTCTGATTCAGGCCGAGCTTCGAGAGCTGTGATAAGTGTTTCAAAACTGGGTGGCAAAGAACATAAAAACAACGCAACCACATGCGATTCTTTAATTTCTTCACCTATGGCTTTTAATTTGTCAACGATCTCTAAAATCCTTGTTATGTGATTATGAATATTGCCTTTCTCCTCCAATTTTGAACTGTATAGCTTTCGCAATAAATACAGTTTGGAAGATAGATTTTTTCTTTCATGTATTGCCTTCAGGGTATTCCATGTCTCGCTCGCAGTTGATAAATTTTTCACATAAATGATCTGAGAATCATCTATAAATAAGTTCATGAGAGCTCTAGCTTTATTGTCCTTTTTCGTCCATTCTGTCGTTATAGGGTTAGGGGGCTCTTCCGTTATAGTGTCATATAAATCTTCTTTAATAAGGAGCATTTTTAATTTAAAACTCCATGTTGAATAATTGTTTTGGTTCAGTTTTTCTACAATCTGACTTTCTTTGAAAGAAGTCATTTTTTCACTTATGTATTTGAGTTTATAATTTTAGTTATTACAGTTAGTGCATTAATATATTCGGTTAATATATAACTTAGTTAATATATAACACTTGAATGAGTTCTTTAGAGTATCTACAGGAGTGGGTGATTAATCTATCATGCATGTTCAGATTTATTTATTTATATAGAGGAGCACATATCAGTCTCATAATCTTGTTATAAAATGTACGAAATTAAATAGTAATTTCATGCACTGAATTTCTTTTGTTTTATATTGTTATAAAACAGCAAATAGATATTTATATATGTATGTATTATTATGCATGAAAACTACAGATCAGGTAAGTAAGATAAATATCGCTTACCTTGCATTCAGTTCAGAATTAATTGGTCACTCCACTCCTCTTGATTAGATATGCATCTCGTTAATTTGTTAATTTTCAAAATATCCTTTTGTTCAGCCTCTGCACATTTATATCTGATGTAATTTCCATCTTGTAACTTAATTTAGATCTGTGTATTTTTTATGATGAAAATGTACTCTATAAGTAGGAGCACAAATAATTTTATTTTTACACGCCAGAAATGACGCGTCTTTATCGGCTGAATTTTACATTGCAACTGACTAAAAAAGCTTGAGTTACAGAAAGCGAAGAACACTAAATAGAATAGAAAAAATCAAAAATAATGAATTAAAATATGATATTATACATAGTTATAACTGGGAACATCATTATATTGATAAACAAACGGATAATAAGTAATTAGTGTCTAGAGAAAAAGAGTTTGAATGTTTATGGTTTTTCAGTCTCTAGAAAAGATTCAGTGCAGTTACTGTCAAAAGTTTCATTCGATATATAATTGAGTCCTGTGATCGTTCAGAGTATGGCCTTGAACACTGAGTAACGTATTATTAGAATTGCACAAAAAGAGAGAGGAAAGATTCACGGAGATTAATTTTGATAAGTGATTTATAAACAGTGTTAATTGGTTTCGAGTGGGCGAGAATAATGGCAGATTGGATGATAATTTCATATGTACTTCAACATGACTCATAAAATAACGTCATAGCTAAAAAAAAATGTGTTGGAATAAAGGCCGTAAAATTTTATCCATGTTTTATATACATGCATTTAAACTTAATGAAAAAAGGAAGAAGGATAATTTAGCGGAAAAACTTGCATCGTAATTGCAGCAATGTATTGAGATAAAGAAGTTGAAATTTTATCCATGGTTTGCATGGTTTATGAAAATTCGTTCTTTGATTCTCAATAAACAAAACAAAACAATTTCTATTTTTAGAATAAGCAGTTTTTTGTTGTTACACGTCAGGGAAAAACAATGACAATTAACAAAATATTTAGAATTCAGCTGCGTCACGAGAAATTAATAATATAAATAAACAAGTAATATAAAAGAGAATTTTTTAAAGTCCTACTTACAAACTCTATCGAAAAAGGTTTTTTTAATAATTTTAAATTAGGAAATAAAAAGCGCGCGTGCAAAATGAAATAAATATAGTTATAAGATAAATAAAAACTTTTTATATACCATGTTTTAAATCTTCTGATGAATCATAGAGCTCTTATCAATGTGCATAAATTTTTTTTAAGTGATAATGACGTCAATTTTTGTGAGATGCATAATTTATTTTTTTTTATAATTTTTTAATGTTCACGTTTAGTTAAATGTATTTATTTTTATGTCGAAAGAAAATGAACTCGTAATTTTTTTTTTTTTGGCAACAATTAAATTATTAGCTAATATTTTAATGGCTATTTTGACGCTATTAGGATGTGATTATTTTCATATTTTAATTAATTATAAGAAAACTGATAAACAAATTCGAAAATTGGACTTCGGAGTATTGCATTGTCACCGGGTTCCGAGTTACTGTGAAAAATTTCAAATGTCTAACTATTTGAGTGAGTATTTTATTAACGATTGAAAATTTGAGCAAAATATACATAGGGAGAGTGTGGACTAATAGTAGGAATTGAATAAAGAGACACGCGGCTTACGATGTCGTATTTAATTTATTGAAGATGCTTGAACTTCAAAACGTTTAAATATTATGATGTAAAAGATGAATGTGAAAAGATCCATTTGTTTTAAATATTATGCAAGGCATTGTTTAGTATTTTGAACATACAAGCAGAAATATATTTGAAGCTTGCGCAAATCGACTAGTAAATATATAAAATTCTGAAAGGAAAAGAAACGGGAAATTGATTATTGTAAACGCCCTTCAGTGAAGTTTTATATTATTTATTTTGTTTTATTTATTTATTTCTAAATAATATGTCAAGATGAAATTTCGCAAGTGACATTATAATAATCAGAAGGTTGCCAGATATTAGAAAAATACTGCCAACCTATGAAACATTTCACATAACAATTGTTTATAAACGATATGTTAAAGGTTAACTTAGCAGCAGATTTATCAATCGTTTTTATGAATAATGTGACATATGGCTTAAATGTAGACATTGTGTTAGAGATTGTACAGACAAAGAATAACTTGACATTTATCACATAATTTGTCAACATTATGATGTATTTGATTAGAAAATGATACTATTTACAATTGTGCATCATGTGTGCACTTGTTTCTATGCGAAGAAATGTACTTATGAATTCTGAGAGATTTCTCTCTCCTTGCGCTAAAAAACTTCATATTTCTTAGAATGGGGTCAAATTGTGGCAAAATATTAAGTAAGCTGGTATTTCTTCATATTATTATTATTATTATTACATTAAATAATAACAATATAAAAGATTCATAAAATAAATAAAAAAATAAATAAAATTTTAGCATAATTTATATTTTTTTTAGGCTTAATAAAATTATTACCTTGATTTAATTATTTTTTTGATTGTATTAACTGAATAAACTGCGACGTTTATTTCATTTTATGACCTTTATTATTATTTTTATTTATGCTGATGCTGTCTCAAGATTATGTTTTGTCACAGTGATATATGTACTACAATCGAATGCGTTTTTGAGAAATTCCCTTCGTAAGATCTTTTTAGGGGATCCTAGCCAATATCTATGCGAGTTTCAGAGAAAGTCACGGAAAACTCCGAATAGCTTTGTCGAAGAGCTCTATCTGGATCGAGCCTGGCATCTCCCATATTCCAGCTTCAAGAGCAAAACCTCTCGGTCACTATTGTGGGCAAAATCAATCAATAATGAAGAATGATTTTTGTATCATTGTCATTTTTAAAGAAAACACATTTTTCTCATATATGTGCATGTTTTATTTATTATTATTATTATTATTATTTTTCATTTTTATATTAAAATTTATTTAAAAATTTTGCTTCCTGTTTTTCAAATATCTTTATTTTTATGGGGCTTTTTTTACTTATTGACTTTTCTTATTAATTTTTAAACATGCATTCAGTTTAGTTTAATGTCAAATTGATTGCACAAACTAATTTACTCTTATTTCAGCTCTCTCTTAAATTTACAAAATAGTGTAGTGTCGCCATCTATACTCTTAAATTCAAATGTTTATCATAAAACTCATAATAATTGTTTTATTATAAATCATTAAAACATATTAAACAACAGATAAATAAATACAAGTACCTAGAGTTTTACATTTTACATTTTCATAAATTTTATATGAAATTGTAAGGTTTCAAATTTATTCTTTTATTCTTTCCTAAATGTAATTTAACCTATTGTATTTTATTTTTAAAGAAAAATAGATTAGTTATTGTTTAAAGTATATGGTAGATGGCAGCACTACCGACGAACTCCGTATAAATTTTGACAGAAATGTCTAAAATCTCGTTCAAATATAACCTCTTATTAAATTATTATAAATAAACTATTCATAAACTATTAATAGAATTTTTAAAGCGTTTATTATTTCAAATTTGAAAATGTTTCCCTCTTTAAATTACTAGCCTAGGACCCTAGCGCAGTCAATTCGCCTTGATTCACAGAACCACAAGCACAAATAAATTGAAATTGTTGGTTCTTGGAAAGACGAAAATAATTATTTTAAAAATTTCGCCTAAACACAGATTTCGGATATAAAATGAAGGCAAAGGATTATGCGCGAGTTATCATTTTTTTTTTTTTTTTCATTATAGATTTAAAAAAAAAAAAAATTCTAAAAATAATGTGTACTATGTTTTCACTATCTGGCAGTTATTAACCTTTTCTTTAATAATAATAATAATAATATAATAATAATAATAATTTTCTGTAAATTTCAATAGTTTCTGGGAAAACTGGTACGTGATATTTAAAATTTCTAACTAATAACTTCAAAAAAGTATTTGAGTAAGATAATCGTTTTGGTAAAATTTGATTAATATCTGTATAAATGCATTAATTTAAATTTTTAGTATTTTTAAAACGATATGTATTATTACTACTTATTTATACAAATATATATATGTATATATAAATATTTTATATTTTTATTAATTATTTTCCTAAAGATTTTTAATCTCATCTACAAAGTATATATAATTATTCGTAATGCAGCTGACAATAACTATACAACAAATATCTACATAGCGAATAAATAAACAAAATATACAAATTTAATCACCGAAAATATTTGAAAAAAAAAAAAAAAAAAAAAAAAAAAAAAAAACGCGGTAAAATATTGGGGACAAAAGGGAACGAATAACCTATAGTAATAAATACGCGATAAATAAAATGTAAAATGATTGAAACAAAAAAGGAATCTTTTAATCCAAATTACTCAAAAAAACTGTATATAATTAAGAGGTTACAGTTTTTTTTTTTCTTTTTCTTAAAAAAAAAAAAAAAAAAAAAAAAAAAAAGAAGAAAAAATGAGATTTGCGGGTTGAAAAAATTACGTATGTAAGTATTTTGAGATTACTGTATCTCTTTGTAATACTTCTATTTTTTATTTTTTATTTTTTATTTTAATAGCATTTTTTGATGTCTGAATTTATTTTATATTTGATTAGAAAATATATTTTATAGTACTGTGATATATATTGTCACACTACTATTAATAATATTAATAATATTTAGATAAAATCAATAATAAATAATAAGCAGATTTTTACCTTATTCAGTAACTTTGTTTTACGCTTTAGGTATAATTTCTTTTCTAGTAACTTATGGTAAATATGTTAAATAAAATATGTTGCTTTCTAAATATCTTCTTTAGAAATATACATATAAATAAATTTACTTATTTTAATCGGAATTTTCTTTTAATTCTAGGTTATACAAACACAACTCTATGGATACCTGTATTAAAAACTATATTTTGATCTATTGATATAAGTTTTATTGTACTTGTCTAAGAAAAGACATTTTCAGCTAAAGAAAGAAAGGTAAGAATTGATTTATCATTTAAAAAGTAAATTACGTTTAATGTTGGCATATTTTCACAAATATATATATTGTAAAAACATTATTCTGCCTGATTCTAAATTAATATACAAATGGATGGTGTTTGGTATTACATTTTATATTATAATTCATTGTTAAAATCTTCTAACTGTTGGAAAATGATAGTCTATATTAATAAAATCAGTCTTTTGTCTGTAAATTTGTCAGAATAAAACAATTTTGCGATATCTTCATGTTTCACACACCATAAAAGACAATAATAACTTAAGAAAATTTTGTCTGTGTGTGTGTGGCATCGTGTCTGTATGTCTGTAACGCTATTTTTGTCCAGGTATCAAGTGAGAACGACTGGACGGAATTCAACGGTGCTTGGCAGGAATTTAGATCTTTACCCCACTTAAAATTACATATCTATCGACTTTTTCGAAATTCCCCTCCATCCTTTCCCTGCGGAGGTGGGGGGAAGTCAAACACACGTTTGTAAGCATAATTCGGCTCCAAATTATTTCACAGTAAAGAAAACATGGGGAGACTAGACATAAGTACAAATAAAACGTTATCTGCGATTTAGGAATTTTCGATTTTTAAGGGGAGGGAGGGGGAAAACGAATTTTGGCGGGAAATTTCTCTAATACCGGATTTTTGAGTATAACTCTTACCAAATGTGGAACAAAGATGTTGAAAAAGCTATGACACTTCCTTAGGATATTTTCAAAAACAAATTTTTTTTTTTTTTGGGGGGGGGGAGGGGAGGTTACGAGGGTGCAAAACCTGGACATCCCTTTTAGCGCTAAATTTGACCTTAGAAATCTATGGGAGCTACGCTCGCGAAGTTTGGTGGTCGAATTGTTTATATTCCGACACCTAAAGAAACGGAAATTATCAAAATTACCTCCGTTCCTCCCTTGGGGGCAACAGAAGGTAAAAACACCTTTGTAAGCAAAACTGGGCTCCAAATTACTTCACACTGAAGAAATTGCACATGAGGAGACTACATATGAGTACAAATAAAACTTTATCTGCGATTTAGGAAATTTTGATTTTTAAGGGGAGGAAGGGGGAAAATGGATTTTTGGCAGAAAATTTTGCAAATTCCGGATTTTTTAGTAAAACTCTACCAAAAATGGAACAAAGATGTTGAAAACAGCCATACGCCTTCTTTAGGATATTTCCAAAACACGTTTATGATTTTTTCTAATCAGCCATTATTTTTTGGGGGGGAGGGGGGTATGTATTTCGACGGGCAAATTCGAGACACCCCGTTTAGAGCTAAATTTGTCCTGGGGAATTTATGAAAGCAACTGCCACAAATTTTGGTGTTTGGATTCTTTATATGTATCCTATCCCTGAAGTAACGAGATTTATTGAAATCCCCCACCCCCTTTTCCCCTGGGGGACAGGAAGCAGAAATTTCTTTGTAAGTATAACTTGGACCCAAATTACTTAACTTTGAAGAAATTGCACATGAGGAGACTAGACTTGAGTACAAATAAAACATTATGTATGCTTTTGGAATTCTTGATTCTTACAACAGAGAGGCGAAAAATCGTTTTTCGGAGGAAAAGTTTAGAAATTTCGGATTTTTGAGTAGAACGCTACTAAAAATGGTACAGAGGTATTGAAAACAGCCATGTATCTACTTTAGGCTATTTCTTTCGTTTTTCTTTCTTTCTTTTTTTTTGGGGGGGGGGGGAGGGGGGAGGGGGTATGTATTACGAAGGAGCAAATTCAAGATTCCCCTTTTAGTGCTAAATTTGTCCCTGGGAATTTATGGAATCTGCGGGATTTCGCAAAATTTCGAACTGGGGAAATTACTTCGCTGGGGCACGTGAAGTAAGAAGCGGGTAAGTTGGTGCCGTAGGCAGTGGGGACCCGGACATCTCACGTTGCGAACGGGAAAAACCTCTACCGAACACAGCGGGAACTTAATGTTATTGATAATGATATGGGGTTATTAATAATTATTAGATTATTAATAGTGATATGGGATTTTGACAACTCATTTAAATAGTTCCCAGAGAAGCGGGAAAAGTCTGCTAGTAATTTTATATGATCTCATATATCACTGTCTCAGAAACAACTCATTTTTTATTAACCTGCTGCTATAATTGCCCTTGATACGGATGTAGCAATTTTTGTAAAATCTGAAAGTCATTTTTCTACATTTATTAACTTTTTCCATATATCTTTCTTTCCGTATAGCTTAACTTTCCTATGTAATTATCAATAGTTTAATTCAACTCTTCCTTTCTGCTATTTGACCATTATAATGATGAATTATTATATATATGCAGTGTTTAAAAATAAGTTTTAAAGCATACTCCAGAAAATTATTATGTAATTTCTGACCACAATTAATAACTTTATACACCAAAATATACTGCATGATAATTTAACACCATGAACCATCGGTAGAGCAGCTGCCGGATACCAGCATTGTAGAACCCTTCGTCATTTGACGCGATGAAATCTTATATATTAAAACACAAGCGATTTTCCGTAAGACCAAAATCGCACGATTTGGGCATGCGCGGAGGCTGTTCCTGTCTTTAGACGAAACCAGTGACTAATCGCTGAGAGTCTCTTCGGATTTTTAGAGCGAGCGAATTCAGAAACCTGAACCAATCAGAATACGGAGTTAGCTCATGCCTTGCCTTCCTCTGTGGTATCCTGGCGTGGGTTGCTTACGGTGATGGTGAAATTTGTAAATACTGGGTTAGATTTTTACAATTTTCTATTTTTTTTTTAAACAGCAAGGTATGTATGCATTATTATTATTATTATTATTATTATTATTATTATTATTATTATTATTATTTTTTTTTTGTTATTATCTTATTTCTTTTACTTAAAGTTTATACTTTGAATTCTAGAGAATTGAAATATGTGTTCCTTTGCTGTTTACATTTGTATACGTTCATATGAAATGTTAGTGTTAACATTTTAACCTTCTTACTACTTTGTATGTATTATACAAAATATTACTATTAGCATTTTTTAATGTTTTGTGTGCATATAGTATATTTAAAATGTTAGATTATTACAATTTTCGCGAAATTAAACCTGAATCGAGCTTCATCAATATTTCTGTATTGCACCGAAAATAATATTTTTATTTTTAGTTACACCCATTATTTACTTCGTTTATTTTTGAATTCTTATTATAATAGTATGAATAAATTTAATCTAAAGTGATTATTTTATGTTTATATGCTTGATGGATTACTTTTAGCGTATGAATTTCTTTTTGCATTCTTGGACGTTCTCAAAACCCCAGCTTAATGTAGATTATTTTTTGAAATAATGATAATGCACAAACCAATTTCCATCAGGTAAAATCTCGCGATTATTGTAAGCATATATAATTTTTGAATATACTAAATAAGATATACACGCAGTAGAAAATAAAATGTAAACAATAACATTTTAAATAAACACAGAAAAAACAGAATAAAAAATAAAATAAAAGTAGAGTTTCCAGTGCTATATAATATTTTCAATTTTATTTTGAGCATTCAAAAAGTGCAGTAACTGGAATAACTTAAATTATTTAATGCATAATCATTGCAATTTTTAGCCTTCACACTTCGTAGTTGTTTGTTGTTATAATACACACTTCATATATCCTCTTAACAGATAAATAATTTTTCTATTCTGCACATCTGGCTAACCATACCTTTCGAATTATACCATTTTCAACCCTCTACATCCATAATTAACATGTTAAAAGTGTACCACAAATTTTATGCTTGCCTAATAATATATATATATATAATTGAGAAAAATTGTGCTGATTTCAATTTGGCACTGAATTATTTGGAAGTTTCTTGCCAAGGTTTTTCATTTACGCAATTGCGATATCTATTTTTATTCATTACTGAAATGACGATAAAAAGCCACTGAAGGGTCCCTAAACTAAAGCTATACCACAGTAATTTTAAGAAATGAATATAGTAACCTATGCTAGGGAATGAGATACAGTGACTGCATGCCTTTATATGGAAGAATAGTCCTGTCGTACTAATTTAAATTCTGTTTATAATGAATGTAAAAAGTATTTACTTATTACTTTTAGAGGGGCGGAGGGTGGTCAACCAAAAATGACAGCAATTTCAAGGCAAATGTAGTATTACAAAAAAAATTTACAACTCAAAATAACTCAGTGGTACACCAGCCTATGCCATAATGCAACATCCCAAATTTATCATTAATTTTACGTTTAATATTTTTATTTCTGTAAAATATAATTCAAACGCTCTTTCTTTTGTACTCACTGACATGACTTCTGTAAATTTAGGTTTTTAAAATTATGGTTGTACTTTAAATATTCATAAACCTGGATTGAATATATAATAAGGATTGGAAAATTTTCCAAAATATTTATGTTTGGTACCTAACTCTTAAAGCTGCGAACCATTTTTGGTTCACAAATAATTATGCTAACATACGTAAGTATCTATCACATTTGATTTACTTTCCATTGAATTATTTTTTAGAATTTAATTTAAATCAAAGTGTTTCATTCAATGATGTACAGATGAGCGCAGTTAATTCAAGGTTCCTATTAGATTAGAGGTGGGATTGCGAGAATCCTAATTTTTTCACATTGCTCTATGAGTATTTCATCAATTTTTTTAGTTCAGTTGGGTAATATATTAATTGCTTTGAAGCCTGTAGTGATATTTTTTTTTAAACTTCTATAAAATTTCTTGATAAAAAAAAAAAAAAGGGTATATTATGTAATTATTTCAAAATACTTCTTAATTATAAATATCTGTTAAGAGGATATATGAAGTGTGTATTATAACAACAAACAACTACAAAGTGTGAAGGCTAAAAATTGCAATGATTATACATTAAATAATTTAAGTTATTCCAGTTACTCCACTTTTTGAATGCTCAAAATAAAATTGAAAATAAATTTTAAAAGAGATTAAGTAATAACATGAGCAATTCCTTCTGCATTTCTTATGAAAATTTAGATCCTGAATACTAAAGAAGTACCTCTCCATAGTAAAAAAAAAGGGAAAGGATATTAACATTTGATTTTTTTTCAATTGTTTAATTTTCAATTGTAATTTCTCTAAAAAGAAATTACAAAAAGTAAATCATGTAATTTCTCACTTGAATTTCAAATATCCCACTTAATTATTATTACTATTATTATTATTATTATTATTATTATTTTTTTTTTTTTCAAACACAATAAGGTGTATATGCATTATTTATTCCTCTATGTGTAAAGTTTACGCCTTTGTATGAGTTCTAGAGTATTGTGTATATAGCACTGGAAACTCTACTTTTTTTTCTGCTTTTTATGTGTTTATTTAAAATGTTATTGTTTACATTTTATTTTCTACTGCATCTATATCTTATTTAGTTTATTCAAAAATTATATATGCTTACAATAATCGCGAGATTGTACCTGATGAAAATTGGTTTGTGCATTATCATTATTTCAAAAAGTAATATACATTAAGCTGGGGTTTTGAGAACATCCAAGAATGCAAAAAGAAATTCATATGCTAAAAGTAATCCATCAAGCATATAAACATAAAATAATCACTTTAGATTAAATTTATTCATACTATTTTAATAAGAATTCAAAATATACGAAGTAAATAATGGGATTAACTAAAAATAAAAATACTTATTTTCGGTGCAATACAGAAATATTGATAAAGCTCAATGCAATTTTCATCAGGTGGAATTTCGCGAAAATTGTAATAATCTAACATTTTGAATATATTGGGTTGTTCGATAAATAATGTCGTTTTTTTTTTTTTTTTTTTTTTTTTTTTTTTTTTTTTTTTCATGTTTTTCAAAGTGAATTTATTTATATTAACAACAAACATTAATCAATAATATATTGACCATTTTGTTAGATGACCTTTTGCATCTTTCGGTAAGTTGAAAAATTCCACGTTCGAAGAAGCCTTGGGTTTTAGAAGTGAAGATTTTAAAAAACGACATTATTTATCGAAAAACCCAATGCTATATGCACACAAAACATTAAAAAATGCTAATAGTAATATTTCGTATAAATACATACAAAGTAGTAAGAAGGTTAAAATTTTAACACTAACATTTCATATAAATGTATACAAATGTTAACAGGAAAGGAACACATCTTTCAATACTATTACAATACTCTAGAATTCAAACTATAAACTTTAACTAAGTAAAAGAAATAAGATAATAACAAAAAATAATAATAATAATAATAATAATAATGCATACACACCTTGCTTTTTTTTAAAAATAGAAAATTGTGAAAATTTAACCCAATATTTACAAATTACCCTATCACCATCACCGTAAACCACGCCAGGTCTGTAGATTTGTCATCATAAGAGAAAAAAAAAAAAAAAAAAAAAAAAAAAAAAAAAAGTCGAACATTTCCCCCCCCCCCCTGGGGGGCAGAGGTTAAAAAAACTTTGCGAGCTTTACTCAGCTCCAAATTACTTCATGGTGAAGAAGTTGTACATGGGGGGGCTAGACTCTAATACTAAAAAATCAATTTCTGCGATTTTTGGAATTTTCGATTTTTGAGGAGGAAATTAGTTTGAGAGGGAAATCCGTTCTAGACCCACACATGTAGCACCTCATTTTAAAGGTCTTGAAATTTCATGTAGATTGGAGATATTTGTATACAATATAGTGCGCCCCCCTGGTGGTGAAAAATAGAGCTAGGTGATTTTGTAGTAGACCCTATCATGTTACACTTTTTTTTAAAGGTCTTAGTATTTCCTGACCGTTGGTGATGTTCGTACAGAACACACTGTGTCCCTGATGGTGAAAAGTGTAAATAAAGGATTTTGCAGTTGACACCACCATGTGACACCTTATTTAAAAGGGAAATTCAAGGCAACTGGTGATGTTCGTATATAACATACTACGCGTCCTGGTGGAGGAAAGTGAATTTTGCGTAGCATGCCTGTTATACAGTGCCGCAGGAACAGGCAGCGGAAACACGAGTCAAAGGTTCGTTTGGTTCAAAGTTAATTTTTGGGAATTTTTTCATGTTATTAGCGATCCGTGTATGCACTGTCACAGGGTAGAGTTTCGTTTGGTTCGAGGTAATTTTTTTGTTACAGCTGATTATTTTTTTCGTGATGCTTTCATTTAAAAATAGAAATTCAAACAAAATCGAGTTAAAGATATAAAATCCTACAAATTTAAGATTATTAACATGGGCCCGGGCAACACCGGGCCGGTTTATTCGATTCCAGATTAATTTTTACGAATTTTTTTACATTAGCGGCCCGTGGCGCTGCTGCAGGCACTGGGGTCACAAGGCAGAGTTTCATTGGGTTTGAGGTAATTTTTTTCGTGATGCTTTCATTCAAAAACAGAAATTCAAACAAGATCGAGTTAAAGATATAAAATCATATGAATTTAAGGTTCATTTAAGGTATCATGGGCCTGGGTAACACCGAGCGGGTTCGTTCAGTTCCAGGTTATTTTTTGTATGTTATTAGCGGCTGGCCTTAGGCCTTGGGGTCACAAATCAGAGTTTTTTTAGTTTGAGGTAATTTTTTTGTTACAGCTGATTATTATTATTATTATTATTATTATTATTATTATTTTTTTTTTTGCGATGCTTTTATTTAAAAATAGAAATTCAAGCGAAATCGAGTTAAAGATATGAAATCATACAAATTTAAGGTTAATTTCTATTTATAAGCATTTTTCCGAATTGCTTTTTTTAAGTGAAATGTCGTAAATTAGATGTTTTAACTTGAAATACATTTGAATAGTGATGCGACAATTTTTGAAACATTTCAGTCAATAAAGTGACCGTCGAATTCGACGGGTTCCAGCTAGTCGTCATTTAATTTTCATACTTCATCCACTGTACAGAAAAGAAGAATCTATTTCCTCTGGTAGCAGTAAGATAAGTGTTATACTTGGTACTCATCTTTCTGATTTCTGGATCTTCCCCATTCCGTATAAGCGATATTAGAAATCGTTTTGCGATTTTCCTAATTTTTTGGCAAATTCTTCTTGCGTTTCACGTGTCTTCATCGAGCATTGCTTTCAAAACTTCATGCTTTAGTCTTCAGGGCAGTGTTGTCGGACTTGGGGACTTTTTTATTCACTAGTCAGCAGTAATTTTAAGAAGTTATATTTGATGTATATAATGGACGATTAATTTCGAAGTGATTAGGAAACCGTTACAGTTAAAATTTAGTGGTGGATATTGAATAAAAAGTTTCCAAATCTGTCGACACTGCTTCAGGGAAGCACCGTTATATTTTCGATCAGTAGAATCAAAATTACCATTTTATTACATTTTAAGACATCTGTGTCTTCGATACCTCTGTGTCTTCCAACATATCGAAGCCCCCTGTGTCTTCGATAATTTTTTTTATCCCGAGAACAGTTTTTCATCCCTTCGAGACCCCTGTGTCTTCGAACTTATCGAAGACCCCTGTGTCTTCGATAAGTTTTTCATCCCGAGAACAGAGCAATTTTAATGCCATGCTTTTGCAGCCATTCGTCCTTAGAAAAATTCGTTACGAATACAGTGACAAATGAAAAAATTATCATATGACATCTTTCACCTTCGAAATTTCAAATTTACTTTCACTTTTTCCCAACTTCTGCATGGGTTTTATAACTCTGAACTAGTTTTTATCAAATGACTCAAATATGGTAACTGATTAATAAACTTTTTCACGAGCTGTACATGAACTATAAGCATTATATACACTGTAATCTATACGGCTAAGTAAAGGTAGTTCATACAAATTTGTTCAATTTGAAAGTTCGTTCCAATGATTTTAGTGATTACTATCGTCGTATACACAGACAGAAATGAAAAAAAAAAAAAAAAAAATTAAGTCTCAATTCATCCATTAATGTTTTGTCAATAATCTAATATATTAAAATATAAAGATGTTTATTAAGACCAAAACTAGAGCTTTTGAGCATGCGCAATGATCTTTGAACCAATCTTAAAACGATTTCTTTTCTCTTGTTAAACAAATGGGCAATATGAGCAAAATATCATGTAGCAAACGTGAAAAAGTAGAGACAGGTTCAGTAGGTCATCGCACTAAAGCTACGAAAGGGGTAGTTAGCGATGGTGTGGGATTACACCCTAGGGGTGGTCCGCAGATATGTCATCACAAATTTGATCGTCTGTGGAGGAAATAGCTTCCCCATTACGGTAATCCCTAGAGGTGTTATTATTACAGGATATAGAGGATATTTTAGCCTCAACAGATTTTAAGTTTTGTGATCACCAACCACTTTAATGTGCACGGTGGTCGATTATTCAATTCGTATTATTTAAATTACGTGCTCGGTGTTCTACAAACCCGGCTACCATAGCCTCAAGAAATAAAAGAAAGGAGAACACACACACACGTACAAGCAAAAATGAATTCAGAGGATTTCGAAACTTATAGATACATTAAAATCTCAAAGACGAATTTTTATCATGATTACAATACTTTCCTTACGTAGTATATTCGGAAAGTAAAAAGTATTTATTTATGACAGTTCTAAACTTTTTTCTAATTTATTTATGATCTAATTACATTTTTTGTCATTCACATCAGCTCTAATTTCAAGACAAATTTTTTAGATAAAACATAATGCAATTCAATTAACTGAAATTGACTAATTATTTTAAAAATATGATCTTTTCACTATATTTTCTGCGTATATAAGAAGAAAATATAAGATTACGAAATTTTTTTGATTTCTGATTTTCACTGAATTCACACGTTTTGAAAATTTCTGAACACGATTCGACCATTTTTACAAAATGTCTTTTGGAGTTACTAAAACTTTGCGAACTCTGTACGTCATGAACAAAAGGACTTAATTTACCCGAACTTGATATTTAGTTGGACCTTGCCTTGAATCGGTGCTGATTAGTTTTTTGGTTACAACACCCTGCAGGTGGCGTTACCACGCAACGATTTCCTTTCATTTCAGAGAATGTTCACATCAACAGTGTACCAAAATTAATATCAGATATACATACATATATCATGTAAAACTCTGAGAATTTAATTTGAGTGTATATCGGCAAACAGGTGGCGAAAGTAGCTTGCAGTTTAACCCCATTTTGGAGAAAACTATGTCTAAGGTTCTACAGTACGAAACTTGGCATATGAGATAGATATTAGGTGAAATTATGCTGATTCCCTCTGAATGCATATCAGAAGAAAAGTGGCGCTGCTAATCTGCATTATTTTCCGTTTGCGCGAAAGCTATATCTTAGCTTCTATGCTACATAAATACACAAAACCTTGTGTGTAAAATTATTCTTATTAAATATCGATATATATACTCCAAAAAGTGGCGCTAGTATTACTTTCTAAGATGACTATATCTCAATACCTATTGGTGAAAATTGCACCGTACTGCATATGTAATTTTTTATTTTGAAAAGATATATTGATTAAATTTTTGTTAATTTTAACCGGAAGGTGGCGCTGTTATGTAAAAGAATATAAAAGAAAATATTGCTTTCGTGAAAATTTTTGACTTCTGGCCCTAACACCACAAAATATTTTAGAAACGTAACAATCACATAACATCGAAATATTGTAAATATTGCGTAAGCGTTTTGAAACGTCCAGTTTGTTTTCAGATTAATTTTAGAAATGTAGAAATGTCCACGATCATAACAAATAATAATGAAAAATCATGCAGGTACATTGATTATTAACACTTTCCAACTATACGTACTTGTATAACTTTCAATGTTCTAGGCACATGCTATCACACAACGAACAGGCAGAAGACTGTAAGGCATACAAATAGACTAAACGGATTCATAATCACTCATAAACATTGGTTGAAACTGTTAATTTGCTTAACGCACTATATCTGAATATTTTAGCGTAGCCCTGTAAATCTGAAGGTTAAACATATCATATTCTATACAAAACATTGTTTTAGCATATTAACAATAAATGCCAATTTTTTTTTATGATTTTTAGAGTAAAAATTTATTTAAATGTGATTTATAAAAATGTCTGTCTAAAACGCAATGCATTGGGATTTTTTTGGGTATCCTTGTACATAAACTAGCTATACAGGACTTATTAGAGCCATTTTAAATAGAAAATATTCCATAGGGAACTTGAATAACATATATAAATTTTTAAAGATTCTAAAAATAGTTAAGGACGATTGGGACGAGCCAACGGATAGATAGAAAGATGGGCAGCCGGACAAACAGATACACAAATTGAAATCACATTCACAGTTAAAAAAAAAAAAAAAAAAAAAAAAAAAAGAAAGTGATAAAAGCATTTAATATAAACGAAAATACAATTACAGCAAATTTCCAATTATAGCCCGTAATGTAATTGAATATTTTTGTGTGGACCTGTAAATCTAATGCTAATCATACTGTATTCTATGTAAAACATTCTTTTGTGCATATTAATAACACATTTTAATATCAGTAAGATTTGGGCAAAGTAAAGTTACTAAAATTTGGTTTATAGAAATACACCTCTCATAAAACGCAATGCTTTTGAATACTTTCGGGTGTTCCTGTATACAAACCAGTGATACGGTATTTTTTCGATTTCCAATGGGGAACATCCGACAGTGAATTTCAATAACATATATCAGTTTGAAGATATCCCATGAGTTAGAGCGAGGACCGACTGACAGACAAACCGAAGCCATTAACACTTCTCAACCTTGTTCGAAAGTGTTAAAAATTAGGAAAGTAACTGAAAAATTTCAATTACTGAATAGATAGAACATTGAAACGGGTGAAAGTTCCAGAATGATATATCACACAGTATGCTGAGATGTGTTACGATAAAGAAGGATTGTAGGCTTCTTGCAACATAATCGAAACATTCTGTGCTGTTAGGGATTTTCGATGAATTTACACGTTTTTAGTTGCCTTAAATATAATTCATCCTTTTTTAGAAAATGACCATTGTTTCTGTGTATGTATGATGCGTCAGCAAAATATTGTATCTCATGATACTAATAGACGGAATGTAAGCACGTTTGATAATTGGTTAGACCTTGATTTAAATTGGTGCTGATTAGCTTTTGCAATATATCGCAAAATAGGTGGCGATGTTATGTTGTGATTCACCTTATTAAAGTGAAAGCTATATCTCAACATTTGTAGTGTATAAAAGCATCAAACTTGGTATCTAATATGGTTACAATGTAAAACTGTACTTCTTTAATTTCAATATAAATCGGTCGCTACGTGGCACTGCTGTGCTGCAATTTATTTCCGTTTAAAAGAACGCAATACCTACGTTTCTATGATGTATAAACGCACAAAACTTGTAGAGGTGCCAACTATTACGATTTGTCTGTAATTATTACGGATTTACGTCAATAATTACGGCATTACGGATAACATATAAAAATTACGGATTATACTCTTTTAAGAAAATCACGGATATCGATCGTTAAAAAAAAATAATCCCTACTAACGATCGACGATAAAATGCACAACGGAAGCCTTCCAATTCTCAATCTTTCTCCATCCACAACATAAATGTCAATATTCATTTTAAACTTGCTTTATTAGATTCTAGAACCTATAAAGAAATAAAAATTGTTTCACTTCTCATTCATCTAATTATTTATATTTTGACTCCCCCATTTCCCAGCTAGTGATCAAAGCCTACTTCTAGAACAAAAAGTGATAGAAGTGCTCAATATTTCTCACATATGCAATTATTTTTAGGCTTTATTACTGAACTTGATGAATCTATTTGTTTTTCCTTAATAAATTTAAAATACATACTGTATCACCAAACAAAAAATATACAAGATACATAAAGAAAAGAACAATGTTTTAGTATTTAATGCCATAAAAACAGTTGTCTGAAAGGAAAAAAAATGACTATTAAAAAAATAATAATAGTAAATAAAATAATTTTTTGTAACATCCCCCCCCCCCCAAAAAAAAAAAAAAAAAAAAAAAGAGAGAGAGAGAGAGAGAGAGAGAGAGAGAGAGAGATAGCCAAAAGTTATTTCCCCCTTCAATGCAGGTTTAAAATATATATATATATATATATATATATATATTTCATTTTGTAAGAAGGTAGAGAAATACATATTTATTTACTTCTGTTCAGAATTTTGTCTAATTTTTTAATTAATATATTATATATTTGCTTACAAAAACTGTGCAATTCGTTATTATATGTGAGTCTGTGCGTAAAAAAAATATTCCGTGAGGCAATTCATGTTTCATAAATGTATAACTCTGATCACTGCTAGCTGTTATTGAAACTTGGTACCTCTAAACTTGGTATATGATGTGGGGGCTATGTAAAACCATGATTCAATTTCGGTGCATAGCGGTTGAAAGGTGGCGTTGCTGCGCTGCAATTAATTTCATTTACGGAAGGGCTTATACGTTAAATCTTAGCTCATACGTTAAATAAATAAATAAATAAATAAATATATATATATATATATATATATATATATATATATATAACAAGAAACTCACGATGCACTTCATATATTGGATTTTAGGATATAGTCTAAGAATATTATTTACTCGTAAATTTTAAATGTCCATGTTTATTATGTAAACACTTACTTAAAAAATCTCGTCGAGTTTTACACACTGAGCCATACTAGTTCCTGTAAATCTGGCCCAAATAAATATGTTATTTATTTATTTTTCAAGATTGTAATAAGGAATGTAAAGAAAACTGATACTATCTAAATTTGAGCCAAAACTCGGTAGAAAATTTAACCAGAAAGTTCTTTTATACTTTCTTCCATTTTCATAGAATAACATATTGGAATAACATTCCGGCTTTCGATGAATTTGCTTGTTTTGAGTTATCTTCAATACTATTTGAACATATTTAGAAAGTGTCCGGTCTGTGTGTGAGAAATATTTTTTGAAAGCTCTCAATTATAAACTAATACACAGAATGTCATAAAATTTCATATTTAATTGTACTATAACATAAATCGACGCTATACCACAATTTATATTCTGTATAATAGCACAAAAATTGATATGTGATAGGGTCATTATAAAACATTATGCTGATTCATATTTTTCAACATATCTACCGACGCGCGACGGTAGCGCTGCCACGCTGCAATTTATTGGAAGGCTATGTATCAGCTTCGATAACGTATAAATACATCAAACTTCATACATGACGCATAAGGTCCTTACTGTGCTTACTTTTCTATAACTCTAAATTTAAAAATTAACTTTGTAATAAAAAGATCCCATAAATTTAAGAAGAAATTTCTTATTAAAAAATTGGTGGGTGATAATGAATTGAAGGTGCAGAGTTCGAATAGCTTTTATTTCAATATAGAGTCTAGAATCGAATAGCTTGCTTTAATTTAAAATTAATTATTCACAAAATTAATAATCCTGCATCATGCAATTTTATAAGGTAAATGTATAATTCGTTTACTTTATTTCTGAGTTTCCATTCTTCATTTGATCAGTAATTATGCTTGAGAAGATACTTCGAGCAAATACTTTCTAAATAGGTCATTATCTTAGATTTCAAATGTCACGCTAAATTCACTATGCCTAAAAAATAATATGTAAATAATGGTTAGTAATTATTTTGTGTTATAAAACTGTTAATTATATTCTTAATAATCAACGGAACAATCTGCTTGATAATTAGAATCTTTGATAATGGGTTTGCAGGAAAGTTCTGTCGTAATTTTACTCGTTGGAACAAAACAATCATGTAGAATGTGTCAGGTGGAATCTTATTATTTAGCTTATTTCTTGTGGGATATAACAGGACTAGGAACAATACCCTTCATCAGTTAGATGCGAAGGGCTGAGTGAATAAGATAGCAGTGGATAAAGTGTATTTAAGATATTGCATCTGATGTGGGTAACAGAAAAGAAGCAAAGCATTGGTTGCTTGTAAAATTTTATGTGATAGGTTGGAAAGTGACATTGTAAACGTTCGGACCTGCCTAACAAGGAAACATTCAAAAGGTGTCATCTTCAAAAAGTATTGAAAAAAATATGTTTTATTCTACTCTTCATAAAACACCAGAAAATGAATAAATTGTCGGCTGAAATTAATTACAGCGACCACAAATTTTTTTCAAAATTAAACATATTTGGCGATTTCACACTGCTAGGCGATTGATTTTGAGTACCTGGCGGAAAAGCAAAACACGGTTTTGTTCATACACGGCAGTCTCGGCGCTAGCAAACGTATTGCCTAACAGCGCTAAATCGCCAAATATGCTAAATTTTGATGATTTTTTGTGGTCACTGTAATTAATTTCAGCCGATAATTTTTTCATTTTCTGTTGTTTTATGAAGAGTAGAATCACATATATTTTTTTCAATACTATTTGAAGATGACAACTTTTGAATGTTTCCTTGTAAGATAGTTTGCCATATTTGTTGCAGAGATTTTAGACTCAAAGAAGATCGTCGCTCTGTGTGGCCATCGAAGGTCTATAATGACATTTTAAGGTCCATGTTGGGGAGTAATCCATACCTAATCGCTAGAGCAATTGCAAAGGAATACGGCATTCACCATTTGAATGTTTGAGGAAGACATCAAACATCTTATGCTTATCCTGAAATAAAGTATTTGATCTCCGCACAATTTGACGGAAAGAAATTTATCGAGTCTGTCCATCTCTTCTTATTAGACATAATGTGGAGCCATTTTTGGAAAAGTTCATTACGAAAGATAGCAAGTGGATCCTTTACGAGAATAAGAGAAAAACAATTTACTGCAAACCTGGAAAACCCGCCCCAATTACTGCAAAACTAGATCCTCATGAATGGGAGGTAATATACTGCTTGTTGTGGGATTGAAGGACTCTAGTGTACTACGGGGGCAAACCTTCAATGTGAACACCTGTTGTATCTAGTTTGATAAACTGAATATAGTTATAAAGGAAAAGCAACCAGTATTAGTGAACAGAAAAGTAGTGGCGCTTCTTCAATATAATGCAAAAAAACATACTGCATTATGATACAACAAAAGTTAAATAAGATTGGAGGGGAAGTTCTTAGTCACCCACTATAGTCACTTGACACAGTTTCATCGGATTACTGTCTATTCCGATCGCTTCAGAATTATCTGACAGGAAAAAAAAAAAAAAAAAAAAATACTTCTTTTCTAATTATCTCCATGGCAGTGACTGAATATTTTGGGTCGATGGAGAGAACTTCTACGCTAGGAGGATCGACAAGCTTTCTGAAAGATGGTAACGAGTGGTTGCGAAAAACGAATATTACATCATTAATTAAAATGTAAATAAATGTAAATAAAATTGATTCAAATGTTTTATTTAAAGTACAATAAAACTTTTCCGCCAACCTAATATATCTTGGTTAAATATATCATTCTATGTGAGCAAACGCACACACATGGTTAAGTTACATATTAAAAACTGCATAAGAGACGAGAAGAAAGAATGCACTCTACTTCTACATAAGCCGCAAATAGCAGAGAAAATTAAGGAATCATCACATTCTCGAATGTACGTGTATGATGAAAGATTATATTCTTTAGGAGTCACAAACATTTTCTAGATCAAGAAAAAATAAGTTTTTTTTAAAAATTAAATACCTTTTGTGTTTATATCTCAACAACTTACAGTAGGGTTTTTATTTATTATATGTGATTCTTCATATTGCAATTTGTTATAATGGATTTTTCTGCTATTTCTTTAAACTCTTAATTCTTAACAGAAACTTAAATACAACTACTTTGACTGATGTTTTATTTTAAGAATTATAAATCACAAGTTAATTAAATTTAAACTTTCACAGCATCAGTGCACTAGCCACCGAGCTACCAGAATATCAACTTAGATACACAACATAAAAACAAAAGCAGTCAAATAGTTTCTGGCCGACAACATAATCATAAATATCGTATAGTGGAATTTTTTTTTTCTTAGTACAAAGCGCCTAGACTGCACTCATAAGAGAGCCCAATTTAAATAACTTTCAACATTAAACCAAATTACATCAAGATCCCAAAATTAATTGCATAACCTTTAAAGTCCCTAAAAATAAAAAATAATAAAACAGTTGGTGAATATACAAAAACCTACAAAGCACAAATCCTGACTAAAAGATTTTCAATAACGATTCAAAATCTTACTTTAAAAATTTACTTCTAAAACATTCCTGCTAATAAGAAAAATCTAATTACAAAGTAAAATCATATTTATTACTCTGATAATCTATATAACATCACAAAATCCCCTAAGTTTAACATTATTTAGATCTTGTGAAGTGCATACAGTTTATTTACAATATATATATTTACTTGAAAGTTTAAAATTCCATTTAATTTAAAACTTAAAAGGGTATGAAACAGTAAGAAAAAATTATCTAATACACAGAAATATGTACAATCTGGAATTAATAACAGGACAAAACAATAAAATTTCTTACTTTAAAATTTAACTTAAAAATTCATTCAACTGAATTTTTAATCAAACAAGAGGTATTCCAGATTATACATTAAGTATATTCACCAAACAGAAAAAAAAAGACAATAAATAATTAAACACAAGGAAAAACACCCTAAAAGTTAATTAACTCTAAATTTTGATTTTTTTTTTTTTTTTTTTTATGTTACTAGACTCTAATGAGTACAAGAATCAGTAACAATATCAATACAAATACTTAATGCATAACATCTTAAAATATATAGGAATTTATATTTTCATTATTTTCATTGATACTTAACACATGTGAAATATTCATAAAGCTGGCTATAATATTTTACTAAAAATTAAAATCATCAATAAGATTTATACTCTTAAACAGACGAGTTTTTCAAGAAACTCTGTAGATTTGTGTGTATATATTTAACTGTTTTTTAAACATCCACACTCAAGAATTTTACTTTTCCACTAAGCTACTTTAAAAATAACTATTTGCTTTAGAAAATTTCTTTTCAAGTATACATTTTGATTAAAAAAATAATTCTAATTTTAGTAATTTAAAAATAATTCTAATTTTAGTAATTTAAAATAATTCTAATTTTAATTTTAAAATGTACGTTAGAATTCTGCGATTTTATATTTTCAATAAAGGAAGTAAAATTTATAAATGCGATTAATCTTTTATGTGAATGATGTACCACTGTAAATTAAGCGAGTTCTGTGTGTCCCCAGTGATTCAGTGGTAAGATGCTCGCCTGTCACGGAGTTCGATTCCTTCTTCGGTTCGATTCCCCGCAGATCCAATCTGCATCGTTGGCCAATGCGAAAAAACGCGGATAATAAAAAAGATATCGTCTAGCGTATCTGAATTTGTTTAGAAAAAATAAACAGTCATATTCTTTGAATTACTTCGAATAATCTCACTCTTAATAAAGAGTGAGAAATCTCACTCTTTCGAAAAGAGACTTTTCACTCTTTAGAGGTTGGCTCCATTTTGGCATGTTCAAAGTGTGATATGCCACTCTTTTAGAGCCAGATGTCACTCTTCATATTTTAGAGAGTACGCGTACTTTACAGTTCATACAACCTTACCGAAACTGTAGGATACAAATATCGCAGTTTCTGAAAATTTGTTTCACAGAATCAATATGTAGGATAAATTGCTGTACGAATATAATATTTTTAAACGAAAGAACATTTGAACCACAATTCTATAAAATTTCTATTTTATATCCATCACTATTTTTTAAATATGATATTTCACTAACTTATTTTATCCAATTTCATGTCAAATTCATCCTTTGCGTGAAGTTCTAAAAATAGATAGATAAACCCCACACCAATTGTCATCGCTAACGAATCCAACGAATACTTCAGTAAATATTTTAAAAAGTTTCAATATTTAAAAGTTTCAATAAATATGAATAGGTTTTGAAATATATATATAACTGTCGATTATTTGCAAAAGAACTATGGAAAACAGAGCTAACTATAACTCAAAAAGAAATAATTTCTTTATATCTAACTATAACTTATTTCCGCATAAACAGTATATTTTTAGATCTTCAATAGTGAAGAGAAAATTCTCAAGCTAAACTAAATATATTTCAAATTGAAAAAACTTTCAATGCCAATTTTTAGTTCCAATTCTAAGTAAGATACCTTGCAAATGCCGCATTGATGTTCACAATACAAATATTTTGAGGCATTCCTCCCATTATGCATTCATATAACATTTACGAATTCACTAAGAATGTCGGGAGCAGTAATAAGGTTGCCTATGCAATTATTCAGTCGGATAGAGCGTTACCATGGTTACGGCAATCGCATTGTAAGTCATGTAAGAAAGGAATAATAAATATTGTTAAAGGAAAAGAAAAAAGTACCTATTGGCCATTTCTGTCTTGTTTAATGGAATCGCTTTTCTTGTCACTATTATTTTGTGAAATTAAACTATAAATACAACTATAATGAATTATTTATTCAGTGTCTCTTTTTATCATTTTCAAATAATGAAACATAAATTTGTATTATGTTTTATCCATCGCTTCGTTAATTATAATCTATTATTGTATTATGTTGTTTTTGTTCTAAGATTAATTAAGTGAAGTTTTAAAATAAGTTATTAATATAAAGTTATGAATGGAAAAACACTAGGCAGGGTATGCAAGGCTTCGTCATTAATTCCAAGGCCCCGTGGCAATTCTCTTCGCTTCTTTTTTTTTTCTCTATTTTTATTGCATTTTATAACCGGTGTCAGTTGTTTTTTTCACACTTGTAACTGTGTACTTTTTCTTCAAGCATTTTTTCCCCTTCATTCTAGGCTGTAGTGGTTTTCAAAACTACCACCGCAGTTTAAAACACAGAAAAAAACTGGTAAGAAAAGTTATAAATGCAAGAAAAAAACATGGAAAAAGAAAAAATAAATAAATAAAATAAAATAAAACGTGCATTTATAACACCTCCCAGAATAATATAAGGAAGAGAGTAATAAAAAGAGTAACAAAAAGATAAATGAGAGTAAATCCGCTGATCACTTTTTGCCAGTTATCGAAAAAGAAGATAAAATCAAGCTTTTATTTAAAAATTTGGCTTTAGTGAATACATGACTAAAGAAAGAAGTAGGCACGAATTCAGTCTAAAAGCAACAGTTAAATAAAAAAATTTAAAAAAAAGAAAAAAAAAAAAAAAAAAAAAAGAAAAAAGAAAACTTGTATTCGATTATTGAGTTGTTAATGATGTTTATCAAACGAAAAAAAAAAAAAAAATGATTTCGAAGCTTGTTTCAAATAGGAATACAGTCGTCCCCGCTTAAACGAATATCTACTGTTCCAACTATATTAATTTTATTAAGCGGGGTATTCAATTACGCGGGGAAGACTAGAAACGTAACTGCATGTATAACTATAATGGTTTTATGCTTATATGAAAAGATAATTGATCGATACCCTTTCTTATTTAAATATTTAACAAAACTTTTACTAAGTTAAAATATTATAGTAATTTATAAATGCAATTAATGCTGGAATAAATATTAAAGTGCACTTACAATTTTACTTTTAGAAAAAAAAAAAAAAAAATCATTTATGATTGATTGTTTTAACATAGACTTAACTAAACGTTTTTCGATTTCTTTTTCTAAAGCACATAGATAGAATATAATCGCTTCTATGAGACTCAAAAAATGACGATGAATAATGTTAAAGGATTTTGTAACTTCCTTTATCTTTCGCTTGCTCTTCTTTATCACTTTCATTTAACCCGTTAGTAGTCGCTATCAACAGCGCCACCTATTACATATTGAGAACTTTTTATTTAACTGTCACCAATAATTTTAAGAAGTGATGTGATCGACGTTAAATCGATTTTATTCGCCTTTTATGTATGTCAAATGCCACTTCTAAAAATTTTTGGTGGCGATTGAATAAAAAATTCTGGAAAAACTGAAGGATGGGCGGCAAATCGACCAACTAGCGACTACTAACGGGTTAAAGGTTTTATTGGAAGATTAAACTCTTAACCTCTTTCTGTTTCTCCATCTTTATCCACCTCTATGAGTTCACAAAGTTCTTTTTCAATCATCTGAAAACTTTCAAAATTTGTGATTTATAATTCCTGAAGATAATTTGTATTTTAATTTCTAATTTTCTCATCAGTTGCTGATTTTATAAAATTGGCTTTTGCAAAACAATTTTTATCACCTCGGCAGGAATACCGTCTCATGTTTAAAAAGCATGCCTTAGTTATGTAAGGTTTTTAAAAGAAGAACTTTTTTTTTTTGAGAATGAGAGGAAAAATTTGCCCAGAAATAGAGGAATTTTATTTAAGAAACTTTGAGTGTTTATGCGATTAAGCGGGGTGGCATTGTAAAAAATATTTCTTTAAACGAGGAAATTTAACATTACTTCTATGGGAAAAAAATTGGTTCTGTAACTTTATATTCTTATAAGCGGGGTATTCCATTATCCTTTACCCGATTAAGTGGGGACGACTGTATTTGGATTATATGAATGCATGTCTGTGATTTTTACAAAATTTATTGGTGTCTTCGTGACAATTGTTTTTGTGTCACCATATGTTGTCGTGAACTCTGGATATCAGACATTCTATTGCTTTTTTAGTTTAATGTACAAGATGTGATTTTAATAATATTGTTTTAAATTTGTTTAGCAAAAACTTTCATGACGCCCTCTCTTTTAAAGTTTTAGGTCTTTACCAACTCTAAGCTATTCACCCCGCTGTTAAAAATTACGTCTATGAGTATGCTGATGTAATTTATACACGAGAACCTTACTTAAATTTTCTTCAGTTTAAATACGTATATTCTTGTAAACAAATAAATAAATAAAACTGAAACTTATACTTTCACAATTTTTCGAATGCAATTTTTTTGGTATAACGTCTTCTTTGTGCTACGGTTACTTAAAAAGTATTTAAAGAAAGGTTTTTGATATTTTCTATCACTGATTTTTACAACCGGTGATCACACTAAAAAAATTCTTATTGTACATGAATTATATATATATATATATATATATATATATATGTGTGTGTGTGTGTGTGTGTGTGTGTGTGTGTGTGTGATTATATGTACCTTGTACTTCTCATGTATCTTTTCGAAAGGTATTTACGGAACATTATTTATAACTTATCGTTAATGTATTGTTTGCTTGAAATATTTATACTATATTGTTATTTTTTGTAGTACTGAATCATACAATTACCGTTAAACGAGTCATTGTATACTCCACCCCATCTCATTCGTTGTGTATTCAAATAAATATGGTAGTCAATGCTCCCACAGAACAATGGACAGTAATCCATGTGGCCAGTGATCTAAAAGATGACCAATGAATTAATCTACAATAATCTAATCAGTATTATCATGTGCATATTATGATCTTCTTCATTGTGAAATTGCCCGTTCTATAGCAAATAAAAATATGGCTTTTACAAAAACTATCTTTCTTTTTCTTTCGCTTTGAAATTAAAGGAAAGTTGTGTAAATAGTTTACCACTGATTTAGCACTACTCTAATATTCAAAATTTAAAATTTAAAAATATAGAAAATAACTTTAATATCACATTACTTAGCAAAACATTTACACGTGCACCCTTATATTAAAATATTTAATGCAAAATTACATGTAGAAATGATTATAAAATTCATATTATATATATATATATATATATATATATATATATATATATTAGAGAAATTACCTGTTATTTTGTATACATAACTATGTTACCTGTTGTAAGTTTGAATTTAATCTCTTTTGATACAGTTTGTTTTATTTTATTTTAGAAAAAAAAAAAAAGATAAAATACTTATCAAGTATTATTTTAATAATCAATATAACATAGCTGCCAACTATTCTGACTTTTAACGCAATTCTTTCTGAATAATCACTTTTGTCTACATTAATTGCAGAATTTTCATTTCTAAATAAAGCAATAAGGTTTTCTTTTAAACTGCAGCGTTGAAAAATTCAAGAATATTTGCAGAAAAAATTAACTTTCAATGTTGCTATTCATTCACCGTAAAGTGCAATGGCCAAAGACTGTAAAGTAAAATACAGTTTATTCACCGTAAGTCTAACTCTTAGCCGAAATAAAAAAATAGAGAGAGAAAGAAAGAAATATATATATATGTATAAAGCTGAAAAATATTTCTAATGGCAAATAAACAATTGGAAAAGTACGTAATACTGTAAAATTACTATAAAATGTGGCAGGGAGCTGTTCAGTTGTTCGACTATAAATTTGGTTTATTTATTATACTTCTATTTTTTACTGTGTATCATACAAGTAATTTAACAAAATTTGAAAGTAGTGCTTATAAGGTTAACGCCGTTAAATGCTTACATATGTAACATTTATGGAAAAACTAGTATGTGGAACCACCATAGGAATTTTTTGTATATTTTCCTATACAAATTCATGCAGTATAATTCATTTATCAAAGTTAGAGGAGACCTGGACTAGTTGGCATAGATTTTAGTTTTGGGTTTTTCTAATTTTTTGTGCGATACTTAGAGAAATTCTTATGAATGCATCGGAAAGCTAAACTCTTTGGCTACAAAATCATGTATGATCCCTCAATTAAATGCTTGTTTATTCAAGCCCAAGAAACACTTTTCCTATGAACCTTCAACTACGCCAAATAACCCCGGGTGTTAGGACTAGTTTGCGTAAATGTAGGGACGAGTTGGCCTAACATGATATGGATAGGGATAGTTAGGCATAGCACAGAAATTTTCAAAGAAAAACTTTTTTTTTTTTTGAAAATCTTAATAATAATTCACAAAACTGTCTGTTTAAATGCGTAAACAAACATATAAAATTACCAAGAAAAATAAATTATGTTTATTATTTTTCTACCTGTAGTTATTTAAATAAAGCTAGCTCAGTGTTTGAAATCAACCACGAATGCCGGAATTGCGCGCCCGTTTATTTGAATAGTTAGGTTCAATTTTTGTTTTAGTCACACAAAATTAAATTATTCTCGTCTGACCAACTAAATTTCTTTCACTTTTTTACTACAATGTACATGCGAATATCATGGCCGTCGGTTTCAATTTTCATAAAGTACTGACAAGATTGTTATTTGACGAAAACAAAATAATTTATTTTGTATTCAAGTGGCCTGGAGGTCCTTGATTTTATGGAGGATTCGTTGTTGGTTTTTTTTCATGTAATCATTCAGCTTTGGACTCTTTTGATGTTCTACAGGGAAAAGAAATACTCTAAATTCTTTGTACAGAGTTCGTAAGAACTGTCGAATGAACTATCGCCTTGGCAAGAAGCTGAAGGTGAAAAATCTTCATTTTGTAGAGATTCTTCAGCCTTTGAGTTACCATTAAGGAAAGTCAAGCTATGCCTTATTTATGTTATATATATGCCAAATTACCATACTTAACTATGCCATCTAGCACTACAAGGATAACCAACACAAGATTAATACCATAGATCTTAAGTATCACACACACACAAAAAAGAAAAAAAAAAAAAAAAAAAAACTAGTTGGCATAGGTGGACTCTGCTCCCCATCATATTTATGTTCTCATAAATTTCTAGTTTGAGAGATATAATCATGTTAAAAGAAATGAATTTGACAAAAGCTTGATACAGTGACAGAATGAAAACCCCGCCTAATAGGCTATCCACCGTTCACTTCGATATATTTATCTTATTCTAATCTATTAATTTATTTTATCAGGGTCAATTCCGTTGTTTAGTTTTCATGCTACTATTTCCAATGCAATAATCCTCAAAATTCATATTTATATGAAAAATTTTCAATTTCGTTATGTTGGTAAAATCGTAAATTACGAACAATTTACGAAATTTTCCTATTAGAATATTTGTATTCAATCATGTTCAAACAAATATCATAAATGTAATTTTGAAGTTGTCTAATGTATTTATGAGCCTCAAAATGAAAGTTTATGCTCAATTTTACCTTATTCTGGCATGTTAAGTAAATCGTAAATTCCAAATAACTTACGAATTTTTTTAAATTGGAAAAATCATAGTCTATGATATTCATGCCAGTATCCTAAATAATATTTCGAAAGTGGTTTGACATCTTTACGATGAAAATATCCCTCAAGATTGACGTTTATGTGAAATTTTGCTCTATGCTGCCATGTTAAGAAATTCGTAAATTTCCAATAACTTAAGAAATTTTTATATTGGAAAATTCATAGTCATTAATATTCATACCAGTGTCCTAAATAATATTTCAAAAGTAGTCTGACATCTTTACGATGAAAATATCGCTCAAAATTGACGTTTATGTGAAATTTTGCCCTATACTGCCATGTTAAGAAATTCGTAAATTTCCAATAACTTGCGAAAATTTCAAAGTAGCATATTTATAGTTACTGATGTTCCTTCCGGCATCAAAACTGATATTTTAAATCTGGTCTGACATTTTTACAGTAAAAAGTTTTCATTTAATGCACGTTTAAGTGAATTTTTGTCCTATTTTCCCATGTTAAGAAAATCGTAAATTTCTAATAACTTACGAAGTTTTTAAATTCGAATGTTGTAAATAAATAGGGTTCTTGCCAGTGTCGAAAGTAATATTTTAAAACTGATTTGACCTCTCTGCGACAATTTGTTCTTGAGTTATCGTGTACACAGACTAACAAACTAACGGACTTACACACTAACAGACTAACAGACTAACAGACTAACAGACACCCTACAGACAGACACCATAGAAATTTTGTCATTTTCGGATTCCTCACACCTGAAAACGTGTAGAAAAGTCAAAAAACCGAGGTCGAAATTTTTCACGATTACCTAAGTTCCCCATACCTATAGTATGATGGGGAACTAAAATTCTGATGCATACACGCAACAACAGTTAAATACTCTTTCGGAAAGTGCAATAAGCAGCGCATCAATTTGGTTTACAAATTTTCCAGACCGTTTAAAAAAATGTATGATAAAAACATTTACTCAGCAGTCAAAAATATAATGAAATAGAGATTTTTTCTTTAAGACGCTTCCACGTAGATTGGATTTACGTTGAGTGATGCATCTATACCTACACTTCTCACTAATGAAATGACAGTGCTCTACGTCCACTGTGGCAGGAAATAGAAGGTGAGTGCCACACTGAGAAAAAATTACGTGACTGACATCTAGAATCTAAACTGTGGGTCTAGTAAAAATAGTTCTATGTCATCTTATAAATTCCAGCCGTTTTTGATAGCGATTTTTAAAAACCACTGTTAGAATTCTAGAGCGTTTTCCTATATTCTCATGGTCAATCTCATCTAAAAATCTCTGTCGATAAATGCGAACACAAGAGGTGAGTTTTTGTAACTATAATTTTGTCTTATAACCCAATTCTGGAAAAGCAAGCGAGAATTTCTCGCAATAAACAGGATTCGTAATATTAATAACATTTATAATATTGTTTCACCATCTAGAAAAGTGGAGACTAGGAATTCTCGATCGTTTCGTCGATACAAGTTATTTGTTTACCTTATGCGCGTAGCTCGAAATTTTATATTTCTTGTTTAGGGATTCAGAAAATGGCTACTTATTCGTTCTAGCTGAAAATGGTATATAATTTTTGTCAGTACAACTAGCCTCTTATGCCAACTAATACCGGTTTCCCCTATTATTTAATAAAATTATGTTCATGATGAATACAGGCGGTTTTCATCTCATATAAGCATAACATCCAATGACCAAATAAAGCAAATATTGTGCCGATGTCTATGAAAAGGATTTTTTATTTTATTTTTTTTGTCAAAAATGAAATTCGATAACTTTGTTTTAAATTATCACTAATATGTGGTTCAACCGTTCATTTTAAATATATTGATGAGTTTGGATAGGTACCCATATTGAAAATTTAGATCCCCGTATGTGAGGGCCTACATTTATATAAATTACAAAAAAAAAAAAAAAAAAAGAAAGAAAGAAAGAAAGTCTGATTGAACCTTACTGATGTAAATATATATATATATATATTGATTTCACGCTGAAAATCCAAAACTAATTGTAATTATGTGCACTTATATAAAAAAATTTTCTATACTGCCATATTAAAAATTACGAAAATATGGGATGAAAGCGCCGCCTGTTGACTTATTGATTCGAGTGATACAGCATCTAAAAAATTAGTGAAACACACACAAATAGTCATTTCCTAAAAATGGTTATATTGTGTTCATGACATCTCAAAACGTGTAAATCTATCGGAAACCGGGGGTGGTTAAAAATTTACCGTGTTCAGTATTTTCTTCATATGCACTGTAAATACAAGTGTCTGAAATTCAGACACAATTGTGTCTGAAATGGGTGTTCAATTTTAAGTTGCTAAAAGATGTCTTAAAAGGCATATCGTTTCACACATGAAGTGTCTGAAATTCCGCCATCTTTGATCCTGTCTACAGTGAATATTTTTCATAAATAAATAAATGAAAAGATGAGTGTTATACTGTTTACCTGTGAAAAAGATATTAGAATAACCTAGAGCATAAAAAAAAGCATTAATAATTTTTACAAAAACAACAACCGTTGCCCTCGCCGGGAGTCGAACGTCTTCCCAATCAAGCCATCGGTATTCATACAGAATATTGTTTGTATAAGGAAATATATTTTAGTATCCGTAAAACAAATCGAAGTTTTACGACTTCGCAATAAAACTGTCCGTAAGATAAAGATTAATACATATTATTATCTTAAATTTCATGTGTGGAGGTTTAGAGTTTTTTTTGTAAAATTCGTAATAAATAGTAGAGTATGGATTTTAAACGATTTTTTTTTAAAAGTGGTATTTGCAAAAAAACAAACTATGTACACAAAACCAAAAAAATTGTCCTTTTACATTTTGAAGTGTAGGGAACATAAAATAATTAAAATGCGAAAAAAAAAAATCAACTATGCACAAATTGTTTAAGAATGTTTAGTTACGAATTCGCTTCTTAGCTACAAGATGCATGCTTCGTTTATCTTATTATTATTATTATTTTTTTTTTTTATTACATGCGAGAACTTTAAATAAAAATTAACTTTGTTTAACTTTTAACCGAATAAGCTTCGCGTCTAAGGATTTTAAATAAGTTTACTACTTACATTATATAAAATAATATCAAATTTATTTGTTAAAAAAATATTAAAGCAGGATATGCATGCCGCTTAAAGTAGACTTCATATGGAAAATTTGTTAAGTTATACAAATGTCTGAAATTTGTAATGTCTGAATTTTTAAGTACCTAAATTGTAAAATGTCTGAAATTTTATGTGTCTAAAATGTTATATGTCTTAATTTCAGACATATCAACCTTATTCAGACACTTATCTCAGCTCATTTATAAAAAAGACACTTACATGTCTTAATTTAAGACAGCACATGCGTCTGAAATTTTGCATGCGTAAGTGTTTCAGACATTTATGTGTCTGAATTGACATTTCAGACACATCTCTGTCTGAATTTAAGACGCTTCTATTTACAGTGTGCTTATAGAAGAAAGTATAAACAGTGTTCAAATTAATACAACAATTAATCAGAAATTAATTCGCTTGCTATTTATAAATAATTACATAAAGTATTAAATTATAGGTATGTGCATGCAATCACCATATTTAAATCTGTGGAGATAAATAATGTAGCTTAGAAAATAAATTATATTTAGTGAACAACATTAAATTTTACAAAATACAACTGAAGCTAAATGTGATTTCATGCTTGTATTTTAAATTATCAATATATACTTTCTTTATTCAAACATTTACTTAGAATTTCGTGATAAAAATTGTCTTTATTTTATATTCCATTTAGGACATGCAAACACACACACACACACAAAAAATCTTTCTTTTAAACTATATCTTCCAATCTTCATTAAGGGTTTCAAAAACTTTTAACTGATGATATTTAATTTAGTATACTTTCTGATTAGGAAATTTTTCCACATTATGATTTCGAAAGAACCGCAGAATTCGCGGGAGGATTCTTCAATTCTTCCGCGAATTGAAACATCTCAAACTAACTTAATTTATCAATTGTTGGAGAATAAGTAATGAAGGAAATTTGACAGAGGGCGAAATTAAAGACCGGAATATATTAAAGATTGTGTAATATATACAAAATCGTTCAGATTCTGTCATTTTATAGAAAGGACGCTTTGAAGGAAAATGCAATAAAGATTGTGTCTCTGTTTGTTATTATTTGAAAAGTTTGTAATCTATTTTTCCGAGTTTAGCAAATTTTAAAATTTATTAATTTAAATATATATATACTTTAATTTTGATTATGAACTATTATTTTTATTAATATATATATATATATATATGTATATTTTCAATTATTCGCTGATCTTATGCATCAACGCTCATCTATATATATATAAAAGAGTAAACTGACTGATTCACTGACTCAACACGGTTGTGGCGATCCTATGGGAGACAGAGTCACAATTTTTGGTGAGCAGGTTGATTTTAGGACCCTGACGCTCACTAAGACGGGATTTTGCGAAATACCTCCCCGTTCCCCCCCCGAGGGGGAAGAAGGCAAAAATCACCTTTATAAGCATATCTCGGCTCCAAATTGCTTCACGGTGAAGAAATTCCAGATGGAGAGACTAGACTTGAATATAAAAAAATTAATTTTCTGCGATTTTGGAATTTTGGATTTTTAAGGGGGGTAGGGGGTAAAAATGAGATTTTCGGGAGCGCATAAGGCAAAAACACATTTATAAGTACAACTCGGCACCAAATTACTTCACAAGGAAGAAATTGCAGATGGGGAGACTAGACTTGAATACGAAAAAATCATTTCCTGCGATTTTGGAATTTTTGATATTTAAGGGGGGGGAAGGGGGTGAAAATGATTTTCGGAATTGCTGAAGACAAAAACACCTTTATAAGCATAACTCGGCTCCAAATTGCTTCACGAGGAAGATATTGCAGATGGAGAGACTAGACTTGAATACAAAAAAATCATTTTCTGCGATTTTGGATTTTTGGATTTTTAAGGGGGAAAAGGGGTGAAAATGATTTTCGGAGGCGCAGGAGGCAAAAACACCTTTATAAGCATAACTCGACTCCAAATTACTTCACGATTAAAAAATTGCAGATGGGGAGACTAGACTTAAGTACAAAAAAATCATTTTCTGCGATTTTGGAATTTTGGATTTTTAAGGGGGGAGAGGGGCTGAAAATGATTTTCGAAGGTGCAGAAGGCAAAACCCACCTTTATAGGCACAACTCGGCTCCAAATTGCTTCATGGTGAAGAAATTGCAGAGGGAGACACTAGACTTGAAAACAAAAAAATCATTTTCTGAGATTTTGGAATTTTGGATTTTTAAGGGGGGAAGGGTGTATAAATGATTTTTGGAGGCGCATAAGGCAAAAACACATTTAGAAGTATAACTCGGCTCCAAATAACTCCACAGTGAAGACGAAAAAATCATTTCCTGCGATTTTGGAATTTTGGATTTTTAACGGGAGAAGGTATAAATGATTTTCGGAGGCAAATTTAGAAAAATACGGATTTTCGAGTAAAAGTAATAGCTCAAAGATGTAAAAAAAAAAAAAAAAAAACCGCCAAGCGTCTTCTTGAAAATATTTGCAAAAACTCATTTTTTGATTTTTTCCGATTTTTTTTTTTTTTTTTTTTTTGGAGGGGGGGGGGCAAAAAAATAAAAATAGTGTCAGATCGTTCAAAATTGGTACATAAAGGTTTTCGATACTTACAAATCGATTGCGGATATTTTCGAATTTGTAAAATTATTAGAAGGGGTGGGAAGGAGGGGCAGTATGGGGGGGCTATGGGCAAAAACAAATAGAAATACACTTAGGCCATTCAAAATTGGTACAGATAGGTTTTAAAGGCCTGCAAGTCGAATGGGGATATTTTCGAAAGTGTAAAGTTATTAGGAGGGGCGAGAAGGGGGGAGGGGAGAGGGGGGGGCAAAAAAATAAAAATAGAGTTAGATTGTTCAAAATTGGTATATAGAGGTTTTCGATACTTACAAATCGATTGCGGATATTTTCGAATTTGTAAAATTATTAGGAGGGGCGGAAAGGGGGGGGTGGGCAAAAACAAATAGAAATACAGTTAGGCCGTTCAAAATTGGTACAGATAGGTTTTAGAGGCCAGCAAGTCGAATGGGGATATTTTCGAAAGTGTAAAGTTATTAGGAGGGCCGGGAAAGGGGGGCGGAGGGGCAAAAAAAATAGAATAGAGTTAGAGCATTCAAAATTGGTATATAGAGGTTTTCGATACCTACAAATCGATTGCGGATACTTTCGAATTTTTAAAATTATTAGGATAGACGGGAGGGGGGGCGAAGGGGGAAAATAATAGAAATAAGAGTTAGAGCATTTTGGGAATTTTTTCTGAAGGCAGTGAGAACCCGGTGCGACATTTTTCCTAATAAGATTTTTTTTCTGTTTTTTTTTTTTTTTTCACGTGATAAAAATTAATGCAATTTTGAGAATTCAGTAATTATAGCGATTCATTTAAAAATAGGGACCAGCGAAGCGGGCATTGCCTGCTAGTATACAATAAAAGTGCAAGGTAATATATGTTATTATTATTAGTGAGCTTCACTCGCTAGCGGGTCACTAATTTTAAATGAATCACTGTAATTAATGAATCCAATTTTTAATTTTTATAAGTTAGAATATATATATATATATATATATATATATATATATATATATATATATAAATATATTTGATTGGACTAAATTCGTTTCTGGTCTCCACTGACTTCGACAGCGCAGAATAGTGCGCGGTGCGCATGCCCATTCAAGTTTGACCTTCTTACCGACACAATTTTTTATAAGTTAGAAAAAATAAAATAATATTATAGTTTTAAAAAAATTAACGAACACACTTTTACAGAAATGTGAACTAAAAAGCACAAAATATCTATCTTAGTATTAAAATGCAGGGTAAGAGAAAATCGTGTGAGTGACACACCATAATATTTACATACATTTAAATCTTTAATTAAAATAATTTAGAATTAAACAAAAACCATTTTTAAAAAATCTCTCTGACTGGGCTAGAACGCTAGACCTTTAGGTTCGTAGCGCGGCTCTTTACCTTGCAGCCACGGCGTTCACGTACGAAAAGTCTTTTCTTTTACAATATAGATTTTTTGTTTGCTCCCAGAGTGGTTACAAACATACAAACATACATACATACAGGTGAAGCTAATAAAAGCGTGTTAAAAATTGAAACCAATATCATTTCTGATCGGGAAAAATCTCGCTTCGTGTCCCCACTGCATTCGGATACGGAGGCTCGTGCGCGCTGCACTCGCGCATATAAATTCTACCAACTTAACGAATCACTATATTTTTATTATCAGAATATATACATAAAAAATACCGAATAATATTCTCTCATCATTGAAATAAATAACCTGGGTACCTACTGCTTGCGGCGGCGTATATACGCTGCATCGAAGCATTCTGTTCAGTGTCGCAGTATCCTGTTCAATTCAAGCGAGTGATGCTTTATTCAAGTTTGTGTGCAGCAAAAAGGCAACTCTTCTTTTGCTATTTAAAAGAAATAGTTCTTCCATAATAATAATAATAATAATAATAATAATAATAATAATAATAATAATAATAATAATAATAAATAGCAGTACAAAAATCTTAGTAAGTTACAAAAACCGATTTTTTAATATAATGTATTTTCGTGAAAAACGACAGCTGCGTCCATGCACAATGTGTTTGGGCCACTAATTGAACTGAACATTACGAAAGAAGGGTATATAAGGGTGACACAAAACTACCTGCTACATTTTAAAGACGGACAAAGTAAAAAGTATTTCAGATCGAAATTTGTTTATTGAAAAATATAAAATAATATTGAAAAATATTTGTAACTAAGTACATTGCTACGAGTTGAATTAATATTTATAAATTTGTGGCAATGGTGCAATTGACAATAGGATTTTTGGGAATAAAAACCCATACTACCCAATTTAGCAGCTATTTTAATGTTGTAGTAGGGTTCACTCTAGAGTAATTAAAAATTTAAATGTTTAGGTCTATTACAGATTGTTGTCATACAAATTATGTATTTTTGAATAAACAAGTTTCTCTCTGCAATATATTTTTGTTTTATTTGCCTTTCAAATATGGTAGGTATTTTGGGTCACCCTGTATTTGTATGGATTTGATCATGCAGTAGATATACTTCTTAGCATGTGCGTAGATATGTAATAATAATGAAGAATTTTAAACTTATAGAAATAGAAAACATAGCATTACACTTATAATTTCTGCATTACATAAAATAATTTTTTGTATCTTTAAGAGAATAATTTTTAATTTTTTATAACCTTAAAAATATTGCATGCATTTTCAATGTACTAATATAAATTTAAAATTAATTTTAGAAATCAGCATAATAACAATTAAACTATATTTTAGCCCTTAGAGTTACATAAATCTTAAAACTGGAGTTCAAAGTAAGAGTTAATAATAGAGAAAAATTCGAATATACTTTTCAAATGGAGGTACTAATAAGAAAAATAGTAATTACGGTTTTTAATGTCTAACGATTAGAGCATGTGTATTTATAATATGAAGAAAACGTTTATTAATGTATCTAATTAGATTATATTTTGCATAAGATTAAGCCATTTGCTTTCTTCAAAGTTTTTGTTGAAGTGAAAGTATATTTACAATTAAAATGTAAATAATGCTCAGTCTATACTTACTGCCGCGAAGTACTTGGCGACAGAATTTGACAAGAAATGGTTGTTTAATGCTACTAAAGTTTTGAATTACTGTTTTCAATAACTGATATGTGCTTGGAATTTTCTGGAAGGTCCCATTAGTTTCTGGAGTAACATTATTTCTAAAGTTCGTTAACCTACGAAGAGCTATAAAAAAATGAGAAAAGCCGCTCCCAAAGGAATTCAGTTTGTGTTCGCACTGTTATGGCTGTATCAGATGAGCGTTTAACTTCCGCTCACTTTTTTACTCAACACAACATGAAGAAACTTTCCGAGTGACGGTCGAAGAAGTTGATTTTCAGTTGACCTAGAATTTTTCTTATACGCTGCTGTGTTGTGTTGTATGAAACGTTGCACAAAAATCTCTTGTGTTATAAGGCCTTTGCGATTCAAGCGACTGATCATTGTTTCTGAATGAGAAATATTCCTATTCTGTGGTGTATTAAGCACTCTTTTATTTATTTTTGAGACTTTTTTATTGGTTTGTTTCAAGGACGTTAGAATAGTGTTTTTTTAAGGCACCAGTAATAATTTTATTTTTTATTTATTTATTTATTTTTTTTTTCAAGAATTTATGTTGAACAAAGCGCTTACATCAAGTAGAACCTACCAAATTCTCTGTGAACTCTTTCTTCAAGAAAGAAAATTGACCTGTTCTCTTAGATGAAAAAATTAGCTTTTGGACCAATCAACCAAGACTCTGATTTTATAGTGAAAATTTGAAGCTATTTATTCTTTTCCAATATTTAATGTAATTTTTCTAATAAAAATATAAATTATGACGTACCTATGACGCATAAATATTGAAGAACATACTATAAGGTTTAAAATTTTAAAATATAACGATTATAAATAATGATAAAGAAATATTTGTCTAAAAATAAACTATTTATAATTATATTACATTAATGAATTTTTAAACCATTAATGAAGTCCCCTTAAATTAAATCCGGTTTTTATAATTGTTTTTGGTTTACATAAACTTTTATCTGAAGCATTTTAACAACGTACAACATGATAATTTCATAAATGCATTTTTTCTTTTTTTAATCTGATTTCTTTTGCTTATTCTTATAAATTTTTCAACCGCACAAGTTACACCTCAGCAGAAATCAATAGCATAATTTTGTTACACGATTACTTTAAAAATCACACGGGTTTTCTGAGTCAGTTTCCTATAAACTAGCTGTTTTCTTCTAAAATAGTATTTGACAGCAGAAAATTTGTTTGTCGCTTATCTATCAAAGATCTTAAGGTTGAGTAATGAATATATCATTGCTTGTGAGTGATATATTCTTTAAATTGTTTCTTCCGAGGTACCTTATAAAAATATATATTTTTTTCTCTTATACAATGTAAGAATTTAGTAGGATGAAATTTTATTCCATAAATTTCCTCTGAAATGCTATTATAAATAATTTACAGAAAATATACTGTCATAGCATGCAGCAAAATGAAATAATTTGAGATGCAATAGTTAGAAATATTATTTTTGAAATTATATTCACCGATATTTTTAGGTATCAGTAATCGATGATTGAGACAAAATTTCTTTTGTAATTATTAAATTCATTTTAGAATATTCAACTTTATATATATAAAGTTGTAAATGTATTTATATAAAGTATTTATATATATATATATACACAAACACATATACCATTAAGCTTTATAGCATTTTTAAGAATATTGTAGCATTATAACAAGTTATATTTTAATAGGATCATGTGTTAATTAACAGTCAAATACAGTGAATGTATTTTTACATCAATATATATACATAAAGTTGTAAATGTATATATATATATATACACACACACACATATACCATTAAGCTTTATAGTATTTTTCAGAATATTGAAACTAACAATAATTCTCATTACGTGCATTTATACAAACTTTTGTCTTATAATGCCTTATTAAAGTTTTTTGGGAAAAATAAAAGCATTTTTCGATACTGTCCGTTTCGATAATGTTTATTGTTAATTTCTTTTCTTTTCTTTATCTTTCTAAGAAAAGAAAGAAACAGAAAAAACGATTTTGATGAAATTTGACAAAAGCAGAAGTTAGATTAGTAGGAGGACTATTATTATTTTTTTTTTTTTCAAATTATAACATCGTTTTCAAATTATTCAATTATATTTTTGGTTTCGATAAATGTCCAACTATCATAAAACTGGTATCGTAAAAATCCGTAGATTGTGACTAATAGTTCTCCGTCCTATTAAAAATTTTTGAGGAAATTTTAGAATTACAAAACTTATATTATTATACTTTCTCTCCCCCCCCCCCCTGAAAAATAGCTTAAAATGTCAGCTACTATAATATTGCATGCCTGCCAACATTATAATTAATATTCTGCAGTATTTTTAGTGTAGTATTAATTAATATAGTAATAATAAATTATGTATTTTTGTCTAAAAAAGGGCTTCTTCAATTTTTTCGATACTGTCCATTTCGATACTGATTATTATTAATTTTCTTCTCTTTTTCCTTTTCTTTCAAAATTCTGGCAGAAGCAGAATTTAGTTTAGTACGGAGGACTATTATTATTATTATTATTATTATTATTATTATTATTATTATTTTCAAATTATGAAATCTCTTTTAAATTATTCAATTATATTTTGGATAAATTTTCGATTTCGATAAATGTCCAATTATCATAAAACTGGTATCGTAAAAATCCGTAGATTGAGACTAATAGACCTCCATCCTGAAAAAAAAACTGTAAAATGATATAATTAGACAAATGTCGTCAGTTATTTTATTTTATTTTATTATATCACTGAACCTGACTGAACTAAGTCAGCGTTCTTAAATATTACTTGTATGTTATTTTTTATCTTCGCGTATTTTATTGTGACTATCGCATCGTTTCTACAAAATATAATCGTAATTGGTCAACGTTAGAGAAATATTATATAGATTTAGGAAAAAAAAAAAAACTTATATTTTTACCAAATACCTTCTTAAAGCTTTTTTAAATATTGTCTAAGGAACTTTCGTGGTCAGTTTATTTAAATTCAAAAAGCAACAGCATTCTTCGGCACTCCTAATATTTTTATTTTTTATTTTATTTTTTATATAATATTAAAAAATTACCAACTCAAACTCAAACTCAAACTTAATTATCTTTTTTTTTTTTTTTTTTCATTCTGCACGCGCGTTTTTTATTTCCTAATTCAAAATTATAAAAAAATATCGATACTGTTCGTTTCGAAACTGATTATTATTGGTTTTCTTTTCTTAAAAAAAAAAAAAAAAAAAAAAAAGAAAAAGAAAAGAAAAGAAAAGAAAGAAAAAAGAAAGATTTTGGTGAAATTTTGGCAAAAGCAGAATTTATTTTAATACGAAGGACTATTATTATTATTATTATTATTTTTTTTTTTGCAAATTATAATCTCGCTTTCAAATTATTTAATTATATTTTCGATAAATTTTCTATTTCGATAAGTGTACTAAAACTGATATTGTAAAAATGCGTAGATTGAGACAAATAGTCCCCAGTCCTAAAAAAAAAAAAAAAAAAAAAAAGGGGGTAAAAGTACGCAAAAAGTATTACTTAATTTGAGGAGGATTAACTTAGTTAAGGATTTAAACCTCTGCCTAACTTCAAATATATTGTAAATAATAATTATCTAAAAATACCAATCAGTTTGAAGACAATCCCACAGCTGTTTTGAAAATAATAATAATAATTTATTTATTTTAATTTATTTTAAGAGAAAGGTTGATAGATAGATAGATAAATATATTATTGTTTCTGTTTTATCAGAAATAATGTAAGAAATAATGTATAATTAGAAATTTCGATGTTTTGAATTTTAGTCCTGGACTATTTACTTTCTTTTAATAACTGTATTTGAATTATTGAATAACAATTTTTACAATGTTTTTTTTAAAATAATCTTAGATGTTGAATTAAATACGCACTAACCGATACTTATACCGCTAGTGACATCTGGCGACTCTAACAATAAAATTAAATATTATAAATTTTTGATCTAAAGAATCGTAAATAATTACCTTTATTTAATAATTTAGTAAAATAAACTATGACAATACTGAGAAATTACTCCTCTTATCCTAAATTTAGCTCTTAATTAAATGCAATAATATGCTATTCAAATTTTTAAATAAATTATAGCATTAGATGCAATCAACTTTAAAATAATAGTTGTTAAAACTGTACTTTCGCGGAAAAATATTTATCTTTCATATTCCAGTTTTACATCTAAAATTTTAAACTTTTAATGAGTAGTTGTTTGTCTTAAAGTTTGTGTATACCTTTCCTGGTTGTTTCTAATCAATATAAACTTTAAATCTACAGGGGATAAACTTTACATTAATGTAAACTTTCACAATTTTATTTAAACCCAAAAGTTATAAATTATCCTTTACTTCATTAATGTAAAATATACCTATGAATAATATACTACTATTCAGTTTTATAGGGAAAAAGTGGGATTGGCTAGCGATAAAAAACTTCGGAATTGTGTATAATTCGTTTAAAATTCAAATTTTGAAACAAGCAAATAATTCGTCGAAAATTACGATTAGCTTCGTAATTTTGGATTTTTGAGGGAAAAAAATAAAAATTAAAATGAATGAGAATTTGGATAAAAAGTATTTGAATTTTTAAAAGCTTTTCATAAATCGGAGATTTATGAGTCTCTAATAAATGACAAAATACAAAAAAAAAGTTTGTTTTACAAAGAACAATGATGATATTAATATAATGTTAAAAAAAAAGTTTTTGCTGTCATTGAATAGTTAATGTAAAAGTTGGCTGGAAAAATTGCAGCCGTTGTTTCTTTAAAAAAAATAAAAAAATAAATAAATAAATTAAAAAAATAAATTAAAAAAAATCACAAAAAGGGCATTACGTAAAACAAAAAAAAAAAAGGTCATAAAGGATACGTAAAAAAGTATCTGTCAGAAGTTACAATGCAAATTTAAGACCAGCACTTAAAGAGAAACAAAGAAGAGGGACCACACAAATGGAACCTTCAGGTTCCCGCCACTGAATCCTGTGAACTATGCAAGTAGATCTAGGAGTAAGCAGATTGGAGCAGAATAGATCCAATGAGAAAACCAATCCAAAATTACAATATTAGACCTCCCACTAAAATTATAATGAGAGGGGTACAAGAAGTACAGTACAGAATTTTTTTTTCGGGGATTTTTGCCTGTCTCCTTTGAACGGTCAACTCGTAAAAAGTGATTTTCTCTTGACCGAAGAAAGCATTGCTATTTCAATTTAGGAGCATTGTTAAGAAAAGGGCCAAACCTTGGCCATAATGAAAAAGACGATAATTAAATCAAAAATATTTATTCAAGTGTGCCGAAATATCTTATTCTAATGTGAATAAAGAAGGGATATCTAGAAAATCTTCAATGTGATTGAACATCTTACGCCCTGATTATACCTGCTTTTCCCTGTGATTGAACATCTTACGCCCTGGTTACACCTGCTCTCCCCCCCCCCCCCCCCTCAACCTAGTAATCTGGGGAGAAAATTTGATGCTTTGGTCAGTTTAGTGTTTACTTAAAATTTGACAAGTATCTAAAACTGAAAAAACTGGACCCAACTCCCTCTACTCATATGTAATATGTTCGATATGATTGATCCAAAAGTGTTTTTTTTAAATCCTGTTAATTCTCTTTTAGAAATAAGTCATTGATGAAATTTAATAAAGAAATAAATTTAAAATATATGAGATTGATGTTATTTAATAAGAGTAATCTTGTTCTATTATTATTCTCACATTCCTTTTAATTTAAGGTATGTCTTGATAAATTTAATTAAATGAATCTTTGTGCATTTCACAACGCATTCCCGCATACATATTTGATATTCGAATTGTACTACTTCGAAAAAAAACGATCACGTTAAGGCTTCTAATGGGAAGGCCTATCCATCCAACACAATTCAACATAAATGGTTGGCATAAGTGAATTCCGATGAGTTCTCTATTGTACATATCGGTTCTCATAAACTTATTATATATTTATGATAAAAGATGATACAAGATGATAATGATGATAAAAGATTTATGATATTATATATTTATGATAAAAGAAAAGATTCTAATGGTGACTAGGACTCATGGAAGGGTAAACAGAGCACGTCCACAAGGTCATCTTTCCCTGTTTCAGTATATTTATCTTATCTTAAATAGCAGCATAATTTTATTAAAGAAAATTTTGTATTTTTGTTTTCATGCAATTTCATTTTATTTTCTTGCAGTAATCCCCTTACGAAAATTTATGTGAAATATTGATTTACCCTGATATGTTACGCAAATTCTTTCTACGAATAATTTACGATGTTTTAAAAGTAGAAAGTTAATTTTCAATAATTCTTACAACAGTACCATAACAGATATTTAAAAACTGATCCGACATCTTTACGTTGAACATAAACCTCAAAATGTATACGTTTATGCAAAATTTTGACCTATTCCGCCATGTTCAAAAAAATCTTAAATTTCGAATAAATTACAAAATTTTTGAAATTTTAACTTAGAACATTGACGGTGAAAAATAGATAAATCTTTCTGGAGATAATTTATACACTGATTACCAAACTGACTAATCTACAAATGGACACCCTATCGATATTGTGATTTTAAGATTGTTCGTTCTTCAATGTGCACAAATTCTTTCAAAAAACCACTAAAAAACGTTTCATGAACACTAAGTTGCCCATAAAATGCGAAGTGAAACTAAAAACTAAAAAATTACAGGGTTAGCAAGAAATAAATTGTCTACTTTAGATGTCTCTAGAACGCATTCTATTTGTCCAAATGAGTTGAAATTTGATCTACACATAAATCAAACTATGCACTTGGCATTTATTAAATTAAAAAATAGTACCAAAATATTCGCCAATAGATGGTGCTATAACGCAACTGGCATTTATTTGCATATAATGAAAATGTGAAATGTCATTTCGTTACAGCGCATACTTGTAAACATTACTTTTTGGATAAAATGAAGGCGAAGTCTGCACAAGCATTAGTTACTTCTCTGCACGTCATGCCTATGTTGCAAGAGGGACGATAGAAGAATAACATGTTAACAGATAACTGCTGGATGCTGTATAGAGAATCCCCCAAGACCATCAAGCCGTGCACAAAAGATAAAACTCTAATGGAATCTTCTACGTAAAGAAACACATTTAAAATATGATTGCCTACTTTAATGTATTTTATATAAAAATAGTTTCGAATTTATTACAGCCTCTGTGTGACATCTTCCAATCTTCATCCTTACTTTGTGAAAAACACTTACGTTGATAGAAAGAAAATACAAACATTTCTGAATAAAGCGTATCAAAACACACTAGAGACACCCAACACAGTGCAAAAAATAAAATAAAATAAATAAATAAAAGCATGATATCGTAGGCCTGTGATATTTCAAAATAATATCAATCTATACAGTTCTTCAAACAATATTTAAAATCTTTTACACAATTTTAAACTTTAGATTAATTTTTTTTTAGGTTATTAATTTCAGGCAAATACTAATTATCTATAATGTTCCATGCGATTTTGTTTCTATTCATTCTTTTTAAAAATTTGTACGTATGTTAATTAGCGCATTTGTCCCAAAACTGAGTATTCATTTTAAAAATCAAGAAATTATTACTTTTATGACTTATCCCCCCAAATTCAATCAAAAGACATAAATTTATGAAAAATTCAAATTTTACACTTATTTTCTTTGTAGCTGATTCTGTAAGTGACATACAAAAAAAAAAAAAAAATTACCCAGATTTGTTCAGCTACATACGAAAAACGCATAATAATAATAATAATAATAATAATGATGATAATAATGGAGATTTAAAATAAAATAAAATTCGCATGGAACATTTTGAATTTAGTCATTATTACTTTCTTCTATATTCAATAGAAGAAAGTATTGGATTCGTAAAAAATTTTGACTTCCGGTTTTTGAAGGATATATACGTTTTGAGAGGTTTAGAACACGATATTACCATTTTCAGAAAATGTTTGTCTGTGTGTGCGTGTGTGTGAGAACAAATTCTTGTGGCAACTGTAGCTAAATACTGCTCAGAATTCTCTATAAATTTATATGTAAACGCACCTTGGCCTAAAATAGTACCTATCAAATTTTGGTGTCAACTACTCAACAGGTGGCTACAGAGCGATTGCGTATAATCAGAGAAAATTTGATATGTGAGAAGGTTATTATGAGACATTAAGCTGATTGAAGTTGGATGTTTATAGGTCAATAGATGGCACTGCTATGCTGGAAATTTCCTCGATAACGGGAAGGCTATATCTCAACTTGTATGGCACAAAACTGTATGTAATTTGATATATGAGATAACCATTATGAAAACGCATTTTTAAAGATGTTATTTACAGACAATAAAACTGTCTTTCTTTGGATATTTAGTGTTAGTTTTCTCTAAGACGAAAATCATTTGCATTCGTCATGTTAGATAATTTTAATAAATAATAGTTTTTATAAATTATATGCACTTTGTGAATTTGTATAGGAAAATATAGAAGAAAGTCTTGTGGTGGCCACAACATACTAGTTTTGTGTTGTTTTCCTCATGTAAGAAATCTTTCTATTTCTATTTTATCGCATAAATTATTCTCTAGGGATAAAAAAGGATAGATTTCATAACAGTACATGATTTAAGAATCTATGGAATGCAGAGTAAAAATAATTAGTTTCAACGTCTGGTGTCCTCTTAAAAAATTAAAATAGAGGTCAGTTTTATTATTATTATTATTATTATTATTATTATTATTATTACCCCTCTATGAAGCACAAACTCGCAGACGCTTATTTTATTTTATTTTATTACAAGATTAGAAGAAGGTTCAAAATTAAATTTATTTATTTATTTAATACTGTTTGCTATTACGCTCAGTATAAATTGTGTAATTTCTGCCCTTACTACATTTTATGAAACTTCTGTATCTTTTCGTCGTTTCTGTGATGCTTCGTCGAAAAGCACCCAGAATTCTTTTCTATTCAGGTAGGTGTTTTTTTTTTCTTTTTTCTTTTTTTCTCTTTTTTTTATGTCAATAGAGTTTATGAAACATATTATACTATACATTATGCATATCAGCTTAATTGTTTGATATTGTCATGAAATAATAATGATTGTTTCTTAATGACTCGCTGCAACTATAAAAAAGAAACAATAATGAATAAATAAAATAAACTATAATATTTTATGACAGAATATATATATATATAAGAAAATAAAAACTACGTATGCCTTCCCAGCCCAAATATGATATAATATTTTAATTTAAAAGCCTTAAATGTCATATTATGTAGCTTTTTAAGAAAGTAAAATAATAATAATAATTATTATATGTACTGTTAAGAAAAACTAAGCAGTCAAAATCAACATGATTTTGAATTGTAACGTAATTAAATTACACTAATTTACGTCAAGCCAAACTATGAACTTATTTATAAGTAATATGAACATTCACGCTTTTTTTTAAATGAAATATAATTAATTAATGATAAATACACAAATTGCCTTTCATACGGAACCGAATTTAACCTAAAGAATAATATTTAATTAGTATAAGCTAAAAAATTAAATAAAATTGCTGCAGCATTTTACACTACACTTTTTATTTCACAAATTTACTTTACCTGAGATAATTAAATCAGAAAACATTCACTTGGAGGCTTGTATTTCTTTTTTTTTTCCAACAATCTATTTATTAATGAAAATAATGCATGAACTCTAAATGGGAAATTAATCGTTAATTGAGTTTACAAAAGTTAATCCTTAATTAGAATTCCAATTTGAATATATGCTAATTAAATGAGAGCATTTATGCCTCAAAATTTAGAAAGCAATTTGTGCTATTTAAAGTCATTAAATGAAAGATAAATATTGTAAAGCAACGCTGTGATCAGCGTAAAGCATAAAAAATGAAAGTAGTTTATCCAATTAAGCATTTGTGATGTTTATAGATACGAATTATTAGATTAAATACTGCACAAATACAATTTATATAGAGATAATATTATATATATTTAAATATCGGTGAAATAAAATATGTTCAGATAATTTTAATACTGAAGTTAAATTTACATTAATGCTTTGAATATCATAACGCCTAACAACTATTTTCAAATGTAAAATCAATATCACTCAAAAATTTTGACAACATTGCTATCAAATTAACACACGCACACACACACACGCGCACATATACACACATACACATATATATAAGCTGCATTTACAAAAAAAAAAACACTATATTTTGTAATGCAGCTCCTGTTGATTATTATAAATAACTGCTTATACGTAACAGCTTTTATTATTATTATTTTTTTTTTCGATTATTACCATGACAAACATTGTTATTAGTGCATTGGATTTATTATCAGGTTTATACCAGGTGTTCCAATAAATGACTGATTAATTTTGAATGCAAGTAATAAAAAGATGCTTTAAGATAAAGATGAGCTACTTACTGCATCGATATTAGAAAACAATAGATTTTTAAAAAATATATTGATTAGTTAAAAGTTAGTTAAAAATTTCGCTGGAAGAGATCACTGCATGTTTTCTGTTGTAGTATTAGAGAAAGACGTCTAGTTTTCAGTTAATATTTCTTCAGAGAATTCACTGTGTGATAAAGAACGTGCTTGCAGTAAAAAAGTGAGTTAACGTGTAAAGTGAAAAGTACAGTAGAATGTGAGTTATTTAGTTTTGTTAGGCGTTAGTATTACCTTATGGCGAAATTCGCAACTAATTTTAGCAAAATGCATTTTTCAAAATATGTTGCTTTTCTAATAACAGGGGATCAAGCGGTGAATTTTTATCTCAAACCATGTTTTTTATATTTACGTTCAAAAGGGGTCAGTTATTTATTGACACACAGAAACTAATAATGTTTATTATTATTATTATTATTATTTATTGTTATTATTACTATTTTCTTTTTAATAATTATTATTTCTACAACGATTTTTAACATTGTAAATACTGTTTCCATTAACATTGTAAAGAGAAAAATTTAGAAAGATTTTACTGCCAGAACTTCTCTATGCATGACGTAGCAGAAATTAATATGTTATAATGTACAGTTTTCTATTTAAAAAAAAAAAAAAAAAAAAAAAAAAAAAACATTGTCCATTGTTCCAATACAGGGACGGTCAAAAATGCCATCCTAGATATGTATCTTGAAAACTCGTTGTAAATTTCGAAAATTGTAAAAAACATTAAAAATCAACTTTGAGAGGATATCATATTTGTTTTTTAAAAGTTAAGGCTGAGGAGCATAGAATAGACACGAGGGGATGGGAAAGATTTTTAAACTGAAAATTAAAGGGGCGTTTGTTAGCTCGTTGGAACAGTTTTTTATTGATAACTATATATATATGCTTATTGCTCTTTTTATACCTTACTGTACTTTCTGTTATTACTGATTAAATGTTAATGCAGCAATGATATTACTATCCTTAAATCGACTGTAGAATTAATCAAAGAAACTATTTTTAAATCATATCAAAACTTTATTTCTCGGCAACGACACTTAGGCGGTTCGAGCTTTCATGTTTCTGTTTTCATACTGAAAACCAAAACTACCGGTACATGAAAAAGGGAGCGATCGCAGCGCCACTTCATAACTCGATGTATCAGGGAATAAACAATTAAAGTTTTCAATAAAAGTGCCACACTGCTCGTGTATCTAATAAGAAGAAGAAGAAAAAAAAAAAAAAAAAACAATGAAAAATGAAAAATGAAAAATGAAAAATGAAAAGAAAAAGAAAAACGAAGCAAAAGTTCTCGAGTAGTAACAGGAGACTTGGCGTTGGAATATTAAAACCCGAAAAAAACTACTACGTCAGAAAAGCCAAAGAAAAGTATTTGAGATGCATACAGCTGTTTTGGTAGCCTTAAGCATACCGTCTTTAGTGCAAAAAGAATTCTTCTTGCACTGAAGACGGTACGCTTAAGGCTACCGAAACAGCTGTATGCATCTCAAATATTTTTCTTTGGCGTTTCTGACGTAGTAGTTTATTCGGGATTTAAAAGTACCCCAAACAAACAAGGAGGGAAACTTAAATTATTAAATGTTATAAATAATGCAATAAAAATATTATATTTTTAATTTTAATTTAAAATTTTAAATAATCATAACATCTTTAAAAATCATTATTTGATATTTTTAAGCATTTAATTTTAGAAAAACTTCCGAAGAACTAACAACGCTCCTTCCATATGAAATTTAAATAATATTTCTCGTTATGCGTTCCCTTTGTTTTCTATCTCCATTTTTTTACAGTCTCCCTCAAATTGGTTAAACGCTTCTAATTACGTGTTTTCAAGACATGTTTTGCAACTTTTAAAGAAAAGTTTAATAAGTCATAACCTTAAGAAAAAATAAAAAAGGAAAACAAAACAACTTTTAAAAACGTTTCTCATGAAAAACCTTTTTATTGAGCTACCAAAAAAAATTCTTTCCCTTTTAAAATTTTAAGTTTAAAAACCATATTTGTCGCTATGTACTCCAGTACCGTTTCTCTTTTAATTAAACATACCAAGTCTAAAACTGCTTGAATATTATTAATATATATATATATATATATATATATATATATATATATATATATTTCAGAAAGACCGACTCGTTTCAAGCTACCGGGTTAGGTTGAGATTTTTCTTGGACACTGTATATCTATATTATCTATTGGTGCTATATTGGTGCGATATTTTCTTGTAAGACGTTTTATGTCTATAATAAATTGCATTTTAATTATTAATATTATTATTATTATTTTGCTAAAGTTCTAACTCATAAATAACAACAACTCCAACTTCATAAAATATATGTTTTTATACTATCGGTTTCTCGTGTATTTAACCATTGTTATTTCAAAAATACTAAGCGACAAACTATTACATAAAATTCAATAGCAACCAAATTTGCATTTTAATATTTCAGATAAGAAAGTGTATGTCTTACTCGAAGAAACAAAAGGTTGTTACATTATTAACATATAAAATATATTTTTAAATGGAAACAAAACCCATTAATTAATTAAAACTTTAAAGGTTTTTACATTTCAATGAATATTATGTTATTGTCTCCGTTGCTTTTTTCTTCTTCTCTCAAAATGCACAAGATTAATCTCATTAAATTCCAAAATCAACAGAGATTACAAAGCTCCTTGTGTTTCGTCTAGATGAAATGAAAATATGTTTTCTAATCTCCTTTATAATATGCTAATCAGAAAGTACACCTTTGATAAAAAATATTGCATTAGAATGAAAAAGTACGTAATTATAGAAACTTGATGATTTTTCGAAATTGTAAAGTAGATTAATTAGCGACCGAAGTATAACTAAACAATATTGACTGTTGAATGGGGAAAAAAAAACCTGTTTGTGTGGCAAAAATGTTTAAAAATAAATACTGTAAAAAGTTAAAATTATACATGTGGTAAATTTCAGTTTATTCCAAAATAGCAACAAAAACAGCACATTTTTTTTTTTTTTTTTTTTTTTTAATATATATATATTTACTAGCAGGCAACGCCCGCTTCGCTGGTCCCTGTTTTTAAATGAATCACTATAATGAATTCTCAAAATTGCATTAATTTTTATCAAGTGAAAAAAAAAAAAAAAAGAGAAACAAAATCTGAGTAGGAAAAATGTCGCACAGGTTCTCACTGCCTTCGGAAAAAATTCCCAAAATGCTCTAACCCTTATTATTATTATTTTCCCACTTCGCCCCCCCTCCTGTCTATCCTAATAATTTTACAAATTTGAAAATATCCGCAATCGATTTGTAAGTATCAAAAACCTCTATGCACCAGTTTTGAACGATATATCTCTATTTTTATTTTTTGCCGTTCTACTCCCCCCCTTCCCGCCCTCCCAATAACTTTAAAAATTCGAAAATATCTGCAAACGATTTGTAGGCATTGTAAACCTCTATGTACCAATTTTGAATGATCTAACTCTATTTTCTTTTTTTTTTTGCCCCTCCACCCCCCTTCCCGGCCCTCCTAATAACTTTACACTTTTGAAAATATCCCCATTCGACTTGCAGGCCTCTAAAATCTATCTGTACCAATTTTGAACGGCCTAGCTGTATTTCTATTTGTTTTTTAACATAGCCTACCCCTTACCGCCCCCCCTCCCGCCCCATCTAATAATTTTAAAAATTCGAAAATATCCGCAATCGATTTGTAAGTATCGAAAACCTCTATATACCAATTTTGAACGATCTAACTCTATTTTTATTTTTTGCCCCCCCCACTCCCCTCCCCCTTTCCCGGCCCTCCTAATAACTTTACACTTTCGAAAATATCCCCATTCGACTTGCAGGCATCTAAAACCTATCTGTACCAATTTTGAACGGCCTAACTGTATTTCTAATTGTTTTTGCCCATAGCCCCCCCCTTCCCGTCCTTCCTAATAATTTTACAAATTCGAAAATATCCGAAATCGATTTGTAGGTATCGAAAACCTCTATATATCAATTTTGAACGATCTAACTCTATTTTTATTTTTTGCCCCCCCCCCTCTCCCCTCCCCCTTCCTGCCCCTCCTAATAACTTTACACAATCGAAAATATCCCCATTTGACTTGCAGGCCTCTAAAACCTATCTGTATAAATTTTGAACGCCCTAACTGTATTTCTATTTGTTTTTGCCCCATAGACCCCCCCCCCTGCTGCCCCACCTGGGGGCTGAATTTCTAAAATTCCAGAAATTGGTTTTTAGATATTTGCATTAGCTATATTTTAGAGCAAAAATTTCACGTATATCTATTTTTTTGTTTCAGATATATAGGATTATGCGAAATCACGTTTTACACATGTGAAATCACGTTTTGCCCCCCCCCCCCCCCCCACCGCCCCCCTTGGGGACCGAATTTTGAAAATTCCAGATATTAGTTTTTAGAGATTTGTATTAGCTATATTTTAAAGCAAAAATTTTACGGATATCTGTTTTTTTGTTTGAGATATGAAAGATTTTGTGAAATCACGTTTTGCCCCCCTCCCCCCCTTGGGGTGCGAATTTTGTAAAATCGCTGCTTAGTGGATACCTACGTCATAGAAAGGACATTGTCACGAAATTTCATGCTTCTAGGTCTAGGGGTTAGGTCTGGGCGTTGATAGATCACCCCCCTCACTCACTCAGGAAGTGTTCTTTTATATATATAGATAAATATACATTTATTCAAACTGTCATTTATCCTCTTTATTTATTTATTTATTTTTATTTTTTAAAATAACCGTATCATGAGATGTTGAACTGTTTCATAAATAATAAATAAGCTGGTGTGTTACTCACACGACTTTCTCTTACCCTGTAATTTTATACTATAAGTACACGTTAGAGATTAACGGGTAAGATAACGAGTTCTGTCATATAAATCTATGTTAAATTAATTCAAACTAGGCTTTGGAAGAGTTTTATAGGATAATTAGTTCTGTGTGAGGGGGACTGCTGCCCTCTCAACCCCCCGTGTCATTACTGCACCTACATTTATATAGAATTTAAATCTGTTATTAAAATTAAAAGTTCACTTAAAATTATTCAGAAAATTTTCACACGCAACATTCCTTGAAACTTATCAATCTTGATCAAAATTTCCAGAAACAAACTAATATTCACTTCAAAATACAACATTTGGATCTTCTAAAATTATTCGTTTTTAAGTCACTCTAAGAGACACAGACAAAAACCAAGCATTAAAAAACACGAATACGGTAATCAGGAAGCCTCAAAAAGTGTAAATATACAAAAAGCAAGCGATGAATATTTAGCTTAAAAACATACATTATTTACTATATCTCTATGAGGAATTCTTTTCAATTCCCTAAAAGCCTCCGTGGAAATGTAAAATATTATAGTAAAGCACATCCACTAACAACAAAAATCAACGCTATCGCTTAAATATTTGCAGTCCTGTATATCTTTCGAATATTATGTACAGATCACATGGTGCACCTAAACATAATCCTATAGTAATAATACATGGCCCAGCCTGAAATACACTTCCAAAAATTTCCAACTATTGTCACACTTTTATCTAGTCCTTTTGTGTAGCCCTGTAAACGAACAGTGAATGTTTTCCCTACCATATTCTACGTGAGACATATTTATACGTATATAAAAAATATGTATACGTTTCAGATGAAACTCTACTTACCTGCGATTTCCACCATAGACGTTATGTATTTTAATTCCCTTGGGTGTACACGTACCATTCCCCTCTGTACACGTACCATTTGCTTGATCTCAGCGAAAAGTTTAGTATAACATCCCTATATCATACACATTTAGAATGCCAAGTTTGACTTTCTGCTATAATTTGTTTTTGAGATATGCTAATAACACATACACACAGACAGACCCTTCGCGAAAAACGTGATGTTTGAGTTTAGGGAACCTCAAAACGTGTAAATATAACAAAAGCGCGCTTTCAAAAATATGACCCAAAACCAATACTTTCTCTATCTTATGGGTAAGAGAAAGTAATAATATATGACTTTTCTTCTCTTTCACCTTATAATACAGATATATTTTTTTTTTTAAATCATTATTTGAATAAATTTGTCCTTTATTTGTTCTATTAAAATATTATTTTTGTCGTAAGTCTATTTACCAGCTATATTAACAAAAACATAAATAAGCCGGTAAAATAATGTAAAATAAAATAAAATAAACTTTAAATTTGAAAATAAAGCTTTTTTCCAACTTTAGGAACAACATCATTACATTACTGCTTTATTTCTTTATTTACTACCAGGCTACGCCCGCTTCGCTGGTCACTATATTTAAAAGAATTTTCAAAAGAATTGGATCAGTATTTATTTTTTACATCACACTAGCGGGCTTCGTCCGCTAGCGGGTCAGTATTTTCAAATGAATCACTATAATTAATGAATCACTAACAGTAACTTTTAGTGTTAAGAAAGAAAAAAAATCATTTCTGATCGGGTAAAAAGTCGCCTCGGGTCGCCACTGCCTTCGGCAGTGCAGCCCCGTGCGCGCTGCGCGCGCGTATTCCTCCCCTCACCCTTTGTGCCCCCTAATAAAAAAAATCATTTCTGATCGGGTAAAAACTCACCCTGCAAGTTTAAAACAAGTTTAAAACAACTCTAATTTTGCACATTTATACGAATTTTTGTCCTATGCTGCCATGTTAAAAATTTAGATAAAATGCTATCACAGCGCCACCTGTTGAGCTATTGATCCCCAAACATAATCAGCACCAGTTTATGTCGGGGACCAACTAAATACCAAGTTTGGTTAAATTTCGTTAAAAAAAAAAAAAAAAAAAATGCGATATTTTTCTAAGTTTTTTTTTGTTAAAAGTAAAAAAAAATCGATAACTTTGGTTTAAATTATCACAGATTTATCGTTCAACCATTCGTTTTAAAGGTATTGACGAGATCTTTCGAAAGATACCCATCTTGAAATTTTGCCGGCAACCGATGCCCCCACATGCACACAAATTTTTTCCTAGTTAACTACTACTATTATCAACCTGATCTTTCGAAAGATACCCAATGTGAAAATTTACCCCCCCTGGGGGGGTATTTTTCCCCTAGGGGGGGAAGCGATGCCCCCCCCATGCAGAAAATTTTTTTCCTAGTTACATACTACTATTATCAATAATTCATATTAATTTTACAATCACAAGTTTAAAACAACTCTAATTATGCACTTTTATACGAATTTTTGTCCTATGCTGCCATGTTAAAAATTTAGATAAAATTCTATCAAAGCGCCACCTGTTGAGCTATTGATCCCCAAACATAATCAGCACCAGTTTATGTCGGGGACCAACTAAATATCAAGTTTGGTTAAATTTCGTTAAAAAAAAAAAAAAAAAAAAATTGCGATATTTTTCTGTTTTTTTTTGTTAAAAGTAAAAAAAATCGATAACTTTGGTTTAAATTATCACAGATTTATCGTTCAACCATTCGTTTTAAAGGTATTGACGAGATCTTTCGAAAGATACCCATCTTGAAATTTTGCCCCCCCGGGTGGGAACTTCCCCCCCCCCCCCGGTGGGGGGGCAACCGTTGCCCCCACATGCACAAAATTTTTTTCCAAGTTAACTATTACTATTATCAACGAGACCTTTCGAAAGATACCCATCTTGAAAATTTACTTCCCCGGGGGGGGATTTCCCCCCCCAGGGGGGGAACCGATGCCCCCCCATGCACAAAATTTTTTTCCTAGCTAACTACTACTATTATCAATAATTCATATTAATTTTACAATCACAAGTGTAAAATAACTCTCTTTATGCCCATTTATACGGAATTTTGTCCTATGCTGCCATGTTAAAAATTTGCATAAAATGCGATCACAACGCCACCTATTGAGCGAGTGATCCCAAAATCTAATCAGCACCAGTTTATGTCAGGGTGCAACTAAATACCAAGTTTGGTTAAATTTCATTCATTGGTTCGTGAGATACAGCGTCCACAAAAAAATGATACAGACAGACAGACAGACAGACAGACAGACATTTTCTAAAAACTATTAATTCGTGTTCTCCATATCCCAAAACATGTAAATCCATCAAAAAGTGGCCTTCGAAAATTTTCGCGAATCCAATACTTTCTCTATATTACATATAGAAGAAAGTAATAATAATATTTTAAAGGAATTAATTTAAAATGGAAAATAAAAAGTTGTTATACTATAAAAATTATACATGAACGTAAGAATTTATTTCTATTACCATTTGATTTTCAATAAATATAATATTTTAAAAGAAGAAAGGAAGAAAGAAAGAATTTCACCTTTAAATGAATTTATTAAATAAAAAATAATTTGCGTAATAGCCGTTGTAAAATATGCAGACGATTGAATTGGTAGAATAAATTCATGAAAAATGAAGCCTAAAAGACTGAATAAACATTAATTAAAAAAATTCAAATTCGAAAAAATCTCAATGACATGCACACCTACAGGGTCTCAGGTACCCGTCTGCCAAGTTTTGTAGTTCTGCGACTAGCAGTGTGAGCGCAGACAAACACACAGACACTTCTCTTTATTTATATAGTTTTATTTATTTATATATTTATTATTATTATTATTATTATTATTTTACAATAATTTTCTTAAATAACATTACTTAATTATTTACTAACACACTCTCGTTTTCACTTTCTCTTACACATATATATGGTAGAGAAAGTATAGTTTTGGGGTAAATTTTCGAAATTGCGTTCTTGTTACATTTACACGTTTCGAGGTCCCTGATCCCAAAAATCATGCTTTTAACGGTTGGTCTGTGTGTCTGTCTGTTATTAGTATATCTGCAAGGACAAGTAGCAGAAAGTCCAAACTTGATATTCTAAATGTGTATCATATAAGGAATGCTACACTAAAATTTTCGCTGAATGAAGCAAATGGTTCGTGTACAGGGACACCCAAGAGAATTAAAATACATTACGTCTGTGGGGGAAATTGCAAGTAAGTAGAGTTTAACATCTATAGGCTGCACTAAATCAAATGAAACAAATGCATATTTTTTATACGGGTAAAAAAAATGTTTCATGTAGAATATGGTATGAAAATCTATCACTGTTCGTTTACAGGGCTACACAAAAGAACCAGATTATAGTGCGACAATGCTTGAAAATTGAAGAAAGTGCATTTCAGGTTGTGTCGTGTGTTATTAAAATTGTATTATATTTGTATGTACCATGCACTGTGTACATAACCTTCAGAAGGTATACAGGGCTTCCAATATTTAAGGTATAACATTCTTTTTTATTGTTAGGGAAAGTGCTTTGCTATAAAATTTTACCATGTCCAGGAAAACTGCTCAGGAATTGAGAAGAATTCATAATATTCATGTGGTAAATAATCTATTTTTTTAATCTAAATATTCATGATTTTTTTTTTTTTTTTTGATTTACACGTTTTGAAGTCTCCTGAATATCGAAGTCAAATTTTTAGCGTTTGATCTTTGTGTGTGTATCTTAGAGTAAATTAAAAATAAATAATTTCAGGCTGTCCAAATGTTGTATTTTAAAATTAATACATCTGTTACTAGGAAAGTTTGATCAAGATTGATAAGTTTCAAGAAATGTTAGACATTAAAGTTGTGTGTCTGCATATTTTTTAAATGAACTTTTGAATTTAATAACAGATATGAATTCTATATAAATGTAGGTACAATAATGAATCGGGGGGTTGAGGGAGGTGGCTGCCCCACATCACACAGAATTATTTCTCAAATAAAGCTAATCCGAAGCCTAATTTGAATTAATTTAACATAAGTTTATTCAACAATACTCGTTATCTTACCCCTTAATCTCCAATCTGTTTTTATAGTATTAAAATTTAGGGTAAGAAAAAGGCATGTGAGTGACACACCAGATTATTTCTATACAATAGCCCATATTTTAATATAACTGTACTCTTTCAAATGAATCGTAGTCTGTAATCATGTGAGCAGATATGAGTAAGAGATATAAGTTCGATATACGAAATTATCTCTATTTATACAAATATTATAAATGCATTTTTCTATTGAATTAATTTATGCTGATTCTTCAATGTAACATTGCAAGAAACATTCTTGCAACATTATAAATGAGGAAATGTCCCCAATAAATGAAAAAATAAATAAAAATAAATGAATATATAAATAAATAATATGAATTAAATAAATAAATAAATAAAACATATTATGAAAATATTTTCAAACTTTGCGCAAAAAGAAATACTATATCACAAAAAGAACAGGAAAATAATTTAAAGAGATGAAAAAAATGAAAAGCCTTTTGATAATGGCATACAGCATTAATGTGTCAGGTGCTTTGATTTAATATTGTATGCAAATAGGCGTAATTGCTGATGTACAATATACATCTGTCAAATATTTACGGTACATAAAGTCTAATTAAACCAAAAACGACGTTACAAATGAAATTTATAAGGAAAATGAAAAACTTAATGCTGAAAAAATACAGAGCATGAAAAAAATTAACAATTATTTATTACACACACACACACACATATGTATATGTTTATATATATACATATTAATTTCTTTTTAAATACGTGTATTTGTAGACATTTTAAACCTTTTCCTCTATACTTGTTGGGTTTTTTCGTTAACAAAGAGATTGTGGACTTCTAGAGAACTGCACAATAGGGGTAAGATATTTTTACCTTTTAATGCAAAAAAAAAAAAAATGCGAAAATTCATGTCTTAAAAAAGAACATGCATGAAAAATATCTTTATAGATTCAGAAATTAAACTAAATCTTTTGAAATTCAAACGATAAATATATTTAATATATTTTACTTTATTTTCAAATTCAGCTGAATTTTGTAAAATTCTTTTTTACATTTTCAATTTTAAAATGTTAAGATTGAAATACTGAGAATTTAAATTATTTTCTTTAATAATAGGTACTGTTTAAAACGGTATTTCTTCTGTGGGATTGTACTCGTCAGTTATTACTATCCAAATAGTAACAATTTCCTTATATACACAATTTCGCATATATTTTAAACAAAAAACCTACTTATTTATGCATAATTTAAGTATTATTTGTTGGAAAATATATATAAAAAAAACCTTTCTGAAATTCCAGATCGATAGTTTTTGCATTGAAGCTCATATTCTTGTCTAGCAAAGTAAAGTTTCATAGAAAGCCATGTTTTGGCCTGACCGGTCTAATCTCCTCTATGGTTTCTCGGGTGCAGAAATATGATGCCCCTGATAAGGATCGACAGAATTTTGTACATATATGCCAACATTTTAATTTATTCCGGAGTACTTTTAGCGCCGCCTTTATTTCGCACCACTTTATTTATAAAAAAAAAAAAAAATTCTCCATTATATAACTTCGATAAAATAATAATAAATTACTCTTAAAAAATAAGTGGTATGAAATAAAGGCGGGATTTAAAATACTCCGGAATAAATTAAAATGTTTGCATCTATGTTTTGTGCAAAACCTTGAGTAGATATAAGTTTTCGTTGCAGTTTTTCATAAGTTATTTGCATTTACATTTTATGAGAGATTGTTGTATTTTTTATGCCATTACAATAAAAAATATTATGTTATAACATTTATACAATGTAACTTATCACTAGATGTGTGGTATACAGAGTACCTGAGCATAGATTCCCAAACTTCTAGCAAGGTAAGGACACATCTATAAAGCTATAATTTAAAGTATTTTTACGGCGGAGTTCGACCTCTATGTAGAAGTTTTAATTAATAAAAAATTATTTAATAAAGAGTAAAATATTATTTACGCACCCCGCCGTAAAAATGCGTTAAATTATAACTTTATGACGCAGCCAAAACACTAACACATCTAATAAGGAATATTGAAAACGATTAAAATTTATTAGAAAGATATATGCAGAGTTGTTGGGAGATCTTCATTAAGCAAGGCATCGAGTTCCCGGGAATTAATAGCAGTAGAGGATTTTGATATCAATTCTTTTTTTTTTTTTTTATGCCTAAGAAAGGCAAGAGTTTTTACTGGGCGATTTGACTTCTACAATAGCATTGTTTTTTATGATATATATATGTATGTAAAAATGGATGACACTATGAGACAAGGGTATATTCTTTCGATGTTATGATATGTGATGATAATCACAGTTTATTCTTTGCGCTATTTCGACAATTTTTTCTTATGAGTTTTATTTATGTGTTTGGTTATTTTTATTTTTATTTATTATATTAGATTTAAGGAACCCGGTTTTGCTCCAGGTACATTGTTGATTTTACATAACAACGAAAATGCATTAATTATTTTTCGAATGAAGCTGTAGTTTTTCGATGAAAAATTTCTACAATTTTATCAATATTGACATTTTGAACAAAATGTTAGACATTCATGTATTTTAAAGCAATTAACTTTATTCGTCTTATTGTCTTTAATTTTATTTTAAGTAACGAAATTAAAGTTGAAGCTGTAATGTTTTAGTTTTAATTAATTTATTAATAGACTAAAGAATTTTTGTAACGATCAAACTGTTTAATGAATTTATTATTTACGTGTATTGACTTTTAAAATTTTGATTAATTAAAAAAAAAATGCGTGAAGAATATACGACCAACATAATAAAATGTTTTAAAATATTGCATTTTTCAAAGCTTTACATTATTATAAAATATTTTGTTACGTGTCGCTTTTATACTAACTAGTCGTGTCTACTAAAGTTTAAATATAATTTATTGAAGCAATATACCTAATTAAAAGAACTGCCGCTTGAGTAAATATTTTCTTTACATGTATTCGAAACCCAATAAAAATAATGAAAATGCTCTCTTGTTTAACTTTCAAACTTAATTACAAATTTTCATTTGGGTCATATATTTAATTCCCACAAAGTTGTTCCCTGTTTGTTACAAATAACAATTTTCTTTCAAAGTTAATCACAATACTCTTTTAATTAATAAACAATGTAATGTGAAACATAAACGAAATTTTTGTTTCACACTTATCTATAAAATTTAGCATTTTATAATAAAAAATTGATTTTTAATTATTAAAATAAATATTTAGTAATAAATTACAAGTAAAAGTTACTCATATACGATGCGTTTTTATTTTTATTTTTAAGTTTTTATTAAAAAGCTGAGAATAAAATTTTCAAATTATGAATTGAATATTTTGTAGAAATTTGAGTAGATGAAAAGTAGTTAATGAAAACATTATGAAAAGTACCTTTCTTTTAATTATAATATTAATTTAGCATTTAGATATTCTATTTTATATGAATGCTAGCAGGCTTTGCCCGCTTCGCTGGTCTGTATATTCAAATGAATAAAAAAGAGAGACGCTATTTTTATACCGATTTGTAAATAATTACACTAATGAAAACATTATGAGAAGCATCTTTTTTTTTTCAATTATAATGTTACTTCAGCATTTAGGTATTCTATATTATATGAACACTAGCAGGCTTTGCCAGCTTCGCTTTTCACTATATTTAAAAAAGTGAAACACTATTTTTATACCGTTTCATAAAAATTTACACTACTGAAAACATTATGAGAAGTATTGTTTTTTCTTTTTAATGATAACTAGCGACTACTAACGGGTTAATTAAAAATTAAATTTTCTTCATATTAAATTTTTTTTTCAAATAATTGATTTACACCAAACGCTGGAAAATCTTGAAAATTCTTGAAAAAATGTAAAGTTGATTGTGCACGCATAACTTTCCTCAAACTCAACGAATTTAAGCAGTTAATAGCTCAAAAGAAAGAGCTTGATCCACCGAGTGTTCTTAGACTTGTGTCAACAGCCTACGTTAATTAGAACTCTAGTTATAGAGGTTTGGGTGAAGGAAAATCTTGAAAAAATCTTGAAAAAATTGAATGTAAAGTTGATTGTGCACGCATAACTTTCCTCAAACTCAACGAATTTAAGCAGTTAATAGCTCAAAAGAAAGAGCTTGATCCACTGAGTGTTCTGAGAGTGAAACGATCCACTGAGTGAAACGATCAAGATCCATTCATTAGAAGAGGAGCTATGAGAATTCGAATTGCTTGAGTGAATGTGTCCCATAAGAAATGTACAGGGAAGAATCGCGTTTGAGTATAACTTGAGTAAGGTGGGACGTTGAGTTGAGTAAATTTCAATGATTGATGACATATCTGTGTCTAAATACCTTTCATTTAAAAAAAAAAAATGAAGGAAATCGGCCGGATAGAACGGCCAGACGGACTGACTTTAGTTTTCATATTTTTTTTTAATATATAAGATGTTACTTCAGCATTTAGATATTCTGTATTATATGAACACAAGGAGGCTTTGCTCACCTCGCTGGTCACTATATCTAAATGAATAAAAAAAAGGGAAACTCTATTTTTATGTCGCTTTTTAAATAGAAACTAACTGGATTCTCTTGTAACGCATTCTCTTAATACTGAATTCTCTTGTAACGAAAAACTTGGAAAAAAAAAGTAGAGAAAATGCCAAAATTAACTCAAATTATATTTCGGAAATATGTTTCAAAACCTGTTTTCAAAAAAAGAAATTCTATCCCTTTGTTCAAATAATCTTCATTGTTTTAACTTCTAGCAAGATAAGACTACTGCTCTATTATTTTTAGAAATTTATGAAATGAAACTGGAATTGAAGCTATTCCCCTTAAATCTACCCCACGCTAATTCTTTAACATGTCTCCTATGGAATATTGCGCATTTTTAGAATTTTAAAGCAAGCTGTTTATAAGCGGCATCCCAAAACACTGGATGGATTCTATAAGACTGTGAAGAAGCAGTAGAAAAAAATCAACCTTAAATTAAAAACAAAAAAGAAAAATCATGCAGTACGCATTGATTAGTATCACTTTCCAACTGTACGTAATTGTTGTATCGAATAACTTTTAATATTCTTTCCCTACGTTATCACACAACAGACAGAAGGACTGAAAAATATAGACTAATTGATTTTAAAATTACTCTTAGGCATTTTGGAAAGTGTTAAAAAGGCTTAACGCAAAATAAAATGCAGCCGTTAGATTATAATTACAGCTTTTAATCTCTCTGAATAGTTTAGTGTAGCCCTGTAAATCAGAAAGTTAATCATATCATATTCTATACAAAATACTATTTTAGAATTTAAACAATATATTTCAAAAAATTTATGAATTTTACAGTAGAAAGACTTTTAAATATAACTTTCAAAAAATTCTGTCCTAAAACGTAATGCATTGTCTTTTTCTTTTTTTTTTTTGGTGTTGTTGCTGTTGTCCCTGTATACAAACTAGTTGTACAGGACCTATTAATGTCATTTTAAATGGGGAACATTCTCCAGGGAAAATATTTATAAAAATAACACTCATAGAACACAACGCTTATGGAACATCCGATAGTGAACTTCAATAAAATATATCAGTTTCAAGAAATTCCATAAATATTTACAGGAGTTAGAGCGCGGGCAGACAGATAGACAGACAGATGGATAGATACACAAACTGAAATCATAGTCACACTTTAAAATGTTAGAAAGTGTTAAAAACGCTTAATGTAAACGAAAGTACAATTCTAGCAATTTTTTATTAATAGCTCTTAATAAAAATGGATATTTTTGTATCACCCTGTAAATCTAATGCTAATCTTTCTACATTCTATGCAAAGCATTTTTTGTGCATATAAATAACATGATTCAATTTCCTAAATCTTCGTGGAAAGTAAAGTTATTAAAATTTGATTTATAGAAATATCTCTCATAGAACACAATGCTTTGGAATACTTTTGAGTGTCCCTGTATATTAATCGGTGGTGGTATTTCCTCCATTTTATACAGGACACATCAAATAGGGAATTTGAATAACATATTTCAATTTCATTAAGATATGTCTACAGTAAATGTATGAAAATATGGTTTATAGAAATATCTCTCACAGAACACAATGCTTTGAAATACTTTCGGGTGTCCCTGTACACAAACCAGTAGAGGTATAAACTCCATTTTCAATAGGGAACATCCGATAGCGAACTGGAATAACATATATCAGTTTCAAGAAATTCCATAAATATTTACGGGAGTTAGAGCTCGGACAGACAGACAGGCAGACAGAGAGACGGGCAGGCAGATACACAAAACTGAAATCATATTCACACTTAAAAAAAGCTAGAAAGTGTTAAAAACGCTTAATGTAAACGAAAGTACAATTCTAGCAATTTTTTATTAATACCTCTTAATATAACTGGATATTTTTGTGTCACCCTGTAAATCAAATGCTAATCCTGCTACATTCTATGCAAAGCATTCTTTTGTGCATATAAATAATATATTTCAATTTCCTAAAACTTCGTGGAAAGTAAAGTTATTAAAATTTGATTTATAGAAATATCTCTCATTGAACACAATGCTTTGAAATACTTTCGGGTGTCACTGTACAGAAACCAGTAGAGGTATAAACTCCATTTTCAATAGGAAACATCCGGTAGTGAACTTGAATAACATCTTTCAATTTCATTAAGATATAGCTGCAGTAAAGGTATGAAAATATGGTTCATTGAAATACCTCTCATAGAACACAATGCTTTGAAATATTTTCGGGTGTCCCTGTACACAAACCAGTAGAGGTATAAACTCCATTCTCAATAGGGAACGTCCGATAGTGAACTTGAATAACATATTTCAATTTCATTAAGATATGTCTACAGTAAAGGTATGAAAATATGGTTTATAGAAATACCTCTCATAGAACACAATGCTTTGAAATACTTTCAGGTGTCCCTGTACACAAACCAGTAGAGGTATAAACTCCATTTTCAATAGGGAACGTCCGATAGTGAACTTGAATAACATATATCAATTTCAAGAAATTCCATAAATATTTACGGGATTTAGAGCGCGGACAGACAGACAGACAAACCGAAGTCATAAACACTTTTCAACCTTGTTGGAAAGTGTTAATTATATTTTTTCTAAAACAACAGAATTTCGAGCGTCAAACAATGTAACCTTTTTTCCTTTTTTCTGAGATGACCTTTATTTATTTATTCATGTATCTGTTTGTTTATTTATTTTTAACAATGTGATTTACAAAATTTTATCTAATAAGCTACTTTATTGCCTTTTTTTCTTTTTTCGTTCCTTTTCGCATAACTTTTAAACAAATAATATGATTTTAGAATATAAGTGTATTACGACAAAGAAATATTAAATAGGTTTTGCAGAATTTTTGTAAAAAATAAATAAAGAAGCTATGCTGTCTAAAATATATAAAGACTTTTTGAATAATTGGTGTTTAAATTCAAATTTTGGATTCTTTCCTTTCAATTACCTTGAAAAGCTTATCGAGCGCGCTTGGAAAGGGATTTTGAAGAATGTGTGGCTGTAAAACTCTACATTACTTATTGCTTTAGTTTCTGAATAATGAAAAACTGAAGACTATTGGCATAAATAATAAGAAAGCATCACAGAACTGGCATTTTAAAACAATAAGATATAATCATAAACCTCCATGGTCATAACCATGGGCATAAACTTCCAGTTCAAGTACTCCCCAAAGGTTTTCTATTGCATTTAGGTTTGGACTGATGGCTGGCCAGTATATAACAGTAACTTGATTCTGCATAAACTAAGAATTTGTTGAGTAGGAGGTGTGAATCGAGGCATCTCCTGTTGGAATTTTCAGTCCCCCCCCCTTCCCAAATGTGCTTTGCAATTGCAAGTAGATTGCTTTTGAGGACTTTTCAATAATTCTAAGAGCAATATGTAGACCATTAAGAAAAGCAATATAAGCAATATCCGTTGTTCCGTTTAAACAGAATGCGACCCACACCATGAGAGAATTCCCTCCATTTTGTCGACAAAAGGTTCGAGGTTCTCATTGTTGGACGGATGAATGACTCTTCAGTGACGAAAGAATATTCCGTTTGGCTGGCCCTAATGGTTGGGGTTGTAATTTTCATGATCTATGGATAGAACCTAATGAGTTCATTAAGAGTTTGAAGAATGTGTTGCTGTAAAACTCTACTTTACTTGTTGCTTTAGTTTCTGAATAATAGAAAATTGAAGACTATGGACATAAATAATAAGAAAGCACTACAGAACTGACATTTTAAAACAATAAGATGTAATCATAAACTTCAATGGGCATAACCATCGTTATAAACTTCCAGTTCAAATACTCCCCAAAAGTCTTCTATTGCATTTAGGTTTGGACTGATGGCTGGCCAATATATAACAGTAACTTGATTCTACATAAATCAAGATTTTGTTGAGTAGGAGGAGTGAATCGAGGCATCTCCTGTTGGAATTTTCAGTTTATCCTCCCCCCCCCCCCCAAGTTGTTTTCCAATTGCAAGTAGATTGCTTTTGAGGACTTTTTAAAAATCCTGAGAGCAATGTAGACCATTAAGAAAAACAATATAAGCAATATCTGTTGTTCTGTTGAAACATATTGCGATCCACACCATGAGAGAATTCCCTTCTTTTTTGTCGACAAAAGGTGTGGAGGTTTTCATTGTTGGACGGATGAATGATTCCTCAGTGACGAAAAAATATTCCATTTGGTTGGCCCTAATGTTTAGACTTGCAATTTTCATGATCTATGAACAGAACCTAATGAGTTCAATAAATTCTTCAGTGAAATAAATATTTTAGCATTACTTAGTCTATCTTGTTCATAAAAAGAATTAAAGTACAGAATAGTATCAATTATTTTTCGAAAGTGAATGAATAATCCTATGCACTATCTGTGTAATACACATTTTCTATATGACTGAAAAACTCATTTCCTCAAAAGAAAAAAAACATATTAAATTATTCTTCTATTTCTTTAATACTTCTTTTAAATAAAACACAGATTAAAAAAAAAAAAAAAAAAAAAAAAAAAAAAAATGGCTTATTTACTTTAGACTAATTGAATTTTTTCTACAAAATTAATTAAATCTTCAAAATATTTCGAAGCAATCAAAAACTAATTAATTTTTTTTTCCGAATTAAAGTGGAGTTCTGATTAAATTATACATAAACTACAAAAGAATAATTCAGTGTTCTTTGTATAAAATATGAAAAGAATCAATAACTTTTTAAAATATTCTCTAATATACTAGAAAAGATCTAGGTTTTTAAAAGTTAATTATTTTTATACATTGCGAAAAAGGAAATATGTTATGAATTTTTAGATGCTTTTGCAGTTTGATAATCTTTAATTAAATAATCTCAATGTTATTATTATTTTTAATGCTTATTATAAAAATGAATTAAAATAGCAGGCCTTTAAAATGAAATTGAATAAGTCAAATCGGAACACGATATAATTATCTTATTTGACGTCCTGTTTTATTTTATAAATTGTTACAAAGAAAAATTATTCTACTTTATTTTAATAGTCTCTATCTTTTACAACGTCAATTAAATATATTCTTATGTTAAGGAATTGTTTTTTTAGAACTAACAAAATTGTGTTAATTTTACTTTCTTCGGTATGAACAAAAAGAGTGTATTGGATTTGTAAAAATTTCCGATTTCCGATTTTCGACGAATTTACGTTTTGAGGTGTCCCAAACACGATTCAGCCAATTTTAGAAAAGGTCTGTCTACGAGTTACCAAAATTTCGTAGGCACAGTATCTCTCGGAAAAGTGAGCGAAATATATATCTGAGACCTTGACTTAATTTGGTACTGATTATATATTGGAATTAATCAGTCAAGAGGATGCGTCGTCATCGTTTTTCATAATTTTTAATATGTTACCATCGGACAAAATTTCGTATAAATGTACGCCATGAGAATTATTTTAAACCTCAATGTGGAATTAAAAAATATATTTATAAGAGTAATATTAAGACAGGAAAGTACTTTTGTACATATAGCATAGATATAATAATAAGACATAGATTGATCAGCGAGAGGGAAAAAGTGATACCTTTTTTTTTCGGAAAAAAACACTCTAATGGCTGCCTTTCCCCGAGTAAATCACACACAGGAATACACACGGATAATTTAGTAAATAAAATTTGTGAATAATGTATTTACTAAAGGTGAATGAAAAACTCTAGACACAGTTTCAAATTCATTTTTCTTTTTATTCTTTTTTTCAATACTCTCTAATGGTTGATTTTAGAACTTTTTTTCGGCATCAAAATTTTTTGCTCAATAACATGGGGATGATAGATCTATATATATTACTATATCTATGACATATAGGAATACATTTTAAACCCCCTCCCCCAGCTGAGGGGAGTAACCACTGCAAAGAGTTTAAAATTTCAATAAGAGTATTTTTCAAAATAATTGCTTAATACCTTTCAAATAAATAGTTGAGCCTTAGATCTGTGATAACTTGGCACAAAGTAATCGACTTTTTCATTTTCAACACAGGGAAAAAAAAAAAAATCCTAAAATCACGCGTTTTCTTGGATGTCATCGTCTGTAGAACACAATATTGAAATTCTTTCGAGATTTAGTATTATACATCTCTGAGTTAAAAATCGTCTGTATTCATCATGAAAAATAATTTTAATGCATAATAATTAAAACGTAATAAATAATTTATAGTACGTGGAATTTTAGAGAAAAATATAAAAGAAAGTTTCGTGATAGTCAAAACGTACTAGTTTACAGTTATAATACCGTTTCAAATTGATTCATAAGTGAATTTCCTGCGTATTATTCAGGAGTCAGATAAAATATTTTTTACACAATAAAATTTAACTAACAGACGAAGTTATGTGCGTTTGAGTTATTTTTTCGTAGAAATATAACATTTAAAATTTCTGGGGTGAAATTAATTTATGTGACCTGGCGCATTATACGCTAGAAATTACAGTATAATTCTTTGAATGTATCAACAGCAAATTTCACATTAAAAATGATTTTTTTTTTTTTTTCAACAATATTATATTTTTCCGCTATCTCTCTAATGGCTAAGAGATTTTTGAGTCTGTTTGTCTGTGTGTTGACGTAAGTTGCCACCAGCTTTTCATACTTTAGTTAATTTTCAGAAATCTAATTGTCCGATCGATAAGTTAATTAAACCGACGGATTCAGAAAAAATGCCCCTTTCATTTGGTACCTTTTTTGTAACGAAACTTGAATTAGATTTTTTTTTAATTAATTAAAATGTGAAAATAGTAACCTGGTAAAAGCTTTCAAAATGGACATTTGAATTTTTAATTTTTGCCAAAACAAAAAAATAAAATAAATAAAATAAAATAAAATAATAATAATAATAATAATAACTTCTTTTTTCTTTTCAACATAAAATGAAATGTGCTTTCACGCCAAAAAAAAAAAAAAATAAATAAATAAATAAATAAATAAATAAATAAATAAATAAAATAAAAAATAAATAAATAAATAAATAAATATTAAATTTGCTTCTGCACATGAAAAAATGAAAATATGAAAATAGAGTAAAAATAAAAATAAAAAAACAACTCAATTTTAGATCCCCCCTCACCTTTTGTTTAAATAGTATGTTTTTCGCATGAAAGGTTCATGGTTTTTCGCAAGGATGAATCACGCTTGGCATGAAAGCTAATTCAGCATTCCATTTAAGAGCTTTACTTATTGATAATTCTGGGTAATTTTTAAAATTTTGATGCTGAAATAGATCGGACATTTTTCGCCAAGGACACTTTCGTAGAAGCCACTTATGCCAAGTAGCGCATAAAAAATATACATAAATTATAGAATATTGAAAAACAGAAAAGAAAGAAAAGAAAAGGAAAGGAAAACGAAAAGAAAAGAAAGGAACAATAATAATAATAATAATAATAATATAAATTATGTATTTTTGTCAAAATGACGATAAAAATTCAAAAGTTGCCAAGGGGAGCTACATTAAGACTGTACCATGATCAGGTTTACATATTTCATTATTTTATTATTCATTTTTCTATATACCAACTACTATTGACTAACTCAACTACTATCATAACCTCAAAAATTAATTGTCTCATGCGATAGACGTAGCCGATCATAGCACATTGTAATATTATATTTGGTGTGAAATTGTTGTCATTTTATGGTTGATCGAATAAATAAAATAAATATAGAAAATAACGTGAAAGAAAATATGTACACCACGCATAGTGTTGTTATTATGTAACTGGGATTCAAATGTAAAATGGCTACTTCAATTTCTTCGATACTGTCCGTTTCGAAATTGTCATCTGATAAGCACCCAAATGGAATCCTACTAGTAAGCTATTGTCACAGGCAATAGGAACAGGCACCTGAGAGTCTGCGAATGAGTGGGACGTTACCGAAGGCAGCGGGGGGAACCAAAGCGGGCTTTAAAGCAATTTCATGATTTCTTTAAATTTTATTTTGTTTGTAAAGCGATATAGAAAAGAGTTTCTTTTAAATATAGTGACCAGCGAAGCGAGAAAAGCCTTCTTTGGTTCACTACCTTCATTGATTTCATGAATTAAAAAATGGTTTCGTTAACAAACTTGGATCTATTGGCACGAAGCAGTATCAGGTTGAGTTTTGTACATTTCGAATTTGATTTTGAAATTTTTCCCGCATTCGGAATTCGGTTCGTTACCGAACCGGGGCTTTGCTAGTTATTTAATAACTTTCTAACAAATAAAATCATATAACTTTTTTTTTAATAACTAATTTAATTTAAACAAAATAAATAGTGCTCTGATGTGTAGTTTTTGGTTAAAATAATATGTTTTAGATACGGGCAGGGACGAATTGGTTATAATTTTATAAGTAAAAACGGAAAACGCGTATCAGTTTCTATCATTTAAAGTATAGTTTTGTTAATAACAAGTATAAAATAATATCGAAGAAGTACTATCATATTTCTTTAATATATATATATATATATGTATATATGACGTATGCTTGTTTATCTTCTTATATTAAACTTTGAACAAAGAAAAAGGCTGTTTTAATCTAACAGTCTTTATTTATTTATTGCGCGTGTTTATTTATTTAGTCTAAAATAAATAAATAAATAAATAAAAATACAGTAGCTTAAAAATCAAATAAAGCATTATATATATATATATATATATATATAAGGTTTTATAAATTATATCCAAGTGTATTTCTATTGGGAATTTTTTTCTTATTTATTTAAGTCATTCTTATTTTGCGCTTAAATTTGTTAATTGCATATTACTTAATATTTTTCGCAGAATACAATATAATTAAATCTGAAAGGCAGAAAATTAAAATTTCTAGTTATTTTTGAGTAGAATAAAATTATATATATATATATATATATATCTTTATTCTTCTTTAATTCGTGAAGTTAAAGCCTTTTAGACGTTACTGTAAATATCTTATTCTAAATCTTAATTACTTCACTAATTAGATTTTTTTCTTTTGACGATTTTCGTTTATAAATAAATTTCAAAATTAAAGCTTCCTATTCTAATGAATAAAAAAACATTTTAAAACATATAGTTGAAAATATTTTTTTGCTAATTTTAATCTAAATAGTGTTAATGTGCCAAACAGGAGGTTAATATAACATATTGATATTATAATAAGTTTTGCCTTACACACACATATATATATATATATATATATATATTTAACGTCTGATTATTTCCCAAAACAAGGTTACTAATGGTGACTATTTAAGTACAACTATTTCTAAACAGTTAAGTTATTTTAACCTTTACCGATTATAAACCAATATTTCAGTTTAGAAGCATGAAACAGTTTTTTTTTTTTTTTTTTTTTTTTTTTTTTTTAAATACTTTGGGCGAATAAATTATTTCTTTGAAACACACACACACACACAAAAAAGAGTTTTTTTTTTTTTTTTTTTTTTTCTCGGCATGAAGTTAAAACAGATTGTAACTGATTACAAATATAAAAACGTATGCAATTATTTTCTTTCACCCCCATATTAAATTAAGACAAATTATAATAATTATTACTCTCCTTTATATTCTATAGAAAGTAATGGATTCGTTACAATTTTCGACTTCCGATTTTCGATGGATTTACACGTTTTAAGAGGTTCAGAACAGGATTTAACCACTTTTAGAAAATGTCTGTGTGTGTATTAGAGAGACTAAATTTTTGTGGCGACTGTATCTCAAGAGCTACTGCACATAATTGCATATGATTTTACCCGTGGATGCACTTTGACGCAAATCAGTGCCTATCAAATTTTGGTGTCAATCTTTCTACAGGTGGCACTCTATGCAGTGATTTCCACAGTTTAAGGGGAGGCTATATCTCAGGAAATACTGCACAAAAATGCATATAAATTTATATATAAATGAAACTTGATATAAATTAGTGCTATCAACTTTTGGTTTCAACCACACAACAGGCGGCGCTGCTATGCAGCGATTTCCACAATTTAAGAAAGAACTATGTCTCAGGAACTACTGCATAAAAATACATATAAATCCATATGTAGATGCAACTTGATATAAATTAGTGCCTACCAACTTTTGGTGTCAACCCCCTAGCTGGTTGTTCTGCTATGCAGCGACTTCCGCAATTTAATAAAAGACTATAATTCAGGAACTACGGCATAAAAATGCTTACAAATTTATATGTAGATTTATCTTTACATGATATTAGTACCTATCAATTTTTGGTATCAACTGCTCAACAGGTGGCGCTGGTATATAGTGATCTTTACATTTTAAGGTAGGACTATATATCAGGAACTACTGCGCAAAATTGTATAAAAAATTATATGTGGGTGCACCTTGGTATAAATTAGCGCAATTAAATTTTTTGTGCTAGTTGTTTAACAGATGACGCTGCTATACAGTGATTTCCTCGGGATAAGGGAAGACTATATATTTCAGGTTCTATTGCGTATAATCAAACAACACTTGATAGGTCAGAAAGCCATTATGAAGAATTATGCTAATTCAGTTTGGATGCATATTTACCAAAATGTTGCGCTGCTATATTGCGATGTTTTCCTGAGAACGGAAGTGCAATATCTCAACTTCTGTGTAATTTAACTGTACGAAGCTTGATATATGAGGCAAATATTTTGAAAACATATATATATATATATTAATGTATATTAGTTAAACTTTCCTTCTTTGGATATTTCGTGTTAGTTTTCTCTAACATGAAAATCGTCTGCGTTCATCATGGTAAATAATTTGAATAAATAATAGATTTTTTAAATTATTTGAACTGAGTGAATTTGTATAGGAAAATATAGAAGAAAGTCTTGTGGTGTCTACAATATACTAGTTTTTTATGTGCAAATATCTTCCATTTTTCAACGTATTTTGTTCAAAAAATAAAATATTGATCATGTATAAAAATTTAAACTCTTTAGAAATATGGACACTGAGACGTCATTGGGGATGATATATGATATAATACACGCCTAAGGAAAATTAAGGAAAGAGGATATTCCCCAATTCATCATCTGTTATATAATGCATGCTTCCAATTTATAGTTCTCTAATGACTTTGTTCTGTTACTTAAAACGCAGAAAATATTTACAATTCTTCTGTTTATTATTAAGGTTTAAGTACTTTAATTCTATGAGATGTATTCTTTACAAATTTTACTAAAATACAGTATGTCCATAAAAGAATGTCCCAGTTATAAATTTTAATAGTATCAATTACAAGCATTGTAGAATATTAGTTCAAGGTCACAATCTATTCTATATAATAAAAGGAAAGGTTTGTTTGTCTGTCTGTCTGTCTCTCTATCTATCTGTCTGTCTGTCTGTCTGTCTGTTCTTTTATACGTTCAGATCCTATTGAACGCAGAAGTACAAAAATTGACATACGGATGCTCAGGAGCCTTTCCGATGTTTTCCTCGAAACAGAATTTAAAAATCTTAATTAGTTTCGGAGATATTAATTAAAATGTTGACCCATGTCGATTGACAAATGACCAAAAATCCACGGCTTATTGCTTAAAAGAGAGGCATTCTATCAGCAGACGATTTTAACCGTTGTCTGGAATAGAAACAAAACATCTGGAAGTAATTAATGTCACATAATCTTGAACTGGGGTTAAAAATTGCAAATTTCAAAGTGCTTCAAATTTTATTTTTCGCACACAACACTTAATATACAACCTATTCAGCACAAAATCAACCTGCAGTTAAAATTTCATCAATTTTCATTAATAAACAAAGCAGTTACATTTTAATTGCAAATTAAATTTTATTCTAACACGTAATCTATCTTTCAATAGACAATAGGCGTTTTCATAGCAACAAAATACATTTGAAGGAACTAAAAAATAATTTTTATTTTTCTTTTTACTTCCATTACCCGACTACCGTGGTATATGTAGGTTTTGGGGACCTAAAAAGTATTTTTTATTTTTTTTTACTTCCATTAACCGACTACCGTAGATAATGGAATTAGAGATTTCACGTGATTTACATGTCTTAGAATGTCCTGATTAGGTTTTCTTTTGTATCTCAGCTACTAATTAAAATAATTTCATAAGTAACACATTATTTGAAAGCTTTGTTGATTTGGAATTGAACAATAGATTACAGAAATTTCTACCGCCAGATATTTTAAAATTTCGATATTTCAAATTCTAATTAAATTATTTTTAATACATCATTCGAAAGATATTTTAAAGTTCTTTTAAATTATCGAAAGTTTTCACCAGATTTACACGTTTTGAGGTATCCTGAATCAGTTTTCTTTTGTATCTCAGCTACTAATTAAATTATTTCATAAGTAATACATCATTAGAAAGCTTTTTTGATTTGAAATCGAACAGTGGAATGCAGAAATTTGTACCGCCAGATGGCACTGTAATACTTTAAAATTTCAATATTTCAATTTCTAATTATGATTAAATTATTTTTAATACATCATTCGAAAGATATTTTAAAGTTCTTTTAAATTATCGAAAGTTTTCACCAGATTTACACGTTTTGAGGTCTCCTGAATTAGTTTTCTTTTATATCTCAGTTATTAATTTAAAAAATTTCATAAGTAATACATCATTTGAAAGCTTTGTTGAGTTGATACACATTTTAAAGTACTTTTACATTATCGAAAATGGAATTCGAGATTTGACCCGATTTACACGTTTTGAGGGGTCCTGATTTGGTTTTCTTTTGTATCTTAGCTACTAATTAAAATAATTTTATAAGTAATACATCATTAGAAAGCTTTTTTGATTTGGAATCGAACAGTGGATTACAGAAATTTCTACCGCCAGATGGCGCAGTAATATTTTCAAATTTCAATATTTCAATTTCTATTTATGATTAAATTATTTTTAATACATCATTCGAAAGATATTTTAAAGTTCTTTTATATTATAGAAAGTTTTCACCAGATTTACACGTTTTGAGGTCTCCTGAATTAGTTTTCTTTTATATCTCAGCTACTAATTAAAATATTTTCATAAGTAATACATCATTAGAAAGCTTTTTTGATTTGGAATCGAACAGTGGAATACAGAAATTTGTACCGCCAGATGGCGCTGTAATATTTAAAATTTCAATATTTCAATTTCTAATTATGATTAAATTATTTTTAATACATCATTCGAAAGATATTTTAAAGTTTTTTTTTAAATTATCGAAAGTTTTCACCATATTTACACGTTTTGAGGTGTCCTGAATCAGTTTTTTTAAATCTCATTTATTAATTAAAAAATGTTCATAAGTAATACATCATTTGAAAGCTTATTTTAGTTGATACACATTTTAAAGTACTTTTACATTATCGAAAATGGAATTCGAGATTTCACCTGATTTACACGTTTTGAGGTGTCCTGATTAGGTTTTCTTTTGTATCTCATCAACTAATTAAAATAATTTCATGAGTAATACATCATTTGAAAGCTTTGTTGATCTGGAATGGAACAACAGATTACAGAAATTTCTACCGTCAGATGGCGCTGTAACTTTTTTAAATTTCAATATTTTAAATTCTAATTATGACTAAATTATTTCTAATACATCATTCGAAAGATATTTTAAAGTTCTTTTATATTATCGAAAGTTGAATTCGAGATTTCACCTGATTTACAATTTTAAGGTATCCTGATCAGGTTTTCTTTTGTATCTCAGCTAATTGAGTAAGACCGTTCAAAATTGGTATATGTAAGTTAATTAGGAGGGGCTGGAAGGGTGGGGAAGGAATAGGCGCGCAGCGCGCATGGGTTTGAGACCCGGTGTGAGTTTTTACCCGATGCTAAATGATATATTTTTTAATTCCTTTTCTTAAGAATGACAGTTTATGAGTAATAACATGGAATTTTGAGAAGTCATAAGGATGGTGAAGGAGTATGTGCGCGCAGCGCACGGGTCTACGCTGCCGAAGGCAGTGGGGACCCGGTGCGACATTGTCCCGATGAGATATTTTTTTTCTCTTTTTTTATCACATGATAAATATTAATGCAATTTTGAGAATTCATTAATTATTGTGATTCATTTAAAAATAGTGACCAGCGAAGCGGGCGTAGCCTGCTAGTTAAAGAATAACTCAAACAGTTTTAGATATGTGCATGCGCAAGTACTGCTTTGTTGTTTTCCCGCGTGCAGCGTCACATACGCAAAAATGACGACTCCTGAGCGTAAAGCGTTTTGTGTTCCGCAGTTTGCTAAACGTAATATTCAATCTTGAATTTCAGTTCAACGTGCGTTTCTTTTAAAGTTTAAATGTGATTCCCCATGTGGCAAAAATATCCGTCGATGATATAGGCAATTCGAAATGACCGGATGTGTTTGTAAAGGAAGATGCACGGGACGACCAAAGTGTGGGAAGAATTGGATTATAAGTTGGATGTGTGCTGTATAACTAAAGGTGCATTTATTGAACATTTGTAAGAGAAACTAGGTTAGTTTACCTTAAATTTGATGTATGATTTGTTGTAAATAGTCTAAACTGTTATAATATACTATTGAAATTGGGACATTCTTTTATAGACACCCTGTATATATATATATATATATATATATATATATATATATATATATATATATATATATATATAGAAAACTTGATTAAAATGCTTATTATAAAATTACTTAGGATATATCATCTAAATTCTAATAGCTGTTATGTTTCCTATTGAAATTGAAAATATTTTTAGCTTTAGAATTATAAAACTTTTCAAATTTTTATCACTTTCCAACAAGACTGAAAAGTGTTAATGACTTTGGTTTGTTTGTCTGCCTGTCCGTCTGTCTGTCCTCGCACTAAATCCCGTAAATATTCGTGGAACTTCTTGAAACAGATATACGTTATTCAAATTTACTATCTGAACTTTTCTACAGAGAAGGGAGTAAATACCGTCACTGGTTTGCGTGCAGGGACACACGAAAGTATTTCAAAACATTGCGTTCAATGACAGGTATTGCTTTAAACCAGATTTTAATAATTTAACTTTTCACAAACCTTAATGAAATTAAAATATGTTATTCATTTGTACAAAAGAATTCTTTCTATGAAATATAATAGGATTAGCCTTAAGACTTACAGGGCCACACAAAATTAATCAGTAACATTAAGGGATATTATTGGAAATATCCTGGAATTACATTTTTGTTTAGTATTTTTAACATTTCCAAAAAAATTTTAAGCGTGAAGAGAATTTAAATTTTTGTATATGCTTGTACGACTGTCCATCTGTCTCTCTGTCCGTCTGCCCGCCTCCAGCGTCATTAAGAAAAATATATATATATATATGTGTGTGTGTGTGTGTGTGTGTGTAAATTCAAGTTCGCAATGTTTCCTATTTAAAATGACATTAAAACGTCCTGTACAATTGTTTTGTGTATAGGGACATTCAGAAAATGCCAATGCATAGCGTTTTAGGACAGACATTTAAATAAATCCCATTGAGGTAACTTTCAATTGCAAAAATCATAAAAAATCGGACATTTATATTTAATAAGCTACAATAATGTTTTGTTTAAAATAAGATATGGTTAACCTACAAATTTACAGGATTACGCTAATATATTCAGATACATTAAGGGCTGCAATTAGAATCTGGGATTGCATTTTCTTATGCATTAAGCATTTTTAGCACATTCCAACGATGTTTAAGTGTGATTATAAATTCAGTTAGTCTATCTGTATGCCTTTCAGTCCTTATCTCTGTCCGTTTTTTGATAGCTTAGGCAAAGAACATTAAAAGTTATACGATACGAATGTACGTACAGTTGGAAAGTGTTAATAATCAATTCGTACTGCATGATTTTTCGTTCTTGTTTTGTTTATCGTTGCATTTTTCTCCCCATGTGAATTATACAAAGTTCAAAATCGTTTAAAGGTACTTGTATTATTGTTGTTAGTAAAAATTTTTGTATATTTTAAATAATATTTTTCAAAAATGGTAGAATTTTCTACCGAATATCTTATACTATTAAGTGAGCAATATGTGTATATTTCACTGATCTCGAAAACGGTAGCTCGGACAGTCACGAGATTTAACACAAAGGTGCCCCCCGAAGGGTCATTGTGCACATCGAAGTCAGATTTTCGAATTTTTGATTAGTTTTTTCTTAATTAATTAAAATGTAAAAATAATAACCTTCTAATTTCTGATAAAAAAGCCATTTAAATTTTAACATTTTATCCATAATTTAATTGTTGCCAATTTTTTTTTCAACAAAATAATAATAATGAAAAAAAAAAAAAAAAAAAACCGTGCATTTATTTAAAATGAGGAAAATAGATCAGAAATATTAGAAAATAAATTAGAAATATCAGTCGCATCGTTACAAATAAGATACCAAATGAAAGTGAAAATTTTTGTAAATCCGATGCATTAAACAGCTTATCAATCGGATGATTAGTTTTTTCTTAATTAATTAAAATGTGAAAATAGTAACCTTCTAATTTCTGATAAGACATTTAAATTTTAGCATTTTATCCATGATTTAATTGTTGCCAATTTTTTTTTCGACAAAATAATAATAATAATAATAATAATAATATTAAAAAAAAAAAAAAAAAAAAAAAAAAAAACGTACATTTATTTAAAATGAGGAAAATAAATCAGAAATATTAGAAAATAAATTAGAAATATCAGTCGCATCGTTACAAATAAGATACCAAATGAAAGGGAAAATTTTTGTAAATCCGATGCATTAAACAGCTTATCAATCGGATGATTAGTTTTTTCTTAATTAATTAAAATGTGAAAATAGTAACCTTCTAATTTCTTATAGGGCAGTTCCTTGTTTGTAAACAAACATCTCAACTTTTATGAGTGGTTGGCAAAAAGGCTTGGGAAAAGCATAGCGATGGCCACGGAGGCGATGGCGATTACTTGATTACTACCAACGGAAAATCAATGGTGGGCGGGGCGCTGGAAAGTCGAGCGCGCTTTTTTGCCAACCACATGACATCACGAGGAAATGCTCTATAAATAAGATATTTAAATTTTAGCATTTTATCCATGATTTAATTGTTGCCAATTTTTTTTTCGACAAAATAATAATAATAAAAATAATAATAAAAACGTACATTTATTTAAAATGAGGAAAATAAATCAGAAATATTAAAAAATAAATTAGAAATATCAGTCGCATCGTTACAAATAAGATAGCAAATGAAAGGGAATTTTTTTGTAAATCCGATGCATTAAACAGCTTATCAATCGGATGATTAGTTTTTGCTTAATTAATTAAATTGTGAAAATAATAACCTTCTAATTTCTGATAAATAAGCCATTTAAATTTTAAAATTTTATCCCATAGAATAATAATAAACACGTACGCTCCTTCTTCCTTTATTATTATTCTATGTTTTATCCATAATTTAATTGTTGCCAATTTTTTTTTTCGACGAAATAATAGTAATTCAAAAAAGTGAACTAAAAAAACATTTTCAACTTTACTGAGAATAAATACGAACTGAACTGAAAAAACATTTTCAACTTTACTGAGAATAAATACGAACTGAACTGAGAGGAGTCTGAGGTTAAAAAATGTGAAAACGAAAGTGTTGTTCTTTTTGATAAAAAAATCTTTTTGTTTTGTGATTGAGTTAGGATAAATAAAAAAACCTTCTGATTCTTTTAAACAGGGAGTTATTAGTAAGTCTTTAAAATCAAACTACAACATAAACATTTTATTTCAAAGGATGATATTTAAACACGTTCATTTTAAAAACTCTGAAACACTGATATGTGGCATCAAGTTATATGCAAGAAAATCAAAAACAACTTTCATTTAAAATTTAAATACGAGTTTTTAGAAATCAAAAAGTTTTAATAAATATTCTTAAGATGAAACGATCAAATGATGTGATACCAGTTAATCCAGAAGAACAAAGTACTTCAAATGCAGACCAACTAATTAATCGTACTTCCTTATATCAAGCTAGGCCTATCCGTGCATTAAAATTAAAATGTCGCCAAAATATAAGGGAAATAGGACAGATGTACAGAAAGGAACGTTCTGAGAGTATATCTAGGCAAGCTTTTCAGCATCGAGCAAGGGAGAGCACGGAAGACAGAATCCAGCGACTTGAAGATCTAAGACAGCGAGCTTCTCAGCGTAGGGCATCAGAGAGTACACTACAGAGACGACAACGCCTAGAAGAGAAAATACGTCGACAAGCAAGATATGAAGTGGCATTGCGAAATCGGTGCCCAACATACAAAATAGCAGTTTGTAGAGATGTGAACTATAGTACTTTAGGAGAATTCAATGTGAAATGCGTTCATTGTAAAGCATCACATTTTCCAGAGGAACTTGTTTGCAATCGTCTTCATAGAGACTCTTTTGGTGATTGTTGTCTTCATGGACGATTATTACTGCCAGCACCATATTTTGCGAACGAGTTAGCAAGACTGTTTTTGCACTGCCATCCACTTGCTGAAGAATTTCATAAAAGAATCAGAAACTTGAATTTCTGTTTTGCTTTTTCTTCTTTCAATGCGTCAGAAGACAGAACCATCAACAGTCATGGCATATACAGTTTTATTGCATGTGGACAAGTATACCACAAAATGAACTTGGCTGCTCAACCGACTCAAGACATACATGGAGAATTTGAAAAACCTCAATACGGTCAGATGTATTTTTTGGATCCTGATAATGCTGCTGACGAACGATTACATCATCCTCTGAATTATGGAATAAATCGTGAACTCATGGAATTATTAGAGCACGTAATAAGGGCACAGAATGGTTATGCACAGGGTTATATGATGATGCGAGAAGTTCAGTATGAAGTTGAACAGCAAGCTACTGCACAAGGATTATCTGCACCTGAAGTTCAACTTTTGTTCAGAATTCCTCAGGAAAGTGATTACAGATGATTTAATACACCATCCATTAATGAAGTTTGCGCTGTCTTCACACTAAATGCCGATCAGAGTTTCCCAGAAAATGAAATGATTGTACATCGGCGAAACAAGGAAATTGTTATTCTAAAAAATATTGATAAACGTATTGAGCCATTCACTTATCCACTGTTTTACCCACAGGGTACGGATGGTTTTTCTCTTGATATACCATTGACTACACCTTATTCTTCGCGGCATCATGCAACGCGCCTTGATTTGGCTCAGAACAGACTTGCTTTTCGACCTGAAGTAATAAATTATTTGTCCACAAGAATGAATTCTACAGGTCATGACTTGCGACAAATACAATTTAATGCATTGCATTTTGGTGGCAGACTTTTTCAACAGTATGTTGTCGACACTTTTATTAGGGTCGAAAGAGATCGTATTCAGTGGATTAAAGCAAATCAAAAGAAGATTCTTGCTGATAATTATACAGAAGTCACACGTTTGATAAACGACTTAGTAGAAAAAAACAAAGCTACAGTTGGAGAGAAAGTCATTCTCCCATCATCTTTCCCAGGGTCAACACGCTATTATACTGAACAATTTGAAGATGCTATGGCAATTGTTCGCCGTCTTGGTTCTCCAGATTTCTTCATAACAATGACATGTAATGCAAACTGGCCTGAAATAAAAAACGCTTTGCACATTCAGTTACAAAATGGATCTTTTATACAACAACTTCTTCAAGACCGACCAGATGTTGTAACTCGAGTTGCAAAATTGAAATTTGATGAAATAATTGAAGATTTTGATAAGAAGCAGATATTTGGAAAAGTTGCTGCTTATGTATATTCAATTGAATTTCAAAAGCGAGGTCTTCCTCACATTCACCTTCTTCTAATTATGTGTTCTCAAGACAAGATTCATAATCCTGAAGAACTGGATGATCTCATTTCTGCAGAGATTCCCAACTTTGAAGATACAGATCTGAGAGAACTTGTAATAAAGTGGATGATTCATAACCCCTGTGACGAACAGAACCCAAACGCTGCATGCATGGTAAATAAAAGTGGACGTATGAAGTGCCGCTTTCAATTTCCAAAATCATTTGAGGATGTATCTTCATTGGCAGACAATGCAAAACCAAATTATCAAAGGCGTTATGATCCCAAATTGGACCCTCACAGTCGAGATTTCTCTCATGAAAGTGCAATGTATCGTAAGAGTGTTGATGGCAGCCGCATAACAAGAGATAATCGTCATGTTGTTCCTTATAATGCATATTTACTGAAAAAGTACAATTGTCATATAAACGTTGAATATGTTGGAAGCATTATGGCTGTGAAGTATCTATACAAGTACATATATAAAGGGTTTGATTGTGCTTCACTTAAAGTTGTTGAAGGAGGAAGACAAATCATGTACAATGAAGCAAATACTTATGTTGAGGGTCGATGCATCACTCCACCAGAGGCATGTTGGCGTTTATTTGGAAATGAAATTCAGAAGAAGAGTCATAGTGTGCTACGATTATCAATTCACCTTCCTGGCCAGTACAGAATTGTAAATTTAGATCAGGCTCAGGAACATTTAGCTTATACAGGACAAAAAGGTTCGACTCTGGAAGCATATTTCAAGCACAATAAAAGGGCTAAGGAAGAACATGAAATTAGACAATCAAATGGAGACAATCAAATCTATTATCAAATTAGACAATCAAACCTATTATTACTACTGGCAAATGCCTGGACACTTTAGATGGGATGCAAGAAACAGTGAATGGATTCAAAGAGTACGACAGATAAAAGCTATTGGAAGAATACATAATGTCAATTTTGTTGTACTGCCTGAATTATATCACTTACGACTATTATTGTATCATGTAAAAGATGCAACCAGCTTTAAGGATTTACTGACAGTGAATAATATTGAACATGCGACATACAAGCAAGCTTGTCTAGCACGAGGATTATGCTATGATGACCAACAATGGATTGAAGGATTGTCCGAATCTGCTAGCTCAAAACTGCCAAGGGCAATGAGAACACTTTTTACACAGATTTTGATTCTAGGCTCACCAGAAAACCCAAAACGGCTGTGGGAAATGTTTAAGCAAGATCTCGCAGAAGATTTCATTCATGAAGGTGAAAGAACTGGAATTTCAATTGAAGATTCTATCAAGCGAGCATACCGTGTAATTGCCCATAAACTCGACTCAGAAGCGACAGAAGGTAGAAATTTTCAATATTGGGTTGAAAAGTTTTCATTTGATGATATTGATGATTATGAAACTGAATCGAATCAAGAATTGTCAAATGTCAATGAATCAGCAGCTATTGGCCAACAAATGTATCAACTACTTAGAGGAAAACAAATTGAAATTGTGGATGCTATCTTTCGTTCAGTCAATGATGAGAATATTCAATCAAATTGCTTTTTTATTGACGGACCTGGTGGTACTGGAAAACTTTCATATACAAGACTTTGTATTACCTTCTGCGAGGAGGGAACTTTAATGTGCAGTGTATGGCTTTTACAGGCATTGCTTCGATTCTACTTTCTGGAGGACGCACATCACACAAAACATTTGGATTGAAGGTGCCCCTTTCACCAGAGTCAAGTTCCACAATCAAACCGGGCTCCTGTAAAACTCAAAAACTTTCTAAAGTTCAAGTATTTCTCATGGATGAAGCACCTATGCTTCCTAAATATGCATTGCATGCAATGGACGAAATTTTGCGTAAAACTGGAAATGCAACTTTGCCATTCGGTGGAAGAATTATGGTTTTAGGAGGAGATTTCAGACAGTGTCTTCCAGTTCAACCGCGAGCGAATAAACAAGAACTTATTGACTTATCAATTAAAAAGAGTGTGCTTTGGTGTAAATTTAGGAATTATTCACTGGATGAGAATATGCGGGTTGATCCAGAACAAAGAGACTTTGCAAACTATATTTTAAAAGTTGGTAATGGAGAATTACCGATTAGGTCTTTAGATGAGATAGAGCTACCCGAAGACATAATTTCAAATGGAAATCTCATTGATGAGGTTTTTCGTTTTTGCTTTGTCAATGAAAATTATGAAGAGATGAAAAATAGAGCTATACTTGCTCCTCTTAACAAAGATGTTGACAGGTTAAATACTGAAATTATTTCGAAATTACCCGGAGAGTACAAAACTTATCACAGTTACGATACTGTAAATAACCAACCCGAAGGAGGACTTCAATTTACTGTTGACTTTTTAAATTCTGTTGAAAATTCCGATTTACCACCTCATGAACTTAAACTGAAAAAAAATGCTATTATTATGTTGGTGCGTAATATAGATGTATCAGAAGGCCTTTGCAATGGTACAAGATTAATTGTTACTGAGCTGTGCAATCATATTATTAAAGCAAATATAATAACTGGTGAACACTGTGGCCGAGATGTACATATCCCAAGAATCACACATCAATCATCAAAAGGTCAACTTGGTTGCGCAATATCTAGACATCAGTTTCCTGTAAAAGCAGCATTTGCTATGACAGTGCATAAATCACAGGGCCAAATTTTTGACTTTGTAGGTGTTGATCTGAGAGTACCAGTTTTTATGCATGGAATGCTTTATGTAGCTTTTTCAAGAGTTAAAAGAAAAACATCATTAAAAGTACTTTTGCCGATAGAAAATCAACGCCATACTCGTAATAACGTCTGGAAAGATATCTTAAACCATTCAAGAACTACAGAAATGGATTACTGTTTTAATGAAAATGCAGAAGATTTAAATTTCAGCTTCGATTTGGACTAATGCAATTCAGGCACTGTTCTTATGCGTTTAATGTGTTAATAAATTTTTCTTATGCGTTTATAAAATGGTAGCACATTTTTTGTTTGTTTGCTGCAATATATTTTAATATTAACAGTTAAAATTCTTTAATTTATAGCATTGCAGTAGAAAGTTATTTAAATGTGATGATTTATTAAAATGTCTGATGATTTATAAAATATATGTATAGGTATAAATTTGTAAAAATAACATAATTATTCAGCCTTAAACTTTTATATCCCACAGTGTACTCACCCAACAACAAATTTATTATCATCTCTAAGTGTTTTTGTTGTTATATATTTCCTTTTACGTGTTTTATATCTTAAAAAATAAAAGAGCGATACAAATGTTCTAAGAATAGGGGAAGAAGTTACGATTGGCGCCACAGGCACCCAAGAGTTAATTTAAAATCGTTATATTTTCAATATTTTAGTATTAAGCCACTTTTACAGAGAACAAGTTATGATTGGCACCGCAGGCGCCTATGATTTTATTTAAAAATATTTGAATTTTGAATATTTTTATATTATGCGACTTTTAGAGAGAACAAATTACGATTGGGGTCGCAGGCGCCCGAGAGCTTGTTTTTTGGTAAAAATTTTCTTGGGTCTCTGGCCAGCTAGCTGGTGAAGCCAGCTAGTATGACTTAAATGAGGATGATAAATTTGAAAACAACCAGATAGAAGAGTGATTCGTTAATCGCTTGCAACTGAAAATCGTTTTCTCCGTTGTTCATCATTAATGTTTAATGGTCCTCACTGATTGAATTAAACATTTGATTAAAAAAATATCATTTACGTTAAGTTAAAAATATTTACAAAAAAAAAAAAAAAAAAAATTAAAGTGTTTAATTTCTTAATTTAAAATAACGGCACTGTTTCTGCAGATACAAATGTATGATAGTAATATAGGTTAAAAGTACTTGTAATTGACACTTTTAAATTTAAACTTTGAAAATAAGTTTTCTAGTTCTAGCATAGGTTCGAGCAACGTTTAGGATTGATATTACACTCCTATTACTATTAATGTCTCGAAATACAAATTTTTCCAGTCGACAGCTTTAGAAGGATAGTATTTTTACTGGAGAGAAAAAAATCACTTTCTCTCATTTTGTCAGTTTTTTTTTTTTTTTTTTTTTTGTAGTTTTGAATAAGGAGAAAAATTGTTTACTTAGTTTATTTTTAACTAATTTTCACTATTTGCTTTCATATGACTAAAATAAGTATATCCCACAAATAGAGGTATGATGGTGATTCATTTGATGTGCTTAATCCTTTCCTGGGTATACACTGCAAGGTGTCCACTACTAGTATCACAAAATGTCATCACGACATGTTTTAGACGACCCTATCAGCCACAGGCTCTTTTTTGTTTTAAAGGCAGATCCAAATGTGGAAGAAGCACATTATTTTTTTTCCAAATTTGGAACAAATATTTTTAAATTTTACACAAATTTTGATTAAAATACTTCAATATGTTTGTATGGAATTACTTTCTTTCTAAATTTTTAGATACTTTTTTTTTTTTTTTTTGAAAAAGGTATTGAAGATTTAAGTTAATATCTGAAAGAAAGACTTGGATAATCTTAGTATTCATAAAACTATCAATCACAAAAAGGGATGGTTAAAAAATAATTACAAATTAAAACTCATTTTAAGTAAATTTTTGTATTATCGCAGCCATTAAAAATTTCAGAGGTAATTTTTTTTTTAAATTTATAATGCAAGTTTATTTATTTATCGTTCGTTTAACGTATTAACGAAACAAAAATATACAACAAGTTAATGAAATATTTATTTTCAATCAGTTTAAAATGCCTTTTAATTTTTCGAAAAAATTCAAAGGTGTCTACTATTGAATAGAAAAGTTTTCTACTACTGGATTTTGAAGTATTCACTATATTGGCAAAAATTATTAAGTTTTGTGGAAAATTAAATCTTTGCGTACAAAAATGATTTCATTAGCGTTTTATGAAGTACATTCTTGTACAAAAAGAGCTTACTTAAATCGAACCTTGATTATAGTTACTGTCTCTAAAACTGAATACTATACATAAACACACACACACAAATAAAGGTAAAATATGTTTTTAAAGTGTGCAAGTTACCCTAAATAGTTTCTTTATTTTACTCCGTGAACGTATAAATACTGATTTAGTGATATACTGCCAAATTCCTAACAATCAATTTTTAAACTGCCATCGCGAATTTTTGCAATGCAAAACCAAAAAAAAAAAAAAATCTAAAATCGTGTTTTCTACGGAGAGAACTAAACATAATTTTTTCTTTAAATCATCTGTTCTTTTTAATAAATTGTAGTCAAGAACGAACAGATAAACACAGATTAAAAATAGTGAGCAGAAATTTAAAAAACATTAAATGAATTTAAATGAATATACAGTCGAACCTCGTTAACGCGAACACTGTTAACGTGAATAACTTTTAACACGAACTGTTTTCCCAATCCCCGTTAAAATGAAGATTAGTTTAGTTATATGAAGATCAGTTACTGATAGCATGAACTACTGATAACATGAACAGATTTTTCATCCCCCCTGAGATTCACGTTAACGAGGTTCAACTGTATTATGAAATTAAAACATATTTAAATGACCAAAAAAAAAAAAAAAAAAGAATCGTTTATATAAATTTTTGCGATTAAAATAAACTGGTGTGTCACTCACACGACTTTCTCTTACCCTGAAATTTAATACTATAAATATAGGTTGTAGATTAAGAGGTAAGATAACGAGTACTGTTATGTAAACCTGTGTTAAACAATTCAAATTAGGCTTCGGAAGAGTTTTATATGATAATTAGTTCTGTGTGAGGGGCCTTCAACCCCTCGTTTCATTAATGCACCTACATTTATATAGAATTTAATTCGGCTATTAAAAAATAATTCGCTTTTTAAAAAATAATTTATTAAAATTATTATTTAAAAAAATTTTCTTTTATGATAATGCAGACGATTTCCATATTAGAGAAGTAGTATAACATTTAATATCCAAAAAAAGTCTATTTTATTCTCAAAAAAAAAAAAAAAAAAAAAATCGATAACTTAAGTATTGGCGAGCTCTTTTGAAAGATACCCATCATGAAAATTTACTCCCCTCGAGGGGGGGAGGCGAAGCTCTTATATACACAATTTTTTTCCCTGTTGACTATCTCTATTACAAAAAATATATATTCGTTTCATTTGTTTTAGTGCAGTCTATAGATGTTAAACTCTATTTACCTGCAATTTTCTCGTATACGTAATGTATTTGAATACTTTTGAGTGTCCCTCTACACGAACCATTTGTTTGATCTTAACGAAAAGTTTAGTGTAGCATCCTTATATGATACACATTTAGAATACCAAGTTTGAACTTTCTGCCATAATTTGTTTTTGAGATATGCTGATAACAGGCAGACACACACACACAGAGACACACAGACATACACACAGACCATTTGCTAAAAACATGATTTTCGTATTCAGGGGACCTCAGAACATGTAAATATAACAAAAAATCGCGTTTGAAAATTTGCCCCAAAAACAATACTTTTTCTACCTTATGGGTAAGAGAAAGAAAAAAAAAAAAATGTTAAAATAATTATCTAAGTAAGTCATTTTCAAATATGCTTTTCAATAATATAAATTAAAGAGAAGATTTGTTGTCTGATTTTACATATTTATACTTAATGACAGAATATATATATATATGTGTGTATTTTATGAGAATTTATTTCTGTTCTATTGTTTACTTCAAGTCATATTACAATGCATAAATCTCATTACTGACTGACATTCACAACTGAATCATTCCAATTTCAGTTTTAGACGTTTCTCAAATTTTCCTGAGAGTGTATGAAATGCATTGAAATGAGATTGAAAATAAGAGATAATTAAACTGAACATATAGAGTTACTCTCCTTATAGTACTAATCAATTGCGAAATCTATAGATTAACTTTTCTAAAGAAGCCTAGTAATTGTTTCATAGATCCCGACTAATAACACGCAACAACATTTTAAATTTTATTACTTTTTAGAAATAAAATAAACTTTTTGGTAATTGGGTAAACTACTCTACCAAATAATATAATAAGCAATATAAATTATTATTTATAATATATATACGAATTATTAGTATATAAATTAATTTTTATACACTAGTAATATAAATCGATATTTATAACATATTACATTTTACTGTAATATGTTTTACATTCTATGAAACTTATAGTAACACATTGAGAAAAAAAATATACCGCCTTCATCTAGAACGAATAAGTGGTCATTTTCTAAATCTATAAAAAAGAAACATAGACTTCCGAGCTATGCGTATAAGACACGCCAATAAGCTGAATAGACGAAATGATCTAGAATATCTAGTCTATACATTCCTAGATGCTGAAATAATATTCTGAATACTTCGTATTGCGAGAAATTCTCGCTTGATTTTCTAGAATTGGGCCATACACTAATATTATAGTTGCTAAACTCGCCTCTTGTACTCGCATTTATTTGTAGAGATTTTTAAATAAGTTTGACCTCGATAATATAGGCAAACACTCCAGAATTCTAATAGGGGTTTCAAGAATTCGCTTTCGAAGGGGACTAGAATTTATAAGGATGACATGGAACTATTTTTTCTAGAGTTATAATTTATATTTTAGATGTCTGTTACAGAATTTTTTCTCAGTGTACTTTATTTAAATTTTTTTATATGATTGTTATGGAATTACATTTCATAACTTTCTGAAATGTGCTTTTACACATAAAGAAAATAACGATACATAAAAGCAATTAATTTGGTTTGTTTAAATAAAAAGAATAATAAAACAAATAAACATATCTTGTAATTTTTTTCATTTAAAAAATATTAACTATTGCTATCGGTTTTTTTCAACATAATTTGAAATGCTAAACTTTTTAAAAAAGGTGAATGTTATAACTTCTTTTTATGTTTCTTTTTCTTTTTTTAACCACAAGTTTTTCAATTAAATTCTGCGTATCACATTTTAACTTTAATGAAAAAAAAATGAATTTGCTACTTCAGGGAGATAGCCTTTTAAAAATAATTACATTTCATCGCCAAAATTTAATTTATACTGTCAATTTTAAATTATCCAGTCCAAACACAAATCTTTTCTCACAGAAACTTTAATCAATTAAGACCTCTCGTGGGAGTATTAGAATCTCAATATAATTAAATCATTTTACATTGGTGAGAAAGCCAATATTGTTAAAGAATAGGCCCAATGACAAATGTATCTTACGTGGGTTCAGAAAATCCTTACCATTTCTTTTTTTTAGACGTGAGATAGTCAATAATAACTTTGTAATTAAATTTATATTCAAAAAGAAAATTCTTTGAACCGTTTTTCTTTTCTTTTCATTTCTTTTTTAGGTGAAATGCTGATATATTTAAAAAATGACATTATTTGGTTGCGGCGTAGAATAATTTTCTAATTTAATTTATTTCTTTTCGAGATACGTGACCAATCTTTCCCTTAAAGGTAATTATAATTAAATTATCAATGAGTCCTTTAAAAATTAAATTTGAGAATATTTATAATCTATTATATCACGGTTAATTTAATTTGTACAATTTAAATGATAATGGAAAATATTGTTTCACAATAAATAAATAATAACAATAAATTAATAAATAGTAACATGAATAGTAATAATAAATAACAATAATAAATTATAAATGCGTTAAACGAACTATGAATGTAAATATTAATACCTTAGCATATTTATACATTGACTTTGTTAAAAAAAAAAAATAATAATAATGAGTTATTTTTTTGTAAAAAATGTTCTAAGATCATATTAAGTGCGGTCAAAATATGCAGAAAAGTATTACCACGTGGAATCTGTTTTAACTAATTAACCAATTAGTTTTTTGCTAGAAAGGTGAGCAAGTCACAAATCCCTCACAGTTTAATTTTACACTTTTATATCACTTTCTTCCTTAAGACTGCTTTAAATATTTAAGATAACACATTTGTGTTTTTGTCAAGATAAATTTAAAATTATATAAACTTAAACTGGAAAAACTCCATTAATTCAAGATATGACTATGTAAAGATAAAAATAGTTTAAAACTTTAATTATATCTATTCTATTCTATTAGAAATATATTAACTATAATTGTATAAAGTGAAAATATTAATTAAAATTAATGAGCGTAAATATTTTTTTAAATAAAATTTACTTTGCATTTTCTAAATTACCAATAGTTTTTTCTATAGAGTTGCAAGGGATTAAGTGAAATATTTTGAGAAATGGACATTGATTTCATCAAAATATAACAGAGAAGTTAGAATATTACTAAAAGAAAATACTATTTTCAAAATATGCTTGAAATCTTGTTTAAAATTAAAATCTTAGTTAATATCCGTGATTATTTATTATTAGAAAACCGAAAATAATAAGGTCACTCTCTCTGATAGATTAACTCTGTTATAATTGTTTAATTTTTTTTTTTTTTTTTTGGCAAAAATGCCTGTGATCAATCACAGGTTTCTTATAATCGTATTATCATTATCATTATTTTATAAATTACTTAAAAACATCTAAGCTTGCATAATAGTGAAAATTTTTGTCAGTTGAATTAATTCAATATAAGTTCAAACTGAAATAAATACAATTCATCATTCATTTACTCACCAGTCAAACTAAATAACTCAATCAACCCAAGAAAATGAAATGTAAACATTAAACTAAAATTGTAATTACATGCATTATTTTATATTAGAAATATATCAACTATCAATTTATAAGGTTAAAAATATTTATCGCAATTGATGAATATTTTTTAGTATAAAAGTATAGTATTTAGCATATCAAAAATTTAAATTGCCATTTAAACTCTGTTTTATTTATTTTAACAAAATTGTGATTACTAACAAGCATCTTATATAATATACGTTTTTCTTGAAAATCACTTTAAAATGTATGAACTGGCAAAATTGTAAAATGTAAATAGATTTTTTAATGTTTGCATGTAAAACTAAACTGAAAGATTTCAGTGTATCCAATATCAAACATAAGCAAATAAACGCTGCAAAAATAAAAAGTCTTTCCGGCTCATTCAGAAGGGTAGGTTCTTTTTTTTTTTTTTTTTTTTTTATCAATTAGCCACCATTTTGAAACAGAATGGCGGCTACAAATTATTAATGGATTTGGTGGCTATATATATGTGGGCTATGTACATATGGAGTTTTAAGCAAATAATTTCATAAATGCTTTTTTTCTTATGTGAAATTGAAATTTTCATGTGGCCAGCACTTGGAAATAAGATGGCGGATTAAGTGGGCAAACAAACATATCGAGTGCATTTGTGAGATAAGTCTTCTCTATAAATTTAGTTCGAATTAATTCAGTATTTCAGAAGTTATCGTGTTAACAAATTAAGTGGCCGCCCTTTGGATCAAAAGTTAGTGAACAAATCCAAGACATTTGAACAATAAGTCCACTGCCCAACTTTTGTTCTAATTAATTCAGTATTTCGAAAGTTATCGTGATAACAAATTCTTAAGTGGAAGCTTTCAAGTAGCCGCAACGTGGAAAAAAATTCCGAAGCAATTTGTCCCCTGAAATAATTTAAGATATTCAAATGAAAAGTACATTGTTCAACTTTGGTTCGAATTGATAGAGTATTCCAAAAGTTATCGTAATAACAAATTTTTAAGTGACCACTACTTGAAAACAAAATGGCGGAGCAACTTGCCCAGCGAAATCATACAGGATGTTTATATGATAAGTTCACTGACCAACTTTGGTTCAAATTAATTCATTATTTGAAAAGTTTTTCTTATAAGAATTTGTCAGTGATAGCCTGATTTTAAGTGGCCACAACTTGGAAACAAAATGGCAAAGCAACTTGCCCAGCAAAATCATCCAAGATATTTGTATGATAAATTTACTATCCAACTTTGGTTTGAATTAATTCAGTATTTCAAAAGTTATCGTGATAAGAAATTTTCAAGCGGCATCGTGATTCCAAGTGGCTACCACATTGAAACAAAAGGGTGGGGTGAGATGCCCAGCGGAACTTATCTACGGTATTTGAATGATAAGGTCCACTGCACAAATTTGATTCGAATTGATTCAGTATTACAAAAGTTATCATAATGACAAATTTTCTAGTGGCCGCCACTTGGAAAATAAAATAGCGGAGCAAGTTGTGTAGTGAACATATCCAACGTATATAAAACGTAAGTTCACTGTCAAACTTTGGTTTGAATCAGTTTAGTATTTCAAAACTTACTGTGATGACACCTTTTCAACTGGCAGCCCAATTTTAAGTAGCTGCAACTTGCAAACAAAATGTCAGAATAAGTTGACCAGTGAACTCATCCAAGGTATTTTTATAAGTTCACTGTGCAACTTTGGTTCGAACTGATTCTGTATTAAAAAAATTATCATGATGATAAATTTTCAAGAGATATCCTGATTTCATGTGGCTCCGCTAAATTTAAAATATTCGCAACTTTGTTAAAATGGCGGATAAAGTTCATTAATAAACTTTGTTGAGAACATTATATGGTCTATGTATACATCAAATTTCAAGTAAATCCGGTCTTAAATACGCTTTTAACAATGTGGGTTTGAAATTTTCAAGTGGACTCCACTTGAAAACAAAATGGCGGAACAACTGGAATAACAAGCTCGTCCAAGATATTTATAATGTAAATTTATTGTCCGAATTTGGTTCGATTTGGAGTATTATTTCGGAAGTTATCGTGATGATAAAATTTTGCAATATATATATCTATATATATAGGTAAACGAAGTAATCGCAGTAATTCGATTTCTAAAGATATCAACATAAAAGTGTAAAACAATTATTGTTTGAATTAATATATAATATTAGAAATATATTGAATAATATTTTATAATATTAAAATCTTTATAAAAATTAAGATTATTTCTTAAAAGAATACCAAAAATAAGAACACACTGCGAACTTTGTTTTTATTTTTATTCAAAATAATAATATTATTATTATCATCGTTTATTTTGTTATCATTATTTTTTTCCCCAAATGTGATTAATACAGTTCTCTCTAATCATATTATACATTCTTGAAATGTAGTTTAAAATGTTTGGAAAACTGAATTGTTGGAAAGTATGAAAGTGCAAATTTAAAAAGTGTAAATCTGTTTTCGTATATAGTATGCTAGAAATACATTCCAAATTCTTATATTAAAAAAAATAAAAATTCTGATTTAGAAATAAAATGATTATTTATTGTTTAATACTGAAAATTAGAATACAGTGAGAACTCCGTTTTAAAGTTAGTTTTTCTTTTTCTTTTTCTTTCTTTCCTTTTTTCTCTTTTTTTTTTTTTTTTTTTTTTTGCCAAATTGTAACCAGTCACTAATCTCTTTGAAACATACTGTTATTTTCTTAAATTATTATTTTAAAATGTATCCTCTAGCATAATCACAAATATTCTTGTCAGTAAAAATAAATTATAATAATATAAACTTCAAGTAGAAAATGTCAGTTAACCGAAGATGCACACAGACTTATACATTTGTAAATATTGGAAATGTATTAAATAGGATTTTATGAAGTCAAAATACTAAATAAATGTAATTATTATGATTATTTTTATAAATCAAAATTTATCTGACATTTAAAAAATTACCAGTAGTATTATCTATAAGACTGTAAATGAGTAAATGAAAAATGCTGTGGATTGGTGGCTGGAAAGTGTCATAAAGTCTGAAATTCCTAATTAAAAGTGAAAACCGCCTTCTATGATACACTTTGATTCCTAAAAAAAAATGCAGTACTTCAGGGCGTTACAAAATTATGGTGCGATCCCCTTTACGTAGGATCAAAACTATAATGGTATGGCTCTGGTTTCTGGACTAAGGGGAAATCTGTGGCCGATCCAATTGCTAGCTGAATAGCTCTAGCACGATATTTTCAACCTTAAAATCAATCCTTTCAAAACAGTTTTCAACAGTTATATTTTCAACTTTTATCAATATTACTTTATTTATAATTACATTTTTTTTTTCATTCCATTCTTTATTTACAGATATTTAATACTAAAATTTTTAAACCGACATTGAAAAAGCGTTATTAATTAAATATTATAATCATAATATTCTTCAAAAAGAGGGTGGTTATAGTTTAATTTTATATACAGCAAATTGTAGATGAAAAAATCGAGCAGATTGCCACCAAGTTTGGTATATGTTCGACTTAGGAAATGCTCTAAAAGAATTTAGAAATATATGTATAAACTAGGTGGAGCTTTGCATGGTAAATAAATGACAATTTTAATAGAATGAATCACCTACCTCGGGTCAAAAATTATTCAGTAAATGTTCAGATTCTTTGATTGATATTTCATGGGTCTTTTTTGTAAGGTAAAGCTAGGAGAAATGATGCGTTAGGAGCAGGGTTTAAACTGCCATTAGTTTTTTTAGCATTTTGCTAAAAGGTATCATATTTTGCTAAAACATGTCTGTCAGAATTTCGCTAAAAAGCTAAAACTGGATAACTGTATAAAATATCTCTATATAATAAATAACTCGGATTTTTTTTTTTTTTTGTAATATTTGCAGGCAAAAACTACGAAAGGACAAATTTTTGAGAATCATTATTTACATAGTAATTTGGATTTATTTTTAATTTTCATTGATTGAATTTAAATGCAAAAATATTGAAAAGTATGTCAGAATTCAGAATTTGCTTCATAGAAGCATTCTTAGCACTAGTGTTTCACGATTATCTACCACTACACTTTACTTAATTTTTAAATTGCTTTTTTATTTTACGCATATGATATGAATACCTCTTTTTCTATTGTTAAAATCAAAACATAATTTCCCTGATTCATATTTTTAAAGTCACAAATATGGATGCTTGGTTAAAATCATCAATGAACAAAAGGAATAGAAAACAAAACTGAGGATAACAAAGCTAAGTAAAAGAAATCAATGGTATCCAAAGAATTAATTAAATTTCGAAAAAGCTAAAATAGTGCTTGCCTATTTTCGCTAAAATGCTAAAGTAATTTTTTTGCCAGGTTAAACCCTGGTTAGGAGAGATTACGCACATTGTAAATCAGAGGAAAGGAGTAGAGTGGACGCGCTGCGAATTCAGATTGTTATACAACAACAGTAGTGTAGTGCCGAGTTAAATGTGCATGCTGAATGTTTCCAGCATCTAATATAAAACGTAGTTTAATTTTTTTTTCTTGTTTTCAAAATAAGTGCTTGAATTTTCATGACTCTTCTTAGGAATTTCTATAAAATTGTAGTAGTACATTTTTTTTTTTTTTCAATTAAACGATTTCTGAGAAGCTATCAACCTAAACTAATTGTACGAATACCAGTGATTCTCTATAAAAGTAAATAATTATTGAATAAAAGTATGCGCAATCTCTCCTACTGGAATGGAAATTTTACGCTTTTGCCACTTAGGATAGCTTGCACATTGATTCCATTAAAGGAGAAATTACGCATATTGGTAATGGCAAGACAACGAAGATGAGTTTATTGAATGTCTGAAACTGTAAGAGGAGACATTTTCAACAACGGATTTGACTAGTTTAAATTTGGCATTATAGCCAGTGGTTGAAAATAACTGCACCATTTATAACAATAAGTGCAAAGATAGTGAAATACAACAGATTTAGGTCAGCAAACAAGAAAACATACAAATTGAAAAAGAAATGCACTAAATTTATTTAACCATATTACCTTCTAATGTTATTTTGTATTCTTATCTGGTCTTATATTATTCTACTTTTTTAATATTTATTGTTTAAATGAAACTTTTTATTTATTTATTTTTTATTTATTTTTATTACATTTATTTACTTTTTTAATTTCATTTATTTTTCTGTTTTTTTTTTTTTTTTTTTTTTTTTGTTAATTTTGAGGTTGAAATATCCAGTCCTAATACAAAAATATTTTTTACGAAAAAAATACAACAGTGTCATTTATGTACAGTTATTATTATTAAGAATTTAACTGTAATTATTATTAATGTCAATCTCTCCTACCCATGTGCGCAATCCCACCTATCCTGTAAGGGCTTTATTACAGCAGTTGCTTAAATAATAGCATAAAAAGAGATAGCAAGGAAAATGTTTAGAAAATGATTGGTTTCAAAACTATTCGGCAGTAGTTTAGGAAAAATAAATTAATATTTGAACTATTTACATTATTCCATTGAACTGCATGCTCTGCAATCTCTCCTAGCTTTACCTTATTATATTCTTCCGTTTATTCACGCAAAGCGTCACCTAGTGCATAATAATATCTACAAAACATTATTAAAGTGAGCAATATACCTTCAGAACATTAGTTATAGCGGAAATCTGAAATTTAATGACCCCAAATTTGTACAACTATTTTTATTCACAGTGTATGGATATTTTTATATTTTACAAAATTAATGGGAACTATGTAATCGAGAAATGAATAAATTCAAAAGGTAGAAGAAAAAAAAAATGGGAAAGAAATCAAATACAAACATATGCTTTTATTTAAATACACACAAACATACACATACACGTATGCACACACACAACAACAACAACAACAACAACAAAAAAAAAAAAAAGAATTATAGACTTTAAAAATTCAGCAAAATATAGCAACTTATAAAAATTTAATAATTTAATTGACTAATAAATATTTTTAAGTTAAAAACAATGTTTTAAACAAAATATATGTCTGTATGGAAATAAAGAAAGTTATATAAATTTACCAAAACCAATATTTTGTAGCTTTGGCATAATTTATTTATTATTATTGCATGAAAAAAAAATATATGCAATTAAAAGTCGTTCAATGTCTGTTAGAAACAATGTCTCTAACAATGATGGGAAACAATAATTATAACAACGATAATGTAACAAGAATATTTCAAACAATGTAGTGTAAAAAATCTTTCAGTGTCTGTTAGAAACACAGTTTCTAGCAGACATTAAATAAAATTAATTATTTAAAAAAAATGAAATTATTGTTATTATTCTGTATCTTAATATCCTCTGAATTACTTCATGATACTTTTACGAATATTTTGTTTAACGTCGAGTTTTGCCAACGGCAAATTTAATCAATTTCATTTGAAATCGGTGTTAATAAACTCTAAACATTATAAAATAATAGTTTTTTGCAGATGAAATAAGTTTAAAGGTGAGTTTTAAAAGCCAAAATAATTTAATAATTTTTATTACAAAATTTCTAATAATTGTCATGAACAAAATATTATTTTTGTTCCTTCCAAGAAGTTAATAATCTGTTTCATTTTTAATCTGTTTCAATTTTTAGTAAAAATACAGATATTAAATATACCATAATATATTAGTGTTTAAGAAAGTTAGATGAAAAAATAATTAAAAATTGATACATATTATAATTTAATTGTTGCAGTTACGCAAGTATCATATCAGTAAATTATAGAAAATTCGACCTAGTATAATCAGTATATATATATGTATATACATCTGAGTGTATGAATGTATGTACCGAGTGTCCAATGATAAAAGTACAGTTTGAGATTAAAAATAAATAAATAAAAATGCGCTGTTTGCAGCATTGTTATAACAAAAACATTTTGAATATTATATATGGGTTAAAGTTAGTTAAAAATTCTCCGGAAGAGGGTGCTGCAGATTATCTGCTGAAGTAATGGAGAAATAACATCTAGTCTTTAATTAATATTTCTTGGGAGAGTTCATGACAAAAAAAGCGTGTTTGTAGTAAAAAAAAAAAAAAAAAAAAAAAAAGAGTTAATGTGTAAAGTAAACAGCGAGGTATCTCGTTATTCAGTTGACAGCGCAGCCACGTGGCGAAAATTATAACTAATTTTCTCAAAATGAACTTTCAAAATTATTTGCTTTTCTACTAACAACGCATCATGCGATGCATTTTTATCTCAAACCGCAGTTTTATTTTTTTGCGTACAAAACTGGTCAATCATTTACTGGGTACCCGGTGTACATAATGATAGAAGTATGATAGTAATGCAAGAAAACGCAATTCAAATGTTAGTTGTAAAACTTTAAGAACTTTAACAAGACATATATGTATATATATTGTTACGAAAAACTTATCGACTTTCTTGTGTGAAAAATTAGTTCGTAAAGAAAAGGGTAGATTTTAAGCAAAGAATGCTCATTATTGAGCATAACTTCTCGAATCAGTACATTAAAACTGTGTCTACAACGAATATTCTCGAAACAGTCTAATCGAATACATTTATCGAATATTCTAGTAGCAGTCAAATAAAGCTTTCATTCGTACTACAAAAGTCACTAATCGATTGAAGTTCTGGAATAATTCAAGAAAACAGTCACTTGTTCCACAGGAGTAAAACAAATAACATCAAATACTCCTGAGCAGAAATTTTTATTAGCTCACAAATAAAGTTCAGTCGCTTGGAGCACAATCAGAATAAGTCTCTGAACAACACTGCATCACAGGGACGACACACACACTCGCAGAAATTAACGCACTCCTGCTTATACCCTTTCACATCGGAACTTGGCGAAATTTCTTTCGAGAATCCCTTATAAAATTCTAGGTCTTAACTGCTATGCGTTGGAGAACATTGAAACTTCGGGAATCCTAAACTGATATTTTTCGCCAAATTTGGTTTCCAAGTCACCAAATTCGTTGCCAGGAATGACTTCATTGAAAGTGAATGAAGTGCCTTATTTTCACTCTATCTGTAAAACTACTTTCACTGCGACTTATGATGCAGAGGGATAAATTAATCTGTTGCAACAATATAATATATATATATACAGTATGCACAGTTTATGCGATACGCATAATGATATTTTATAACTGGTCTGATAACTGTACAGTAAAAATATTTCTTATAATGAACATTTCAGAGAACATTCGCCTTATTATCCCATGTTAATAAAGTCTCAAACTTCGAATAACTCGCGAAGTTTTTTAATTAGAATGTTGCATATCAATAAAGTTCTTACCAGTGTTATAAATGATTTTATGAAACCGTTTTTAACTTAATGAAATCATTTTTTATTGAGATACCCTATATTTAAACTTACAAACTAAAAAGTTAACACTTTAAACAGACACCCTATAGGCGAACTCCATACAGATTTTGTTATTTTTCAGATTCCTCTTACTTCAAAGCGTGTAAAAAAACTAAAAAAACGATGCCAAATTTTTTTTACAATTTATGTAAGTTCCTCATAACTGTAGTATGATAAGGGACTAATAGAGATATACTGAAATGATTTTTAATAGTTTTATTATTACTAATATCTTTTATATATATACAGTGCTGTGAAAAATGTTAAAGCCAACCATTTTCACTTGTGCAAATTTAAACTTAATGCAAAAAATAAAGGTTTTAATTTTAGATACAAAAATAATACGATAACTGCAGTTACTTTTTCAAAAATACTTTTTATCATTGTAAAATGCAACAGTCTGTCAAAAATAATTCGGCCAAGCTCACCTTTGCAGCTTTTATCTTTCTTTTTTTTTTTTTTTTTTTTTTTTCTGTAATATTTTATTTTTATCTCAGCAGCTTTTCTAACAAATCACATGATGGCAACACATGCAAATTTCAATATTTGTGAAAATGGGAAGAGATTAAAAAAATAATAATGAAATAATTTTTTATTCCACGCTGAATAAGGTAAGATTTTGAATTTTAAATAATGCAGTTTAAATACTCGAGAAAGTCTGAAAGATTAAGCAGATCTAAAATTTTAGCTAATATATAATTTTAAAAATATAGTGATAACTACGCCCAGTGGAAAGGCATCCGGCGTCTTTTGCAATGATTCCTCGACAATTGAGAACTGTTGTTAGGCGAGCAATACAAAAAATGCTCTTTTTTTTTCTTTTTTTTTTTATCAAATTATAAATAATTTGAAGCTTTTTTATGCACCAGCCAAACTTTATGCAACGTGTTATCAAAAAACCCAGTAATAAAATATATTAAAATGGAACATAAAACCACCTCTAAGTGAGAGACATGAAACGTCATGCCTAGAGTTTCCAAAGAAACGTGTACCGTTGAGGGATAAATGACAAAACGTTCCGGACGTGAAAGAAAAAAAAAATCTCGATGAGCTGAACGTTTTAAATATTACTGATACGATTTTCGAATAAACCATCATTTTTCCCAAAGCGTGAGTTTGATGGTGGCTCAGTGATGGTGCGGATTCTCTTCTAATGAACCAATACCGATTGCTTAACAAAAAACATAGACAAATTCAGTAGCCTATCAAAATAAATTTCAGAAAATGTATTGTACATCTTGTTCGTGACATATTTCAGCGAACGTTGCGTCCAATCACAGTTCCAGCTCTAACAAAATCCTAGCTCCAAGCCAATCACGTCCAACTACTTGAGGGGGGGGGGAGGACAAGAAGCACGAATCTGAATCTAATAGAAAATGTATGGGACATTCGGGCACAAGAATTTTCTGGAAGTGTTAAAAAATTACGGCACCAAAGGGGAGCTCAAAATGACCATTGAAAAAAAACAGGAACATTGTCTCAAAATACATGTTGTAAAAACTTTCGATTTCTATAACCTTGAGAATGATTAAATTAATTGAGAAAAAGGGAGAAGCTTCTGGAATATTAGCAGTTTGTTACACAATATATTTTGTAGTCTTGATATTTTTACCAGCTTTCTACAAGTATAAAAGAAGCAAACTAAGTTTGAAATACAAAATAGATTAAGGTTTTGTAATATTTTTATAGATATAATTGAAATTGTCATCTTTTACATTGTGTTTAAATTTGCGTAAAATTTTAATCATCGGCCATTTCATGAAAGGTTGTACCTTTCTTTTTTGGGATTTTACAGTTTCAATATCAAAGATTGTTATCAAAACAAGTCTAAGTCAGATATGAGATGAATATTTATAACTATTCTTTCCAAAACTAAAAGATAAGAGATACGATCTCGAGCTGATGTCATAACCACATTAAGAAAGATCTTGGATTTTTTTGCGATACGACTATTTATTAGATGGTTGACGATATAATACTATATTTATTATTGTTATTATCATTATTATTATTAATTATACTTTTACAAATCACAAATTGATGTGATGATCTATTGGCCTGTTTCATTAAGTATTTATTATTATTATTCACATATTTTCATATAAAAGTATAGTTTATCGCTATAAATTGTTTCTTTTTCTTTTAAAAATTTTAAATTATTTTACTATCCGTTTATATATTTATCAACTAATTTCATTAATTGTTTTTTTTCTTTGCAGGTGAGAATTCCTGACATGTTTTAGAAAAATATGAATAAAATATTTTAATTTAAGGTATTTCTTTAAAATGTGAGTGAATATTCTTTTAACATTTATAATTTGTAGAATATATATAGCGTTTATCTAAAAATATATAAATGAAATATGAAACAACTAAAAGAATACGAAAAATATTAATATGAATATAAATTTAAAGTTCAAATATCATCTATTTGTTTTGTTCAAGATTAAACATGATTAGAATTAGAATGTATTTTATAAACAAAACTATATTTTTAGATAGGCTCTTAAACATTGAACTCTAATGAAAATATAAAGTAAGAATTGAGAGTAATTATCAAAAGTATTTTAAATATATATGCACCATCGCTTTAAATAGATGAACAGGTTTCGCGTATAATTGTTTTTATTGCATTTAGATTGGCTGTCGCATAATTTGATAATTTGTAAAATTTCTAATATATTCAGGAGTCACACACTTCCCTCCCCCCCCCCCCACACACACACACTTTTATTTTAATGGCACGTTCGGGGATGAGAAATTTCTACCTTTTTTACAACCATTATTTCCACAGAAAATCCTATATCCTGTTTAATCACGATTTATTACTATGAAAATACCATAAAAGTTTCTCTCTAAAAATAATGGCAGAAAAAAGTCGACTTTTTTTCATCCCTGGAAATACCCTAAAGAAAGGGTGGAGAATGTGATCCCTGCATATTATATCTTTTGCTAACTTAGATAATACGATAGAAAACAAATAATAATAACTATTGAAAAATACATTAAAAGCAATTTTTAATCCGAAACTATTTAATGAAATAGTTATTTGTAATTCATGGCGAATAAAGAATTAAGAAAATGTAATGACAAAGATTTTTTAGTATCAGTTTTTTGTTCATTCCTTGACAATTAGTTCATAAGAAGCAACAGATTTTATTTATAAGATGTAGCTTTTATATTATAAAAATTATGTGAATCTTAAGCATATAACATATTTTATTTTTTACTATGAAAATATCCTGTATTATAGTGACATATATGTTTATTATCATATGACATACAAGCTGCTTTTTATACCAGTAAGAAAAAAATATGGGATTTTAGAGCTTATTATTAAAATGCGTTTTGATTTCTACAATTATAAACTGAAAAAAGCGTAAATTACTTCATACATTTCAGTATTAATTGAAAAAAAAAATAAATAAAGCAAAGAATAAGTAAAAGCAGTTTTTCACATGCATTTTTAATTATGAAATAAATTACCGTCACAAAAATAAAATAAATAAATAAATAAAACACCTTATAGTGCATAAATTGATGTACATTATACAGTATTTTGCTCCAAACTGTTTTTATTGAGCTATATTAAGTTAGCACTTGATTTTCAATAAAAAATTCTAATTTAGCTTTAGAAATTTAGTGATTTAGATAATATTTATTTACTTATTTACCTCTTGTAGTACCAAACGACCTCCTATTTATTGTTCAGTTGTATCTAAATTAGCATTTCAAATAATTAAGGTACATTTTCTACAAATATACTATGTAACTGGAGTTATTAAAGATGCAACATATAAAACAAAATATTTATATCAACAAAATTAATTTACTTATAACATGACGTTTTAAATCATTTGATATGGTTAAATGTGCAGTCGTTTTAAAAATAATAGATAAGAAAGGATCAATTAGAAAATTTTAATTGAAAAGTTATTTACAAATAACTCTTTGAAAGTTAATAAGGTATAATACTTAAAATTATTTCTAAGGAATAATTAAAAGTAAGCAATTTTCGGAGAAAAATTTACATATGTGTCTTAAAGCATCTTTCACTGTAGTAAAACTGTTCCATAATTATGAATAATTACTTTCTGGAAAATCAATTATTTTTAGAATAAGTAGTCATCATATTAATCTGAAAGATAGTTTTTACATAATTACTGATTATTATCGCGCTTCAAAAGAAAAGAAAAGAATGAAAAAAAAAAAAAAAGAAAGAAAAAAGAAACATAATTAATTAAGAAAGATGAAAAATTAAGCAATTTAATCTTCAGTATACTTATGTAAAAAAAAAAAAAAATGCTTTGAAGGTAAAGTAAGCTTTTTTAACTAAAATTTGCTGATTAATAACATTTTTTTTCTTTTAATAAATTTTCTATCACCATGACATATGTTACAAAATTTAAATACGTAGATTGAAATTCACTTTCTTTTACTCATTTGGGAAATTTTTAATTAGTAAAAAAAAAAAAAAAAAAGAAAAAGAAACATTAAAAAAATGTAAAAAAAAAAAAACAAAAAAAAAAAAACATACATTTTTGAGCTGCTAATTGAAACAATTGTGATTTATATAAAATTACATGCAGTTGTAAATATAATCCCTTGATAAACTGTGCGATAACATGGATGATTTAATGAATCACACAATTAAAATTTGTTTAAATATTACTAATTTTATTATTATTAATTATAATCTTTTAAAAATAGGTTTTAGATTTTTTCTTTTTTACAGTAATCGTATTGGTTTTATTTTTCTTATTTTACGAAAAAAAAAAAAAAAAAAGGAAATGTGTATTAAAATGAATACGGTATAATTTCAAATTACAATTTGTTTTCCTTTTTTAGGTTAAAAATAATTTTCTTTATTCGAAAAAAAAAAAAAAAAAAGGTTTTTTTATAATAATATTGTATAATAATAATAATAATAATAATAATAATAAAACTCTGAAAATAAGTTATAAGGGATTATTTAGGCTTTTCGTATATTATACTAAAAATATTTTCGTATATTATAATAAAAATATTGGCATTTTTTAAAGTAGGAGAAAATAATACTATTGTACAATTTACTTTTGAAAATTGCTTTTTAAGAAGTTTTTAAGTTTTTATGCAGGATAGAAAAAGAATGAATAATAAATAAATCTGTAATTATATAAAATGCATCCATTTTAGCGGGTAACAATGCAAGTTAATCGGTTTATATATATATATAAATTTTACATACTGATTGCTGAATTTTTAATTGGTACTAGGTTGTAATTAAACAGACACCTTTTTTAAAGCAATCTAACTCAGGTTATACACTTTATAATTTTTGACATCTACATGGATTTCATGTTTGGATTATAGTGTTTGAGGCTACAAGTGTAAATCTAGATTTTGAAAAGTTCCTGATCTTGAATTCAATTAAATAATACTATTCTATGAAATCTGTAATTTTCAAGTGGAAAAACGCTTATTCGCTAGCTATAAAATGTCACCCGAAAGCTGGCCTTGAATTTAATTAAATATTATTTTTCTTTAAGATCGCTAATTTGCAACCGACTTCAGCAAATTTTGTATTGTAAAGTCCTAATCGCTTCCATAATTATTTTTATCCATTCCTGAATTTTTGATAAAATCGGTTAATAATTTGTGATTTAAAAGAAGTCTCTTTTATGCATATTCTAATCAAAAACAAAAACGTTATCATCCAGCATGCGTTTGAAGTAGAAAGATTGACAGCTCGCATATTTTAGAATTTAAATGTGATGAGGCCTGATTCTGATTTTTTCATTTTTTTTTTGTCTATAATATTTTGATGAGTTTATTAGAACACTTATACATCAATTATAGGATACATTTTAAACATTAAAATAGATGCTTTAAATAAACTTAAAAATCCATATATTTCATAAGAATGTACATTGCTAAATTTTATCACCTGTTTTGTCATTATTAGTCAGTAAAAAAATACATTATAATGTTTAACACACTAAAAATTAAAAAATCTGGAATGACTCCACTCCACTTTCCGAACATTAAGTAATTAACAGTTGTATAAATAAATTAATGCAAGAAAAGTCATTAAATAAACAAAAGAGAAAATTACAATAGGGTATATGAGTATTTTCCTCGATATAGAATGTTGTTTAAATTAACGCTGTTGCCTTTCAAGTAATTTGAGCCGATAGATCATAATGATAAAGAAATTGTCGCTGTGTCCCTGCAAAACTCTGTTAATACTAGACTCACGAAAATCTATACAGTTCGTGCGATGGTGACCTTTAACAATTATATAAATTTTCAGCTCAATCTGATAAGACGTTTAGACGCTATCGTACTTTAAATAATTAGAACCCATAAGCCACAATGATAAAGAATTTTTTTTAGTGCCCTGTAAAAAGACTGCTAGTGCTAGATTCTCCAAAGTTCATATAGCTCTATGAAAGTGATCTATAACATGTATATACATTTTCAGCTTAATCGGATATAGCATATATACGCTATCGCACTTTAAGGGATTTGAGCCAATATGGCATATATAGTGATAAATAATGTTGCATTGTGTCCCTGAAAAAAAAAAAAAAAACAATATATATATATATATATATATATATATATATATGTGCTAGATTCACCAAAATCTATACAATTCGTTCAACGGCGACTTATAAAAAGTGCATAAATTTTCAGCTCAATCCATTATGGCGTTTAGACGCTTTTCGCACTTTAAAGAATGGGGACATAATGATAAAAAATATTTCGTTGTGACCCTGTAAAAGAACTATACGTGTTAGATTCACCAAAATTTATACACTTCGTGCAACTGTGACCTATAGCATGTTTATAGATTTTCAGTTCAATTGAACAAGGCATTAAGGTGCTATCAAAGTTTAAAAAATTTGGGCCCTTATAGATCATACGGATAAAGTATTTTTCTTTGTAACCATGTAAAAAAATCTATAAACGCTAGATTCACCAAATTTTACACTGTTCGTGCGATGGTAACTCATAACACGTGCGTAAATTTTCGACGCAGTCGAAAAAGGAATTTAGACGCTATCGCACTTTAAAAATTTCGTCCCATAGACCATAATGATAAAGAATTTTTCTTTGTGTCCATGTAAAAAAAATAACTATAAGTGCTAGATTCACCAAAATTAATAGGGTTCTTTCTATGGTAACCTATAACATACGTACCAAATTTCAGCTCATTCGAGCAAAGCGTTTAGACGATATCGTATTCACTCACATACATACACACATACATCATCGTAAAAATTCTAAATATGAATTCAGGGTATCTCATATCGTATCGAAACACCAAAATCTCAAATTCGTATTTTTGACACGATTATAATACTTTCCTCATTATAGTGTTCGGAAAGTAAAAATAATAATAATGACTCGAGCCCTTTATTGTATGAAATATGTGATGCATTTATTTTAATCATTTATCACATAAAATAACGATAATTTCTCTTTTCATAAATTTTTATAAAATTTTGCTTACATCGAGTTAATTTTAATATGAAACAGAAATGAATGGAATTTATTTTATTGTAAAGATAAATTCTCCGTATAAAACTAGACTTCTAAGAGACAAAAATACATTCACTTTAGGAAATTAACTTTTGTATTCCTGGACCTTTTTACATTCCAGCTATATCTGATCTCTTAATTTCACTTAATTTCGTAATTTCAATATCAACCACCTTATAGTTTTGCGACGTACGAAAATTATGTGGCTCACGAAAAATTACCGGTGTTTAGTTACAGTAATTACAGGCAAAGGATACGCTTGTTAAACTGCATAATGCCGTATTATGCATAATAGGAATTTAAGAAAATGAAGTTCTGATAAGCGCTTCAGATTTGTGTACTCAGTAAGATGTTTCCTTAGGCAGCAATTAGGGTTTCAAAAGACCGGAACAGCAGAATGAGGTTGCTTATTAAATATTCAAATGAGGGCTGCTTGTAGATAGATTGCTAACATAGAAATGATCTTTAACTAACCTTTTCAGATGAATTTAGGAAAACTTTAAATATAAATTTCATGAATTTAAATAAATACATTAAAGAAAAAAACACTAGTGAATGGTTATCAGTTTTTTTTTTTTTTTTTTTTTTTAAGAAAATTTAGTTTGCTTAAATTTAAATTAGTATATACGTTTGGATAAAAGGAAGATTTTGTATTAAAACTTATATTTGAACTTTTTCTTTAAAGGGGGCAAATTTCACGAGAAAGCTTTAAGAAATATGTAATAGGTGATATTTAAAAAGTTTTATAAGTATGTTTATCATGCATAAATATACATGTTTTTAAGTATATTTTATATACGCATGAATATGTAATATATACATTTAATAAAACTTTAGTTCGATTTATCTTGATTCTTTCGAAGATTTCATTTCTTTCTAAAGGTAAAACATAAACATTTTATTTTTATTTTTACTTTAAAACCACTTACCAATTTTTCGAGATTACTGTCACATCATTACTTCATTTTATCATGAGTTTAAATATAGGGTAGACTAGGGTTAGTTGGCATAAGCTGCTAGTTGGCACTCAGCGTCTATTTCTTGCCACAGTGGAGGTAGAGCGCTGTCATTTCAGTAGTGGAGAGCGTATTTATAGGTGCATAATTTAGCGTAAGTTCAGTTTGCTTGGAAGCGTAATAAAGGAATAAATTTCTGTTTCACCATTTTTCTGACTGGTGAGTAAATGTTTTCATTGTACGGTTTTTTTTTTTGGTAAATCTGTAGATAAAATTGAGTCGCTTTTATTGACTGTTTTTGGAAAAGTGGATAACTGGGGTTGCATTCATGTATCACAGTCTTTTGCTTCAATTGTTTGGAATTCTGTAGTATCTATTTTATGTTAGGTATCCTTGTGAGGCTAGTTAGCATAGTCAGGTATGCGGTCAGTTGGCATAGTTAAAATATAGCTATAGCATAAAACAACTTGCCTCAATGCTTGTTCGAAGTCTGAAGAACCTCTCCAAGATGAAGAGTATTCATTCTCAGTCTCCTGCCAAGACGGTGGTGAGAGTTCGACGGTTTCTACAAACCTTGGAGAACCTCAAAAAGAGACCGAAAGATCACATAAAACAAAATCAACAATGAATCCTCCATAAAATCAAAGGCCTCCTAATGCCCCAGAATAAAATATGTGATCTTATTTAGGTCAAATTCTAAACCGTTAGTACCTTAGGAAATTTGGCAAAATGAGTGGCAACGAGATAGCCCCGCACCCGGAGAGTTAGTTGGCATAGCTGCGAGGTCTTAAGAAAAGTGTTTTATGGTTGTTTTAACACGTATTTAATTAATGGGTTATACATGATTTTTGTAGCATAAGAATTAATCTTTCCGATGCATTTATAAGAATTTCTCTAAGTATCGTACAAAAAATTAGAAAAATCAAAGACCAAAGTCTATGCCAATTAGCCCCGGTCTTCCCTGATAAGGAATAAAAAATGCCTCATATATTACAGCAATAATCATTTAATTATTATTATTATTTTATTTTATTTTACATTTATTTAAAGAAAGAACTGGGAACATGAAAATTTTAAATAATAATTTTTTTTCATGAATTTATGAAACTTCAAATGTCTAAATACATTTGAGAATGCTCAAAAAAAAAAAAAAAAAAAATTGATAAAATTTTGAGAGCTTTGAAACTTCAGAACTAAAACACGAAATAAAATGAAAATTTATTTCGACCTCCAATATTTAACAGAAACTTGATAATAACACTGCTCTGCATGAAATACGGCTCAACAGCGTTTTTGCAAATTCTTTTGTAAAATGACCTCCTGAATCCGAATATGACACTAATTTTGCACTAATAGCCACCATTTTTTGGGAACATCCCCCTATTTTTATCGATTTTCTGTAATTTTCTGGCTATATATTTGATTTGTAGAATGGGAAAGGATTAATTTAACTGTTAAATATCTTATGAGGGGCTGAAGAACTGAAAAATTTTAAACCACAAACGTTTGCTGCAAGGGGAAAATTTAGGGGGGATTTGCGCCTGAAATTATGAATTACATTTATTATATTTTATTAATCAATTATTATTATTATTTATTATCTATATATATATTGTTTCTAAGTGTTAAAATAATTCTTTTCAATTCTCCAAATCAAATTAATGGTCATAAAATTACCAATCAGTGATAAAAATTGGGGGATGGGTGGCGTCCCGAGAAAATGGTGGGTGACTAGGCAAAATGGCAGTCATTGAAGAGGTCATTTTACCTAAGAATACTTTATAATAACACTGCTCTGCATGAAATACGGCTTAACAGAATTTTTGCAAATTCTTATGTAAAATGACCTCCTGAATCCGAACATGACACTAATTTTGCCCTAACATCCACCGTTTTTTGGGGGCATCCCCCTAATGGTATCAGTTATGGTATCAGGGGGATTTTAACATAATAATAATAATCATAACTGATCAGTTACGATTAGTTATGGTATCAGGATTCGAATTTATTTATTTTATTTTTTTCAGTGCAATGTAATTGGTGTCCATTAGGTTTTTCTTTTCATATATACACTCAAGATATGACGATTTTGAAGCAAATTTTAATTATTGACACAATAACTATGTCATAGAATTAATGCAATAAAATTTTCCGAAACTGTAGATGCAGGATGCGGATTAGAACACGTAATATTGGTTGAAGTTTGTTATATACCGTCCGAGAGATGGTATTGATACGTTCTACTATTTAGGATTTGCGTTGCATATATGTTACGGCCCTTATGACATGTATACTTTTATGATCATCTAATCGTGTAAAACTTGATATGTAAAATACGCCATTTGAGATGTCTAGTAGACTTAAAGTTGGTACCTTTCAATTACTCCAATTCTCCACTTAATGTTGTCTTATACATCTACCTATATTGCATGTCTATTACAAAATCTATATTGCAGTATTACAAAATAGCATGGTCGATTTGGGGACAGACCTCCACGTATAGGCTGTCACCTCTACACAGCCGTCCGACAACAAAATTCAAATTTTGGAGTGATAGTATAATATTTTTTTACGAATTACTATGATTGACCTATGGATTGGACCTTCAACCACCGAACATCACCACTATATAGCCATCTGATCCCGAAATTCACATTTCAAAGCGATGGAACTGTAACTTTACGAGATAGCTTAGTAGACCTCAGAATGGAGATTTCATGCATCGGCCAACCCACTACATAGCGTCTGACACAAAATTTCACATTTCAGAGCGATCAATCCTTTTAAGACAGCATGGTCGATCATAGTTTGATCTTCATGCATCGACCTCTACACCGCCATCCGACTCCAAATTTCAAATTTCGGAGTGATTTGACCGTAACCTAACAAGATAGCATGCTTGACCTGGGGGACGGACCACCAAGTATAGGCCATCACCACAACATCCACCACCACCATCTAACCATGAATTTGAAATTTCGTAGCGAACAGACCGTAACTTTAAGAGATAGCAATCTGTTCTACAGCAAATGGTAACGATGTTTAACCCGAAAATTGAAAGAAATAGCTTTATTTTCCTAACAACAGAAAAAAAAAATCCCACGAAATTCTGCATTTTTTGCATGGGCTATTTTACAGGTGAAAAAGCATCATACAAAATTATCGTATTAATAATTAATGTAGGGAGTCTATAAAACATTTGTGAAATACAAGCTATAAAATTTTATCGATCGCTAAATTGAGGTTGAGCTGATTTAACACTGCACTATAGATCCTCGAATGGGGCAATTGGTGACCATCTGTATTTTATTTTCCTATAGTGAAATCTGTCGAGATAATTTTGGACAATAATGAATCCATGGGAATCTTGGCTAGCATGTCGCATCGCATGCATATATCATCTTGTGTGAGGTCGGATACGTTGAAATATTTGTGAAAAAATACAATTCTCTATTGTGAGGATCGTGTTAAATCGACAAAAAGTAAGATTTGAATTTAAAATTTGATTTTTATCGATATTTTTATGACTTGTTTGCAAGAATTTCACCTCATATTTGAGCACATATTTAAAATATTTGTGTTTTACTGTACGAACCAGTTAAAGGAATTTTTTGCAATACTTCTAAGCATTTTTAGTGTTTTAACTAATGGAAATTTGCCTATGATTAATAGCGCCTACACTCTTCATATACAGTTTCTTTTTACGAAAGCATGCTAATACTCCTCAGAGTATTTATATTTTATGTTTTTTTTTTTTTTTTTTTTTTTTTTTTTGAGGGAAGGTGTATCCTATAGCCAAAAGGAGAAGGAGACATTCGCCTGCTCGCAAAATTTGAAGTGCTTCTCGATCTCCTTAATTCAATTTCAGACGGCTTCCTGGCTGTTACTTCATGTTCTTCATGTTGTAGTCTTATTTGGTTCTAGGTGAACCGATTGCCGAGAGTATAAGGGCATATTCACCTTTCTGAATGGCCTGTAGATTTCGGGGTGCCTGCTTAGATACAAGGCAGTATCCTAGCCTTTATTTCTAGTACTGTGTGTTGTAATTCTATCCTGTGCAATCTGTCCTAATTTTTTAGAAGACTTTTAAGGAGATTTCAGTTCAAACATATAATTAAGATATGTCTGTAAGCAAAAAATAAAATAAATTTTGTGCTATCTGTCTTCTTCTCGATGGTGGCATACAAGCGAACTTTAAGTCAAGCGTACAATTTGAACACGTGTCTAAACAATAAATAAATATATAAATATGCTTCAATTTTTAACTGCTATGTTTATTAGCAATTTAAGAACTAACTTTCTTGGTAAATATTAATTATTTTTTTAGGTATTTCTTGAAAGAATAAAACAATACTGAATAAATAGGTAGTATTATAAGAAATTTATTAAAACACTCGTCTTAGGAAGGTAAAATTTATGTAACCAAGAACGAGATAATAAGACTTACAGAAACATTGAAAACTGCAAATATGAATTTGTTGAGATATTTAATTCGAAGGGGCAATATACATAATATAATTCAAATCTTTCACCATATTGCTTTATCGGATAAATCTATAAAGACAGTAATACAATTTACATCGAAAGTGATCAATTTTCTTAAATAATAAACGATGTTGCTTTCATTTCAAATGCGTAGTAAAGTTGAGAGCATTTTATGATTAATTCACCAGTAAATCGCATTTCATGCATTTATTATTTATCGGTAAATGGTGTAGTCTCGCTTTCTTGTCCTTTCGATTGCACATAATTCGATATCATGAATAGAGAGAGTTTTAACAAACTTGAATAACTTTAAATCATCTTGAAAACTTTTCATTTTCGATTTTTCAATTGAATTTCCTTTTGAATTTTAATTTGAACAATGTTTTAGTGTATGGCAACATTATTGGGTTTATTATGATTAAAGAATCGGAAATTTTGCTTGGAATGTTTACAAAATAAAGCATATAATACAAAAGGATTAAAATGTGCAAAGAGTTTGTAACATAAGTTTTTAAAACATATCAATATCATGATGTTTATTTATTATTTGTTTATTTTTTAAGAAATTAGCATAAAACAAATTTTCTAATTTTCTAATAAATAAATTTACTTAATTTATAAATTATATAACAAAGAAAACGAATGAATTTTAATACATCGGAATACGAGATTTATAGGTTATTAAGCTATAAATTATTTGTTAGATGGAAAATATTATAAAAGCACTTTTACAAAGAATGTTGAAATTGAGCTATATGCTGTATATGAATTTTACATATACAGTTCTTGGCCATATTAATGTGAACACTAGACATTTTCTGCTTTTTTTTCTATATTTTTTAACTACTTTCGATATTTATAGTGATTCGATATAAATTTAATCATTATCTTATGCATAAATTATCTGCCTTATAATAAACTTTTAATAAGATGAATGTGTTGGAGCTATAAATATTTACTTACTTAATATTTTGAAGGTCCTTCCTTTGCATCGATTACCATTTTCACTCATGGAAGTATGCTAATAATGCAATTTTAAGCATATTGCTTCAATGTGTTAATATGATTCCATTGAAAAAATATTCTTTTTCGATTACAGTTGCTTTATTAGAAATTATTTCCTTGGTTATTTCAATTTTGAGTAGCTCCCAAGTATTCCCAATGGAACTGAGGTCCAATGAGTTATCTGGCCAATCAGAATACGTATTTTTAATATCTGAGAGAAATTTCTTTACAGATTTGGCAATGAGACTTGGTGCCCCGCCTTGCATGAAAATTTACTAATTTTTATTAGAAAACCATTCTTGTAGTCGAGACATTACAAAGAACTTGTAAATCTTTTGGGTACTTAGTGATTCGATATAAATTCTAATCATTATTTTAGGCATAAATTATCTGCTTTGTAATAAACTTTTAATAAGATCAATATGTTGGAGCTAAAAATCTTTATTTATTTAATACAGTGAAGAACCTCCCTTTGTGTTCATTACTGTATTCACTCCTCTTGGCATGCAAACAATGCAGTTTAAGTATTTTGCTTCAATTTATTATTGTGGCTCCAATAAAAAATTATTTTTTCAAATAACGTTGTTTTATTGGCAACCGTTTCCTTAGATATATTTCACTTTTGAGTAACTGCCAAGTAATCTTAATGGGATTATGGTCCGGTTAGTTATCCAACCAATTCATAAGAGCTATTTTTACTAACTGAGAGAAATTTTTTAACAGATTTGGCAGTGGGACATGGTGACCCGTCTTGCATCAAGATGTACTAGTTGTCATTAGAAAATCATTCTTGTAATTGATGAGGATTTACAAAAATATAAAATTACAGACAATCTCTAGTGGTCACATTAATATTGCCAAAAGACAGTATTAGTGAGCAATATGTTTGCAGTGTAATAAGAAAATATATGTATTATGTCCTAATTTTGCATGCGCAAAAAAAAAAAAAAAAAAAAAAAAAAAAAAAAAATGCTACCAATTTTTACGCTTTTTTGGTCTAAAAATTTTTAAATAGAAATCTTTTATTCATTTATGTAAAATTTTTTCTCTGAGAGGAATCAAACTTTATAAAAGTGTTTTCTATACCAGAAGAGAACATGTTAATGCGTTCTTCATGGTACCTAGCATACAGTCGGTAACAAAAGTGTCCGAACACTAGCAAAAATTCCTATGCAAAAAAAGTACACTTAATACTGCTTTGTTAAATAAATCCTTGTAGAATCGTGTTCTTACACTGACTAAGAACAGTATTCGGCAAGGATTTATTTAACAAAACTATATTAAGTGTACATTTTTTACATAGGAATTTTTGCTAGTGTTCGGACATTTTTGTTACCGACTGCACACTAAATGCCATAAAATTGTACCTGTATGCGGAAAATAGTCTACAAATTGAGCACAATTATTTAATGTGAAGTGGCCTGTTAGAAAAGAGTTTCTTACTTACTTATTTTTTGGTAATATATATAGATAGTACATTGTGTTACATAGCTTTATTGTATCTGATCCTTGATAAATAATAGATCTTCAATATTTCATTCATAGGAAGTAAAAAACAGCGGATATAGTTAATATATTTCAATTTTAAATTTACTATCGTTAAGAAAATGATCAACATAGTAGTATTTTGTTTGATTTAATTGATAGTGCTCTAGCGCTATAATGTAAATGTGCCGTTCATTTAAAATGGAGAACTATGGTAACTGACAATTTGGTCAATATTAATGAAATGAAGTAATCGTAATCTGAAATTATTATTAGTGTAAGACATACTAGAGGTCATTTCAACTGCCTACATTTCTTTAACTAAAAGTTGTATTTGTCTTGAACTTATAAATACATTGTATTTAAGAATTATTGCACATTTCATATAGTTACATGTCCTGAAACTATTTTTGAACCTCTCAAAAAATATTCTTGTGTATCATAAACCTTTTATATGGTTCTAAAATTAAATAAATATTTTTTTTAATTATTATTTATTTTTTTTTATCGTAATTAAATTCTAAATGCGATATATACGGATAAAATATTTCTCAAAAAGTTATTTTCATCGATTCAAATTGAATGTTTAGTTAAAAAATTTTTTGAATCTTTGTTTGATATGTGTAAATGAGGACCTGGTGAAAGTTGTGAAATAGAATATAATGTAATAAATAAAAATTTAAGTAAAAAAAAAACATTCTTTAACATTATAAGCTTTTTATTGTGGAACCCTAAAAGCATAAAATAGAAATTTATTCTGAAAAAGACATGCTATAAAGAAATGAAAGTTTCAACACTAAGAAAACTTTTGAGAAAAATATAGATATTTCGCTTTTGCAAGAGAGGAAAATTTTTAATTATTTAAAATATTTCAAAAAGCATTCGAGACCCGTATTCTTAGTTATTAGTTTCTGTGTAATTATTCGTTAAGCCGTAAATTTCAATGGTTTCGACAGCTTTTTAAAATATTCATATATAGCTTTTTAAAATATAGCTTTTTATAGTAAAATATAGCTTTGTATAGCTTTTTAAAATATCTATGTTTATCTCTAAAACTTTCTTAGTGTTGAAACTTTGATTTCTTTATAGCATGTCTTTGCTATAGTAAATAAATATGAATAAATTTTTATTTTATGTTTTTAAGGGCTCCATAATAAAAAGCTTCTAATGTTAAAAAAATGCTTTTTTACTTAAATTTTTATTTTGTGCTTTTGAGTTACAAAAAGATGTTTCTTAAAAGAACTAATCAATATTTCTTAGGATATTGTGTACACAATGAAATATTTCCATTTATCAAATATCTTTTCTTTTAACTATATCAGCAGAAAAGTAACACATCCGCCTTCGAGGATTAAACCGACGATCACCCAGTTATCAGCGGGATGCTCTAACCGAAAGTCAAACAACAGTCAAGAAAAGTAACAGATCGTGCTAGAAAAATTTAACAAATATAAAAAGAATATTGTTCTCGAATGCTTTTTAAATTATTTAAATTTTTTTAAAATTTTAATCTCATGTAAATGTGAATTATCTACATTTTTCTCTAAAATTTTCTTAGTGTTGAAATTTTTATTTATTTATAGCATGTCTCTGTAAGAATACATTTTAATTTTAGACTTTTTAGAGCTTTACAATAGAAAGCTTACAGTTTCTTTTCTTTACTTATTTAAGTTATTATTTTGTGCGTTTTAGTAGCTAAAAAAAAAAAAAAAAAGAATCTAATAAAAATGTTTTAGGATACTGTGTAGACAATGAAAGGTTTTATTTTAACAGTTGATATATTTTCTAGTAATTATCAGCAAATACAATAACACATCGACCTTCGGGGATCGAACCCACGGCCAACATGACACTTGAAGCAACAGAGCCAACGAGTGACATAAGGTGCTGCTTACATTTACTTTAATGTGGAGGCTCCTTGTTATTTAGCATGACACGAAGACACGGTGGCAAAATCCAATTTCAATAAAATGCTTCTAAAAAATTTTTACTTTTCTTTTTTTATTACTTAAATTTTTATTTTGTGAATTTTAAGTAACTGAAACAACCATTTAAAAAAAAAAAAAAAAAAAAAAAAGGTACTGTATTGAAAATGAAAAATTGTCTTTTATCAATTGACATCTTTTTTATTAATTATCTGCAAAATTTAACGCATCGACCCTTTGAGGATCGAACTCATGACCATTGCGTTATCAACATGGCGCTCTAACGAACTGAGTCAACAAGCGACGAAAAGAATTGCTTACAGTTTTTTCAAAGTGACGCGATGACAAAATCCAATTTCAATGAAAAGCTTTTAATATGAACCTTGTGTTTTTAATAAAATAGATAAAAATATTCATTCCTGTAATATAGATTTTAAAAATTATATAAATATTCCCCCCCAAAATTATTTAAATAAGCGTGAACATTTTATTTTATTTTGTTTTATTTATTTATTTTTAAGTTACAAAACATACTTTAAACAAAATGATAGAGATCACACAAATATCTGGAAGTTTACGTAACAGGAAAATATACAGAAATTCCATTCTTTTTTAAACGATACTTTATATATTTCTTCTTACTTAGATATTTATTTATTATATAACCTATCTAGGTTTGTAGTTTGCCCATTGATTTCTTTTAGAACTCAATGTCCCTAGATATTTTTCATAGTGTCCTGGATGTACTATATATGCGCATCATTGCTTGCCAAAAAGATATCTTCCATTTGTAAAGTCTGGCATTTTAGTTTTTTATCTGAATTTACCTATTTGCTTTTCAGTTGGAAAATTCAATATTTATGCCCGTCACATAATCCGCGTCGACTTCAGTGTATGTACAAATATTTTATTCTATCTTTGGAAAGAGTATTACCTATTCCTAGTTGTGAATTTTCAAAAAAAAAAAGTTACTTTTTACTGCCGCATTTTTCATATTTATTAGTAAAGTTGCATTATAACATTCCTTTTTTGTTGGAAAATTTTAAAAAATCTTTTTTTTTTTTTTTTTTATCTTCATTACTCGGTTTATATAAAAAATCTTGTTTGGGTATTAATTTCTTGAATAGTTTCAAATTAGATTCTGGCATCAGAGGTACACCTGCTAAATTATCAGGTATATCCATTTTTTACTCTCAAGATCCAGGCCGCGGATGGCTTGCTAAGAAATCCTCTATCTCGTTATCAAAGGATTAAGGAGTTTGATACAAACCGACAACAGATCATCGCATACGTTAATGGTGTCTGGTGTACGTAAAATCTGTCATAGCTGCAATATGCTCCATGTTACGTAAAATTAATATTTTTGGAGTTACCAAAGCGTGAGAACTATCCTCTCAGCAAAGAATCAAAATAGAGATGCCATGTCTCGGTACCATACTGAGTGAAAAAAAAAAGTCACCATTTCTCACTGCGTATCTCTAGTGCGATGTTAAAAGGATTCAACCCAACTTTCAAGATTCAAATACTGCTTCAAAAATATAGGATTATTATTACATGAATTTAAACATAAGACGCGACTAATGAAAGAATTAAAAAAAAATCTAAAGATTACTTATATTCGTTTAGACTCATCAACTTTATTCATATTATAGTGACACACATTACAGTTCAAAGAAAGGATCTCTTATAGATGAATTTTAGATAAGAATGAAATAGCATGTGCTGGTCTAATACGGAAAACTTGGAAAATTCATAATCTTTTGGTGTTTGGTTTGTTTTGTCGTGACGACTAATAAGATAAAACGATTTTTTTTCATGTGTTTCATTACTATGATAAATTAAATTGCATAAGCGTACCAAAATATCATTTTTATTTATTTTTTAATCTACTCTCGTAGCTTTAAGAAACTTCATAATTTAACTTTCATTGATATATAGAAGTAATAATCATAAGCTTTTTCAGTTTTGTTTTATATTATTCATTTAAGTTTTAAATCATTCCAATGTATAATTACCATTTTAAGGTTATATTGCTAATTGACATTTTTATGTTTATTTTGAAATAAATGTGCAATTGAAAAATAAAAATAGATTCTCCTTTACTGTTTTTTATCAACTAAAAAACAAAGCGTTTAATCTGAAGAAATGCGACGAAATTTTATGTTATTCACCAATTAAACTAGCTAGCGTTTCATTTAAGTGCATTTAATAGAAATGTACCTCTAAATTTATATAATTATTATAATATATTGTATGTTAAATATCTATATACCTTTTCGGAAAAAACTTGCTATCTTACAATTTTTATTTTTCTACTGCTTATCAAAATAATTAAAAATCTTTTTTAATTTTTTTAATAATTTTAAATGTACATTATTTGCCGAAAAGTTAGGAATTTCTGCATTCCGAATTATTAGTGTGTAACTATTATTACTCTTTAATTATTAACACCTAATGAAAATAAAATCTTCTAATATACTTATAAGTACTTACTAATATTTGTTCATTATCCAAACTTTTTGTCAGGTTCTCTTTTGTGATAAAATAAAACTTTATTAGCGCAAAAATACCTAAATTATTTTGGGAGAGTTTCGAAAAAAAGAAAAATTCTGAACACAAATGTGGTACCAAAACGGATATTGCTAAGCTTTCAATGAAAGAGAATTAAATTATTGAAAGAAAAAAAAAAACACGACCTGGAAATGAAGAAAAATTGTATTAAAATTATTTCTAAATAATGTTTTCATCTTCATTTTTTTGCTAAAATGTTTTCTAAAAATAGTACTTATTTGCTAAACAAATTTTTTCTCAGTACGCGTGGTGGTTCATGATTAAAATCTACAACATTATATAATGATGCTGACTATACGATAGATTTAATTTTAAAATAAAACATGCAATTGTTTGGAAAGATTACGATATATAATTGAAATTAAAAATAAATAAAAATAAAATGTCATGACGCTATTTTTTATAGTATATTCAAAATCATTTCCTTTTTGGGCAAGATATAAGATGAAATTTAATAAAATATTCAACAAATTTAATAATGATGTATAAAACAATAAACACATTATAATACGTAATATTTACACATAAAGTAATAAGTTTTCTTTCGTAATGAAAATGCATGAAATCCTCATAAGGCGGCTGTGCGAAAGGTCAGGAAATGATTTTCCATTTCAATCATTTTTATTCCTCACTTAACACATAAAAAGGAAGTATTGGATTCATGAAAATTTTTTTATTTCTTTTTTTCGATGGATTTACACGTTTTGAAAAGTTCTTAACATGATTTGACCACTTAAAAAAATTGTCTCTAAGTGTATTAAAAATTTAGTGGCTACTGTTCTTAACGAACCAATGCAAGAAATTTAGCCAAACTTAGTATTTAGTTAGACCTTGATTTACATTAGCACGGATTGCATTTGGGGTTCAGTCGCTCGACAACTGGCGTTTTCATCCCGTTCTTTCGTTTTTTTTTTTTTTTTTTTTTTTTTTTTTTTTTTTTTAATATTGCAGTATAACAAAAATTTCATATAAATGTTCGTAATAAATATCATTCTTACCTTTTGAATGGGAAATTTAAAATGTATATAGATAGAATAATAATATTTAATCAGGAAAAAAAAAATAGTATGTATATGTAGGGGCATATCTTACCTCATACCTCACCGCTGGTGTAAACTTTCGTTGTGCGTATTTTTCAAAAGAGTCAGCCATTATCTTTTAAACTAATGGTTAAACTATAAGTACACTAATAAAAATTTGGTGTTAGTTTGAACCAAAACTTGTTACGGAAATAGCTGTATCCACCCGATGGTTTAACCTTTTATTATGGTTTGGTAATTTTATGTTGAACCAAATATTGTTATTATGCATGTAATTATAGGGCTCTTTCTTATTATCTGTATAAATGTTTATGTCTCTACTGCATGTAATCAGGGAGATATAAAGGTTTCATTAAAAAATTGCAAAAGAAAAAAAAAAATTCCCTTTTTTGCTATAACACGCAAGGTATCAAACTTAGAGCAAAGGCATTTTCAGGAAACTTGACATACACTATTAGACACAGCATATTGCAATCAGAATGAAAAATATTAATTATTTAATGAAATATGAGTATTTTTATTAATAATTTTTAACTGCACACGCGTAAGATTCAGCGGAATTTCATTTGCATAATTTAATAACCAAATCTATTGAGCTACTTATATACAAACCCCAAACTTGTATCGTGTAAACTCAAAAAGTTGCACGCGATAGAATTAACTGCTATTCAGTTTCTCTCGAAGAAAAGCTAAACTATAAAGGGTTTTACTCACATTTTTATTTTGATTCAATGGATGGTAATACAGTTTTGGACGATTGGAAATAAATATTGAGAAAACCCCCTTACCATTTTCTTAATTTTGGGAACAGCTGAAATTTCTTCATTCTATCGCATATAACATTTTGGGTCTACACGATACTTGTTTGGTGTTTCAAATAAGTAGCTCAATACATTTGACTATTAAGTTATGCAAATGAAATTTCTCGAAATCTTGCACATGCGCAATATATATATATATAGCAAAAAATCTCAAATTTCATTAGGTATTTAATATTTTTTCATTCCGATTACAGTATGCGGTGTCTAATATTGTATGTCAAGTTTCCTGAAAATAGCTTTGCACTGTGTTGAATACCTTATGTGTTATAGCTAAAAAAGTGACACAGTTTTTTACAATTTTTTAAAGAAACTGTTATATTTTCCTTAATAGATGCGGTAGAGGCATGTAAATTTATACAGATAATAAGAAGAAGACCTATAATCACATGCTATAGCCAGATTGCATTTCAAGCGTTACCTTGTACAGAGTGATGCCAAAAGCTTTCATTTTTTTTTTTTTTTTTTTTTTTTATTGATCCCTCTTTCATTTTCGGCACAAAATTTTCACTGAAATATATGATGTATAATATGTTCTTCCCACTCCTGAAGTTTCAAGACGGTTCGTTTTGCAGTTTTTGAGACATTTCAAAATACGTCTGAAATTGAAAAGAAATTTTATAACATCATTATTTTATAATACTAATATTTCTTTTATGTGATTACAGAATTTTATTCTTTAAATAAATCTAATACTTTTAATAAAAAGTAATGGCGCCAAAACTTGGAGAAAGTGTGTAATTATGATACTATAAATGACTGAATATTAAAATTTCATGATTCTTTGGCGCATATCGCCCAACATGTGGCGCTGCTACAGTGCATTTTTCATGATATGTTTCCCAGATATTTTAGTTCCTAAAACATATTGTGTCCACTAGTGACCAAGAGCTTCTACTATCAAAAGGTAGTAGACGGTAGGTGCCAGGTTTGATCAATGCTAATTGGTTTAGAAATCGGGGTTTTCCGTGGAGTTCTATGAAACTTGCGTGAATATGAGCTTGAGCTAAAAAAAAAAATACATTCTATCAGAGCACTTCACCCATTGCACTATCCTATTACATTCGAAAGCATTAGGCCAAACTTAATACATAACATACTTATTATAAATAATTTTTTTAAATGTCACTTTTTAACATATAAATAGTCTTAAATTTTAATTTATTTAAATAATGGAAATCAAAATCTTATTTGAACAATAATATTTTTTACAACTCAAGATAAAATATATTTGTTAATGTTCTTAAAACAAAACAAAATAGGGAATTAAAAAATAGATAAGTTAAAAAACTTAGTGAGAGTGTTTAGCTATATTGTGCCGGAAAAAGTAGTTATTATTGTCACGATTCTGAATGGATTCCTTATATTTGCATAAAAATACTTTTTCCGGAAAATATAGATTCAAACCTGCTTCGTGATTTTGTATTTGATATATAGCAACGTGCCAATCTGGAAGAGAAAAACTTCTGAAATATAAACTTTGAAGGAAGGCAGAAAATTTGGATACAAAAATAACATAGTTGCACGCTTCATACAAAAAAAAAAAAAAAAAAAAAAATCAGAAAACCCAAATAAAAATAACTATGGATCGTGACATTCCATGAAAAAGGAAATAAATGCGCATTTGAGTATTTGAGATTTAAAAATAATAACTGCAAAAATATATTCTATGCACACACACATACGCTAAATGACTTTTTTTTTTCTAATTAAAAACTAAACAGAACTAAGTGTTCACCTTGAATGAAATATATCTAAAAGTTTAAACTTTTTTTTTTTTTTTTTTTTTTTTTTTTTTTTAATGTTGAAAATACTTTTGTTACAAATTAATAAAGTAATATTTTAATGTCCAGTAATTATTTCTAGAGGTTCATTTTTTTAACTTGTGCAGTAATTCATCAAGATATTTTTTCAAACACCATTTAAATTGTAATAAAAAATATAAGTAAGAAGTATCCTCACCTTACCTTCTTGGAAAAGGGCGAAATTATAATGTTGTTTTCTCTGCACTGCTTAATAAAGGACTAAAACGAAGGTTATATATCATCTTGAAATTAAAATATTAACTATGCATTAAAAGGCAAACATAATAACTATTACAAATCAACTTCACTCTTGAATGCAAGGAATATATATATATATATATATATATATATATATATATATATTAAGCAGTTTTAAATTGTAAGTATATTGCAGAAAAAACAACATTTCAGTGAACGGATATGTATAGTTGCTGCGGTCAGAAGGTAAGATATATTTGAAATTCAAGCTTATTCTATCGCATTTTAAAATTTTCTATATAAAATTCCGATGAGCTTTACAATTTTGTTGTACGCTTTGTTATAATCATTGTTCATTAAAATAACATCGATATTGTTCTTACACGAATTACATCACGGTGAAGAAATTGCACATGATGAAACTAGACTTGAGTATAAATAAAACATGTACGATTTTAGAATTCTTGATTCTTAAAGGAGAGGGGGAAATCGTTTTTCGAGGGAGAAATTTGAGAAATTCCGGATTTTTTAGTAGAGCTCTACTAAAGATATTGCGAAGGTATTAAAAATAGCCACGTGTCTTCTTTAGAATATTTTCAAAAACACATTTTCGTGTTTTTGTGATTTTCATTTTTTTTTTTTTTTTTGGGGGGGGGGGAGTTCAAATTCAAGATCCCCCCCCCCTTTTAGCCCTAAATTTGTCTTGGGAAAGCTATGGGATCTGCGGTCACGAAATTTGGTGCGCAAATTGTTTATATGTATCTGACACTTATTGTAACGAGATTTTACGAAATTCACTCACTTGCCCCCTTGAGGTCGGGGGAAGGGCAATAAACACGCGTAAAAACACGTTATTCTGTTTGAGTTCGCTTTACATTTTCTTAGATTGATTCGTTTTGGTGTGTGGATATTTATTAGGTGTACGCATTATGTACTTTGGTGAGATTTCGCAAAATTTCTAACTTAGCCGCTGGGGAAGGGGAAGTAAGAAGCGGGTAAGTTGTGCCGCAGGCAGTGTGGACCCGGAATCCTCACGTTGCGAGCGGGGAAAAACCTTTACGGAATACAGAGGAAACTTTAACTTGGATTATTAATAATGTAATGGAATTTTTACAACTCATTTAAGTATAGTGCTTAGCGAAGCGGGCAAAGCCTGCTAGTATATATATATATATATATATATATATATATATATATATATATATGTATGTATAATGATTCCTTACAATGATCAAATTTCAAGAAGGAAGATCGGAATTAATGCACTTAGAAACATATAAACTAGAATAAGAAGGAGCAGCGACCACCATGGCTCAAGTCAGGTGGAGCGGGTTAAACAAGTTTTACCGGCGCCCAATTTTCCACAAAACCTCTGAAAAACCATATGGTAACGAATTAAAAAGTTAAAATGAAGATAATAATTACTGCAAAAAAGAAAATATTAGACATAAAAAACATATTTAAATTTATATTCATATCACTATAAGGTTGAGAATGAATATAGGATTAAAAATTATACACAAGCTAGGAAATTTTAAGGATATAAGTAATTGTGCAGGCAGTATTTTGCATTATTTAACGACATGCATTAAACCAATTTCAATTAATACTGTTATCTATTTAACTGTTATTTTAAAAAATTCCATTAATAAGTTTACTTTTTAAAAAATATAATTACAGTGATGCTAATTTAAACTTATGTTTTGTATCAATTACATTAATCCCTACTTTAAAGCTTATCCCCATAAATATTTATGTATAGTAATGTTAATAATTAATATTGAGATTGTTATAATATAGTTCAGTTCAAAAAATTTACTATACTATATACATACGATGAATAATTAAGTGTATTGAAATGCAGTGATATATAAACCGGGTATTCTTTAAAGTCTGTAAGCATTAAAAAATTTACAAAAACTGAAGGAATTAGTTGAATCGAAAGTGGTTTGTGATAAAGTTATTTTCGCGAAGGTTAATGAAAAAAAAAAAAAAATATATATATATATATGTTAGGGTTGTTCGAAAAAATCGATTTTTTTAATTTCGGAATCGCGTTACCTCTCAAAAGTTTTAGTTTGGTATCCTTAATTGGGGAAAAAAAAAAAAAAATTCTAAGTTGACATCTTCAGTTCGCGCATGAGGCTGAAATTTGAAAAAATATGTTAAAAATTGAAATTTTCAAAAAATAATAAAATTAGTTTTTTTTTTGTAATTTTTTATAATGCAACAGCCATAAATCGTTAGTATATAGCGTAGTTTCAACCTAAATATATATATATATATATATATATATAACTTTTAGATGATATATTCTGTTCGCGCATGAGGCTTAAAATTTGAAAAAAATGTCAAAAACTGAACACGAACAGTAACTGATCTGCAAGCGTTAAGTTGGCGCCGCGCCTTACTTCACCGCCGCCTTGTCTTATTCCACCGACGACTTGTCTTATTCAACCGCCGACTTGTCTAGACAGTAGACACATTCTAGTAGACAGTTTAAAGGCTCTGCTCTCACTTTGTCAGTCAGTTAGTAGCCGCGAAGCAAGCTGAATCTTTAATTTGTAACTGTAAGTGAATCAAAAAGTTCAGCGTGTTTTGCTTTGAGTGAATTATTTTGTAAAGTTATTGAAGATTTTTATGCTCAAGTTTTGTGATATTGTTCTCCGTTCTCCAAATAATAAATAATGAGACCCCCAAAAGCTTCTAAACGCTTAAGTGTTTGTCCGTTTTTCGGTGCACCAAAAGTGTTAAGTCAAAGTGTTTTACCCACATGCGCAGATTTTTTGTTAGCTTGTGGGTCCTGTAGTATCACCATCTACACTTTCAAACAAATGTCTCAACGGAAGTTCGTTGAAATGTGATAAACATATAAACCATTGTAAAGACGACCATGTTTAAGCACAAGCTTGCGAATAACACCGTTTTTCCATCCTTTGGTAGTCGCTGTTCCGTCACATCCAATTGCAACAAGCTTAACATAACCAAAGTTATTGTTTTCTAAATAGCAAAAGATGCTATTAGCTATTTCACTTCCAGTGGCCCTTGGAGATGTCAAATACCCCAGATACTTTACACCAGGCTCCTGAACCAAGCTGATGTGCTCCTCTTTCTTTAGTCTGCTATACATTTTGTTACCATTCTTTTCCTGATTAGTGTTATCTTTTCTCCCGTCAAAATACAGTCCATGTAACTCTACATTTGAAGAGTCTGATTGTAAAGAGTATCGAATTTTATGTTTTTCTCGTCTGATCTTACTCTTATCTATTGCTAGAGACATATGTTTTTCATTTATCATGCCTACATCTTGCAAAACACAGGAAGCAATAGCAGCAGTGGCTCTCTCGGATATCCCATATCTATCGCTTATTAATGCTGTTGCAGGAAGCTTAATTTGCATTTGGGATATTGACGGCAAACTGTCACACTTTGCTTCGTGACTCTCAAACTGGCTATTTTGGTCAGAATTTATAAGAGTATTTCTTTCGCTAGCTTTAATATCAGGTTCAGCAATCTCGTTTTTCTTTTCAATTTTCTCGCATTTTTTTATTTCTTTTTGCGATCTTATTAGTCTCTACTCTATCCAAAGTGCCAATATACTTTAAAAGGTCATTTTGCTGGTCGTACAGAAAATCTCTCTCAATAATAGAGAAATTATTTCCTTTATCACATTTACAATTCATAATTACTTTAAAGCTACAAGAGATCGGCTTCTTACCACATGAAAACGCAAAATTCATTACACACTTGCAGGAAGCAACATCAAAAAGTTTGGACTTCGCTTCATTAACAAAGTGATTGAGTTTAGTTTTGAAGTTAAATTTATCTTTATCACGACTAAATGACTTTCTTAAAGTGTAGTACTTATTATGGTAATCCTTTATCAATTTAACAATTCGTTCATGATTGACCGTTGGTATAGAAGCTTTACAGTACAGTTCTTCTATCTGAGCAACAATGCAATCTGAAATCTTTGAAAAAGATTCGTTTTTTACAGATTTTGATGTTTCTTTAAAACAAGCTAACAAAACATATGCACATCTGGGTAAAACACTTTGACTTAACGCTTTTTGGTGCACCGAAAAACGGACAAACACTTAAGCGTTTAGAAGTTTTTTGGGGTCCCATTATTTATTATTTGGAGAACGGAGAACAATATAACAAAACTTGAGCATAAAAATCTCCAATACCTTTATAAAATAATTCACTCAAAGCAAAACTCACTGAACTTTTTGATTCACTTACAGTTACAAATTAAAGATGCTGCTTGCTTAGCGGCTACTAACTGACTGACAAAGTGAGATCAGAGCCTTTAAACTGTCTACTAGAATGTGTCTACTGTCTAGACAAGTCGGCGGTGGAATAAGAATGCGACGGCGCGGCGCCAACTTAGCGCTTGAGGTCAGTTACTGATTGTGTTCAGTTTTTGACTTTTTTTTTTTTTTTTTCAAATTTTAAAACCTTGTACGAACAGAATATATCATCTAAAAGTTATATATATATATATATATATATATTTAGGTTGAAACTACGCTATATACTAACGAATGGCTGTTGCATTATAAAAAATTACAAAAAACTAATTTTATGATTTTTTGAAAATTTCAATTTTTAACATATTTGTTCAAACTTTCAGCCTCATGCGCGAAATGAAGATGTCAACTTAGAATTTTTTTTCCCCAATTGAGGATACAAACTACAACTTTTGAGAGGTAACGCGATTCCGAAATAAAAAAATCGATTTTTTCGAGCCACTCTAATATATATATATATATATATATATATATATATATATATATATATATATATATATTAATTAATTGAAATTTTCGATGATAGAGGATGCTGTACGTGAACAAAAATCACACATTTTTTAAAAATACTATATTTATTTACACGCAAGTGCTTACAAGCATAAAACTCAATTTTACGTGTCCGCCATAAACCACAAATTGCAGTTTGCGAATGATTTACAATACCGCTAACTACAGTTTCGGTCGGCGATTTTTAGCTAAGGTAAAATATCTTTACCAATAACGTTTTATTTATTTATTGAGCATCGCAGGTAAATAATGGCACGCACAAGTAGGAGGGAACATAAGGAATGAGCTGTTAATCACAAAACCGAGCAATTCAGATGATTCTAATTTGAATATTTCTCGTTACGAGTCTGTGCAGCGACTTCTATCGACGAAATATTTATTTAATTTTAATTTTAATTTTATTTATTTATTTATTTATTTATTTATTTATTTATTTATTATTATTATTATTATTATTATTTTTACCAAAAAATTCCCTTTCACGAAAATAACTCTTTCGCAAACCGTGTTCAATTCTACCAATTCCTTCCATTTTTATGATTTTTTTTAAAATGCCTATAGACTTATGGAACAAAATAACAATTGCTTAACTCACTGGTTTTCTTAATATAATCCCCAATATTAAAAAAGTTGTTCGATTTTTACTTTTCAAATATAGAAAGAGGTTAAACTTTTATACCTCAGTTTATTTTATTATGATTTTAATTTTCAATTAAATATGGAGATCATAGATTAAATTTAATTGAAAAATAGAATAATAAATAAATAAACGTAGCTTCTTCAGAAAGATGGTATTTTCAAAATAATTACATTTCTCCGTCGAAATTTAATTTATTCTATCAATTTTAAAGCGTCTCTTCCAAACACAAATCCTTTCTAGAAGTTACTTTAATCAATTAAGTTCCCACCTGGGAGTACGTTGAATCTCAATATGATTAAACAATTTTACTGTGGAAAGAAAACCAATAATTTTAAAGAACAGTTCCACAGACAATTGTATTTTATGTAGGTTTAGTAATTCCCAACTGTTATTTTGGTTTTCTGATAGTCTTTTTCTAATAACATTGTAATGTACTTTTATTTATTTATTTTTTAATATAAAACCGTTTGAGAAGTTCATTTTCAGTAAACTTTAGTGAAATATAGAATATTTTTTTGTTATTAAAAAAAAAGACTAATTATTTAATTTTATATAATTTCCGTCGAGATACATACAAATCTTTGTCTCAGTAATAGTTTACGGTGACTATAAGATCATTTAATTATGAGGTTGACATAAAAAATATGGTTTAGTCATTAATGAAAACTTATTCTTAGTTACTAAAATTATATTGTAAAATAATTTTATTGTAATATTATTAATGATTTCATAAAATGAATTGAATATTAAAAAATAGTTAAACAAATGCATTTCTTCACGAGCAATTTAGCAAATCTTAAAGAGGAAAATAAAACAGCAAATTGCATTAGTATTTCAAAAATTATACTACAAATGAGCAAATTATTATTATTAGCGGCTATAAAAATAAATATAATACATATATAATAAACAAAATATATAAATGTGGCACTTACATAGCAGACACCCAGTGTTAGGAAGTTGAACTAATATTTTTAATTAATATTCGCAACTATTTTTTAATTATAATGTTGTTTTTGTTGTCGTGTGACAAGTGCAGAGAAAAAAAAAAAAAAGAGAAAGTGAATAGACAAGTCAAATGGGACCAAAGGCATGGAGCACAGCGCTGGCTACATCTCCGACTTTTTCGGTGTAAAGGGTGTCGTGGCAGCAGTTGAGGTCGATGTTGAAGAGGATCGAGGCAACAGAGATGCAATTGAAGAGATGCCTCGGATCCAGCTGAGTTCCTGGGCAGTGCCTGCATTCTGCATAAGTTCGAGAGCCGTCGGGCATGATCTTCATACCTCTCATGTGCCCCGTCCGTAATCTGCTGATGGTAGTGGTGATTTCACGGTCAAGATTAAGCTCCGGAAGGCACCATTTCTTCCGAGGTCCGCCGCAGAGCTGATGTTTTGCGATGGCATTTGCATCAAAGCAAGTGGTTTGCATGGGAGGGGGATTTATATTCCTAGCCTCCTTGGCGAGGGAGTCCGCTTGTTCATTCCCCTCGATGTTGACATGAGCGGGGACCCATTGGATGGTGCAGGTTTGTTCTCTGGCAACAATGGTGGACAGAAGCGCGTTAATATCTTTAGCGAGTCTCGTTTTACCTCCTTTAATGGCCTCCAGAGCAGATTTGCAGTCAGAGAAAATGATGATGCCATTCGAGGGAACTGACAGTGTGAGGTAAAGGGCAAGAGCGGCTTTTATGGCGATCAGTTCACTAGTGAAGTTGGAGGCGATTTTTCCGGCTGCGACCCGATGTTTGAGGGATGTTTGATCTGGAAGGAGAAGGAAGATGCCAGAACCTCCTCTGTCACATTCTGAGTTGGAAGAGCCGTCGGTGTAAGCGGTTACAAGGTCAGGTTTAGAAAGCTTGGCTATAATTTCCATGCCCTTCCTCTTAATGGTTTCTTGTGGTTCTTTTTTCGAACACGGTTCGAGCAGGTCTAAATTGATCTTAACAGTAGACGGTGGTTTGACAGCAAAATATGGTTCTTCAATAATGTCAAGGCATGAGTGGTTCAGACTGATGTTATTTCTGATATCTTTGTCGTATTGGAGCGTGGAGGATCTCTGTAACCTTTCTCTGTTGGTACAGGCCCGAAAAGTAACATTTGAGCTGCAGCTCCTGATCTTATTGGTAAATTTAACAGTGGCCAGTTTTCGCCTGTTTTCAAGTGGTGTGAGACCGCATTCAATCTCAGCACTCAGGTTGTTAGTTGAGGAAACTGCACCAATGATGATTTTTGAAGCTCTGTATTTAATTATAATATTCAATCCTATTAAAAAAATATATTTATATTATTTTCAGAATTAATCATTTTCAGCCATCATGCTGGCAACATTCTACCTACCTCTCTCAGACAACTACCCCTCGCCCCCACCCCCTTCCAAAAAAAAAAAAAAAAAAAAAACACGAAAAATTCAATAATATTATTTCTAAATAGCAATTTTCGTCTTATTACTTTCCATTAATAATAATAATAACAATAATGTGTAAATTATTACATCCTTCATTTTAAATTTAGCTCATCATTCACGCTAGAAAGTAAATTTATGAAAACAAATCAGTTTCGATAAAATAAATAGTTTTTTCTCACACATAAAGAAAGAAAGTACCCCTGAAAACTGTCGTTCTGCGACTGAATTTAACTTTTTAGTCTTTAGTAGAACGTAGTACATTGTCGATGGCGATGTTAAGCAATTAAATTTCCCTTTGGAGGTCAATGGAATCTAAACATGATTAAGCTCTTTCCTTATACGAGAAGTTTAATGGTAGCTTCAGATAATTAAAAATAATCAATAAATTTCGTTTGAAATGTCAATTGTACAGTCGGTAACAAAAGTGTCCGAACACTAGCAAAAATTCCTATGTAAAAAAAGTACACTTCATACGGTTTTGTTAAATAAAACTTTGTCGAATCCTGTTCTTAGTCAGTGTAAGAACATGATTCGACAAGAATGATTCCACTTTTGTTACCGACTGTACATATTGATAGAATTTTTGTTTTTTATTTAAGAAGATCAAATAACTGATTTCCGTATTACAATTATAAACGCATAAATTTTTAGAGTAGTGAGCAATAAATAAGTTTAATCAGTTGAAATACGCACATCATACTTTTAAAGTTCGATTGCCTATATATCTCCTCACGAACCACAAAATGCTGAAACTCGCGGGAGATATCAAAAAATGCTAAATAAATTATGAATTCTTCGTTTGCAGTTTAAAATAAATCATTTTAATTAGTTGAAAATATATTAAACCGAAGTTAAAATAGTTGAAAATGTTGAATTAGTTGAAAATATATTAAACCAATATTTTAAACCAAGATAAGGTGCAAAATGTACTGTTGAAAAGAATGACCCCGTATAATAACGCCAACTGCTTGAAACAACTGGCTAGCAATATAAAACCAGCAGCAGTGGTAAAAGACAGGGAAACCTGAAAGTCCAAAATTATATGCAACCTCTAAAGTTAATACATATTTGTATGCGTGCGCAGCAGAGCACGTGGTTTCTGTTTCTAAAGAATAAATTTTTAGATTCAAAAGTATGCGATAGGGTGATGGCGCTGTTGTCAAGAAAAATATAAGAAAATTGCATAAACGATTTCCATGTTGAGCGATCCTGAAGATTAAAAGAAAAGGCTAGTGAATTCCATCGTTCATAGAAGAAATTGCCTTTTGATGGCGTGATGTATTAGATAAGCATTTTTATCGGCATAGCGAAAATGTAATTTATACCGATATGTCAGGTTGGTTGGTTGGTTCGGTTTTACGTCGCACTAGTGCTGCGCAGATGCTAAATTGATGACGGTCTGGGACACACCACTAGAGGTGGTCCGGTGACATGCCATCACAATTTTGATCCTCCACGGAAGGGATGGCTCTCCCCCTTCGGTGACCCCCACAGCTATAATTTTTGATGGAAACATAGAGGACATTGCGGCCACGACAGATTGTACATGCACCAGCCACCATTAGTGTATACGACGGTCTTTGGCCGGCTTGATTACCGAACCCGTAATCTTCCAATTACGAGGCCGGCGCTCTACCGACTGGGCTACCGCGGCCTACCGATATGTCAGGAAACTATGTGATACTATAATTGCTTCTGGACTAAAAGGGTACTGGTTCGAATTTCGGGCAAGGCATGGATGCTGCGTCCTTATATTCATACAAGATATTGTGTATTGTAATTGTAAATTGGTGTAACACGGATCATTCGAGAGAAAAGATATTGCAAGTACAGACCTCAAAGCTGCCAAAAGAAAAAAAATGATGAAGATGAAGAAAAGCACAATTGCAACAATTTTGTGATTTTTAGTTGTGTGGCTCTTTAAAAAGCCTTGGGAATTAAAGTCAATTTTCTGACATTTCTCCTTTACGGATTAGTCAACTTTAGATGAATAAAAACGTATGAGATATAGAACTCTGAACGCTCATGTTATTTTATGCCCACGCTGTATATTAGTATTACTTCCTGTATAACCATATAACATTTACTGATATTTTTTTTTTTTTTTCATTTTATTAAGTACTTGCAGTAACTCGTAGATTATATATATATAAATGATTTTTTCAAGATGATCAACCCCAAGATGGCGATTTCATTTATTATCATTCTTTAGAAGAGCTATTCTTCCGTTGTCACCCAGAACCTAAATCACATCACGATAAAAACAATAATAAAATTTAAAAGAAATTCACGAACTATTTTTCGGTTTTTGAAGTAACAAAACGATTTTTAAAATTATGCTAATAGTCACTAGGTTTATTTACTATGCATATTGTAAATTTTTCTCAAATAATTCTTAAATATAAGAATTTTAGGTTTAAGATAATTTTATTTTTCGCTGATTTAACCATCGATATACGAATTTGATCATATACACAAGAAAATCTAAGTTATCGTAACTCTCCGCACAATAAAGCCTCGGTTCAAATTGTTTTAATGTACTCTTTAATTCTTATAATATTATGTTTGACACATTTTATGTTATTTATTATTTCTTATATATAAACATATTCTTTCTTACATATTACATTCAATGTATTAATTAAACAAATATTTCATAAAAATAAATTGCGAATATTTTTTTTTTAGAACTTATTATCACTGGTTTTTGAAAGTTAATAGATTCATCTGATATTGTAAATTACAGCCGAGCGATAATTTAAAAGAGTTTTTTCAAAACCTTTATTCGAAGCTCAGCATTACAACATCTTTAAATATGTTAAAATTGTGCTGTAATTATTTGTAATTACTTTGGGTAAAAACAATTAATTTTACGTGGAGATGTCATGGCATTAATCTGAAAAGTAGTTTTTACACAATAAGGCCTTATTAGAGTTATTTATAAAGGAATATAATTAACTGTTAAGAATAAAAACAAAACAAATTAATCTACATAATGTTTATACTTGAATTACAATTTTTTCACTTTAAAAGGGAAAGTGTTTATTTTTTTTATTCACTTATTATTTTTTTGAAAAATGTGTTGATTACTAATTATAATTTTATGAAGCTCTTTTTTTTGAAGCTATATATTATACGATACTCAGAAATTTTTAATAGTTTTATTATTATAGAGAAATTTAACGAACAAAAAGTATTGTTGAAGGAAAAAGCATAAAGATATTTGTTCTAACAATAATAATGATAATAGTAATAATAAAACTATGCAATAAGAGAAATTATATGACATTGTATTAATCTTAATTTTGTCAATACGTTGATAGAATAGACAACTTAAAGTTAGATTATCTCTATTCAATTGTGTCATAATTTAATTTGTGTCATAGTTTAATTTATGTAGGTTTTTAAATTAAAATATAATAAAAAGTAATCTGATTAAAATAAATTATTTTTTTAATTATATATATATTACTATTTATTATAAAATTTAAAAATTAATTACAAAAAAGTTAACACGAAACGCAAAATTATGTAATTTTATTAAGAAAAAAAAAGAAAAGAAAAGAAAAAAGAAAAAGCATTAGTATTGCGAAATAATGAATTTAAAATTTTTTTTCAAAATCTCATTCTAAATTTTGTAAACAGAGAAAATAACTTAAGACATTGGCTGCCAGAAATAAACATCTCTCTATATATAAAAAATAATTTTGGAAAATAGTAGTATGCATAATTTGATAAAAGCATTAATATAAAATGGCAGCATCATTGACTTCAAATAATTATTGCTAGATTTTGTAATTTATGTAATAAATATAATGGTTATTATGTACAAAGTTTTTTATTTATGATTCGCAACACTAGTCTTTGGGTGTATTTTTTCTGCCATTTTCAATTTACAAATTTTTATCCACCACTATTAATTAACGTTTAATCACAGTTTCTCTGTATTGTACTTGAATTCAGCGAGGTATGTTTGTTTAACAATTTTCGTACTTATCCGGTTTATATAATACAGGGCAAATGTATGAGACGAGTTAACGATTTTCAAAAATTGAGAATAAAAACAAATGTCCGGTTGCCGAATTGCAAGACAATGACAAATAAAAACGATGCTTTCATTTTGTTGATATTTAATTATCATACTGAAATTATAACACTGTGTACAATATGTACAAATGTTTACAGGAAAAATTCTCAAGGAACATAGTTCCAAATCTAATTATTGACTCTGATAGTGAGAGGTCGAAAAACTTTTCTTCGAACGCAGTCGAAGGATCAGAATCTTAATCTAAAACATCTAAAGCTAAAATCAAAAAACTAAATCATGTTTTTTTTTTTTTTTTTTTTTTTTTCATCAGCGGCGACGCAGCGCCGTCGAAAGAGAGTTTTTCTTATTACAAGCATAAGCAGAACAGAGAATTTTAAATATATATTTTATTTAAATATTGTACCATTTACATGATGATAATAGCAATCTTATCTACACTGAACAAATTATGCTTAAAGTTTGTTTAAGTAATGGAGTCTAATGTATAGTTCAAAAATAGCCGTGCCAGAAACTTAAGGATAAAATAACTTTTATGGAAATTTTTCAAAAGGACATGAACTATTGAGCGCGCAAATGTTTTCTGGGTTTATAAAGAATATCGGATTATTGTTTTTACACTTTTATTATTAACTTGTGCGTGTATTAAAAATATGGAGTGTGAGAGTAATACAGGGTCCGCTTCTGAAACTGTACCTATAAAAGATCGAAACAAAGAATTTATCCTGTTTTGGATTGAGATGAACATTTCAAACGAATTTTCCGTTTAGATAATGTCAAGAGGGACTATTTCTCCCTAAGATCGTCATATTAAAATCATTGGTTCGAGTTGACATTATCTTCTATCACAAATTAAAAATATTTGGAAGGCAAATATCAAAGAAAACTATTCGAGAAGGGCTATAAAATCGGAGTACCTTAAAAACCATAATGTAGTCAAATTTCTCCTTTTAAAATCGTCCAATAAGAAACAATAGCCTGATAGCTCAAACCATCTAGGTACGAATGACTGAATAATTCAGCGATGGTATCTTACTGTTTTCTGTAATATTTCCAGGACAGAATTATGGAGTATATTTATTATACATCACACTCCATAACATTGGAAGTTTTGAAATGCTATGGATTGTGACCCATTTTCCCATACAGACTTCCCTAACATTTATCAGTGGTCACCAAAATTCTAAAAAACATCATTTGCCTTCATTATGAAACAGTTTAGGCGGAGGTGTGATTGAATATTTCAACAAGTAAATGCTTCTACCCTTACCTGTCAAATGGTATTTTCAAAATACAATGTCAAAATGACTTAAGTAAAAAAAATCTAGAGTGACTGTTTTTCCGAAAATTTATCGGTTACACTCATAAAAAGAAATAATAATAATAATTCAGTAACTAACCAAAAGTGAAAAGTATAATAGGTTATTTGAATAAATTTGTTTAATTGCCAATATTTGTAGAGTGGATGGTAGTGCACCCGAATTCTTTTGCACATCCAAAAAATATAATTTTTTAGTAAGCAATTTCTAATAATGACTAATCTGCAGTGAAATTTAGAAACGTTTATCATTTTTAGCCTATTTTAAATAATTTAACAGACTTCTTATAATTAGCCTCAACAGGTCGTATTATGTGAACATTATTCGCACTTCTCATTAAAAGAAATATAAGTATTAAGCATATAATTCCTCATAGTTATCATAGAACCAAAAACTATTAATAATGCAGCAATATCGAGGTAACATATATGATTTTCTTTTATGCTTTAAATAATTTACGTTTTTGAACCAATCTTAAATTAAATTGAATCCGTAGTTCGCAATTCTTTTCCGCCTCCCTGTAAAAATCGATAAGTCATACATTTATTAATATTCATCGTGCAACATTGACCTATATTACACTAATGGACCAAGAAAAAAAAAAAAAAAAACACACTTGAATACTTTCTTTTCTTTTTACCTTCTACAACTGACAGTTTTATCGTTTTAAAAGCAAATTTTTGAACAGATTTTATTTGCCGTCCTTCGCATACACCTTAGCATTAAGCCTAGAGTTAAAAATAAAATGCAATTGTAAGAAAATCTGTAATTTTAGAAATTATTTTAAAAATGGTAAGAATAAGGCAGTTAATAATGCCACAAAAAGTATTAATTTTAGAATGAAAATAAAAAGAAATATTTGAATACGTGACATTGCAAAATAATTAAAAGTTAACGAAATATTGGTGAGATGGTGTTTCGCAAGATATACAATTTTTTAGCTGTTTAATCTGGAAATTTGACTTTAGGCGGCCACGTTGCTCATTCAAGCAAGATGACCGCAAGTTAAAAAGAAAATGTTTAAAAAATCGATTTGTTTCATGTTCGGAACTTAGAAAAGATTTAAAAAAAGTATGTAGCAAAATACTTTCTTCAAAAATAGTGCCGGAACAATTAAACAAAGCAGGTTAAAAACCAGAAGATCTGAAAAAAAGCCATTATTAAGGGCACGAATTAAAAAAAAAAGACATCAGTTGACAAAAAAAAAAAAAAAAAAAAAAAAAAAGCAATTAATTATCGGGTTGAACTGAGTTTCTCTGGTGTGTCAAGTTCAATTTATCGATAATAATGTTCATCGATAACAAATACCAAATAAATGCATTATTGTAGCGATCAAGTAGAAACTTTTTGGATATTATCTCCTTTTTAAAATAAATAAGTAATAAGGTTGAACTTTTGGCATGTCGAGCTTTGTATTAAAGTTAACGTCTGTGGTTTTCTGTTACAAGTGAAAATCCAAGTCTGTTAAATATATTTTTTAAAACTATAATTTATAGCTCGCATGGAAGTTTCATTTATTATAAATAAATAAAATTTATTTCTAAAATGGCTGTTGTGCTTAAACTACTGATACGTACTGCAGTATTCCTCGTTTAACCGCCTGCATTAGATTGTGTTTGTTTCCTTAACAAAAAAAAAAAAAAAAAAAAAAAAAAAGTATATATACATATATATATATATGAAATCATTTTAATTTTTTCTTTAAAAATTTTCTGTCCGCCTTTCCGTGAAATTATAAAGTTGGTGTTAATTTATTTATGGTAATATTGTAAAATGTTTAAAATGTTTCTCAGATAGGTAAAAAAAGCAATTATAATGCAATATATATTATTATTATTATTATTATTTTCAGTCTGTATCTTTCACGGAAAGAGAAATTTCAAGTTAAAAAAAAAAAAAAAAAAAAAAAAAAAAAAAAACTTACTAATTTTATCATTTTTTTAAAACTATATAATACTATACGAAATTGATTGAGATAGAGATATATTATAATGAATAATTATATCTCATATAGAGATATATTATGCAACATGCTCATTCTATTGAAATTGTAACAAGTAACAGTTTATAGTGCGACCATATTTTCGTTGCCTAGGACGATACTAAAGGTTTGTAGGGATGCCCAAATTGAAAGACAGGTTGTGATTTGATAAACATTCTGCCATTCCGAATTCCCTTATCGCCTTTTTTCACCTGACCATAATGGTTATCACCCATATTTGAGCACTGGACTCTTTAAGTCAGCACACGCGCAAAGGCTCCCATGGCCGCAAGAAACGTGATCGAATAATAAAAAGTAAAAATAAATAAATAAATACAAGTAAAATAAACATAAAACAAAATGTTGGCCTCTCGAAATGAAGCCAGTTTATTTATTTTATATATTTTCTTTTCATGGAGCTCCGTGCAATAAATGTTAAACAACAGTGCTTAATATTTTAGTAAATCACATATTTACGCGTATCTGTAGAAATGAACGCTGACTTTTTTTTTTTTATATATATATAAAAATGCAGTGCCCGCAGCAGTCCTATATTTTTACGTGCATTTTATTATTTCCCCACCACTTTAATCAATCAGTATACTTTTATATACTGCTTTAGCTTTAAAATCTTGACAAAAAATGTATAAAAAAATAGTGGTGTTAAAATAATAAAACACACGTGAAAATATAGGACCGCTGCGGGCACTGAAAATGCTTCATTTATGTGTTAACCACTCTTTTATGAAATTAAATTTATTCTATAATGTATTTAACCTTCGCATGAAAACTGATTTGACATATATATACGTATAAGAAATCATATCATTAGGGGAGACCCGTGTACCTAGGGCCATCATGTACCTAGGGCCACCCCACTTTATTTGAATAATTTTTTATTTTAAATTTTTATACTCAATTGGGCAAGTAACAACACCAATTGCTACTTTTACAATTACTTTGGAAATTTTGAGGAGAGAGTTTTGACAAGTTACATGTAGAAAACGAATTTACATGGTTTGAAGTAAAATTTTGCAGCTCATCTCTTTTGCTATTTTACAAAGGCAAGTCAAATATTTTCCTTTCATTTCTAGTGTATAATTTTGCTTGTTATATTGAGTAATAAATGAGATATTTAATTAGTCCTCTCTGCATGTGGATTTTTTAGTGGAAGGCATTTTGAATGAAGTTACCAAAACTAGTACCTAGGGCCACACCGCTGCCTTGTACCTAGGGCAAGTGTGTTTGGACCTTTTAAAACACTTTCGCGACGGCATGTTTTTGTCTTTTTTACAGTAAAGTCCGCCTGTGAGCGTTTTTCTCATAAGTTACAGTTTTTCAAAACAAAATTTTCCGTATTCACATTTATATTACAAATGGATATACATTAAAATCATAATCTCTCTTCAATCAAAGTATTTGCCTCCATAGTATACAGATTGTACAAATATGAATATTGTGTATATTTTTTAGAAACAAATAACATACAAATTGCAAAAGAAACACCCACTGGTGGAATTTCATATTTTCAAAAGACGTGAATCTACGTCAGCGGTCGCGAAAGTTTTAAGAAACACAGTACAGCCTATAGTAATTGGATGCTGGCCAACCCTGGTAAGCCAATCACTATATATGATGTTGCTGAAAATGTTGGCAAATCCTATCCGTCGACCTTTACTCCTGTAAACTTTCTATCAGGCTTTCATGTATCCGGCATATGGCCAATGAATCAAAACACATTTACTGAGGATGAATTTTTAAGTTCAAATGTGACTGAAAAACAAGACCCCTCCATTAAAAAAAAAAAAAAAAAAAAAAAAAAAAAAATCAGGAAGAAAGTGAACCAACAATGATAGAACAGGACGTCTCTGTTTCGTGTCCTGTTAAAATTTCGAAACCTTCAACATCTAACATCTTTTCGTGTGTTATGCTTTAACAGGTACGAACCTAAGCAAAACCTCCCACATCAAAGAAAAGATGTGACAGAAAACCAGAGAGATCTAGAAATCCAAGGGACACTCCACAAAAAAAAAAAAAAAAAAAAAAAACATTCTGTTAGAATATCCAAAAGAAGAAGAAAAAAAAAAGGAGAAATTTCGTGTTTTAAATTAAGGCAACAACATGATAATTATTATATGATAAATACATATATTACTTGATATTGTTTCTTTTATAAAATACATATTTATATGCTTATTTTCTATTCATTACAAAGTGAAATCTAAATTTGAGAGAATGGCCCTTGGTACAATGAGGTCTGGCCCCATGTGCAATGAGGGTGTTGTACATAATGCCACGAGTGAAGTTTTTTTAAAAACCTTCTATTTGTCGGAATTTATTATTTTAGGTGTTTATATTAATCCCAATTGGAAGTAATTATTCCTAAAGATATGTACATATCAGTTTGATAATTTTAAACAGGTCAAGGGCTCTGTTTTGGGGCATTGAAAAAAAGCGGCCCTAGGTACACGGGTCTCCCCTATACACATTGATATATGATTGATCTCTTGTTTGAATTATAAGCTTCATCAGTTTAAGTAAGTATAATAATAAATCAGTGAATTAGGTAAGTGAGAAAAAATTATTACTTACCTTGCATTGGTTGGTTGGTTGAATAACTTTTATTGGCGCAAGGTTCATATTTGGACATGCTGCGCTACACAAAAGGTAAAAGAATAAAAAGCAGCTTCTGGATGGGTTCAACCATCCAGATTGTCATTAAAAAACACAATCAGAAATAAGAAACAAAAATACACAAAAGATAAAATCAAAAATAATAAAAAACAGTGTAGACACTAAAAAACAATGTAAAACTGGATGAACATATAGTAAATAATAAAATCAGATGCCAAAGTAAAAACCAGCCTCTTTCAAAAAGTTTGTCAAATGATAATGAGGATTTACACCTAAAAGGCTCGTCAGAATGGCTGAAGAGGAATTAAAATGTGTTCGATAGAGATGACGAAGGCAAGGGCAGTTAATGAGGACATGACGAATGGTTAATGCACTGAAATGACATTTCGGACACTCAGGTTGTTGTTCTCCAAGTAATAAGTATTTGTGTGTGAGTCTTGAATGACCGATTCGTAGTCGAGTAATAATTACATCGTATTTTCTAGGGGTGAGTGTAGGCCAGATTGAAATTTCAGGTTTTATTTCTTGCAATTTATTATTGTTTTGGTTATTCCACTCCCTTTATCACATATTCTTAAGATAGCTTTTAATTGTGTGCTTAATGTCATCATAAGGAACAGGACAGTTTAAAAGTATGGAAGCCTGCCTTGCGGCTTTGTCTGCTGCTTCGTTATCGTTAATGCCTACGTGGCCAGGAACCCAGCAAAACAAAATGTCAAATACCTTTTTCAAAAGGTCGTTGTAAGTTTTTAAAATTGAAATGAAAGTCAGGTTACAAGAGCTAGAAGAGAGTGAATCAAGAACGCTCTTTGAGTCTGTATATATAATGAATTTTTTACTGTGCTGAGATGAAATAATGTTAAGGGCAACCTCAACAGCAAAAAACTCTGCAAAGAAGATGGAAAATGAATTAGGGAGTTGATAGCTAAAACTGGTGTTACCAAGGACAACACCACAACCGACTTTATTGCTTGTCTTAGAGCCGTCTGTAAAAATCTCGACGTAGTCCTTGTAATGAGAGCGATGAGCTGAGTAAAGAGCCTGAAAAATAGAAGCATCTGTGTTAGGTTTGTCAAATCCTTTAAACGGATGAAGAGAAGAAATTACCTGGAAATTCCAAGGTTTCATGTTTATAAGAGACCGAAAACGAACTTTGGTATGAATATGAGAGGTACCAGCAAGAAAATTCTTAACTCTAAGAGCAAAATGTGGAATGCAAGATGGGCGATTCACATATAGATTATGATCGTTACTATTGAAATAAGAGTGAAGTGGATGATTAGGATGTGAGAGGATGCGATAGTACAAATCGAGTGAAAGTCTTTGTCTAATGTCAGTGAGAGAATGCTCCACACAGTCAGCATATAAACTGATGACAGGAGTAGTGCGGAAAGCTCCTGAGCAAATTCTAAGCGCACTATGATGTGTTGTGTCAAGTTTCTTAATGTAAGAATGAGGGGCTGAACCATAAACCTGGCAAGCATAATCAAGTTTAGAGCGCATAGCAGCTCGATAGATTTTCAGCAGAGATGGACGATCAGCACCCCAACAAGTGTTAGAAAGGAATTTTAGAATATTAAGTGATTTGTCACATTTAGTTCTTAAGTTTAAAATATGAGGTTTAAAAGTTAGTTTTCTGTCAAAGGTAACACCCAGAAAGCGAGCAGTGTCAACAACTGAAATTGGTCTGGATCAGGATGAAGACCTTGTTTTCGGCAAAAATGCACACACTGTGTTTTGTCAGTTGAAAAAGTAAAACCGTTTTTATTTGTCCATTTAATTATACTGTTTATAGCAAGTTGTAATTGGCGTTCTATGAAGCGCATGTCATTTCCCTGTCAAGAAATTTGCAGGTCGTCAACATATAAACTTCCATGGACACTTTGCGGCAGCTGTTTTAGAATATCATTTATTTTTAAGGAAAAAAGCTTAACGCTCAAAACACTGCCTTGAGGCACACCTTCCTCTTGAAAATAAAAATCGGAATAAACTGATCCAATACGAGTTTGAAAGCGTATGACTCTTAAAAAGTTTTCAATAAGAATAGGGAGATTTCCTCGAAAAGTCAAATTATATAAATCTCTTAAAATTCCATAACGCCAAGTCTTGTCATAGGCTTTTTCCATGTCAAAAAAATTGAAACCAAATGGTTACGTCTCACATAAGCTCTTCGAATATTAGTCTCCAGTAATAAAATATTATCAACCGTTGAACGGCCTCGTCGGAAACCACTTTGCCATGGGGAAATCAAATTACTTTTTTCTAAAATATAGACAAGCCTAGTATTTACTATTTTCCCAGCAGCTTACACAGGCAGCTTGTGAGAGCAATGGGTCTGTAATTCTTGGGATCAGTAGCATCTTTGCCAGGTTTAGGAAAAGGAATGACAATAGCATTGTGCCAAGCAGTAGGGAAAATATGTTCAGTCCAGATTCTATTGTAGAGTTGAAGGAAATTTTTAAGAGACTGTTTTGATAAATGTTTAATCATAATGTAGGTAACACCATCGAGTCCGGGAGCAGAGTTATGACAATTTTTCAAACTATTTTTAATTCACTTTCAGTTAAATGACTATTGTACTCCTGTGAGGAACGGTAGTGAAAAGTGATTCATGAGCGATCAGAATTACGTTTATAAGACAAAAAAGGTTCAGAATAGGAATTAGAGCTGGAAATGTCGGATAAAGTTCTACCAGTGGTTATGCAATATTTTTAGTAGAAGTTATAGTTTGGCCATTATCTTTTAAAAACGAAATACTTTGATTAGAATAAATTCCCATTGCTTTCTTGACACGACGCCAAAGCTGTTTGCTGCTTACATTGGAGGTAATGCTGGACACATATTTAATCCAAGAATCCTTTTTGCATTTTCTACGGATTCTTCGTGCGGCTGCCCTTGCTTTTTTGAATGCGATATAATTAGCAGTAGTTGGGTACCTCCTAAAAATTCCCCATGCTTTTTGTTGTTGTCTTTTTGCAATATTGCATTCATCATTCCACCATGGCTTTGAATGTTTATAGATACGCCCAGAAGATTTTGGAATAGTAATATTAGCTGCATTTATTATACAATTAGTGATGTCAGTGACTGCTTTGTTTATATCACCCTCAATCATTTCATGTGCAATAGTTGCTTTTATAGTAAAAGCGGTCCAGTTGGCCTTGTCATAAATATAATGTGGATTTCCAGGATGTCGATCATTAAAATTATAAAAAGATAAAAATAGAGGAAAATGGTTACTATTATGTAGATCGTTAGTAACCAAGAAATTAAAATATGGATAAAGAATAGGCGAGCAAATGGCTAAGTTTATTGCATGAAAAGTTCGTGAAGGTTCATGAAAATATGTATTGTCACCATTATTTAAGATACATAGATTATTATCTGTGGCAAAGTCCTCAATAAGTTGACCACGTGGATTAATGTCATGACTACCCCAAAGTGGATTGTGCCCATTAAAATCACCAAGAATAACAAAAGGCGCTGGCAGCTGCAAAATAAGGTTGTAGAGGTCACGAGAGCTGAGAGTCATATTTGGGGGAAAATAAATACTGCAGATAGTGAGAAGCATGTGAATATGGACCTGCACCGCAATAGCTTGGATATCTGTGTTTAATGAAATATTATTGTGAGGCACATTATTAGAAATAAGAAGAGCTACACCACCTGTAGCTCTGTCAGATTGGGTAAAATATTTTCTGAAACAGTTATAGCCGCGAAAATTAGTATTATCACGTTGTCTTAAGTGTGTCTCTTGAAAGGCAAAACAAATAGGTCTATGATCAGAAACAATATTTTTGATTTCATCTCGTTTATTGATAAAACCTCGACAATTCCAGGAAATGAAATTTGTCATAAGGATTTTTATAATATATATATATATATATATACTTTTTAGATGAGAACATCTACGCCATTTTCTTCTGATACAGTGGACATATTATCCTCGGCATCAGAAGGATGGATACTGATTGTGTCATCTTGTATGACAGGAGATATTTTAGATGTTTTGTTTGATTTTAGGGTGGATAATTTTAAAGTTTTCTTTTTCTTGATAATATTGGGACGGGAAGGAGAATTAGAGTGTTTTACAGAGCCAGAAGTATGACCGCTGTCGGACAATATATTTTTCGCTATATGTGCAGATTTCTAAGATGTTACTGGTTTAATGGAAGACTGTGAGGAGCTGGAAGTCTGAACAGGTTTGGTTTGTAGTTTTGGGGCATTAAGTTGTACAGATTCAACTGGAGAACTACTGATGTTAAGGGATTCTGTTTGTGTACCTATAGTTTGATATGTTTTTTTGGTGGATGTAGCGGCAGAATAGGATTTACCAACTGTAGGTGTTATTTATTCTACAATCTTTCTAGCTCGAGGGTATGATATGTTCTCTTTAGTTTTAACAGTTTGAATTTCTTTTTCTATTTTCCATTTTTCACAAGTTTTTGAGTATGATGGGTGATCTCCTTTACAGTTAACACAAGAGACTGGTGCTTCACAATTTTGATTGTCATGGCCCACAGCACCGCAGCGAGTACATGTCAATTTTCTTCGGCATGATATTTTGGAGTGGCCAAAGCGTTGACAATTGAAACAGCGTAGTGGATTTGGAATATACTGTCGGATGGGGCATTCAAGATAACCGGCTTTTATTGAGCGTGGGAGTTTAGGTAAGTCTATTGCTAGAATAATGTGTTTGGTAGGTATAGGCTTATTATCTCGAAAAACAGAAATGCGTTTAACTGCAATGACATTTTGGTCTTTGAGGTTCTGAAGGATTTCGCTTTCTGGTATATATTGAAAATCGGGTTCGGAGATCACACCACGACAAATATTTAATGTCCTATGCATACTTACTGTAACAGATATATTAGCAAATTGGGTACATTTCTTTAACTTGTTTGCTTGTTTGTCATTTTCTACTTCAATGAGCAGCTCTCCAGATCTAAGTTTTTTTTACAGATTTAGGTTCAGCCATTATTGACTCCAACGATTTCTGTATAAGAAAGGGGGATATTTTTGTGAAATCTCCTTCATTTCTTTTTACCACAAAAAATCTAGCTTCACACTTAACAAATACATTATTTTCATTAAGAGTAGAAGAAAATTCTTCCATTCTATCTACCAAAGATTTAGCATTTGAGCTTTTATTAGCTTGGCCCGAGCCAGATGCATTAATCGAATTTCCTAATTTTGTAGCCATATTAAGAGAAAGAGAAAGAAAGGGGTGAGTGTTTCTTCCAACACACAAACGCAAAGGGTTTTTAAGAATCCTCTCTGGGACACCCATAACCACTCACCAGCTACCAGGTCGCCGACCTAGTTCAGGAACCACATGTGGCAGTCGTGTTAGTCCGGTGTTTCTCGTTCGAGTAGTCACCGTTGTCTCACTTTCACCAAGGGCACCAGTCTCCCAGTGCGATCCCAAGTCTAGAGTGCCGTGGCCCCATCACCAAAATCTTTGTCCCAATAGCCAGCGCCACACCAACACCGGACTTTACTTAGTTAATAGATTAATGGTTAATATATTGATTTTTTTTTTTGTTGCCTTTTCTAATTTTATGATATTTTTTTTTTTTTTTTTTTTATAACAGTCAACACAGAAAAAACAAGGTGAGTCAAACATAACAAATATTAGTAAAACGAGGTGAGTGGTATATTTTTGTGTTTTTCAAAAAAAATTATTTATTTATTAATTTATTTATTATTTTTTTTTTTACAGAACAACAAAACATTGGACCAAAAACTTATTGGCACCAGAAAAAGTAAAACAAAACCCAAACTAAATGAACAAGAAAATACCAGCTTATTGGCAAAAAACGTAAAAGGAAAGACCAAAACCTTTGGCAGCAAAAGCATAAAAAATAAAATTAAAATTAAAAAAATTTAAAAAATTAAATTTAAAAAATTAAATTAAAAAAATTAAATTAAAAAAATTAAAAATAAAATAAATATAAAAAATAAAATAAAATAAAAATAAATAAAAAAAGGAAGGGGAAAAGAAAAGATCACTCAGGCCCGGGGTTCGTGACACCCGAATACCTAAAGGAGGTATTCCCCTTGGGGGAAAAAAGGGGAAAAGAAAAGATCACTCGGGCCCGGGGTACGTGATACCCCCTTGAATACCTAAAGAAGGTATCCCCCTGGGGGTACCTTGTATTGAATTCATGCGTTAGACACTCCACTCCATGTAGATCTGGTGTTACGAAGTACTTTTCAATTCAGCAGTTGAAGGTAAATACAGCTTTTCATATTTAATATACTTGTAGTATTAACATTTGTGTTAATTTTTGTGAGTCATTATAAATTATATGACGAGATTTTAAACAGGAAGAATTACTCTCGTTTCATTAATATAATTTAGCTTTATTTTGTATTGCGCAATAAACGACGCACGTTATTCCCTTTAATTTTACATAGCAACTCAACTTAACGGAAGCTCTGCTCAAAACCAAAGAAAAAATTCCCGCTGCCAGAATTAAATTATGGCCGAGAAATAACAACTATAACAAGACTAAGGACAAAGCACTTTAAGGGCATGAAGATCCTGCCCGATGGTTCCAGGACATATGTTGAATGCAGGCACTGCACAGGTACGCAACTGGATCCGAAACATCTTTTTAGCTGACCTACCATTGCTGGTGCCTTTTTTAAGATAGACAATGACTGCAACATGGACGTTTTATACTCAGAAAGAGCCATATTGCCAAGGCTGTGATACACGCTTTTGGCAATATTTAATTTTTAATCTCCCTTTTTTGTTACTATTTTATTTCTATTTTGATCACTTCTGCACTTTGTCATACACGACAACAAGAACAACAACTAAACGTTTGATCGATATTGCAGACGAATACTGAAAAGATTTAAAAAAAAAAAAAAAAGAATAAGAAAACAAAATTAATATTATCTAAATAGAACTGGTACATAATTTAATAGAAATAGTCAGATAATTATTGTTTATGATTTGAAATATAGTCTATAAAATAAATTTAAAGTCATTAGTGTCAACAGTTGCTTCCTTTCGATATGAGTCCTGTTATTCTTTATCACGTGGCCTTGAATAAACAAATGAGGTATAATTTAATTTTTAGAAGAAGAGCTGATTTTTAGTATTTACTTGATAATTTATTAGATGATTTACGTAGCATTTATTTAATTACGGTTTATGTTTGAGTGGGCGAGAAAGTTACAGATTGGTAATCATATATATTCAGTTTTTTTTTAACATGCTCCCTCAATTTGTTATGTGTACTCGTAATAATTTTAATTGGAGTTTTTCTCTGTGTCGGCAAAAATCTGTTTTCGGAAGTTCCTTGGTTAAAATATCAGCGGTCATTTCTTTTGATGGACAGAATACCAAATCTATAAGTCCTTCATTTCTGATATGCTTGATGCAATGGCATCGTAGATCGATATGTTTGATCTTCATCTGAAATTTGTCACTAGTTATAATTTTTATTGTAGATGTGTTATCTTCAAAAAGAATGGTTGGAAGATTTTGAGTGAGACTTGAGTTCTAGCTCTTTAAGAAGTTTCAAAATGTTGTTCATCTCTAGAGCTGCGTTTGCGGTAGACCCAAATTCGGATTCGGCCTATGAAATATAAATGCATGTTTCCTTTTTAGTCATGGGGCAATATCCTAATTTGTATAAGTTGCCAGAGGTGGACTTCCTGCCCTTCCTACCTCCTGCCCAGTCTGAATCAGAATACACCGTTAATGTAGGTTCCTTTTCTATGCCTATCTCTAGATTTAGATTCTTTGTGGTTTTGAGATAGTGGATGACTCTTTTTACGGCCGCCATCCAATCCATTTGTCTTGGATTCTCAATGCGGCGGCTTAATATGTTGATTCCAGCAGAAATGCCTGGACGCGTAACAGTAGCTATATATAGGAGTCAACCTAATGCTTTACGGTAGTTTGTGTTTGTTTTTAATAAATTCTCTTCGGTGTCCGCTCTAATATATACGGTATCCATTGGCGTATTCGTGAGCTTTGCATTATTGAGGTTAAAATTTTCAATTAATTGATTAATTTTGTTAATCTGACTTATTGCAAAGTTGCCGTTTTGAAATCTCGTTGTATTTATTCCTAAGTAATAGTTTACCTCCCCGAGATCTTTTACTTCGTATTCTTCATTTAATTGTTTGACGATATTATTTATGTCTGCTTCGCTACCAGAGACCAGAAGGTCATCGACGGACAAAATTATGTAAGTGGTATTATTGTCTTTTTCAATTCATTTGATCAATCAGAGGTCTGCTCCACTTTGTGACAAATCCAGTTTTCCCAGTGTTTCCCCAGTTTTTAGATTCCAGGCTCTAGCAGCCTGTTTCAAACAAAAAATCGCCTTGTTTAATCTACAAACATTGTTTTCTTCACCCGGCTTAATGTATCCCTCTGGTTGTGACACATATATTTGTTCCATAAGATTTCTATGAAGGAACGCTATTTTAATATCTAGGTGATTTACTCTTAACCCTTTATATGCTGCATTTGTAAGGAATGCTCTTATGGTTGTGTAATGGACTACAGGGGCGAACATTTCATCATAATCGCTACCAAATTTTTGTGAGTATCCTTTCGCTAGTAGGCGTACTTTATATTTATCTAGTTCCCCCATTGAGTTATACTTTGCTTTAAAAATCCATTTACACCCTATGACTCTTTCTCCTATCGGGGGTTCGACTAATTCTCACGTTTTATTATTTTCTAAAGACATTATTTCTTCGTGAGCTGCCTTTATCCAATTTCCTTTTTCAACCTGATTCCCCATTTCTTCTACCTCTTTCCAGGATTTTGGTTCAACAATTCTTTCATTATTGACCAAAAATGCTAACCTGTCAGGTGGGACCCCTTTATTTACACGCTCAGATCTTCTAGGTAAACAGGCTTGATCATCCTGATCTATTTGCTCTGTTTCCGAAATGTTGTTTGCTTCAATTTCTACGGTAATGTTTTGTTCTTCCATTTTAGGATCTAAGGTGCACTGAGTTTTGTCAGTATTTGCGTTTGGATTCTGGAAGACATTCTCGAAGAATTTTACCGTTCTAGCGATCATTATGTTATTGTTGTTTGATGCTTTATTCCCATATCCTTAAAGAATTCCTCAACCTCCCTGTTTATGCATTCCCTACCGTTATCGGTACGAATCTCTTCTGGTACTTTGCCAAACCTATTTTTCGTGAATGCGAAGTACTCTTTCAGTTTTGTAGCTACCTCGCTTTTTTCGTTATTAGGTAGATAATAGTGTACCTGGAGTAGTCATCTGTGCCGTTAGGAAATATTATTTTCCTCCAATTGTCGGAGTAGGCATTGGATCATACACATCACTGTGTACAAGTTGTAGCATTTTCTTAGCCCTATGTTGTGTTTCTTTCGGGAATGGCATGTCCGTGAGTTTTGCTTTTACGCAGGTTTCACATGTGTTATCATGCTTACATGCACTAATTTTTATTCCCAGAGCTATTCACTATTTCCTTAATCGCGTCACAATTTTTATGACCTGTGCACCTATGCCATAGTTCAGTGCAATTTTCATTGTTACATTGATATGTAAGATTCGCATTGTCCGATTTTTTTTGATTTTGGAAAATTTAGTTCATACAAATTATTTTTAACTTTTCCTTCTAGGTTTGTTTTATCGATAAGTTTTGTTTGTCGATAAGTTATTTTATACCTGTCGTCTTCAAATATTATTTTACACCCATTCTGAGTTACCTTCGCGACGGACAGTAGGTTCGATTCTAGGTCTGGCACGTACAATACATTTTTCAAGGTTATTTTATTTATTTCGCCTTACGATGTTTGGGTAGTTAATGTTATTTCTCCCGAGCCATGTGATTCTAATTTTCCTCCATTAGCTATTATTACTTCAGATTTATCTTGTTCCTCTAAGTGTGTCTATAATTGTTTATTATTGGTAATATTGAATGAACTCCCCGAATCAATTTTCCATGCTGCATTATTTGAATTTGTAGTCAAAAATGCCAAATTATTCTTTAAGGAGCGCGTCGACTCCTCTATTTTATCATGATTTTCCTGTCGCGTGTTTTCGTTCGTCTCATATCTCTGTGTTTCAAAACATAGTGATGTGTTGTTTAATTTTTGTTTAGGAGGATTATTCTTTTTTTTTTTTTTGTGTTATTGTTTTTATTTTTCAAATGATAACACTCTTATTTACTATGATTTTTCCTTTTACAGTAAGTACAGAATTTATTTTCTGTTTCATAATTATGATTATAAGAATGTTTCGTATTTATTGTCGTAAGTTTCTTTTGATGCGCTTTCATTTAATGTTGTGTTTTCACGCCTACGATTAATGTTGTGTTTTCACGCCTACGATTAAACTCGTCTTTTAATTTATTAGTGAGAAATTCAATAGATAATTCAGATTCAGGCCGAGCTTCGAGAGCTGTAATCAACGTCTCATAACTTAATGGTAAAGAGCATAAAAACAGCGCCACAATATGGTATTCTTTAATATCCTCCCCAATCGCTTTCAGTCTATCTCCAATTTTTAAAATCTTAGTTATGTGATGATGCACTTTACCTCTCTCCTCCAATTTTGAACCGTACAGCTTCCACAACAAATACAGTTTGGAAGAAAGATTTCGTCTTTCCTGAATTGGCATTTCAGGGCATTTCAGGTTTCACTTGCGGTTGATAAATTTTTCACATGAACAATCTGAGAATCATCTATAAACAAGTTAATAAGAGCTCTGGCTTTGTTATCTTTCTTAGTCCATTCTGGATTGGGGGGGCTCTTCCGTTATAGTTTCACATAAATCTTCCTTAATAAAGAGCATTTTTAATTTGAAATTGCATACTTAGTAATTGTTTTGGTTTAGTTTTTCAACAATTTGACTCTTCTTGAAATAAGTCATTTTTTCATTTATTTATTAGAGCTGATAATTTAGTTATTACAGTTAATGTTTTAATATATTCAGTCAATATATAACTTAGTTAATATATAACTTCAATGGGTTCTTTGGAGGATCTACAGGAGTTGACGTTATACCATTAATGCATAGATTTGTTTATTTATATAGAGGAGCACATATCAGTTTCATAATCATTTTGTTATAAAAATGCCTCATTTATGTGTTAAGCATTCTTATGAAATGATAATAAATTTAACCTTCGCATGAAAAGTGAATTGACTTATATATACGTATAAGAAATCATATCATTATACACCTTGATATATAATTGATCTCTTGTTTGAATGATAAACTTCGTCAGTTTAAGTAAATATAAAAATCAATCAGTGAATTAAGTAAGTGAGAAAAAAATTGTCGCTTACCTTGCATTGAATTCGTGCGTTGGACACTCCACTCCATGTAGATCTAGTGTTACGAAGTACTTTTCAATTCAGCAGTTGAAGTTAAATACAACATTTATATTTGTGTTAATTTTTGTGAGTCATTATTAACAATATGACGTAATTTTAAAAACGAAGAATTACTCTCGTTTCCTTAATATAATTTAACTTTATTTTGTATCACGCCATGAACGACGCGTGTTTTTCCCTTTAATTTTACATAGCAAATGAACTTTAGATCGATATTACAGACGAATACTGAAAAGATGTATATATATATATATATATAAAGAATAAGAAAGCAAAATTAATATTATCTAAATAGAACTGGAAAAGGGGCCGCGGTAGCCTGATCGGTAAGAGCAGCGAGCTCGTGATCGAAAGATTGCGGGTTCGGTCCTCGAGCCGGCCGAAGACCGTCGTGTATGCTAATGGCGACTGGTGCACGTTAAATTCCGTCGTGGTCGCAAAGTCCTCCAAGTTCCTATCAAAAATTATACCTCTGGGGGTACCGGAACATGGGTTTAAACTCAGCCTTGTTCCGGATCAAAATTCGAGTTCCTGTTGTTTGCTGGTGCTGCCATCTATCGCCAGCTTCTGAAACTAAGACGTACTTCCTCCCTAATGGGCGCTCCTCTGTTAAACGGAATGACGCACCCCTCCTGCCTTAAACCCGGTTAGTTCCACTACCGGGGCTCGGAATTTCCGAGTGGCATAAGAAACAACAACAGAACTGGAAAAACATTTGCATATAATTTAATAGAAATAGTCAGATAATTTTTGTTTATGATTTGAAATATAGCCTATAAAGTAAATTTAAAGTCACATTAGTGTCAACAGTTTCTTCCTTTCGATACGAGTCCTGTTATTCTTTATTATGTGGCCTTGAATAAACAAATGAGGTATAATTTAGTTTTTAGAAGAAGAGTTGATTTGTAGCAATTACTTGATAATTTATCAGATGATTTACGAACCATTTATTTGATTACGGTTTTGATGTTTGAGTGGGCGAGAAAGTGACCGATTGATGATCATATTTATTCAGTTTTTTTTTTTTTTTTTTTTTTTTTTTTAAGATTTTTAAACATTAAAACTGTGTAGTAACTATCTAGAAAGGTTTAAACCTATAAAAATATCATGATAATAATAATAATAATAATAATAATGATAATAAAATCCCAAATCCAATCCAGTTTTCTAAGTACCAGAACGCAGAATTGTATAACGATAAAAAATAATAATAACTGTAACGTAAAAATTTGAAGACGCAAATTAAATAATATATCACTTTATAGGTGAATAATCTAGATTTTCAGAAAACATATACAGTTTTTTTTTTACTTTAATTTCTAAATTTTCACATATATTTAAATTAAGGAACATAATTGTTTTACTATAACGTGAAAGTAATTTATGATATAATAAATTTACATTGCTATGATAAACACAATGCCGTGTGACAGGTAGATGCTCAAAAAATAGGAATACACCGAGCTGTTAATTTAATTCCCAATTTTCTCCAACCATTATGTAACAATTGCTATTCTATCTTATCATTTCACTTAATTTCGTAATTTCAATATCAAGTACCATATATTTTTGAAGTATGTGAAAATTAAATGATTCGCGGAAAATTTCCTTTCTTTAATTACACTAATTACGGACAAAGACCCCGCTAGTTACACCATAATAAGAGTTAAAGAATATGTAGATCTGATAAGCGGCTTAAATATGTATATTTAGATGTTTCTTGAAGCAACAATTAGAGTTTCAAAATACTGGAAATGTAAAATAAGGAAGATTAGTAAATAATAAATTAAAATCACACTGATGTACTTTCCATATCTGGATTAACTATTTAAATGAAAATTCCTTTAAGCTGACAGTTCATTTCATTATGAAATTATTCAAAATAAATCACCAAAATTTTAATAGATTAATGAAGAAAAATAGATGAACACGAAGATATCTTTTAGTGTCAGGGAATTTTGTATTTAATTATCCTTCATATTAAATTTAATAATATGTAATACCTACTACTTAAATAAAAGCGAATATTGTTTCTTAAAAAGACTAGGGGGCACTGCCCCCTGCTCGCTCCGCTCACCAACCTCCGAGGGAGGCTTCACTTCCCCCTGCCCCTTGCGGTGTTATGATCGCCTATTCTCTTATTTGCCTTTCACGGAATATCAATAGTGCATAGCACAAGACAAAAGCAAAATAAATAAATAAATAAATAAATAAAATAAAAATAAATATATAGAAATCCCCATATTCAATGTTAAATTGAAATACATAATATATATATATATATATATATATATATATATATATATCAACGAAATATTATGCTAGAAATCAGTAATTTTTTTCAGAATAGAAAGAAATTCGTAATATCTAGATCACTTTGCGTTACAACATTAGTATATGAACCCCTTGTCGACTTTTAAATGTTTATCACTATTTGGCGATGATTTTTTTGTTAAGAAAGAAAAAAAAATCGACTACCAAATTTATCTAATGCCTGTACTTTTTACTGTTGATTTTTTTAGTTAATTTAGATTTATAGCAATATTTAATACTCAATACTCTCTATGTACTTTTAATGTAGAGATAGATAATAATTTTACACATTTGAAAATATCTGAAAAAAAAAAAGTTTATTAATATTATTGTTATTTTAATTTGGAAAAATCTCCTACAGCTTCATTTAATTCTCTCCTACTTACTTCTTAAAACAATGTAGGTAGAATCTACTTGATTGTTTATAAAAGTTTTAGGTGATGAATTTTTTTCTTGTCATAATTAGAAATATGAAATGTATTATAGTATTGTCTAATTCTATAATGTTAAAAAATTATTAGAGCTAAATTAGAAAATTCTGTCATTTATAAATGAGTTTGAATTTGAATTTAAAATATTTTTTTATGCCAAAATCTATCCAAAGTATTTTTAAATATGTTTTTAAATAAAAAAGATAATTATACTTTAAAGACCGAAAAAAAAAAAAAAAAAAAAAACGCTGTCAATTTTATTTTCTTATTCTCACACACACAAGAAAAAGGACACATAGAAAAAAATTATAAAAAACACAAGAAAGGGCTAAAAATAAAATTAATTTTTTGAAAGTAGAAAAAAAAAAAGATAAACATTTATTTATTTATTTTTACATCAGTGATCACATTTTAATTTTCCAGTGGAAAATGACGTCATACGATTGAAAAAACATCGATTTCAGAAACTTTTTGTAAAATGGCAAATAGAATACCTTTATAAACCCGACGTTTCTAATTAATAACTTCGTTAATTAACCTATTTTAATATATTAAAATCACACAATCAACTGATTGGGTAGAAAATCGTATTTATTGAAATTTATTTTTCCGACTGAGTGAAAATAATGCCTGGACCGGGCGTCGAACCCCAAATCTTTGACTTACAAGGTCAAGGCTCTACCAATTGAGCTATCCAGGCCGACAACCGGTAACCCATTTTATCATAATTTATTTATTTTGCTCAAATTTGAGAAAAATTATATTTTTTAAGGTTAATTAAACCTAAATAAGGAATATTATCCTTCTTGTACGTAGGACATTCAAATAAAGAGAATGAAATTTGCACTTATATGTTTTAGTGTTTTCTTCAATAGTGAAAAGTTCTTTCCGAGTATAAAGTTTTGCTTTATCTGTATAATGCTTACTTATTTACATGATAGTTCTCCAGAAAGAATTTTCAACCGAAAGAGAAGATAAACCACGCCCCCTAATGTAATTATTAAACGAAGATTCCAGATGGAGGAGGAGCAGGTGAGACACATAACACGCTAGCAGAAGCTTATATATACCATTATATATTCCAGCTGACAAAATATTCGCACCTAGCGAATTCTGATTTCTATGTGCTATTTTTCAGCTGTCCTTTAAATAGGACAATGAGATAAAATGGGTTAAGATGATAGAAGTTTCTATCTGACAAAAATGTCTTCCTTGGAGTACTTCGCACGCATTGATACTTATGATGATGCGGAGAACCGTGCCCTCCACAGAAAAATGCGGCCGCAGACAAAAAAAAAAAAAAAAAAAAAAGTCACGGGTGACAATATATATTTTTTCTTTAATATATAGAGAAAGGGGGAAAAAACTTATATTCACTTTTATGGAAGTTATGCGAGAACCAGAAATTTTAATAACAAACGACTCAAAACATTAACTCTAACGACTTGTCTAAATACTAATTTAAAAAAAAAAAATGAATTGTTGGTCGAGTATCAACAACACTGTCACTTGACCAAATTTGGACATACCCGAATTTTATTCTTTTAATTAATAAGTTGGAGCCTTGATAAGGTTAGCAAATGCTAAAAACAAATTTTATCCGATAATTGCCTTTGTACAATATTACCCAACCTTTCCGATATGTAAGAGAAGTAAATTTTTAAAAACTAAAAATCTATAAAAAAAAAAAAATGACAGCTATTTTTCTTTCTTTCTTTCTTTCTTTCTTCTTTTGTGAAATAAACAATTAGAAAACCATAAAAAAAGAAGGTATATATATATTTTTATCAAAACTCAACTGTAGTATGTGTTGTGATCTAAATATATAAAATTCGGTGAAAATAAACATATTATCTTCATTTTATACAAACAAAAAATCTCCATAATTACAGGCTGATATGGATGGTAATCAAATTTTTAATAATATCGATGAAAATGATTCACTGGAAATAAAGAACATTGTAAAATTAAAAAAATAGAAACTTGTGACTGACACAGAATAATGAGTATTCTTGGCTTATAATGTTAATGTTTGTTTTGCTTTAATTTATTTGATTTTTAAAGAGACGTTAAGCTTTTTATTCTTAAGAAATGTTAATAATTAAAATTTTAATTAAATTTATTTGATTCAGCCATAAAAATAGCTTGTGTTAGTATTCTTAGCATCTTGAATACTCGAGATGACTATGGTACACTTCTATAAATTCACGCTTGTTTTCTGCACTTCTAGAATATGAAAAAGATATTAATTCTTTATAACTAATTCATGAAACAGAAAACAGTTTTTTTTTTTTTTTTTTTTTTTTTTTATGTTATCCATTTGAAAATTTTCCTTGCTATTTCTCATATTTTTCCTTGCATAAGATACTTTGTATATAATCAAGGTTTATATATATTACCTGCAGTAAGCGCAAAACTATCGTCATCATGAAAATGGGCAAGAAGTAAATCATGTAATTATTAGTTTTTGGTTATATACAACTTTTATTTTGCAATATTTTGTGTAAAGATCAAACAAAATAATAACTCTCGTAACGTCTTGCTTTCAATGACAACCTTAAAGTATTTCATCAAGTACAGACTCACATACAGAGAGAGAGAGAGAGATAAACACAGACATAATTCCTTATAAAGGGAATCGTATACAGAATGTACAGAAAAACGTAAAACTGGTAAAAACCAAAGTTAAAAATTTTTCATTCACGAAATACTTTATCTAAAAGAATGCAAAATTTAACTGCTGGTCAAATAACAATAATTGTAAACTTAAAATACCGAGGATGTCAGATGACTTACATACAATTCTTTGTGACTACAGAATCTGAGTTTAATAAAATATACAGTTTTCTTTTTCAAATTTCTGATATCTTCACATCTACGCGTGTGAAAATTTTAGGGCCAGTATGAGTTATTGTGAATGTTAAAAAAAAATAAAGCAATTCCATAAAATTTAATTCAAATGCTCACAATAAAATATAAGAAATAAAACAAACAGAAAAGATTGTAATGTATAGATATTTATTGTAAACTTTCAGTAAAGTTAAAAAACAATACATTTCACCCTGTGTGAAAACTATAAGTTCACAATATAAAAATAAATTCAAATAACCTAAAAGATCTATAATTAAGGAAAAATGTGTCAAAACTGACCCTTTTAAGACTTTAACTTAAATGAAGGTTTCATTTATAAAGGTTTCTTTGAGGAATTAAAGTTAGTATCCTTCCTTAGACGTTTAAGAATCAACCTTTCTAGTTACGAAGTGTTAACATGTATAGTTCTTTTATTATTATTTATTTTTTCAACCTCTGCAATATGGCATTTCTACCTCATGGTTGGGGTAAAAACGGCTGTTATATAAAACCAATGGGGAAAAAAAAAAAAGAATTATTTTAATAAGTTTACTGAAAAATAAAAGAAAAATGCAAAAGACCAAGTGTATACAATATATATGAAACAAATATCATAGATAAGTAAATAAATATAAATTAATTTTTAAGAGAGACAGCCTTGCAGAATTTTGCATTACAGGGGATTTGCTAAATTTGTTTTTATCATGTTTTCAATTAAAATAACAAAAATCCAAGCTATTTTTAAAGTTAAAACTGTACAATTTTTTCTCTCGTGGTTAGTAAAAGATAATATACAACTGACCACGATGGGATTTCGCCCCATAATGTAGAGTACGGTTTTGCTCCGCAGTAGATATCGAAACAAATATGACGACTTTTAAATATGGAACAAAAAGTTGTAAATCACTTTTGTGCTAAAATATGCAATTAAATGCAGTGAATTATACTTTCTTATTTACTTTAAATTTACAAGTGTGATAAATGTCACTATCTTTGTTACCCTTAATTTAAAAAGACTTTTAATGGGAATCTCCAAAACGTCACCGTTGAACAATGGGAATGAAATAATCGAAATACACCTCCAAATGCTTGTAAAGACTGCCATTTACTTATGATGTTTTTTTTTTTTTTTTTTTTTTTGCAAAATAATAGCACGCATCACAGTAAATCGAGGGGGGGGGGGGGTTCGTTTTGTCGCGGCAGTACGGTTTTGCTTCACTCTCCCCTATTTTGCTGATCCACTTTTATTCTTAATCAGCTCGAATATTCTTATATTTATGGATATAATATGTCTGTGCACTGTTAAAAATTTCTGTTAATTTAATGTAAATATTTATCTAGAGTCTCTGTAAATTTACAGTAATTCTTAGCTAAAAGTGAATAATCGAGATTCTTTATTCTGTATTTTTACCTAATTTTATTATTTTATTATTTTATTATTTTACTATTTAATTAAAATTAAAAAGGAATGTTTCTATTTTAGAAAAAACATTTCAAGTCCGAAATATATTCAAACCAATAATTAATTAAATTAATATTAGTTATTAAAATGAATGTATAAAATAAGTTTTTAACATCTCTGTTTATTTTGCTCTGTAATTTTACGTAAGACTTAAGATAATAGATTACACAGAGTTTCATGTTCAAATTTTTAACAGTGTGGCACAAATCAGAATGGGGTTTAAAATATTCATCTTCAACGAAATTTATCCGTGTAATATTACAAATCCCTTCACATGCGACGACAAAACATGCTTAAGCTGTAACGAAGGGGGGTGAGTGCCTGCGCCTCAACTGCACTTCAAAATTTGTTCAAATTTTTAACCTAATTCCTATCATCCAATTGAGCTAATGATTTGTATTCATGTACATTATCCAAATCCGCTAGAATGAAAATTTTATTATATTTCGAAATGAAAGCACGTTTTCACTTTTTTTCCTTTGTATGTGTTATCGCACAAAGTGATTCTAATTATAGTGATCCTGTTCACATATTTTTATAATTTTCATTAAACTTGGTGCATATATAAAATATGGAGCTTACTCCTTTTAGGAATAAGTTATAAAGTTTCTATCTTGTTGCATACATATCAGAATCTCTAAAAAAAATTTTTCTTTTGCAATTTTGATGAAATTGCAGGAAGCAAAACTACATTGCTTTATTTTCAAATAAAATATTTAGAAAATTCTGCATTACATTAAAGATTAAAAAATTCCAGTTACTTGTCTCTGAAAGTACTTTATTATTTCCCTATAATTAAATATGTATAGGGGAATAACAACCAGTAAGTAGGTCACTTAGTTAATTAATTGATTATTTTTTAGTTTTTTAGTTAGTTTGTTAGTCAGACTATTAATTTACTAGTATGTTAGTTTCAGTATATATTATTATCTCTAGATGGAATGATCATAGAGATGTCGGACCAGTTTTAAAATATAATTTGTGATAATGACTTCAACTCTATTGAATTTCAATATCGTTCTTTGAAAATTTTATTTTATTTTTTTTAAATGTTATTTATTTATTTATTTAATTATTTTTAACAACGCTGAAAAGGAAAGATTTTACTCAAAAATGTACTATGGAGATTATCGATACGAAGTGAAAATATTGCTCTTCCTTGACATTCCTGTATTCTTCATTTCGTGTAATAACTTTTGTTTTACATATCATTGTCAACATAATATATATGAATATCATAGAATATCATAAAAATGGATATCATGAATATCATAAAAATATATATTATTCCCTCTTAAAAAATAGATTTAGGCTGATAAAAATAATTTAAATAGAGAAATATATATTACACAAGATTAAAAACACAACTTATAATTAAACAACAGGAATACAAAACAACTTTGCAAACATGGTTATTATGTATATTTCACATTAATCTAGCAGCATCTATTTAAGTATCTGATAGGAAATATTCTGATTAATTAAGACGTATTCATAGAGAATGTAGTTCTAGAGCATAATTCAGGTAATTAATTTAAATCCTACAGCAATTGCATAATATATGTCTTCATCTCATAACATTATTAAGATATCTATGAAATGCACTTATATTAGATGATCAATTTCCTTAAATAACGAATCGGAAATATGTCATCGCTGAAGGCACTTTATAATTTATTTCTTTTACTTGTGGCATTTTATGGATTATGTATAATTTGATGCAAGATGTAATGTCAATATTATACGTCCTTGAAAAAGCTGAATAATATACACATTTTATAAAACTTTCTATTCTCCGTTTTGGAATCGAAATTTCGTCTGCTAAACTGGGAAAAAAAAAAAAAAAAAAAAAAAAAAAAAAAAACTATTTAATAATAATTTTATCAACATAATTTTGATTTTTAATCATTATTATTTTTTAATATTATCAGCATATTTTTTTACTTTCTTTTATGATATATAAGAAAAATGTATTGGACTCGTTAATTATCGATCTCAGATTTTTCATGAAATTATAAGTTTTGAAATATTTTAAACACGGTTTAACCGTTTTTATAAAATGTTTTTTGTTTGATGGTGCGTCTGCCTGTCTCTGTGTGTGCATAAAAAAATTTGGGGAAGCTATATTTCACGAACCAACGAACGAAATTTAACCAAAAATGATATTTTTTGTACTTTAACTAAAATTGGTGCTGATTACGTATATCGCTCAACAAATGGCGTTGTCATCCCATTTTTTCATAATTTTTAATATGGTAGCATAGGTAAAAAATTGTATAAATGTAAAAATGAGAGCAAATTTTAACTTTTCAATCTGAAAAAAAAGTTTAATAGTACTAATCAACTATTTTTTTTTTTCTGTTTATGTAGGATCATCGCACCTCCATCCTCTCAAGGTGTGAAAAATTTAAATAAGCGTATCTTTCAAAAGATCTCGTTAGTAACCTAAAAAAAAAATGGTAAACTATAGATGTGTCATAATTTAAAACAAATGTATAATTTTTTTTTTTTTTTTTTTTTAAACAACAACAAAAATCTTTAAAAGTTTTTTCTCAGATATTGGCGTACGATTCACTTTCTTTCGACAGTTAGTGCTGAAATGAAAATCGTCTGCATCCATCTTTAAAACTAATTTTAATAAATAATAATTGTATTAAATAATTTGTAGTACCTAAATTTGCATAGAAAAAATATTTAAAAAGTTATGTGATGGCTAGAACGTTCAATTTCCTATCAATATTACTCACAGAACTTGTCGATTGTTGCTTGCACACATTACCTTAAAGAAATTATATGAATAAAATGTATTTTATGTAGGAATATCTTAATGATGTATTTTGAAAAAATAACTGAGGTAACTGAATAAATAATATTCTGGAAATTATATCTGGATAAAATATATTCTGGATATTTACAGTAGCATAGACTACCAAGATAACACGTTTTTGTGTGTACAGTGTTGCGCCTCTCCAACCACCCCAGCTAGAAGAGGTATCCTTTCCTTCGGGAATGATATGCTTTTTAAATGAGTATTTTTCATAAGAACTCGTTAGTAAGTTCAAAACGTGTGGTTTAAAACTGTAGTAGCTGTAATATATATATATATATATATATATATTCATTTACATACATACATTTATATGTATATATAACACTAAAAAAAAAAAAATGAATTCGTAAGATGTCATCTAAAGGCTACAAATTGTCTCTGTGGACTGAGGACTATTAGAAAGATATTAAAACTTCTTCACATACCATAAATTTTAAGTCAGCACAACCGGTTTCGAAAGGATGTAGCCTTTCTTCATCAGGTGCAAACACGTGCTACTGCCTTGGAGGCAAAAGCAAGACTTTTTGAATTTAGTTTTGAGGACTATTAGTCTCAATCTGGAATTTTTACGGTGTCATTTTTCGATAGTTGGAAATTTATCGAAATCTAAAATTTATCGAAAATGTAATTGAATAATTTAAAAGCGATGTTATAATAAAAAAAAAATAAGAATAATAATAATAGTCCTCCATCATAAACTAAATTCTGCTTTTGCCAGAATTTCAACAATATATATATATATATATATATATATATATGTTTATATAAATATATATATTTGGAAGAAAATAAAAGAAAATTAATTATAATCAGTAACGAAACAAACACTATCGAAAAAGTTTGTTTTAATAATTTTGAATTAGGAAATAAAAAGGGCGCGGGCAAAATGAAATGAAAATAAGTAAAAAAAAAAATGAATTTAATGATTTAATTTTTATATAAAACATGATCGCGTGCTTTCTTAAAAAGTAGATGTAAAATTTAAAGTTTATATGGTGCGTGTGGCATTTATAAAAATTATTTTAAGAAATAGAATAGAATAAAGAAAGCAACGATGCTGGTTTGCATCTTGTTATATAGTTTGAATTTTCGAATTTTATAGAATTAATATCTACTGTAGGAATAATTTCTTATGTTAAAACTATGGGGAATTGTTATTCGAGCACAAGAGATGCTACTTTCTTTCTTTCTTTCTTTTTTTTTTTTCAACAGGGCAGTATAGAACAAAATTTAGTATAAAAGGTGACAACGAGAATTATTTTTAAGCAATCATTGTGAAACTGAACAGAATTATTGATAATAATAATAGTCAATTGGCAAATAATTTTTGTGTATGTAACAGAATCACTTCCCGAGGTGTAAATTTTCATAATATGAGTATTTTTTAGAAGAATTCGTCAATATCTTTAAAGCGAAAGGTTGAACAATAGATCTGTGATAATTTAAAACAAAGCTATTGATTCCCCTCCCCCATTTAAAAATAAATAAGTAAATGCTTTTCTTTCGCCATTTATTATTTTTATTATTATTATTTATTAATTTTTACTTTTATTATTATTATTATTATTTATTAATTTTTACTTTTATTATTATTATTATGGGAATTTATATTTCCCGGCTATTACCTTTACTTCCATTGTGTGACGTCACTGCTATGTAGTTATGACGATATTACTACGTCACTGTTTGTATCATCCTTTCAATGTATGCGCACGCACCGAGAAGCGCACCTGTTTTATTCAGATGATGTTTAATCGTTGTCGAGGGAAAGACGCTCCCGCTTGGATGTAAGCCAATGTATAATTATGGAGTTGACGTGGAGTGGTCCTGTAAAACACAGACGGTGTTTGCCGCTCGTAAAATGCAGCAATTTAAGTGTTTATGTAATGTCCCCTTTTTGTTTTAAATAAATGTTGTTATGTTACGATGGTCTGTAGCCGTTACCCTATATTTTGGGGGCTCGACCTATCCGGAAATACCCCTAGCATCACGAAAGCCGCTACTTTTGTTTTAAAACAGTAGCGTGAAGACGAAATTAATTTTTTTTTTCTCAAGTGTTCTTCATTTCATCTTGAAATATTCTTCGTTTCATCTACTGGACGGTGTTTTATAACAGACGTAATTTAAAGTGAAAAGTGATTCAGTGTTTGATCATGCTTCATTTCAACATGATTCAAGTTTTGTTCCTGCCGATGATTTCAAATTTACCTGTGTGCTGTTTTCTTCATGCCCGACGTTCTTAAAATGATTCATTTCGATTAGAGTTTGTTTTATATGTAGTAAGAGCATCCTACACAGATTCATCATCATCTAATTGTTCCTGCTTAATAATATGTTTTAATCATCACGGCATAAAGGACTGCCCTTAATGTCAGGTAGGAGCATGCATTTTTTTTTTCTCCTCTTTGTATGATAGTATTAAAAAAAAAAAAAAAAAAAAATTTTTTTTTTCATTTGTAGTTTAAATTTGGATTTAAATTAATTCATTGCCGTTTTACGCCCTTTAAAGATGACTTGCTTGTTGATTTTATATAACTAAAGAATTTTCCCCCCCCCATATTCAATTACTTTCCATGAATAAAAAGATATTCTGTTCCCCAATATTTATTTATTATTCCTAAAAATATATATGTTCTGGTTTTAATCCATTTTTTATTCCCCAATATTTACTTAAAAAAAAAAAAAAAAAAAAAAAGAACAATTTTTTTTTTATTTATTTCAGTATCCTTATTTTATTTTTATTGCATCCTAAAAATGGCCCTTAAATTAGGCGACCTTCCGCTAGTTGCAAATTCTTTGAAATATTCTAAAACAAATACCATAAAATTGTTAAACACACTATTAGGATACCCAACATTTGATCATCAATCGCGTAAACGTATGCGAAATTTTAGCGGTTTTACTGCCGATTTCGACATTAATAAACATCAAGAACAAATTTTAAAATCATTTTCTTTGTCCGATTTTATATCAATCGCTAATTCGCTACATTTAGAACCAGTCGGTAGTAAGGAAAATTTATGTAAAGACATTTTTCATGCACTTACTAATTTATCTGAACTTCAGAAAACATTAGATACTAGTTTTTTGTCAGACGAAGACGATCTCAGTGTAAATAATCGTTCTGTTCAAACCCCCTCTTCGAATGTTCCCACTATTACTTCTGTTTTTGAATCTCAAACCCAAACAGAAACCGAAACTTTCCATTCGAGTGTTCAAAATATTTCTCCGAATGACGCTGCAGACACAATGTCTGATTTGAGTAATCATTTCTGGTTCCTCCTTCGAGATTTAGCTAGTACATGTAGAACTTTTTCTGGAAATGATTCATATTCTATTCGTAATTTCTTTAATGACATTGAGGAACAATTCTGTTTCTTTCCTAGTCTTACCGATCAACAAAAACTTATCTTTGCTAAACGTTTAATTAATGGTTCTGCTAAAACATTTTTATTTTCGCAACGAAATCTTAATACTTACGAGTCATTTAAAGCCGCGTTAATTTCTGAATTTTTGGATACCATACCATCCATCGAAATACATAAACAATTAGAAAACAGAAAAATGCGTTCTAATGAAACTGCTACGCAATATTTTTTAGCGATGCGCGAAATTGCTAACCGCGGTAACTCCATTATTGACGATTCTTCGGTAATTCAGTACACCATTCAAGGTATACAGGGTAACCCCTCTGAGAAAATTCTTCTCTGTGGAGCAAAATCTTTTTCAGAATTTAAAGAAAAATTGCGTGTTTATGAAACTGCTCTTAATACAATAAACTTAAATCAACGAAATTCATTTAATTATAAACAAACATATGACAGTCGAAAACGCAGTACTGGTCACACACAACCAGCTTTCACTCGCGAATCCAAATTTAATATTGGTCCGGCATCTCAAAATAAATTACGTTGTTTCAATTGTAACGATATCGGTCACTTATCTAAATTTTGTCTTAACCGTTCTCGTGGCCCTAGGTGCCTTGCATGTGGTCTTTTTGGACACAAGTCTACCGATTGCCGCCGAACCGCTGCAAATGACGGACCTCCTTCTAGAGATAGAGTTAACACTGTACATGAATCGCATGCTTCTCACATGTGTAAACAAGTTAAAATTAGTGGTAATGAATTAACTGGTTTGGTTGATACTGGTAGTCAGTTAACCCTTTTGAAACATTCTGCATGGATAAAAATAGGTTCCCCACCGTTGTCAAAAATTAATAAATCCTTAACTGGTTTTGGCTTTGCGCGTATACATGTTATCGGTACTTTTAATTCTTTTATTACTATAGACGATCAAGAGTTTTCCGCAACTATTTCAGTTGTACCCGACGTGTCCACATTTTATGATCTTATAATTGGATGTGACGTCATCCAACAAGCGAACATTAGCATTTCACCCACCGGTGTTACTTTTTCTAGTTTTTCACAACAAAATGAGTGTACCGCAGACCCAAATTTTATCATGACGATCACTGACGATAATCCCAAATTTGATATTGGTCCTACTGTTTCACGATATATTCGTAATGACATTAACAAACTGTTGTCGGCCTATAAACCTAATAAAATCAAAACTGCGAACATTGAGCTTAACATCACTTTAACTGACGATACACCTATTTTTCACTCACCCCGACGTCTACCCTTTACCGAACGAGACATTGTAGACGCACAAGTCTCTGAATGGCTTAAAGATGGTATTATCGAACCAGTGTCCTCCCCATATGCCAGCCAAGTTGTAGTTGTTCGAAAAAAAGATGGTAAACACAGAGTTTGCATCGATTACAGGAAGCTCAATCGTAAGTTAGTTAAAGATCACTACCCCCTCCCCCTAATTGATGATATTTTAGATCGACTTCAACATGCCAAAATTTTTAGTACGATAGACCTACGTAATGGATTTTTTCATGTACCCGTAAACAAACAGAGCCGCCCTTTCACTAGTTTTGTAACCCATAACGGTCAATTCCAATTTCGCTACATGCCTTTCGGACTTAGTTCCTGCCCTTCAGTGTTCATGAGATATATAAATGCCGTTTTTAGAGACTTGATTGCTGCCGGCATAGTACTCCCTTATATGGATGATCTTGTAATTCCCGCGAGTAACGAACATGAGGCCGTAGAACGCCTAAAAACTGTTCTTCAAACAGCAAGCGAGTACGGACTCGACATAAATTTTAACAAATGCCAATTTTTACATACCAAAATAGATTTCCTCGGTCACATAATAGAAAATGGTAAACTTTTGCCATCCCCTGCCAAAACTAAAGCTGTTTTGAATTACCTAGATCTGAAAAATGTTAAAGACGTACGTAGATTCCTTGGCCTTACAGGATATTTTAGGAAATTTATCCCTCATTTTTCTACCATTGCAAAACCCTTAAGTGATCTTCTGCGTAAGGACACCCCTTTTCAATTTCAAAATGAACAAAGAGCCGCATTTCAAAAATTAAAATATTTACTTTCCCAAGAAGCAGTCCTCAATATTTTTAATCAAAATTCCCCTATTGAGGTGCACACAGACGCGTCTATAGATGGCTTGGGGGCAGTCCTGTTGTAGAAAAACATGCATGATAATAAATTCCATCCAGTCCTCTATTTTTCGAAGAAAACAAGTGATAACGAAAGAAAATATACTAGTTTTGAACTTGAAGTTCTGGCTGTGGTAGAAGCCCTCAAAAAGTTTAGAATCTACCTCCTCGGAACAAATTTCAAAATTATCACAGACTGTGATGCGTTCGTCAAGGCACTTAATAAAAAAGAAATAAATTCCCGCATTGCACGATGGGCCCTGTACCTTCAAGAATTCCATTACAATATTGAGCATCGAACAGGTTCCCGCATGGCACATGTGGACGCTCTAAGTCGAGCTCCACAATGTTTCATCATCCAAGATAGCCTTCATCTAAAACTCTTGAAAGCTCAGCAATCTGATGAAGAAGTTCAAGCATTAAAAACGCTTTTGCAGTCCACACCCCATGATAATTACATTATAAAAAATAATCTTCTATATAAAACAGTGAACGGTGTTGATTTACTCGTCGTCCCTAACGACTTGCAGAATAGCATAATTAAAGAAGCGCACGAGCGTGGACATTTTGCAGCACTCCGTACCCAAGAGCTAATAAACAAAGATTTTTATATACCTCACCTCAAAGACAAAATCGAAAGTTGCATTAAAAACTGTATAAAGTGCATACTCTATAATAGAAAACGAGGTAAACAAGATGGTTTCCTCCACCCAATTGATAAAGACGATGCACCCCTGCACACATACCATGTTGATCACCTTGGTCCCCTAGCTACTACATCAAAAAAATACAAGCATATATTGGTCGTTGTTGATGCGTTCTCCAAGTTTACCTGGCTGTATCCCACAAAATCTACAGACGCCGCAGAAGTTATTAGCCGACTAGAAAGCCAACGATCCATCTTCGGTAACCCCGCCAGAATCATAACTGATCGAGGTCCAGCATTCACTTCCACTGCATTTAAAGACTATTGCCACGACCAAAATATAACCCACATACCAATTACAGCAGGTTTACCAAGACCGAATGGTCAAGTTGAACATAAAAATTCTACTATCATCGCTGTACTATCTAAACTTTCATCCGACAACCCTGAAAAGTGGTTTTCCCATGTACCTGCTCTCCAACAAATCCTCAACTCGACATTTCAAAGAAGCATAAAGACAACACCATTTGAATTACTATTCGGTACCAAGATGAAAAATAAAGATGACATCAAGATCCTGGAGCTTCTCAACGACGAATCTACAAACACATTCCAGAGGCAACGTGAGGAGCAGCGTATCGACGCGAAAAAACAGATTCGAATAGTGCAAGAAGAGAATCGCAGGCAGTATAACCTTCGAAGACGACCAGCTGCTAAATTCAAAATCAACGATTTAGTCGCAGTTAAACGCACCCAGTTCGGGCCTGGTCTGAAACTAAAACAAAAATTTTTAGGTCCATACAGGATAACCAAAATAAAACCAAACGACACATATGACGTCGTCAAGTGTGACTTCGTAGAAGGCCCATTCAAGACCAGCACATGCGCTGAATTCCTGAAACCTTGGACGGACACTTTTGCAACACTTACTTAACATATTTCTTCAGGACTTTTTATTTTTTTTTTAAACTTAATTGACATAGTTCTTCAAGACTTTCTATTTATTTTTTTTTAAGAACTCTTCCTTGGACATTTTTGTGTGCAACATTAAACTTTTTTTTTAATTATACGTTGATCTTGAACTTGCTAAATAAGAACTGCTGTCATTTTTATGAACTATTTATTTTTTCATGAACAGTCCAGCCATGAAAAATACCTGCCATATTTTTTTTTTCTCTTTTGATGAAAATTATCTACCTATTTTTTTTTTTCTACTTATATGTTATTAACATCTTATCTTATTTTATTTTAGTATTTTGACCATATGATTCAGGTTTTGAGTGTAATATTTACAATACTTTCCATTTGGTAATGTATACAATTTTTTTTTTTAATAATGCAGCTATATTATTACTGTATCTATAATTCTATTATGTAGTGTTGTATATTGTATATTTTTTTTTTATTTCTTTTGTTTTTGTATAATTTAATTTTTTTTTTTTCTTGTTGTTTAATAACCTTCAGGCGAGGCCGCCTGCTTGGTCATGATGGCCGATATGGGAATTTATATTTCCCGGCTATTACCTTTACTTCCATTGTGTGACGTCACTGCTATGTAGTTATGACGATATTACTACGTCACTGTTTGTATCATCCTTTCAATGTATGCGCACGCACCGAGAAGCGCACCTGTTTTATTCAGATGATGTTTAATCGTTGTCGAGGGAAAGACGCTCCCGCTTGGATGTAAGCCAATGTATAATTATGGAGTTGACGTGGAGTGGTCCTGTAAAACACAGACGGTGTTTGCCGCTCGTAAAATGCAGCAATTTAAGTGTTTATGTAATGTCCCCTTTTTGTTTTAAATAAATGTTGTTATGTTACGATGGTCTGTAGCCGTTACCCTATATTATTATTATTATTATTATTATTATTTTTTTTGGGGGGGGGGGCGGTTACCAATAAAAGAACTGGATACGAACACTTTTCCAACATATAAGGATGCACTTTTATGTTGATTCAATAAAAGTTGGAGTTTGCTTTTATAATTTAAGAAAATGACTGCATTTTTTACTTTTGGCATTTGAGTTAGTTCACAAATACAAGAATTATGTCGAAAAGTTTCAATACCAACTGTGTCCCTTTACTAGAATATTACAATTAATAAAATACTACCATGATCCATGTTTCCATTTGAGAAAGTCTTTTAACCGAGAAAAAGCTGAAAACAGCTTCCCCCCCCCCTTTTTTTTTTTAAGTGAATGCTGTATCGCTGATGAAGAATCAACGATCTTGAATCAAAGTTGTTGGATGTTATAGCATGTAAATGCAAAATGAACTTTTCTTGTCTATTTTTTTTTATTTTTTTTTTGGTCCATTTACGGTCATAAGTTTCTGAGAAGAAAATTATCTGCACCTACCACACGTAATAATTTTGATAAATAGTAATTTTAATAAGTATTTTGCACTGTGTGAATTTGTATAGGAAAATACTGAAGAAAGTTCTGTAATGGGCACAACATCCTAGTTTATATTGCAGTCAGATAAATACATATAAATTAGTAGTTTGATGAAAACAATAACATAGTTATTACAATAAGATTGTTTCTTATGTTTTCTTTGATTTTCTTTCTTTATTATTGTTATTGTTCAATGGTAAGGTATTTATCGCCCCATTATCTCTTTAATATCGCTCATTTGTCTAAACACTCTACTAAATTACTACTTCTGGATATTACTGCATTAATATTAGATGTAGTTTAGTAAATGAAGCAATAATTTAGATAAAATAACAAATTTTTTGGAAATTTTCTAAATAATATTGACTCAATTTTGAAAGACATATCTATGCGGCAAACGGTTGTTTTATCTTCAGTGCTTTTACTTTTAATATAAGACATGCAGCTGCAGATTTTATAAATTTGTAATATGTAAATAAAAGAAAATACTTATATCATTCGAAACTTGTTTTACAAATCAAATATATTTTTTCTTCTCAAAGTATATTTTTAATTGCCATTTTTAATTACAAAATAATAAACAGCTTAGATGTTTTTTGCATCTTCGCTTAATGATGAGAAAAACAGTTTATTTTTAATCGATCATTTTTGTAACAATGAAGAAATTTAAAATATATTTTTATTCTAGCAAAACATTTTTTTTTACTGATATCTTTCATAACAATAATAATCTATTAATTTTCTTAATAATTAGGACAGAATGAGAAAAAGCAGCATATTATAATTTTTTACAACGGGTAATTGTGTAGGTTTCGCTTTAAATTTACTTTTAATAATGAATAATCTTTATACTAAGAATTTTTACTTCGCAGAAACACATAACATTTTCATGGAATTATGATTACATGTAAGTTATCTATAAGTTGTAAGTATGTATATTAAATTCATATATTTTGATAACTGGGTATTTCTTGTACATGAAAAGTCAATATTAAAAGAGAATTTCATAAACAATTAAGGGTCATTTTTGTACTATTGTATAACTTGAATGCAACTCTCTAAATATCTGTTAAGTTGTATAAGCAATAATGCGCTTGAAAGGCCAACATGTCTATTAGAAATTATCACAATTAGAAAATTTTCGATTTATGTTTAATTTGTCCCATACTATGTTCCACCAGCGACCGAGTGGTTCTGCGCTCAAAGCTGGTAGATCAGAGGTGCTGGGTTTGATCCCAGGTCGCGCTTGTTGGCCGGCGTTTTCCGTTGTTTTCTCCAAAACATGCATAAATACAAACTAGGAAACCTTAGAAAGACCCCCTTGCAGGCACTCCCCCTCAGGCCTAAGACCCTTGGGCTATCAATCGGCGTTAATACTTACAATCCAACCCAATCCAGCCCATCTCATACTACCCTTGTCTTCCTAAATTAAGCAAGAACTAGCATTTCACTCCCTTTCTTTTTATACACTTTAACGGAACTTTACGGGAACACGAAATTTGAAAGACACGTATTCATCAAATATTTATTTGCATTTTATATTTATTATTACTTAGATTTTGGGAAACATTTATAAATATTAACTATTAATTCCTTCCAAAAATACCTTATGAATGAAAGAAAATTTTGATTGATTTTGGAAAACAAATTTTCGAGAAATGCCTTCAAAAATGCAGATACTTTCTAAAATTTAACTACACTGTTTTTTTTAACTTTGTTTCTTTATTACTTTTATTTTTTTATTTATTTAACTTTGATATGTGGAAAAATGTTTTAGAAAATCAAGATATGATTATGAAATTTTAGATGAGATAAAATGTTCGATGCTCATTTTTCAAATTACAACTATGTTTTTTTGAAAAAGTTATTTTTATTAAAAAAAATATATATATACATATATGTAATAAAGAGATAAATTGAGGTTTAAATTTAATATTTGGAAGCATATCTAATGTTTGATCATTATACTACATTTCCATAAATGATCGGACACATTCTGTATCAGACGTTTTGTTGAATAACTAAAGAACCTATTGACAAATTTTTCTTAAACGTTTGGTGTGTAAAAAACATATTATATCTCACATATTTCGGCAAAATATTTGTCCCGAAGACATAAAAGATACCAGTAACATGTTTAGGATCAGCCTGTAAAAAGTAAAGCTTGAAATGCGTTCTGGTTGTAGCATGTGATTACAAGGCTCCTTCTAATTATCTATATTCATTTGTATGAGACTAGCACATATATTTATGGAGATATAAATGATACTGTTTTAAATTACGAAAAAAAAAAAAAAAAAAAAAAAAAAAAGCCTATTTTATGATTATAACGTGCAAAGTATTCAACCTTATGAAAATCTTTTTTTAAGAAAATACGCATGATAAATTATACACAACGTACTGTATACATAATACAAAAATATCAAATATCTAGTGAAATTTAGGAATTTTTACTAAATAATTTTAACTGCGCATCCATATTCGTTGACAACATTTCGTGTTTCTAGTTTATTAGTTAAATGTATTGAGATACTTACATGAAAAGTCCTAGCAAATATCTCAAAAATTCAAAAAAAAAAAAAAAAAAAAAAAAAAAAAAAGGTTTTAGTAGACAGAAATAAATAAATTTCAGTTCCCCTTTCTCTCTCTATCTCAAAAAAAAAAAAAAAAATTATAAAAGGTTTTACTTAAATTTTTATTTTGATTTACTCAATGAAAATAAAGTGTTCGTTCTTTCTAAATACATCATATTTCCTTACATGATTAATATTTTTATATTCTGATTGCAGTATGCTGCGTCTAATTTAGTATGTCAAGTTTCCTAAACCTGACTTTGCTCTGGGTTTAGTACTCTACAAGTCATAAAAAAAAAAAAAAAAAAAAAAAAAGCATTTTTTTTCGAAATTATTTAAAGAAACTTTTATATCTCCATGAACATATGTCTTTGTCTCATACAAATGAAAAGAAATAATTACACGCAGCGAAGAATTACATTGTATATCCAGAATGCATTTAAAATAATACTATTTACAGAATCATCACAAGTATTCTGTTTTTAACTTTAGTTTTGAACATGTCCCTTTTTAGATTTCCGGGCAAAAGTTTCGCCGAAACATATTCTTCATATGCGTAAAGTTTCGAGATAATTCATGTACTTTTTGCGGTATTTCCAAGACGTGTATGATTTTTTTTTTTTTTTTAACTTACCTTCAAAATGCCTTTACCTTTAACCTTCAAGAGCTGTAATTTTTTTTTTTTTTTTTTGTTTAATTCAACGTGTTTTCTATGCAATGTTTTTAAACAGATACATATTTGGTTGGCAATATTTTGGTAAATTTAAAATCCATTGTACCTTTAAGTCCTTGATAAAATCGTACAGATATATTTAAAGAGTACAATTTAAATATATATATATATATATACAACAATACCTATAGCATAAAATCATATTCATAAAAAAAAAAAAAAAGTTACACAAAGCTTCTCATATTTGTAAAACATACTTTAAACATACTTAAAAAAAAAAAAAAGAATAAAGCTTATATATTTTTTTCCCAATACATTATTTCAAGATTGTATATATATATATATATATATATATATATATATATATATATATATAAGTTTTTATCGATGTTCTGTGTCTTGTCGGCAGCATTTAGTGCATGAAAAAGTCAAGTCAATATATGAAATAGGTTCTTCAAAATAACCAAAATGACAAACATAAATACAAATAAATCAATAAAATATAAAAGGGCATTTTATTATAGAGCTATTCCATATATTTTGTGTTACATAAGATTATTGACATCCATATATCTTGTTTTTTAGTTTGCAGATGACTTCATTCTAAATAGGATATCAATTGATATATTTATAGTGTTAGAAGTTATGTAATATATTTATATACACGTGCATTATTGTTTTCTATTACAATATCTTTTGTTTGTCAAACGTAACTTTTTATTTTGATAATATGCAAATTTATTTATATCCTTTACAATCTAAAAATGTAGTATTGTGTAATCTATGTCACTGCAGCGATATATAAAAAGTGTGCTTTTTTCTTTTAGAATTATGTAAATTTGGTTATGAGTTAATTATAAAAAAAAAGCCACTTGTTTTATTAAGTATTTAATAATTAATATAAATTAATGAATTATATTATATAATGTTATACATGTTTATGGAAGTTGTTTTTGTTTTGAGTCTCATTTATTATTTAAAAAATAAAGTTTAAACCTATTTGTTTTCTCTCTCTCTCTCTCTCTCTCAATATATATATATATATATATACTCTATATATAGACTATATTGTAATTTCCTCATTTTGTGTTGCAGTTTCTATAGAGTATACTGCAGCAAAATTAATATGTGTTATGGTTAGAATGAGGTGGTTAGTATGAAAAATTGTGAGGTGCTGGTTAGCATATATGTGACTTGGTTAGTATGAAAATCATGCTGATTAAGTTTAAGTGCATAACCGCGGATTAGTGTTTTTCCAGTGATAGAAGGGCTCTACCTAATCTTCTATAGTGCATAAATGCAATAAATTAGAAATGTGACATGATTTTTCTAAAACCTACGCTCACGCACATTGACTCTATATTGGCTGATAGGCAGCGCTATAATGCCACACTTTTCGCAAGGTTGCAATTTTAGAATGACTATATTTTAGCTTCCATAGTGTTTAAATAAACTAAAATTGACAACTTTCATAAAAAAAAAATATATTATTCAATTTCGGTGAATATCGGCTTTTTATGGGCATACCTATTTGTAGCCTTATTCAAGATTTCCGTATTTTTCGAAACACTACATTAGAATGATATAGAGGAATGTATGTTAATGACAGCATCATACTAATATGCATTAATTATGAAATTCAAAATGCGTATTTCGAAGGAATATCATATTTTTTTCCATACAAATGTTCCTTAGATTTGTAATTGCTTTCTTTAAAAAGAAAATTTCATATGACGTGCAGTAAGTACTCAAATTTTAATCCCGAAAATTGTTATCTGAAATTGTTATAAAGTTTTTTTTTTTTTTCAAACAGAAATTCCTGGATTTACTAATTTGTTTTTTACGAAGAAAAATTTATATAATGTGCACTATTCGAATCTTAGCATCTACAATTCTTATCAAATTTATTATACAGCTCTTTGGTACAAAAGAATCATCTGTGAGGGCCACATCACATTATTTGTATTAATTATAAATTTCAAAATACGTATTTCGAAGGAAAATATTTTTTTTTTTCCGTACAGAATTTTATTATATTTACAGTTTCTCTCTTTGAGGAAAAAAAAAAAAAAAAATATATATATATATATATATATTTAACGTGTACCAAAAGAATTTCAGTGTATCTAAAATAGTTATAAAAATTATTATCTAAATTTGTTAATTAGCCCGTCTAAGGTTTTCCTGATTATTCAAATCAATTTCTATATTAGAATGATATAAAATAATGCTTTGGGATGGCCACACCATACTTAGTAGTAGTACTTAAAAAATCAAAGTACGTACATTATATATATATATATGTATATATATATATATATATATATATATATATATATATATATATATATATATATATATATATATTACATGGAAGTTCCTTAGATTTATGATATTTTTCTTTACGAAGAAAATTTCATATAAGGTAATTCCGGGACAGATGCCCCACTTAAGGAAAGGGAGCTATAAAATAAATTAGGTATTAAGAATGACACGGAAAATTTGTGAGAAATACACAATATATATTGTTTATTAATACTATAAGTAGTTTTTTTGTACCGTATTGTAAATTTTCCAAAGAAAAAAGTAAAATTGCCGCACTACTGTATTTGACCATCTTTCCCGAAGTTGCGGGTGAGATGCCCCACTCACGTGGGAGAGATGCCCTACCTGTAAAAAACATAATAAAATGTTTTAACAATGGTCAATAGTTTATAACAATTTTTCAGTAGTTTATAACATATGAAACGTAAACTATTTAAAAAAAAATACGACCTTAGCATTAATTTATAAAATATTAAGATATTTAGCTACCATAGACAAGATGTAAGACACATAAACTATTTAAAAATATTTCAAATATATATATACATATATTTCTTTAATATATGGAAAAATTTCATATTTACAGCTTAGAAAGTATAATAAAAAAGCAGCCATTCTTGCTTCAATTCAGCCATTCTTGCTTCTAAATTAAATCGATTCTTGAGACCTAGTTTTTCAGCAAACTGAAATGCAACTGTCCTAATTGTCTCTCTGACAGGTGCAAATCCACATTTTTCTAAACGTTGTATGTGCTTGACGAGATGTTTTTTGTTTTCAACTCCAAACACTCCTTGTGGCCCCAAAGAGCTTGTTTTGGTATTATTACCCGTTTTTCTTCGACGACGACAAAGTGTCCGAGAAGGAATTCCATAGTACCTAGCAGCTTCATTGACACCAATTTTCCCTGCTTCTAGTCTCCTGAGAGCCTCTTTTAAATCGTCTTCTGTCCAGGTCTCACGAGCTGCTCCAGTATTTTTTCTTTTGTACACTGTAGGCATCTTTCCTGAAACAAACAAGAAGCACCGAACAACTGCATGAACAAATACAATAATATACACTCACTGGCACAATTAACCGCCCACCTACAGTTTCGTTAGCACCCAAGTTTTATTTATGTTATATTTTAAATGTCAATATTCAGTTTAAATGTCAAAGGTCAGTCTGACATACCTGTGCGTTTTCTGCTTTCTTATCTGAGTTTAATCTGTATTTTTGAGATTTCGTTTTGAGTTGCCACTTCTAGCGATCACGCGAATTCGAATTTTATTTGAAGAATTTTAATCTAAATTTATAGTTGAAAAAAATATTTTTAAGTTGAAAAATTTTCCATTTACAAATATTAAGCATTTTATAAAAACAATATGATTTAAAATATATTAGTTTAAAATTTAAACAATTGAAAGACTTTTCTCCCTGAAAATGTATGTGGGGCATCTCACCCGAATATTATCTGGGGCGTCTATCCTTTTGGTATGGGAGAGATGCCCCGGAAACTGTTTAAAGTACAAGACAGCAAAAATGGCCGCACAATGCCCGAAGTCGACTGATCAACTTCTTACTACAGGTTTTTAAGCTTATATAAAAAAAAATCCCTACTTATTAAGTAGTGCCTGCCTTACAATGCAACATCACTCTTATAACAGAGTAGAAAAAACATGGTACTTACTAGAAATATTGTTGTGGTAGCAGAAAACAAAGAAATGACTTCACGTAACTTCCACAGCACACTATTCAACATCTATCTGAAATAATAATCGGACTCGCAGAGCCATCTAACGTTACGTCTCGAAATTACATAAAGTGGGGCATCTCTCCCGGTGGGGCAACTCACCCGGAATTACCTTAACGTATAATGAGCACCGCTCAAATATTAATATGTAAAATTGTTAGCCGAATAGCTCCCCTAAAAAGCACACTTATCCACAATACATCCTTAAAATGTCCATTTCATTCTCATGATGTCCTATAAAGGTCTTTTTCGTCCTCAGGATATCCTATAGATGTACTGGGAAGAAGATGTGCTGTTAGGTTCTGTTTAGATTTCTCTCTATTAAATAGCGCTGAAATATATGAAGTATATGCAAACTGTAACTTTCATTTAATGTAAATTTAAATGGATTTTTAAAGCATATTTACTATTTTTATATAAATAATCTTTCTTTATGATTCTGAGTTTTCATTATGTTTTTGTATACAATTACGAAATGTAACTCATTAGCAAGCGAAATCTAACTATTCGATATATACATAACTCAATAGTAGCTGCGTCCTATTTTTTGTATATCAGTATTTTTTAATGGTAAACGTTGTTTAATTATTGTAAAATTTCTGTGATAAAATGAAGAAGAAAATACTCCAAAACATTTGTGGTTATTAAAACGTAGGGTGATATTGTTTTCGATAACTGTAAAATCAAATATTTTTCAGATTCTATACAATTTATTTATTAATGTCTAAACATTTTGAGTATATAAATCTCATCTATACAAGAGAAGGCTATCTATTGCATAAAACCATAGATATAATTCTATGGCATAAAACCAGTGTCACCAAAAGTAACATATTTTATATTATTATTTTTTTTTTTTATCATATACATAATTTCTGATTTTTCCTTATTTTTTATCTAAATCAGATCGAGATACAATAGAAATAAATAATTTATCTGTTGAGAAATATTTTGTAATTAAATACATATTATGTCATTTAAAGAAATCGTATTCCGTAAATAATTTTGAAAGTTGTTCGTTTTTATAAAATTTAATTCACCACTTCACTCACCTTTTAACGCTTCATGTATTAGTAAAAATTATAAAAATGTGTATTTGTTTTTTTGTCAATATTTAATATCATATGAATATATGAAATACTTTTATCTATTTCCTATCTCTATTCGAAAACGTCTAGTGCATGAAAAAAAATCATAATCTGAAATAAGTTCTGAAAATAACTGAAACGACAAACATAAATAAAAATAAATCGATGTATTAGAGGAAATTGTTTGTATTGCATAAAATGATGTTCTGTTATAAACATATTTGGTATATTCTGTGTTAGGAACGATTTTTGATATATATTTATATGTATATTTTCTGGTATGTCCGTTTGTCAGTTGACGTATTTCCAAGTGGAATACTGCTTGATATTTGTATTGAGTTATATACTACACAATGTGTACGTTTCAATACTTATTTAAAAAATATCGTCTATTTCTCGCACTTACCATTTATTTTTAATTCAAATTTAATTGTATACTGTAAGTCTCAAAATACAATATCTCTCCATCATATACAAATGTTCTAATATTTTTTAATAAGATATTGCATATTATTGGCCATGAAAGAAAAGAAAAAAAAAAACTCGGCATTTCCTCATTCGTAAAAGAAATGTTATATTACGCATTATGCAAAGATTGAGTTTTAAAGGATTTGTTTTAAGCCTGCTAACTTTCTATTTATCAAAAGAAATTCTCGCTTGAATAGTTAAAATTGTTTTGTATTCTTTTTCTTTCAATTTATTATTATTATAATTATTATTATTATTATTATTATTATTTGTATTAATTATAATGTAAAATTTAAAAAATTCAAATATAACTATTATCAAAGTAAATATGATATTTCCCGTACGTTATTATATTTAAAATTTCATTAATTGTGGCGAAAATATTTATAGTTGCATGTACTTATTAAATTCTTGGCAAATATATATTTTTTCAAATTTTCTAAATAATAATAATAATAATAATAATAAAGAAATGAACTGTGATCTCTAAATAGAATTCATATATTTTCTCTCATTTAAAAAAGCTGGTTAACGTTTCTTGGTTAAAAATATTAAATATATTTTTATTGATATAATATATATGCTAAATGTAATCTTTTGAATCTTAATTATTCAAAAGATTTTCAACTTTATAAGTTTTTCAATTTTTAAACAATTACGTATATCACTTAAGGGGTTATAGATCATCACAGTTTTGGGACAATGGCTGAATATATTGTTATATTCATTAGTTATATTCATTATAGTCTAATATATTGTTTTAAAAAAAAATGCAACATCCCCAAAAAAAGGACAATGGTAATGACACACACACATACCTATATATATACTTACATATTTATTAATTATGTTTTAATATGAGTCTTAATATAAATTATGTTATTTTAAATGTTAAGAAACGTAATATCTCGGTGTACTAAATCTTCCTCGTTTATCTAAATATGAAGTTAGAAATTCGAAGAAAATGTGTTTCTAAAATTATAAACCGTATGTCATACCACGTTCAAATAATTTGATCTTTGAAAACTTTGATAAATTACATTAAGTATGATGCGAAGGAAACGAACTGAAACACTATTCTATAATTTATATTTTTCAAAAAGTATTCGAAATTACATACTTTAAGTCTTCCTGAGTTTACAAACATATGAATTTGAAGTGTTGTCACGAAACTGCATGTTGAAGAGTTGTGTTCTTGGGATTCTTTAAATTAAACATTGGTAAACTCTATCTTTATAAATTAATCTGTTAATAAAGGAATGAAAAATTTTATGTTATAATCATATATGACAAAAAAAAAAAAAAAAAAAAAAAACTAGTAAAACACAGAATTATATGTATAAATATTTATGTAATTTAATTAATTTTTATTCCACTTTTGTCCACTACAGCTTAAAAAGCATATGCTTAGTAATTATACTGAATTTACATTTTCATTTGTTTAATATTTTTAAACGTATACAATTTCAGTTCCTTCGACTCTAAATTTAAAGGGTCAACTTAAATTTATTATTTTTATTTTGTTTTCGGTAATTTTAAAAATGGTCAGGTAAAATTAAATAATTTACGTTATCTATATATTAATAGGCAAGCATAAAATTTGTTGTCCCTTTTTAACATATTAATTATGGGAGTAGAGGGTTGAAAATGGTATCATTCGAAAGGTATGGTTAGCCGGAAGGTGCGAATACAAATATTATTTTCTTACGATGTCAAGAAGGTATTTAAAAATACATTTATTTTTTATGCATTTTCCCCCATTTTTCCCTTTACATTAAAAAATACCTAAAAGTAGAAAGTTGTTAAATCTGGCAATTTCATAAAGCCCAAATAAAACCATAGACACAGTAATTTGTATAATATAGCCTCACTATACGCAAGCGAAGTGATGACGTCACTGTCTGTCCATGGAGCCATGAAAAAGATTTTCTATGTTATCGTCCATTGGATTTTTTGTAAAAAATTATTAAAAAATAACGGAAATTATCTGCCGATTTTAATTCCGATATTTGGGTATAGTTATATATAAGTTACTGTCTACATGTGTTTGATTGAGTTATTTTTTCTGTAAAATTGATAAAATTTTAATTTAAAATCACAAAACTCCAGAAAAAAAAGGCAAACTTCCAGTTTCGAATGTAAACATAAACATTTCATTTCAAAGGGTGATATTTAAACAATAAATATTCAACTAATATACTAAATAAAAGGAAAATGGATTTGTTACTAACTGCTGCATGTATAAGTAAACGATACGGAAAAAATTCCGATTTCCGTTTTTTGCTGAATTTACATGTTTTGAGCTTCCTTTACGTTTCAATTAACTGAAATTGGCTACTTATTTTTTAAAAAAGTGTCTTTATTGCTAGCTTTTGTGGGTAGAAGAAGCAAGTAGAAGATACATAAAAACTTTTGATTTCCGTTTTTCAATGAATTTACACGTTTTGTGATTTCCTTGCATTTTAATTAAGTGAAATTGACTACTTATTTTTATTTTTTAAAAAGTAGATTTATTATTCTTTCCTCTGAATATATAAGTAGAAAATATAAGATTAAGAAAAGTTTTAGTTTTCGGTTTTCGATAAAGTTACACGTTTTGAAATTTCCCGAACTCAATTCGACCATTTCTGAAAAATATCTTTTTTTTTTTTTTTTTTTTTTTTTTTTGTACAAACACTGTACTTTATGAACCAATCGAATTAATTTAACAGAATTTGATACTTGGTTGGGCCTTGGTTTGACATGGTACCTATTAGCTTCTGGGCTGTATCACACAACAAGGGGCGTTTTCACGTTGCGATTTTCTCTCATTTCAGGAAAGGCTAACATCTACAGAGAGAAATAGTTATATTAAGTAAAACTCTGCTGATTCAGTTAGAGTGAATATCGGCAAACAATTGCCACAGCTGTGTTGCAATTGCATTCCGTTTAGGACAAGGCAATAACTTTGCTTTGCCTCGGTTTGCAAAAAAAAAAAAAAAAAAAAAAAAAAAATGGTCGAGTTTCGACCACTGGGCGATACTAGTTAATATTATTATGCTAATAGGTTTTGACCATTATTTGAAAAAAATAAACAACCTGTGACAAAAAAAAAAAAAAAAAAAAAAAAAAGAAAGAAAGAAAAGAAAGAAAAGAAAAAAATATTTTATTTAATCATATTAAACTTAAAAATTCCGTGAATACTTAAATATTTATATTAAAGTTTATAATAACGTTTAACTAAGATATGGCTCATTCATTGTGAAAGTGGATTATCACCTTGTAAGTGGATTTTAAAAAAACGAGTTTTTTGTTACTTCTGAGCGTAGGAAAATAACACGAACATTCAGCGAGTGTTATCGACTTTATTAGCGTTTAATACAAATCAGTGTTATAAGAATTTATAAGAAAATTAATTTGAAGTACCTTAGAATCTTCATTTTTATAATGAATACTTAGAAATTTTATTTCTCTGAAAAAAACACGTAATGCCATTTATGGGATTTTAATGCAATTATTGGAGTTTATTCCCTTTTATATTTAAAGATATGACTAAATGGGATTTAAAAAAAATAGGGGAGAGTGGGGATGAATGGGACATTTTTCATGTTTTTACTGATAGCGTTCAACATAGTTAATTCAGAATTTTATAACATTGCTCATAAGTACACTTGCATATAAACATACTAACTTTAATAAAAATATATCATTTTTAATTAATAATATATTTTTTGTTTTTTTACGTGCATTTGCATTGTCCCATTCATCCCCACCTATGGGACTAGAGTTAACAAAGTAAAGAAAACAAAACGAAAAGTAAATAAACTTTTAAAGTTAAATTGGTTTATGTAATTTTATTACACACTATGAATTTACTGAAATTAACATAAAATGATATATTGACTCAAATTAACATCAAAAGACAAAAGTACTTTGGTTCGCACAGTTTCTAGTGCTCTAGGCTTTGGTCATTTAATCTAATAAGATCTAATGTAAAAATAAATAAATAAATAAGAAACTAGAAAAGATAAATCATTATAATAGAGTACAAATTAACCAGATAAGTTTTTGTTTCCGACTGATCAGGAAAAATCAGCATTCTATTCTGTATTACTTTAATAATCACCAGGATTTATTTAATTAACTTGATTGAAATTGTGATTTAATCAAATTATTATCAGTTTATTTATTTAGTATTATTTTTTTTAAATTATTGATTTAAGTTGCATTGAATATTCTAACTTATATTTTTTTTAAATTATAATTATTATAAATAAAAATCAGAACAATTAATTTCAATCTATTTTTCTCTAAATCCATGCTACTTTTATAATTCAATGTTATAACTACTGAGCTACAGGTTATAAAAATATTGAAAATCTGTTTAAGATTTGTTTTAATATAATTCTTATGTACATTTTTCAATTAGCACATGGTGGGGAATGTCCCATTCATCCCCATTCAAACTCTCGCATTCATCCCAACTACCACATGATCATATAAAACAGGAAACTGGTTTAATGAACAATTGTCAATACTGTTTTTTAATATCATAAACACAATGAAATATTATGTCTTTTTACTTATGTCTTAATTACTATCTAATTGAATCAGTAAAAACTTACTTCGACAGCTGAAAAAACACTTTAATTTTTTTCTGCCCTTTTATGGATAGCACAATTCTGAAACTACACTTGATGAATAACATCAGTACTGTCATATATCAGAAAAAATATCAAGTTTCCGGTGCGTGCAAAACATAAAAATCTAGCTATTGTCCCATTCATCCTGCGTCCCATTCAACCCCACCCTCCCCTACATATTACATATTTGAAAAAATATGTTGCTACACTACTTTTATAATGATTAGGGTGGTTCGAAAAAAACTTTTTTTTAAATTTCAGATCGCTATAGTGCGCAAAAGTTGCCATTGGTATAGACATGAAAAAAGCACTAATTATTATTTTTTTATTAATTTGTCTTCCGGTCGCGCAATGCCATCGAAGTTAGCAAAAAATTGTGAAAAACCTTAATTTTTCATAATTTTTTTAAGCACGCCAGATGGTTTTAATTGCGTTTCTATCCCATGAATTAACTACTAAAAGTATGTAAAATCAATATATATGCACTTGTTATACATTTGTTTCATATCTTCCGGTCGCGCAACATAGTACAAAATGAGTAAAATTAGTAGTTTTTTCAAAATTTCAAAGTTTGACTGTTTAGTACATTTTAATCATACGACTTCTAGAAACGCTATAGTTTAATTCTAGTACAATAATATATTTAAAATCCAAGCATTGTAGATAAATATGGCTATAAGATAGACGTGGCGTACGTGACGAATGCCAGCGATGCGCGCGCAGCGCTGCCAGTCGCAACCATTATCGTTTCCCGCTATTTTCTTCAGTCTGCTCATGCCGCTAGTTCTAGTCAGTACTAGATTGTGTTGTGCTTAAGTCCGTATTCTACTTTTGTGTTCAGTGTTTGTACTTGAATACGACAGTTATTGATACAATGGATGTACCAATGAAAGTTGGTATAGGTACAATAAATAGAAAAGATTTTGAGTGCCCTATTTTTGGTCGCTCTCGAAACTTGTTGCACAACAAGCTTCCTACTCATGAAAATGTCCTTCGCTGCTGCTTTCAACAGAGATTTAACCTAGCTGAGACAATAAGCAGCAAGAGTGTATATTTTTCAAGAGTAGCCTCAACAGTAGCAAAGAAAATTATCGGTTTGTGTGATAAAGCCTCGATCCCAAGTGTTACGGAGTACAGAGTCATCTAGCTAATTAGTTCTTACTACGAATCTTACAGTAAACTCAAAAAGTCGTTTCATCGTGACAAAGATAAACCAGCATTCAAACTTAAACTTGACAATTTCAAAGAGAAAGGATGCTCTCTTTTTGATGTCGCGGCGTGTAAATGTGCAAGTACGTAAACCTTAATTCAAAAGGTGGAATATTTTTTTCTCATTCACAAATGCAGTTCACACTTAGAGGACATACACATGTATCTGAAGATTTCTTACATGAACAGTCATTAGCAACAATTACACATTTACACGCCGCGATATCAAAAAGAGAGCATTCTTTCTTCTTCAAATTGTCAAGTTTAAGTTTGAATGCTGGTTTATCTTTGTCACGATGAAACGACTTTTTGAGTTTACTGTAAGATTCGTAGTAAGAACTAATTAGCTGGATGACTCTGTACTCCGTAACAGTTGGGATCGAGGCTTTGTTATATAAACCGATAATTTTCTTTGCCACTGTTGAGGCTTCTCTTAAAAAAGATACACTCTTGTTGTTTATTGTCACAGCTAGGTTGAATCTCTGTTGAAAGCAGCAGCGAAGGACATCTTCATGAGTAGGAAACTTGTTGTGTAACAAGTCTCGTGGGTGACCAAAAATAGGGAACTTAAAATCTTTTCTAGGTTTTGTACCTATACCAACTTTCTTTGGCACACCATCTGTCGTATTCAAGTACAAACATTGAACGCAAAAGTAGACAGAAAAATAAGGACTTAAGTACAACACAATCTAGTACTGATTCGAGCTAGCGGCATAAGCAGACAAAAGGAAATAGCGGGAAACGATAATGGCTGTGACTGGCTGCGCTGCGCGCGCATCGCTGGCATTCGTCACGTACGCCACGTCTATCTTATAGTCATGTTTATCTACAATGCTTGGATTTTAAATATATTATTGTAATAGAATTAAACTATAGCATTTCTAGAAGTCGTATGATTAAAATGTACTAAACAGTCAAACTTTGAAATTTTGAAAAAAACTACTAATTTTACTCATTTTGTACTATGTTGCGCGACCGGAAGATATGAAACAAATGTATAACAAGTGCATGTATATTGATTTTACATACTTTTAGTAGTTAATTCATGGGATAGGAACGCAATTAAAACCATCTGGCGTGCTTAAAAAAATTATGAAAAATTAAGGTTTTTCACAATTTTTTGCTAACTTCATTGGCATTGAGCGACCGGAAGACAAATTAATAGAAAAATAATAATTAGTGCTTTTTTCATGTCTATGCCAATGGCAACTTTTCCGCACTATAGCGATTTGAAATTTAAAAAAAAGTTTTTTTCGAACCACCCTAATAATGATTGACATATATAAAAAAATAAATTATAGTACTAGTTATATGTAAAGGTACCTTTTTAATTACATGGAATAAAGCGTGTAAATATAATATATATATATATATATATATATATATAAATATATATATATATTTTGTTTTTTACAGTTAATATGTGTTTTTATGTAATATTTGAATATATGACCTTCGAATAATTTCATGCTACAGATTTCTGCTCATAACTATTTTCGTACATATAAAATCTTTTAGTTTCTGCTATTCTCCAGAGGTACTGTCTTTTTTTCTACGCAAACTTTTGTTTTATTCTGTCGAAAAGAACTTCATTAGTGCGAAAGAACCTAATTTAATTGAGGGAATTTTCTCAAAAAGAAATCCAAAAGCGAAAAACCGACCAAAAACGGATATTGCAAAACTTTCAATGAAAGGGAATTCAATTACCTTAAAGAAACACCATCTTGCAACATAAAACTACTATATTTAAAGATTTGTTTCTGGGTTACGTGTTTAAAAGCATTCTGTATATAAATTCATGCAACAAAAATTCAACGTGAGTTTGCAAAAAAAAAAAAAAAAAAAAAAAAAAAAAATTACTTGAGAGTTTACATTGATGTACATTATTATGCGTTAGTAATCTAGCATGCAAAATGTATATTATGCTAAAATGTATTTTTCTACGAAAATATTATTTATTTTATTTCTTTACAATATATATTTTAACATTTTATACAATAATTCTTTATTTGTTAGAAAAGTAATTTTATAATTTTTATAAGACAAAACCCTTTAATTAAAAATTGGTAATGGACTGATTTAGGTTCTTTTAATGTGATAAAGGGCATTTCGAAAAAATTTTAAAGCAGCTCTGTAAATTAAAATAGAAATAAATAAAGAATCTTGAAACACTTTACGAATTTTTCTTAAAACGGTTTCTTTTCATGAAACACACTTAAAACATTTTTTTGTGGTTACATAATAATTATATATATATTTTTTCTTAAATAACTTCAATATTATGAAGTACAATACTCGAGTATATTTAATTACACAATCTTTTCCAGTATTTGAGAGCTGTGCAGTACTGAAACAATATAAAAAAAATATTTATTTATTATCTTTAGGGTGTGAGAACCACTTATTACACATAGAGAAGAAAAGTTGTATAAATCAAACTAAATAAGTTTAGATGGATAAATGCCAGTGCTGTAGCTAAAATATGTCATTAGGAAATGCATGTGTATTTTTTAAACAATCATTGTTTATTGTGAATCCTTGTAATGCTCAAGAATACAATATTGTCATGTAGATGTTGTGAGCACACAAAGTGAAGTAACAAGCGTAGTTTATTAGCAGAACGAACTTGTAATACAGCTACACTCGGCTGAGAACATACTCAAACTGAGGAACAAGTCGCTTAAATACAATATTCGAATATTCCAGAATACAACATTAACCTAAATTAGAATATTCTAGAAACAGCTAGAATAGGAAATTAAATATGCAAAGATAATTATAAGAATTTAGAAATAATTTTTTAGATTCTTTAAATATACTTGCCCCCGGCCGGAATCGAAATGTGGCCGTCTGGGTGACAGTCCAAAGACATGCCTCTACAATCTGAAAATCACAAACTGATGCAGTGACGGTCTGTAGATTAATTAATTGAAAAATTAGTAAATTACTCTGTTATTTTAGAAAAGTTTGTGTAGAATTTTTCTGAAGAATGAATCACTGTAAATAGATCGGAATCGTTTTAAAATATGATTTGTGATTGTACTAAGAACCTTATTAAATATGAAAAGTCTATTTTAAAATCTTATGGTTTTTCTTTTTCTTTCTTTCTTTCTTTTTTCTTTCTTTCTTTTTTTTTTTTTTTTTGTTTGTAAATTTAAGATTTTTTAACATGGCAGAATAAGCGGAAATTTAATTCAAACGTGTATTATGAATATAATATCATTATAAGTATTACTGACTAGTTTTAAACATTAAACTACCATTTCTTCTACTGGAATAAGCTTTAACGATAATTAGCACTTTATAATAAAATCTTCGTAAGTTGTTTTCAATACCTTTCAGAATAAAGCATTCTTTCGCATACTGGATTATGAAAATTATTGTATAGGAAATAGCAAGGAATTGCATGCAGTTAAAGTACGAGACTCATCGGCGCACCAATGGCCGAGAGGTTCAGTCCTAGAAGCTGGTAGACATGAGGTGCTGGGTTCAATTCTAATCGCGCACATCGGCATAGTTATTCAGAGTTTTTCGTAGTTTTCTCCTAAGTTTGCGTAATACGAGCTAAGATCCCTCACTGTAAAAAAAGTCATGTTTGCTGCCAGAAATTTTTAGTACAGAAAATATTCGTAAGTTACTGAAAAAATGCGTTGACAGAAATTTTCTGTGACTGAATCATACAGAAAATATTAGTAGATATGATTTTTGATAATGTACCGACTTTTGCTTCTTTAATGCCAATTTTTTCTTAGGTAAAACACCTATCTGCTAATATTTTCTGTATTGTTCTGTTACAGAAAATTTCTGTCAACGCATTTTTTCTGTAGCTCACGAATATTTTCTGTCATTACAGAAAATTTCTTGCAGCAAACAGGACTTTCTTTTATAGAGCTTAGAAAGTCTCTCACGGAGGGCGCACCCTCTCAGGCCCAGGACCAGTGAAGTCAATTGGCTTGGTACTAACATCTAACACCTACGAAACTGATTTGACCTCAGCATAATACCATAGCAGTCAAGAACAAGAAAAATGCAATAAAGGGAAGCCCAGTTGTTGAGAAAATTGACTCTCCAATTATGGTGGGCTGTAATCCGAGTTTATTGCTCTTACTATGAATATAGTATAACCTATGACAGACATTTATATCAGAAAACTGAGCAAAGTCCACTTACTAGTATAATAATTAGTTTTTGTGTAGGTGTTGTTAGATCAGGAAAATAGTTTTAAATATCACATAAGTAAACGACGCTTTAACCCCATTTGCTGTACAAGGTAGTGTGGATGGTTTAAATTACACTGCCATCGGAATTACGAACAAAATTAAAATAAATGGCAACCTTTTCTGCTATGTTATAAAAGTAAAATTTTGCTAAAAAAGTTCCAGGATGAGCGTTTGCAGTTGGAATTTAAAAATTGAGTCCTCGCAGCGAGGGCAGTGCGCCGCACAGGGTTAATTTACTCTTTTATGCCTTTAGATCGTTGTGTAATTGAGTTTGAGAAAATTGACTCTCCAATTCTGGTGGGCTGTAATCCGAGTTCATTGCTCTTACTATGAATATAGTATAACCTATGACAGACATTTATATCAGAAAACTGAGCAAAGTCCACTTACTAGTATAAGAATTAGTTTTTGTGTAGGTGTTGTTAGATCAGGAAAATAGTTTTAAATATCACATAAATAAAAGACGCTTTAACCCCATTTGCTGCACAAGGTAGTGTGGATGGTTTAAATTACACTGCCATCGGAATTACGAACAAAATTAAGATAAATGGCAACCTTTTCTGCTATGTTATAAAAGTAAAATTTTGCCAAAAAAGTTCCAGGATGAGCGTTTGCAGTTGGAATTTAAAAATTGAGTCCTCGCAGCGAGGGCAGTGCGCCGCAAAGGGTTAATTTACTATTTTATGCCTTTAGATCGTTGTGTAATTGAGTTTGAGAAAATTGACTCTCCAATTCTGGTGGGCTGTAATCCGAGTTCATTGCTCTTACTATAAATATAGTATAACCTATGACAGACATTTATATCAGAAAACTGAGCAAAGTCCACTTACTAGTATAAGAATTAGTTTTTGTGTAGGTGTTGTTAGATCAGGAAAATAGTTTTAAATATCACATAAATAAAAAACGCTTTAACCATTTGTTGTACAAGGTAATGTGGATGGTTTAAATTACACTGCCATCGGAATTACGAACAAAATTAAAATAAAAGGAACTAGCAACTTTTTCTGCTATGTTATAAAATAAAAGTTTGCTAAAAAAGTTCCAGGATGAGCGTTTGCAGTTGGAATTTAAAAATTGAGTCCTCGCAGCGAGGGCAGTGCACCGCAAAGGGATAATTTACTATTTTATGCCTTTAGATCGTTGTGTAATTGAGTTTCGATAGTTTTATAAAATTCATTTTAAAAATGTGTCAATTTTTACCTCAGTTATAGATTTTGTTGTTGTTGCTGTTGTTTAATAAAACATTTCTTATTAAAGAGTAAATTTAAATACAAGATTGGATTCCTTATTATTACCAAACTGGTACTGAGATACGGAGCTTGTTTCTTATGTCTGTACTAGTTCCCAATTAATGTAAAGTTTAAAGATCTAATTAATTTATACATTATTTAAAAAAAATAATAATAATAATATCGCCAAGCAAATGTGAGTAGCTTGTAAAATATGGACTAAATACTATATCAAACACTAAGGAGGCTAACCTTGAAAAGTTTATTTTAATTAAAACTTATACTTCTATCTTGATTTTTCTTCTTTTACATGAAAGACGGTAGATCAATTTTACATGTAAAAATCGTTAGCAAACTAATAATAATAATAATAATTTCGTGTTGACAACGATAAAAAAAAAAAAAAAAAAAACTTTAAAACGTTTGCTGAACGATTGAAGAACCAATCTCCAATTGCAAGCAATAAAGCAATATGTGTTTTACAAAAATATAAATATTTTAATGAAAATAGTAATACAAAATAATTAGGATAAAAATAATTACAGTAACATACCGAAATTTCCTAAATATACTATGTAAAAAAAAAAAAAAAAAAGAAATCGAAATATTATTATATTTAATACTAGCAGGCAACGCCCGCTTCGCTGGTCCCTATTTTTAAATGAATCACTATAATGAATTCTCAAAATTGCATTAATTTTTATCACGTGAAAAAAAAAGAGAAACAAAATCTGAGTAGGAAAAATGTCGCACCGGGTTCTCACTGCCTTCGGAAAAAATTCCCAAAATGCTCTAACCCTTATTTCTATTATTTTCCTACTTCGCCCCCCCCCTCCTGTCTATCCTAATAATTTTACAAATTTGAAGATATCCGCAATCCATTTGTAAGTATCAAAAACCTCTATGCACCAGTTTTGAACGATACATCTCTATTTTTATTTTTTTGCCGCTCTACCCCCCCCCCTTTCCGCCTTCCCAATAATTTTAAAAATTCGAAAATATCCGCAATCGATTTGTAGCTATTGGAAACCTCTATGTACCAATTTTGAATGATCTAACTCTATTTTCTTTTTTTTTTTGCCCCTCTGCCCCCCCCCCCTCCCGGCCCTCCTAATAACTTTACACTTTCGAAAATATCCCCATTCGACTTGCATCTTGCAGGCCTCTAAAACCTATCTGTACCAATTTTGAACGGCCTAACTGTATTTCTATTTGTTTTTGACCATAGCCCCCCCCCTTCCCGCCCCACCTAATAATTTTAAAAATTCGAAAATATTCGCAATCGATTTGTAAGTATCGAAAACATCTATATACCAATTTTGAACGATCTACCTCTATTTTTATTTTTTTGCCCCCCCTCTCCCCTCCCCTTTTCCCGGCCCTCCTAATAACTTTAAACTTTCGAAAATATCCCTATTCGACTTGCAGGCATCTAAAACCTATCTGTACCAATTTTGAACAGCCTAACTGTATTTCTATTTGTTTTTGCCCTATAGCCCCCCCCCTTGCCGCCCCACCCCTCTTCCCGCCCCTCCTAATAATTTTACAAATTCGAAAATATCCGAAATCGATTTGTAGGTATCGAAAACCTCTATATATCAATTTTGAACGATCTAACTCTATTTTTATTTTTTGCCCCCCCTCTCCCCTCCCCCCTTCCTGCCCCTCCTAATAACTTTACACAATCGAAAATATCCTCATTCGACTTGCAGGCCTCTAAAACCTATCTCTATCAATTTTGAACGCCCTGACTCTATTTTTATTTGTTTTTGCCCCTTAGCCCCCTCCCCCCCTTTTCTGCCCCACCTGGGGGCTGAATTTCTAAAATTCTAGAAATTGGTTTTTAGTTATTTGCATCAGCTATATTTTATAGCAAAAATTTCACGCATATCTATTTTTTTGTTTGAGACATATAGGGTTATGCGAAATCATGTTTAACGCATGTGAAATCACGTTTTGCCCCCCCGCCCCCCTTTGGGACCGAATTTTGAAAATTCCAGAAATTAGTTTTTTGACATTTGTATTAGCTATATTTTAAAGCAAAAATTTTTCGGATATCTGTTTGTTTGTTTGAGATATGAAGGATTTTGTGAAATCACATTTTGCCCCCCCCTCCCCCCCTTGGGGGGCGAATTTTGTAAAATCGCTTCTTAGTGGATGCCTACGTCATAGAAAGAACATTGTCACAAAATTTCATGCTTCTAGGTCCAGGGGTTTGGTCTGGGCGTTGATAGATCACCCCCTCACTCACTCACTCAGGAAGTGTTCTTTTATATATATAGATTATCTGGTTATTTAATATTAATATTATCTATTCTTATTATTCTTATTATTACTTAATAAGCTTTTTTTAACAATGAAATGAATAATGCAACTATTTAACTTCCAATGCAGATTCATTAAAACAAACTTCCTTAAATCAATAATGTTGCTGAAAATGACTAAAAACAATTTATCTTAACAGAAAAAGCAAGAATATGATATATATATATATATATATATATATATATATATACTAGCTGACCCGACAAACGTTGTTTTGTCATATAAATTATTTCTAGAGAATATTTTGCTAGAAAAAAATAACTAACTTATTGTAAGTGTGTAAGGATGTGGTATATAAGTGGAAGATGTATGGAGCGCTGTGAACGGTGAAAGAATATAAAAATAACAAAACACCAATCATTTATCTTTTTAATTTATTAAAATGGATTCTTTAAAATTATATACATATCGCTACTTATAACAATATTGCTAAAAAACAATATCAATCCCTTAATGCAACAGAGTGTACAATATTTTTTGTTATCCCATCTTTCGCCAATACAAACAAACTGGATGGTTTGCCCACTCGAGAGCCACGTATAATTGTCCATGTGAAAAACATGATGTGCTCAAATCTAAGCCACAGACAGACATCGTTTGGCCCTGAGACTTATTGATAGTCATTGCAAATGCCAATCTAGTTGGAAGTTGAGGGCGTTTAAATTGAATTGGCACATATGTGGGTATAATAGGGATTCGCAGTAGTAATATATTTTCACCTTGGAATTTGTGATTTAAAATGATGACTTCGATAACATTTTTCATTAATTTTTTTATGACTAATCGCGTGCCGTTGCACAACCGTTGTGGGTTCAAATTACGAAGCAAAATAACCGGAGATCCAACCTTCAGTTGTAAAATATGCGGTGGCATGCCTGGTAAATCCAATGAGTTTAAAAACTTTGTTGGATAATTTACAGCTTCGGTGGCATCGCAAACTGTATCATTAGATTTGTATGACACCAAGTCTCCTGGTAACAAATGTTGTATCTTGAGATTCAATTCGTTGACGTCCACATTTTTTGCTGCTAAAATTGCTCTTTCTGCCAGCCACTCATGATTTGTGTATCGTCTGTGTACATCGGGAAATATCTGGTCAATAAGAGCATCTTGAGAATCAATGATTGTGCAGAAATCGGTCGGTAATTTTATGCATCCAGTTTCATCTGTAGTAACTTTTCCATCGCCGATATCTAACAATTGTTTTGAGAATGTTTCAGCGGATGGATCTTGAAGCTTTTGAACGCACAAATTTACTTTCAGTTGTACTTTTTCAACATTACGCCACAATGACAATGATTTTAAGCACGCGTTGATCTCATCAGCGTATGTTGAACGCGGAATAACGGGAAGTGGTTGTCTGAAATCACCTGAAAAGAGTAACAGAGTGCCCCCAAATAGTTTGTCGTTGTTTTTTATATCTTTCAATGTCCTGTTCGACGCCTCAATCGAATGTTTGTGTGCCATAGTGCATTCATCCCAGATAAGAATTTTACACTATTTCAGCACTGTGGCCATTGACTATTGTTTTTTTATGTTGCACACTGCGTCTGGGTTATTTTGAATATTTAGTGGCAGTTTAAATAATGAATGAGCTGTTCTGCCTCCATCCAATAAAGTTGCCGCAATGCCAGATGATGCAACAGCCAATGCGATGCCATTATTTGATCGTATTTCGGCGAAAATTAGCGAAATAAGGAATGATTTGCCAGTTCCACCTGGTGCACCCCCCCCAAAAAAAAAAAAAAAAAAGAAAAAAAAGAATCCACCTTGTCCTGCCAAAACTGCGAGCATGATGCGGTCGTAAATGGTTCTTTGTTCTTCATTCATTAGTGGGACATTGCGAGCAACAATCGCTGCCATTTCTACAGTATTGTATTGTAGTTCACGATTCAATTCAGTGCTTATTAAATCAGATGCATTTCTATTTGTTGAATGCATACCGAAATGACTGAGTGATAAGTTGGCAATGATAATGCAAAGATCTTCAAGAGCAATCAATGCTTCATTGTACATAGCGTCACTGAATACTATCGCTAGATCGTTGCACCGTGAAAGATGTTGATGCAATATATCATCAGTCATTGAATCTTTGTGATTATCCCGTAATGTCTCTGCTCGGGCCGGGAAACATGTAGTCAACACTATAGCGAATAGTAGACGAATTTGTTTTGCTGTACAGTTCAGTCCTACTTCAGCAAGCATACACTCCCACTGATTGTCGTCTTCCAGCAAGCCGAGTGCAAGGCATGCATCTTTATACGTTGGATACTATTGTCCATTCACTTTACGTAAATCTTGAAATGACAAAGGGTCGATGACATTAACCAATAACAGTCGAAGATAAAAGCACTCAGTCTGCCCTGGATTGACTGTAAATACTCGTCCCTAGGTGTTTGATTTGAATAAACCGGGAAATGCATCAATCGGCATGCCTTGCTTGCGGGGCATCCATTTTTTTGTTGGAGTCCATGTGAAATAGCGTGGTACTTCTGAATAGAGTAATGTCCGTGCAAAAGCACCAAAAGCATCCGCACGATTACACAATTCAAAAAATTCGGTTAGTGTAGTTTTTGGTGGATTTATAGCACGATCAATCGCTGTCTCGCTTGTGAAATATACGCGCTGGGCATTTTCAAGATGGACGGCTAAATGAAGAACTGCTGGATCCCGTTCATGAATTGGAAAACCAAAGATACGCCAAACAGCTTCATTGGAGCTGACGTACCGGCCAATTTGGTAAAGTGTTATTTTATCGTTGTTATTCACAGGAGGAGCATTCACATTGGTATTTTCAACTCGAAATACAGCCATATCCCTGCCTTTATTCACATACTTGCAAATGTATTTGATGCTCTTCACTGAACTGCAGAACTGAACATTAATATGAGCACCAAAAATAAATTAAAAAAAACTGACGTACAGACAATAGCAAGAAATTCAAACTTCTTCACACACCATAAATTGTAAATCAGCACAATCGGTTTCGAAAGGACGTAGCCTTTCTTCATCAGGTGCAAACATGTTCAACTGCCTTGGAGGCAAAAGCAAGACTGAAAGCAGGACAAAATCCAAATTCCACTTTGCTGTCCACAGCCTGGAAATTTTTTTTTAATTCAATTAAATAATTTCCTTCATTATGTTTATAACATCATATTAGTTATAATAAAATAATTCTAATTTAAATAAAAATAATAATAATTAATGGATAAATTTTATTAAATTTACTTATTAGTTTAATATCATTGAAAAAAAAAAAAAATAATTGTTTACTCTTTTCCTCCCTCCTCATTTTGTGGTGTGTGTGTACGTGTGTTCCTCTCTGATTGGTCCTGTCCTGCATGTTGCTTCCTATTGGTTGTTTGTGTTGCTCCTCCCCCTCTGGATTTTGACCTGCTTTCAGTCTAGCTTTTGCCTCCAAGGCAGTTGCACGTGTTTGCACCTGATGAAGAAAGGCTACGTCCTTTCGAAACCGGTTGTGCTGATATAAAATTTATGGTGTGTGAAGAAGTTTGAATTTTTTGCTATTAATATGAGCATTGAATGTTTTGTTCAGCAGAGGCGAATATGGGACCACCCAACGGTTATCAATGTCAATATCTATGTTGTTGACATAGATGACCGCCATAGATGATAAGATTGTCCGCCATTATCGGGATTTCTTCGACGATATATTGGATATCCGTCAACATTTGTGATCGTGAAATTTTTCGGAAAACTTTTAGTACATTTTCCATCTGCACAAATAATAATGGCCTAAAAATTCATTTTTCATTTTAACATAAAATAACTCCGTCGGATATTGACTAATTTTTTAAAAGAATATACCATTTTAACTAATTTTAACATTTTAACAATATTAACGTTGAAAAAATATTTTAAACACTTACGGTTAAAAATTCATTTTTCATTTCAACATTAAATAAATTCTGACATCGTGTTTACGATTCTAAAATATTAACTTTGAAAAAATATTTTAAACACTTCGTAAGATACGGTTAAAAATTCATTTTTCATTTCAACATTAAATAAATTCTGACATCGTGTTTACGGCAACTCACGCCATCTAGGTGGAAAAGTTGTTGAAAGAGTTGGTTAAAAATTAATTAAGAAAGAACTAATTAAGTTACAACTTTCATTTGTAAATCTAAACCATTCTCGAATCCACCTGAAGACACACAAAAAATTTCATTAAACTCAGTCCAGCCGTTTAGGAGGAGTTCAGTGACATACACACGCACAAAAGAAATATATGTATAAAGATATATATTTGTTTATTTATTTATACATAATATAGCAAAAAGTTTCTTTCGCTTATATAAATTGACTTCAGAATTAGATAAAATTAGAAATAATATTTTTATTTTGTAAAACATTTTTTGTGTTGATATGGATTGTCATTATTTTTATCTAATTAAACATTTTACTACTTGTAACGTTCTAATTGTAGTATATTTTATCAAAATGATTAACAGCTATTTTTTAAATGAATAATTTATACATTTCTTTTATGACAAATTCATGTTTGATATTTCTGGTAAAACGAAAATGGTAGTTTAAAATGTCAATTTTTTCCTTCAACATGTATACGCAGCTGTGTCTTAAAATACTTTCCAATATATGAAAAATGTGTCATAATTATTGATAATGAGTTTTAGTAAAAATCAATAAAATTTTATGCATTAAAATGTCATAATACTAATCTAAAATTATTATTATCATTATTTTTACATAATTACTTCTTATATGTACATCTTTAAAAAGAATTGTTTTACAAAAGAGGAAGAATAAATTAATTTAAGAGTCATTATTAATAGGTTTAAAATTTGAAGATTTCTGATTATTTTAAAAGTACAGCAAATTTTTTTTATTTTTAATTATATTAATTAGCTATACGATTTTTAATTAATTTCCATAGAAAAATATGCGACACAAACTTCAGTTTTTATTTTTAACTATTTCTTCCTTAATATATTTCAGAAATATCAATTAATAATGCGACAAATAAAGAATATTTCTAATAGAAAAAAAAAAGTTAATTTAATTTACTTAAATGATTAAAAAATAAATAAAAGAAAGAAAAAGAAAAAGAAAAAGAAAGAAAAAAGAAAAGAAAAGAAAGGAAAAGAAATAGCGACTAAATCAATATATAATTCGCAGCATATTAAACTTACAAGCCTATCAATCAATCAAAACATAACATTTTAATTGACATTCACATTGCTAATAAAATAAAGTATTGCTATGTAAATTTATAACTTTTTTTAATGCATTTAAGTTATGTAACATCAAAATGCAGTTTAATTTTAATGCATTTAACGTATGTCATCTGATCTACTTAACGTGGATAATTATTTGTCAACCCATTATTCTTACATTCTTAATTATACTTTTGAAATAAAAATGAAAATAAAAGTAACTGAAATTTAAAATAGAAAACTTTTACTACCAATTCGTAACATAATCTTAGGAAAACTATCTAAAAAAATTTGTTTAAATATGTTTACATATCCATCAAATTTATAAAATTCTCTAAAAATGTTTATGTATTTCTCTCACTTGAGGCTTTTCACAAACAAATATAATAACAATTTGTTTTAAAGTTATTAAAAGTACTATGATTAATGTACGTGTCTGTGTTAGCAGAATTGTTATTTTTAAATTTCGAAAGAATTTTAAAAATATAATTTTTAATTGTTAAAAAATATTATGCACCTAAAAAATGTCGACTTTGATTTTTAAGTAGTGCCACACCGCTTTCTTCTTTCGATCTACAGTTTTCTTTGGTCAGGCTTTCGCAAACTATTGTAATAGTAATTTCTTTTAAAATTAGTAATAAAATTATTATTATTCAAACACAGTGTGATTTTCAATTTGTGGAAGAATTTTAAAGAATCATCATTAATTATTACAAAACTATTATACACCTAAAATAAATGAGTAATTTTTTTAAGTGCCATGGCGTTTATTTTCTTTATTTTATAGTCTATTATTTTATTTTATTTTATTTTATTTATTTATTTATTTTTTGGTTAGAATTCAACAAAAAATTATATTTAAAAACTTGTTTTAAGATGAATTTTAATATTGATATTATTTTTATTATTTTACGTCTGTGGTATAAAATTTGTTCTTCTCAATTTGCGAAATATTTTTTAAAAATCTTTCATAATTGTTACAAAACTATTATACAGATAAAAGAATTCGGGATATTTTTTAAAGTTTGATTTTTATTTGGACCATGATATTTTCGCCCTACAATTTTCAGTTTTGTTTGCTCAGGCTTCCACAAAGAAATATAATAATAACATATTTTAAATTTATTAATAAAAAATTATATCATTGTGCGCGTGAATGAATTAATGTAAAACTATTATACACCTAAAATATATATATATATATATATATATATATATATATATATATATATATATATATATATATTTTTTTTTTTTTTCGAAGTTTGATTTTAATTAGTGGCCGAGGTACTTTCTCAAATCCTTCCATCTGTAACTTTTATTTATTTTTTTCTTGGTTCGACTTTTACGAAACATTATAATAATAATTTGTTTAAAAAATAGCAATAACATTATTGTTATTATAATAACGTGAGTGATATAAAAATTGTTACTTCAATTTGAGAAAGAATTGATATATATATATATATATATATATATATTCCTAATTATTGTAAAACTATTGCACATAAAACTATACACATAAAATATTTTTTTTAAGTTTGAAATTTAATTAATTGCAAGTAATTTCTTCCTTCAGTCTGCAATTTAGCTTGGTCAGGCATAAATAAACAAATATAATAACAACTTGTTTCAAAATAAAAAATAAAATTATTATTATTGTGTGTGTGTGTGATATAAATTTGCAGATTATTTTTTTTTCATAATCGTTCCTAAAAATTATAAAAGTATTACGCATCTAAAATATTAAAATCTCCTATATACATACATATAAAGGAAACTCTCATATCATGAACATATCTCACAACACTTTCTTTATTCAGTATTCACTTTTGATTGGTCAGGTTTGTGGAAAAAAAAAATATATATATACATATATATATATATATATATATCTGTGACTTCGTTTAAAATTTGTGATAATATTTTTATTATAGTATGTGTGTATAATATAAATTTGTCATTTTAAATTTCAGACAGAAATAATTAAGTAAGTCATTCCTAATTATTCCGAAGTATCATACACCTAAACATTTTCGTGATTATATATATATATATATATATATATATATATATATCGGTTACGGAGGATAGGTGGTGTGGTTTGGCTGGTCAGTTGGATGGAATGATGAAATTATATAAAAACTAAATAAGTAAATAAGATGGCTGGCTACATTTACCCTGTACTAAAACACATTCTTTTCTTCCCTTAAATTGTTACATTTCTTCGTTTTTGAGTCCTTAATTATCCTTAAAAATTATTTATTAGAAGTAATAAAAACTATGATAATAAACAATAAATAAATTAATTGATTAATTGATTAATTAAATAGAACTAAAAGAAACAAAAATAATGAATCTTGGGAAATTTCAGGATAGGAGTTGTAAATTTTTTATGAGTGTAATGAACAATAATAGAAAAAAAAAAAAAAAAAAAAAAAAAAAAAATCGGCGAATCATGAAAAAAGCGTATTAATGCTAGTAACAAAAATAAAAACTATTTAGTTAAACGTAATTATCAAAAATATACTTCTCTCCATAAATCCAACATGCTTTTGTAAATTAAAAATCAAGAAAATAAATAAGTAACTTACTAATAAAAAAATTCCTTTATAAATTATATAAATATAAATAAATACTAACTCTAGTGATAAATCCCCCCCCCTCCTTCAGATGGCGTTAATCTAATCAAAACTTAAAAAAATAAATAAATAATAAAAATAAACCAAAATTCTTGCAGTATTACTAAAAATTTAATTAAAATTTAATTTAAGTTATTGTCTCGAAAAGTAGGCTAATTCAACTAAAATTTAAACAATATCATTATCTAATCTAATTAAAATAGCTTTTATTTGTTTAACGTATCGTTAGATTCGATTTAAGGAATCCTTATTGCTTGAATGGTTCATTTTTTCTTCGTATGCTATGAACAACTAAACCTTTGATTTATTTAACTTTTTGTAATCCATGTTACTGGAGATGCTTCATACTGTGAGAATTGTTTGTTTCCTTTTTTGTGTTTTGGTTGATTATTTGATTTTACGAACTCAAATTTTTTCCACATTCTTCCTCTTACTCAAATTAGATTATTTCCATGCACGATCGGGCGCCCGCTAGAAATTTCGAACAAATTGTACATTGTTGCTCAACGATGAAAAAAGTATGAAATGTGTTTTTCACCGTTCTGAGCTTTTCTTTATTCAAAAATAATTTGTCATTGTCATACTTGGTGTTTTAATTGTCATCGTTGGTTTATTATCCCTTTGCTTGTTTGTTTCATTTTTGTTTTCATGTCGATTCATATAAAATGTAACGTTATTTAAATTGCATCTAACATGGAATAGGATTAAGGTAAGTTTGAAGTTAAATTAAATTAAATTAAAAAAATCGATAAGTAAAATTAAAATTGTTTCAATAATCGATAAAATCGATAAAATAGTCGATAAAATTAATTGAATCAACAAATAACAAAATGTCTTCACAGGTAAATTTAATTTGATGAAACTTTATTCTCATTGTGATTGAATGGAGTAGAAGGCTGATTTTTACCAACTATGTGAAAAATACCAGAGCCGGGAATCAAACCCCGGACCTTCCGCTTAACGTGCGGATGCTCTGATTCCAGGCTCTGGTATTTTTCACATAGTTGGTAAAAATCAGCCTTCTACTCCATTCTATCAGAAATGAATTTCCAGGTTGATGAATTAAATTTCTGAATTGAAATTTCGTGGCCGTTTGGAGTTATGCCATATTCAAAATATGTCACTTGATATAGCTGAAGTGCCGAGCTCGTTATCAGCCAGGGTAGCTCAGTGGTTAGAGCATCCGTGCGTTAAGCGGAAGTCCCGGGGTTCGATTCCTGGCTCTGGTATTTTTCACATAGTTCGTAAAAATCAGCCTTCTACTCCATTTTATCAGAAATGAATTTCCAGGTTGATGAATTAAACTTCTGAATTTATTCTTATTGGTCTATGTGCTTTCAGTGATCTAAAATCTTCTGATATATATATATATATATATATATATATATATATATTAGTAGTATACATAGTACTTCCATCATTATATTGAGTTTTGTTTGTCTATCAGGTATCTACACGATATGGAATTTCTTTTATTTTGTTTACTATTTCGAATTAAGCAAAATAAGCAGTTTTTAAACTGATTTCAAAGTATGGCTAATATGTGAGTTAAGGCCCATTACCTACTCCAGGAACCTAGGCCTGGGTAAAATTAACTAGGTTGAAGCCATTTTTAAATTTAGAAAGGAAAATCTTACGCAATGTGCTCCATTTAATATTTAATTTCTACGCGATGAGTTAATTACATTAAAATAATTACAATTATGCCATTTTGATAGCAACATAAAGAAACTTAAAAATTTGTGGAATAAAAAGAACTATACATATACATGTTTATTTAATATATATATATATATATATATATATATATATTTTTTTTTTTTTTTTTTTTTTTTTTGTCAAAGATTATTTTCTTTATTTTTAAAAACCACATGGTCTCTAATTTTAAAGACAATTTAGATTGACCAACATTATTTTGGAGTCTCACATTTTATAAAAAAAAAAAAAAATTTATGTATATAGGCATTAAATTCAAATCGTTGATATATTTTTTTTTCTTCATTTAATTTAACCATTAGAATTGTAATTATTATCTTAATACTTCTTAAACTATAGTTTCTATTTTACACTTTTATCTATGCTTTTGTGCTAACTGACAATTAGAAAATTCATTTTTTTTTTTTGTGGTAGAATATAAATAAATAAGGTGTTCAAAATTCTTTCCTTCTGTCATACTCCTGCATTAAAATCTGGATGAAAAATTCGTAACAGAATTTTAATTAAATATTTTAAGTCTTGGTGTGTTATTTTTCAAAATGAACATTTTAACACATATAAGGGCAAAATATAAATATAATATAAAAGAGGGTGATGATATTCAAAGAGTATATAAGGAAAGAAAAGATATAAAATCGTTTTTCAATTTATCTTAAAAGTAAGTAAAGCATTTATTATAAAAATAGTTACACATTTCTTTTATTAAATTTCTAACTGAATAAGTAATTAAAAAGGGCAATTATAGTATTTCAATTTATTTCTGGAGCTTCTATTGTAAATCGCTAAAATATCGTAATTTTTCGAATGGTTTTTAATTGTTTTGTTACTTTTTTTTCTTATTAAATTGTTCATTTTTCTTTAAAATTTTTTTAATTTATGTGTTATTCATTTATATACATGATATGATTTTTTAACTGGAGAATTTATACATTTCTGGGTTTAAGATTCTCTAATAGAAATAAATATAGTAAAACAAACATTGAAAAAATATATGTAAATATTTGTGAGAAAAACTGACTCAGAGATATTTAAAATGAAAATTAGTCTTATTAATATTTTAAAAACAGTTTAATTTCTTGAGCGTTTGCTTTCTAATTTTCTTTAAAGAAAGTGATGAAAATAAATAAGTATACATTGGAAAAGAAAATCTGAAACCCTTTTTTGCTTTATTTTTAATTTATTATTTATTATGAAAACAGTTTATTAAAAATTCTGAACTGAATGAGTCGTTAAAGATGGTAATTTCAGTTTTTAATTTATTTCTGATGCCTTCTATTAAAAATCGCTAATATATATATATATATATATCGAATAATCTGTCTACGTCGTCTTAATTTATTAATTTATTTGTTTATTTTTCTTTTTTATAAATTCTTCTTTTTTCCCCCCTTTTTTTCCTATCTAAATATATATATATATTGTTTTGTAATTGGGAAATTTCTATGCTTCTAGGTTCCATATTTCCAATAGGAGAAATATCACAAAAAAGGAAAATAAAAATGCAGATTTCTTCGTAAGGTATGTATTTGTAGATTTTTATTTTAAAGTAAAATTTTAATTTTCAAAATTTTTTAATTTAGTTCCAGTTTGATGCTTGCAAATACACAATTTATTTATTAATTTTTAAATGTTCCTAGTCTCTAAATGAATTTGTTTATAATGAAATTTTAATTAGAGGAAAATTAGATTTGAAGAAAATACTTCTAATAATAAAACTTAAGATTTTTGTTTTGTTTTGTAAGTAACCTTTTGGTGTAGAATTTATACAAAATAAAATCTCTACGTATTACAATAAAATTATTAGTACCCACATCTTGCAAAAAATTATTTTTTATGATAATGCAGACGACTTCCATATTAGAGAAGTAGAATAACACTAAATATCCAGAAAAAGTCCATTTTATTCTCAATAATAATAATAATAATAATAATAATAAAGAATTTTTTTTCTAAGTTTTTTTTTTTTTTTTTTTTTTTGTTGTTGTTGTTAAAAGTAAAAAAAATCGATAACTTTGTTTTAAATTATCGCAGATCGATGGTTCAACCATTCGTTTTAAAGGTAATGGCGAGCTCTTTTGAAAGATACCCATCATGAAAATTTACTCCCCTCGAGGAGGCACTTCCTCCCCAGGGGGATAGTCGAGGCTCCTACATACACAATTTTTTTTCCCAGTTGACTATCTTGTTTACAATATATATATATATTCGTTTCATTTGGTTTAGTGCAGTCTATAGACGGTAAACTCTACTTACCTGCCATTTCCCCCATACACGTAATGTATTAGAATTCTCTTGATTGTCCCTGTACACGAACCATTTGCTTGATTTTAACGAAAAGCTTACTGTAGCATCTATATATGATACACATTTAGAATACCAAGTTTGGAATGTCTGCTACTATTTGTTCTTGAGATATGCTGATAACAGACAGACAGACACACAGACATACACACAGTCCATTTGCTAAAAACATGATTTCCGTATTCAGGGCACCTCAAAACGTGTAAGTATAACAAAATCTCGCGAAACGATATTTAATTATATAAGATACTTCATTTAGAATCCTTAAATTAAAAATTTTCCGCTTCGTTTTATTTTTTCAATAAAAATAGCCATGAAATTTACAAATTAGGAAATTAGTTTTCTTAAATAATGAGCGACATCGCTTTTATTTTGATATTTACTAAGCTGCTTTAGGCAAATTAAAATATATATATATATATATATATATATATATATCGGACTCTTGTTATGCTTTTGGCATAAATATGATAAACACAAAATTTACGCAATGCAGTTTTTTGTTTGATTGTCATCTGGATCAGAATAGAATAAAATAAGAACATAATTACTGAAAAAGTATAAAAACTTTGCTTTTATTGCTGTACCATACCTTACTTCTGTTTTAAAAAACTTAATTATCTTTCTTACAGACCCGTTACAGCAAATTTTTAGTCTTAAATTTTCTTACAGTTACAGTCTTAAATTTTCTAATAATAAAGTAATTCTTCTAAAATATATTCATCCAAATTAGACTTCTCAAATAATAAAATATGGATGGGTCTCACCTGAAAGCTTCTATCGCAATAGGTCCGGATGTGGAAGGTGGCAGCTATGATCCATTAACACAAACTCGATGAAACTAGAGCACTACTTAGATGGGAAGACATAATTTAATGCTTTGTTAGCATACATGTAAAACGAAACAGAAACAAAAACTATCTACAGTATTTACAATTAAATATTAAATTGTTTCTTAACATTAAAGTCTTAAATTCTAATTAGTTTATAATTGTTCATGCTTAGCTTAAGTTCTGAAAGTTTTAATAGTTCTTTTCTAGGACCGGGGCGCCTGAAAACAAAACGATCTTCACGTAGCCCCATTTCTATTCAAGGTCCTTTTCTGTTCTGATTCTAAAATACATCTGTCGAATACTTCTCATTTCAAACCGAAAGAGTGGCGCAATCAGAAAAAGAGGCGGGCGCCACTCTGTCTGGAAAGTCATTTGTTCTGAAAGCAGAAGAATGAAAGGGGAATCCCCGACAGTTTTAATGTAACAACGTAAATTTATATTTACGTTAAAACATCAATATAAAAATACAAAATTCTCAATTTTCAGTTTCAATAGCATTAAAAATACCATCAACAGTTCATATAAATACACTACTGGAAACGAAAATTGGAACACCAAGAAGGAATGAAATTTCAAAATATTTATTGGGCATATGCATTATAGTAGGAAGAATACTTGACTAAATTTTCAGGAAATTTGAAGTAATATACCCTGAGAAATCAGTACGTAAAGCAACTAACTTTGGGAGCAATAACATCATGCACTTACCTGCCTAGGCGTTGAATCGAAAAGAGATTGGATGACATGTACATGTACAACATGAAGCTTCAACATTATGCCACAGTCCATCAAACATAATTACTGGTGATACGGTGATGTACCAGCCGCTTTTCAGCGATTAAACAATCATTTAATTTGTCCTTTTCATTGTTTCATTTGTTTGTTATCTATAGATTTTGATTTGTTAAAAACGAAATATGCAGTAAAAAATGTCAACAACATTTTTTTTTTTTTTTTAACTTAATTAATTTATTTTATGCATAGTTTTGGTTAAATTTTGCGTGAAAAGATTAAATACGATGTCCTACAATTGATAATAAAAACTTGTTCAATAAATATTTCTTACTTTAAAACAATATTTATTAGAGTAAAAAAAAAAAAAAAAAAAAAAAAAATTGAAATTGAAAACAAGATATATATATGTAAGGGAGAATAGAAGGAGTGAAACTGGATGTGTATTCGGAGGGGGTAAAAAAAAAGAAGAAAGGTTTCACAGAAAAACCCATTGGCACAAAATGTTAAATGTATCACGGAAGAAACGTTTGTTTAATTATTTAAAGTTGAAAATATAATTACTCTCCAAGAAATACTTAGAAAAGCCGATTTTCTGATCACTTATTCTTGAATATAATCCATAAGATACAGACACCAGTAACATTTGCATCAGTAGTCGAAACCCTTGCAAAAGAAATGTTAAAATAAGCGTTTAATAACACTGCTCTGCATGAAAATTGGTCTGAATACCATTTTTGCAGATTCTTATGTAAAATGACCTCCCGAATTCGAATATGACGCCCATTTTACCCTATCACCCACCGTTTTGGGGGACCCCCCCCCCTATTTTTATCACTTTTTGGTAATTCAATGGCTATAAATTTGATTTGTAGGGGAGGAAAAGATTATTTTAACTGTTAAATATTGTCAGAGGAGCTACAGAAGTGAAAATTTTAAAATAAAAATATTTGCAGCAAGAGGAAAATTTATCAGGGGATTTGCCTCTGAAATAATTATAAATTTCATATTTTATATATTATTAATCAATTAATAATATTATTTATTATACATTATATTTTTTTCTGTTTTTAAGTCTCAAAATAATATTTTTTCCGTTCTCCAAATCAAATTCATGGCCATAAAATAACCGAAGAGTGATACAAATTGGGGGGGGGGGGGAGGCGTCCCGAGAAAACGGTCGGTGATTAGGCAAAATGGAGGTCATATTCAGATTCAAGAGGTCATTTTACATAAGAATCAGCAGGAATGGTACCAGGGTATGGTATCATTTTCGTTTAGAATTGTAATAGTATGATTCTGATTTTTAATGGACTTCCGGAACCAGTAGTCGCTAGGGGTGCTCGTAAATGTAAAAAAAGCGAATTTTGACCCAAATAACGGGCCCTGTACTGCACTTCTAACTATTAATTGGACAGTTCAATTACAGTTAATCAGAGAAATTTTAGTCTACTGGAGCTAACATTGAACCACCTACATTGCATTGTATTTTGCTGGGAAAATTAAACAACGGCACATAATCATGTTTAGTTGTTTGGAGTCTGTTTGGTATTTATTTAAAAAAAAGAAAAGAAAAAAGAAATGTTGTAATCAGTCTGCACATCGGGTTACTATATTTTAAATTTTTGTGATGGCCTGTATTTGAGAAGATGCATTCAATGGTGTTTTGAAGTTGATTCATACTAATTCATTTAAAACTATAAACATCATGTAAGTTCTTTATTATGTATTTTAGATATAGAAATGTTAATTTGCAACTAATTAAATTTTTATTCATTTATATTTGGAAAGTAATAATAATAATAATAAACTTTACTTCATTTTCCGCATAAGATAAACACAAGAAGTATATAAATTAATCTTTTAAAAAATGCTGACCCGACTCGACAATTTCGCAACTCTCGCTTTGTGAACTTCCTACGAAAACTCCTTTTAACCCCAGAAACCTCTTGGCCATTGGTGGACATCCCAGATGCTAGAAAAAGGTCTGAAAAACGTGTAATTTCCCTGTAATTTGGTCTAGGAATAAAATTAACTTTTATTCACTTTAAATCAATATAAAAATTTTTACTATTAATAATTTTTTAAATTCTTAACATTTTACTTCATGAAATTTGCTGAAATGAAGCTGAATATTTTTAGCATGAAATAACTTTGACTTTATTTCTTGTGCAAGTTTTGAAATGGTTAATTCTGTCTACCTATATCTTATCATATACGAAGTGGTTATAATTAAACTTCCCCTATAAGTATTGTTACGCGGCTAAAATGGGCGAGCGGTATTTTTAACTATATAGTGGTATTGGCTATTAGTAGATAACAACTATAAAAAAAATAATATTAATAATAATAAACACATATTTTTAAAACTGTTTGTTTAGAGAAAAAATTTCCTATAATCTAACAAAAAATTCTCGTTTGAAATTTTAAAATTGCTCTAATCCGATGGATACCGCTATTTATCCCTGATATATATATATATATATATATATATATATATATATTTATTTATTTATTTATAAACGAAACTCTTCACCACATTTGTATAGTTTTCAGAATTTCCAAATTTTTCTCAAGATTCCGTGGGAAGGCGAAAACTTTAAACGAAAATTTTAATCCGTCACAACTTTCTAAAAATGCATAGTAGGACAAAAATGTTTTTTCGAAAATATTTGTCTTGAAAAAACCTTTCCATCGAGCTATTAAATGCCTCCTTTCTCATTTGAAAATTTTAAGTTTGCCCTCCATCCTAGTGAGCCCTAATGCCCCACAGACCCAATTTTTAAATTAAACGAAATCCTCCCTGAAATTCATTGAACATATATTTTACAGTTTTTAGAAATTCCGACGCGTTCCAAAAGATACAGGGTATATCACATACAGGGGGTAGGGTGGGAGTTCCAGCGAACTCTGTATACATAAATTGGTTGATTTAACCAAATTTTTGTTGTTTCAAAAAAAAAAAAAAAAAAAAAAAAAACTTTATTATCATTATTATTATTATTATTGTTATTATTATTATTTTATATATGACTCAATAAATTAAGAAGTAAATGAATAAATAAAAACTTTATTTCGCAGTATTTATTTTATCTGAATGAAAAATAAATAAGCAAATAAATAAATATATATATAAATATTAAAAATAGCTTTTGTAAAATATCAATAAAATTATTTCAGTTTCCAAATATTGATTTTAAACTTTAATACTCTTCGTATTAACATTTATAACAGTTAAATTGAAATTTTAATAAACATCGAAGAAATATTTGCGTGTGAAATTAATTCAGTGCCATTTAAAATAAAATTATCTTTATTAAAGTTAAAAAATCGTTTAATTTCCTGTGCGTTTAGTTTCTTTTTCTTTCTTTCTTTCTTTTTTTTTTTTTTTTAAATATATTCTCTTAAAGAAGGTGTTCAAAATCAATAATTATGCAAGAAAAGCGAATATATGGAGACGTTTTTCATTTTATTTTCGAAGTCATTACTTATACGAAAACAGTTGCACAATAAAGTTCTATCAAAGAATAAGTAATTAAAAAAGACAATCAGCTCTTTAATTTATGTATGAACCTTACCATTTAAAGTCTGCAGAAGGCAATATTTTTAAATAAGAAAGTTTAATTATTATTCTTAATTACTGAATAATTTTCTGATTAGTTTTTTTTTCTCTGTTTAGTGAAGATGAGCTATTTTTTTCTATGATCACTTTTGCGTCACGCTGGAAAAATTATATATTTTTTAAAAGATAAATTTCTTTTAATTGTTTAAACCTAACATTTTCTCTCCAATAAATATTCTGTGTATATACATAATGTAAAAATTAAAAAATAATATATAGGCAATAAAATTAAAGGTGAAAGAAGACAGAAAAAAGTAATCAATACAAAAAAATTGAGGCCTCAGTCAGAGGTGCCTCTTTGTGTACCAGTGATTTGGATGGATTGACGAGTTTAACGACGCACTAGTACTGTGCAATGGGTAATTGACGACGGTCTGGTTCATACCCCTAAGGTGTGTCCGGAGACATGCCATCACAATTTTGATCCTCCACTTAGGGAATCGCTCCTGCACTTCGGTGACCCGCAGAGGTACAAATTTAGATGGGAACATTGAGGACACTGCGGTCGCGAGTATCGAACCAGCGATCTTCCAATTACGAGCTCGGCGCTCTACTGACTGGCCTACCGCGGCCCAGTAACAGTAGTTCGGATCTTTTCTTTTAAAAAAGTGTAAATGCTAACAAGAGAACATTCAAAAGGTGTCGTTTAAAAATAAAATAAAATAAAATAAAATAAAATAAAAAAAAATGTGATTCTGCTGTTTATAAAACACCACAAAGTGAAAAAAGTATCGGCTGAAATGAATGACAGCGACCAAAAAAAAAAAAAAAAAAAGAAAAAAAAATTATCAAAACTAAGCATATTTGGCGATTTCACACTGTTAGGCGATTGAATTTGAGCACTTGGCGGAGAAGCAAAACACGGTTCTGTTTGCACACGGGAATCTCGGTGCTAGTAAACTTATTGCGTAACAGCGCTAAATCGCCAAAAATGCTTAATTTTGATAATTTTTTGTGATCTCTGTAATTCATTTCAGCCGATAGTTTTTTCATTTTTCTGGTGTTTTATGAAGAACACATATTTAGAATCATATATATATATATATATATATTCAACATTTTTTGAAGACGGAACCTTTTGAATGTTTCATTGTAAGCTACTTTTTCGCCTTTAATTATTATTATTATTATTATTACTATTATTACTATTTTGTCTTTGAACATCTTACTGTTTTGTTCTTATGATAATCCGTAAAATCTGCATATTTGTAGATCTGCTTATCAGTTTGCGTTTTTAATCTTTAATTTATTGTCTGTTTTCTTATCTAAATCAGATCCCATTTATTATGCATGCGTTAAATCTGCAGTTAATTTATTAAAATAGAGTTGAGATGAGAGTGTAGGTCTTTACTTCTTATGAGCTGCGTTCTTTTAATGTTTAAATGGCTTCAGGAGTCAAATTTGTTCACTGTAGCTTTGCCCAAGTTTTTTAGCGACTCACATTTTTAGCCGAAGTATACTTAAAAATAAAAAAGTCTTTTGAAATTTTGGTAGGATTTTGTATCAAACAGTAAATATTCTGTATAGCCAGTCCATTCACCTCCAAATCTGATTTATTTTTTCAATTATGTTATTTCCTTACATGTAATTACCATTGTATATCATTGTCGCGGGCAGATTTGCACCACTCCAGTAAAATCAGCCAATCATCTTTCACCACACATACAAGTCAGCGAATTTTAATTCTGCAATTTTGGGGCCAAAATTTTTTCGAAAATTCTTGCCAAAATTAAATCGATTGAAAAATCGTTTAAAAATATAATCATTATCTGCAAATGACGAGTTCCAAATTTTCGCTGTTTAGGAGATTATTAAAATTTAAAAATTAAAAGATCGGGGCGCGATCTTGAAATTGTACTGCGCAATGTAAACAAGTTATTGAATCCTGATCTGGAATCAGGTGACTTAAATCGATAGAATTTTTTTTTTTTTTTTTTAAATAAGAACATTATCTGCGGGAGACGTTTCTTGGGGCCATCCGTGGCAGAGTGGTCGTGTCAATACGCTGCTAATCGCCTTCGAGCGTAGGAAAGCGGGTTCGATTCCCGTCATGGCACTGGATATTTTCCCAATTCTTTGTATTGTAATTCTGTCATGTGCTATCTGAGTGTTTTTCCAATTATTCGTATTGTAATTCTGTCATGTACTATCTGCCTTTACCAGACAAAGATTTACAGGTGGACACCGAGTCAAGCATACAAATCTGACATACATGTGCTATCAATAAATGGCAATAATAGACGTCTGTTGAACTCAACAAACAGAACATTATTTGCCAGAGACAAATTGTTGAATACCGATCTAAAATCGCTTGAGTTAAATCGATTGAAAAATCGTTTAAAATAAAGAATATTATCTGCGTGTTATATGTGTTCCGAATTTTCCCTGTTTGGAGATTATTGCAATTTTAAAATTGAAATAGAGGGGTGCAATCTTGAAATTTTACTTCGTAAAGTAAACAAGTTATTGAATTCTAATCTAAAATAACATTTTGGAATTCTAAATCCTTTTAAATCTACGATGTTTTATTCAAACTTATATCTTAGCTTAATATAAACTCATTGTTATTCATTATAATAAATTGGTGTATACGTGATAACTCAAATAAAAAAAAAATAAGCCAAAGAACAAAGCTGACTTACACAGAAAATATAACTTTTATTCTAACCTAAACCAGAACCAAAGCTATAAACGAAACCTGGCTGTTTCTAGATACAAAACTGCAAATTACTGTAGGAAGGAAAAATAATACATTTTGATGACAGTCATTTCTGTAGAAAGTTGTGTGATTGATTTAATATGAATGTGATTCATTAAAAAATCCTACATAAAGGTTGTTGAAAAAATTTATGTATTTTAAATAAAATTAATCAATGAAAAATTTTAGTAATATATATATATATATATAATAAAAATGAAAAATATCCATAGATGTATTATAAACAAGATGGAGCATGCGTGTTTTGATTTTGGTTTAAAAAATCCAGGAATGTTGGGTATAAGGTTGTAACAATGCTGCAATCTGATTGGTTGTCGATATGTTGGCACAATTTTTGAATCGTCTCGTCCCTCTATCAGCCAGTCAACGATTGAACAGCCGCAACAAACAGCAATAAATGCGCCAAGGATGGATACCCCACTTCAAGGTACTGGGAAGCATAGTAACAAGCACTGACAATGCGCTAGACCGGGAATGTAATCATTTGAGTATTGAGACGCGCCATCTTTCTTGATTATAAGTCTGTGAAAATACCCTATATTTCTGAGTTTTTGAGTTGTTTGATCGGGTGTTAGAACTAATATGTTTATGTGTCTCAGTATACGCTTCAAAGATTTTTGCATTTAGATCTGTATACTATTGTAGTAGATATTAAAATGCCCACTTCCTGCATGGCGACTAAACAAAATGAAGTGGCAACTGGCAACTTAAAAGATTAAACAACCATAGGCGTAAGTATGGGGTCTATTAAACCATGGGCGCCCCTCTCGCAGGGCCGAAAAATAATTCCAATTTTATTCTATATATTACACTTCTATTTGTATTTCAGGGGAGGAGGACGCCGAAAACGTTCCATGCACCTGGTTTCAATTATGCTCTCTACTCTCCTATAAACAACTCAGCACATTTTTTTTCTCTCGCGAGTTTCATAGGTATTTACTTCCTGAAAATTGAGTATTTTGCAATTAAATACAAATTACATTATACAGCGGCAAAATGCTTCCATATTTCAAGAGTTGTCTGCAAAATGGCAATGTATTCCAGAATGGTTTTTCTTTTCTCTCTCTCTCTCTCTCTTTTTTTTTTTAATAGAAGAAATAACAAAATTTTAAAATTTACCAAAATTTTTTAGATAGGAATATGCATTGTTAAAATTGCTCACATTTTAACATAATATATTTTGGTAAAATTAAATCTGTTATAATTCAAAAATATTATCCGTGTTAAATCCATTGTAATCCTTAGAACAAATTATGCGTAATGTTATAAATACAAATAAATCAATGTAATTCACTCAACTTACTAATTCCAATTTTTTTTTCTTAAAGAATGTGAAGTTTACATTGTTGTTATAGATATAATATTTCTTTCTTTCTTTTTCTTTTTTACACATGGATAAAGAGTAAAGTGTAATTAAATTGTTTCGAGAAATGTGGAATTTTAATTATCTGCACGAGTTTATTTTTAGCATTGTACATATAAACTTTGCATTTTTCTGATTTTGTTCTCCACTTAGTGAACAATATTTTTTTAAACGATTCACTAATCATTCTTTGTGTTTCTGTAAAATAACTATAAGTCTTACACGCATCAAAATTTTGCAGTTTGTGCAACGGCAACCTTTAACATACCAATTGTTAGTTCCACCGAGTAATGATTTTAAACATTTTCGCACTTTAAATGATTTGAGTATACATAGTCCATAATGGTAAATCATTTTCTTTGTGCCCCTATATATTGCATTGTTAAAGTCAGCGACCCATGTTCACCGACAGCCTAAGCTAGTATAAAATGTTCATCGTCTGACCATTTACATTTTAAAGTAAATAAAATTATTTTAACCTGTTGTAGAATGTATCAATATCGATATATGTTTGTAAATGATGTTTTGTACAGGCTACTAAAATTTTTCCCAGCTGACTATCAGTATGAAAAGTAATTTATTTTATTTTCATAATGATTCTTAAAAAATAATTCTCTTTAAGCACATTTATATGAAATTTTGTCTTATACTGACATGTTAAAAATTTAGAAAAGGCGAAATGGCAAAGCAACCTCTTGAGAGATTTTCACCAAAAAATGATAGGCTCTAATATATGTCAAGGTGCATCTGCATATTAATTTTTATGAAATTTTTTGTAGTAGTTCTTGAAATATAGTTACCACAATTTTTGTCTCCTCCCCCCCCCCCCCCCACACACACATACATCTTCTAAAAAGGGTCAAATCGTGTTCTAGTGTCCTCAAAACGTATAAATCCCTCAAAAATCTAAGAAATTTTGCAAAGTTTTACGAAACTAATGCTTTTTTTCTATTGAATATAGAAGAAAGTAAATATATTTAAAAATAAGTCCTAAAAATAAAATCACTTTTTTAAAAAATCTCTCTCTCTCTATATATATATTTACATATCTATATTAATAAAAATAGACCTTTGTTTGTAAATTTGTCAAAAAAAAAAAAAATGCGATATCTTCACGTCCCCCCACCACCACCAATGAAAGCTAAAAATGACTTCAGAAAACTTTGTCTATGTGTGTGTATTATCGTGTCTGTATGTCTGTAACGCTATTTTTGTCCAGGTATCCCGTGAGAATGGCAGGACCGAATTCAACAGCGCTTGGTAGAAATTTAGATCTTTACCCAACTTAAAATTATATCTATCAACGTTTTCAAAATTCCCCTCTATTCTCACCTGGGGGGGGGGGGCGGTAGCCCAGTCGGCAGAGCGCCAGGCTCGTAATTGGAAGATTGCGGGTTCGGTACTCGAGCCGGCCAAAGACCGTCGTGCACACGAATGATGGTTGGTGTCCGTAAAATCTGTCATGGCCGCAATGTTTTCCATGTTCAGCGGGAAAGCCATCCCTTTCGTGGAGAATAAAAATTGTGATGGCGTGTCCCCGGACAACTTCTAGAAGTGAGTACCAGACCGTCGCCAATTGCCCATTGCGCAGAACCAGTGCGACGTAAAAAACCCAACCAGCAAACCCCCCAGAGAGGGCAAAAGTCAAACACACGTTTGTAAGCATAACTCGGCTCCAAATTACTTCACTGTAAAGAAAATGCACATAGGAAGACTAGACAAATAAAACATTATCAGTGATTTAGGAATTTTCGATTTTTAAGTGGAAGGAGGGGGAGTAACGATTTCTGGCGTGAAATTTCGCTAACTCCGGATTTTTGTGTAGAACTTTACCGAATATGGAACTAAGATGCTAAAAAAAGGCTACGAGATTTCTTTAGGATATTTCCAAAAACTGATTTTTGTTTTTGTGACTTGCGATTATTATTTTTTTTTTTTTTGGGGGGGGGGGGGGAGTAATGAGGGGGTAAAATCTGGGCATCCTTTTTATCGCTAAATTTGTCCTTAGAAATTTCTGAGAGCTGCCGTCACGAATTTTGGTGCTTGCATTGTTTATATGTATCTGACACCTAAAGTAACGGAATTTATCGAAATAACCCCGTTTCCCCCGTGGGGGCAACAGAATGTAAAAACACCTTTGTAAGCATAATTCGACTCCAAATTACCTCACATGGAAGACATTACACATGAGGAGACTACACAGGACAAAACCTTATCTGCGATTTAAGAAATTTTGATTTTTAAGTGGAGGGAGGGGGAAAATCGATTTTTGGTGGGCAATTTTGTAAATTCCGGATTTTTGAAAAAAACTCTACCGAAAATGAAACAAAGGTGTTGAAAACAGCCATGCGTCTTCTTTAGGATATTTACAAATCACATTTTTGATTCTAACGATCTGCCATTTTTTGGGTGGGTGGTGGGGGGGGGGAGGGTATGTGTTACGAAAAGCAAATTCCAGACACCCCTTTTAGCGCTAAATTTGTCCTAGGAAATTTATGAGAGCTTCCGTCAGAAAGTTTGTTGCTTTGATTGTTTATATGTATCCTCCGACCCATAAATTAACAGGATTTGTTGAAATACCCCCCTTTTCCCCCTGGGGGCCGGAAGCAAAAAAAAAAAAAAAAAGTTTCTAAGTATAACTCGGCTGCAAAATACTTCGCGGTGAAGAAATTGCACATGAAGAGACTAGACTTGAGTATAAATAAAACATTATGTACGATTTTGGAATTCTTGATTCTTTCAGGAGGGAGAGAAAAAGCGTTTTTAGGGGGAAATTAAAAAAAATCCGGATTTTTGAGAAGAACTCTACTAAAAATTGTACTATAGTATTGAAAATATCATGTGTCTTTCTTAGAATATTCTTTTTTTGTTCTGTTTTTGTGATTTTCGAATATTTTTTGTGGGTATGCGGAGGAGGAGGGGGGGGGGAGGTTATAAAGCAGCAAATTCGAAACCCCCATTTAGGACTAAATTTGTCTTGGAAAATCTATGGGATCTGCGGGATTTCGCAAAACTTCAAACTCACCCGCTTGGAAAGGGAAGTAAGAAGCGGGTAAGTTGCTGCCGAACGGGGTGGGGATCCGGACTCTTCACGTTGCAAGCAGGAAACACCACTACCAAACACTGCGGGAACTTTTACTTAAGTTATTAATAATGATATGGGGTTTTGGCAACTCATTTAAACAGTGGCCAGCGAAGCGGACAAAGCGTGTCAATATAATACTTTTTGAAATTAAGTTTTTAATTTATTACAAAATACGTAGTTAGACGTACTAAATGCATACTTTAATAATATATTACTGATTTATTTCAGTAAATTACGCTTTTAATTTAAAAAACCTTTTAATATTTAAAAATGGGAAGGTTATAACTGCAAGCAGATAAAAATAAGGTGTTATTCACTAGAATGGAATTTATGGCTGCGTTCTTTAAATCTTTTCAGATGTTTCAAAATATGAAAATTTTAGTCGCAATTGTTTCCATAGAAACCGAAGTTTTATTACCATTTCGAAATTCTGAATTAAAAAGCTTAAATAATAATGAATTTTCTAACTTAATTAGTGGTAAGAATTCTGCATAAAATTTTCGTCTCTGTTATTACTAATTTAAATTAATATGATTAATTATTCTCAGTTTAGAAGTAAAGGAAATTATTTTAATTTACTCTAAATATTAAAAATAAAGAAAAATAAGGTTTCAATTTTTTTATCTTTATATAAGTTATGAAATTATTACATCTATTACTTTCTCTAACCCATAAGGTAGAAAAGGTATTGATTTGGGTCAAATTTTCGAAATTGAGTTTTTGTTGCATTTACACGCTTTGAGGTCCCTTGAATCGAAAAATCATGTGTTTAGCGGTTGGTCTGTGCGTGTATCTCTGTGTCTGTATGTTATCAGCATATCTCAAAACAAAAAAAAAAATAAAAAGAAATATATATATATATAACAAAAAGTCCAAACATGGCATTCTAAATGTGTGTCATATAGGGATGGTACACTGTACTTTTCATTGAGATCAAGCAAATGGTTTGTGTACAGGTTATCCAAGAATATTCAGATACATTACGTCTGTAAGGGAAAATGCAGGTAAGTAGGGTCTAAACATCTATAGACTGCACTAAACCACCATGAAACGAATATATATTTCTTATATGCGTTAAAACGTGTTTCATGTAGCATATCGTATAGAAATCATTCACTGTTCGTTTACAGGACTACAGAAAACAACTAGATTATAGAGCGACACCACTTGAAAATTGATGGAAGTGTACTTCAGGTTGTGCCGTGTGTTATTAATATGAGATTACATTTACGCGCACATACGTTTCAGAAGATATACAGGTCTGCCAATATTTAAGCCTGAACTTTCTTTTTTATTGATGGAAGTGCTTTACTATAATATTTTACCATGTCCAGGAAAGCTGTTTAGGAATTAAAATTAATTCCTCATAGCCAAATGGTGAATAATGTATTTTCTTAAGCTAAACATTCATGTTTTTTTTTTTATTATTATTATTTGCATGTTTTGAGGCTTCCTGAATACCGAAGTCAAGTTTTTAATGTTTGATCCTTGTCTGTGCTTGTTAAAGTAAATTAAAAACAAATAATTTCAGGCGATCCAAATATTTTATTTTGAAATTAATACGTTTACTACTAGAAAAGTTTTTTCAAGAATGTTTTAAGTTTCAAAGAATGTTGTGTGTGAAATTTATCTGAATAATTTTAAATGAACTTTTGAATTTAATTACAGATTTGAATTCTGTATGAATGTAGGTACAATAATGAAAAAGGGGATTGAGGGGGGCGGTATTCCCCTTTACATTAAATTATTTGTCAAATAAAGCTGTTCTGAAGTCTAATTGGAATTGTTTTAATATTGGTTTACATAACATTATTCGTTATCTTACCCCTTACTCTCCAATCTGTATTTATAGTATTAAATTTCAGGGTAAGAGAAAGTTGTGTGAGTGACACACTATTTTTGTTTTTTTTATTCTTTTACTAAATGTCTTTTAATGATCTTTACTTTCTTAGACGTTCAGTGGAAGGAAGTATTGGATTTTAAATTTCCAGTTTTCGAAGTATTTATACGTTTTGAGAGTTCCAGAACACTATTTTAACACATTTTTAGAAAATATCTCTCTGTCTGTCTGTGTATGTGTGTAAAAAAGTTATGGCATCTCTATCTTAGGAAACTGCTGCACAGAATTGCACTTAAATTGATATGTAGATGCATCCTGACCTAAATTAGTGCCTGTAACCTTTTGGTGTCAATTGTTAGACAATTGACGCTGCTTTATAGCGATATGCACAAATTAAGAAAAGGTTATATCTCAGGAAGTACTTCACATAATTTCATATGAATTTATATGCAGATGTTTATCAAACTGACATAAATTTTGTTGTGAACTGTCAAATTTTGTTGTGAACTGATTAACAGATGGCACTGCTATAAAACGATTTCTGCAATTAAAAGGAAGGCATCCCAGGTTCTATTGCATATAATCAAACAAAACTTGATGTGTAAGAAATCCATTTTAATACATTGTGTTACAAAATCTGGATACAAATTGACGCTTGGCTGTACTACAATATTTCCCGAAAACGGAAGTATATCTCAACTGTTATGGCATATAACTCCACGAAACTTAATATGTGAGATAATCATTATGGAAAAGAGTTTTTAGGATGTATTTATACAGAATAAAACTGTCTTTATTTGAATATTTAGTGTTAGTTTCCTCTAAGAGGAAAATCGTCTGCATTCATTATGATAGATAATTATAATAAGTAATATTTTAACAAATTATTTTTACTGGGTGAATTTGCATTGAATAACATAGAGGACAGTCATATGGTGGCTGCAACATATTAGTTTAAATTGTTTGTTAAACTTCGTTATTTTTTTTATATTTTATATTTTGCATGTTTAATAAAATTTGTGATATATCGCTTGTTATTGTATCTTCCACTACAAAAAAAAAAAAAAAAAAAGAAATCACTCTAATCTTCGCTTAGGGTACCCGCTGCCTACGCTAGCTCTTTTCCCGCGAGCACTGCATCAGGTCCAGGTTCCCAGTGCTTGTAGAAAGATCTTTCCCGGGCACTTACTTCAATTTGAGTAAATATCGACGACAGGTGGAGCTGTTATTATTCATGAACTACGAGTTTAAAGATGACTGTATCTCAGCAATTTTTAGTTTTTAAACCACGTATTTGCCCTCGCTCTTTACACTTTCTTTTAAAATGGATAAAAAAAAAAGAAAGAAAGAAAGAAAATAAATGTTAATAAGTTTATTTTGTACTACATTACTATTTTTTTCCCCGATAAATGCAATAGATTAGAACCTTTTCAAAGGAGTTAAATAAATAAATAAAAAAGTTGTTATATTGTAAAAAATATGCATACACATAAGTGTTAAAAATATTTTATTATTATTATTATTATTATTATTTTTAATTTTTTTTTTTTTTTTTTTTTTTTTTTTTACTGTTTAACAATTTGATTTCAATAAATATAATACATTATATATATATATATATCTGAAGCATTAAGAGTTTTTCAAAGTTAAATATTAACTAACAAATACAAATTATAATAATGTTTAAATGTCAGTATTTAGAATATCAACAGATATCTTTTTAAATGATTCAAATTATTAGAAAAGAAAATACTTTTAAAGCTAAACTTCATTTTTACCGTGCAAGTTTAATTTTTCACAAAGCATAATATCATTTTTATTGTATACGCGTAAATATGTCAAAAAAAAAAAAAAAAAAAAAAAAGGAACGCGTAAAATTTTATTTTTTAGTGACATCAGCTGGATTTTTATTTTGTCACGTAGATATTACACTTAAATAATTGTTTGTGGAGAAACACTAAAGCGGAATAGCATAGAAAACTTTAAGTACGCTTCGAAACTTTATTCTTTAACTCAACTGAATTTTACATCGTTTTATAGAAATTGATGATTTTTCTAGAATAGAATTTTCTATAATTCAAAAACTCTAAAAATTACATAATATTTATCGAATAATTAATATTAACACAATTAACATATTGATTTAATGGATTAATGAGAAATAAACAATTTAGATTTAAACAAAAATTACTTTTCAACAATTTCCCTTGACGGAGATCGAACTCACAATATCTGGATTCGTAGCCCGATACTTCACATCGTAGCTTTCGTTACAATACTTTTTTTTCATAACTTTTATAGTAATTTTAAAATATTGAAATTTCGAAATAAGAAATTTATTTTATCAAAACTAATTGTAGCCAATAGCACTCAGGGATAGTATAGCTTTTGATTTGTGAAAAAAAGAAAAAATAATAAATAAATAAATAAAATCGGTTTTGTATATTCAGAGATTTCTCTCCACATACAAATGAACTTTCCATCTTTATATCTTAGCATAGATTGGGATTATCTCAAAAAAAAAAAAAAAAAAAAAAAAAAAATTGTAAAAACTATGTTACTTACTTAAACTTTTTACTTACACTACATAATTTACCAAATCCAAATAAACACTTCCAGTGCAATATAAAAAGCTTAAAAATTTTAAAAAATCTATGTTACTAGGCTTAAGTCTTTACAATATATTAAAAAGATTCATTTTATCTTTGGTTCAACGAAAAATATTTGAAGAGTAAACTATCGGAACAAAGGATACTAATTTTGATTTTATAATTTGATTTTTCTAAATGCCGCTGTTTTTAAAATTACAAAAAAAAAAAAAAAAAAAAAAAAAAATTAGCCTTGATATTTTAATATTGGGTATTAATATTACTATTAATATATTTAAAAAGGGTATATATATAAATGTATAAAGTACTTTAAGAAATATTACGGAATCGTCTCAAAAATCACAATTTTGATTTCTAGCATCTTAATTTTCTTTTAGATGGGATAGTTAAAACTGAAAGAAAGTAAATAAGAATTGTTATTTGCTTTGAATAACTTCCAATTAGAGCATTTCTATTGGGTTGTTTCTTAGTTTCTAGAAATGAATTCATAGTTTCACCCTTCCAGCTCGAATTTTAGGCCCATTTTTTTACATAAAGTAAATTGGGAGTAAGATGCCGCGTTGGAAAATATACCGTGTCATGCTATTCTGTTTTACACAGAACTCGCAGGGAGATGCTGGCCACCCTACGAGAGTTACATGAGTAATTAGACGTATGTTACTTTTATTGTGAATATTTAGAAATTCACTTAATAAATCTGAATCGATAATTTATTCATCTGGTAAGTATTAACAAAATTGACTTTTTTTTCTTTAGTTAGCAATGTAAATCAAAGCTTAAACAGAAAAAAGATAATTCGGATAGTTTTTTAAGTACAGTGTCTGGCTGTTCCCCCAAACATATAAACGGTACTTAATTTTGAAAAGTTTACAATGAGGAAATATATCTGGTTGTCTTCTGTATTGTTTTCAGTTACATCTGGACATTAATTTTAGCAAAATTATAAATAAAGTAAAATAAATAATAAATAAATAATAACTAATTAATTAAATGTGTAAACAGAAAATGGTACAGCCTTAATATAGCTCCCCTTGGCGACTTTTGAATTTTATCGCCATTTTAGACAAAAATACATAATTTATTGGATTATTTTTTCTGTTTCTTTTCTGTTTCTTTTTAATTTTCTTTCTTTTCATTTCTATTTTTCAATAAATTATAAAATATTGAAAAATAGAAAAGAAAGAAAAGAAAAATTGCCGACTCAAACTCAAACTTAATTATCTTGTTTTATTTTTTATTTCATTTTGCACGCGTGTTTTTTATTTCCTTATTCAAAATTATTAAAAAAAAAAATTCTATACTGTCCGTTTCGAAACTGATTATTATTAATATTCTTTTCTTTTTCTTTCCAAAAAAAAAAAAAAAAAAAAAAAAAAAAAAAAGATTTTGATGAAATTCTGGCAAAAGCAGAATTTAGTTTAGTACGAAGGACTATTAGTTTCTTTTCTTTTTTCTTTTTCTTTTTTTTTCTAAATTATAACATCGCTTTCAAATTATTCAATTATATTTTTGATACATTTTCGATTTCGATAAATGTCTAACTATCGTAAAACTGGTATCGTGCAAACACGTAGATTGAATCTAATAATCATCAGTCCTAATAATAATAATAAAGAAGTAATAATAAAAAATATTTAGTTTTAGGTTTGTCTGTGTCAATCATGGGATTTAAAATAAATATTTTTTTAAAAATTTACATTTTAAATGGAAGTCCCATAAGTCATCGTACCCCTTAGAACACAGCCATCTCGCGCCAAGATGGGTTTAAGATGCCGAAATGAAAGCGCTAGGGGAAAAAAAATCAAAGGTTTTATAGTATTTTTGAAGTACAATATATTTTCAATACGTACTCAAAAGCATAGATTTTCACAAGAGATGAATAAATAAGAGTTATAACTAAAAGAGAAATTTTGCAGGAATATTAAAGAAAAGCCACATAATCTACACCAGAAGTCCAAAGCCCTCCCCCCACAAAAAAAAAAAACAAAAAAAAAAAAAAAAACAATTCAATTAAATAAATAAATAAAATAAAAATAAAAATAAATAAATAAATAACATCTTTTTGTGATATTGTAGAAAACCAAGTTTTTATCACCTTTTTATACCTGGTGGACTGGATGGGGTTTAAGATCGAACTGAAATCTCTAGAACACACAAAACTTAAATTTTTATAAAATTATTCAAATATTTCCGAAGAAAAGAAGTTCCTTTAATTTTGTTTGGGTTAAGGATTAATACTAATTTACCCGAAGATGAGGGTGGTTCAGATTGAATTTAAATTTAGAAAGCCGCTAGCTCTAAATTTTTTATGGAAACTGATCAAGTAATTTATAAGAAAATTGAGTTTCTGCCATATTTTTTCTAAGGTTACAGTAAAGTTTAACTACAAATGACAATTTTAGTGAAGGTGATGATAGGTCAGATGAGTTTCTCATCTCAAAAAACACCTCATCACAATTTTTTTTTTATTAATATCGTTAAATTCATTTCCGAGAAAAACAAGTCTCTGCCATAATTTGCAACGGGCGGGTCGGGGTTAATAGTTAAAGCCAAATTTCGTAAAGATGAGGATAAGTCAGTTGGATTTTTTTTATCTCAGAACGCCTCTAACTGTAATTTTTTATCAAAATCATTTTAATAGTTTTTAAGAAAACCAAGTTTTTTTCATAGTTGGCATAGGCAGAATCAGTCTTAACTGTGACATTATTTTTTTCTTAAGATGAGGATAATAAGGTAGAATTGTCAGCTCAAAAAAAAAAAAAAAAAAAAAATCTAATTATTTATAAAATTGTTCCACGAAAACCAACTGCCATATTTTGCTTCGGACAGGATGAGGGTTAGTGTAAAATTAAATTTAATACGATGGGAGTAAGTCCAAGGATTTTCTTATTAAAAAAAAAAAAAAAAAAAAAAAAAATCACACTGTCCTTAGTTTTTATCAAAGTTGTTCGATCTATTTAACAACAAAAAAAAAATAATAATAATAAATAAATAAATAAATAAATAAATAAATGTAAATATAAAATAAAAATAAAATAAATAATTAAACCAAATTCGAGTCATATATTGCAATGGACGAAGTGGAAGTTAACAGTAAAAACTAATTTTTATGAAGATGATAAAAAGTCACATGTGTCTGTCACCTTCAAAAAACGTTAAACCTGAATTTTCATCAAAGTTGTTAGAGCCATTTCACAGAAAAACCAGGTTTCATTCATATTTTGTAACGGGCGGAGTGGGGGTTAACAGTAAATGTTGTTTCCTGAAGATGAAGACAAATGAAATGGGATTGTCATATTAAAAATTCTTGAAACTAAAGACTTTATCAAAATGATTAGTTCCATTTCTGGGAAAATCTAGTTTTTGGTATATGATGCAATTATGACGTAAGCATTAACAGTAATCGCGATATTTCCAGAACATGCAAATAAGTTAGATGGGTTTGACTTCTTGAAAAATCCTCAAACCTAAGTTTTTATCAAAATCACTCGATTCATTTTCATGCAAACCCAATTTCTGCAATATGTTGCGACAGGCGGCGTAAGTGTTAACAGCGAACGGAAGATGGATGATAACGGATTTTATCAATATTTATTTACAAGCAGCGAACACTGAATTAAAAATCGAGCACTAATTGAGTCAAACTAAAATTGGGTGTAAAATCCCTCATAGTTTAAATTTTATTTCGAGAGAACTGAAATTCTGTTCATTCTACCCCTCATAACTTTTTGATTTTACACGATATTTGTTTGGGGTTTTCGTAAAAGTTGCTCATTAATTTTGGATATTAAATTATGTAAATAAATTATAAAAACAGTAAAAAAAAAATATAAAAATAGTGAAAATGTGTAATTTTTTTTTAATGTAATAAATTCATATGTAAATGATTTTTATTAAAAGCTAGCGCATGCATAGTTAAAAATTATTTAGTAAAAATGCTCGTATTTCACAAGATATTTAACATTTTTGCATATTGATTGCAGTGTGCTGTGTCTAATGCTGTATGCCCAATTTTCTAAAAATATCTTTGCGCTGGGTCTAATACCCCACGTGTTATAATAATATTTTTTTTTTAAAACGTTATATTTCCATGAATATTATCTCATGTAATAGCCTGATACAAATTTTTATACATATAAAAAGAAAACTCCTCTTAATCGCATACGTCATATGACGTATAATATGTTCTTTGCACTACCAAAGTTTCATACCTGAAGAACTTTTCAAGGTATTTGATAAAACGTTTAAATTCGAAATTGACTAAATAATTATTGGTAGATAGAGTACGAGCAAAACTTTCTTGCTGTCAATAAAAATAAAAAAAAAAATAAACCAAATTTTAATATATTTTTTCACAATTTCGTTATTCGAAAAACGTTTTTACTCACTTTTGTAATCATTATTATATAACTCTTTTAATATTAATGCATTTTTTATGTGCTTTATTTTTGTATTACATTTGAAAAAATGTTAGTTCATACGGAATTTATACATTCAAGAACAATTTTCGAATTTTCGTTTCTTACCTTTACCTCTGATATTTTAAAACAATATGACTCAATAGCTTCGCGAAGTAGTTTCGCGTTAGCCTTATTCCACGTCATAGTAGTTCCACGTCAGCCGTGTAAAATCCAGTTCAATTTGCTAGCGAGTTCTAAAACCCCTATTAGAATTCTAGATCGTCTTCTTATATTATGTTGGTCAAACATATTTGAAAACCTGTATGAAAAAATGCGAACTCAAGAGGTAGATTTTAACAACTATAATCTTGGTTTATGACCCAACACAAAGAGGAAATCAAGCCAGAATTTCTCACAATTCAAAGAATCCATAATATCCATAATAGTGTTTCACCATCTAGAAAAGTATAGACCAGAAATTCTCGATCATTTCGTCTATACAGGTTGATTGTTTACCTTATACACATAGCTCGTAAATCTTTATTTCTAGTTTAGGGATTCAGAAATTGACTACTTATTCATTCTGGGTCGAGATGGTATATATATATATATATGTATATATCAATGTGGTAAACCAAACATATTAGTGTTCAGATTTCTTAAATATGAATTAGTGCATCATTATTAAAACTCTTTTCAAATTTCAGGAAAAGATTTAGCAGTGTTCGAGTGAATTACTTATTGTTATATTTTAAATCTGTCTCTTTTTTTGCAGTAATTTTACTATCTCAACCTAATTTAATCATTTTTCTTTATATAAAAGAAAATAGAGCAAACTTGTAACATTACATTACTTTTTATGAACTTTAATTTTAAATTAATTTTAAAATTTAGTTAGTCTTTACAAAATTCACACTCTTATGAACAATTTTGAAAATTTTCCATCTAATTTATATATCTTAAAACAATATCTTTATATGAAAAAAAAAAAAAAAAAAAAAAAAAAAACCTTATAAAAGTAATAGTTAATTCTTTATACTTTGAGAAAATGTATTAGATTTTTCCCATCTAACTGTAACTTTTGCATATTAAAACAATATCTTTATGTTCGAAGAGGTTAGGAAACAATCCTAAGTTTGAACACTGTGTAGTGAGGAATTAAAAATATTAGTGTTCGTATTTCCCAAAGATATATTCATGAATAATTATTAAAATGCTTTTCATACTTCGTAAAATATTAGAAGATTTGACAGTGGTGCAGTGAATTACTTATTGTCGTGTATTAAACGAGCAATCTTTTTTATACATATATTAACAATATTATTATTCAATTTATGTTAGTATTTTTTTCTTTAGAAAAAAAAAAAATAATGCAAATTTGTATAGTTAACTCTAACAAAATTAACACTATAAAGAAAAAAATTATGATTTTTCTGTTTAATTGTACTTTGGATATCTTATAACAATACCTTTGTATGATAAAAGCTTACTGATGTAATTATAATTTTCTGAATAATTCATGCTTTTACAGAAAAAAAAAATATATATTAGAATTTTTTAATCTAACGATGCCATTATTGTTTTAAAATAATATCCGCATATTCAAAAATCGTAGTGACGTAATGGTACAATATGTCTTATTTTGTTATTATTGTCAAAAAATTAAATTCATTATATGCTTTTTATTCTGGAGATGAAATAATGAAAATATATAAAGCTTTTAAATTTACAAGATTTTAATTACTTTTATTTTATTCAAATTAAATTGAAAAATGTAATTAGCTTATAGAGATTTCATATTTTACAAGGTGAGAAATTTAGATTTTTCCCACCTAATGTACTTTTGAAATCTTAAAACAATATGTTTGCATGAGAAGAGCTTGCTGAAGTAATTATAATTTAGAATAGTTGTAGTACGGTTAGAATAGTATGGTTCATATTTTCCAACGATGAATTCATGCATAATTATTTAATTCTTTTCAAATTTCTGAAATTATAAAGAGAACTATACTGAAATGTTTTCATAGAATTAGAAAGTGTGGTACAATGAATTATATATTATTGCAATAAACTTTTCTTAAGAAAATTACTGTTAAAATTTAATTAAATTTAGCACTTTTACTTTATGTGAGCAAATAATCGCAATGAAAAATTTGCAATTTTAATTAACTGTCTTATTACTCAAGTATTTTGTATTTATGAAATATTTATTAGCCTTAACTTTTTAATTAAATTTAACTAACTATAATCATGGTAATATATTCCACAATATTTATATGATTGCCAACTGATAATTTAATATCCTTTAATCGTGTTATTATTATATTGTCTACTGCGTGGTTTGATTGTAATTTTTCTTTAAATGACGTGGTAGTAAACGTACCATTAAGGAAAAGGGTATGTACGCTCGGATTTAGATATTTTAAGATATGGACTGTAGAATCATAGCCTCCTTAGCTAGATGCCTGTCGCGTGGCTCGGAAGCTTGGCAACAGTTGAAGCGGTAGACAGCGCCACCTGGTACAGATTGCGCGAATTATTTATTCAACAGCCACCAAAAAATTTTAAAAGTGGGACATGATATACATAAAAGGCGAATAGAATCGAAGAAACGTCAATTATATACATCATATATCACTCCTTAAAATTATTGGTGACAATTGAATAAAATAATTACGCAATCTGTACAGGATGGCGCTGTCTACCGCTTCAACTATTGCCAAGTTTATGAGCCACGCGACAGGCATCTAGTTAAGGAGGCTATGGTAGAATGAAGTGAAAAAATATAATCCATCTGCCACAAAATATTGAGCACAGAAAATGGGAAGGGGAGTTAAGCGAAATTGGTTTAACATTGCACTATCGACGCGCATTAGGCAATTAGTGATGGTCTGAGATTCACCCCTAGGGATTGTCCGGAGACATGCCATAACGATTTTAATCATCTGCGGAGAGTATCACTTCACTCTATCGGCAACCCTCGAGGGGTTAATTCAGAAAATGGAAAATAATACTGAGAAATATTAATAAAAATAAAAGCTTCAATTTCAAATTCCACTTTTTGTTTATAATATCTTATTCTCACAAAGTAAAATTTTATTTTTTACAAATTCCTGACGCGTCTGTCTCCATTCTTGATGACATTGTGCATGCAACGATTCTTGGTAATTTATTTTTTTTCTTTCAAAAATTTCTCGCTCAGTTCAAATTTTATTGTCTATTTTATAGAATGGTACATTCTCTGGTGTACCCTATATACGATTTATTTTATTTTATTTCATTTATTTATATTATTTATTGTTTTGTTATAACTCTGTGTATATAAATCTCATTCATCTCTTAAATAATAATTTTAAAAAATCAAGTAAAGCTGTATTTAATATATATATATATATATAATATATTAGTTAAGTTTTTTTTTTTTTTTTTTTAGAATCAAATCTAAGTTTATTATTTTTAGTTTTTTATCACTGTCATTTTACAAATTTATATTTTATAAATGTATAAAGATAAATGTATTACAAAAGGAGATTAAGTTTGCCCCACCAGTGGCCAAAAGGATCTGCACTCAAAGCTGGTAGACGAGAAGTGCCGGGTTCGAATCCAGGTCGTTGACTAGCCGTTCGGTGTTTTCCAAGGTTCCCTCCAAAATTTGCGTAAATACAGGCTAGAACGCCTCAGGAAGACCCCCAACGGAAGACATTCCATCCATGAACCTAGGACTTAGTGTAGTCAATCTGCTTTAACCAACACAACAACAACCACTAAGCAGATTAATATTTACAGAGATATTTACTAAATTATATAAAGGTCATTTCACAAAATAATCTCTATACATATACGATTAGTATGGCTTAATGATTCAGACACTAAAATACTACTACCAAGTATATTATGGAACAATACAGTGTAGCAGCAACATGTGCGCAGTTATGTGTTACAGTTTAATAACTGTATCAACATCTTTTATACCAAGTTCGGGCCAATTCTTTAATATACATAGTTTCAGATATGACTTCTACGCAAATCGGCATACAATATACAAGGTTTTACAATTAATTTCTTTTATGATTAATATTCTATTAAAAATATTATTGGATTTAACTCAAATCCTTCTGAAAGTAGAAAAGCCTGTATAAAGGCCTGAAAATTGACTAAAAACATTCTATGCTGTTTTGCTATTTTCTCTACCGCCTATTAATTTCTGCTGAAGACAGCTCGTGTAATATTATTTTGCCTTTAAATAATTACAGCTTGTTTCACTTTTTTCCCCCTTGTTTAAAAAAAAAAGTCATCATTTATTACCACTATTTCAGTGTATTTTTCTATTTAAAAAAAAAAAAAAAAATATTTCATAGTGTTTTCTTCGTAATATCTTTCTTTGATACTGTATAAATCAATTTTACAGTTATACATTTTTTTAAAATTTAGTTTTCAATAATTTTTAAATAAATAAAAGCATTTGTATATATATATATATATATATATATATATATATATATATATATTAAGGATTGCCTAAACCTTACATAAAACAATAACTTACATTTCTAATCTTATATTTCTTATAGTTTTGTGCACTATCTCTATAAAATATAGCTGAAAGGGCACATTGAAACTGAATATATTGGTCCTCATATTTCCTATGAATGAATTCATATATACCGGTGAATTATTCTCCTCTTTTCAAATCTTTAGAAATATGAGAAGCTGAAATTGTTACCATAGAATCCAAAATTATTATCAAAAATTTAAATCTTTATGACTTCTCTATAAATATTAAGATTCTTTTGATTGCAATAATTTCGGTATCAGTTTCAAACAAAGTGACATTTAAAGAACAGAAATTTTAATTTATGCAGACTTTATATGATACCCCTCTAAAATATGAAATCATGTACAAAATGTCAAAATATTCTAAAATATTCAAAATAAGTGAAAAAAAAAAAAAAACATACGATATCACGTAGAAATTTGATACAATTCAAAATTATAATTTGATTTGTAATTCATTACAAAATCATTCCTTTAGGTTTGTAATTCATTTGTATTTTAGATAGAGTTGATTAGACTTTTTATGAATTCTGCGATTAACAACTGATAAAATAAAAATTTTATATATATATATAAAAAAAAAAAAAAAAAAAAAAAAAAAAACGCAATTTAATCATTGTAAACTATATTCTAAGAGAACTTTATATACATTTTTTATGCAATATGAAAAACTTATGAAAATATAACTTAAATATTTATTTTCTAAAAAATAATTGTAAATTTTTTCTTGTGTTTTGCCGACATAGCATTGATGCATACAATTTCTGTATATACAATTGATATATACAAGTTCGGTATACTCAATTTCTGTCCATGTGTCCGAATCTGCAAATCAGTAGGTTTATTCTTGTGACCACTATCACGGTATACACAGACAGGTAGACACACAGAACCCAAAAACGTCTCAACAGGGAGTGGTACATTGACGTTTCGACAATTATGGCATTAATTTTCATGAAGCTTAGTCTGAGTCTATTTATATAAACAAAATATATAAATATCTGTTTTACAGCAATTTTCTTAAGGTTCAAATTAATTTTGCAAGTAAATTAGCATGACATAAGATATGTTATATTATTTAAAATTACTTGCAATTCAAAATATAAGAAGTTACATTTTCGTTTAAAAAATGAAAATGTATTAATAATAACAACAACAAATTATAATTGTTATTTTTTACTTTCATACATACGATGTTACCATTTCTCATTAAAAAAAATAAATAAATAAATAAAAGCTTCGTTTTTTTCTTTTCTTTTTCTTTTTTAAAATCTGGAAATTTTGTATTTCTCATTGTACTAAATTTTACCAAAAAAGCTAACGAATATAGAATAAACATTTTACGAGCAAGTACCAAAAATTACGAACATGCATATTTTTGTAATAATTTATAATACTTGCGAAAGAGATTAAAATATAAGGACTGTAATGTAATATTTAAAAAAAGTCTGCCTCCATGAATGCTGATTGCATGCAGCAGTTGTGCAAGAAAGCAATCAGTGGCAAAGGGTTATGATTAGATAAAAAGAAATATCCTAGCAAACACAGTATTTACTTTGCAGAATAAGTTGAAAAAAAAAAAGCGAAAAAGTCATCATTCAGATTCACCCTTTCTCCCTTCCCATATAATTGCATAGGATTTTTTATAGCTTCATATTATATTAATATCTCATTCAAAATGAAATTTTTGGAATTCCAAAATTTTTTAATCTGTCACCATTTTAGCTAAGTGAACAGTTAAAAAATCTATTTAATAATAAATAAATATTTCATTTCGATATTGAAATTTAGAGCAATTACTTTATTTAATGTAATAAAATACTTAAAATTATTATTATAAAAAAAAAAAAAAAAAAATCTGCTCTCTGAAATAGTATGCGACATTTTCATAAAGAGGAATTCAATAAACTTCACTTTTGAATACGATATCCTTTTATTACGAAGCAACAAAAATACCGTGGAATTATATAGGCAGGGAGAAAGAACGAATCCAGCGTTCTAGGATGGATTTGGCGACTTTTTCCAAGACCATCGAGTGAAAATTCCTTAGAATTCTCTAGATTCCCAAATCACAAGAGTTTTCAATATACTGCATTCTGCAATATACTAGTTTAAAACTAAAACAGAGACTGAAAAATCAGTATTTTATTAAATTATGTAAACAAAATAAAATCCACAAGTATTTTTTTAGAATATGTTTATTCAAATTAAGATCAATGTACATTTTTTAGAATCAAACGAACATTTTAAAATATATATTTTATGAAACGTAAACTTGTCAATACGTGAGTTTTTTTTTTCTTATGCATAGATATTCATATACAGAGTGTTTCTCTACTGTATAAAGAAACTCAGAGGAGTAATAGAACAGGATGGCGACAGGCCAATTTTTTTTTCCTGATTCTTTCACCAGTACTTTTCTTTCAGAATTTTTAGTAGTAAGTTTCCACGATTTATTGAGTAAAAATTTTTTATATAAATATAGTGGTGGAAGAATCGGGCAAAAATTGCCGTAGTGTTGTTAGTCCCGCCCTTTTATTCACACCAGTAAAATGTTTGAGTAATATTATCCAAATGCAATGGCGATTCAGTAAGAAGAAAAATATTCTAAAATAATACTGGTGTAGAAAAAAAAAAAGAAGATATATAGCAATATATTATTTAGGATGTTGGCAGGTATGCATAAATAAGTCTGAAAACAGCGTTCTAGCTACAATTATTAAAATGTCAAATTTACTAATAACGGGTTATAGCTTTTAAATAAACATAAAATTAACCATATCAGTTGTCTTGTGAGGAGAAATTTAGCCATTTTATTAAATTTCACTTTGCTTGAAAAATCATTCTCCACCCATGATCTATCCCACATCTTTCCCACTCTGGCGTTTAAATATCTTTCTAAATATCTAAATACTAGCAAGAGAAATTTTAAATACTTTAATATCTGGAAGAAAATAATAATGTACCAATTTCTTAATGTTTAATGTTTTCTATTAGTTCGCTAAGTAAACACTAATCCTTAAGTTTAAAGATTTATTTTATGAAGCATTCGCACTAAATGTTACCATTTCTGAAAGTAAAAAAAATAATACAAAATTTGAAATGAAATGTGTATATTTAGAAATAACTCATAAAAAAAAAAAAAAAAAAATGTGTTAACAAATGTTATTAACAGTCAATCAATATGCAGTGGTATATTATTTTATTTCATTCATGTCTAATTAGGTTTTATCTAATACAGATTCAGAGTTATTTTTTTTTATTGAAAAAAATCATCAAAATAAAAAAAGAATCCATATCCATGGAATTTAAAGGTCCCGTAATTGAATAAATTTTTATTTTTATTTTTTTATAGTAATCTTTTCATTTTTCAATCGAAGAAAAACACTGCAAACGTTACTATATATCAAATCTTGAGTGACTCCACTCCACATTCCGAATATTAAGTAATTAACGGTTGTATAAATAAATAAAGTAAAAAAAAAAAAAAAAAAAGTCATTAAATAAACAAAAGAGAAAATTATAATAGCGTATTTGAATATTTTTTTCTATATTGTATGTTGTTTAATTAAACGTATTACACTTCACACTGAGAAAAAATTCTGTAACTGACATCTGGAAACTAAATTATGGCTCTAGAAAAAATAGTTCCATGTCATCCTTACAAATTCTAGTCACTTTGGAAATCGAGTTCTAAGAGCTTCTATTAGAATTCTAGAGCGTTTGCTTATATTATCGAGGGTAAAGTTATTTAAAAATCTCTGCAAATAAATGATACTACAAGAGGCGAGTTTCAGGAACTATAATCTTCGTTTATTACCCAATTATAGAAAACCAAGCGAGAATTTCTCTCAATACAAAAGATTAAGAATATTCGGTATATTCAGAATATTGTTTCACCATCTAGAACTGTGTAAACTAGAAATTTTCGATCATTTCGTCTATTCAGTTTAATGGCGTGCTTTATGCGCATAGCTCGGAAATCTATAATTCTAGTTAAGGGATTTATAAAATGGCCACTTATTAATTCTATAGGAAGGTGGTATATTTTTTTTTATCAGTGCAAATAATTTGAACCCATAGATCGTAATGTTAAACAACTGTTCATTGTGCCCATGTAGAAATCTATATGTGCTAGATTCACAAAATATACAGTTCGAGCAGCAGTGATCTATAGTTTGTAGGGGAGAGTTTGATAAAACGAGATAGTCTGACAAAATGGGATATGTCGCCTAGGGACCTGTCTAGTACTGCTATCGAACAGACGACGACAAAAACTTGTTCTCTGCCGTCATTACACCTTTCTCAGTTCGTCCCGCCTCGAGAACACTAGTTGATGGAAAGTTCTTGCACTTAGAACTTTTTTACTCTGATTTCTTACCACTTTCTACATTTACAAGCGTTGTTTTCTAGATTATACTGCCTACATATACGGGAATACAATTCCGGTGAGTATTACATTAAGCATTTATTAACGAACATTCTCATGTGTAGCCTATCTAATTTTCCTTTCACGTTCAGGCATATGCCATGTTTATTTTGAAAAGTGTCGGAGTTGGACAAAACGGGACACTTAGGAGTTGGATAAAACGGGATACAGTTTTTTTATGCAGTATATTCGTCCCTCCTATGTTTGTATTTCCTCGAGTGAAGGAAAACACACGACTCATCGATGATACTTTCCCAGTATCATTTGCAGTGTATCACAAGACCGGCTGAATCACAAAGGAGACCTTCATTGTTTGGTTTAAATAATTCGTAGAATTTTTCAACCCTACCCATGAGAAGCCAGTGCCGTTGCTACTTGATGGACACAACAGTCACACCAAATGTTTGGAACTTGTAAATTTGGCAAGAGAAAATAATGTTACCATCCTAACCTTCCCCCACATACAACTCATCGCCTTCAGCCCCTGGATGTAAGTTTCATGGCTCCACTGAGCACGTATTATGAACAAGAAGTTCAAAACTGGCTGTTCAACTATCCAGGTATGTGCGTCACAATTTACGAAGTTGCAAAACTGTTCAATACAGCCTATTCACGGTCAGCTGCTGCAGAAACTGCCGTTAAAGGGTTTAGAAAACTGGCATAAGTCTTTACAATCCTGACGTCTTCCCAGATCACTTGTTTGCACCCTCTGTCACCACAAACCACCATACGTCAGATCTGCAGCAAGAACTTCCAGGCGTTGGGCATCAGACTGATATGAATAAAGACCAAGAGCAACCTTCAACTTCTTCAAGGGACATCGTAGGAGTAGACCAACCAACAAACTTGTCAGAAGACAGCCTATGTCCAGACCAACCTGCAACATCCTCAGGGGAGAAAGGATTAGAACTCTCTTGTTATGGACCTAAGCTAGCATTTTCCCTCTCTCCAAAGTTTGTTCTGCTAGTACTTCAAGTAAAAGGGCCTCTCCCAGTAAAAAGGGCTGATAAGAGAAAGAAGAAAACTGTTGTAATAACATCATCTCCATATAGGAGTGAGTTAGAAATGGAAGAAAAAGAAAGGACGATTAAACTACAAGAAAAAAACCAAGAAAATTGAAGAAAAGGCTGCAAAGAAATCCCTCTTAAAAATTCCAAAAAAGAAGTTTGTAAGAAAAGGAAATGGAAAAGAGGATGAAAAAAGCTACCAGGTCCAGCCAAACCTAAAAGTAGGTCTACAAAAGAATCCAAAGGAAAGCCTACTCCTGATGTTAAAAGTCAAAACATAGAAAAGTTTAATAAACCTTCAGCAAGCAGCCAAGAATGCATGTCGTCATCGTCTGAAAATGAAACAGAGGGAGGAGAAACCTGCATATTTTGTAATGCACTGTAAGTCAACTCTAAGGCTGGTGAAGGTTGGATCCAATGTTCTGAATGCCAAGAATGGTCTCACGAAACGTGTTCTAATGTCGACGAAGAGGACGACACCTTTATATGCGACATTGGTTTTGCTATAGGCCTAAATAAAAGGTCTTCTTTCCAATTTTGGAAACAATAACATAAAAAACTCTTATTTTAATTGTCTGATTACTGAAGGCATTGTTCTTTCAAGCAGAAATTTTGCTTTACAGTTTTTTGCCAGATAATTATGCTTTTCAGTTAGTTTTACACAAAAAATTAAACATTGTAATCCCTATCCCGTTTTGTCCAACCCAGGTATACTAAAACGGGATGTGTAAGAGTTTGGTAAATAATGTTTTTTACTATTTCACAGTCATTAAAATTAGTTAAAACTATGTTTTTTGTGTGCTTCAATAAATGTTGTAGTTACAAAAAAAAAAATAATAATAATAATAATAATAATGTGTGGTTTTCTTCAACACATTTTTCGTAGTAAAAAAAAAAAAAACAAGAATGGTATCCCGTTTTGTCCAACTTTCCCCTATATAAAATTTCAACTCGATTGTATAAGGTAACTAGATGTTATCGCACGTTAAATAATTTGAGCCCATATACTAGAATGATAAGGGATTTCTCACACTCAGCGATAGGCATCTCAGCTTCAGTCACTCAGTGGTAATGAGTACAAAAATTTGAATAAACACTATAAAACACAAGAATTCTCAACAATGGTTTCAGGTCGGAAGAAGACGCGGCCCTATGACAGGCGAACAAGGTAGGCACGAGTGCTGTAAACTGAGCAACAACGCAATCGTGCCTACCTTGTTCAACTGACGAAGTGTCATGTTTTCTTTCGAATCGAAATAGTTGTTGCGAGTTCTTGCATTTTATGGCGTTTATTTAACGTTTTGTACTTACTGACTTTTAAACGTCAGTTCTGTGGTGCTTTTTTATAACTCAGCGATATTTCTGCTTCCATTAATATTTTCTAACAATAGTCACTTTCTTATTTACTCTTAAAAAAACTGCTGTAAATGTATGATAAAATCTGTATGATAACAGAGGTAGGAAATCTTATTATTTTGTGTAACTGATACTACCTTTCTGCATTTGGAATTACCCTGTGTATTTATCTAAATTGTTTCTTATTAGAAGTGCAAATATGTTGTACTTCATTTCACATTAAAAACTTAATTTACCGTATTTCTCGGTGCATAATGCACTGCTTTATTAAATCAGTTTTACACCGGAAATTTTAATTAACAAACAGAGCTTTTTTTTTCTGTTACAAATGTAGTTTTATTTGTAAATTAAATTTTCTGGTGTGAAATTGATTTAGCCTGCTGATTATACGCTGGAAAATACGGTACTTATATAAAGAGTTTAGCTAATTGCTTAACCTAATACCTTTTTTGGAGGGTGCAATTTACTAATTTATTTATTTATTTCAAACTGAAGAAATTCCCTTCACACAATATTATTAAAAATCAAATATCTCATGTAAACCAAAGCTGGTGTGTCCTTTAAAGCATAACAAAAAATCATTTTTTTTTGTAATATCCCACAATATTATTACATATTTAGAAGAAAAAAAAATGGAAAGTTATATGTTATTAGAATTTCCAATAATCATTTCATTATATTAACATATTAGATATTGATAATTAAACATTATTTTTACATTGCAGAAATATCATTTAAAAATGTATATCTTTAATAATGTATTTTATATAATTATGTAGTATTCTGTAAATTATTTTTTGCACTTAATATTGCTTGGTAAAACATATATTGCAAAATAATTTAAATTTAGTATTTTGAAAGAGTCCAATCTATCGTGTAATTTATGTTATAGTGTTAGTGTTCTCAAAATACCCTGAATTCAAATAATATTGTACTATACAATATACTCGAACATACTAATTTATACAAAAATTGTGTTGAAGTTGTGAAAATTTATTTAAATATAAAATGTAATATGAAAATACACCACCAATAAGTTTTGGGACACTTTCAAATTTAAACGTTTTGTTGAATATATAAAAACATTCTTTAGGAACCATCGGGAGTATAAAGAGCATGTTATATCTCATATATTTTAGCAAAAGTTTTGTCCTAAAGAAAAAAACAAATTATTTTGGATCACCCTGTCAAAAGTAAAGCTTGAAATGCGTTTTTTTAATTAAATGCGTATTTTTTTAATTAACTGTACAAATTTTTATGAGGTTATCACATATAGTTATGGAGATATAACGGTTACATTTAAAAAAACTGCAAATAAAATTACAACTTTTTAAATTATAAAATGTAGAGTATTATATAGATCCAGTGCAAAGCCATTTTCAGGAAACATAGCATTCTACATTAGATACAACATACTGCAATCAAAATTCAAAAATGTTGAATACAATACAAAATAATTGAATAGAGGAGCGTGGGGCAGGTTGTAACAGTTTTTGGAAAATTAAGTATATTTTGAAATGTATTTACGTTTTCCTGTTTATAATTGCTGTTTTCCATAGCATGCATATTCATCTATCATATTCATAAAAAAAGTAATGTTAGCACAAAAAATATTTCTTCAAAATTTTTTGCCTGTTACAGTTTGCCCCGGATTTGGGACAAATTGTAACGGATACAAAGGGAGCCCTAACAATAAAAACGACAATATTTCAAAATGTTTTTGTTATCAATCCTTTATTAATTTAATAAAAAAGACAATTAATAACTAATATTAAATTATAACCTTCTTGGTATAGTACAGGGATGGAACACGGGCACATATTTCATACCGGAATCTGTTTAAGAAATTTTACTACCTATAATATCGTTGATTTAAGAAGTAGAAAATTTTCTTACATTGATAGTGGTATGAATACTGCGCCCGTGTTCCATCCCTGATAGTAACAATGAATTATATCAAATGGATTATAGTAAAATAAAGAAAAAATTAAAGATAAAATCAACATAGAAGTCAATCTTAGTCAAAATTCAAATTAATTCAAGCAAATGGTATTTTATTCCCTCTCAAGCATTTAATGTGTGCACATATTTTGCAAATTAAGCATTATACCCTTTCTTATGCCACAGTGAGCGTTTAGCAGAGCTCGATTTCTCCGCCCTTTTTTCAGTACACTCTCACTGATAAGAAGTTTCTGCATTTTTTCTACCACTATTTTTATGCAATATTCTCTAATTCGTGATTAAATCGTGATTCAAATTCGTGGTTAAATAATCACGGTACTATAATATAAAAACACAGAAAATATTCTGTATAAATATAGTATTGCCAAAGAAGCCAAGCATTTTTCATTTCTGAAAGTTTCATGAAAATGGGCGGAGACTTCGAGCTCTGGCTGTAGGCATCTCCACAAGCCACTGCTCTAACATGTTACAACTTGCCCCAAAATTTTGTTTCAACTTGCCCCATCGTATAATTTTGGACATTTTGTTTATTTATAAATATAAATAACAATTTATACAAAAAATTAAGCCGCCCAGACGGTGTAGTGGTTAGCGACCCTGACTTCTACACAGTTGGCCCGGGTTCGAATCCCGGAGAAGGCATGAATGTATGTATTGTCCTTGTTCTGTTCTTGTATCTGTTCTCAAATAAAAACTTATAAACCTTTGTGGAGTAGATTAGTCGAGATATAAACAGCCCTAGAGGCAAGCAATAAATCTCATGTACTCATCAAACCAAACAAAACCAAACAAAACAAAAAATTAAACACGCATTTTATAACTAAACAAACAGACTAAATAAATAGATATAAACATTTCGTTAAAGTATAAATTAAGATACCTTTACTCAAAATTTAAGAAATATTTTTTCCACTAACTAACTAAAATGAAGCACATGTACAGAACCTCACATTAACCATTTTTGTAGAGCATCGATTGTGCTTACATTATAAACCGCGTCATAAGAGTTATGTTTATAAAAATATTTAATCACAAATGTTACAAACTGTTTCGTGAATTACGTGTTACTACTTACCCCTGTGACAACTAGCCCCACGCTCCCATACTAGTAAAAAAGTGTTTTGGATCACCCTGTAACAAGTAATGCTTTAAATTAGATTTGGCTGTAGCATGTGATAACTAAGATTTTTCTTATTATCTGTAAAAAGTTTTATGAGGCTACCATATATTTTCATGGTAATACATATATATATTTGAAAAAAAAAATTCATTTTTTATAATCATAACACATAGGGTATTAGACCAAGTGTAAAAAACTCTTTTGAAAATTTGGCACACTACATTAGACACAGCATACTGCAATCAGAATGCAAAAATATTAAATATCTTACGAAATATGAAACTTTTCACTAAATAATTTTTAACTACGCATGCGCAAGTTTTTAAAAAAATTCTTTTGCATAATTTAATAGCCAAAGGCATTGATCTACTTATGTGAAAACCACAGTCAAATATCGTGTAAATTAAAAAAGTTATGAGAGATAGAATAAACTGAATTTCAGTTCAATAAAAGCTAAACTATAAGGGGTTTTACTCACATTTTATTATTATTATTATTATTATTATTATTATTATTATTATTATTCAATAAATGATAATACAATATTTGCTGATTGAAAATAAACATTTATAAAACCTCTTATTCTCTTCCCTTTTATTGAGATGAACTGAAATTTTGTTCATTTTATTTTTCATAACTTTTTATTTATTTATTTTTTTTATTTATTTATTTACACGATATATTATTTAGAGTTTTCATATATGTAGCTGAACACCTTCCGCTATTACATTATGGAAATTAGTTAAAACTTATTCAGTGAAAAGGCTCGTTCTTTTAGGTATTTAATAATTTTGCATTCTAATTGGAATATACTGTGTCTAATGCAATATGTCAAGTTTCCTGAAAATGACTTTGCACTGGCTCTAATATCTTACGTGTTATAAATAAAAAAGTGGTAATTTTATTTGCAATTTTTTAAAGAAACCGTTATAACTCCATGAATATATATGGTAGCATCAGAAAACTTTATACAGATAATTAGAAGAATCTTCATAACCAACAGTTAAAGTCAAAAAGCATTTCAAACATTATTTTTCATTATTTCTAGTGATCGAAACATTTTAGATTTTTGTTTAATATTTTACATGTCCCATTTTCCTCCTTCTTCCAAATCCTTTGCTTAATGAGGTATAACGTGTTCTTTACACTTCCAAAGTTTCAAGGTTATTCCTAAAGAATTTTTCTAGATATTTCACAAAATGTCTAAATTCGAAAGTGTCCAAATACTTATTGGTAGATAGTGTATTTTATCTTTAGGTGCCTGCCTACCGTCGGAGAAGATTTTATTTATTAATTGAAAAATTGCCTATTTATGTGCACTATATGATAGAATATACTAAAAAACAGTGAATAACCTGAAAAAATATCCAAATTTTAAAATATTTTGATATTTAGGCTCAAAATATGCATAAAATTTGCGAAAAAAAAAATCACTTTTACAAAACATCATAAGTCAAATTTAAATAAAGATATTTTTATTCTGTAAATTTTATTTAGATTATTGAAAGGTCCTTAAGGGAGTAAACTACTCTCAAAACTATAACCATGTTATTTAATATTTTAGAGAAGATAACATTTTTACATGCTGAAAAAAATCATGAATCTGCATGGCAGTACATAACTTATATCGACAAAAAAAAAAAAAAAAAATAATAATAATAATAATAATTTAGCTGGATTCATTGTCGTAGTTCAACCCCTAAAACAACTCCTCTAGAGTATTTTGTCAAAGTTTCAAAACGTTTCAATTATAACTTTTAGAGTTATGATGTTTTTGGGATAAAGCAAAATGCGAAAAATCTCATTTTGAGAAAAAGCAGAAAAGAAATTTTAAAACAAGAAAGCAAAATCATGCAGTACGCATTGATTAGTAACACTTTCCAACTGTACGTAAATGTTGTATCGAATAACTTTTAACATACTTTGCTTATGTTATCACACAACAGACAGAAGAATTGAAAAATATACAGATAGAATAATTGAATTTAAAATTACTCTTAGGCATTTTGGAAAGAGTTAAAAAGGCTTAACGCAAAAGAAAATGCAGCCATCTCTTATATTATTAAAATCTGTACGCGCGCGCGTGTGTGTGTGTGTGTGTGTGTCTGTCTGTGAGAAACGGCTTGAAGCAGCAAAAGCTCGGCCGCTAACGGTCGCTCGGACTTCGAACAGGTACCGATGGACAGAGAATTTATCGCAGATCTTGGTTATCTAATTTGCTAAACGATGCGACCCTAATTAGCGGAGATATTAATTAAAATGGCGACCATTGTCTAACGAAAAAACGATTCGAAATCGCGGGCGACCGCCATTTTCTTACAGAACAGCCTACCTCGAAAGAAAAAGCAAAGAGAGAAAATTTCGTGGGTTTTTGTAAAGCGATCCTGCTCGAACGGTTCCAGATATCGAAATACACATCAAATAGCAGAAAGAGCATTTATTACCGATTCTTACGGTACAATTTTTTTTTTTAATGCGGATTTTTTATATTAAAAAAAAAAAAAAAAGTTTTAAAAAGGGTCGAAAAATTTTCTTTTTCGCGATCGTCTTTTTTGAAACGCCCTGTACGACCGAGTAACTCTTCCATTTCTTAAAAACTGGTATATAAAGAAAGGCCATTTAATCCTCTTTCGAACCATATAAACATTTTTACAAAATACGGATTAGCGATCCACATTTTTTGATTTTACGAAACATCGATTTTTTTAACAAAATATCTTATCAAAAGCGTTTACAGATAACTCAAAAGCGTTTACAGATAAATCATTTATTTTTTTTTTTTTTGTATATAGATCTCGCTTTCATAATTTTATTCCCAAAAGATTCAGAGAAAATTTCAAAAACTGAATGAGTTATAAATTTTTTAATTTTAGCCATTGAAGCATTCATTTGAATACGACGAACTTCATTCTACTTCACGGAAGAACGATGTTTGATGGAAAGGGAAAAAAAAAAAAAACTTGAACGTAAAGAGAAACATGTATTTAATGAGGTCACGTGTATTTAATGAGGTACTGCGATTAAAAATTGCAATTTTAAATCGAAAAAAAAAAAAAAACAGCGATAAACATCTGGTATTTAACGAGGTCACGTGTGTTTGGTACTGCGATTAAAAATTCCAATATTCTAATACGCGTATTTCAATTTCTAATTACGATTAATTTATTTTTTATACATCATTCGAAAGATATTTTAAAGTTCTTTTATATTATTCAAAGTTTTCAACAGATTTACACGTTTTGAGGTGTCCTGAATTCGTTTTCTTTTGTATCTCAGCTACTTATTAAAATAATTTCATAAGTAATACATCATTGGAAAGCTTTTTTGAATTGGAATCGAACAGTGGAATACAGAAATTTGTACCGCCAGATGACGCTGTAATATTTTCAAATTTCAATATTTCAATTTCTAATTATGATTAAATTATTTTTAATACATTATTTGAAAGATATTTTAAAGTTCTTTTAAATTATCGAAAATTTTCACCAGATTTATACGTTTTGAGGTGTCCTGAATCAATTTTCTTTTATGGCGCTGTAATATTTTCAAATTTCAATTTTTCAATTTCTAATTATGATTAAAAAAATTTTAATACATCATTCGAAAGATATTTTAAAGTTCTTTTAAATTATCGAAAGTTTTCACCAGATTTACACGTTTTGAGGTGTCCTGATTACGTTTTTTTTTTGCATCTCAGCCAAATGCGTTAGATCGTTCAAAATTGGTATACGTAGGTTAATTAAGAAGGCCTGAAAGGGTGGAGAAGAAATAGGCGTACACCGCGCGCGTATCCCTTAACTTGTGCGTGCGCAGAGCGCACGGGACTGCGCTGCCGGTTCGATCCCAGGTCGCGCTCATCGCCCTAACGTTCGGAGTTTTCACTGGTTTCTTCCGAAACTCACGTAAATACGTGCTGGATTTTTTTTTTTTTTCTTTCTAAAATATCAGATTTAAATAAAAGTTTCGATTTTATCAGAATAAGATTGATCAATCGCTGAAAAGGTGGCGCTGTGATCGGATTTTTTTCTAAATTTTTAATATGGCAGTCGCTTAATTATAATTTTTAAGCTCAACCCAGTACGCAAATAAGTCATTGGGTTAAAAAAAAAAAAAAAAGTAAACATATATAAGTAAAAATAACTAACAGGGAAAAGTAATCTTTTTTTCAGCTATTAAAACTCATCACACCTTTTTTTTTATTAATTAAATTAAGTTTTAAATTTTTATTTGGCTAACAAGAAAAACTATTTTTGCCGTAGACAACAACAGACTGATGTCTAATCTTCTCTAATCCAATAGTGGTAGGTTCCGGGTTCGATCCCAGGTCGCGCACATCGCCCTAACCTTTCGGAGTTTTCCGTGGTTTCTTCCGAAACACACGTAAATACGGGATAGGACTCTCATCGCCCTAACCGTTCGGAGTTTTTCGTGGTTTCTTCCGAAACTCACGTAAATACGTGCTGTTTTATCTCAGCTACTAATTAAAATAATTTCATAAGTAATACATCATTAGAAAGCTTTTTTGAATTGGAATCGAACAGTGGAATACAGAAATTTCTAACGCCAGATGGCGCTGTAATATTTTCAAATTTCAATATTTCATTTTCTAATTAAAATTAATTTTTTTTTAATACATCATTCGAAAGATATTTTAAAGTTCTTTTATATTATCGAAAGTTTTAACCAGATTTACACGTTTTGAGGTGTCCTGAATTAGTTTTCTTTTGTATCTCAGCTACTAATTAAAATAATTTCATAAGTAATACATCATTAAAAAGCTTTTTTAATTTGGAAAAGAACAGTGAAATACAGAAATCTCTACCGACAGATGGCGCTGTAATATTTTAAAATTTCAATATTTCAATTTCTAATTATGATTAAATTATTTTTAATATATCGTTCGAAAGATATTTTAAAGTACTTCTATATTATCGAAAATTTTCACCAGATTTACACGTTTTGAGGTGTCCTGATTACGTTTTCTTTTGCATCTCAGCCAATTGAGTTAGATCGTTCAAAATTGGTATACGTAGGTTAATTAAGAGGGCATGAAAGGGTGGGGGAAGAAATACGCGTGCACCGCGCGCGTATCCCCTAACTTGTGCGCCCGCAGAACGCACGGGACTGCGCTGCTGAAGACAGTAGGGACCCGGTCCGAATTTGTACCCCATGAGAAATGATTTTTTAAATTTTCTTAAGAATAAAATTTTGTTTTGAGAAGGAATATGTGCGCGCAGCGCACGTATACTTTCACACGTGCGCGCGCAGCGTGCACGGGTTTGCGCTGCTGGAGACAGTGTCGACCCGGTCGGAGTTTTTACCCGATCAGCATTTTTTTTCAGGCACGAAGGGTCAGGGAAGGAATACGTGCGCGCAGCGCGTGTATCCCTTAAATTGTGCGCGCGCAGCCGAAGGCAGTGGGGACCCGGTCCGAATTTTACCCGTTGAGAAATTATTTTTTAAATTTTCTTAATAAAATTTTGACTCGAGAAGGAATATGTGCGCGAAGCGCACGTATACCTCCACACGTGCGCGCGCAGCGCGCATCGGTCTGCGCTGCCGGCGGCAGTGGGGACCCGATGGGAGTTTTACCCGATCAGATTTTTTTTTTTTTTAGGAGCCACGAAGGGTGAGGGAAGGAATACGCGCGCGCAGCGCGTGTATCCCTTAAATTGTGCGCGCGCAGCGCGCACGGGACTGCACTGCCGAAGGCAGTGGGGACCTGGGCCGACTTTTTACCCAATCATAAATGATTTTTTTTTTTTTCAATTTCTTTTCTTAAGACTAAAAGTTACTGTTAGTGATTCATTTGGAAATACTGACCCGCTAGCGGGCGAAGCTCGCTAGTTAGATTATAATTGCAGCTTTTGATCTCTTTGAATATTTTAGTGTAGCCCTGTAAATAAGAGAATTAATCATATCTTATTCTATACAAAATATTATTTTAGAATATTATTAATATGTTTCAATATTTTTATGATTTTTACAGTAGAACGATTTTTAAATATAACTTTCAAAAATTTCTGTCCTAGAACGTAATGCAGTGGCAATTTTTTTTTTTTTTTTTTTTTTTTTTTTTTGTCCCTGTAAACAAACTAGTTATACAGGACCTATTAATGTCATTTTAAATGGGGAACATTCTATAAGGGAAATATTTATAAAAATTACACTCGTAGAACACAATGCTTTCGAATGCTTTTGGGTGTCCCTGTACACAAACCAGAAGACATATTCACTCCATTTTCAATATTTAACATCCGATACTGAAGTTCAATAAAATATATCAGTTTCGAGAAATTCCATAAATATTTACAGGAGTTAGAGCGCGGGCAGACAGACAGACAGACAGGTGGACAGATACACAAACTGAAATCATATTCACACTTAAAAATGTTAGAAAGTGTTAAAAACGCTTAATTTATACGAAAGTGCAATTCTAGAAATTTTTTATTAATAGCTCTTAATATCAATGGATATTTTTGTGTCACCCTGTAAATCTAATGCTAATAATGCTATATTCTATGCAAAGCATTTTTTGTGCATATAAATAACATATTTCAACTTCCTAAAACTTCGTGGAAAGTAAAGTTATTAAAATTTGATTTATAGAAATATCTCTCATAGAACGCAATGCTTTTTAATACTTTTAAGTGTCCCTGTACATAAATCGGTGGTGGTATTTTCTCCATTATATACAGGAAACATCCAAAAGTGAACTTGAATAACATATTTCAATTTCATTAAGATATGTCTACAGTAAAGGTATGAAAATATGGTTTATAGAAATACCTCTCATAGAACACAATGCTTTGAAATACTTTCGGGTGTCCCTGTACACAAACCAATAGAGGTATAAACTCCATTTTCAATAGGGAACATCCGATAGTGAACTTGATTAACATATATCAGTTTCAAGAAATTCCATAAATATTTACCGGAATTAGAGCTCGGACAGACAGACAGACAGACGGACAGGCAGATACACAAAACTAAAATCATTTTCACACTTAAAAAATGTTAGAAAGTGTTAAAACGCTTAACGTAAACGAAAGTACAATTCTAGCAATTTTTTTATTAATAGCTCTTAATGTAACTGGATATTTTTGTGCCACCCTGTAAATCTAATGCTAATCATGCTATATTCTTTGCAAAGCATTCTATTGTGCATATAAATAACATATTTCAATTTCCAGAAACTTCGTGGAAAGTAAAGTTATTAAAATTTGATTTATAGAAATATCTCTCATAGAACGCAATGCTTTGGAAAATTTTTGAGTGTCCCTGTAGATAAACCGATGGTGGTATTTCCTCCATTTTATACAGAAAAATCCAATAGTGAACTTGAATAACATATTTCAATTGCATTCAGATATGTCTGCAGTAAAGGTATGAAAATATGGTTTATAGAAATACCTCTCATAGAAGACAATGCTTTGAAATACTTTCGAGTGTCCCTGTACACAAACCATTAGAGGTATAAACTCCATTTTCAATAGGGAACGCCCGATAGTGAACCTGAATAACAAATTTCAATTTCATTAAGATATGTCTACAGTAAAGGTGTGAAAATATGGTTTATAGAAATACCTCTCATAGAACACAATGCTTTCAAATACTTACGGGTGTCCCTGTACACAAACTGGTAGAGGTATAAACTCTATTTTCAATGGGGAACGTCCGATAGTGAACTTGAATAACATATATTAGTGTCAAGGATTTCCATAAATATTTACGGGAGTTAGAGTGCGGACAGACAGACGGACAGACAGACAGACAGACAAACCGAAGTCATAAACACTTTTCAACCTTGTTGGAAAGTGTTAACAAGATTTTACCTATTAAACAAAAATAATTTTAATAAGTTCCTGATTTATTTCAAAGCTTTTTATTATTATTTTTTTAAATTCCTTTTATATTTAGTAAAAAATTTTCATGCTTATATTGAGTAAAACATTTATGTTAACAAACATTTACGGGTCATTTCCGGTCACTTCCGGTTTCAAAAACTGGCGAGTGACTAATATTAAAATGCCTGTAACTCAAGTTCTAAGCAAGATAGAAAAAAAATTTAAGCTGATTTAGAAAGCTAAAATTTCAGGCTTTTAGTACTAACCCAAAAATAGATAATCGGAGTTTTGACCGAAAATTGCGTTTTAAAGGTAGGCAGGCACCTTAAATTGTAAAATAACTGCAACATTTTTAAAAATTGTTATACAAAAGAGAAATTTTTAATTATATTGCACAAGTTTTATCTTAAAAAAAAAAAAAAAAAGAATCATCGATATAAATCTCTCGAGCTGCGAATTTGACGTTTTATACGATAAACTTTTTAAACCTATAACTTTTTAGCGCAAATTTATGTTTAAAAAATATTAAAAATTCTAAATATATATATATATGAAGAAAAAGCAAATGACAAAGAACGAAAAACAATTCTACATAATTTTTCAGTGTCCAAAATAATAAAGAATAATTATCACAAACTTATATCTTCAAGAAATAGATATTTATCATTTGAAAAAGCTTTTCTGACAAGTCATTTTTCATTTGTGTCATACAAGTGTTTTAAATACGAAATCTCCGACAACCTAACGCGAGGCTTATATCTGCGTTTTACTTGTCAAGTACTTATTTTAAAACATTCTTAATTGTTTGGTATCTAACATTTATCTATGAATGATTATGATATATTATTAATAAAACAAAAATATCAGAAATTATAATTCATAAGAAATACAATATTGCATTATTTAAATTCTTTTCATTTTTTTTATAATATAACTTAGCTTTCCACATGAAGTTATCTAAATTATTAATTTAAAATTTTAATTAGTATCATTAAATGTCTCATTTGATACGATAAAATTTATATGCATAATAATTAGCTAAATTAGCAATTTTTTTTTTCTTTTTAAGACTGGCTTTTCAAAAATATTTTCATTTTTAAATTTATAAAAAATATGGTTAATTGTTAATTTGCTGAAATATTTATAATATATACTCATTATTTTGCTTTATGAAGTGTAATGTTAAGATACAGCTTTTCTAAATATAAACGTTACATTTTTATACAGGATGACAATGTAAACATAAGCTTTTATTATAAAGGGACTTTTATTATGGAGATTGTTAATTGGAGTGTTACAAAATTTTAGAATTACAGAATAAAAAAAAATACATTAAGCATATAATTCTCAAGTAAAATAATTTATAATTGCGTAATAAATCAATCTTCATATATATGAAACTATCGCTTTCCAGTTTTTAAAGTTTCTATTTGAACAACTTTAAATTTAAAATTTACTATTTAAAATTTAAAAGATAAGAATTAATGATCCTCTTTCTAATTAAATATTATAGATTGGTATAATATTGTATGATCCTTTATATATTTTGAAATAAAAGCATTTCTAATCAGTGCTTTTAAAATAGTATCTTTCGACTGACAATTTGAAATTTTAATTAGCGGATAAATGTAATTGTGCACTTTCCCCCCCCTAGAAATATGAAAAATTTCTCAACGTAATCGTTTGTACGAATCTTTTTTCAATTTTACAAACGGATAAGAATGAATTACTTTATTTTGATTTACGTATAAATATATAGTCATCAAAAGTATATGAATCCAGTCTCTTTATAAAAGTTATGATTTGCTCGTGAAATTCTTTGTAAAAAAATTTCAGATGATAATAAACAGCTTAGCTGATATATATATATATACATATACATTTATTAATATGTTACTTAATAACTTCAAAAATTTTAACTTAAAGTTGTTTCAATCACGTAAGGCCGCTTAATAAAATATTTTATATATTCATTTCAAATCTCCTGATTGTCTCAATTTTTACATCACTAACGAACATGTAACTAAATTTTTCTGTTTAAGAGATATTTAATCAGCAATCTGAGTAAATCAAAATATTTCAAAACACTTATTGAGATTTTTTTTTTTTTTTTTTTCATTTTTAGAAATTTTTCCTTTGATAAATATTTGACATTAATGCAATAATTAAAATAAATGATTTATGCGAAATGTTCAAATTTATTTGTAAAATTTTCCTTTTAGTATTTAATAAATAATTTTTCTATAATTAAACGTTAAAAGAATTTTATATCGTAGAAAAAATATATAAAGAATAAACAATAATATATTTCATTCACTTTAAACATGATAATCATGTATTCAACAATTGTTAATTTAGTTTTTGTTTTTAAGTACAGTTTAAAAATTAATTTATTGTTCAAAGAGAAGGTTTATTTACTGAATGATGCTTATGACTTTTACGAAGAACTAGTGTTACGATAAGAAAAATAAACTTCATATTAATCGTTAAAGCAATTATTCCCAACAAGAAAATGAAAATCAATGCAACTTATTCATTGAGCGAATGTATATATATATATATATATATATATATATATATATATATATATATATATTGCTTTCATCTAGAACGAATAAGTAGCCATTTTCTGAATCCCTAAACTGAAATTATAGATTTCCGAGCTGTATCTATATTCTAAGCCAGTAAACTGAATAGATTAAATCATCGAGAATTTATTGCCTATACATTTCTAGACGATGAAACAACATTATGAATACTATGAATTCTTTGTATTGAGAGAAATTGTCGTTTGATTTCCTAGAACTGGGTCATAAACTCGAATTATAGTTGCCAAAACTTTCCACTTGTGATTGCATTTATTAGTAAGGATTTTTAAATAAATTTGATCACGATAATATAGGAAAACGCTCTAGTATTTTAATATGACTTTCTAGAACTCGCTTTGAAAGGGGACTAGAATTTATAGTGATAACATGGGGCTATTTTGACTAGAGCCAAAATATAATTTCTAGATATCAGTCACAAAATTTTTCTCAGTGTTGATTCAGTTTTGGTAACTGTTATAGAAACTTTTTTTTTCTTCGTGAAGAGGCATTTATATTATAAAAAAAATTGCACTTTTGCAACAAATAAATAAAAAATAAATATATAAATAAATAAAAGGTATTCGTAACCATTTCAATTTATCTAGTGTTTATGTACAATACTGCTGGGCAGTATCTAAGAATTAAAAATTTAGGATTATTTACTGCTTAAAGTTTCTAATTATTATTATTTCAATGAAATTCTTTCGTATATATTCTTTCAAGTTTATCTTTAGATGAGCTAAAGTAAAAACCCCTGCACACCCTCGCAAACTGTCAAAAAAAAAAGTTGCACAAGCCAATAAATGACACTTTTTAATTTGTGTTATACGTGTGCCCTGTGCATGAAAAACATCGCAGCAACTTTAGAAGCATTTATGTTAGTTTTATTGTATTCTAGTCAATGTCTCATCGTTTTCATTAAGTTTTTTTTTTCTCAAATGCTGTATTTTTGAGTTGTGCTACTTTTCTTGCCGGATTTATGATTTCACAGTTACTTTATCACTGCGTTTATTAATTATTAATTATTTTTATAGTGTTTTGATATCAATGTTAAAATAAACAGAAAACTGGGATGTTTCTTTGGAAGAAATCCTTTTGTAAAAAGTAGATGTTTCCAGTATTTTCCTTAAAGCATTAATTTGTAATTTAATTTTCGGATATATATCAGTATTTGAAATCATCATCTAAAATAATTAGATATTTGCAAGTTGAATATAATTCACGATTTCAATTGAGTTTAACGCGAGCAAAAAAGATTTAAATTATTATTTTTATTAAAATTAATTTTTAAAATGCAATTTACCTCTAATGACAAACAGCCGTAACTGAAAATTACTAAATTTTGCATATAGGCCATAAATTCCTTATAACTGGGCAACCAATAGGAATTGAGGTACACCACTTTGACATGCCATAGATATCACCATGAGCCTTTCAAAAGTCGGCTTAACTCAAAATCGTAACTATTTTGAGTTTTACTCAAAATTTTACTTCAAACGCTTTATTTATAATCAAGAATTTTTGAGTTACGTCTTTTTCGTGAGTGCGAAGAAATGTTAACAAAATATCTTTTGTTGGCATAGCCTCAACAAACATTTTGTTATCAGAATCGAAATTAACACACCGTTCGCTCATTGGCTGTTTACAGAACGAGCTATGACATAGCTATATCTCAGACTATTTACTGACATGCCTCTACTTTTAACCAAATTCCTTTGGTCAACCAAAGTAATTTGGTTTAGTTAAATGGGAAATGACAAAATAAATATAAAAATCAGTCAGAAAAACAAATTTGGTTGACAAATCAGTTTCTCCAACAAAACTGTTATTTCTCTATATGATGAAATAAATAGAACTATCATGATAGGCATGAAAAACATTTATTTTAATATATATTTCTCTTGCTGTATTTTTGTAGAAAAATTTGTTAGTAAATACTTGTATGAGTAATTTTAAAAAAATTTCCCTATATATTTATTTAAGTAATTTATAAATGGAAAACTTTAGGCTCGATGAAAAATCATTGAAATTACACTTAAACATATCGCATTCATTCTACATTTGCTTCACACAACATTAGACTATTCTATTCTCTTGAATTTTTAGAATAGACAAGTATTGGGAGGACAACTTGTTAGTGTCTGATCGCTTGGGAAATAAAGATGTAGATCAGATTTGCAACCTCTGTTGTAATCCGAGAGAGACTTGTGAACGCGTAAAGCTCAATCGTCTGCCTCGAGAAAGATCTTTTAAGAGTGAACTGGACATCTCGCCTCCATCCTCTTCTTTTCCTCTCGGGATTCGTGCTTATAGAAGCAGAAAAGACACGTGAGGAGAAATTCATAGAAATCCTCGGAGAAAAGTAGCATATTGAAGATGCTTGTTTTAGGCTGTGATTTAGTAGGAAATGATTTATTCGCAGGCGATAGACGGAAAATAGAAGCGAGAGTAAATGGTTTTGAGTTAATATTTAGTAAATATTTATTGTTATATAATGAAAGATATTGATGGAATGCTCTGAACAGCTGTTTGGTTTTATGAAACATATAAGATTTTATAAGTATTTTTGCACTGTATTTTATTATGTATACAATATATCGCAATGTATTTTTTCTTTATTGCATAAAAAAAAAAAAAAAAAAAAAAAAAAAAGTTATTTATTCATTTATTTTCATTTTTTAATTCTAAATCCAATATATTAAATTGTTAATTAACTGAACGGAAATTTTGAAAATTAAATCACATGGATTTGTATAATTATGTGGATTGACATAAATTTATAAAATAACAAGAGAGAACACACTTCCTAAACAAATGTCCGAGTATTTCAATTTGGAGAATTCTGAAGCCAGCAATAAACTTTAATTTTGGTCATAAAGTTAATATAAAAGAAAATAAGTTAATATTATCAAAATAATTATCATTTAATAACTCAAGAAGTCGCATTCATCTGTTTAGATATAAGAGGAGATACTTTGGGCTGGTAATATGAAAAAAAAAAAAAAAAAAGTAACAACGTTAAAAAGAGCACAAATTAGAGAAACAAAAATAGCAAACGGACGTTTTGGAACTTCTAAAATCATATAATCAATGCTTATATATATTTTTAAATATAGTAAAATGTGAAATAATGAAAGAAAGATAAGAAGAAAACTAAAACCCCCGGAGCTTGTTTATCAAACATGCTCCAAAGGTGGTCCAAGAAAGGCAAATTGTGCAACGTAATTTCAGTATATATGTAAAAGTTGGGGTGATGCGGTTGAAAAGAGAACAAATGAAAACATGGAGCAAAAATCGATTTCAAACGACGAGAGAAAAGAAAAGATAAGGAAGGCCTTTTTTAAAAAAATAAATAAATTGTAACCTAATTTTGGCGAAGCTTGGCGGGTCTGAGAGATAATTTACAAGAAAATTTAAGTTTTTATAGATATAGAAAACTTCCCAAAAATCCAGATCGTGAATTAAAGTATGCGTGAATTAAAGACATATCAGAAAAATTAAAATTGTGATTATTAAATCTATGGCGGTACTTTGTCAGAACGTTCAATATCAAAATTTTTAACGTGAGCCTTGTCTTAAACCAAACGGAATTTCAAGGCGCGATTCGTTTGACGTATGTACATAAGACGACATTCACAAGTTATTTTATAAATACACCATTTGAATAATTTATCTATTTGATCCTTGAGATTAGTAAATTTTATTTTATTGGATAGAGTATATACTTCATGGAATTGAATTTCTTGAGAATATGAAAATCTTTAAGGCTTAATTTGTTGTAATATGGTAGAACAATAAAATTCTTGTTCAGATTTGATTTAGTGTTTCAAATGTATTTTAAATCTGTACCACATTAGAATATATACAGTAATTTTTTTTCAAATGCGACGGAAAGTTTTAAAATTATTATATACTAGTGGATCTGCAGATCAAGAGCCTCAACGTCCTATTGGCATCATTCATTACTCAGTAGATCATTTTTCTTTACTCCAAATTGTTGAAAATAGTTACAAACACACAGGCATATATCATATACATATACATATACATATATGTATTATAATTATAATTATAATAATTATAATAATTATAAATTTAACTCACTACATAACTATATACGTTTCTGTGGGGAGTTGCTGTCCCCTTCAACTTCCAGTTTTATCCGTCTGTCAATATCTATGCTTATAAATGCGTATATGCATCTTTCCTTGTCACTCATAGCCTTGTGTTAATTTCCTGTAACTCATAAATACTTGGTACCAAATTTGATGCAAAATGAATAAGTAGCGTATCGGAATTATTTTGTGTGGTCCTGTAAACTAATTACGCTGCTCTGAAAACAAAAAAAAAAAATCTATTACCATTTTTGTTGATTCTTATGTAAAATGACCTCCTGAATCCGAATATGACTCCCATTTTGCCCAGTCACCCACCGTTTCCTAGAAACACCACCCCTCTCTCAATTTTATTTCCCTGTTCGATTGTTTTATTACCATGAATTTTATTTGACGAATGAAAATAATTAATTTAACACCGAAAGACAAAAAAATATATATAAAGTAAAAAAAAAAAAACTTTAATAACAGATTAAAAATATATAAGATATGTAATACATAATTTCAGTGGCAAATCTCCCCCCCCCCCCCCACCAAAAAAAAAAAAAAAAAAAATCCCTTGTCGCAAATGTCCATGTTTTACAATTTAGCAACTCTGTAGCCCTCAGAAGATATTTAACGGTTAAAATTATCCTTCTCCCTCCTAAAAAACATGTTTATAGCCATAAAATCACCGAAAAATGATAAAAATAAGGGGCCGGTCCTAACAAATTGTGGGTGATAGGGTAAAATGGGCGTCATATTGGGATTCATGAGGTCATTTTACATAAGAATATGCTGAAATGGTACCAGAAGCAATTTTCATGCCGAGCAGTGCTATCGATTCTATGACTTCCATTTTCTGCAGAAACCATGCTTTTAAACATCCTAATATCATATATTTATTTCATTGTGTTTAATGGAGCGTAATCATGTTAAAACGCACTTATAAGAAATACCGTCTACAGGCCATAATTTTACGAAATTTTTTGTATGTCCCTATACAGGAGATAATTATATACAGATGATTACAGAATATCATGATAATTTTTTTTTTTTTTTTTTTTTTTTTTTTTGTGTGGTCCTGTAAATAAATTATTTAAAATATACATACATTTTTCTTGAGAAAACATACTTTTAATAATCTTAGTAATGTATTTTATTTCTATAATGTTGAATGCAGCAAACACGTTAAAATGCACTTAAATAGAAACATGCCCATAGGCTTTATAGTCACGATAATGTTTTGTGGGTCCCTGTAGAGCCATGAACATCATATACACCAGTAAAAACTATACAACTTATTCTATGTCGTTCATGAGAAATTGTTCTAAATCTGACAGAAAATGTATGAATAAATGACATTTTCGAAACACTTTCGTAAGGTACTGTATATTAATTTTTATGCCTAAGCACATTTTTTTTTCTATAAAAAATAAGATTTTAAATATCTCAATAATGTATGTTGACATTATTTTGTTAAATGCAGTGTAACCATTGTAAGATGCGTTTAAAAGAAATTCTACCCATACGCGTAATGATACGGCACACTTCGGGGTATGCCTGCACAAGATCCATAAACAATATAGACACCAAAAATTGTACAGCTATTTCTGTTTGGCACTTGAATATGCGTAATAATTTGAAGTCAATCGGGAGATTTTTTCGGCCGCTATTGCAGTATATAGGAATTCTGTCCATAGGCCGTACTGATAAGGAAAACTTTGGTGTGTCCCTGTACACGAACTGTAAATGAAATACACACTAAAAACTATACAGCTAATTCTGTGTGTCTCATGAGCATTTATTCCAAACTGTAAGTCAATGGGGTAATTTTTATGGCCCCTGCCGCGAGACCTACATACAAGACAAAATCATTTTGGGTCTCAACATGGACGACTTCACTGACGTTTCGGAAATGAAAAGCTATTAAGATTACGGGCATGTAAAAAACAGTTAAAGTGACATCGCTGAACATTATTCTTAAAAATATTTTATACTGCTGAAAAGAAGGAAACCTTAAAAAAAAAAAAAAAAAAAAACGTTTATACCAAACATAAAACAATAATAAACAATAATTAAAAAGTAATTGAAATATATGAGAAAAAGGAAAAATTAAGAAAACTTTTAGACAATAAAATCTTTAGCAAAAAGTAATTCTTGAAAAAAATTATTAAGGAAATAAAAGCAACATATATATAAAGGTGTAACAAATTAAATATCGTTTTGAAAAAATCAATATCAACGAAATAATTTTATATGCGTTATAATTATTGAAAAACTGCTAGTCAAATTTTCTACGTATTAGAATAATTCTCTGGAATTATACTCCTTCTACTGATATATAAAATAAATATGTTACAATTATAGCTACATAAACATTAAAAAAAAAAAAAAAAAAAAACTGTAAAATTTTATTTTTTCTACCCTCAATTAAGGTCTTCTTCTTCTTAATTTTTGGATTGAAGATTTAAGCAATAAAAAGTGAGAGCTTATAAACATGAGCTGAAATATATTCTATAACTAATTTATGATTTGCTTATATAGCTTATATAATTTAACATATATGTGATCAGAAATAAGAAAATGCTAATCAGAAATAAGAAAACAACTTGCATTTCCATCACAGCGACTATAAGAAAAGTAATTATGGTTCTAATCTATAAAGTCATATACCATTGGAAGTATTTACAAACTAGCCTAATAAAGAACACAGTTAATGCTTTACTTTGAAATTTCTAGATTTTTTTTAAGCATTAGACAAATTAATTACGGAAAGAATAAATTAACGCCTGAAGGTTTATATCTTAAAGAGCTATATAGCTAAATCAAGGTCTTTTATATATTTAGACTCTATAATACAAGTTCACATGGGAAATAAAAATGTAGATTACTTTTGTAACTTAAAATTCGAAGGAGACTGTCGAATACGGAAGGATCATTCGTCCGTGTCCTTTGCAGTACGATGCAGACTTCCCTTAAGATTTGTGCCAGATGAAACGGAAAGGTACGTGGGTCGAAATCATGAAAAACATACGAAGGAGAGTAAAATTATTGTAACATATATGAGTCTGTGATTTATTTTGAAATGTGATATTTTTTTATTTCTGATGAAGAGTAAGTAAAAATAAATAAATAAATATATAAATAAAAAAGTAAATAAATAAATAAATGTGTCTCGAGTTATTTTTAACCCTATATTAAACTTATGAGTGACATGTAAAATCTTTTATATTTTACCATGCGGAAAATAAAATTATTGGAAAGTAGAAATAAAATATTGACTTTTATTTTTATAAAATAGACTAATTTAAAAATTATTATTTATTTATTTAAAAATTTATGAGCAAAACTTTCTTTTAAAATGATGCTAAATTCAAAATTATTATATATATATATATATATATATATATATATATATATATATATATATATATATATATATATATATATATATAATATTTTTATATATATTTTTATATATAAAAATATTTATATTTATATATATATATATATATATATATTATATATATAAAATTTTTCATTTTTTGTAATAATGTAAGTTTATAATATATGTACACTGGTTCTCATAATTATAAGAACACCCGTTTTTCTATATTAACAAAACACCGAACACTATTATTTAAACAAATATATTTTTTATTAATTTGAATTTCATTAATAGACTATATTTAAAAAATTTTATCATTTTTCTATCTTAAAAAATTTTAAATACGGTCAAAAAGATGATTTTTCAGATGTTCACGATTATAAGGACAGCTCGAATCTTAGTAATGTTTTTTCAGTTATTCTTTAAGTTGATATTTTATGGGGTCCCTTTTTAGGATGAAACAGCCACACATTCTCTCTGGTATATATATACATTTTAAGTTTTATATTGTTTAATATTCAGTTTCAATACCATTTCATAAGGCATAGATGATATTCTGAATACATTTAAACTATTTAAAATTGCTTTCCACTTGCATGCACTTTTCTAATATGATAAGTTAAGGTTTTTTCAACTTTTAGGCCACGGGAAAGGCAATAATACAGAGGTTTCTTTCTTCAAACTATTTCCTATTGCTCAAGAAGTAGAGCAAAAATGTAAGTCTTGTTGAAAAAAATATCATTACCCCCCAAAATCTAACAAAAATCTGAGAATTCCACGTTTAAAATTTGCGGATATTCTCTTGATATTCATAATAGTAGAAAAAATTATTAAATTCATTCTGTCTTCAGTAGAAACAGCTCCCCAGAGCACCATAGATCAACCTTTAAAATGCCCGATTCATATCTGCCTTTAAAAAATGTGCTCTGTCTTTCGCTATCTTCAGATCGTGCCAGTAACTGTTAAAACCATTTGGTTAATCAAGAATAAAATGTTTTTCATCCGAAAATGCTACATTTTATCATTTAATATTGTCTTTATTCAACTTTAACACAGACGTTCTTTCCCCCATCAAGTGCTTATTGATTATTATAGGTTTTTTATTAATTTTAACATATTATTAATTATTTTAAACATGCATAAATGGGGACCCCAACCTTTCGTTAAAAATTATGAGCAAATTCAGCACACGGCATCCAACCCGTTAAGCTTGGCTCGTCCAGGCAGGCAGGGGCTGTCCAAAGGTTTCGATGTTGAGCAAATTCAGCACAAGTCATTAAGAGTAGAACAGTAAGAGGAATTATGAGTCTTCGATCTCTGTAAAACAGTTCTGATTTTGCATCAGATCTCTCTCCTATCGAACCAGCAGTTCAACGTTTGATCACATTTCCTTCATCAATTTTAGATCTTCGAATTTTATTAGAAATTTGGCGGATTGAAATTATCCTTCCACTTAAAAAATACATTTATCATACTTCATTACATGAACGTTCTTTTTTTTCGAGGAATTATCTGTAATGCCCGTCCAAGAAAAATTGAAGACTTATATATGAATTAATCTAGCCCAGTAGTTAACGAATTCGCATGTCAACTGTAATTTATCTGCTAGTAAGTTAAATAAAACGAAAAAATCTTGATTGTCCCTTTAATTATGAACATCTAAAAACGTGGAAAAAAATATTTTGCATTATTTTTTATTAATTTTGTTTCACATTAAAAAACTTACAGCAGTTTTGGTTTTTAGACTACTAGATATATTAAGTGCACTTAGTATATTCTTGTTCACAATTATTTTTACAATAGTTATTTCAAAACATAAAGCGTCCTTATAAATATGAGAAGGAGTGTATAAACATTACTAAAACCTTATTATGTACATATGTATAAATGTTTTATTATTACGTATATCCAATGAGTTATGAGTAACTAATTCGCTTTAAAACTTTCTAAGGTAATAAAATGAATGTTTCAAGATAGAAATGTACATAAGAAAAAAAAATCAAATCCTATGTGACGTTTTCGTTTATTGTGTATGGAGATATTCTTGATATTTTACAATATTGTAAAAAACAGTCATTAAAAATTCAGATTTGCATTTATGATAGTTTACATAATTAATGGTTTGTAAGCAACTTGTTGGCTATAAAAATGCCCATGGCAGGGAAATGTTAAAAATGTTCTAGAAGAAAAAATTCAAATCATAAAGAATTTCATAAAAAGCTAAACTCAAGCTCTTATAATTTAAATGTTTAAGTTATATCATCAAATTTCAATTTCTACAGCTATATGAAAAGAAATCATTAATAATTCAGATTTTATTTTATGCTATTTTACATATTCATTTATGTGCAGTTTTTTGCCTATAAAAAATTCCACGACAGTGATATAAAAATGTGAAATTCAAAATTTAAGTAATTTAATGATATAATAATGTCTAACTTTTAATTTTTGCAATTATCCCTAATACAACTTGTAAAATGTATATATTTTATAGATAAATAATTGATTATACATACATACATACATAAATCTGAGACAGGGAGATAAAAACGTTCATAACAAAAATGTATAAGAAGAAAAATTTCAAATCATGAAATAAGCTCACAAAAAGCTAAATTCAAAATTTAACCATTTTATCTTTGTTGTATTATCAACGAATTTTACACTATGCAATTATGTAAAACGAAATCTTTAAAAAATTTTATTATTAATTTATATATCTAATAGTTTATGGATAGTTAGTTGAATAAAAGAAAGATTTAATGTGTTAAAATGGAAATTTTATGTCATAAATGTCAAGAGGGGAATTTTCGTATTATAACAATAGTACAGTTACATCAGACCTCACAGCTTTCCTAAAATTTTACCCTCATTTTATTTTACTGTCACCATTATTTCAAATCAATAGTTTTTTACATACTGTTTACACATGTTTTAGCATCAAAACATTCAAGAAAAATTTCTTATTGACGATAGCGGTGACAGTATAATAAAATTCGAGCATTGCAGAAACACAAGGACTGTAATATTTTAAAGCGTAAATGTTTCTTCCAAAATCACGCATCTCTAAAACGTAACATAACATTATAAATTCGTTATTAACCCTCTAAAACGCAATATCATCTCCCCGAAAACGCGGATAGTAATTTTGAATTGCAATTTTATCCCAGAAATAAATAAATAAATATATATATATATGTATATATATATATATATATATATATATATATATATATATATATATATACATATATGTACATACATACGCATACATATATATGTACATATATGTATATTTATAACTTTTTGTGGTAAACCCTCTACCTTTCCTTCTTTCGTTCCACATAGCTGCTGTGAAAGGCGTAAATAACGAGAAGACACTTATTGAAAAGAAATTATAAGTTTAATTCTTTTAAAACTAAAGTCATATAGCTGCTCGTACTTAGTCACTAATAAACATACCTTTGACCTACTAACGAGAAAGATTAACCATATACCACCTTATTTCATTTAGAAGTGGCCAGAAACCTCTTATCGCTTTCTCTCTCCAAGTGACCTAGCAAAACATGAAATCATCCAACGAACTTCGTAGAGTATCTTTAGAACCCGAGTATTTTTCCACCAACCGAGATATTCCAATCTACTTTGCCACCTTCCAAGTAATCAACCTAACGATTTCCCCATCCTTCAAATATCAAATCTTCAGATATCTCCAACAGTTCTGTGAACTTCGTAAGGCGTTTTAGAACTTTCCAGAAAAAAATCATTAATTACTTTTCTTTTAACTGTGCTCGTAAATTGTGGTTGCTGTGGATATTAAATGAGCGTAATTACTTTGTCCTGCAAAGTGTTAAACACTAATTAATATAAAAGTCCGCAAGTAATATTAAAAATGTAAATTTTGAGGTATGTTTGCTATTTCTGCGCCGACATAAATTTATATAATTTTAATTTCAAAAAATGTCTGTATAAAACGTAACATCATAAAAAAAGTAGAAGTTTTAGACAACGTAAAAGATTAAATAGATAATAAGCTACTAACATTTATATAAATCATCGTAACACATTTCAGTTATATGTGACATTTACGTTTTGTTTTATACTTTCTTTTTACATGGTAAACTTAGAGAAAAATACTTTTTGAAAAATTCAGCGGTTGAAAGGATCATAAAAAATGGAAAAATCATTAAGTTTTACAATTTACGACTTTTTTGCATACTTGATGGCTACCATATTTCTTTCTCGCGCTTCTAACGAGGCATTGTTATATTTTACTTCATAATTTCTAAAACACTCCCACATAGGTAGTGCGTGGCGAAGAAAACAGAAATCTGCCTAATAAATTATGCATAAGTTATGGCGTGTATTTATTCTAACATAAATACAATATTTCATGATTTAGTTTGCCGTCTTATGATTAATCGTGATATGGTAGTAGTCAAAAATGTATTTTATCACTCTACATATTATAAATAAAACATTATTTTGAATGAATCTGATTTTTTTTTTTTTTTCTGAAATAAGTTTTCCTTACTTTTAACGATTAAGTTTAAATTAAATGAATAATGTACATTTAATGTATGTATATATATATTACATAGTAGGGTGTCCTTAAATGAGAGGGAAATTTTGTTTTTGTTTTTTCTTTTTTGTGATCCGATACGCATAACTTCTAATGTTTTTCTATTTTACTCTAAACACTTTTTCGCAAAGATTTAGCTCTCTGGGATAATGTTAACCCGGGACAAACTGACTGAAAAATCCTAATATCTATATTAATAATTTTCCGTGTATTCCGCACATGCTAACGTTATCTCATAGACCTAATACTCTGCTAAAAAGTGTGGTCAAATAGAAAAGAAATAGAGGGTATTCTTATGAGATATAAAAAAAAAAATTTCCCTCCATTGAAGGGACAGCCTAAAATAAATATTAAATATATTATACACTTTATTATGTACTTTAACACACACACACGCATATATATATGTACATATTAAAGTTAGTAATAAAATATATGCTTCAAATTCCAAAAAAAAAAAAAAAAAATATATATATATATATATATAAATAAATAATCTGGTATTGAAAAAAATTATTAAGACATAATACCATGATCTTACCTTTTTTCATCAGTTGTACATTACTGAATAAATATCACAAAATATCGTCCAGCACACATATACTATAAAACAGTTTACATTCCTACAAGGTTTCACTAAGTTTTCTATCAGTATGTTGACGTAGACTGAGAAAAAAATATACCGCCTTTCTCTAGAATGAATAAGTGGCCATTTTCTAAATCCATTAACTAGAAATATAGATTTCCGAGCTATGCACATAAGGCACGGCAATAAACTGAATAGACGAAATTACCGAGAATTTCTAGTGTACACATCTCTAGAGGGTTAAACAATATTCTGAATACTCTAAATATTCTGAGTCCTTTATATTGCGAGAAATTGTCGCTTGCTTTTCTAGAATTTGGTAAGAAACCAAGATTATAGTTGCAGAAACCCGCCTCTTGTAGTCTCATTTATTTGCAGAGATTTGAAAATAACTTTGCCCTCGAGAATATAGGCAAACGCTCTAGAATTCTAATAGGGGCTTCTAGAACTCGCTTTCCAAGGGGACTAGAATTTATAAGGATGACATGAAGTTATTTTTTCTAGAGCCTCAATTTAGTTTCTAGATGTCAGTTACAGAATTTTTTCTCAGTGTAATGAAAATTGCGTCCAAGTCAATAAAAAAATCTCGCAGAGAATTTTTTCAGACGCAAAATTCTAAATGTAATCCTCTTGAGCTTTTTTTTTTTATAATTTTTCTTTCTTTCTTTTCTTTTTATTTTTATTTTTTTATTTTCGATGGAAATAAGCATTTGTTGTGGCCTCACGCAGGTACTTCTATGAACTAACGTTGACGTTGACGGATTCTAGTACTTCATTATAGTTAATTTAAGTGTCCGTGAACAAGAAACTTTGCATACATGCAATTTTACATTTCTGAAAATGTTCAATACTTTGCTTTGTAAAAACAAAAGAAAGAAAAAAGTGCGTAATTCACTCAGAGTTGTAATAATGCATATCAAGAATATCGCCGTCTTTCAGCTATTTTTTGTTTTTGGTTGTTAAAGAGAATGTACATCAACTCTACAATTTATTACACAAATATTTTCAAATAGATCTATTTTAACAGTTTTCTTTGTTTAGAAAATTGTTGTTAGAAAGAGATATTGAAAAAATTCATAGGTAATTATAAAATTACGTTTCCAAAATTTACATTTGGTAGATCGCATTCTGTTTGTAGTAAACTGTACGCACTCAATAAATTCATAAATCCAAAAATGTATGCATTATACGCACAAAGTAAGAACGATATTTTTTTTTTTTACAATGCATATTTTATACATATGAATGGAGAGATATCGTAATCATAATTGTTTTACTAATTGTACTGGAGTTGTTAAAAAAAAATAATTTAAAGAAAAAATAATTAAAAGAAAAACTAAATCAAATATAGGTTTTATTGAATTAACTATTTCTTTCCAATTTCCGCATAATGGTTTAAAATATGCATTAAGGAAGTCTCTTTAAAAGGAATAATATAAAAATGACTAATTAATTACAATAAAATTGAAAAACTATTGTAAAAGAAACCGTTTCAATAATTTTCAAAACATTTCACATAAATTCACTAAAAAATCATTCAATGCTAAAAACTCTTCAGAAATAATTTATACACAGTACTTTATACAAAGTAAGATAATAAAATAACTCTGCCATGATTAAACATTCTTTAATATCCATTAAGAAAGTTTTCTATGAGATACTCCAAGGATGCCAGACTATTGCTATACCGTTATTGTTAGAAATGACATGGAATAAGATATATTGCAATTTCTGAATCATTCAAAATTTTGGTAATGCATACTGCCTCATATTAGCTAGCATGGATCATTTACTTAAGAGCATTGACGTAAAGGATCGAAGATTTTGAAACTATGCTTAAATAGCACATTTGTAAACATTTCAGAATTAATTTGCTATCCGTATCATTGAAATTCTAATGGAATTCTTAGATCCGTTCCGATATTTTCTAGTTACTTTTAAACATTGAAGTTGCGGGTTTGGAAAGGGCTTTAGAAAATATATCTTGTGAATTGATAAATTTATGTCACTTAACTTTCCCTTACAGTTTTTAAGGAAGCATTTGACATTTTTGATTTATAATGTTGGTTTTAATGCCGACTAAGTAATTAAAAGAAGTATATATTTTATTGTTATGTATAAAAATATAGGATAAAAAGTGAATAATGCCATTCTTATCATCTGAGTTATTTGCTATTGATTTTTCCCAAAACGTGTATCTATATCTATAAAATAGTACCTCCACTCATTCACTGACCCACTCACTGACTCATCAACGCACAGTAATAGCTACTAAAGACAGTGACTCGAAACTGGGCCAGATTATAGAACAAATAGTGTAAGCCCCCTAAGAAGCGATTTCGCGAAAATCGCCCCCCAAGGGGGAATGAGGTATCAAAACGTGATTTCACAAAAACCTTCATATCTCAAAAAAAAAAAAAAAAAAAAAAAAAAACCAGATATCCGTAAAATTTTTGTTTTAAAATATAGCTAACACAAATATCTAAAAATTTTAGAAATTCGATCCCCAAGGGAGAAAAAGGGGAAAAACGTGATTTCACAGGCGCAAAATATGGTTTCGCGTAATCCTATATATCTCAAACAAAAAACAGATATACGTGAAATTTTTGCTCTAATATATAGCTAATACAAATACCTAAAAAGCAATTTCTTAAATTTTAGAAATTCAGCCCCCAAGAGAGGAAGGGGGTGGGAGAAAAACGTGATTTGAAATAATCCTTTGTATCGCAAACAGAAAAAAAGATATATGTGAGATTTTTGTTCTAAAATATAGCTCCCACAAATACCTAAAAGATAATTTCTTTAATTTTAGAAATTTGTCCCAGGAAGGAAGGGAGGGTAGGGGCTAGGGGGCAAAAACAAAAATAGAGTTAGGCAGTTTAAAATTGGTACAGATAGGTTTCAGAGACCCGCAAGTCGAATGAGGATATTTTCGAAAGTGTAAGGTTATTAGGAGGGGGTGGGAAGGGGGGGCGGAGGGTACAAATATAAAAATAGACTTAGATCGTTCAAAATTGGTACGTAGGTGTTTTTGATACCTACTAATCGATTGTAGATATTTTCGAATTTGTAAAATTATTAGGATGGGAGGGAAAGGGGAGTGGTGAAAGGACACAAATATAGAAATAAAAGACAGAGTGTTGAAAATTAGTATTATTGGTTTGTAAGGTCCAATAAATCGATTACGGATATTTTCAAAAGTGTAGAATTAATACGAGGTGCGGACGCAGGAGCAAAAATAAAGGAAATCTCATAGAACGTTGGAAATTAGTATTATTAGGTTTAAAAGCCCGATAAAACGATTGCGGATATATTTGAAAGTGTAAAATAATTAGGAGGGTCGAGAACGGTGGGAGAAGGAACAAGAGCCGTACGCGCGTGCGTGCGCTGCTGCAGTCAGTGGAGGTCCGGACCAATTATTCCACCTATGAGAATTTTTTTTTTTTTTTTTTTTTTTTTTTTTGTATTTTATATTTATGTTTTTCCTTTGTACGATAACATGGTGATTCATTAAGAGTGTGGAACATAAATGCGCGCTCGAAGTGCACAATGGCCTGCGCTACCGAAGGCAATGGGGACCCGGTGCGCCATTTTTCCCAAACAGAATTTTTTTTGTCTTTTTTTTTGCATGATAAAAATTAACGCAATTTTTAGAATTCATTAATTATATTGATTCATTTAAAAATAGTGACCATCGAAGCGGGCGTAGGCTGCAAGTCTTAAATAAATGTGTAAAAAAGATGTGTAGTTTAGAGAGTTCCCACTCACTCTTCACATACATATAACAGTTTCATGTTACTAATTACATACTTAGTAATTTAAGATAATAAAATTTATTGATACAAAATTAAAACTAATACTTTTATAATGGAAGAATTTTTTATTAAATTATAAACAGGAAACAATCATAAAGCTTCATTTGCTAACTTTATTGTAAAACTTAACAACTATGCAATATCTTCGAATTGATTCTTGTTGCATCCTCATACGTTCAGATATTGACAAGGTGTTTAATCGGGAAAGTTATTAAAATATTTCATAATGAACCAATTTGAAATCTCACTCGCTAATCTTCGGGTACATGACAGTTTGGTCCTGCCATTTTGGTCCCTCAACTTTGGTCTCGTTGTTTTGGTCCCGCCATTTTGAACCCGATTAAAGTTTGGTCCCACCGTTTTAATCCTGTCGATTTGGTACCACCATTTTGGTCCAACTATTTTCATTCCGCTGTTTTTGGCCCCACATTTTTTATTTCAATATCAGGGGCAATGAAAGTATTACCTACAGAAAAAAAAAAAAAAAAAAAAAAAGGAAATTTTCTTTTATATTTCGAATTCTTATCACTTAACTGAAAGATGGGGGTAGGAAATGATAAAATTTTTATTATTATTGTTATTATTTTGTTACAGAAGTTCTAGTAACAAATAGAACTGAGAAAATCTTTAAAATTAAGAAATCTACATATTTTTCTTTGTACAATGGAGGGAGCAAATAAATGTGGAAAATTCGGGCAAAACAGAACTTAGACAAATATTTACTACTGGTGGGTTAAATGTCTAGAACCTTTGTTGAAAATGATGTAACTAAAAATGCATGGAACTAAAAATGTATAATCTCGGTTCGAATTTAGAATGACAAATGGTATTAGTTATAAGCGTAGATATAAGCATTGTTAAATTATCTAAGCCTCTCAAATTTCAGTTTAAATAAAATAAAAGGTTTTTAATGTAAAACATTGTAATGCGGCTCTTAAATATCACATTCAAATTTACAGTGTTTGAACACAAAATTTGCCTGAAATCGATCCTTTATCCAGGCATCCCTTTAAATGTTTAATTATAAAATATGATATAGGAAATGCAAATAACGTTTTGGTATTTAATTTTTACAGATCTGCTGAACTTGAGCAGGCAAACATGTCATATGAATTTTTTTTTATATATTCGGTGTTTTTACTAAGCCCTCATTACATTTAGTGCAAAAAATATGCAAAGTTCTACAAATTAAAAGGAAAATATGTCAAGTATTAGTCATGCTTTAAGGAAAGGACCCGAAAAGCACTGAGATTAGAAATATTTCTGTCTTGCTAATTCTATACAGCTATTTATGTTCATTTTTATGGCTTTAATTATATCCGAAGACATGCTAAAAATGCAGTGTTTTGAAATCATTTAAATTATTTATGGATTAACGTTTGTAGGATATGTGAATTTACTTAACATTAAAGTTTATTAATTTCTGATATAAATACAGATGTTCCTATGTATGACTTATGCTATAAAATCGCATATTAATAATTACAATATGAGTTAATATCAGTTGCAATTTTATAGTGTTATATTTTATTTTCAGTTAAAATTTCGACAGTCTTAGATAAAATGTGAATAAAGTGTCTTCCCCCATTAAAAATATTTTATACCATTCAAAGTTCAGCAATTAATACATATATTCCTTAGAATTTGCAGAACATTTAGTAATTTTATATTGCTACAATTCAAGCGTAAAAGAAAATATTTAACTTTTTATTTCTTAATGTTGCATAGCGTTATTGCAATGTATATGGTATGTATTTTTTTTTCTACTTTTTTTTTCAATATTGCTAACTTGTAGCCTCATCTAAACATTAAAAAAAAAAAAATGCTTGAAAAGAGTTTCCGATTGCCCTACGTGAAGATGCAGGGAGTTAGCATGTCAATCCTTTTATGTTTTTATTTCACAAATTTTACAATGGCACATTATATTTATTCGTAATTACATCAATATAAAATACAAACACACTGTTAAAAAAAAGCAACTTTGCTGCCAGAAATTCTCTGTAACTTGAGAAAATAATCGTAAATTGCTGAAAAATTACGTTGACAAAACGTATTTTTATGTCATTACAGAGAATTTCTGGCAGCAAAGTTGCATTTTTTTTAACAGTGCAGAGATGATAATGTTAATCAATTAATACATATTGAAAACAAAAGTAGTAATTAAAAATATGAATTAAGAAAAAAAAAAAAAAAAGATTTTTTTTTTCTATTTATGGAGGAAATTCTGTAATTACATTTAAAAAGTAGAAATATACCTAAATATTCGTAAAATGTCAACAGGACCGGAATTTTCCATATCTATATGGTTAAGGAGTGATCGTAATCTAGATGTTTCATATTTCCCGACTTGTCATTCCTTAATTAAAAGTACCATTCTAAGAGGAATTCACTTCTCCCATATTAACAAATATGCAATCAAATTAAAAAAACATATATACTTAAAATATTGCGAAAAAATAGCGGAATCAAAACGTTTCAGGAACAAATTGACCAGGGACTAAAATTTTCTCGGGAACAAAGTGTCCTGCTTCGCTAATTTTCATGCGCTTAACTACAGGTATTGCATTTGTCTACTAAATATCAGTCACTGGACAATAATACTTTGCTATTAACCATAAAAAAAAACTTCCTTCTATATCCTTCTATATTAGAGTAACACGCATAAATGATTAATCATAGTTTCTCACATAGTTTCTCAAAACGTATATATTCGCAAAAAACGGAAAGTTGAAACTTTTTACAAATCCAATACTTCTAATGAAGATAGTAAAAAACAAGAAATAATAATAATAGATGAATTCTTGTTTTATTTCTTCAATTATTTATTTAATTTTCTATTCTTTAGAAAATTCATGTTGTCTTGTTCTATGGGACAGTGATTAACTATTAGTAATAATGAGATTCGCATAACTAAATCGTATATTAAATAATCGTATTATTTATTATTGTTAAAAAAATAATAGTCGTTTGAAGTGAAGAAATTTTTAAGACTGAGAACACTAAATAATTCTATGACAACGCTGAGTAATTTTATTATGCTGCATAAATTTTTGTAACATTTTAGGTTAAATGAACGTCGTTATTGATTACAGGTTATAATTGGGAATTGAATTTTTTAACTGTTTTGCGAAATTAAACTTATTTTTTCGCTATAACATTGTTACAATGATGTTTTCTATGCTTCAAACATAATACATTTTTCAAAGCGGCTTTCTAAAAAAAATTATTTATTCTTAATTAGTTAGAGTTAACTTAATTTTCATCTGAATATTTGTTATTGAATTATCTATTACAGTATACAATTAAATAATTAGTTTTATTATAAAAATAGCAGTGTTTGTGTAACATTTGTACCGAAAGATCTAAAAACGTTGAAAGAACATTTAAGAGTTTTGCAAAAGAAAGAAGTGCATTTTTGTTAGCGGATTTCGAACTCTAGAAAAAAATATGAAAATGAATTCATTGTTTCTTTCGTCGACTTTTGCATTGATAAAAATTCAATTCTGAGTGATTAGATTTAGTTGATTACTTTTATAAAAATATTAATGCTCAAAACAAATATCACTATATCGCATTGTAGTTATTTATTTTTATTTCGTAACCATGTTTAAGCAGAAAATAAACGACATTTGAAACGTTCAAACGATAACAAATGAAAGTATCGCAAGTTTTGCGAATAAATCTGTTTAATAAAGATAAATACCCAGTACCATTCCTTTAGAAAACATAACTTTTGATATATGTGGATAGAAATATAATTTAGATTATAAAACATATTATTTATTTATTTAATATTAAAAAGGGTACTATGAATAGGATGGGGGTTGTTTTATTGTAATATTAGGGGGATAAATCAGTTAGTTGATTATGATTAGATTTATGTAGAATTTTCATGACCCCGTTTATTATTATTATTATTATTATTATTATTTTCGCTTTCATTTTTAAGCCTTATTTTACACTAAGTTTTGCAGTTTTGTGGACTTTTATGAAATAGTCTTCTACTTTATTATCGATGTTTTTAAAACCATTCTAGTAATCAAAAAGCAATTTGATTACTAAAATGATTTCTCCCATTTGAAAGAGTGATTTACCAGTGGAAACCTCTTTTTCGAAGATTCAGTATGTTTTTTAGCTCTCATCATTTACTATCTCACCTATTACTACCTTTCAAATAACTAAAGCTATTCTCTTTCTGAATTTTTGTCTAAGGCAAATAGTAGGTTAACAGCTATGTTTTTGTTTGTTTGTTTGTTTTTTTATTATGGATATAACAACCTATCAATTGCTTCTTAACAATCCGTTTTCGTTTCTAATCTTTAAATTAATCAAAACTATGGCAAAGTTAACCCTTTATTTTGCAATCGCGTTTCTTACGACCATGATAGCTTTTGTGCAAGTGCTGACTCAACAAAACCAGTGCTTAAAAAAGGGGTGATCGAGAGATAAAGGAATGCTGAATGGCAGGGTGTTTAGAAATCCCAACCTGTCGGTCAATTTGGCAAACATCCAAGCCATTGGAATCGTTCTCATTGCTAAGAGTGGAAATGTGGTTACACTATATTTACTGCATTAAGAAAGAAACAAAAATGCGCATACATATTTGTTAGTTACTCAGGAGTTGTATTTAGAGATATATGCGATATAACTTATGTTTATCACATCATCACATTAATTAATGAGGATTTAGTGAAGCAGTACTGTAGTGTACCGTTTGTAGATGGAATTCGAAAAAGATATTAGGACCTCAAAAAGTATTTACATTTATATTCCTTATATTTTTTCTAAGACTGATGGTCAATTCTCAAGATACTATAGAAATTAATTATAACACAAATGGAAAATGTGAAAAAATGCCAAGCAAAAACTGTGGTAACAATATAATAATTTTTCTGCAATAAAAACTGCTGCATGTAGCATCTAGTGCCCTGTAGTGAGAATAAAGTAAGGTATATTTTTATATACCTTTGACATTTTTTCATAATTTCTATTTTATAAGATTCTTAAACAAGTAGTACTTTAAAGTATTATCCGTAGATAAAATGTTAAACTGAACATTTTGTTAATTATAGGAAACGCAAACAATAATCTATATAAATAAAGAGAAGTGTCTGTGTGTGTGTCTGTCTCGCTCAGGTGCTCACACTATTGGTCGCAGAGATTCCAAATTTGGCCTACAGGTACCCAGGACCCTGCGAGGTGCACCTCATTGAGAGTTTATCGAATTTCGAATTTGAATTTTTTAAATTAATGTTTTTTCCGATTTTAAATATTGGCTTTAATGCTTCATTTTTCATAAATTTAATTCTTTGATTGTAATCGTCAGGGTTATTTCACTATTTATTTTTTATTTTTTGTAATTTAACGGTTAATTCACTATTTATTTTTCACTAGCAGGCTATGCCCGCTTCGCTGGTCACTATTTTTAAATGAATCATTTTAATTAATGAATTCTCAAATTTGCATTAATTTTTATCATGTGAAAAAAAAAAAAAAAAAAAAAAAAAAAAAAATCTGATCGGGAAAAATGTCGCACCGGATCCCCACTGCCTTCGGGTGCATATATATGAGCGCTGCGCACGCGTATTCCTTCACTACCCATATGATTTCTCAAAATTCCATGTTATTACTCATAAACCTTTATTCTTAAGAAAAGGAATTAAAAAACAAAAATCATTTCTGATCGGGTAAAAACTCACACCGGGTCCCCTCTGCCTTTGTCGGCGTAGACCCGTGTGCGCCCAGTGCTCACGAATTCATATATACGCTCGCCGCGCGCGCGTATTCCTTCACCTCCCTTCCTGTCCCTCCTTAATATTACACTTTCGAAAATATCCTCATTTGACTCGTAGGCACCCAAAACCTATATATACCAATTTTGAACGGTCTAACTCAATTTCTAATTTTTTGCGCCCCTTGAGGACATCTTAAAACATATAAATCAGGTGAAATCTCCAATAATTGCGATTAACGCCCTCTATTGGATAAATTTAATGTAGGTTATTCGATAACATAAAAGTACTTTAAAATAACTTTCGAATGATGTATTAAAAATAATTTAATCATATTTAGAATTCGAAATATTGAAATTTTAAAATATTGCAGCGCCATCTGGCGGTAGAAATTTCTGTAATCTACTGTTCAATTCCAAATCACAAAGCTTTAAAATGATGTATTACTTATGAAATTATTTTAATTAGTAGCTGAGATACAAAAGAAAACCTAATCAGGGAACCTTAAAACGTGTAAATCTGGTGAAATCTCGAATTCCACTTTCGATAATATAAAAGTTCTTTAAAATATCTTTCGAATGGTGTATTAAAAATAATTTAATAATATTCAGAATTCGAAACATTGAAATTTTAAAATATTACAGCGCCATCTGGCGGTAGAAAATTCTGTAATCTACTGTTCGATTCCAAATCAACAAAGCTTTCAAATAATGTATTACTTATAAAATTATTTTAATTAGTAGCTGAGATACAAAAGAAAAACCTAACAGGAGACCTTAAAACGTGTAAATCACGTGAAATCTCGAATTCTATTTCTTACGGTAGTCGGTTAATGAAAGGTGACAGAAATTTGTGACGTCGACTCTTGAAATTCAATTCAAATAAGTTTCAAAATGATATATTACTTTTGAAATTATGCTAATTAGAAGCTGAGTTACAAAAATTATATAAACACTATTATAAAACGATTTATGTCTGACTTTTTCGTGGTTTTCTCCTAAACTTGCGTAATTCCGGGCTAAATACTGTTAAAAATCAATTGTATGAAATGTGAAAGGAGTATCAGAATTCGAAACTCTGCAAAATATAAAAGAATAAAGGCGTTCTGGGTTTTCTGTTGTTTTCTAAGAAACAACCGTTCCTTTTCTACGTTTTTGCCCCTTCCTCCCCCTTTTCCGTCCCTTCTAATAATTTTACACTTGAAAATATCCGCAATCGATTATCTTTCCTTAAAACCTAATAATACCAATTTCAAACGCTGTAACTCTTTTTTTTTTCTTCGCCCCCCTCCCCCTCAAGCCCTTCCTAATAGTTCTACACTTTCAAAAATATTCAGAATCGAATTATCTGGCGTTAAAACCAAATATTACGAAATTTCAGCGACATATCTCAATTTAAAATACTGCAAAATATAAAACAAAATTTAATCTAATTTTTTTGTTTATCCACATATTTTCATGAAAATTGAACAGAAGCTTTATAATATGCTGTCTAGGCCGAATATTAATTCAAATGTAACGTGAATGAAAATTTGAAAAAGTTTGAAAATTGCAATTTTTCCCCCCACTATAAAACACGTGACATCTTGATCGGTTATAATCATTTCTTTTTTCATGGCAGACGGTCGTCTGGCATTTAAAGTGATGTTGCCACAAAAAATTCATACTTTAGTTAATTTTAAAAAATATAATTGTTGTACCGATAAGCCGCTTTCACACTTAGATTCAGAAAAAAATCGCCTTTCATTTGGTTCCGAAATCGTAAAGATCGGACAAATATTTCTAATTTATTTTCCACTTTTTCTGCTTTTAACTCTGTTAAAATATCTTTTTTTATGCAATGGCGGTGAATTCTCAGTCATTGAGATCACTTTTAGATTAGATATGAGTGGACATTTTAATTAATATCTCCACAACTAATTAAAATTTTTAAATTCTGTTTTCAGGAGGACCTGACTTCAGAAAAGCTCCAGAGCATCCGTATGTCAATTTTTGTACTTCTTCGTTCAATAGGGGCTGAACGTATAAAAAAACAGACAGACAGTCAGATAGACAGACAGACAGACAAACCTTTCCATTTATTATTATAGATTTAATACATTCATTTGAAGGCGAAATTCTTTTTTTTTTTCTTTTTAATTTATTATATTTATTGAAAATCAAATGGTAATGCAATATAAATAAATTGTTTATGTATAATTTTTATAGTATAACAATTTTCTACTGTTCATTTTTAATTAATTCCTTTAAAATAACCCCCCCCTCAATTTTTTTTAAATTTATAATTTTTATTGGGGGGAGGCGGGGAATGGTAGTATATAGTGAAAAAGGATTTAACTGATTAAAATGTATTTGTTTTTCATTTATTTGATTCCTTTTAAAAGAAAATCCACTTTTTATTTTATTTTGTTATACTGGTCGGAATCAAATCGTAATACAGTGTGAATAACGGGGGCTTAAAACACATGGTTCAAAAACAAAAACATATAATAGATGCTGAGATACAGTCATCTTTAAAATCGTAGTTCTTAAATAACAGAAAATCCACATGTCATCGATAAATACCCAGATTAAAGTGCCCAGGAAAGACCTTTTCGCAGACAGTGGGAACCTGGAGCTCCCGATGCAGCACGGGCGGAAAAAAAAGAAAAAAAAAAAAAAAAAAGAACTGCCGTAGGCAGCGGGTACTCGAAGCAAGGTCTAGAGCTATTTCAATGTTTTATTTATTTATTTATGTATAAATTATTATTATTAATTTTTTTATCAAGTTTTTATTTATAATGTGATGTAAAAAATAAATACTAATCCAATTCTTTTGAAAATTCATTTAAATATATTTACCTGCGAAGCGGGCGTAGCCTGCTAGCAAATAAATAAATAAATTAATAAATAACACTGCTCTGCAAAAAAAAAAATAAAAAAAAAATAAATAAATAAAATAAAATAAATGGAGATCTGATACCATTCTTGTTGATTCTTATGTAAAATGACCTCCTGAATACGGATATGACTCCTATTTTGCCCAGTGACCCACTGTTTTCTAGATACGCCACCTCCTCTCTCAATTTCTTTCCCTGTTCGATAATTTTATGACCATGAATTTGATTTGAAGAATGAAAAATAATTAATTTAATACCTAAAAACAAAAAAATATATAAAGTTTAAAAATTAACATTAATAACAGATTAAAAAAATATATATAAGATATGTAATGCATAATTTCAGTGGCATATTCCCCCCCCCCCAAAAAAAAAAAAAATAAAAAAAAATAAATAAATAAATAAATAAATCCCTTGTCGCAAATGTTTGTGTTTTAGAATTTTCCAACTTTGTAGCCCCCCCCCCCAGAAGATATTTAACGGTTAAAATAATCTCCTTCCTCCTAAAAATCCTCCCCATCCTCCTTTATAGCCATAAAATCACAGAAAAATGAAAAAAATAGGGGGTCATTCCTAAACAATGGTGAGTTGTTGGGCAACATGAGCGTCATATTTAGATTCAGGAGGTCATTTTACATAAGTATATGCTGAAATGGTGTCAGAGGCAATTTTCATTCCAAGCAGTGTAATTTTAAATCTTTGTAAATTAAATTATCAATATTTTTTTTGCCGTCGAAACAAAATTTAGTTTTACTTATAATGAAAATTATGTTTAAAATAATAAAATGACGTTAACAAAATATAATTTGTAGTTTCAATTTATCAGTGTCTAAAATGTTTTTAAAACATTTTATATAAAGGACGAAGTTTTTCTTCGTTTGAGCAGTTTTGTTTCTTTGTATTTGAAAAAAAAAAAAAAAAAAAAAAAACTGTAATGCATTAATATTTCAGATAAACTCAATAATACTGAATGCAATCCAATGAATGTATTTGTCACTTCATATTTATGAAGACAAAGGCATTAGAACGAACGATAAAAAAATAACACCTTTTGAGAAATATATTTATCTTGAACAAGACTGATTATTTATTATAATTTTACTTTTACTTACATATCGATTCACTCTTTTGTAGCATACAGAAGCATTCTGAATAATTTTCTCCATTTTTTTCCCCTCTATATCCTTATGAGACATTCCAGTTTGACTCTTTTAATTAATAATTTAATTAGTTCTGAAATACTTTCTTATCATGATTGTACAAATAAGTAGGTCGACTGTTTATTTAGGAAATGAATATTCTGTTACTTTTAATCCAATAGAACAATCAGATTTCTATTTCTATTTTATTTCTTTTTTTTTTTTTTTTTTTTTTTTTTTTTTTTATGAAACATAATAACAAAAAAGTTAGAAAATGTTACACTATAAATATGCATATATCTATGCATTTGTATAATATAAGTTTGCCTTTATAAAATACTTAATTTATTTTCTTTTTTAATTCTCTTTTTATTAAATTTCAAATAGTGGTAGAATACGATTATGAAACATTTTTTAAAATTTATCTGATGATGCTGACGCAATATAATTCTGTAATTTTATAAAATTGGAAAGGAAAAGGGAAATTTTTATTTTTTGGTGGTCATTTTAGAGAATAAATATATTTCTAGTTTATCATATAAGATATATTGAGTTCATTCAAAAGTTCCTCCATTTTTGTGGAAAAAAAAAAAAAAAAAGAAAGAAAGAGATGATATAGTAGATACCGTTTTATTTAATGAACTTTTACATTTTTGATTTTCGTATTTGTTTACTTCTGAGCAATTGAATTTTTGAAGTTTCTTGTTAAAACCAGATTCAAATAATTTTTCACGTCTTTCGAAGAAGTTTATACCATCTAACTAGTTTTCAGTTCATCTAAACGAAAGATAGTCGTAAAGCACAAAATCAGGAGAGCATCGTAATAAACCAACATCCCAGTTAAATTGAAATATTCCTGTTGGATGGAAAAAATCAAGTACTCTAGCATTATTTTGGTATAATGCAGCTCCCTTTCATTTTTATAACTCAGATGGCTTTTAATCAAATGCTCACATTAATTCACTTAGCTGTGAACAAAGTTTTACCGATGTATTGACTCTGGGGTCGCCGAAGCTTAGGAGCCATCCCCTCCGTGGTGGATCTAAATTGTGATGGCATGTCTGCAGACTATCCTCAGGTGTGCGTTCCAGACCGTCGACAATTACCCATAGCGCAGTACTAGTGCGACGTTAAACCCACCCAGCGAACCAACCGATGTAATATAGAAACTCAGGTATATCTCATTTAACGATTTTCGTCCACTCCCACGAAATGCATAACATAAAATTTTAATGATAATAATTGAATTTAGCGATAATAAAAAGATATCTCCATGCTATGACCATGACATTTTATGTTTACTGCATTTATTATGACTCTTATACTAAAGCATGAAGTGGGATATTGATTGTAAATAATATTTCATATGACTGGCAATTAATTGTTGTGCACATTGTCTAATCTGTAACCAACAGCTTTTTATAAAATGGATCGACTCCTTTGCACCTCACTGGAGAATAAAGATGCGAAAGTTCAGTTTAATATTTTATTTTTTGCCTGTTAATTTATGCATCACCGCCTTGCTTATTACTAGAAGCTGACGGGATCTTATTGACACAGTTGATTGGTTGATTCCAGATATCCGATGCCGTCCATTTGTTCAATGACGTTCAATTTAAATTTGTTCTCTCAAGATCCTCCAAAACGTGATGAATCACTAAGAATAAAATTGCGTTTACGAAACTTCGTGAACCAATTACGGCACATAGAAAAAAAATCTCAGTTTTTTTTCTTTTTATTTAAACACTTTTATAGTGGCGAACGACATTGCAATCGATATCTTTTTAAAAGTAAATTCTTACTGTCCTTAAACTTTATTATTGCTTTTACTATTTATTTTAATGAACCAACAAAGTCATATACCAAATTCAAACTCGGTTTTTTTCTAAGGTACATTAGAAAAAAAAAAAAAAAAAAAAAAAAAAACAACTCACAAACACTAAGACAGTATTAAAATCGAAGAAAAAATCAGTTACCGAAAGTTAGATTTTTCGATCATATGTTCGAGTTTATACAGTAGAAGATTAAATATCATCAATAATGTTTTGAAATATTCCAGCGTGTCTCGGTGGGTTAATATGTAACATTTTCTGATATTATAAATATATTTCTGCACTAAATAGTTATTGTTTCATAACAAACTACAAAGCAAAATTAATTAGCTTAATATAGAAAATTTTATTTGAATTTAAGCCTATTTTTTATTGTTTATATAACTTCAATATCACCAATATTTGACTTATTTAAATACAGTATGTTATATAATAGAAAATACTAATTAGATTTATAATACAAGTATTCAGTTGAAATATCACTCCAAAAATATACTTTTTTAAAAATTATTTTTAAATCCATATATGTTAGAATTATTAAATGCATTAAAAAGATTTATTAGAATATATTAGACTCGTTATTATATTTATAAACTTTATTTGTTATCGTAACAGAAAATATGTAGCTCGTTATTTTTGAATAAAATTAGATTTTCGTGATTTGTAGAAATTTACTTTATTTGTCTCATAATCTTTAAGGTATTAAACTACATATTATAAAATAATCTAGTTAGTTCCGATTTAAATTTACTTTCTGGATACCTAAATTAAAAGTAAAAATATGAATCGAAAACTTATGTATTTACGTTTTTTTTTTCTAGTTTCAAAAACAAAATAGAAAAATTAATTGCTTGTTTATTTCTCAATTATTTATTATTTGGGAAAAATAAAGTAAACATTTTAAAAGATTATGTTAACAATAAATTTATAACATTTTATTCTTCTCCTTTATACCATTTTTTCCCCAAAACTAAAAGATTATGTATTCCAAATTTATTGTTGATATCGTTGTAAGTATTATCATTATCATTATTATTTGTAATGTATCAAAAGGAATGTCCTGTATTTTGGAAGTAATTATTATCTTTCACCTGTGTTATAAATATAGGGACGTCTATTTTAAAAAACTCCATAAGTTATCGGGATATCCTACTCTCAATACTGGTAGATGGGACTTGTCAGGTTTGTACACTGGTCATGCTCGTAAGCCTAACCTTTTCAAGTTAACTGTGCATTTCTCCAAATCTTCCGTGAATACAGCATAGATCCCTTAAAAATACTCCCACGGGGGGGGGGGATCCCACTCTGGCTTTATGTCCAACGTTAAGACATTTGACCTTAATCCCAACACCGCAACATGTACTTTTAAAGATATTTTGGATTCTGTAGTTTTTTTGTTTTACTATCTAATAATTTCTCCTAACAACACAAAACAACAATAATCGATTTTTTTTTTATTGTATCGCATGAAAATAATTATGTGATACAAAAATAGTTAAAAATTCTCAAAAATGATGCATAATTGATGTAAAGTTGTCTAAAAGTAGAGATACGTACACAGTTCTTAAAATGGCAAATCCCAATTTTATATGCCGAAATAAAATATCTTTATATTTTATCTCAGGGCATGGTAGTTTCCCTACTTTCCTTTTTTAAATCAATAAACTACCAAATTTACTTTGTAAATGTAAGAAATTGTGCAACCCTTTTCATTACATATTCGAAAAATGTTTATTAATTAAAAACAATTTTAAATTTAATAGCAGTAAAACTATAAGGCAAAACTTAAAAGCAATATTATTAAATCCAGATAATTATAATAAGTTAAAACTTATTTATAATACCTTAAACGAAAATTACTCATTTATTAAATATAAATTTTAACACTACATCCGTTGACTTACTTTTCTCTGCTAATGATATGTAACCTGTCTAAATGTAATAATAATAATTATTATTTATTTATTTTCTTTTTTCATTCCTTTTTTTTTTTTTTTTTTTTTTTATCATTTTAAGAATTCCTCAAAACAGTCTTAAGTACAACTTTCGATGTATCTCCTATTAATAAATTAAACTTCGGTCTTCTGCTTTAGCAGGACCATACACAAATTTTTTCTCCTGTGGGAACAAAAACCACGCGGTTTGGGACCCACAGTGAGAGACCAATGTAACCAATGTACATTTTGTAGGTTATACAGTCTTAAAGAAGAAGCTTAAGTAAGGAAATCAATAGAATCGGGTACAAAAAACAACAATTGGATTATTGAATGTACTGAAACAGATTACCAACTGCCCACTCAACAAAAATCCTTAACAGTAGCTTTCAGTAATATAAGAGTAGTTCAATTTCTAACAGTAAAAATATGCACAAAATGCCAAAGCTACACACATCAAAAACATCAATGCAATAGTTCAGTAATAATGTGTGGTAAATGCTCAAGCATATAACATTCACTTGCACTTCTAAAACACTTTGCTGTGTTAATTACAACTACTTACACAACCCGCAAAATAATTACGCTGATTACTTTTCTAATTGTCCAGTATATAAAAATGTAAAATCCAAATTATTAAATGAATATTAAACAAAAATTACCAAAAAATAAGCAGCTCCTCGACAAACAATTCAGCAAATACCTCATGAAAATGCTCCTGTACTCGAACAAGCTTATCACTCCTGTGCTGGAATTTCCAACATGAACTTGAATGAACAACAGCAACATAGACAATATTTTCCTTATTAGATTTATCCATTATATTCAGAAATAGCTCGTTTCCCTTCAACTTCTTCAATGCCAGTCAACTTTTATTCTCACATCAATTAGGAGCTGCCGTTACAAACTGACTAGATATTTATTAGAAATTCTACCAAAAATTGGGTATACATTTAACATTTTACTCATAACGACTCACTAACTTTTTAGAATTCTCAGCATTCGATTGAACTGTAATAATACTTAAAAAACTGTTCAATGATAATGATTAATAGTACTGTTTGAATAATGATGTTTAAACATTTTAACCAAATTTTTTGTTGCACTTTTTAAAAACTTTTATTAGACTACTTTTAAAACAAATGTATAAATATTTTTTATGTATCTCCTATTTGTAAATTAAACTACAGTCTTCTACCCTAGCTAAGTTCTGAGCCTGTCTCGGGCACGATTTAGCAGGACCGTAGACAGGATTTTTCTCCTGTGAGAACAAAGATCCCTATAACCACGCGGCTTTGGACCCACAGTAAGAGACCAATGTACCAATGTACATTGTATGCTAATAATAGTAATAACATTGGATTTTAAGTATAATAAATTTAGTATATTTTTAATTAAAAATTATGCTCTATCTTTATTTATAAGTAGATAATAAGAAAATATGCCTCGAGATTATCCATTGAGATGTAGATAATAAGCCTAGATTTGTGTTATGCCCTTGAAATTTTTTCTGTTACTAAAATAAAGTTTTTGTATTTCAAAATAATTAAAGCTTTTATCTGTGAAAAACATATGTACTTCAAGAAAAACTGTACTTCAGAAAACAGCGTAAATTCACATCATTTTTATTACAGACGCATATACTACTGTACAGTATGATAGTAAAAATATTTGTAATAATTCATAAACACCCCCTATTATTATTATTATTATTATTATATTAATTTTTTTTTCAATCAAAGCTATTATTTATTTGTCACGTCAAATGCGACCTATTATTATATAGTGGGAATATATTTTCATTATAATAATAATAAACTCTATATAAATTTTTTTATAACTAATAATTATAGTGTGAAAATTAAGTATATTGTTCATTTATCAATTGCTTTTCTATTTGTATATTACTTATATGCAGCTATACTTTTCTAAATTATTCTTTGTTTTTTATGTTTTAGGTAAGAACTATACTCCTGCACGGAAGCTTATTGCAATATGTACACTTTAAAATAATTTTCAGCCTTTCATTACGTAAGTCTTTTTTGCATTTTCATACTGGAAACTGTAAAACTGTACATCGCATTAATCTCAAAATTTTAAAGGAAATTAACGGAAAAAAAAAAATGTGTTACAATATTATGTTATTTTTAATATTGTGATGAAGAAAAGTATGGATATTTAAAAGTATTTTAACATGTTAAAAGTAGGTTTACAGCAACAGTTTAGATTCGTCATTATTTTGGAAAAACCGGTGTACAGTTAAAAAAGATTTTTTATTAAATCTAGATAAAGCTTTTGATTATTTTCTTCATTTATATTAAAATAAATAATGCATGAAAATATTAAAAATTTTTCTGAGATGTTATTATTCATTACGAATATTTCGTAACTTAAATATGAATACGAATTTATTAATATTTAATAACTTCATTTAAGAGAAAATATTTCCAATTTTTATTAAAATCACACAATCAACTGTGAAAGAAAAACATATTTATTGAAATTTTATTTTTCCGACTGAGTGAAAATAATGCCTGAACCGGGATTCGAACCCCGGATCTTTGACTTACAAGGTCAAGGCTCAACCAATTGAGCTATCCAGGCCGACACCCCAGTCAGCATTACTCACTAAGACAACCTTTAGGCAGAAACATCTCTGGTCTATCATGTAGATAGCTCAACAGAAAAAAAGCCGCAGGAAATGGAAAACACCATCAGATAATGGGAGAAAGAAATACAATTTTTATTAAAATCACACCATCAACTGTGAAAGAAAACGAAAAAAAAACGAGCCTTGACCTTGTAAGTCAAAGATCCGGGGTTCGAATCCCGGTTCAGGCATTATTTTCACTCAGTCGGAAAAATAAAATTTCAGAAAATATTTCCGTTTACGAATCCTAGTTACATTACCCGCTGAAAACTCTTCTTTGAAAAGAGTGGGATTTGACAGCGCCTAAATTGTGGAAAAAAAAAAAAAAAAAGTAGAAAGCCTTATCTCTTCTCACCTATATTTGACAAAATCACAACGGATTTCAAGCATGCGCAGTAACATCAAACGGGCTGTGAAGAAAAAAAAAAGTCTTATATAAACAATGAAATCCTATTACTACACTGTAAAAAATAGGTTCTTAAAAATAAGTATATAGTGTCTCAAAATAGCCCCGAAACAATATATACTTAAATTTAAAAACCCATGCACTCATTTTTGAGTATATTAACATGCTCAAACATGGGGTTGACCAATAAAAATCCCAATATCCCCATGTTTGACATGTCAATGTACTCAAAAATGAGTACATGCGTTTTCAAATTTAAGTATATATTGTTTCGGGGCTATTTTGAGACAATATGTACTTATTTTTAAGAACCTATTTTTTACAGTGTAGTTCAATAGTAATTGTATATAAGACTACCTACGAATATAATAATAAATATATAATAATAAAAGATATACATAATAATAAAAGGAGATGTACGCGTGTACATCTCTATCTGCGTGTATTTTTTTAAGTCGCTCTCAATTTTTTACTTATTTTGTTGGTTACTACAAACCCTTTCGGGAGCAATCGTTAGAATATCTACGCGCGATAATTTTTATTGGGGGGAGGCGGGGAATGGTAGTATATAGTGGAAAAGGATTTAACTGATTAAAATTTATTTGTTTTTCATTTATTTGATTCCTTTTAAAAGAAAATCCACTTTTTATTTTATTTTGTTATACTGGTCGGAATCAAATCGTAATACAGTGTGAATAACGGGGGGTTAAAACACATGGTTCAAAAACAAAAACATGTAATAGATGCTGAGATACAGTCATCTTTAAAATCGTAGTTCTTAAATAACAGAAAATCCACATGTCATCGATAAATACCCAGATTAAAGTGCCCAGGAAAGACCTTTTCGCAGACAGTGGGAACCTGGAGCTCCCGATGCAGCACGGGCGGAAAAAAAAGAAAAAAAAAAAAAAAAAAGAACTGCCGTAGGCAGCGGGTACTCGAAGCAAGGTCTAGAGCTATTTCAATGTTTTATTTATTTATTTATGTATAAATTATTATTATTAATTTTTTTTATCAAGTTTTTATTTATAATGTGATGTAAAAAATAAATACTAATCCAATTCTTTTGAAAATTCATTTAAATATATTTACCAGGGAAGCGGGCGTAGCCTGCTAGCAAATAAATAAATTAATTAATAAATAACACTGCTCTGCAAAAAAATAAATAAATAAATAAATAAAATAAAATAAATGGAGATCTGATACCATTCTTGTTGATTCTTATGTAAAATGACCTCCTGAATACGGATATGACTCCTATTTTGCCCAGTGACCCACTGTTTTCTAGATACGCCACCTCCTCTCTCAATTTCTTTCCCTGTTCGATAATTTTATGACCATGAATTTGATTTGAAGAATGAAAAATAATTAATTTAATACCTAAAAACAAAAAAATATATAAAGTTTAAGAATTAACATTAATAACAGATTAAAAAAATATATATAAGATATGTAATGCATAATTTCAGTGGCAAATTCCCCCCCCCCCCCCAAAAAAAAAAAAATAAATAAATAAATAAATAAATAAATAAATAAATAAATCCCTTGTCGCAAATGTTTGTGTTTTAGAATTTTCCAACTTTGTAGCCCCCCCCCCAGAAGATATTTAACGGTTAAAATAATCACCTTCCTCCTAAAAATCCTCCCCATCCTCCTTTATAGCCATAAAATCACAGAAAAATGAAAAAAATAGGGGGTCATTCCTAAACAATGGTGAGTTGTTGGGCAACATGAGCGTCATATTTAGATTCAGGAGGTCATTTTACATAAGAATATGCTGAAATGGTGTCAGAGGCAATTTTCATTCCAAGCAGTGTAATTTTAAATCTTTGTAAATTAAATTATCAATATTTTTTTTTGCCGTCGAAACAAAATTTAGTTTTACTTATAATGAAAATTATGTTTAAAATAATAAAATGACGTTAACAAAATATAATTTGTAGTTTCAATTTATCAGTGTCTAAAATGTTTTTAAAACATTTTATATAAAGGACGAAGTTTTTCTTCGTTTGAGCAGTTTTGTTTCTTTGTATTTGAAAAAAAAAAAAAAAAAACTGTAATGCATTAATATTTTAGATAAACTCAATAATACTGAGTGCAATCCAATGAATGTATTTGTCACTTCATATTTATGAAGACAAAGGCATTAGAACGAACGATAAAAAAATAACACCTTTTGAGAAATATATTTATCTTGAACAAGACTGATTATTTATTATAATTTTACTTTTACTTACATATCGATTCACTCTTTTGTAGCATACAGAAGCATTCTGAATAATTTTCTCCATTTTTTTCCCCTCTATATCCTTATGAGACATTTCAGTTTGACTCTTTTAATTAATAATTTAATTAGTTCTGAAATACGTTCTTATCATGATTGTACAAATAAGTAGGTCGACTGTTTATTTAGGAAATGAATATTCTGTTACATTTAATGCAATAGAACAATCAGATTTCTATTTCTATTTTATTTCTATTTTTTATCATTTTCATAAAACATAATAACTAAAAAGTTAGAAAATGTTACATTATAAATATGCATATATCTATGCATTTGTATAATATAAGTTTGCCTTTATAAAATACTTAATTTATTTTCTTTTTTAATTTTCTTTTAATTAAATTTCAAATAGTGGTAGAATACGATTGTGAAACATTTTTTTAAATTTATCTGGTGATGCTGACGCAATATAATTCTGTAATTTTATAAAATTGGAAAGGAAAAGGGAAATTTTTATTTTTTGGTGGTCATTTTAGAGAATAAATATATTTCTAGTTTATCATATAAGATATATTGAGTTTATTCAAAAGTTCCTCCATTTTTGTGTAAAAAAAAAAAGAAAGAAAGAAAGAGATGATATAGTACATACCGTTTTATTTTATGAACTTTTACATTTTTGATTTTCGTATTTGTTTACTTCTGAGCAATTGAATTTTTGAAGTTTCTTGTTAAAACCAGATTCAAATAATTTTTCACGTCTTTCGAAGAAGTTTATACCATCTAACTAGTTTTCAGTTCATCTAAACGAAAGATAGTCGTAAAGCACAAAATCAGGAGAGTATCGTAATAAACCAACATTCCAGTTATATTGAAATATTCCTGTTGGATGGAAAAAATCAAGTACTCTAGCATTATTTTGGTATAATGCAACTCCGTTTCATTTTTTAAACTCAGATGGCTATTAATCAAATACTCACATTAGTTCACTTAGCTGTGAACAAAGTTTTTCCGATGTAATGACTCATTACATTGTACACGATGTAACGACTCATTAATTCCGATGTAATGACTTCGGGGTCGCCGAAGCTTAGGAGCCATCTAAATTGGATGATCTAAATTGTGATGGGATGTCTGCAGACTATCCTCAGGTGTGCGTTCCAGACCGTCGACAATTACCCATAGCGCAGTACCAGTGCGACGTTAAACCCACCCAGCGAACCAACCGATGTAATATAGAAACTCAGGTATATCTCAGTTAACGATTTTCGTCCACTCCCACGAAATGCATAACGTAAAATTTTAATGATAATAATTGAATTTAGCGATAATAAAAAGATATCTCCATGCTATGACCATGACATTTTATGTTTACTGCATTTATTATGACTCTTATACTAAAGCATGAAGTGGAATATTGATTGTAAATAATATTTCATATGACTGGCAATTAATTGTTGTACACATTGTCTAATCTGTAACCAACAGCTTTTTATAAAATGGATCGACTCCTTTGCACCTCACTGGAGAATAAAGATGCGAAAATTCAGTTTAATATTTTATTTTTTGCCTGTTAATTTATGCATCACCGCCTTGCTTATTACTAGAAGCTGACGGGATCTTATTGACACAGATGATTGGTTGATTCCAGATATCCGATGCCGTCCATTTGTTCAATGACGTTCAATTTAAATTTGTTCTCTCAAGATCCTCCAAAACGTGATGAATCACTAAGAATAAAATTGCGTTTACGAAACTTCGTCAACCAATTACGGCACATAGAAAAAAAATCTCTCTCTCTTTTTTTTTTTTTTTTTTTTTTTTTAAATTTAAACACTTTTATAGTGGCGAACGACATTGCAATCGATATCTTTTTAAAAGTAAATTCTTACTGTCCTTAAAACTTTATTATTGCTTTTACTATTTATTTTAATGAACCAACAAAGTCATATACCAAATTCAAACTCGGTTTTTTTCTAAGGTACATTAGGAAAAAAAACAAAAAAAAAAAAAAAAAACAACTCACAAACACTAAGACAGTATTAAAATCGAAGAAAAAATCAGTTACCGAAAGTTAGATTTTTCGATCATATGTTCGAGTTTATACAGTAGAAGATTAAATATCATCAATAATGTTTTGAAATATTCCAGCGTGTCTCGGTGGGTTAATATGTAACATTTTCTGATATTATAAATATATTTCTGCACTAAATAGTTATTGTTTCATAACAAACTACAAAGCAAAATTAATTAGCTTAATATAGAAAATTTTATTTGAATTTAAGCCTATTTTTTATTGTTTATATAACTTCAATATCACCAATATTTGACTTATTTAAATACAGTATGTTATATAATAGAAAATACTAATTAGATTTATAATACAAGTATTCAGTTGAACTATCACTCCAAAAATATACTTTTTTAAAAATTATTTTTAAATCCATATATGTTAGAATTATTAAATGCATTAAAAAGATTTATTAGAATATATTAGACTCGTTATTATATTTATAAACGTTATTTGTTATCGTAACAGAAAATATGTAGCTCGTTATTTTTGAATGAAATTAGATTTTCGTGATTTGTAGAAATTTACTTTATTTGTCTCATAATCTTTAAGGAATTAAACTACATATTATAAAAGAATGTAGTTAGTTATGATTTAAATTTACTTTCTGGATACCTAAATTAAAAGTAAAAATATGAATCGGAAACTTATGTATTTACGTTTTTTTTTTTCTAGTTTCAAAAACAAAATAGAAAAATTAATTGCTTGTTTATTTCTCAATTATTTATTATTTGGGAAAAATAAAGTAAACGTTTTAAAAGATTATGTTAACAATAAATTTATAACATTTTATTCTTCTCCTTTATACCATTTTTTCCCCAAAACTGAAAGATTATGTATTCCAAATTTATTGTTGATAACGTTGTAAGAATTATCATTATCATTATTATTTGTAATGTATCAAAAGGAATGTCCTGTATTTTGGAAGTAATTATTATCTTTCACCTGTGTTATAAATATAGGGACGTCTATTTTAAAAAACTCCATAAGTTATCGGGATATCCTACTCTCAATACTGGTAGATGGGACTTGTCAGGTTTGTACACTGGTCATGCTCGTCAGCCTAACCTTTTCAAGTTAACTGTGCATTTCTCCAAATCTTCCGTGAATACAGCATAGATCCCTTAAAAATACTCCCACGGGGGCGGGGGATCCCACTCTGGCTTTATGTCCAACGTTAAGACATTTGACCTTAATCCCAACACCGCAACATATACTTTTAAAGATATTTTGGATTCTGTAGTTTTTTTGTTTTACTATCTAATAATTTCTCCTAACAACATAAAACAACAATAATCGATTTTTTTTTTATTGTATCGCATGAAAATAATTATGTGATACAAAAATAGTTAAAAATTCTCACAAATGATGCATAATTGATGTAAAGTTGTCTAAAAGTAGAGATACGTACACAGTTCTTAAAATGGCAAATCCCAATTTTATATGCCGAAATAAAATATCTTTATATTTTATCTCAGGGCATGGTAGTTTCCCTACTTTCCTTTTTTAAATCAATAAACTACCAAATTTACTTTGTAAATGTAAGAAATTGTGCAACCCTTTTCATTACATATTCGAAAAATGTTTATTAATTAAAAACAATTTTAAATTTAATAGCAGTAAAACTATAAGGCAAAACTTAAAAGCAATATTATTAAATCCAGATAATTATAATAAGTTAAAACTTATTTATAATACCTTAAACGAAAATTACTCATTTATTAAATATAAATTTTAACACTACATCCGTTGACTTACTTTTCTCTGCTAATGATATGTAACCTGTCTAAATGTAATAATAATAATAATTATTTATTTATTTTCATTTTTCATTCCTTTTATTTTATTATTTTTTTTTTTTTTATCATTTTAAGAATTCCTCAAAACAGTCTTAAGTACAACTTTCGATGTATCTCCTATTAATAAATTAAACTTCGGTCTTCTGCTTTAGCAGGACCATACATAAATTTTTTTTCTCCTGTGGGAACAAAAACCACGCGGTTTGGGACCCACAGTGAGAGACCAATGTAACCAATGTACATTTTGTAGGTTATACAGTCTTAAAGAAGAAGCTTAAGTAAGGAAATCAATAGAATCGGGTACAAAAAACAACAATTGGATTATTGAATGTACTGAAACAGATTACCAACTGCCCACTCAACAAAAATCCTTAACAGTAGCTTTCAGTAATATAAGAGTAGTTCAATTTCTAACAGTAAAAATATGCACAAAATGCCAAAGCTACACACATCAAAAACATCAATGCAATAGTTCAGTAATAATGTGTGGTAAATGCTCAAGCATATAACATTCACTTGCACTTCTAAAACACTTTGCTGTGTTAATTACAACTACTTACACAACCCGTAAAATAATTACGCTGATTACTTTTCTAATTGTCCAGTATATAAAAATGTAAAATCCAAATTATTAAATGAATATTAAACAAAAATTACCAAAAAATAAGCAGCTCCTCAACAAACAATTCAGCAAATACCTCATGAAAATGCTCCTGTACTCGAACAAGCTTATCACTGCTGTGCTGGAATTTCCAACATGAACTTGAATGAACAACAGCAACATAGACAATATTTTCCTTCTTACATTTATCCATTATATTCAGAAATAGCTCGTTTCCCTTCAACTTCTTCAATGCCAGTCAACTTTTATTCTCACATCAATTAGGAGCTGCTGTTACAAACTGACTATATATTTATTAGAAATTCTACAAAAAATTGGGTATACTTTGAACATTTTACTCATAAACTATAAAGACTCACTAACTTTTTAGAATTCTCAGCATTCGATTGAACTGTAATAATACTTAAAAGAACTGTTCAATGATAATGATTAATAGTACTGTTTGAATAATGATGTTTAAACTATTTAACCAAATTTTTTGTTGCACCTTTAAAAAAATTTTATTAGACTACTTTTAAAACAAATGTATAAACATTTTTTTATGTATCTCCTATTTGTAAATTAAACTATAGTCTTCTACCCTAGCTAAGTTCTGTGTCTGTCTCGGGCACGATTTAGCAGGACCGTAGGCAGGTTTTTTCTCCTGTGGGAACAAAGATCCCTATAACCACGCGGCTTTGGACCCACAGTAAGAGACCAATGTACTAATGTACCTTGTGTGCTAATAATAGGAACAACATTGGATTTTAAGTATAATAAATTTGGTATATTTTTAATTAAAAATTATGCTCTATCTTTATTTATAAGTAGATAATAAGAAAATATTCCTTGAGATTATCCATTGAGATGTAGATAATAAGCGTAGATTTGTGTTATGCCCTTGAAATTTTTTCTGTTACTAAAATAAAGTTTTTGTATTTTAAAATAATTAAAGCTTTTATCTGCAAAAAATATATGTACTTCAAGAAAAACTGTACTTCAGAAAATAGCGTAAATTCACATCATTTTTATTACAGACGCATATACTACTGTACAGTATGATAGTAAAAATATTTGTAATAATTCATAAACACCCCCTATTATTATTATTATTATTATTATTATTATTACTATTATTATATTATATTTTTTTCAATCAATGCTATTATTTATTTGTCACGTCAAATGTGACCTATTATTATACAGTGGAAATATATTTTCATTATAATAATAATAAACTCTTTATAAATTATTTTATAACTAATAATTATAGTGTGAAAATTAAGTATATTGTTCATTTATCAATTTCTTTTCTATTTGTATATTACTTATACGCAGCTATATTTTTCTAAATTATTCTTTGTTTTTTATGTTTTAGGTAAGAACTATACTCCTGCACAGAAGCTTATTGCAATATGTACACTTTAAAATAATTTTCAGCCTTTCATTACGTAAGTCTTTTTTGCATTTTCATACTGGAAACTGTAAAACTGTATATCGCATTAATCTCAAAATTTTAAAGGAAATTAACGGAAAAAAAATTGTGTTACAATATTATGTTATTTTTAATATTGTGATGAAGAAAAGTATGGATATTTAAAAGTATTTTCACATGTTAAAAATAGGTTTACAGCAACAGCTTAGATTCGTCATTATTTTGGAAAAACCGGTGTACAGTTAAAAAAGGTTTTTTATTGTATCTAGATAAAGCTTTTGATTATTTTCTTCATTTATATTAAAATAAATAATGCATGAAAATATTAACATTTTTTCAAAGATGTTATTATTCATTTCGAATATTTCGTAACTTAAATATGAATACGAATTTGTAAATTTTTAATAACTTAATTTAAGAGAAAATATTTCCATTTACGAATCCTAGTTACATTACCCGCTGAAAGCTCTTCTTTGAAAAGATTGGGATTTGACAGCGCCTAAAATGTGAAAAAATAAATAAATAAATAAATAAATAAATAAAAATAAGTAGTATTTAATATTTATAATCTCTTCTCACCTATATTTGACAAAATCACAACGGATTTCAAGCATGCGCAATAACATCAAACGGGCTGAGAAGAAAAAAAAAAGTCTTATATAAACAATGAAATCATATTACTAGTTCAATAGTAATTGTATATAAGGCTACCTACGAATGTAATAATAAATATATACAGTAAACTCCCGATTATCCGCGGTGAACGGGAAATAGACAACCGCGGTTAATCGAATCCGCGGATAATCCGCAAAAGGGTCAAAAAGGTGCTATAAATCAACGCATAAAGCCTTTTGAGCAATACTATTTAATTAACAGTTAAGCATGGCTTACATATACAATTTAACATACTAATAAAAATTTCTACTTACATTTCGCTCTATTTTTTTAACAAAAAAAAATCGGTCAAGCATTTTTTTTTTTTTTTTTTTTTTTTTGTACTAAAACATTTTTTCTTAATTCGCGATTGTAGTTTCTTTATCAGCAAAATGCTGATTGTCACAAAGTGATACATCGTCCTGTTCCTCGGGATATTTTATAAGTCCATCTGCATGTGCTAGGGCTGCGTCATGGCTCATCCTCTGCTGAGTTTTATCTCCTTCTTCCTCTTCTTCTTCACTATCTTCGGAAACTGGGTCTAATGCTTGGCCCACAATTTGTTCATCTGTAAGGTGTTCAATACCTGGATCATTGGCGTCACAATAAATCTACTCTTCAACGTTTCCTTCATTGACATTTTCTCCTCCAGTAACAGATTTAGGCTAAATTTGCCAAATCATGATCAGAAATTTCTTCCTCCTTTATGAACTCTACCAAAGTATTTTAAACATTTGGTAAATTTTTTCTCCAAGACCTTACCAATGTAGACTGCTTAACTGCCTCCCAAGTAGTGTGTATGCCATAAATACTGTCAAGAATCGTGTAATATCTCTAAACGCCTTGAAGGTCATTAATCTCTTTGATCTTTTTTTTTTTGTAATAAGTTTGTTCTGTATTTTTAAATTCCTTTTTAAATTCAAGCCATTGAGGACGCGGATAATCCGCAAAGCAGATAATCCGACCCCCGATAATTGGGAGTCTACTGTAATAATAAAATATATACATAATAATAAAAGGAGATGTACGCGTGTACATCTGTATCTGCGTGTATTTTTTCAGTCGCTCTCAATTTTTTACTTATTTTGTTGGTTACTACAAACCCTTTCGGGAGCAATCGTTAGAATGTCTATGCGCGAACTTAACACTGAAAAGAATAAAGGAGCAAAAATACTCAAATATGAGAAAAACTATGTCAAATTTGAGTATGTCACATACATAAAATAGCTCCGAAACAAATACTTTCAAATTTAAGAATCCCAAGTACTCTTTATTGAGTATATTGACATGCTCAAAAAATGTCATCGACCGTCGGAAATCCAAACGTCCCAAGCACAAATTCTCATTCACGTATTCTTCTGGAAATCAGTATGAAACCACCACGAAATATAGGTCTAGAGGTCTGAAGGAATAAATTTTGTGTAAGAATTTTTTCTGTTTAAGTTTGTAGAAATTCTATTAAAGAACTTCTTTTAATTCAGCATATTTATAATAAATTAAGAAAGTTCAGAGATATTATTTTGAAAACATGCGATATTTCAGAAACGAGACAAAATTACTCATTTCCTAATGAGTACGTTCATTTACTCATTTCGAGCACTTCATTTTTTCTGTGTAGAATTAAAAAAAAAAGAAAAAAAAAAACTGAATTTAAATACTATATCATCTATCACATATACATGTAGTATACAGATTTTGCAAGTTTGGTTGGCTCTTGATGTATGTGGATTCAACTACAGATCACCTAAAAAATATCAAAAGTTAGTGAATATATCACTTCTTGGGAAAAATGTGTTAGTAATTTTCTTCTTCTCTTCACAGATTTGAAAAGTAACACATAAAACATATTTTTTTTTTTTTTAAATTTCTTGATTTCTTAATTTTATTTAATTTCTATATTTCTTTATGTATAATATTAAAAATATATACGCTGGAATAATAAATTTCGATGAGGTTTGGGCTAAAAAACTATTTAATTTCTTTTATTTTACTTTGGCGATGCTAATAAATTATAGTTTACAGCTAAACCAAATTCATAAAAAATATTAATTGATTAAGGAAATATAAGTCTGGACATACTTAAAAAGCTGTAATTATTTGAGTTAGTAAAGAGGGTTATGAAGAATTACAAATACCGGAATCTAAATACAGTGATATAATTGATATCCAGAGAAATCTTATTTATTCTTCTTTAATTAATATATATATATATATATATATATATAAATTTAAAAATCAATGATATCATTATTTATAATATTACTGAAGAATTAGAGTGCAGGAGAGCAATGGCAGAAAGTTGGTAACCTAAGATGGATAGACAATGTTTTTCCTGTTATATAAGTCCCCTGCCTGCTTGATATTAAACGCTTAGTTGATAACACAATACAAAGCCATCACAACATCTAGTTTTTATGTCCCTTAAGATATTTATATAATTTCACTTAAAACGTTTGGCAAGATTTCAATAAAATTTTCGTTAGAAAATTCGTGAGAATCGCTAGTTCGATATGGTCAAAACAAAATTGAAATAATTTTTTCGTTACGGAAAGTCAGTAAAAATTTACATATTTTGAAGTTACAAAAGTAATTTTTCGCATTTTGAAATGACCAATGTTATTTTTTTTTAATATATGGATCTTATATATATATATATATATAAATGTATATGTAACTAACTACCGAAACAAAAAAATATTATGTGTTGAATAAACAGAATCGACGCAACTTAGTATTCATTTCGAAAAAAAAAAAAAAAAAAAACACAAACTAAATCGCTTTTTGAAAGAATAAACTGAAATATTTTGTAAAACACAACAGCATGAAATGTTATCTTTATATATAGTAATATGCTATTTTGATTATTAGTTATTTATGTGCTATTTCAAACAAAATATATTGGAAATCTTATCTGATGTTAATATAAATATAATCTAATTCTTAATATTTATGTATGAGTTTTATCATCACAATAACAAACTATATATAAATATTTTTTTTTCCGAAAATTCTGCTGTGGAAGTAAGTGAAAAGTAAATAAAGGAAGAAAAGCGTAGTTGCAATTTAATATTTAGAGACCTGGAATATATTTGCCTAATACTGTGCCTAATATAATGCATCATCTTTAGTATCACCTTTTATTTACAATTCTATGATAAAACTGTTCATTGTTTCCTTTATACATACACGAATTTCAAGAAAAAATATTTTTTCATTAGTTGATAATTAACATTTTTTTTTTTTTCAATCAAAGTATTATAAAATTTGAATTATAATTTCTTAATAAACAAATCATTGGAACTTTTTATTCATATATCCTTTCATTTTAAGAGTTAGTCGCAAAAGAAGAAAATGAGAAAAAATAAAAGTTAATTTACTTTGGAAATGTAGTGCAGTTAAAACTGATAACAATCTCTAACTGAAGTATTATTTAAAGAATTTAAAATATTTAGCATACTATATAATATTTGTTCTTATTTTAAAAAGATTTAGTAAATTAGTATTTAGTTGAATGAACATATGTGCATGTAATATGTAGCTACCATTAAGATCTCCATTTTAGAAACATAATTTAAAAAGCAGTTGCATCCTAATAGAGATAATTTTATTTTGTTTAAATGGGACCATTGTGTGTTATTTCGTCTCTTTCTTAACGACTAATCATGCTGATGTTGTACAAAGATTATTTTCTTTGGGAATATTGTGTAAATTTTATCATTAATTTATTTTATTGTTATATCAACATTTAAATATAAAAATAGGCTCTTTTCAATCCGGAAGCCTACAAAACATAATTAGTGACATTAATACAAATTTAGAGACATTATATTCAAATAAATTTGGAAACAAAAAATATATTTCTAAACAAATGCCACATTTATTAGAAAGTAAAACCCCAAAATGCAAGTTTTTAAATAATTTAATGTATATGTTATAGCATTATTATTTAATAATAACTTTAAAGAATAATAATATTTTAATTGAAATATGAAATATGAAATAATAACCTTATTTACAAAACTAACAAATGTATTCACATAACTTGCTTTGATAAATAATTTAAGAATGTAAAGTATAGAGTAATGATTTTTACTCAAATAATTATGAATAAATAAACTTTAAAAATCGTTTGATTATTCTTAAGTTATATTTACATTTTTTAAAAATTAAATTTAATTTAAATGGGCTTTTTTTTTTGTTATTGTTGTTATTTAATATAAAAGAAATTATTTATTACTGGTCAAAATATTTTATATTTATTATTGTTTTATAAGGTATAGATATCCCAAATGTTATCACATCTATATTTACACCGTAAAACATTAGTATTTTAGATTATACGTGTTTCATTTTCCCAATAAAAATAATTTATTCTTCCATGACTCTATCTCCTGCATGATAGGAACTATGCATGTATAAGTCATGATAAATTTTTAGAAATAAATGAAATAAAATATTAATTTCTGATGACTATTCACATTAGTGTATGTACCAATTTTTGTTTTTAAGAACTAATTTTACTATATTTGGCAGAAAGAAGATTTATACTTAAACTATTACTTAGACAAGGTATATTTTGACACATAGAATTTAATAAATCACGAAGAACAATTACAGCTGACATACGCGTACTATATACAGGGTTACATTTTGAAGACTGATCTGTTTTAGAATTTATACAAGTAAAGGGTAATTAACAGATCATTGATTGGACGATACAGTTCACAGGTACAGTCGGTAACAAAAGTATCCGAACACTAGCAAAAATTCCTATATAAAAAAAGTACGCTTAATACAGTTTTGCTAAATAAATCCTTGTCGAATCCTGTTCTTAAACTGAATACTAGACAATACAGTTTACAGGTACCTGTACATATATGTGACGTCACTTACAAGAAGACAAATAAATTTAATCAGGTACATAATGATGAAATACACCAGAACTCTCCTCCCCATAATTTCTTACACCATACCTGATGAGAGGTTTTCTTACTCTATTTGGTCTTCTTAAAACCTGTTGGGATAAAGATACAGTGCGTGTCGAAATGATAGGTCCACCAGTAAAGATGAAAGTTATGTTGGTAAAAAAGGTTTTATTGTGCACAAAGTACTATTTTATAAACTACATTACTTCATTCAATGTAAAATAATACATGAATAATATACAAATAATAGGAATAATAAGGAAAACAAAAATTACATGAAAAAGCTGTTTCAAAAAGATAGGTCCAGTGAACCAAACATCAAATTAATGTTGAATTAATAAGAAATTTTTCCACCTTGTTTCAGAATAAGCTCATAAATCCTATTCGGCATGGATTCTACAAGATTTTGTGAACACTTTTTCTCGATTTTTGACCATTCGGAGGAAATAGACTTTTTCAAGTCTGCAGTACTGTTGTACTACCTTCCGCCTGCATACACCGCTCTTGCGAGTATACCCCACATGTTTTCTACCGAATTCAGGTCGGGGCTGCAAGGTGGCCAATCGATAACATGTACACCATTATCCAGAAACCATTCGAAATTGGACTTTGCAGTATGCACAGGAGGATTGTCCTGTTGGAATATGAAGAATGGGCCCCCAATGTGCTCTGCTTGTGGAAGAAAATATTGTTCAAGCAGCTTTTGATAGCCTGCAGCATTCAAACGATTGTCTACAAATGCTATATCAGTTTTTCCTGCACCTCCGAATCCGGCCCATACCATAACGGAACCACCACCAGCTTGCCTCTTCGAGAATATATGTCTATCGTTACGCAGATCGTGCCAGTAGTACTGCCAGCCATCTGGACCATCCAGGATGAATTTCTTTTCATCACTGAATATCACACGATGCCAATCTTGTTTCCAGGACATCACTTCATGTGCGAATTTCAATCTCTTTTCTTTGTGCTTTTTAGTCAATTTCTGAGCCGCTTTCCTCTTCACGTAAACTATATTGCCGAACTTCTTTACCACTCTATGGACTGTAGATTTTGATATTGGAGGGTTTTGTTGTCTGGCCACAGTGGATAAGCTCATATTTCCAGATTTTAACTCCTTTACGATAGTCTTTCTTTATCGGGGTGTCACTTTTGATGGGCGACCAGATGATTTTTTACTGACAAAAGCATTTCTAAGTCGCAAATAATTGTTTACGACATTATGTGATCTGTTTAAAAGTTTACTTATTTCTCTATTCGATTTTTCACACGTTTTAAATGCATCAATTTTCCCCTGCTCAACCAGCGGAAGACTGCAACGGCGACCGATTTCGTTTGATTACAACGTGATGTTCAAATCTGCTTAAATACCTCCACAGCAGCCAGCATAATCCCGCAGCAAGACTAAGCAACGATATTTATGCAAATTTTTTGGAAATAAACGTGATTGGTGCAAAATTTCTGAAGGCGGACCTATCTTTTCGAAACGGTCTGAAAATGAAAATTTGCATAAAATAAAAAGGAATTATTTATTTTTAAGAAATGTCTACATAAATAGTTATAACAATTACGGATTAATTATCTCTACCAAAAAAAGTTATTCTTATTCTCAATTAAGCGTCGAAATTTTGAAAAATGCGGGTGGACCTATCATTTCGATACGCACTGTATGTTAGTGTTTTTAAGCTTAGAATGTTCAGGTTTTATTTCTTTATCTGGAGTACTCTTAAGATTTTTATAGCAGTCAGTAATCACATCAAGTTCTCTAGACTTTTTAGACATCATGAATCTCTTGTCGCTTGGTACCGGATCTGGTTCAGCAGTGGGCTTTTTACTAAGTGCATTTTTTCTTGCATCAGGAGATTCTTGCATCAGGAGATTCTTGATCCGGTGTCATGGAATGCCTTGCATCAGGAGGTTCAGGATTTGGTCTCATGGAAAACTTCTTACCAGATGTAGCTCTTCCTTCATATTGTGGATGTGGACTCTTGTCATCGGGAATAATGGGGATATTTTCATCGAGGATCTTTTCCTCACTTTCATTAGGATTTGTAGTTTCTTCCAGTTGTACTCTGGAACCTACACTTGTGAGTTGATCAACGTGTCTTTTCCATACATGACCTACATGAGTTTTCTAATGCAATTTACCTAGTCTGGCAATCATTTTACCCATTTTCCATTTATCTCCCGATGTGTAATTGCGTATGCAACTTATTCATTTACTTTGAATTCTCTTATTTTTTTCTTGTTAAAAGCATTTTTCTGTTGTTTGTTTTCAACATAATTTTTAAAATTAGGTACAAGTAAGTCTAATTTTGATCTTATATTTCTTTTGAGAAATAATGGTGCGGGACTCTCCCCTGTTGCAATATGAGGCATTATTCGATATAATAGTTAAAATTCGTTTAACTTATTTTGTAGATTTCCTGGTTCTGCATTTAAGGATTTTAATCCTTTCTTTATCTTCTGGACGTATCTTTCGGCCTGACCATTTGCAGCGGGATGATATATGGTGCAATTAAGATATGTTTTATGCCTTTAATTTGTAGAAAATATTTGAACTGTACTCATGTGAATTGTGGCCCATTATGAGACACAAGGGGCACAGGATAGCCATACCTGGAAAAAGAGAAGAAAGACAATTTATGGTGTTTTCAGTAGTTGTACTCGGAATGATGAACACTTCTGCCCATTTGATGTGGGCATCTACTACGATTAAAAACATTTTCCCCATAATTGGACCAAAAAAATCTGAATGTGTTCTGTTCCAAGGTATTGTGGGTCATTACCAGTAATGGTTATGCATTTTCGGAGGATTGTGTTTTAATTTAATGCAAATGGAACAGTTATTGGCCAATTCCTCAATATCTTTATGAATACCTGGCCACCATACAAAACTACGTGCCAGTGCTTTCATTTTCACGATGCTAAAATGGCCTAAATGTAAATCTTGTAAAACTTTTTTCCAATGAACATTCGGAATTACAACACGATTTCCTTGTAATATGCAGTTATTTTTGTAAAACAACAACAACAAAAAAATCTTCTTGTTTATGTCTGAACAGTATGTATACCAATGCACCAAATAAATTTGGTGACAAAGTTGGTGACGTTTTTTCTGGTGGTAGCGGATCGGAAGACGGCAGCAGTAACTCCTCACTACGTAATGGAAGACGTGATAGAGCATCAGCATTTACGTGCTCTGCAGAATTTTTATATTTAATATCATATTCGAATGTTTGTAAGTATAATGCATATATTTGCATTCTCGCTGCCGAAAGTACCGGAATACTTTTTACAGGTGAAAGTATGGAAACTAGAGGTTTACTATCCGTATAGAGGGTGAATCTTCTACCATACGAAAATTGAAGAAGATTTCTTTACCGCAAAAATTATTGATACGCTTCTTTATCTACCTGACTATACCGATTTTCTGCGGAAGACAGAGTTCAAGAAAAAAAAGCTCTGGGTTTTTCGGAGTTATCTGGCATTGTAGGCAAAAGTACAGCCGAAATTCCATAAGGAGAAGCACCAGTGGCTGAAATCAAGGGTAATTTAGGATTAAAGTGTGTGAGGATCCTTTCGGAAGTAATTTCTTGTTTAATTGCATTAAATGAATTCTGGCAATTTTTTGTCCACCGAAAATTTACATTTTTACGTAATAATTCATTTAGAGGATAAGCAATCGTTGATAATTTAGGAACAAATCTAGAATAGTAAGATACTAAGCCTAAGAATGCTTTTACTTGAGTTACGTTTTTAGGTGTCGGAGCATTTAAAATAGCAGAATTTTTTTCTTGCGTTTTGCGTATGCCGTTTTTATCAATTTTGTAATCTCAGTACAATCGGTAACAAAAGTATTCAAAAGTAATTCACAAAAGTAAAGTTGTCAAATCATGTTCTTAAACAGATCTAAGAACATGATTTGACAAAGGATTTATTTAACAAAACAGTTTTAACTCTACTTTTTTGTATAGGAATTTTTGCTAGTGTTCGGATACTTTTGTTACCGACTGTATGTAATTTCATCATTCATGAAAAATGATTTTTCCTTATTCATTTTAAGATTATATTCACGTAACTTTTCTAGCACTTGTTTTAATCGCTCTAAATGTATTTCATCAGTTTCTCTTGAGATACATATATCATCGATAAAAACTGAAATACCGTCTATACCTTTTAGAATTTGTTCTATAGTTCTCTGCCATATCGTTGGCGAACTAGCAAAGTGTCAAAAGACTCAATGGAATTATTAAATTCCTTAAATTTTTTAACATTTTTAATGTAACTATGTTAATTTTAATAATAAATATATGCAACCAAATAAAAGAACGGAAAAGAACGGAAAAGAAAAAAATAAAGTAAGTGTATCAATGCCTTTTTTTTTCTCTCTTTTCCCGAAAAAATAAAAAATCGCAGATTATCGCAGTTGAGTAATTATCGATGGTGCTATTCCTATTTTCCCCGCGACAGTAGACGTTAACTCACCAGCTACCGTTTTCAAACGCTTTACGATTCATCTAAAATAACCAATTTTCTTCCTTTATGAGAAAGGTAGATTTTTGAATAAACTGATATGTAGAACACATTTAGTGCTCGTCGCCATTTTACTATATTTGGCAGGAAGAAGATTTATTATTAAACTATTACTTAGACGAGGTTTATTTTGACACATAGAATTTAATAAATCGCGAAGAACAATTACAGCTCGCATACATGTACTATATACATGGTTGCATTTTGGAGACTGATCTGTTTTAGCATTATTACAAGTAAAGGGGAATTAACAGATCACTGATTGGACAATACATTTTACAGGTACCTGTACTTTTATGTGACGTCACTGACGAGAATATCAATAAATTTAATCAGGAACATAATGATGAAATACACCACACTAAAAAAGAGGAAAAAACAGAATTTTATAAATTTAACAATGTAAGATACTTATTCAATTACTTTGCAGTTAACTGCTAAAGAATGTGTATAAATGATGAAAGTACAAAATGTTATAATATAAAGTAAAATATTGTGTGTGTATTTTTAAATTAAAAAATATATATATATTCGATTGTAACAATTTTTTTTTTTTTTTTTTTTTTTTTTTTTTTTTTTTTTTATTAAACTCTATCTATTTTTTTTCTTGACATTCTAATGTAAACAAACCGTCGACAAGGGGAGGTAGTGGACTTTCAGAGACTAATTTACCATATGAAATACCAAAAATATATTCAAAATGACACTGATTATACATTTATAAAAAAAAATTTCCAATGACAAGGATTCGAAGGAGCAAAATGAAGACAATTTTCTTTACACCACAGCCAAGTTTTAACTAAAACAGTCATGATTTCAGAATCATTCGATTTTTCTACAACGTTAACCCCTTCCGTTCCAGGCTAGCTGTAGTGTAACTGCCTGAAATACCAGATTATAATTTTGAAATAGTATCGTATACTTTCTTTGGACGTATGCATGTACGTCCATGGTATTAATGGCCATTAACACTAGGACGTACGCACGTACGTCCCTGGAGTGGAAGGGGTTAATGTTTAAAATTTTGGATAACGGTTCAACATCGTTTTTAAAAATTCTCATTTTGTTACCGTAATAAAATTAGCAGTTGAACTTTAGCAGCTAAAAATGAATAAGGAAAGACTTCTTCTTTTTCAGTTTCTATTTATCGAATTTTCATTGCAAAATTGCAATAATAAGACAATGTAACTCACGTATGATTTAAAATATAAACTAATAACAAGTAAGTCTTAACAAATTTTCTACATGTTTAAGGTTAAATTTAAACACCCGGTTGCGCATGATGATTGTCTATTCGAAACAACAACGTTCAACGAGGATTTGGCGACGAGTAAGGAATTCTAAAATAAACTAAAATAATGAACATCAGCAAAGTAGACCATTGCTCCAGGCTTTTGTGTTCATCCTTAGCAACAGTAACTAGGGAGAAAGAGCAGAAATTACAGGAGTTCTTCTTTTAGTCCAAGCGGCGGCTGCAAAAAATTGACTTGATAAGGTATGAAGCTGATTTTTTTTTTTTTTTTTTTTTTTCTATAGATAGAATTCATTGTTACAATGAAAATCTGATAGGGTTGCCTGGTGAAAGCCGTCAAGTTTAAGAGAAACAACCTCACTTCCGGTCACAATTTAAACGATTTTCGAACCTCACAAGTGTGAAGATGAAACCGGTGCTAAAATGTAGAGATTAATATTCTATTTAAAATAACATAGGGTTGCCTGGTCAAAACCGTCAAGTTTCAGAGGTTGCCCCGATTATAGGGGTCAAATTTAAACGATTTTCGAACCCCACAAGTGTGAAGATGAAACCGGTGATAAAATGTAGAGATTAACATGCTCTTTAAAATGGCATAGGGTTGCCTGGTCAAAGCCGTCAAGAAACAGATGTTGCCACGAAAATAGGGGACGTATTTTACGATTTATTTACCCAAGTGTAAAGATGAAACCGGTGCTAAAATGTAGAGATTAATATGCTCTTTAAAATGGCATAAGGATGCCTGGTCAAAACCGTCAAAACCCGGAGGTTGCCTCGAAAATAGGGGTCAAAATTAAACGCTTTTCGAACCCCACAAGTGTAAAGATGAAACTGGTTCTAAAATGTTGAGAATAATATACTTTTTAAAATGGCACAGGGTTGCCTGGTCAAAGCCGTCAAGAAACAGCGGTTGCCACGAAAAAGGGGGGCGTATTTTACGATTTATTTACCCAAGTAAAAAAATGCTTTACCCAAGTGTAAAGATGAAACCGGTGCTAAAGTGTAGAGAATAATATGTTTTTAAAAATGGCATAGGGTTGCCTGGTCAAAACCGCCAAGAAAAGAGGTTGCCACGAAAAGTGTGTGCGTGTGTGGGGGGGGGGGGGGGCGAATTTTAGCGGTTTTCTTACCCTAACATATTTAAAAATGAAACCGTTTATAAAATATAGAGAATAATATTCTCTTTAGAGTATCATAGGGTTGCCAGTTGAAAATCTCGAGAAATAGTGGTTGCCTCGAAAAAAAAAAAAAAAAAAAAATAATAATAATAATAATAATAATAAATAAATAAATAAATAAATAAAAGCTAATTTTGAAGGGATTTTTATACAATGTGAAGAAAAAATATAAAAAGTATTTAAAAAAAAGAATAAATAAATAAATAAACTATAATGAAACTGTCCTAAAATTTGCCATAAAGACAACGAATTAATAGTAAAAATTAAAAATGTAGCATGCGGATACAGATAAGAAAGTACGCCCGCAAAAATTCACAGAAATGAAGATAATAATGCCCAAGAAACTCATAATAAAAAATTCTGTTAGTATACAAAATAAATAATTAAATAAAATGAAAAAAAAAAAAAAAAAAACTGTTATTTCAGATTTGCAGCAAGATTTACAAATTTCAATTTCATAAATTAATTCATGGTTATTGAGAAACACGAAAAATTTATCAATTTTTTAAAAATGTTTTTCGCTTTATTTGTACCCATAATTAATTTGCAGAAGGTATTATTGATTATTTTTAATTAGATATAAGAAAAATTAATTGAGAAAATTTTCTAAAATTGACAAATTTTTAATATAACAAAATCGGCACAACCCAAAATTTTCGTATAAAATTCTACAAAGCAACCGCATACATTTCTTCAGGGAATTTATCTTCTCAATACTTTCACACAATTTGAATATTTTAACTATTGAAAAATGGGGGAAGAACGAGCTCGTGAGCTAAAATTAGTTTTATACATATTAGAAAAAGAATGGTCACGCACAATAATTTAATTTTCTTTATGCTTTAAAATCTCTTATATCATTTAACAAATAAAATAAACGAATATTGAAATTCTCTTCCTTTTCTATGCTGACCGCTATACCTTGACAGGTTTGAAGCAGAATCGTAAGTAAATTGACAAGTGCTGTATGTTCTACATTTAGCTCGCAATTTCATCGTTTAAATATTAATCATTTCGTGCTTTACCTTTTTTAAGTATTCTTCATGTGTGTTTCACTTTGTGTTAAACACATTTACCATTCGTTAACTTTTTGGAGACTGACCGCTATTTCTTTACGAATTTTATCAGGCAAACATATGCCATTTTAAAATAACTCCTACGCTGTACATTCTAGAACCAGCTACACCTTTCAAATATTCATATAATTTCATCCATATTTATTTTCTTTGTTAATGCTATTCGTATTTTTTTACACTTCGTTAAGAAATATTCAAAACCCGTCTATTTTTTTGTGGTTGGCTGCTTTACTTGACAGATTTGACCTATTTTCGAGGCAACCTCCGGGTCTTGACGGTTTTGACCAGGCATTCCTATGCCATTTTAAAGAGCATATTAATCTCTACATTTTAGCACCGTTTTCATCTTCACACTTGTGGGGTTCGAAAATCGTTTAAATTTGACCCCTATTATCGAGGCAACCCCTGTAACTTGACGGTTTTGACCAGGCAACCCTATACCATTTTAAAGAGCATATTAATCTCTACATTTTAGCACCGGTTTCATCTTCACACTTGTGGGATTCGAAAATCGTTTAAATTGTGACCGGAAGTGAGGTTGTTTCTCTTAAACTTGACGGCTTTGACCAGACAACCCTATCAGATTTTCAATGTAACAATGAATTCTATCTATAGAAAAAAAATCAGCTTCATACCTTATCAAGTCAATTTTTTGCAGCCGCCGCTTGGACTATTTCTGGCGAGAGAGATCCGCATGGAGAGAGCGTCACGCTTTTTTTCTTTAAGTGATGGTTTCTGCTATTTAATTACTACCGCAATCCGCGTTAAGGAACTTCGTTCCAAAAAAAAAAAAAAAAAAAAAAAAAAAGAGCAAAATTGCTGGACAAAATTGGGGAACATTTTTTAATTCAGCAGCCTTGAAACATTAACTTTACAAATATGTGTATATATGCAAGCAGCTGAAAAAAGAACTTTTTTCGTATATTTATGGAAAAATTAAAATATGAAGAAATTTCCGTAGTTCAGTTCATATATTTTTTATAGGGCAACGGTGACATGATCTGTAGAGCACCGGGCTCATAATGGGAAGATTGCAGGTTCAAATATTCGAGCCGGCCGAAAATCGTCTTTTATGCTAAAGGCGACTGATGCACGTTGCATCAGTCATGGCCATATTGCACGGGAGCATATATACTCAGCACAACATTATACTCAACATGTTTACTCAATGTCGTTCGAAGTTGCGGAAGCCGAACGAACGAGAAAACCCATTGGTTTTCTCGTTCGTTCTTTCCCTGTTGTTGTCCGTAGGGTTACTCTGAACTAATAACGCAAGGTATTGCAGAAAATAATCGTGTGCATGCCTCCTATTGGTCAGTTTTCATTAGCACACTGAACACAATCAACTCTTTCGAAAGGCTGTTGAAAATGTTGATCCTCCGAAAATGAGCTGTCCTTAAACAAGGTCAGGATGAGTGTGTTGGCTATAATGTTGTGTTTAGTAAAATGTTGAGCAAAAACCTCTCGCGTGATACAGTCATTAAAGTCCTTGAAGTTACAACCAAAATTATACATCTGAGGTCAATGGGCCAGGGATTACACAGCTCTTATCTGAAACAAAATTATGAGCTCTTGTTGTAAGTTGAGCTTCCACCACTGGGAGCGCTTCAAAAACAAAAGAAGCTCCCCTCTCACCTAAAATTCAGGTAGTTTTCTAATGGTCTTAGAATTTCTGAGTAGCAGGAGATGTTTTAAGAAAAACAATTTAAAATATAAAATTAGAATATTTTTAATCATGCATTAAAATATAATATTCTCTTTGTGTTATAAATAATTAGATTACCGAAAACGTTATGTTTAATACAAATTGTTTATTAATTAACAACTAAGTAGAAAACATATTGTCGAAACTTTTTCAAAAATATATTTTTAGTACGATTCATAATGATTTAAACATAAAGTAATTCTAGTAATTTTTATTTCTTATCTGTTTCGCATCACGTAAACATTTACCCCCATTATTATTCAATTAGGATTTCTTTGGAGAAATTGCTTCAAAGAGAATAATAAATCAGAAATTACATGCTTTCCCTTTCATAAAAGATAAAATATAAATCAGTTTTATACTCATGTTTTTATTCCGGAAAACTAGCACGATAATCAGCTTTTGTAAAGGCAGTTTCGTTAAATTGTGAAGGGTTATATTACGAGATTAATAGGGTATTTTTCGGTAAAAGGTTTTACTTTTCGTTTTGATTAAAATGTTTTATTTTAAAACTCATGTCTAAGAATGCTCGAGTTTATCTCTCTTTAATAGAACACAATTTTACTAAAACAGATTTTGTATTAAAGCATTTTAATTTAGCTTAATTCACATTGTGCAAAATCTAATAGTTAAGATATTTTAAATTGGAAACTTTTAATAAAATAGAAATTTTTTTTAAATGCAGTTTGCGTAATAAAATATTTAATTTTAAGAGTTAATAATGAGTAAAGAGAAATATTTACTCCGAAAACAATACAAAATTTTGTAGATACATCAACATTTTAGAAATAAGCATTTTTTCTGTTTAATGCATTCTATTAAAGTTAAGAATTTATATTATTTTCCTATTATTTTAATTTAAAAATGCATTTTCTTTAATTAACAAAATCTGAAAATTTCTTAAATTTAACATATAGAATTTATTATAATTAGTATCGATGAATTATTTTTGGTTATTTAAAAAACAACATTGCAACTTTCTTTTAATTTGATTGTATGAGTAATGTTTGTAGCTTGAACTAACAGACGCTTAAGCCATTAGTGAAAAATCAACTGCCACTCTTTAGAAATGTATCAAATTCTTGTTTAGAAATTTGTATAAACATATTTATGTACTATGTAATGTAAAAAAAAAAAAAAAAAAAAAAAAAAAAAAAAATGCAAATACATTACTTGAAACAATTAGGGGGATTATTATGATTAGGGATATAAACTGCGAAACAGGATCTTTTTTTTTAACTAATTCATGTTCTATAAGTGTTGTAATATATACAGAAAAACATGATGCAATGAACACTGAATAATTAAATTTTTACTGGTGATGATTACCAGCAAGCAAAAAATGTAAAATTCAAGCATACAATAAAAAAAGTGAAAATTTCGGATAAAAATGAGTTTCAATTAGGACTATGGATTTCCCTGACCGACAGCATTCCCTCAAGTAGGTTATAAAGTATGGACTGGGTGACTTTCCAACTACTGAATTGTTTCTGCGCTTATATTCTAATTCTAGTTTTGTGCGCTTATATTCTAATAAATAAATAAATAATGAAATAATGAAATAAAATAAATAAAAAACAAATTAAATAATAATCATAATAATAATAATAAAAAGAGGAGTGATACAAAAATATATTTTTTTATCGAATTTTTTAAGTATATAAAAAGAAAAAAAAAATAATAATAACACATATAATAAAAGAGACTCAAAAAAAATGAAACTTGTAATTCGAGAACATTTAAATTTATTACATGCATATTTTTTTCGGTCATAACAATAACCTGCCACTAAGTATTTTTATACATTTTCTGAGTATAGTGTTATCAAAACAAGTATATTTGCGTACATACACTTCTGTATACATAGGTACACTAAAGTGAATGATTGAAAATATAAACATTAAGGTATTAACCCCTTGCGACGCAAGGTAATTGGGATCATTTAAATCCCATTGCCACCGGAATTCACTAAAAAATTAAAATAAAAGAAATTGACGAAATTAATTTATAATATTTACAAAAGTAAAATTTTGCTAAAAATTTCCAGGTTGAGTTTTTGAGTCGGAACTTAATAATTACGTCCTCGCAGCGAGGACAGTGTGCCGCAAAGGGTTAACATGGCACATGTAAAAGTCACATGCGCTTATACTAAATAATACAGTGAAATAATTTATAATTTTATGAGCAATTTTATGTAAATGAGACTATTTAATTTTATGTGCAAAAAAGCATTAAAGTATGATAATTCAATATAATGTATAAAAGCGAATGATTTTAAAACTACGCGTTTGCTCACTCCAAAGTTTAATGTTAATAAATTTATGTTTTGATAGCATATTTTGAGTCAGAATTAGAATCTAATTTAAATTTTTAAAAAATATAAATAACTTTTATTTTCTATGCACATATACTTATATTATGTATGTTATAATCTATATTAATCGTTCTGTGAATGTTGTTTGTCCATATGGGTGAAGATATTTTTGTAACCCTTTGTAAGAAACCTAATACACATGGATTACCTAAAATGACCCTACATTATTTATTTTTCAGTTCATACAAACAGAACATTATACATATATTTTTCTATAAAGTCACTATTATAGTTCCATGTTGAGAAGGAAATTAAATAATTGAAATAAGATTTTAATTACAATTGGGGCACTAATTTCCTTTATTACGAAACCTTTTTTCTTTCTCTTTCATAAACTATTATTGGCTTACTCAATATTCTAGACATCAATTTCCGTTGAAATAAAATAATTATAAAAGTAATAAATAGATTATTAATTGAAAAACCATTAATATTAGTTCTTACTAAATTATTCCTTGGAAAATTCAGTTATATAAATGTAAAAACTATGCATAGTTTTGGGTAGCGGAGCACATTTTCCTAAGTAAATCTTAAATTTAATAAGTTGCGCGGTTTAAAATCTTTTTCTCTTTTACGTTATGTTAATTTAATTAATAGAAACATAAAAATATCATTAATGATACTTTTTTTTTTAAGTATTTCTTTCTTTCTTTTTTTTTTTTTGTGTTTTTTTATTTTATGTTTGTAAATATTTTATTTTCATGTTTCTGCTATGTTCTATCATATAATAAGTAAAATTATACTAACACTTTCGCGACCGCTCACGAATTCATGTCAAATCCGTAATTCCACCAGTGGTCGTTTCTTTAGGTTACATTATATATTGGAAATATACCCAATATTCATATTTTAAAACCAATGCACTATGGATACAAATATCTTGATTAGAAAGAGTATAATTGTAATGTATATCTTTTATAATATAAATATGAATAGAGAAATATTGTTCTAAAATAATGTAATGTAATAATGCTTACAGGCAGAACTTACTGTTAAAAATATGCATTCGTGAAAGTTTTAATTATCCTTTGACGGTCAAATTTACTTTCACCCTTCTATTCAGTACGGTCAAATTTTTGGAGTTTTTAATTCAATATCCACCACTAAAATTTAATTGTAATGGTTGCCTATATAATCACTTTATAGGTTATTCGTCCATTATGTATAATGTATATCAAATATAACAACTCAAAATTATTGGTGATAGTTCGAAAAACGAGTCCCTAAAATTAGCATCACTGTTTAGAACGCTTTAGAGCGTTAAGGCAGGCGAAGAGTTAAGTTCAAATAAGTTTTGAAACTATTTTAAAGTTTAAACACTTCCAACTTTTTAAAGTGAAATACTTTGATCAATATGCTGCCATTGCTTTTATCATTTGTTACCTCATATTATCTAAAACCCTTTCTATCTTTTAAGAAGGATACTTTAAAAAATACCATACCCTTTTCTCCTTTCAGTATATTTAAATTCGTTTCTATACTTTAAGAACAATATTTTAATCGATAAAACACTCCCTTTTTTTTCCAAGTAACGTTAACAATCTTTACACATTTTTAAACTACCACAGAGTATTTATAAATTACGATATGATAACACACGATATGATAAATCATATTGGAAGAATGCAAGCACTACAATTTTTCTGCTACTTGTATTTGCATAAGGATTTCTTTATCGAATTTCGTATTATTTTGTATTTTTTTACAATTTATTTATTTATTTATTTTACGGTGTTAAGTAAGATTAAGTAAGAGACGTTATTGCTAATAAATAGTAGTATCACAAACAATGAATCATATTTAAACCTATATCAATTCTATTTATTTCAACAAAATTCAAATAATTATCATAATTAATAATTTGTTTCTTTTATTTACCAAAAATATGTTTAAAATCATAAACGCTATATAAAATCATTTCTTCACTTAACGGATAGATAGGATGTGCGATATTTGAACCTAGGTCGTAATTTCGACCTAGACATTGTGATTTATCAGTATCCTTCTCTGAAAATTACGTGTATAGTGTATAGGAGTTTTTAGAAGGAAGCCGTTGCGGGTATAACACCCATTACTTGGTTCATAGCATAGATAATTAACGCTGTTCTATACACCACTGTTTATTTATTTTATTATTTGGTTAACTGTCTATATATCCTCATTTTTTTTCTTAGAAACTAAATTATCACATTTCTACCGCCATCTCTCAAATTTGGATCGTTAAATTTCTAACATAATGACGGCAGATCGTTTTATTTCTCTTAAAAGCATAAAAATCCATCAATAAAATAAAAGGAAATTAGTCTTACCTGATTTATCTATTTCTCTTTCAAAGGGTGCCGAATGTGAGGCAAGGATGTGAGCTTTTAGCCTGTAAGAATCTAATGAAACAGCCTGTAAGAATCTAATGAAAACATATATTAATACATTTAGGATTAAGTGAATCAAATGAAATTATACTTTCTTTCTTTTTTCTCATTTTATTTCACAAGACGGCACAAAGCTGACGCGACATTGGAAAACACAAACTAAACAAAAAAGAACAACAAACTAACTCAAAATATTTCGATTACAGATTCATCCCTACAGATCGTTAATTGCTAAAAGTTCACACGGTATAATAAAAAGAATCAATAGATGAAAAAATTAAAAATTAAAATTAAAAAGGGAGTTCTTTCAAACAGTATGTCATTAACTATTCAAAATAGTGAAAAGTTATTGGATTTGTAACATACTCCCACCTTGAATTTCGAATATCACATATAGAAACTCAACAAACAGATGCAAATTGAAGTCCTCAATGTAAGAAGATGTTTTCATCACATCCAGGGGATACTGGAAAAGCAGAATGCACATTCACATACAAATATTTCATTTTAGAGGTCACTCTGTGGGTAGGTTTTTCAAGTGGTACGAGAGTCGAAGTTTCAGCTTTTTCTTGTCTTTTCATAAATGATTTACTTTTATTCTGAAAATCAAAATTCTTGATTTCTAACATTTCAACAGAATGTTCTAATATTTCCTGATTTTGAACTGTCGATTCCAATTTGATCAAGTGGAGGAAATAGTTCACTCTAATTGTTAATTTTCCTCCTTTTGTGTTTGGAATTCTTCTAATAATTTTTCATATTTCAGCTTCGCTTCTTCCTTTTTTTATTCAATTCATCAATAAATTTCAACAATTACTCAACTCCGGAATTTCCATCACGTCTTCTTTTCGTTTCCGACAGTGACTCAATTTTCACTGGAAGATTTCATGCCAATTTCAGAAACTCGTCTCGTCTTAAAAAAAGTCTTCTTATCTTTTCCCATCGTGGCTACTCTTCTTTTCTCTGAATTAAAATTTTCTTCTTTTGAGGGTTCTCCTAAACTCCATTCAACTTCTGGAAGGTACCGTGAGGAAGGTCCCTGCACCATCTGGATATTTTCGGTTGTTTCGTATCATTATCAGAATCTATAATTTTTCTCACCAGGGAAATTCTTCTTCAAATTTTCTTTACTCTTCGGTGTATTTTCTAGAGCATCGCGTGACAGGGAATCGAACTTGACAACTGCACGATCATCTGAATTAATTTCTTCAAGATTCGTTGATTCACCATTTATAGAAATACATTTGTATTCATTCTTCAATTCTTTTCTAATCTTATGAACATCTTCGAAATATTTATCAGCAGGACGAGGTATTGATCGGTCAGTCAAAGGTTAATTTTTTTTCTATCTTTGGTTTGTCTCATATTGATTCTTTCATTCATCCTCTTCTTCCTGTTATTCGATGTATATTTCTGTTGAATTTTGCTGGTTGCATGCAAAAAAAGCGACAAAGGGGAATGTGTGTTTTTCGGATTTATGATGTTTGATGTGTCCTTTCCCATTAAAGTCTAACCCATTTTAGTTTTTAGTGCTATCAATCCTTTTACCGAAACTGTTTTAATTGTGTCTGGATGTAACCCTCGCGACATCAGCACCCAAAGTTAAATGCATTTCCCGAGGATCATTTTCATAAGTGCACGAAGCCTCTTTTATAGATACATCACTTAAATTTACACCTAAGTTTTCTAATTCGCGAATACATTCAACATTGTATATTCTGTCAATTGGTGTATATATTTTTTCTGGTTAAAACTTCTAATTTAGCACTGTAATATTTATCAATATTACTAGCAATTATTTAATGACAGTTATGTGTTTCATGTACTTGTACACCTCGGAAAAGTCCATGATTGATAGAAAATTTGTCTTTACTTTTTAAGTTCAATATTATCGCGGCATATTTGCTTACATAAAATTTTTGGCTACCAGTGTCTACTATTGATCTAAAATAACATTCATTATTATTGTAAGTATTGCCCTTAACTTTTACTACTAATGTTTGCAAATACACTAAATCGGAAGAAGATTGGTTATTCAAGTTATATTTTATTCCGTAATTATCCCCATCTGAAATTATTTATTTATTATCAAAATGATTTACCTCTTCAAAGTTAATTTTACCATAGTTTTTAGGTTCATTAAACTTTTCATAATTACACATTATATCGAGATAATTATTTTCGCAGATAGAACAATGCAATTTTCTATTATAATCACGCGCCACATGAAAATGGACGAGACATTCCAAACAATATCCATTCTTCTTTAGGATCGAATTCTTTTCTTCTAAAGGTGATTTTTTTGCATGTTCGCAATCTGTATTTTTAGGTGCTTCGTTACAAAAGGCACATATCCGTTCTTTTTCTCTAATCTGGGTGTTACAAATCTATTTCGTGACTGTGGCAAAACTAAAACTGTTGTGTTTTTACTTATCGTTCATTAGCACGTTAGGGTAATGTCGTTCTCTATCTTCTATTTTATGTTGGGGGAAAAAGTGTGTTTTTTCACGAGCCGTTAGTTCCTCATTCAAAAATTTCATTAAGATTTCATTCACACATCATTGACACATCAAAATTTACATTTTCTTTTTCGGTTTTAATGTATGTTAATACTAAATAGGGAGGTAATAATTTCAATAACATGGGGCATACAATTTATGCATTAGTGTTTGATACAACTCCTGAAGGTTCTAAGCTACATATTTGGGTCTGACATTTATCTACTATCATTCTAAATTTTGATAAATTGCTCGAGTTTTTTAACGGTGGGATGTCTAACAACTGATTTAAATGCGCGTTAATAAGTAATCTTTCCAACCAAAACGGTTCTCTAAAAGTTCGATGACTGTATCATAGTTATTTTCACAAAGCGAAAAACTCTCAGTTCTGTTCGCGGCTATACCACCTAAGTGCGCCTTCAAATAACTGAATTTTTCTACTTTATTCAAACACTTGTTTTTGTGGATGGCTGATTCAAAACTATTCCAAAAACTTAGCCACTGACAACTATCACCGAAAAATCAAGGAAGTGAAATTTTAGGAAGTTTAACGTTATTTTGATTTACACTATTGTTAGTTATTTGAGAGGTTCCTAATACGGACGCGAATGTTACTGAATTATCGAACTAAAGTATCGTTAGGCCTAAGTTTTTTTTTTTTTTTTTTCGCGTGGAAGGTCCACTTTCTTATCTTATCGCTATATTCTTCAACTGATTCAAACTGTCTCTCAAACTACTCATTTTTTAAATGGCACTGGATCTCATTGTCGGCTATTTTGAATTCTTCATACTTTTTGTTAATTTGTTCGATCAGTTCTTCTAGTTCAGTGGCATCTGCTTCAGACTCATTCAAAAGAGTCTCAATGTTGTTACAAAATTTTCTGACCACTGATCGTAATGCGGTAAGTTTGATTTTTAATCTAATTGTTTCTTCGTTCATTTTAATCAAATGTTTGAGTTATATTATATTTTCTACAATCATTATATCACACTAAACACTCTTTAATATATATATATATATATATGTGTTTAAAACACTAACTTCACTAATTAAAAAAAGTTCTATTCATCAGTTATAAATTTATACATAAATTATAAAATGAAATTTAATCATCAAAATCAAATGCATAGTCTTCTTTTTATTTTTAATTCTGTTTTGAATAATTCATATTTTTCATTTACAGGCTGTTATTAGCATACATTATTCACTCGCATCCGTACCATCCCGGAAGGGATGTCAATATATAGTATTTCTGCCGCCGCTGTCTCTCAAATTCGGATCGTTTAATTTCTAGCAAATTTACGGCAGATCATTTTCTTTTTCTTAAAAGTTTAAAAAAGCATAAAAAAAAAAAAAAATCAGTCTTGCCTGATTTATCTATTTCTCATCCAAAGGGTGCCGGATGCGAGGCAAGGATGTGAGCTTTTATCTGGAACAGCCTGTAAGTATCTAACGAAACCACATATTAATAAACTTCGGATTCAGTGAGTTAAATAAAATTAAGCTTTTTTTTTTCTCATTTTATTTCACGAGATGACACAAAGCGGGCGGGACATCACACTAAACAAAAAGGAACAGAAAACTAACTCAAATCTTTCGGTTACACAGTCATCCCTTCTCTCCAAGAGAGGGACTGACAGAATAAAGAACTACTACTACAGACGGTTAATCGCTAAAAGTTCACATCGCATAATAAAAAGAGTCAATAGATGATAAAATTCAAAATAAAAATAAAAAGTCAGTTTTTTCAAACAGTTAGTCATTAAATGTTGAAAATAGTGAAAAGTTATTCAATTTGCAACATGAAGAAATTGTTGAAACATCCATTTAAAGGTTAAACTTTTTTTTTCTTTTACATTTTTGAATAATAAATATGCATAATAGACAAAACTGGGTAATAAATATAACAATTAAAGTTTTCAAATGTTAAAATAAATTTACTATATGAATAAAAATATTTATATTTTTAACTTGTTCAGTTACATTTTCTTTTCAACAATATTTTACAACTTCACTAACTTCTTTTTGTAACATAATCTACGCAACAAGACATTCCTAGCAAAAACTAAACTCATCAGAGTTTCTTTAAGAAAATTTGCGCATTTAACTTTATCATTTTTTCTTGTTTACAAATTACAGATGTTTTATTAAGAAAGATGATTTATTTTATATCTCTGCATTATTTTCTTAACAAAACAAATGTAGACTTTGTTTGTTAATTGGAGAGTTTTGTAAGAGAACAAGAGCTTATAATTTTTATCTTTAAAAAGATTAAAGTTATTTGAAAATGTATTTTAGGAGTAAATGCAAATTTTTGTTTTTATAACGAGGGCAAAAGAAAATGTATAGCTTAAAGAACAATTTTGGTCGAACAAAGATATTCATGAATTGTCATTAAGTTAATATCAATGTAAATTAATTTAGTTTAGATTTTTTATTGTTTAATTATTTTTTGTTTTCCTATCACAACTTATGCTATCAATTACCAAATGTTTAGCATTTTTACAATTTAAAAATGTTTTCGATTTTTATTTTCAGAGAAAAAGGAAGAAAAATATTCTAAAGAGGATTAATGCGTTCTTTAAGTTTTTCTTCTTTGACCGTTAATGTTAAAAACATGTACATTTTGTTTGAAAAGCATTGTTAGTAATAAACAACAACAAAAATAAAATAAAAATTGGAATGATATTTCTTATTTTATATGTTTTCTCGCAATTTACATTAACCAGAAACGAAAACTTTTTTCATTAAAGTAAATTTCAACTTTTTTTGTAAGGAAGTGTAACTCCCATAAGATAATAATTTAACAATACTGATCATTTAATATGGGTTTAAACGTAATACTTACATTAAAAAGCATAAATATATGCATTATATTTAATTATTTTCTTTCAGAGCAATTGTTAAGTTTATATAATCTTTTGTTTTTTATACATTGGTTTTTAAAATGAACACATCTAACAAGGAAACATTCAAAAGGTGTCATCCTCAAAAAGTATTGAAAAAAATATATGTGATTCTACTCTTCATAAAACACCAGAAAATGAAAAAAATATCGGCTGAAATTAATTACAGCGACCACAAAAAAAAAAAAAAAAAAAAAAAAAAAAAAAAAAAATCAAAATTAAGCATATTTGGCGATTTAGCGCTATTAGAAGATAAGTTTGCTAGCACTGAGATTGCCGTGTACGAACAGAACAGTGTTTTGCTTTTCTGCCAAGTACTCAAAATCAATCACCTAGCAGTGTGAAATCGCCAAATATGCTTAATTTTGATAATTTTTTGTGGTCGCTGTAATTAATTTCAGCCGATATTTTTTTTATTTTCTGGTGTTTAATGAAGAGTAGAATCACATATATTTTTCTTAAATACTTTTTGAAGATGACACCTTTTGAATGCTTCCTTGTAAGAAATTTTTGTAACTCATGTCAACTTTATACTAAAATGAGGTTTGTCGCTGGATAACTAAAACCAGGAGAAATCTTCAGAATTTTGAACTACAAAGAAAAAAAAAAACTGAATAGCAGCTGTTTCAATAGCGTTTAGCGTATCGTCTTCAGCGCATAAAGAAATGAGCGAGAAGTGTGCTCCTACATATAGGAAAAGAACCGGATTCTGATCAACCCACTACAGGAAATTTATACAGTAAAATTAATTTATATTTAACAAAATTAAAATACTATGTGAAACTAAATAGGCAATATAAACATGCAAAAATAATTGAAAAACAATTTGTATTGTTGCAGTATAACGAATTTCATATTCACTAATTATGCCATGGGTGCAAAACGAACAAAAACGGCACAGAATTTCGTAAATTATACTACATTAAAAAAAAAAAAATATTGAGCCTCCATTGCAGCAAATAATTTTAATAGAGGTCTGTGACGTAGAATACAAAAAGGTGTTTTATTTTTTGTCAAATACAGATTTTTTAAGTACATATTAAACATCCAACAGACACAGAATTGTCGGTATCTATACGGTCCAGCATCGGCAATTACGGCATGCCGATCTATTCGTTAAAATGTGCTCTGTCCAGAATCGCAACAGTGTCGGCAAACCGATGGCTGTTTTGTGATAGGAAATACGCTTGTGGGCCGAAACATTCTACTTTATGTTTTAAACACATAGATTATCGTTACGCCGATAAGATATATTTCGCCGATACTGATCCAAATATGGGCCGATGCCATTTGGCGACGTTGCGGCGGAGAGAAAACTTTATGGAACCCATACTGAAGGTGGTATGTGGGTCATAATCACTGTATCGGCATTCTGTACACTTTCTCTAATAATCCCGACTCTCGTGTGTTTGTTGGGTAGAATATCATATCATAAACACAGACTAATTAAAGAATAAATTACACTACATAACATGCAATTTTTTTCTTTTAATCGAGGAAATAGACTATATAAAATATTAACTTTTTCAATTAAAGAAATTATATATATATACATATATATATATATATATTTAAATATTACAAAAATACGCACATATACAAAAGATATTTTGTAAAATGCTAATGTTCTTTACAGAATAATGATAAATATTGTTAATTACAAACATGCAAAATTAAAATTAATTCCTAAAAATAATTAATCGTGCAAACAAATTTAATAAATTGTAGATAAAACGAAAAAGTTAGTTTTTAATTTTTAAATTCCTTGTGAAAGAAGGATAAATTGCATAGCACTTTATATAACAGTATTATCTGAGTTTTTTTTTTTTTTTTTAATCATAAAATAAATTGTATTTTACATCCATTCTCTTATTTTAATAGGAAAAAATAATTAGAATTGCTTTTTATCGACTTTTGTATAGGTAATAAATATAGACCTATTTATTAAGCCATTCGAAAAATAAATTATTTTTCTAAATTGAGTGAACAATACCATTCATCTAATTTAAATGCAAAAAGTCATCATGTTCGTTCAATTATTCTAATACATTTTCTTTTCGATGAGAATTTGTTAAACGAAATTACCTTGTGAGACAAAATGCAAGAGTACATACATTAATTTTAGTCTCACTTTTTCTGTTTTATCTAAAAATGTATCACCAAAAACATAATTGCTTCTATTATCTTAATATCATTTATATCCATGAATTCGTTGCTAATGAGTATGCAATTTCTTTTAAAGGCATATCTTTTTCTAATTCTGGTTTGTTTTTATTATTTAACGAAAAGATGTATTTCAGGATATATTTTAATTTTTAAGCAAAGTAATATGTATTTTTTATGTTGATAGAACTGTTAAGTTATTTGCGTTACGATTCAAGTTTACTTAGTTTAATAAAACTATTTTTATGGAAATTTTGGTTTTTCTTAAGATATGAAAATGTAATTCCTTGTGCATTATATAATGGAGAAATGTATATTTCTATCTTAAACTTTTAAAGATCATCAGTTGGTATTTTCTAGGTTAGTGTGAATGAAGGAAAAACATTTCATAAAATTAATTATTTATATTTTCATATATGTATTTTGTCATTTGATTGTTATTTTCTGTGGTGGTATTTTTCTATTATTTAAATACATAACTTCTTCATTTTTTTATTTTATAAAAGAAAAAAAATCTATATTTTATATAAGTACATTTTTAGTTTTAAGAAATTAATGCATTGATAATAATTACGAATTGTTTTAGTTTTAAATTTGAATCGTGGTTTAGATGAAACGAATTTTTGAGTTTAATTTGAATATTAAAATATTGCTTTAAAAATATTTTTTTAATTATTATGTATTGTTTGATGAAAATATTTATGTACATAGAATTTATTAAAATTTTGTCTATTAATTAAATTTTATTTTGATCGTAAAGATTTAGTATATTGTTAATAATTAAGTGTAAATTAAACAACATACTCATCACTGAAATTATCAATGTATATTGATTAATTATAAAATTACTGAAATAAAATTAGTTGAACTTTTTTTACCAAAATGTACCAAAATAGTAATTTAAGGTTGAAGCCTTTTTATACACCATGAATGTAAAATCTGAAGAGCTTTTAAAAAAGCCCTACAAGATTCAGAAAATACTCGTGAAAAGGTTCCTGCTTCACAAAATTCAAGGTAGTTTTTAAAGTTTATTAGACAAGTTTTCAAAAGCTAAAATATTTAACTAATTTCTAAGAATTTTCAAAAATGGTTTTTTAAAGGTTAAAATACTAAAGTAGTTTCTAACGATTAGTTAAGAGTTTTTTCTTCAGTACTGTCATCTAGGGAGGAAATTTAAACTTTCGAATTTTTAAGATTTAATTATTGAGTTGGATTAATTTAAATTTTGTGTTGTGTTTCAATTCAGATAAATTAATGAGCATAACATAAATAACAAATAATTATTTAAAAATCTTTTTTTTTAATTTTTATGTATTGTTTAATTAGAATATTTATGTCCATAGAAATTATTAATTTCTATATTATTAATTTCTATATTATTATTATTATTATTATTATTAATTTCTATATATTTTCATTAAACAATACATAATATTTAATATATATATATATATATATATTGAATAAATATTTGATTTTCAAATTATACTCAAAATATATATTTTATAACATCTTTATTTTATATATTATTATTATTATTACTTTTAAAAGAAGAGAACGAATAAAAAATACTCTTTCTTTCACATTTCAAAGGGAAGAAATACTTATTTATTAATTTTTATTTTATTGATTTATTTGTTTTATTTATTATTATTATAATTTTAACAAATTCATGCATTTGTTATACTACAAATCACCAACATTCATGACAAAAGTCAAACTTAAAAAATAAATAAATAATATATTTCCTTTTATTTATTTATTTATTTTTTTAAATATATTTAATGAAAAATTAAAACTTCAACCAAACATTCGCAAATTCAGACCCATATTGTCACATTCTTTTCGGATCAATACTGGATATCAGACATCGGGGCAGTATCATATGTCGATAGAATTTTGTGCTGATTTTTTGTCGTAAACTGCCCTGTAATAGCTACCGGCATTACATTTCTGCTGTCGATTGCCGGCGTTTTATTGACTACTCACCAACAGAAGTGTACATTTGCGTATAGTAACCCATTATTGCCGACTGTAGGTCTTCTTTAATCCGGAAGGATTGTTTTATTGGGTAGTTGCATATTTTCACTTGGCCTGCCCCATTTCTTCAATATAATAAATTTACCCTTTATTAGAACTCAAAAAGGTAGTTTTGTTGTTCGCTTCTGAGGTAATTTAAACTATTAAAGGAAAAGAGGGGTTCTAAAAACGTTTTATTAATTTTACTAAAATCCTTAAGTAAAAACTTGTAAATAGAATTACGTGAAAAAAGAGTTAAATGAAGCATAAAGGATGTTTTTTGCTACAGATTCTAAAATTTAAGAAAATAAACGCACATACACACGTAAACAGACACAAAAAGTAAATGAGATGTGTATTTAAAGTGTCCATTAATGATAGTGTTACCTTAAGCATTAATTTAGCCAAAGTGCATAATAAATACAGCATTAAAATCCCAAATAAATATATTTGTATTGGAAATTCAATATCTGCTCTTTTTGCTGTTAAAATTTATTGTTTTTTATAAAACATCTCTCAAATTGATTTTATATTTCAGATTTCTGAAAAAAAAAAAAAAATCCTTTTATTTTCTTCTGAAATATTTAAAATTTAAATGTTTATCGTATATATCTAAAACATTAAACGATATTTTCCTCGCAAATACAGCAAGCCTAATTTACTCATCCATAACTTTAAATATGTTAATTACTGTCATTTCATAAATGTATCTCAAGAGATTCAAGTGTTTCACTTAAGCACAAAATATAATTACCATTTGTACGCAGTATCAGACGAGAAGATAATTGTTACTCAGATTCAATCTCTTTTAATTTAAGTAATTGCTCTCAAAGTGCATCTTGAAAACCAAACTATAGTCAAGAACTTCCCCAGTGTTAAAATTACTTAACGTAATTAAACAGACTCATCCAGAATTTATCGTACGGCACATGATTGGTTCAAATTTATGAAATTCCATCATTTAATTGGTCGATTTACCGTTAAGGAAATGAATAAGCATTTGTTTTATCGCTCCTGATGATGCATATATTTTAATCAGCAAGGGATTACTCTGTTGAATATTATTTTGGAAATAAGGAATTTATACTCAATTTTGATAAAGAAAAGTTCTTAGATATACAAATTTCATTATAAAATTTTTAATTTAAACTAAAAAATGTTTTGTATTTTTAAATACATTTTTTTATGAGTAAAATACTCTTTTTTGTTTTTTTAAATAAAATCACACAATCAACTGTGGAAGAAAATCATATTTATTCTCTGAGTGAGTAATGTCGATCGGGTGTCGGCCTGGATAGCTCAGTTGGTAGAGCCTTGACCTTGTAAGCCAAAGATCTGGAGTTCGACTCCCGGTCCAGGCATTATTTTCACTCAGTCGGAAAAATAAAAAATTTCAATAAATAAAATACTCTTAAAATAAATAGTTTTTTTAGTCTCCTGTTGTCACTTTACAAATTCATTTTAAATAAAAAGGTATAATTAGAAGCATTTAAATATTCTTGAAAACACGATAAAAATATTAAACTTGTATGTTTCGCAAAGAATGTTATGTTCAAAGAAAGTAAAGTAAATATGTCCCATCAATGCAATATCAGAAAGCATATAGACAGAAAAATGGAAGTTGAAGAGAAATGGGAAGAAAAACATGGCCAATATGAAGAAATGAAGAAAAGATTTGTATATATTTTTCATCTTATTTTCACATGTCTTGCAATTTTTATACTTTACTATTTGTTATCCTTTTTCTTTTCCAATTTGTTGCCTTTCCTTTCTTTGTGTTGGTGAAATCTATCTACCACTTTCCCTTATACATACTTTATTTTTAAGTAGATAAAAAAAATCCGATAACTGTTGCGCAAGATAAGTTTAGTGTCCCAGTTTTATACATTTGTGTACAAAGTACGAAAAAAAAATTATAATATTTCACATAATATTTTCATATGATTTAAAAAATATATACACAATTACTGTATACTATTTCTCTAACGTGGACAAGTTGCGATTAAAATTTGTCGAAACGATGCAATAGCGACTTACGGTGCTATATGATTAGTCAACACAGATAAGACTATTCAAAGCATCAATTCGGCTGCTACGGATTTCGGCTACAAAAATTTAATCTAATACACTTATAATATATATTATATATATGTAAAGTACATTTTCTTAAAGAAAAAAAAATATCTTTTTGTGCTGAAGTGCATATGCTCAAAATCTGAATTTTAAAACATTTCAAGCTTCACATTCATGGCCGGCTGTTCGGTATCGGCCGAGCAGTGGTGGTGTCATATGTTGATTTAAATCGAAATCATTTTAAGATACAAGTTGAAAATTTCCAGCGATTTTATTTACAATATTTTTCTCAAAATCATACTAGGTATTTAGGCTCTATCATGCAGATGTTCTTCGAGGAAAAGGCTAGTATACATAATATCATAATATACATCATAAAACATACATATCATACTATCTAACATTATAATATATACATAACATACGCGTAACATATTATACATCTTAAGAGGTATGTAGTATTTTAATATTATTTTATATAATATTTTCAATACAATGGTTGTTATTTTGGCTGAAGAATTATTTTATTTTAATTTTAATTTTTTTCAATTTTCATTCAAATTATTAAGAGGGAATTTTTTAATTTATAGAATAGGGGAGACTTTAAGTGAAATAAAGAAATTTCATGCTTTAGGAAGTTTGTATGTTGTTCTAGTGGCTGCAAATAAGATATTATAAATACTGTACAACAATACAAGATTTTTTACTCTACAAACTTTTATCTGAACAAACTGCACTAGAGAGCTAAAAATAAATGTAAGCGTCAAAATCGCGTCAGAAAATATGTCATAAAAAATGTCGCTAAGTTTTTCTCTCTGTTTTCTAATTTAAAAAACCTTTTTTTTCGATCATAGCGAAAAACTTATGTTTTTTTTTGGCTATTCTGGCCCAAGCCTACATTGTGGCAAAGTGGCTCTCTAGATAGCTGCAAACTTTATCCGTAACCTACAAATGAACGACAATATTGAAACAATTTCATTTTTATTGTTTAAATCACAGACTAAGCAATCAACTAGACCCGGCAAGATGACTATTTTGTTTTGAGAGAAAGTGAAGTAACTGCAAAGCGCTTAGAGTACAGACTAAGCTCGTGCTAATACGGTGCTCAGTTACAGTTGAGACTTCACTAGTTGTACCGTCTTGCTGGGTCTAGATGATTCCCTAGTCTTTGAACACAACATTGAGGTGTTTTTCATACAGTCGGATTGCTACGATTCTGTGTTATTTGTAGGAGAGGCTATAAATTTTCAATAATGGAATGTGCAGCCTATGGTACTCGTATCATCAACAGACCACCTAAGAAGATTCCGAGAGTTGCGTTTCGCAAGTAATTTTCAGTAAATACATTGATTAATAAAAATTTTAAATATCTATTTTGGCGTTAAGAGATGTGGTAGTCATTTCCCAGAAAAGCGTTGTAGATTACCGATTACTTCATTGAATAGAATATGTTACATATATAATGATCTATTACCATTTCGCTAGTGTTCAGTTATCTTAGCTTTATAACATATGTGAAATGAATATATTATTTCTTTTAGCGTAAAACATAGTTGGGTACTAAAAGCATTCGCATACAATACTAAACTATCAAGTACACTAAAAAAAAAAAAAAAAAAAAAAAAAAAAAATCACTTTTTAGCTAAAGATGAAAAACAAAAGAAAAAAAAAAACGATTATTTTGCTTCAAATTATCCCAGATCTATATTTAATTCATTCGTTTTAAAGATATTGACGAGTTCTTTTAAAAGATAACCATATTGAAAAAAAATTACCCACCGAAGTACACTTTCCTCGAAATAGGGGGGAAAGCCATGCCCTAAATATAAAATGTATTTTCCTGGTTGACTATTTAATATATATATATATATATATATATATATATATATATATATATAATCCCATTGCAAACTTAAAAAGTAATTGTCATTTTGTACATTTATTAAAAATTTGTCCCATTCTGAAATATTAAAAATTATAAGAAAATGGGATGACAACGCTACCATGTTGAGAAAATTGTTCCAGAAATGTAATCAACAACAGCTTAAGTCAATATCTAACTAAATATGAAGTTTGTTAAATTTTGTTCGTTGGTTTGTGAGATGCATCATCCACAACATTTGTGGCAGACAGGCAGGCATTTATATTCTAAAAATGGTCAAATTATGATTAGGACATCTCAAAACATGTAAATCCATCGAAAACTGGACGTCGAAATTTGTTTACGAAACAATACTTTCTTCTTATGTATATAGAATGAATAAAGTGATAAGATAAGAAGATATCTGAATATATTTAAAAAACAGTTCGAAATAGCTTTAGAAATAGCTTTATTTGACATATATTTCTGTGTGCGAGGGGCTAGACTCCCCCACTTTTTTGAAGCAGTAATATAAGCAGTTTTATAAGTAGATATTACGTTGTTACTTGTTTCTTGCTCATCCAAATATGGCCGCCGGCCGCTCTAAGCGCCTTACAGTTACTTCACTTTCTCCCCATACCAGATATATAATAGTCATCTTGCAGGGTCTAGTTGATTCCTGGCTTTTCTCCTCCTAATATGGCCACTCGGTTACAGTTGAGGCTTCACTTTTAGAACCGTCTTGCCGAGTATAGTTGATGCCTTAGTCTGTGGTTTAAATGATTTGTTTGATTTTTTATTAGTACTACTACTCGTTATGAGGTATCAGATGACGATAAAGGCCTTGTTGAGAAATGTGATTGTTAATAATCCAAACGAAAATGGTTTTAAAGGAGGTGACTAAAGGTCCAGGTGCTAGAGGGAAGTGTGTATGCAAAATGTGAGAACCGAATTCCACCAATGAATTTTAGTTAAAAATAGCGGGAAAATTAAGAATGTGGATCATGCCGTTTTGTCTAATTTTTTTACTCCCCCCTTCTCCTCTTATTTGTAAAGAAAATCGATGGAGTACATGCTATAAAGTCATTTTAATAATGATTTCAGCCATAACTTACAGTTTATTCTAATGATGAAAGTTATGATAGATTGTTCAGTGATATAGAAAGCAAAGCACCAAAATAATAATAATAATAATAATAATAATAAAATATTTTTTATTAATAAAAATATTACATAAGAGAAAACAGCAAATGTAAATATACTTAAGCAAGACAAAAAATTAATCATTTTAACTTAGACAATCATTATTGATACATTTACAATTGCAAGATATTGTTCAACATTGACAATTGTTCAATTTTGACGTACATTTACAATGTTTAATTAATGAACCTGGTTAAGACGTCTTAGTTATTTGTTGTGGATTAAGTCACCATTAAGCTTTTTATAGCTAAATAAGCAGTAACCAATGGGCTGCAATTGTTTTTAATGAGCATTTTTCAAAATATATGCTGAGTTGTATGTTAAATAAATGTTTGCTGGCAAAGTCGGCTTATCCGTTTTTTGTCAAAGTAAATCACCATTGGACATTTCAGAGCCAAATAAACAGTAATCAATTTACTGCAATTGTGTTTGGTTAGCATTTTTTTAAATAAATGTTTGTATTGTAGCCTTTAACAGATGCAAATACAATTAATCTGAAGTACATATGACTTTCTTTAAATTAAATTGATAGTTTTAATATGACTTTTTTAAATTTTTTTTTTCATGCATATTTTAATCAATGTCAGTTGATATTCTTTTCTTCCCCGCTTGTGATTGTGGAAATTTTTCAACCGTAATTTTTTTTCTCGCATTTCTAAATTTCTTTCTTTTTCTCTATGTAAAATTGCAGTATTATTCGCTACATACGTATATAAAATCCTAATTTTTTAATAAACCAGTATTTATATATTTATATATTTGTTTTTGCATATATATAAGTAGCTCTGCATGGGATAAAATGGTAGTCTGATATTGGTAACAATACTTACGAAAAATAGTTAAGTTGAAGACATCCAATTGATCAGATTACTCTCGACAGCAATGGGGGTGGGTGGACATTTTATATTATACAGTTTTGCATTGAGAAACCACAAAGAAAAAGTATAAAATGCAGATTATATTACCCTGGACTATTTATATAATATAGATAAAATTGATTTTAATATAGAAAATATTCCTCTCAAAAGTTATTCATAATATCTCTTACTAATTAGATTCGATAAAAATATTAATTAAATTAGCGATATTAAAATATTGGTCTGTTGGTTAAGTTTTTAAATGCAAAAAAAGTTGAAACATGGAGGCTAGTTAAACACCTATTTAGCAGCTTTTAAAAGCATCAGGACGATTTTATGGGTGCTAGTTTTTCTTCAAGTATTATTTATTGTATCACTGTATGAAACTACGTATATCATTTAAATATTTCAAATTATATATTTTGCTATACGTTTATTTGAAATACAACGTAGGTAAATAACGCTAAATTTGTAAATGAAATAGATACTCCCTGATAACTTTAAAAATTAAGTATTTCTAACCTGTATTCAAAATTTTAAAGAAGCATTTTGAAAAAGTATATTATAGAGTGTTTCTTTCTTTCTTAACAATACTATAATACATTACCGCTATGGCTTAAATTCTTTAAAGTAATGCCATTAAACTACCAAGAAAATGTACAAAAACAAGGCTAATCCTTATGGCTTTACGTGAAAAACAACAACAACACCAACATAAAAAAAAGCAGTTATTTTCTGTTTTCTATTTCTTGAGTCATTGAACCCAAGTTACCGGTGTTAATGAAAGCTCAGCTAGTAACATTTGTTTTGTAAATGAGTTTGTTCTAAATGTAATAATTTAAGCAATTCTTTAGCCTTATAAATATTGTTTTTCCTAATAAACATATTCTGTTTTTTCATCATTGTAGGGATAGAAGCTATAATAGTAAAACGTTTCAATCTAAAAACATCACTTATTAAGTTGATGGTGCTTTAATTTTATTAAAAACATTTTGTTAATAAATTAATAATAATAACAATAATAATAATTTAATAAATGCATTTTAATTCGAAAAATGCATTATACTCTTTACTTTCCAAAATTATCATTCATATACATTTTTGTTTACTTCCTCTGAAAAATAAAAATGTTTTCGGATCTAATGTTCGAAATCGAGATTTTTGATATATCTACACGTTCCAGAATCCAAAAATCCAGTTTTTAGCTGTTGGTGTCTGTGTCTGTCTCTGAATTTGTCTAATTCAAGAATAAATATCAAGAGGAATCTCAAATTCGGTGTTATAAATCTACATCACTTGCGGATGCTACTTGAGACATTTTGGGGAAATCAGATAATATCCATAAAATATAGTATATTTATTATCCAATTACAGGACCACACAAAAAGGATCTCTCTGCTTGGAAATGGTTGGTTATGTGCTTGATTATGCTTGGAAATGTCCCTAATTACAATTCACGGTGCGTCATTGATTTCTTTTTCTATGCTAAGTTTATATAAGTTTGGTATGTGTGAAGTTTATGGATTTATACAATTAGTGCGATAAATTTCAAACCGGTTTGGGTGGCATTTCTTCGAATAATTTGAAATAAATTACCAAATTCAAGAAACCTTAAATATTTTGTAAATGTAACTACAGTATTCAAACGGGAGTTTAAGCAGAGTGGTAGTTATTCTCAAATGGAACCCTTTTGTAAAATAAAAAAAGTTTTTTTTTTTTTTTTTTTTTTTTTTTTTTTAAATAGTATTTTAAAATACACAAACATAGATACATCTATCTATCTATCTATCTCTATATATAGATACAAAATATCATAATATGATTTTATATTTAATATATATATAACAAGTAAGCGTGCGTGCATGTGTGTGTGTGTGTGTGTGTGTATCGGCTAATTGCAAAAACAAGCCCACTCCTTAAAACTGAAAAATGCATTTTTTCAGTTTTTTAAGTTCTAAACAAATGTTTCCATCATCTGAAAACAATGAACCATGCCAAAGCCATTCTTGTTTTTTTTGCGTTTGAAAATCACGTTATGCTGCAAAACCGATCAAATTCTAAGACTGGTGAATTCTAAAACAGGTCATTTCCATATCCGCGAGATCGTGATTCTGATCCACCCGACTACAAACGCAAACTTGTTGATTAGGTTAGTGTTATCATGTTTTCTCTTACCTGTCACAGCTGTTTCTTAGTGCAAACAAAGTTTCAAATGAATGAATTTTGTGTTTCTTTTGACTGTGGAAAAGTTTGTAGAAAAAACATCTTCTAATTAATCAAGGAAGAGGAAAAGTGACACTGTGATGGAAAAGGAACAAAGGCAAAGTTCAAAGATAATGTACTATCACTTTGTAATAAAATAATATTAATTGATAGATAGTAGTATCATAGTTTGCATATTATGATTATTTAATCATATGTTATTAATTAAATAACATACCTATGATAATTCAGCAGATAAGAGCGACGTGTTTGTTTGCAACTCGAATGGTTTCCCATTCTATTAAAGAATAACTCGGAATTAATGAATTTGGGATCATTTGTAATACATTTTCATAATTTTCTAGAGTTTTTTTTTCTTTTTTTTTCTTTTTTTCTTTTTTTTCTTTTTTTCTTTTTTTTTTTTTTTTTAATGGATATCAGTTTTTTTTTTTTTTTTTTTTTTTTGTGTGTGTGTACTTAGATAGCAGAAATTAGTTATTTTAAAATAAAATGTAATTAAGAAAACATTTTGTGTGTTTCCAACGCTAAAGATCCAATATTCACATTAAATGTTTCGAAAACAAGGTTCTGGCTTGTTGTAAAACCGGTCAACTTCAAAGTAAGTGGCAAGGACGGCCAAATCAAAAATAAAAGCATAAATAAAATAATGCCCTTTTTACGTGCCACTGTCAACTTGTTTCAAGTTTTCAAACATACTGTCCTAATGACAATAAAACTGAAGAGTTTGGTTCTAATCTTATTTTGGTTAGTTGTAGCAAAAAATCAGCTTTTCCCCAAAATTTTAATTCTTGGTGATTGCCGATTTTGCTACTAGACGACATATATACAGCAAAAGAATTGTTAAATATTACCAATTCCCAAAATTTTACAAAATACGCTGTCTTTTGCTCTAAAAAACATATTACTCTAGAAAAGCCTTTTGCTTAGAAAAATAAAATTACTGTAAAAACAGATTTTTTTTATTGAATAGTTGAATAAAATGTTACAGATATTTGACAATATAATATAAATGTACCTGACAGAAAAAGGTTATACTTAGTAGCGTCCGCTATCAAAAATTCATAAAAAGTTGGAAATTTTTTTTTTTTTAAATATGAGGCGGCAATTGCTATTTAAGCATGCATTTGTTACACGTACTGTTTAAAATCGACATAAGTATATGATAAAAAACACAATATATTAAAAAACATTCAGTATCTCACTATGTGTTTATTCCTTCTTTCAGAAACTTTATAATAAACAAAATATGCGGTTTATTTTTTTTTTCATTATCATTACGTAGTGACTGAATTTGTTTTTTAAATGCCGTATAGTGGAACATAATATATATATATATATATATATATATATATATAAAGTCTTAATAAAACAGATTTGAAAATTATATAAATTTAAACTAATAATCTAAATGAGATTTTTCTTTTTTCTTTTCTTTTCTTTTTTTTTTTTTTTTTTAATGACTTTCTCTTATCCAAAATGTTTAGAAGATATTGATTCCGAGTCAAATTATACAAATTAAAATTATTCTATAATTTCACGCTTAGAGATTCCTTGAAACATAAGCAGTTGTTCTGTGATTTAATCTGTAGTTTTGTCTTTAAGCATTTATCTGAGTGTAAGTCTGTAATCAGTATAACTCAAGGCTAAGTATCAGCAGGAAGTCGAAATTCAGTACTTTAACTCTCTATTACATGTGATTTTGCTAGTAAGTTTTGTTGAAATTGGACAAATGGTTTGTGTAAAGAGATATACAAAAGTATTTAAATGCTTTACGTCTACATATAAAATTTCTGGCAGACACAGTTAAGCATCTTTGACTTCACTAAATAAAATTAAGTTGACATGCATTGTTTATACAAACGAAAGCATTCATCAATTAAAATATGGTATGAAAACATTTTATCTTTCGTTCTCAGAGTCACACAAAGAAAATTACAATATATTAACACTATATTTTAAAATGATTCGATGTTCACTTCGTGTTGTGTCACTCATTACTTTTGTTATTTTACATTATTTATCTGTGCTAAATTTAACTACATTGTTTGAAAAATGAATAATTTATACATATTACACATGCCTACTAAAAAATAGTCAAATAAATTTTAGAGGATATTTTAAGAAGTAATTTTAAAATATAATTTGAAATAATAATAATAATAATAAAAAGTCTTAATTATTTTATGAATGTAGCTGCAATAAGGAAATACAGTGTTGATGGTGACGGTACTGCCCTCACTTATATATATATAGAGAGAGAGAGATAGATAGATAGATAGATAAATAAATAAATAAATATATATATATATATATATATATATATGTGTGTGTGTGTGTGTGTGTGTGTGTGTGTATATATATATTTTTTTTTTTTCAAAATAAAACTGTTCAGATACAATACTTCATATGTTTACCCTTAAACTACAATGTTACGTCTAAAGTAATTTAGTGTAATAGGATTTTCAGTGAATTAAACATAATGCCATGTGTAATTTGTAAAAATATATAATAATATATTCACAGAATTTATTTAATAATTTCTCAAACATATTTTTATTTTTAAATAAAAAGTATCATTCTAATGCAAATTTATATTTAAATATGCAACTCATATGTAACTGAGATAAATTTTCTATAAATTATATTTGCACAAATTAAATATATCCATTATGAAGGTGCAATATCTATTATAAAGGTGAAAAATTAAATATATCTATTATGACGGTAGTGCCTTCATTTATATATATATATATATATATTTTCAAAATAAAACTGTGCAGATACAGTACTTCATATGTTTACCTTTAAACTACAATGTTACGTCTAAAGTAATATAGTGTAATAGTAGACAGTGTAAGTTCCACAAATTATTATTTATTATCAATCTCGAAAAAATCTTAAAATATAATTACTAGAAAATAAAAGTTATAAATAAGTTATAGAAATTGTTACCTAGACTGTTAGAAATTATATATGAACCATTTATACGTGTTGCTTAACTGAAAAATGTACATTTTTTTAGTCATTAGATAAGATAAGTATTAAATAAAATGCTATACCTTGTGTAATTGATAAAAATATGTAATAATATATTTACAGAATTTATTTAATATTTTCTCAAACATATTTTTATTTTTAAACAGAAAGTATTAACACAAATTTATATTGAAATATGCAATTTATAAATTATATTTGCACAAATTAAATATATCTAGAATGAAGGTGCAAAAATATATGTAATATGTTATCTAAATGTTATAAAATGCTATATATATATATATATATATTTCAAAACTATAACTATCGAAACAACAAGGTTTTACAATTAAATGATAAGAAATAAAATTATCATAGCTTTAATTACAATAATCATTAGATAAATGATTATACTTTTAAGTGTAAAAGACTGACATAAAAATAATACAATATTGCAAAATATTCACTTGTTTAGAAACTCCATTATTTTGTGCTCGTTTCATGTTAGTGCTCAACTTTCCAGTGTCAATAACAGAACAAGTAATTAACGCGATTTAGGAAGGGATTTCTAGCAGTTAATGACATGAAACTTGAGACTTACTACATTTCCTAATTATTTTGAATTTGGGAAAATTAGTTTTCTATTATAAAATATTTTTGGATTGACATGTAGTTTAAAAATATCTTAGATGAAATTTTTATTGAAATCTTAAACTTCTGAAAAATAAAATGTACAAAATCATTTTCATCATAGTAATATGCATAAAAAATATATTAAATTACCAAATTTACAGAGCCAATATAAAGACATTATGATAAAGTTCAATAATCTTGATAAAGTGCTGTAAAATATGTTCTTTTTTTTTAAAAAAAACTTTGTCACTTTAACGAAGCCAAAAGATGTTAAATATTCTTTTCACAAAATGTGAAAGAGTCGCATTTTACAGCTCCTGGAACAGAACAAGTAATTAACATGTTATAAAGAAAACGGTATTTTCAGGCAGTTAATGACATGAAATTTGAGACTCTCGATAAAGCCTTTAAAGATATTTTAACATCTCTATTTAAAAAAAAAATGTTAAATTATAAGATTTCGTGTTTAAGATTAGGCGTTCATACTTAGCTATTTTTTGATATTTTATTATTAAAGCAACTTTTTTGACAGAGTTAACATATGGTTATGCTATAAGAAATAACAACATGAAAAACAAAGTCGCAGTGATGTGCTTTTAATTTCAAAAACCAATTAAATATAAATCACAATGTTAAAAAAATTGTAAGTAGTTAACATTCTTAAAGTTACAGTGGAATTTAAAAAAAAAAATGTACATTTTTAATTATATTACTAAAAAAATACAGTTTCATATACTATTATTTGTAGAGGAGAAATATAATAGTAAAATTACCATTCACATTGTAATTAATTAAATTTACTATTGTTAATTAAAATTATTAATTAGTCGTTAATTTTGAAAATGTTACTATTGCATTTTTATTTTAAATTTGTTTTGCTTTCTTTGTATTTTTCAAATTATTTATTCAAGTAAGCCAAATTTTAGTCGACGACGACAGAACTGTTAGGATAGCCGATTTCTGAGAGTGGATGGATGCTAAATCAAGCGCAAACTTCTGAATTTTATTATAACATGACTATGACTTTTTTTTTTAACAATCTCAAGCACATACTGTAGTAAGAAAGCCTGAGATGTAAATAATTAAAAAAAATGAGTGTTCTATAGATTGTAATGTGCAAATGGCTGACAAAATAATATGAACCCTTTCGCTGTTTTTCGTTTTGTTATCTTGAAAAGATCTTTAGGAATCATCTTGAAACTTTGGAAATATAAAGGAAATGTTATACCTCATATTTTTCAGTAAAAGGTGTGTCATGAAAAGAAAAGGGGGACCAGTAAAAAAAAAAAATCAAAATGTTTTGGATCACCCTTTTAAAGGTAATGCTTTAAATGCGTTTTGGCTGTAGCATGTGATTATGAGTACTTTTTTCATTATCTGTATAAAATGTTATGAAGCTAGCACATATATTCAGGGAGATATAATGATTTCTTCAAAAAAATCGCAAAAACAATTTCCACTTTTTTAATTATAACACGTAGGGTATTAGATCCAGTGAAAAGCCATTTTCAGGAAATATGGCATACTAACTTAGACATAGCATACATCATACAGCAATCAGAATGAAAAAAATGTTAAATATCTTACGAAATACGAGTATTTTACTAAATAATTTTTAACTATGCATGTGCAAGCTTTATAAAAATATCATTTTCATAGTTTAATAGCAAAACGTATAGAGTAATTTATATGAAAAACCCAAACAAATATCATTCAAATTCTAAACGTTACGAGAGATAGAATATACAGAATTTAAGTTTTTCTAAAAAAATGAAAGATGTTAGGGGGGTTTATCAATACTTATTTACAATCGACGAAAACACTGCAATATCACTGGGCATTGATTGAATCAAAATAAAAATGTAAGTAAAAACCCTTATAGTTTAGCTTTTATTTTGAGAGAACTGAAATTATGTTCGTTCTATCTCTCGTAATATTTTGAATTTACATGATATTTGTTTGGTGTTTTCATATAAGTTGCTCAATACCTTTGGCGATTAAATTATGCAAACGAAATTTTTATAAAGCTTGCGCATGCGTAATTAAAAATTATTTAGTAAAAGTGCTCGTATTTCGTAAGATATTTAACATTTTTTCATTCTTATTACTGTATGCTGATTCTAATATAGTATGCCATATTTCCTGAAAATAGCTTTGCACTGGATTTAACACCCTACGTGTTATAATTAAAAAGTGGAAATTGTTTTTGCAATTTTTTTAAGGAAACCGTTATATTACCATTAATATATGTGGTAGCCTCATTTAAGTTTATACAGAAATGGGAAAAAGTCCACATAATCACATGCTACAGCCAAAACGCAATTGAAGCATTGCCTTCTACAGGGTGATTCAAAACATTTTGCTTTTTGTTTAATTTTTTTCTGGTCCAGTTTTTCTTTTCATGACACAACTTTTACTGAAAAATATGAGGTTTGACATGTTCTTTACACCACCAAAGTTTCCAGATAATTCCTAAAGAACTTTTCTAGATATTCAACAAAATGTGAAAAAGCGAAAGTGTTCACATTATTTTGTCAGCCATCTGTAAGTAAAAGTAAATCGGCTGTCAGTTGTAATATTTTATTAAGAGTAGTATTGTGCTATAATTAGCGAAATGCGTTTATCTGCTACTGTTCCGGATAAAATAAAACCATCTTCTTTTTCACATCGATATTAGTTATTAGTCGTGTATTTTTAATGAATTATTACTATTGAAATCATGCTTACCACGTGTATATACAAATATATTTCTTTTACTATTCCAATGCTTCTAACTGAATATTCATAATGAATTAAGATATATATTATAAGAAAGTACGCAATATATTTTACTGGGATTAACAATAAAACTAAAATTAAACATGCAATATCTTATTATATACGATAAGCATAGGCTTGAAAATTGGTTTATAAAATCTTTAAAACAAAAAAAATCTAAACTTCATAACTTTACAAAATAATGAACTAACATTTCTAAATAAATTCATTTTAAACACACACTCACACACATACATACACAAACACACACACACACAAAAAAAAAAAAAATAGTGCAATTATAACGATGTATAAATTAATTTGAAATTTCTAAAGATACTCTGAAAAAAATGGTTTTTAAAAATGTACAATAACTTTCATGTAATATTACAAAAAAAAAAAAAAAAAAAAAAAAAAAGTATTTTTAAATGTTTAGTAGTTTTATTAAAAAGTTTATTTATTTGTTTATTTTTTATTTCTCACTTTTAAGATTTGTTTAAAATTATCGTTATTTTCAAATATCGTATCAGAATTATTATTATTATTATTATTATTATTATTATATTCTAAATTTTGTTTTTCTGTAAACGACTTAAAACCACAAAGAAACATCTGTCTGTCTGAAATAACAGTTATACAGCAAGCAAACACACAATGAAATTATTTTTAACTTTTTAACTTTTTTCATAATTTGCTAAATTAAATAATACAAAAAATAAGTTAAATTTAAATATAAGTATTGCTTTATGTATTTTAATTTGGGTATATTTTAGTGCCCAATTTTCTGAATTATTCTTCAATAATTAAATAAAATGAAACAGTCTAAAAATTTTCTTATTAAGAATATATATACGTATATATATATATATATATACTTTTTTATTGAATAGTTCAACTGAATACATTTTACTTTCAATAAATGAAATGAATAAAATTTAATTTAAATTTTTAGGTTTGTTTCCACCAAAATATAAGCTTTTAGTGATAAATAAGACAGGTACTCCAAATGAAGATAAATCCAAAACGAAAAATTATGTGGTTCAAATAAATTATAAACACTTTCTTTATTTTAAAGGAAATCATATAATAAATTGCTTTAGCACAGCTTTCACGTAGAGATTGTCTTGAAATTTACATTAACCAACATCTTCTTATATCTTTTTATAAATCAGAACACTTTTGCCAGGTTCTTTAAACCAATCAAATATGCTTATCTTGCTTCATGGTGCAGAAAAATTGTTTGTGTATAATTCATTATGTTGTATGTAGTAGAGATGCACCGAATATTCAATTACTATTCGGTATTCGGTCTATTGGGCAGAAGACACCGAATATTCCGTTCGGACGAATATCTTGATATTCAGCAACCGAATGGTGGAATTAAAGTTAAGTTTAAAATTAAATTAAAATATTGAAATTGCTTATATCTTTATGATATAAAATTAAAATTCATTGGAATTTTTAAAAATTTCATAAGCCTCCATTCAATAGACTTATGAATAACATGTTAGTAAAATTATATTTAAAGAACAATTTCAAAATTTTTTCTGTGTTTTGAAATTAGAACAAATATATTTTATTTAGTATTCATTTCATCATTAGTCAAAATTAAAAAAATGCATCCCATACTGGATTTGTCTGTTCCCTTAGAAGTATTTTATTTATTTTTGGGAAGAAAAGGGAATTTTATTAAAAAATATTTTTTTGAGTTTTCAAATACTCAGAACGCTTAGAAGCATATTTTCGCTACCATGTCAAATTATCGAATATGCAAAATTCTTTTTTCATATCTGATATTTTGCGCTAGTTTTTACAAGTAATGTTTTTACATGTAAGGCACAATGAACATAATAAATACCCTTAACCAGTAACTCAACAATACAGAAAATATACAAAATTAGGTTATTTTTGCCTGGTGTTGGTTTTGAGTTCCCAATTACAACAGATTGAAAACTGTCTTAAAAAGTTACCCTTTTTATTTTCGATAGTTTGACATCGTATCGACGGTATGTATGTGTATGTGAGCCTGTTGTTACTAGATAATTTTGTTTAAATTTATTACCTTTTCCATCTGAAGCTTACAACAAATTTTAAAATTAATAAATAAGATTAATTTTTAAAAATTCAAAGAGGGAAATTTTTTTGCTTCATTACTATTTAATGTATTTGGCCGTCTTAGTCTATTTACTGAAATTCAAGATTTTACAGGAGGAAAAAAAGCAGTTATTTATATTCTGAATACAAAATTTATCTTTTAATGCTTATCTTTTATGCTGATACTTTTCATTCCAGATTTTTTTTTAATACGATTATGTAATAAATGATAAAAATTATTAAGCTATTTTGGATATGAAAAATATTTACATTGAAATTTAAGTATTCGGCCGAATACCGAATATACGGTCAAAATTTTGACCGAATATTTGGTATTCGGTACTCGGCAAAAATCACTATTCGGTGCAAATCTAGTATGTAGTATATTGATATTAAAATATGCTTTACAAATACGCCTCTTGGGGACTGTAATACGTCGGAAATGTCTTTAGAGTCCTTGTACTCAAACTAATTGTGCATTACAACATTTTTTAAACAGAACATAATTTTTTATTAAAATTTTCAAATTTTGAATTGAATTGTAAAATAAAGTAAAATGAATAAAAAGTTAAGATTACATAAAAAGTTAAAGAAGAAAAAAAAAAAAAAAAAAGTAGTCCCGTAGGTAGCCTCGAACCCAAGTCATCTGTTTGGGAGACTCGCGCTTTAGGATCACATCACTAAGGCGCTTACTCGCTTCCGAAATAACTTGTATTTAATGATTACTGAAACTTTAAATACTTTTTTCTCGAAATTTTGTGGATAGTGGGTCCTACTGCTTTAATATGTTGTTACCCTCATAGTATACTACAATCCTGCGCAATTTCGTCCCGATCTGAATTTTCCATGTCGTGACCTCTCCTTGTTAATGTGTTTTTTAACGATTTTCCCTTCTTTCAAATGTCTCTCGTGTCCCAATTTTGGCTTAAAATTAATAAAAATTGCTTTAAGATGTTTTATGTTACATTTCAGTGAAATCTGGGTATCCATTTTAAGTTTTGCATATATTTAGATTTTTTAAGATTCTGTTTTATTATGCGCGAGTTTGAAATTGTCATAAAAAATCAGTATATTGCACAAAAATTATTCTTGAAACAAAACTTCTGAACGAATAGAAAATCCGATACCCAAATTTATTTAAAATATATAAATGAATAATAATGAAGCAAAATAATAAAAAAAATGAAAAATATAAACGCGATAGATATTTTAAATTAAAAAAAAAATAATAATAAAAAAAAATTAATAATATTTTTTATTTTTATGTTATTAATATTGTAATACTTCAGTGCATATATATAGAAAAAATTAAAACTTTTGCTGTAAAATTAAAAATATTTATTTATAATGCCCACCGTCCCCATAAGGGTCAATGTTTTTCGGAGTCCGAATATTTTTCGTTCTGTAAAAAGAATTTTACACCAGTTTATATTCATTAAAAGCCCATGTTTAACTGTGTAGCTTGTGAGATTCAACTTCCCTATTCACTATGCTGATAACTGATAGCTATTAATTGTGAACAAGAAAAAGCAAATAATTAAAACTCAGCAAATTTCTTTTCGTGTTCAATAAGGGGTCGAAGTGACTATCCCAAGATAATAAAAATTGATCTATAATGCATGCCGCAAAGAAATGTGTGGAACTTGTGTCTAAAGTAGCTGGCGACAAGTGAACTTTCATTACACAAATATTATAATACCATCTATTCTTAGAGTAATTCCAAGTTTCACTAACATATTTTCAGAAAAGCACCCATGAAATCGCAGCCTAATATAAGTATAGCTCACGAATATCATCACTGAAATGTGAATATACAGCAACATGAAATAACAACATGCCAAGGACTTTTAACTAGGATGAGAGATATCAGTTCTATACAGTATTAAATCTCATTTATTATTAAATTTTGCAAAAGATGATTATTTCTTGTTTTATTTTATCCAAATTAATTGTTGTGAAAGCTACAAGATGCTACACATGTTCTAGAATAATTCGTAGAGTTATGCCCTTTCATATATATTTCATATTCTGTGTACACATTTGTCTATAAATATAATCTTCATTAAATATATAAATAATCACGTAGAAATCTTACAAGAAAACATTCAAAAGTTGTCATCTTCAAAAAATATTGAAAAAAAAAATATATATATGTGGTGATTCTACTCTTCATAAAACACTAGAAAGTAAAAAAAAAAAAAAAATATCGGCTGAAATGAATTACAGCGATCACTAAAAATTATCAAAATTAAGCATATTTGGCTCTTTCCCACTGTTATGCGATTCATTCCAGTACTTGGCGGAGAAGCAAAGCACGGCAATCTCGGTGCAAGCGAACTTATCGCCTAACAGCGCTAAATCGTAAAAAAGTTTAATTTTGATGATTTTTTGTGGTCGTTGTAATCCATTTCAGCAGATATTTTTTTTTTCAATTTCTGGTGTTTTCTGAAGAGTAGAATCACATATATATTTTTCAACATTTTTTGAAGACGACATCTTTTGAATGTTTGAATGTTTCCTTGTTAGATATATTACAAAAAAATAAGATAAAAAAAAAAAAAAAAAAAACTTATAATTTATATTATCATTAATTATAAAAATAATTAACAATAAAATAGTTTACTACAATACAGTCATTTTTTAGAACAAACAAAAACAAGAACGAAAAATCTTGCTGTTCGCAAAATTATTCTAAGTGAACGCACTCGTTGCATCATTTAACCTTCAATGTTCTTCACCTACGTTATCACGCAATGGGCAGAAAGAAGTGCAAAAAGACAGACAGATAGAAGGAAATCATAATCAATCTTGAACATTGTTGGAAAGCGTTAGATTAATATAAACGGAAATTCAGTTCAAGAAATTTCAAGTTGGAGCCTTTAATGTATCAGAATACTTCAATGTAGCCCTACAAAGCTCAATGCAAGCATATAATATTCTAAACAAAACATTGTTTTAGCACACTGTAAAAAAAAAAAAAAAATTGTAAAATCACGGTATTTGACCGTATAATTTTAGGGGAAAAGACCGTTTTGCTACCTATACGGTCATAATCCGTAACTTAATGTTTTGGAAGCATAATTTAGGAAATAACCGTATAATTTTACGGGAAATGACCGTTTTACTAGCTAAACGGTCGTAGCCCGTAAATTGATGTTTCGAAAGTATAATTTTTTTTAATTTTTACAAAAAAAGGCCGTTAATCTACGCAAATTGCTCTTATCTTTCACCAAACCATTTTCTTATGAGAAAATCTCTTCAAATGCTATCATTTCAGTAACATCAAGAGAGAGAATTCCATTTTCTTCCATTTTCAAACTGAAACTATGATTGTTATTTATACTAATTGAATGTGTTTAATTATGCACACATGACGCATAGAAACATCCATTGGTTTTAATAAGATATTGTTGTCTTAATTTAATTCAAAAAATTTCCATCTGACTGAAACTGAGTAATTGATATTGATGAAATTGATTTTCTTTATCTATTAACACGAAAACATTAAAAAAGAAAGCTAAAATGGTTTTTTGATTTGAAGCCAGATTTCTAAAACACAAACTACAACCAAATAATTGTTTTATCCACTAAACGCATTTTTTTTTTTTTTTTTAAGTATTTTTTTAAGCATACATCATTCTAAGTGCTCTTAACTCTTTAGTTAAGCCTTAGAAAACGGAAAATTTTAATGTTGTTTCCACAACGCATTTTTTACAATATGCTAAAATAAAGTTTAGTTCTGCTTTCGAAATACTTCAATCCTTTCTTCATTCAATGGATTTGGATTTTGGAAATAAGGCCGATTGACTGCTATAGGTCCTAGGCCAGAGGGGAGTGCCCTCTGTGGGGGTCTTTCTAAAGGGTCCTAGCCCCTATTTACTCAGGTTTCGAAGAAATCCACGGAAAACTCCGAACGGCTAGGCCGACGAGCGCAACCTGGGATCGAACCCGGAACCTTATGTCTACCAGATTTGAGCGCAGAACCGCACGGCCGCTGGTGGGTTCTCTTCAATGGAATAGAGCTTGGAAAAAAAAAAAAAACTCTTCTGCTATTCTAAAAAGTTCAAATACGCCTAACACTTCATAAACACAGTTTGAAATCGGCCTTACAATGAAAATCTGTTTGGATGAATAAGATTTAGGCTCTAGTTATTTCTTCTTTGCACCCACTACTGAAACCATAAAGATCGAAAACCATGAAAAAATCGTATTAATTGGAGATACAAATTCTCTGTATTTATGTAAAAGATTGATTATTATTATTCAAAGTTTACTCTGCGTCTCGGTTAATTTTCAGAGATCTCCCGTAGTTTTCAAAAGTTTCATTTTGTTTTTGAAAAAGGGTGAGGAATTCTCACCCATTATTTACCTCTAATGAGAACCTTAAAATAAGACTACCTCTTTAGTGCTAGTGTTTACGAATAAATAAAGGCCCACCAACGGCCGAGCTGTTCTGCGCGCAAAGCTGGTAGACGTGAGGTGCCGAGTTCGATCACAGGTCGGGCTCGTCGGCCTAGCCTTTCGGAGTTTTCCGTGGTTTCCTCCGAAACGTGTAAATACGGGGTAGGACCCCTCAGAAAGACCTCTCGGAGGGCACTCCCCCTCAGGCCTAGGACCTACAGCAGTCAATCGGCCTTATTCCCAAATCCAATCCAGTTCGTTTATAAATAAAAATGATTTTGAAAAATAGTTAGATTTTCTTTCACAAAATTCAGTATCGTAGTTTTTATAGAAGAAAAAAAAAAAAAAGGCTTTTGTTTTTTCAATATGAGAATTAACTGACTTCTTAATTTTGTCAAAAATGCAAATTTAGATTTTAAAATATTCTTAAAATAAAATAACTTTTATGCATAGTTTGAACGTTAACAATTTAATCACTGTAAAAAAATTCTGTAAAAATAAAGCACTTTTTTTGACATAAATACAGCATGGGTTGCTGTAAATTTGTATAGCTAGTTCTGTAAAAATAATTGAAGATTTGTTACTTCACATTGTGCTGTAAATCGGTTTAAAACATTTTCCAGAAGTCTTTTGGTGCGTATGACAAGATTTATCAACTAGTCAGTTCTGATGTTGACTTTATCTGTTTTTGTAAACGTATGTCTCTTTGGATCCTAACGGCGCGGTCGGCGAAGCGCTGGCCTCTGACACAGGTGATTGTGAGTTCGAATCCCGGGCTACCCAAGACGGTTTGTTTCGCATGAAAATTAATAAATTAGCGTTTGCGTGTAAAAAAATAAATAAGTTTTTTAGTGTTGTGGATTTCTCCCTGCACGCATGTGTAATAATTGCAAGAAACATTTTTAAAGCATTCGAGAAACTCAAACTTTAACTTTTAATTTTACGATTAATGCTACTTTTTTGCAGGTTGGTTGTGTGTTTCATCACAACATAAAATTACTGGCAATACATCATTCATCGTCTTCATGTATTTTTACTGGCTTTGACTGGAATCTCTGCTGTTGGGCTTTGCCCGTAATTTTACTGGAGCATTTTTTACAGTGCATATTATGTCACTTTCTTTATGTCATTTCATCAATTTTGCAGTTGGAATTCATTTAAATATAATTTAAGAAAAAATGTCTTTCTTAAAACAAAGCGCATTCGCTTTTTTTTTTTTATGTCTTTTTACATAAACTAGTTGTACCGAGCCTGTTAATGCAATTTTAACTACGGAAATTCCACAGTGAAAGGAAAATATTTACGGGCGCTGGAGGGAGGCATACAGATAGAGGAAGACAGATTGTCACACAAACAGACGAATTAGTTCAAATCATATTTACTCTTAAACATAGCTAGAAAGTGTTGAAATGCTTAATAAAAAAAGAAAATGGAATTGCTTTTATTTTATAATATAGCCCATAATATATCTTAATATTCTTATGCGGCAGTACGCATTTTAATGCTAATTATACTATATACAACAGAAAGCATTCTTTTGTGCATATGAAGAACATATTTCTTTTCTATTAAGATTTGTACAGCGTAAATTTTTTAAAATCTGGCTTATAGAAATACCCTTCATAAAACGCAAATCCTTGGAATAATTTCGTATGTCTCTGCGCACAAACCAATGGTCGTATTTACTCCATTTTATGTAAGAAGCATTTGAATGTGAACTTGAATAACATATTTCAATTTCATTACGTTTTGTGCAAGGTAAAGGCATTAAAATATGGTTTATAGAAATTAATTCTCGTAGAATGTAGTACTGTGAAATACTTTTGGGTATTCTTGTATACAAACCCGCAGTGGTATTTACGCCATTTTCAATAAGGAACATCCGAGCGTGAACTTGAATAACGCATTTTAATTTCAAGAAATTCCGAAAATATTTACGTGAGTTTGGGCGCAGACAGACAGACAAGCAGACGAGCATAACAGACAGACAAACTAAATGTAGAAGACTTTTCAACATTGTCGAAAAGTGTTAGAATAAAGAGGAAAGAAAACAAAGAAAACCCTATTTAGACGACTTTGTATGTTAGGTGGTTGAATGATATTTCCATTATTACATACATAAATAAGGTAATGAATCTTAAAGACTTGCAATGCATTTCAAGATAAAGCTAATTATTTTCTTTTTAAATTGCAATATATTTTTTAATTTATTTTATTATTATTATTTTTTTAAAATTAACTAAATTAATGATTGCACAATCACTTTGTTAGAATAAAAAGAAAACATTTTAATTGATAAAATTTTATTAAAATCCGATCAAACTGAAAAATTATTTAATCTAAAAAATTTATAAGAACGTATTTTATTTTATGTAAAAAAATGTTTACTAGCCAATGTTTTCTAACAAAATAAGGAAACCTTTTCTAAGTAATCCAATATTTCATAATTATCTTCTTTTAATTCTTCATTGTAAGAAAAAAGCTAAATAAATATTAAGGGATATTACCTAAGTCCTACGATGCTTTTTGTAGAATGTCTAAAATGAAATTTTTAAAAACTTTATTTTTCCTTATTTTAAAAGTAAAATAAATATTTATTTCTCAAACTTTTCGCAAAATTTCATTTAGCTACTAAAAAGCAGAAAAAAAAAATGTTTGTGATTATAAAATCAAATTAAATTTCATAATTTTCTATGAAAATTTCTAAATCTGAAATATTCTGACATTCTGAAAAAGAGTTCAATAAATACTAAAACAATAAATAATTCTTGTGCCGAACAATCGTTAACGAAATTTCACAACCTATCGCTGATTTATCTTTTCAGGAGATTTCTTATAGCAATAACAAATAACATGTAACATGACATTTCCGATCATTAAAATGGGTGGTTTTGCCTAAACCTTACGATCAAAAGGTAGTTAAGATTGTTTGATAAGAATGGGTTTTTGAAATCTCATTTTGAAATTTTTCACGTGGAAATAATGTTAGACAAACAAAAGGATCAGTCTTATTATGAAATGCATTATTCTCTTAAAGACTAATTTTTTTCTAAAATAAATATTTAAATGCATTGCTCATGAAGAATTTATAATAATTGATTTTATTCTAAGAACTGATTTATAACAAGCTATATGAGCAAAGATTAACAAACAAGAGTTTTTTTTTCTGAATTAAATTAATTTCAAGCCTTTTAATGTGAGTGAAAAAACAATAGTAATTATTATAATAACAATAGTAATTATATTAGTAATAATAACAGTTCTATTCTAAAACCATTATTATTCTGTGACAGTTATCAATAAATTTGGAATATATTCTGAAATAAGGGAGAGTGCGGTACAATGGACCAATTTTGTAAATTTTAGGTGTTTACTCACAAAGTAATAATTTCTCGCTATTGAAAATATGTGTGCATATTACCCATATATTGGGTCTTATGTGGCACTCAATTAAAAGCAATAATTATGTTTACTTTTTTTAAATATAATTTTTCTAATAACAACTGACAAAATGGACCATTATGATTATACCCCGACCTCGGGGCACAATGGTCCATGACATGGGGTACTATGAACCACAGGTCAAATTTAAAAACCATACTAATGTAGTATGTTTTTTAATAGTATGAAATGTAGAATATATTATATTTTTTTATTTAAGTGTTCGATTCATACAAATAATGTAAATTAATGAAAATTAAAATTAGAAAATGATATGCTAAACAATTTTTGTGTCACTGAAAACCTGCTGTTTTCATGTGAAGTTGTAGGATCTGGAAAACTCATCATTACAATGGCTTGAAAATTTACAAGAGATATAGCAACACTCTCAGGAAAAAATGTAGAGATTTTAATTAAGTTTTCGTTGCATGAATCTCACAAAAACAGATTCTTTATCTTTTATTTCTGTGATTAAACGAACAAAATGTAAAACCGTCTTTTTTGTCAAATTTATTTGTATTATTATTTTTTAATTGAATTATTTAATTTAGCTTGTTATAGCTGTATGATATTTGTAAAAATATAAGAATACAAAAGTAACTGAATGGTTATTAAAAATAAATAGGAACAAACCTCAAAGTAATTCATCTTTCTTATTCATCTTTACAGACATAATAGATCTAATTAAGGTTAACTCTGAAATTTTTATACATAATTTATAGCTAACACTTCAAAAATGCAGATTTCGTAAATCAGTTTATTATGACAGAGAGCTGAGGTAAATGGACCATGGTCCATTGTACCCCGTTTCTTAGTGGTCCATTGTACCCCGTCTGGACCTCTGACAGCAAATGATAAAAAAAAATAATAATAATAAATCCTCCTAAAAAATATTTTAATGAGATTAAATATAATAATAGATGACCTTAGCTCTTTATTTTGCTAAATAGCCTCTTCTAGATCATTTTTCCTCAAAGACGAAAAGAAAAAATGTTTAACTAAAAATATTTACTTTTGGCTACCGTAAACTAAATTTCACGAATAAAAAGTCTAAATTGTTAGTTAGACATGAAGTTGCTGGCTAAGTTTCATCACTGCAGTACAGCTATCTATGTACCAAAATACGAACCATAAAAAAAAAATAAATAAATAAATTATTGGGAGTGGTACATTGTACTCCGAGGTCAATGGTACCCCACTCTCCACTATGCTTTATTAAAAATTGAAACGAAATTAATTATTAAACAATAATATATAAAGATGGTAGATATAAACATTTTTTCTCGTTTGATAAACCGTGGAATCTGAATTTATGATAAAATCTAAAAATATGTAAGACATGAAGTACTGTACAATATGAATAATTATAAGAAAAAAAAATTTATAAACCATGTTTTTAAATTTTCTGTTGAATCATATAAACGCTACTGAAGGCAGCCGGAACCCCAGCAATTGGATAAAAGTATTAAAAAATTTCCTTGTTATCGTCTTTTGAGCTATTATAAAAGTTTCAAATGGCTAACTAGCCGGGAAGTTAGTTACAAGTTGATTGCAAGCTTTGTACTGGAAACGCTGCCGAAGGCAGCAGGGTCCCGAAGCAATTGGATAAAAATATTTTTAAAAAGCATTTTTACCGTATTCTGGACTATTCCGAAAATTTCAAATGTCTAGCTACTCGGGAAGTTAGTTAAATAAATTTTCTGTTGAATCATATGAATGCTGCCAAATACAGTAGGGACCTGAAACAGTTGACTAAAAGTATTAAAAAAAATGTATTGCCCCCGTGTTCTGAGCTATCCTGAAAGTTTCAAATATCTAGCTAGTCGGGAAGTTAGTGAAAAATCGATTGCAAGCTTTGTACTGGTAACGCTGCCGAAGGCAGCAGGAACCCGAAACAGTTGGCTAAAAGTATTAAAAAAATGCATTTTCACCGTGTTCTGAACTATTGTGAAAGTTTCAAATGTCTAGCTAGTCAGGAAGTTAGTTAAATAAAATTTCTGTTGAATCATATAAACGCTGCCGAAGGCAGTAGGGACCTGAAGCAGTTGACTAAAAGTTTTTAAAAAAGTATTGTCACCGTGTTATGAGCTATCCTGAAAGCTTCAAATGTCTAGCTAGTCGGAAAGTTAGTGAAAAATCGATTGAAAGCTTTGTACTCATAACGCTGCCGAAGGCTGCAGGAACCCGAAACAGTTGGCTAAAGGTATTAAAAAAATGTATTTTCACCGTGTTCTGAACTATCCTGAAAGTTTCAAATGTCTAGCTAGTCGGGAAGTTAGTGAAAAATCGATTGCAAGCTTTGTACTGGTAACGCTGCCGAAGGCAGCAGGAACCCGAAACAGTTGGCTAAAAGTATTAAAAAAATGCATTTTCATCGTGTTCTGAACTATTGTGAAAGTTTCAAATGTCTAGCTAGTCAGGAAATTAGTTAAATAAAATTTCTGTTGAATCATATAAACGATGCCGAAGGCAGTACGGACCTGAAGCAGTTGACTAAAAGTTTTTAAAAAAGTATTGCCCCCGTGTTCTGAGCTATCCTGAAAGCTTGAAATGTCTAGCTAGTCGGAAAGTTAGTGAAAAATCGATTGAAAGCTTTGTACTGATAACGCTGTCGAAAGCAGCAGAAACCCGAAGCAGTTGGTTAAAAATATTTAAAAATTGCATTTTCGCCGTGTTCTGAAGTATTCTGAAAGTTTCAAATGTCTAGCTAGTCGGGAAGTTAGTGAAAAATCGATTGCAAGCTTTGTACTCATAACGCTTCCGAAGGAGCAGGAACCCGAAACAGTTGGCTAAAGGTATTAAAAAATGTATTTTCACCGTGTTCTGAACTATCCTGAAAGTTTCAAATGTCTAGCTAGTCGGGAAGTTAGTGAAAGATCGATTGCAAACTTTGTACTGGTAACGCTGTTGAAGGCAGCAGGAACCCGAAGCAGTTGATTAAAAATATTTAAAAATTGCATTTTCGCCGTGTTCTGAACTATTCTGAAAGTTTCAAATGTCTAGCTAGTCGGGAAGCTAGTTAATTAAATGTTCTGTCGAATTATATAAACGCTGCCGAAGGCAGTGGGACCTGAAATAGTTGACTAAAATTATTAGAAAAATGTATTGTCACCGTTTTGTGAGCTGTCCTGAAAGTTTAAAATGTCTAGCCAGTCGGAAAGATAGTGAAAAATCGATTGCAAGCTTTGTACTGATAACGCTGCCGAAGGCAGCATAAACCCGAAACAGTTGGCTAAAGGTATTAAGAAAATGCATTTTCACCGTGTTCTGAACTATTCTGAAGGTTTGAAATGTCTAGCTAGTCGGGAAGTTAGTTAAATAAATTTTCTGACGAATCATATAAGCGCTGCCGAAGGCAGCGGGAGTTTAAATAGTTGACTAAAATTGTTAGAAAAATGTATTGTCACCGTGTTGTGAGCTGTCCTGAAAATTTCAAATATCTAGCTGGTCGGGAAGTTAGTTAAAAATCGATTGCAAGATTTGTCCCTGACAAACACACAAACAAACCCACAAACAAACAAGAATCGAAGTTAATAAAAACATGGTAAAATCTATATATAATGCACATTTAACTAACAGTAGAACCAATTTACATATTGTTTGAGATGTTTTGATCATCTCACATATTTTTGTAATAATGTATTAATAAATATTTCAAAATTATTATTTTGTATTAATTAAAATATTTTGAATTAATATACATATGTAAAATTTTAATATGTTAAGGAATAGTATAAACGTAATTAAAAATGTTAAACTTAACATTAGCTTAATAATATTAATATATTTTTGTTTTTAGGGAAATTTTATATCAATAAAAATACTTGGATTTATATAATTTTTTTAAATTCACAACAGTTTGATTAGAGCATAATTAATAAAAAATAGAATTATTATTTTTTAAATAAAATTAAGTTTTTTTTACCCCTGGGCGAATTCATACTACAATTTCTCGTAAAAAATATTCTAGAAAACATTTTATACGCACCTATTTTTATTTATTTATTTTTACTATAGAATACAGGTACTTACACTACATGTTTTTACTGGAAAATTTAATAAAAAATTGCAAAATATCGTAACATATAAAAACATTGATTACTAATTCTTCTAAAAGACCAAAGAAATTATTCAGTTAACTACAAATTACCCAGATATTTTTTTATAACTGTTACATATTGATTTAGAATTGTAATTATCTTTTGTGTGATAACGGATTAAAAGTGTTTATAAAATATTTTATTTCATTATTTTTGAGTTTTTACTAAAGCAGACTATATTTAATTTAACTTTCTTTTTATATTATGATCAAAATGAAAATAAATAAAATAAATAAATAAAAGGTAAAATAGAAAAAAAAGAAAATTTAGAAGACTTTTTAAAGCTTTTATATTTTAGTTTTGAAATCTAAATGAAGATAATGAGATTTTAGTTTTGGAAGTCCTATACAAACGGAACAGATTAATAAAGATTTAAATACACTTTATATTAAAAATCCAGGAAAAGTAAAATATAATGTTTGTTTAAGACAACTAAAATATAGCAAAAGATAAAATATCGCAGATTATTTATTTTTAAGCAACTCGGTAAATCTAAAGCTCATTAAACGCTATTTATACCATCGAAGCTCTTTTTCAAAGAACGGAAAAAACAATCAAACTTTTCTGTTTGAAGAATGTTTAAAATTAGAAACTTTACTTTATATGATCGCATTTTTGAGAAACAGTAGATGTCATAAGTGTATACATTATAGAAAAGTCCCAATGTTTTCGAAACTTCAAAAACACAATAATGCTTTTTAAAGTTTTCGCTTAAGCGCATCAAAGAGATGAGATCTTTAGAAAACTTTTTGATTTAAGCACCTTTCAAATGAAGAATAGATAATAACGGTAGATGAAGATTAGGATAAAATTTGTGGAGTTGGATATTTTAAAATGTATAATGTATTACAATGTTTGTTACACTCTCTTACAGTTGAGATTGTATTACATACATACATCATACATTTTAATTATATGATTATGATTATGATGAATATGATATATTATGATTATGATATATATATTTGAATATTTATACAAATTTATTTTTCTTTGACAGGATGCAATTGCGGAACGAAATAAATAATTAAACTTCCTAAAATTACAAAATCAATAACCAGACCACTTACGCAAAAGAGTCTAGATTACATTTTAAATAGAAGTCATTTTCAAAAATATATTTATTACTTACTAAACTTGATATAAATTTCTAGTAGAAAGAAAATAAAAAGTATTTCTTGATACAAACTAGTATATTAAAAGCATAATAGGATTATTATTATCTATATATTAATCGGCAAGCATAAAATTTGTGGTCACTTTTAACACATTAATTATGGAATAGACGACTGAAAAAAGTGTCCTTCGAAAGGTATGATTAGGCAGATTTGCAGAATACAAAAATTATTTTATTACGATGTCAAGAAGATATTTAAAAATACTTTTATCTTTATATATATATATATATATATATATATATATATGCATTTTTCCACTTTATAACAAATATTCTTTTGATTTAAAAAATTTCTAAAGTAGAAAGTTGCTAAATCTGGCAATTTCTTAAAAATTAAATAAAACCATAGATACAATAATTTACATAGATGTAGCAACACTATGCCCTCGACTACAGATTTTTCATTCTAGGAGACAACATCCATAACAGTGGTAGAAATTTGAGTGAAAGTGTGGTAGATCTAAAGTTTATACTGTTTATACTATTTTTAAAAAGATGGATATATTACTAGCTTCTGCATGTATAAGAAAAAGGTAGAAGATACAGGGAAGATTTCGATTTCCGGTTTTCAATGAATTTATACTTTTTGAGATTTCCTTGCACTTCAACTAACTGAAATTGACTACTTAATTTTTTAAATGTGGATTTATTACTAGTTTCTGCATGTATAAGAAGCAAGTAGAAGACGCAAAAAAATTTCAATTTCTGGTTTTCGATGACTATACACGTTTTGAGATTTCCTTGCATTTCAATTAACTGAAATTGACTACTTATTTTTGAAAAAAAAGTTGATTTATTATTCTATCCTCTGAATAAATAAGAAAAAAGTATAAGATTCAGAAAAAAAATTTGATTTTTGGTTTTCGATAAAGTTTCACGTTTTGAGATTTCCTGAACTCAATTCGACCATGTTTAGAAATTATCAGACATTTCAGTTAGAACACTGTACTTTATGAATCAATGTATTTAATTTAACCGAACTTGATATTTGGTTGGACCTTGATTTGAATTGGTACCAATTAGCTTTTGGCAATATCACCCAACAGGGGACGCTTCCACGTTACGATATTCTCTCATTTCAGGAAGGGCTTAACATCTACAGTGTACCAAACTTAGAGAAATATATTAAGTATAACTCTGCTTATTCAATTTGGGTGCATATCAAGAAATTATTGGATCAGTTGTGTTGTAATTTTGTTTCGTGTAGGAGAAGGCAATTACTTTGCTTTGCAAAAAAGTGGTCGAGTTTAGACCACTAGGTGATACTAGTTATTATTAGTATTACGTTCTGATCGCAATATATATATATATATATATATATATATATGTGTGTGTGTGTGTGTGTGTGTGTGTGTGTTAATTTGCGGTAAAAAAAGGAAACAACTCCGCAGTAAAAATCTCTAATTGCAAGAAGCTACTATTTATAAATAGAGTAAAACTTCTTTTTAATTGTAAAAGGATGAATTATTATTGGAGACATCTCTATTTTCAAACTCATTTAGTGTATATGGTAGGAATCATTACTCGGATACCAGGTTTTTCTCTTAGATAAAATTAAAATCGGACATGCATACACGTTTTAATGAAAGTTAAAAGTCATTTAAGATAATTTTTTATCAAATTTTTAAAACAGTAAATCACACACACACACACACACACACATATATATATATATATATATAATATATATATACAGGGTGTTTCAGTGATGCGTTTCAGAACTTCTAAGAGAGGTAGGGTACATCCTGACAACTCGAAATCATATAGCAATGTGGGGTTGGAAATGCTTTCCTAAAGCGGTGTTGTACACAGAAGCGCCATAAAGAAAAGAGACCGTTAGTGAGAAATCGTTTTAATAATACATGAAAAGAAGCAAAAGGTACATGGATTAAAATAAGTGTTCGAAGTTTCTTCCACGGGCTACAATGCACGCATCACATCTCCTACGCATGGACATCCGAACATTCTGGAATACTCTAGGCATATCTCGAATTTCTCCGTCAGGAAAGCATTTCTGACTGCCCATTGGTATATGATTTTGGTTCATCAGGATGTACCCTACCAATCTTAGAAGTTCTGAAACGGTTCACTGAAACACCCTGTATATATATATATATATATATATATATATATATATATATATATATGCATTGTTAAATATTTTACAATTTAACATGTTTATATTGAATATTTTGGCCTATACACTTTCAAACTCGACATATAAAATGTAAGATATTCTTCAAAATTCTTGCAGCTAACAACTAATCTTGATTAATTAAACTTATTAAAAATATTTTCAAACAAAACTTTAAATTTGACACAAAATTACAAAATACTTTATCCTATTACGTCTTTTATTTGAAGTAAACAGTTTTGTGACCCTTCCAAGTTTTGAATTTTTAAGAAAGCATTCAATTGCATAAATTAATGAGATAGATATTGTATACTATTACAGACATTTTAATCGAATTTTCGGAAATTAGAAAAAAAAAGATGAATTTTCTAAGTAGTGACATTTCTATCAAGATCTCATTAAAGTTAGAATAAGGAAATTGAATGCAAATGCTTTAAATTAAAGTATTATATTTTACACAGAATCGAATTTCCAGGAATTATTTTTAATACAATTTAGTTATTAAACTTTAAATATTATAGACATAAAAGTTATTTATAAAATTTATTTTACATTTGCAATAAATGCATATATGTAAATAGAGAAAATAATATTAAATTCATCACAAAATGGAATAAGAATATTGATACATAAAATTTTTACTGAGAATATAATCTTTTGTGTAAATGATATTATAGCTCATTTTTACGACATTCCTGTACACGGGAATTCATTAACACTATTATTGCCCAATGCTCAAAATTCGACTTTTATGATGGCGGTTTGCCATGAAGGTTTACCAAAACATAATTAAATATGTAAAGAATTATTAATGTAATTTATTTAACTATGCATGAAAATAATGCTGAAGTGTATTTCTTGGCGATCCGTTAAATGAAGATGGCAAAATAACTTTCCAACTTGATTAGCACCGACTTCGGATTTTAACTCCAAAAAGTCAACTAATTTATTATAAAATGCTACTTCTAGAGTTGCCTGATTTTTCCTAATGTAATGTAATTTTATGTCTTCAATACGGATATACATATCGCAGAGTTGCCAACTTTGTAAATTTATTCCGGAACATATACATACATATATATATATATATATATATATAATTTTAAATAACATGGAATAAATAAAAATGATCTGTGTAATAATGAGTAAAGGAAAAAGGATGATGAAGATCCTGATCTGCAGATCTACTAGTTTTAATTACTTTACTCTGTTAATGCAAATTTATAGTTTGATAGTCATTAATTTAATTACATTTATTTAAAAAAAATAAAGCTTATTACAGTGCACGCTTTAGTCCTTTAAAACATTCTTATGGTTCATATACTAAATTCCCATATCTTAGAAAATACGTTAACATAACTATTCTTTCCTCTAATACGTAAATGACCGGTTATAACATGAAAAGAAAGGTAACTTATAGTCCCTCATGCATTAAGTCTCATATCAACAGTACGACACATCTAAACTAATCCCATGTTCTAGACAGAAATTTTCTTAGCGCCAAAGGCAATGTTATTAATTTGTGGAAAGATTTAATATACACACAGAAAGCATTTCTGCGAGCTAAATATAACACTATTAATTCCATATTCTTTAGAGAAGCCTGTTACAATGATTACAACAGATAAATTGGCTTCATATTTTTTTTTCTACTTTATTTGACGAAGGTAGAATTTATATATAAAATCGGATTAGTGTGAGATTCGCTAGCGATTATAATTAACGCAAAGCAAGGAGTTTGAGTATTTTCTGAAAATGTAATTAGTTGGGTGTAATTATAATGTTAATAGAAATAGAATAAAGTAAAAAAAGGGGTATAGTTGTTGAGTAGAAATTTTAATTATGTTTAAGATTCGTTTTAGTTAAATTATAATATCAAAAAAAAAAAAAAAAGTTAATGCGTTTTTAAACATGGAAGTTTAAAAGGAGATATCATATTTAGCTACATTAGTCTACGTATTCGTACAACGATTTCATTTACGGAAACCCAGAGGAAAATTTTACTCTTGAGAGTTCTTTAATACGATTCGCAAATTTGGATGAGAAACACAGAATATCCAAAGCAAATAGTCACGCCATTTTTATGTTTTGAAATTTAAAATAGTATGTATTAAAATTTAGGTATGGTGTTAGTTTAATAACATAAAATTAAAGTTCTTTAACTTAAATAATATTTCATTGTTGTATAGTAATAAACTTCCATGGATGAATAATAAATTATAAATTAGTGACTTTTGCTTATATATTTAGAAAATATTAATTATAGCTTAAAAATATTATTTATAAAAGTTGAATGTTTTAAATAATTCGTGATATTAAATAATGACGAGATTGTATTATTTTCAAACAATAATTGCATACAAAAGGATATTTAAAAGAGAGTTAATGTGGCGAGTTTGAAATTTAAAGGAACGCACAATCTAAAGATTATTTATTCACTAAGTCATGTAAAACAAAATAATTATAAGATAAAAAAAAATTATAAACCATGTTTTTAAATTTTCTGTTGAATCATATAAACGCTACTGAAGGCAGCCGGAACCCCAGCAATTGGATAAAAGTATTAAAAAAATTCCTTGCTATCGTCTTTTGAGCTATTATAAAAGTTTCAAATGGCTATCTAGCCGGGAAGTTAGTTAAAAGTTGATTGCAAGCTTTGTACTGGAAACGCTGCCAAAGGCAGCAGGGTCCCGAAGCAATTGGATAAAAATATTTTTAAAAAGCATTTTCACCGTATTCTGAACCATTCCGAAAGTTTCAAATGTCTAGTTACTCGGGAAGTTAGTTAAATAAATTTTCTGTTGAATCATATGAACGCTGCCGAAGGCAGTAGCGACCTGAAACAGTTGACTAAAAGTATTTAAAAAAAATGTATTGCCACCGTATTCTGAGCTATCCTGAAAGTTTCAAATATCTAGCTAGTCGGGAAGTTAGTGAAAACTCGATTGCAAGCTTTGTACTGGTAACGCTGCCGAAGGCAGCAGGAACCCGAAACAGTTGGCTAAAGGTATTTAAAAAAATGCATTTTCACCGTGTTCTGAACTATTCTGAAAGTTTCAAATGTCTAGCTATTCGGGAAGTTAGTTAAATAAATGTTCTATTGAATTATATAAGCGCTGCCGAAGGCAGCGGGACCTGAAATAGTTGACTAAAATTATTAGAAAAATGTATTGTCACCGTGTTGTGAGCTGTCCTAAAAGTTTCAAATGTCTAGCTAGTCGTAAAGTTAGTGAAAAATCGATTGCAAGCTTTGTACTGATAACGCTGCCCAAGGCAGCAGGAACCCGACACGGCTAAAGGTATTAAGAAAATGCATTTTCACCGTGTTCTGAACTATTCTGAAAGTTTCAAATGTCTAGCTAGTCGGGAAGTTAGTTAAATAAATTTTCTGTCGAATCATATAAGCGCTGCCGAAGGCAGCGGGACTTGAAATAGTTGACTAAAATTATTAGAAAAATGTATTGTCACCGTGTTGTGAGCTGTCCTGAAGATTTCAAATATCTAGCTAGTCAGGAAGTTAGCTAAAAATCGTTTGCAAGATTTGTCCCTGACAAATAAACCCACAAACAAACAAGAATCGAAGTTAATAAAAACATGGTAAAATTCCCCTGTTTGTCTATATATATATACTTAATGGTATTATAAATACACATGTATTGTATATGTGTATATGTAATTTGTAGAAAATAAAAGTTTTTTTTTCCTTTAATTATATATATAGAGAAAAATGTAAATAGAGAAAAAAAATAATAATAAAAAAAAAAAAAAAATGAAAAAGCTCGTGTTACATTGATCCTTTATTAGAATAAAATCTGATATCAATTAAAATTTACCATGTTTTTCGTATTTTGCAAGTCTTGTCAGTTACTCGGTATTTTCTAATTAGTTTTAAGACAGAAGATGAGGTTTTTGCATGTTTTAGTGACGTACATAATCCATCACTATCACTTAATTAATCAATTATAAAAGAAAAAAAAAAGATCTGTCGTCATTTTGTCTAAAGCTTATAGAGTTATTTAATATTTTCAAGTATTAAAAGTATTAAAAGTATACAAGTAAAATAATAATAATGATAATAAATAATAATAATATATTACTTTAGATACATTATTATATACATTTATTTGCGATCCATACAAGCAATAATGTATAGTATACTATATTTTGCCTACAATTAAAAGTGTACTTTTTTCTTTACTTTATATTAAATATACTTCAATATTTAATTTTACCGAATGTCTATTATTTCCTTAATTAATTGTAATTTATTATTTGTATTTTATCACGAAGTGTCGTTTTATATTTTAATTTTGGATCAGTTACTATTTTGTCCGGTTTTCAAAGTATTAAACTATTAATATAAATAAATAATAAATAAATAAAATGTAATTCTTTTTTTAAAAATTATTGGATAAATCAACAATTGAAATTAAAGTGTCATTAATTTAAAAGATTTGAAATCATCATAAAGATCCCTGATCCCAAATTTGCAATACAATAATTTCTGTTATTTTATCCACAGGATAAATATGAATTTATTTTTAACGTGTTATAATAAATAATTAGCCAAATGATTCTTTATTCATTTATATTGTTTTTTTTTTTTTTTTTTTTTTTTTCCATAACTGATTTTATATTAACACTTTCGCGACCGCCGACGTAGATTCACGTCATTTGAAAATCTGTAACTCCGCCAGTGAGCGCTTTCTTCGTAATTTGTATGTTATTTATTTCTTAAGAATATACCCAGTATTCACAACTGTACAATAAAATATTCTATGGGTACAAGTGCTTTGATTAAAAATAATACAGTTATAATGTATTTGTATATCCATTTGTAACATAATGTGAATACAGAAAATTTTGTTATGAAATATTTTAACTTGGGAGAATAACGCCCACCGGCGGACCTTACTGTCGAAAAGACAAAAGTATGCGGTTGCAAAAGTGTTAAAACATAAAATATAGATTTATTCAATACAGAATTGAAACGTCCAATTCCTCCAAGCACAGGTGTAGAAGTGGCGTTTCATGCGATGGTTATAATGAGCGGCATTCCACAAAACTAACACGGAAACGTCAAACATTAGTTTTAGTTTGAATAAAGCGAAAACGTTAGGATTTATTTTTAACAAGCTATGTTAAAGAATTGGTAAATTGGTACTTGTTCATTTATATTGCTCCTTTTTAAAAGTTATTTTTCTTCGTAAGTGATTTTATATTAAAACATAATACACATTTATTCAATGCAGAATTAATACTTTCGCCGCGACGAACGAGTTAGCTCGTCTTCCAAGATTATTCGCTGTGCCCTAGAGGCAAGGTAACACATCCTATAAACAATATTTATGTAAATGGCTTCTGCGTGTACATTGACTTATTTATTAAATAAACTGATTTTAATGAATTATCTATTATTTTAATGAATTGACCTACTTGTATACTAGAATGAACGTGTATAATTGCCGCGATGAATGTGTGAAAATGTTAAATTTTCAAGCACAGGTCTAGAAACGGCGTCTCATGCGATGGTTATAATCAGCGGCATTCCGCAAAACTATCAAGGAAACGTCAAAGATTAGTTTTAGTTTCAATTGGGCGAAAACGTTAGGAACTAGTAAGAATTCAATGTCACTGAAATATCTCTTGGATGAAGTGTGAAGACTTAGAGAAAATAATTCTGAAATTTCCCATAAATTAGTTATTCTATTAACTCAAAATTGTAATTCTATATAGTCATAGAATTTAATAAATTTTATTAAAGAAAACGTACACCTTCTACAATGCATATTTTAATCTTCTTACACATACCTATGGTTCATATACTTAGTTTTTTCATATGCTAACAAGATAAAGTTTTTGAACTATTCTTTCTTCTAACACGTAAATGATTGGTTATAACATGAAACCCAAGGTAACTTATAGTCCTCATTTATTAAGTCTCATATCAGCAGTGCCACACATCTAAACTAATCCTACGTTCTAGATACGAATTTTCTTAACGCCAAAGGCAATGTTATTAATTTGTGGAAAGATTATATATAAACGCAGAAAGCATTTGTGAGTGCTAAATATAACACCATTAATTCAATATTTCTCAGAGAAGCCTATTACAATGATAGCAACAGATAAATTGGCTTTATATATATATATATATATATATATATTACTTTATTTGACGAAGGAATAATGTAGTATATGTAATATCGGATTAGAGCGATATTCGCTAATTATTATAATTAATGCAATGGCGAAACTTTAAAAATTTTCTGTGAAATTAATCAGCTTCATTTAATTATATTGTTGTTAGAAATAGAATAAAATAGAAAAAGAAAAAGAAATAAAATTGTTAAACAATACTTTAAAATTAGTTTAAAACTTGTTTTAGTTGAATTACCATGGCAAAGAAGAAAACAAATTAATGCATTGTTAAGCATAAGGTTTTAAATTAGATATCAGTATTAGCTGTGTATGTCTACGTATCCTTACAATGTCTGTATTTAATGAAATCTCTAAGAAAAAATTTCTCTTCAGAATTATTTAATAAAGATTTCAATTTTTGATTGCAAAAATTCAAAGCAAATAACGACAAAATTTTAACTTTTTAGAAATTAACTAATTATGCATTAAACTTTAGAGCTATTTTTAGTTTAATAGAATTATATTGGAATCCCGTGACTTTAATATTATGTAGTTACTAGATAATATATATATATATATATATATGTATATTCGTGGATAAATTAAAAAAAAATTATAATAAAAATCGCATTGTGCTGTAATATTTAGAAGCTTTGAAATTATGTTACTATGTAAGAAGATTAATGATAAGATATATAATGTAATTGCTATTAAGTTGTATTTATGATGATTATGTAATTTTTAATTATATGATGATTATGTAATTTCTATTATGTAATTGCTATTAAGATTACGTAGTTGCTGGATAAAAACATATTCATGAATAAATAATAATAATAATAATAATAATAATAATAATAATATTTTTTTTTTCACATTGTGCTGCTATATTTAGAAACTTTTAATTACAGGTTAAGGAATAATAACACAGTGCATATTTAACAAATTAAATCTTTGAAAGAGCTAACTGATAAATAATACTGAATTCAGTTTATTATATTATGTATAATGACTTTGTAGTAAAGTCGCACGTTTTTTAGGAGAAAGAGTAAAATAATTTTTAGCAAAAGCAGAAAAATACTTCCCAGTATTTGAATCTCGGATCAACAACATAAAATGTTCTACTAACAGAGTTACTTGTTTGAAGTTTGAGCTACATTAATCTCTGATATGAAAAACAAAAATTTTATCTTTTCTGTGAATATAAATGCAGCTTTATGGATAAAATTTATTTTAATTTTATTTAACTGTACTGTAAAGAAATTTTTAATTAAAACTTCGAATGTTACTTTCACCATATAAGGCAAACGCATTAGTAGTGGACATTTTCCGGCTATTTTTTGTGTAATTTCCTAAATTTTAGAGTTTCAAAAAATAATTAATATTTCACACCTTTACTGACTCTTTCTTAATACGACTGTATTATGAAAATTGCTAACTGTAGCATTTATATATGTAAAAAAATCAAAAATCTGGAGAGCTTAAAATGAGCCAGTAGTGGACACACTAAAAACCCAGTAGTGAACCCTTTTTTGTTCCAGTTGTGGACCCCTTTGAGATTTTGCTTTAAAATTAAGGTGACCAAATGTTTCTATGTATTGGGGACAGACCTGTTATAGCAGTTTGTCCTCACATACATGAATCCCCTTTGGGGCCAACATTTAGGGCTGAAATTTCAGTGAATTTTACGTCGCACTAGTGCTACACTATTGGTTATTGGAGATAGTCTGGGAGTCACTAATAATGCTGATCAGGAGACATCCCATCACAATTTTCTCCTCGTGGTCGCAATGTCCTCCATGTTTCCATTAAAATTAAACTTTTGAGGGTTATCAAATGTCTCCGTGATATTCTTAGGGGTGAGTTTCAGACCGTCATTAACTGTCCATAGTGTAGCACTAGTGCGACATAAAATTCATACATGCTCAACTCTGACCGTAGTTATGCTATTTCAATGTCGATGTTTCAATGGGAACCGAACTTAACCAATTAGTTCAATATTGAACACACACACACGCAAAAAAAAAAAAAAATAAATAAAATAAAATAAAAAAATAAAAAAAAATTGCGAAAAAAAAATTAAAATGTCCCAAGATTATGTCATGATTCAAGCGAATTTCCATTTTGTTCAGTTTTCTAAATTTGGGAAAGCCTGGGATCCACCTTCTCCGCAGAAGATCAAAATTGTAATAGCATGCTTTCTTACCCTCCTACGCGTGAGTCTCAGACCGGCGCCAATTGCTAAATGCGTAGCTTTAGAGTGACGTTTAAAAACACTGAATTCAACTCTAAGATTACGAGATTATAGAGATGTGTCCGTTACTACACTGTAAAAAAAAACCTATTACCAGCTGCAATCTGTGATTTATTTTATCCAATCACAGAGAATTTCTTGCAAGAAATTCTCTGTGATTGCATAAAATAAATCACAGATTGCAGCTGGTAATAGGTTTTTTTTTACAGTGTAGATCTGACCTTAAAAGTCACATGAGCTATCAGTGGACAGAACTGTCCATTATTGGTCATAATGACATTTTTTGGTACTAGTAGTGGACACCCATAAAAATACTATGTGTTAATATAAGATTAAAAAAAAACAGCAAAAGAAAAGAATTCTGCATATTTATTTTAGTCATATGAAATTAAAAGGTAGAAGAAATCAGTTAAAAATAAGCAGAGAGAGAGCAAATAAAATTTCATTTCCTTATTCAAAATGATAAGAAAGAAACGGCAAAATCACAAAAAGTGCAATTTTTTTTTAGTTAAACTAACATTAGTTTAAAACTAATGGCCAAAATTATTTTTAGTTAAAGGGTTTAACAGTTGAGGTCTATAACTTCCTTCCTGAACATTGCTCGAATCTTCAGAATTTTTAGGTAGCTTATTTTCGGAGTTTAAAATTAAAAGTATCCACTACTGGTACAGGGTCCGCTACTGGTGCCTTTTCCTTATTTATCACATACAGTTTTTCTTCTAGTTTCTTCTTTTTTATATTTATTTTATTTTTGTGGATTAAATTTCACAATGTTCCTTTTCGTTCTTATTGAAATTAACTCTTTGGTTCCATCAAGTACGAGGTGTGTTCAAAAAGAAACCGAACTATTGCTGTATCAGCTTTTTTGCTTATTGTACAACATTCTAAGCACTGGCCCCTTCAAGCTAATCCCCTCTACTGGCAATACACCGTTCTCATCGTTTCTTCCATTTTTTTAACGCCCCCTGGAACGTATTTTGTGAGACGGCGCGCAGGTTTCTCGTCGCGTTGTCCTGTATCTCCTTTATGGTTTGAAAACGACGTTCTTCCAACGTGCTTTTCAGTTTGAGAAACAGGAAAAAGTCTGCTGGGGCTAGGTCCGGAGAGTACTGTGGATAGGGCACAACGGGAATGCGGTGTTTTGATAGCCAGCTGCAGACAAGGAGTAACTCTTGACCTGGCGTATTGTCATGATGCAACATCCAAATCTGGTTTTCACACAATTCAGGCCTCTTCCTGCGCACATCATCCCTCATGCGCACTAGGATTTCCTGGTAGACTTCCTTCTTTACCATCTGACCAGACCTGGAATCGTCACAGACTGACATTCTGCCCTGTTGAAAACGTTTAAACAAATCCTAGTACTACGTACGACTCATACAGTCCTCCCTGTATGCTTGGCTAAGCGTTTGAAATGTCTCTTTGAAAATTTTGCCAAGTTTATAGCAGAATTTCACGCACACACGGTGTTCTTCAAGCTCCCTCATTATTAATTTGTCACTAATCCGACGAGCAGGCTGTACACGTGCTTACTTCAGCGGCTGTGGTTCGCTTGCTAATTGTCCAAGCGACACGAGGCAAATAGCAGTTTGTTGTCTAAACCTGCCGCAATGTGCGCTCAGTAGCCTCAGCGCGCTCTCTCTGCTGGTTATCTGCTATTTCAAAAGTTCGGTTTCTTATGTGTGTAATACATATGACCGAATTTTAAATTGCGTAAGTCACAATGACTGGATCATGTATATAATTTAAGGGTTTTTCATAATCCTTATTGAAAGAAATATTAGTCTCAAAGAAATTTGTACAAGTTTTAAACTAATTTAATTACTTAATATCATTATACTTTTATAATTTATGTTATGTCGTGTTATAGAGATACTTGCACTCAATGCCAGATGAATACGAAGAAAAATTCGGCAGTAGAATTTTCATGGAATTCTGTAAATTTAACACTCCATAAAAACACTAACAATAGTACGAAATTTCTCTTCATTTTCAGATAAAACAAATGATACTAGTTACTTATAACAGGACCAAATTGGAAAGAATGAGGGTCCTGAAAACTTTGCATAACGATTCATTTAAAAGATGTGTTGAAACATTCAAAATTATTTTTTTATTTTCTTTGAGTTCAAAAATAAAAATATTTATATGAGGAGAGATTTTCTTTGTGCAGGATAACTCACTGATATATCCCTACTATAATAAGAGCCTAATAATGTATAAAGTGGAATGTTATTTTATGTCTTCTGAGTTTTGTATATGAATTGTGATTTAGTTTCTTAAAAAAAAAAAAAAAAATGAAAATTATGATTAATTTTATTTAAATGGAAAAAGAAATATCGTTTAATATCTTTTATTAACTTCTTCTATCTAAATGAAGCAGATAAATTAGCATCGCCAAATATGTGACGGTTAATCTTAAGAGATTTCTCGTACAATTGCCAATAATAATAATAATAATAAAGACAAACATATATATATTAATATTATCGAAACTAAAAGAAAAAATAAAATCTTAAAGTATATGGAAAAATGTAAGAAAAAATGAATAAATGCATAAATAAAAGATAAATTAATAAACAAATGCCCGAATGGTAATAAAATAATAATGAAAAAAAAATATCGTAAGATTGACAATTAAAGAAGAATTATAATATTTACTCAGTGGCAACATTGTTCAGGAATATAATTGAAAGATTTACTTTATTGTGGTATGTTCATTTAATTTAGATTGTTTCACTTACATGTTCATGTTATAGATGATTTAGTTTAGAATTAATATTTCTTTATTTATGTCATATTACATTAACGTCTTTAATAAATATTAGATAATAAATGCACGTAATTTCATGTTTTAAATTCATATACTTCTATACTTTTATCTATCACCATATAAATATTAAATATCACTCTTTCAAACTAGTGTAGTAGGCTTTTTAATAATAATAATAATAATAATAATAATAAACTTACATGTTTTAATTTAATTTTTTTCAACGGTCTTGTAAGAGAAATCTTAGTTTACTTATTTTAATAAAATTATATTGAGGTAAGAAAGAAAAAGTGATTTTTATAAAAATACATTATAATTTTATAACCACTCTCATCCCCCCCCCCCCATACCCCATAAAAAAAAGGTGTAGGATATTTTTTATAAGTATTTATTATGCATTAAATATAACAAGCTTATTACTAAAATGAATGAACAAGATTAAGTCTATTTTTAAACTTTTCTATTCGAAGAAAAGAAGAATTCTTTAAAAAGAGTATCACACGCTATTCTATTTTAGTCTAAAAAATAAGAAAAATAGATTTACTTTAAAATTCTTTATTTGAAATCCTGTGTTTAACTGTCCAGTTTTCTGTGCCTCTTTTCTATTCAAACTTACTTCATGTATTATGCAGCCAAAGTACAAGAAAAATTTCATGTGCATTTTCAAAAGAAGGATTTCCGTAATCGTAAAAATTCGATGAATCAAAGTTTTTTTTTTTAAGAAACTTAATGTTTCATGCATTTTGTCAAAAACATTTAACTGCGTAAAATAATTTTTTTTGTAAAATACTACATATATTTAAAAACAATAATTATCGGGCATAGTTAGATTTTTAACTCGATAGGTAGCAAATTTAAACAAGTTTTAAGAAAACAAAATAGATATACACAAATAGATATATATTTATGCACATACATATAAGCATTTAATTATATTCAATATATTCAATAAACACTTGTTTCATATGACAGGGAAATTAAATTACTGTAAAGAAAGTGGGTAAAAAAAATTGACGAAAGGATTTTTATAATTTATAATTCATTTTATTTTACAAATATTATGATAATTTCATTGATATTTATGTATATTCATGGGTAACGCCTTTTAAACGCATTATAAGTGAATATCTAGTAAAAATATATCGATTTCATACAAAGTATTCCTTTACTGTTTGTTTTACAATAGTACAAAATTTTCTAGTTTATGTGTTATTACGTTTAATTTAATATCCTGTTTACAAGACTACAAAGGAGGTTATATTCCTGTTCAATGGGTATTCATTTACTTAAACAACTCAAATAATTATAAATTATAATAAATTACATCTAATTACTTTAAATGATATTAAACTTCGCAAGGTAAAATGTAAAATGATATAGGCTAAAACTATAAAAACAAAATATGTATCATATCACGATATATAACTTTGTTCATAGTCTTTTAAAAATACTTTAAAAATATGTGATCTGAAGCTTGTTTGTTTACTAATTTATTTAAAACTATTTTTTCAATATATACTTAAATTAACACATACACGCACATATTTATATGTATATATAATTTTTCATGAGTATAAGGAAAAAATGAGAAAGAAAACTAAGCAGTTGAATAATTAATTCACCACAAAAAACCACAAAGGTCAATTAAGCAACTTGTTAACATGGATAGGTATAATAATTTTAATAGAACAATGACATTAAATTAATAAGGATATTAAATAAATAAATATATATATAGAGAGAGAAAGAGACGAATTTGTAAATAAAATTAGTTTTTATGTAATTTTATTTAAGGAGGCTATTAGCCTCCTTAAATAATTATATGAATAAGTATGACTTCGGTGACAAATTTGGCGCCTGGTTTGTGCGTTCTTCACCATTGGCGAGATAATTTTTATTATCGATATATCAATTATCGAACTTTTAATCGGATATATTATGAAATAGCCAGAAATTTCTGGAAGCATGAGAGACTATAAGTAATTTTGCATGTCAGAGTTCTGAGTTCAGTAGAAGCCAAAAACGTGAAGCTTTAGGAGCTCTCTCACTTCGTCTGTGTAAATGAATACAGCCTATGCTATATGTTATGCTTATGATATCGATTATGCTGTAATATTTATGCTGCCAGGTTAAGCTGTGATTACTGGTAAATCTAAAGAATATACAGATTGGCAGACGTTTAATGTTCTGGAATATTCTGTTAAGCAAATTTTAAGCTTCTGTAGGACGTGTAATTTGTTTACGGACAATACACGAACACTGAACACGTAACAAAAATTTTGTCAGAAATGGAATTGCTTGTTGAAAGAACATAACTAGAGGTATGGAGGAACTCATGAAGAAACTTTTGAAAAGTCTCGCCGCCCAGATGAGCGGTTAATAAATTGGATTGACTGAAGAAACGAAAGAGATGAAGGACAGCTTATGTGAGGAAATTAATTCCACCCAAGAAAAAGTCTAAACTGTGTAGAAAGAGGTGATGACCATGAAAAAAGTAATAGAAGATTAATTTTCAGTGATAGAAAACTGAATAGATGGAATGGAAGTTAAAGTTATGAAGATAGAAGTTAGTGTTATGAGGATAAAACACAACATTGAAGAGAACATTGGTCAAAAGAAAGGTTCGATTGTGAACTAAAATGAAGATTTTCTAAAATAGATTTTAAATTAAAAGAGATTGGCGAAAAATTTTGAGAGAAAAATGGAAGAAGATTACAACAGGAAAACGAAAAGAAATTTGGAGAAGAAGCTTCAAAAAGTTTTGGCAGTGGATTGCATAAGAAAATTAAGAGTTTGGAAGAGAAGTTAGAATTGATGCTTTATGCAGATGTAACAAAAATTGAAAGAATGCAGAATCTACAGTCAATAAAGCTTTACACCTATGAAAGACAAATTATCTTATAAATTTATAGGACACAATTTTCCTTCGTAACTAAAGATAATTAATGGGACTCTGCTGCTAAGGCTATGCATTTAGCAGCATCATTACGGGGCCATGCGGCTTTCATCCATGAAACAAACTCTTTTAAAGAAATAGAGGTATGATTTCAAGTCTCTTATAAGCACACTGGAGATGCGTTTTAGAGAAAAGGGCTCGACAGAATATACTCGATACAGTTAAAGTCCAGTTATCAAAGAATGGTAAATATTTAAAATATTTTGGATCAAATATTCAGAGACTGTCACACTTCGTTTTCTCAGATTGCCATGCTGAGAATTGTGATGATTTGGCATTCCAATATTTCATCGATACCGAGCGAAATCTAGAAACTCAAAAAGCCCTTGCACTCGTCTATGCCAAGGGTTTTGAACCAGCCTTGGAGTATGTACCAATAATTTTGGCAGCCCAACAAAGCTTCCGTAAAAACTACCACAGTGCAGTTTCTCTAAATGATTCCCAAGTTGGTCTAAAGAAAATAAAGAGAAATTTCGTAGACCTCACTAGGAGACTACGCAGTTTCAAAAGTAATAAAGAAGCTGCACTAAATCCGAAGATTAAGTGCTGGTCCTGTAGAAGAAATGGACATACCATAAAAAAAAAAAAAAAAAAAAAAAAAAAAAAAAAAAAAAAAAGCCGAATGCGACGAAGTAATGAAAATAACCAAAAGCCATATTTTGCGGTGCTTCATGTTTCCTCTGGCTTCGTGAGAGTGTAGCGTATCTGGATTTCATTTCAGACCATATATTCCATGTGATTCTTGCATGGCTATCGTATTCCTACATACCTATAGACCTTTGATTAAGAGTTCTCAATCATCTTTATATATAGTGATTTTACTAATAATATAAAAAAAAGACACTTTTGTACGATTCCATGTTTTTGTTGTTCCATGTTTATTAACAATAATAGATAAAACTGATGCAGTTCAGTTAAAATTTACTTTTTAATGTCCGTTAAAAATAAGGATCTTTTTTCCCCCCCTAGGATAGAGGAGTTTCCTTTGAAAGGGAATAGCAAACTACTGCATCCGTGACAGTAAGTATTATTTTCAAATATTGTTTTATTTACTAATAATCTGTTATGGGATTTATTTTATCAAAGATTTTTTATAAAAATATTCGAAAGGAAAGATTTCTTTATTATTATTTTTTTTTCCCTTATATCTACGAAATGGATTTTTTCTATAAATTTCGTAAAAATATTGATGACTTAAAAAAAAAAAAAAAAAAAAACCTAAAAAATATTATATATATATATATATTTGTTTCTTAAGAAGGTGTAAGAAAGTGTAAGAATTTGTGTTTATAATTTTTAATTGATTTTTATCCCTATGTTATAATCTTCCAGTTTATTATTATTATTATCATTATTTTGACAGAGTAAAATTAAAAGTTAAACTATGTAAAAAAGGATATTTTTTGGAATAAATGATTTATTATTATACAATAACTAAGAGCTTCTACTCAAAATGTGATGTATAATGGAATAAGATGAATTTCTTTCTTTCTTTTTTCTTTTTCCTTTTTTTTTTTCCTACACAACCAGTGTTTAAGACATTCATTTCTTAATACCGTTAGCCGAAAAGTAACATTTTTTCCTCCGGTAGTGCTTGTTGAACAGTCGTCAGGAGTTTTCTATAGTTTTCTCCAAAACTTGCTAAAATCTATCTTATTCGTTGAAATACATTCTCTCTGTCTTAATTTCTTTTTTTTTTAAATTTGCATTTACATTCAGACTAAATTATGTGTTTCATTTTTTATTTATATCAGAACTTGATATATATATATACACACTCCTTCTCATATTTATAAGGACACTGTATATTTTGAAATAACTAATGTAAAAATAATTGTGAGCAAGATTATACTAAATGCACTTAATATATCTAGTATTCTAAAATCCAAAACTGCTATAATATTTTTAATATGAAAAAACATTAATAAAAAATAATGCAAAGTATTCTTTTTTCCACGTTTTTAGATGTTCATAATTATTGGGACAATCAAGATTTTTTCGTTTTATTTAACTTACAAGTGAATAAATTACAGTTGACATGCGAATTCGTTAACTACTGGGTTAGATTAATTCATATATAAGCCTTCAACCTTTCTTGGACGGACATTACTGATAATTCCTCGAAAAAAGAACGTTTATGTAGTGAAGTATGATAAATGTGTTTTTTAAGTGGAAGGATAATTTCAATACACCGAATTTTAATTAAATTCCAAGATCTAAAATTGCTGAAGGAAATGGGATCAAACGTTGAATTGCTGGTTCGATAGGAGAGAAATCTGAGGCAAAATCAGAGTTGTTTCACAGAGATCAAAGACTCATAATTCCTCTTACTGTTCTACTCTTAATGACTTGTGCTGAATTTGCTCGTAATTTTTAACGAAAGGTTGGGGTCCCCATTTATGCATGTTTAAAATAATTAATAATATGTTAAAATGAATAAAAAACCTATAATAATCAATAAGCACTTGATGGGGGAAAGAACGTGTGTGTTAAAGTTGAATAAAGACAATATTAAATGGTAAAAATTTTGCATTTTCGGATGAAAAACATTTTATTCTTGATGCCTAAAAGTTTAAAAAACCTTAACTTATCATATTAGAAAAGTGCATGGAAGTGGAAAGAAATTTTAAATAGTTTAAATGTATTCAGAATATCATCTATGATGTATGAAATGGTATTGAAACTGAATATTAAAGAAAATATATATGTATATACCAGAGAGAATGTTTGACTGTTTCACCTTAAAAAGAAATCCCAAAAAATATTAATTTAAAGAATAATTGAGAAAACAATACTAAGATTCGAGCTGTCCTTATAATTGCGAAAACCTAAAAAATCATATTTTTTGACCGTATTTAAAGCTTTTTAAGACAGAAAAACGATAAAACTTTTTAAATATCATCTATTAATGAAATTCAAATTAATAAAAAATATATTTGTTTAAATAATAGTGTTCAGTGTTTAGTTAATATAGAAAAACGATTGTCCTTATAATTATGAGAAGGAGTGTATGTATGTATGCATGTATGTGTGTGTGTGACAGGCAGTTTATATCCTAAAACGATTTTTTTTTTGTCACTCTATTAATCAGGTATTACTTTTAAATATTTTTACTTCCATCACCCGACTACCGTAGGTAATGAAAGTTTTGCATTCGGTCCGAAAATTCGATGTCGAATTTTCACTGATTTACACGTTCTATAGCCTGCTGACTCCATAATGGTAGCTTTTGACAATTGATCAGTGTGTATGTATGTGTGTATGTATGTGGAGAATCTTCTGACTATCATATGTGTGAAACTAATAAAGACAGAACTACGAAAATTCAGAATCAAGATAGGGTAGGTGTACAAATAAATTTTCCAAATTTTGGTGAAAATTGGAAATTGGGAGTGGGACCGTATGTCCGTATCTCAAAAACGGTTCTAACGATTTTCTTCAAATTTGTCATATAGACACTATATTAGACGTCCTTTTGAATGATATAGTTGGTTTGTTCATGAAAATTGATAGTCGCCCTGTATAAATACGTCAATTTCAGGCCTCGCAAGTGCGTTCCTTTAAAAATGGCTGCATAAAATCTTTTTTTTTTTTTAACTCGCAATATTAATTCCTTTTTAAATATCGTTTTGTATGTAATTATTGTTTTCCGGTTAATAATTGAGTATGCCATGTTTTGTTAAAAGTCGGTATCTCAAAATTGGCTCTAAAGTTTTTTTTTTTAAATTGTTATATAAATGCATTTTAGATATCCTCTCTCATGTATTACTGGGGTATTACAGAAACATTAACAGTCATCCTGATTAGGTTGGTCAGTTTTAGTTCTTGGAAATTGATGTCACAAAAAGTAACTCTATTTTATTTTTTTTTATTTTTTTATTATTTTTTTTAACTCGCTATGTAAACTCTGTTTTACATGTCTTTATATATATATTCAGCTTTCTCTAGGAAATTTCTTAGATGTCTACGTCGTTAGGTCAATATTTTGTCTTCTGATCACATTATTTCGAAAAAATGCGTATAATACACGCAATAGTGGGTAATGGAAGTCGTGCGGTTGTTTCACAACAGATTTCTTTTTTTAATCATAATAATAATATATACTTATTTACAATAATATATATATATATATATAGATAGATAGATAGATATAGATAGATAGATAGATAGATAAATAAATAATCGAAATTTTAAAAATATTTATATATCCTTTTTTTTTTCTTTCGTTTTCGTCTAAATATGATCGTGAAGTGAAAAAATGTTCATATCATATATACTCGTTTAAGAAGTTATCTTAATTTCCGTACAGTTGGAATTTTTTTTTTTTTTTTTTTTTTTTTTTTTTTTCAATTTTCCCTTCTTTTCTTCTTCTTCTTTTTTCTTTTCCCTTTCTTTATTTTCTTACTAATGCATAGCTTACCAAAAAATGTGAATGAATAAACAAAAATATATGAGTAATAAAAAAAAAAAAAAAAGTCTTACACTTATTTCACAACCTAAATCGACCTTCAACGCAATGAAACTTCATCGCTTCATCTGCATAATCATTTAACAGACGGCGATGTTTCTTAGGGGGAATAGCTCCTGAATATAAATAAACTTTTTTACAATGGTACCCATATACCAGGAGCGTTAAAAGAAAAGAAAAAAAAAAAGAAAGAAAGAAAGATGAAGTGTAATGTAATTACGAAGATAATAAAAAAAGATCGATGAATAAATATACACGGAATTTTTGAAAGACTAAACATTAGTGGATTTAAATTAAATAATTTTATAGTAGTAATTTTTACAGATTAAATTATATCAAACATTTCAAAATTAATTTCAGTTGTGTATATATAAAATCATAAATAAATTACGAGTAAAATTAAAACCAGATATTATATTTTCTGTTACCTATTACTAATCGTAAGCTTTAAGAAATATATCGCCTTATATATTCATTTTTTTTTTTTCTTTTAAGCTTCAAAGTTTTGAAAACAAATTTAAGGATAATATGAAACTTTTCCTATATTTCTTCAATAGTTGTTTTGGGAAAATAATAATCATTTTGAAATCAAGTTTATTCAAAATTTAATAAATTACATAGAAATTTCATATTACTATTTATAAAATGTAAGAAATGAGAAATAAAAATAAAATAAAATAAAAAAATAAAGAGAAAATAATTTCCTTTTTACATCAAGAAGAAAGGTCAAATAAAAATATTGCAAAAAAGGCATTTTGACTATTGTAAATGTAATCTGCTGTTTTATAATTTTACTGTAATATTTTACATTAATAATAATAAATATAACGAGATATTTACGTATTTCTGTTCTAATCTATGTTTACTGAGATATCTATGTATATGACACTATTATGAAGAGAATCTAAAAATGCACACTAATTAAAAATAAACAGGAACGAATGGATATCTCTGTAATTCTGCATACTTATTTTGATTTATTAAAAAGGAATGCATGTAATCAGTTAAATATAAGACGATACAAAGCAAAAAAATAAATTAAATTAAAAATTAAATAATTAAATAAAAGTATATATCTACATTAACAAAATCAGTCTTTTGTCTGTAAATTTCTCCGAATTACAACATTTTGCGATATCTTCGCGTTTCATACACCATGAAAGCCAAAAATGACTTCAGAAAATTTTGTCTGTGTGTGTGTGTCATCGTGTCTGTATGTCTGTAACGCTATTTTTGTCCAGGTATCACGTGAGTACGGCTGGACGGAATTCATTGGTGCGTGGCAGAAATTTAAATCTTTACCCAACTTAAAATTATATCTATCAACTTTTTCGAAAATTCCCCCCCCCCGATCCCCCAAAACACGTTTGTGAGCATAACTCAGCTCCAAATTACTCCATAGTAAAGAAATTGCACATGGGGAGACTAGACATAAGTACAAATAAAACACTATCTGCGATTTAGAAACTTTCGATTTTTAAGGGAAGGGAGAGGAGAAAATCGATTTTTGGCGGGAAATTTCTCAAAATCTGAATTTTTCAGTAGAATTCTGCCAAAAATGGAACGATGATGTTTAAAAAGCTATACGACTTTCTTGGGATATTTCCAACAATACCTTTTTGTTTTTTTGTGATTTGCATCTTTTTTTTTTTGGGGGGGGGAGGGGGGTGTTACGAGGGGGCAAAATCATGACACTCATTTAGCACTAAATTTGTCCTGAGAAATCTATGGGAACTGCGGACACGAATTTCGGTGCTTGGATTGTTTATATGTATTCGACACCTAAAGTAACGGGATTTATCGAAGATACCCCGTTCCCCCATTGGGGGAGGACAGAAGGTAAAACACCTTTGTGAGAATATTGCAGCTCCAAATTACTTCACAATGAAGAAATTGCACACGGGGAGACTAGCTACACATGAGTACAAATAAATCATAATTTTTTATTTAGGAAATTTCGATTTTTAAGTGGAGGGAGGGGGCAAATTGATTTCTGCGGAAAATTTTGTAAATTCCAGATATTTGAATAGAACAAATATGTTGAAAAAAATCATGCGTCTTCTTTAGGATATTTCCAAAACGCGTTTTTGATTTTTTATGATATGCCATTTTTACTTTCTTCTATATGTAATATAGAGAAAGTATTGGATTCGCGAAAATTTTCGACCTCCGTTTTTTGACGGATCTACACGTTTTGGGATGTCCTGAACAGGAGTTGATAGTTTTTAGAAAAAGTCTGTCTGTGTGTCTGTGGTTTCCTGTTTTCCCCGTATCTCACGAACCAATAAATGAAATTCAACCAAACTTGGTATACAGTTGGACCCTGGCGGGGCATTGTGCTGATTAGATTTGGGGATCAATAGCCCAGCAGGTGACGCTGAGATCGCATTTTATGTAAATTTTTAACATGGCAGTATAGGACAAATTTTCGTATTTTTCCCCGTATCTCACGAACCAATGAATGAAATTCAACCAAACTTGGTATATAGTTGGAACCTGACGGGACATGGTGCTGATTAGATTTGGGGATGAATCGTCCAGCAGGTGGCGCTGTGATCGCAAAATTTCGTATTTTTCACCGTATATCACGAACCGATGAATGAAATTGAACCAAACTTTGTATATAGTTGGACCCTGACATGGAATGGTGCTGATTAGATTTTGGGGGCATCGGTTCCCCCGGGGGGGGGGGCAAAGTTTCAAGATGGGTGTCTTTCGAAAGGTCTCGTCAATACCTTTAAAACGAATGGTTGAACCATAATTCTGTGATAATTTAAAACAAAGTTATCGATTTTTTTTACTTTTAACAAAAAAAGAAAAAATAAATAAATGTAATTTTTTTTTTTTTTTTTTTTTTTTTTTTTAATATTGTTACTGATTGAATATGTACTGCTTTTAACAAAAAAAAATTAGAAAAAAAATCGTACTTTTTTTTTTAAATATTTTTACTGATTGAATATGTATAGGAAAATATAGAAGAAAGTCTTGTGGTGGCCACAACATACTAGTTTAGGGGTAAAGAGGGGAAATTTCTGAGAAATTGGGAATTCTTGGGAAATTTCTGAGAGCTGCGGTCACAAAATTTGGTGTTTGGATTGCGACTCCTAAAGTAACCGGATTTATCGAAATCCCCCCCCCCCTCCTTTTTCTCCTGTGAATATGCAGGAAGCAAAAAAACGTTTCAAGCATAATTTGGTCCCAAATTACTTCACGATGAAGAAATCGCACATGTGGAGACTGTACTTGTGTATAAATAAAGCATGTCAGCAATTCCGGATTTTTTAGTAGAGCTCTACTAAAAAGGGTACAAAGGTATTGAAAAAAGGCATGTGTCTTAGGATATTTTCAAAACCACATTTTCGTTTTTTTATGATTTTCGCCCTTTTTGTTTGAGGGGGGATGTTACGAAGGAGCAAGTTTGAGACCCCCTTTTTACCGCTAAATTTGTCTTGGGAAATCTATGGGATCTACGGTCATGAAAATTGGTACGCAAATTGTTTTTATGTATCCTACACATATTGTAACGGGATTTGACGAAATTCCGATTTAACACCCTCCCCCCCCCCACACACACACAGTGGGGTCGAGGCGTGATAAACACGTGTAAAAACATGTTTTTTTCCGTTTGAATTCGCTTTAAAATATCTTAGAATGGCGAATTTTGGTGTGTGGATGTTCATTAAGTGTACGCAATATGTACTTTGGTGAGATTTCGCAAAACTTCGAACTTACCCGTCGGGGTAGGGGAAGCAAGAAACGGTTAAGCTGCTACCGAAGGCAGTGTGGACCCGGACTCCTCACGTTGCGATCGGGGAAAATCCCCTACCGAACACAGCGGGAACTTTAACTTAGGTTGTTAATAATGATATGGGATTTTGACAACTCATTTAAGTATAGTGCCCAGCGAAGCGGGCAAAGCCTGCTAGTATATATATATATATATATTTCATTATACAAAACAACAAGAAAAAACGAAAAAATAAAAAATAAAACCGCCAGCTTATTTTTTAATTAGAGTAAGGTTATTCTAAAACTTATTAGTGGAAATATTTGGAGATCAAAGCACAATGTAATGGTAGAGGATCGCAACACCAGTTCTGAACATTGTTCGAACCTATGCAATAATAAAAAAAATTATTTTCAGTGTTTAAATACAGGGTGTATTGCTATCGGTGCGACAAAGTTGCAGGAGATGTAAGGGGCACAAATATTATTCGGAATGAGATAGCAACGCAGGGTCGGAAATGCAATCCTAATGAGATAGGGGGGTTGTTAAGGGGTATAACCATACAACCACAGTTGTTCTGTATCCACCCATTCATTACCCCCATAAAGCCGGCAGATTTTTTGATTGGACAAACCAAAGATAGTATCCCCCGTAAATCCAGTGCATTTTCTTATAGGATACGCATGCGCAGTCAACGCATGTGCAGTTTCACGCGGGAGAATGAGATAGGTGTTACATTTTGCCGCCATTACATTCCAAGATAAAATGTAGAAGGTTGCCGAACGCTTTCTTTTCGAAAATCTAAAAAGTTCATAGGTAAAGAAAGTGTTTTAAATTTTATTTTGGTTTTGTTCAGCTCACATAAACGCAAATTCACTACATTGTGATTAATAAAATTTGACCTTGTGTTAGTCTTGAAAACTAAGCGACGTAAAATTTACGCGTTCGTATTGAAAGTTTTAAATATTACAATTTCAGTATGTTGAGGAGACCTAATCAGAGAACATGTTTTAACTGTCTGCAACAGAATTTTTGTCATCCACAGTGCGTCAGCTTATCATAAAATTTCTGGTTAGTTTAAGGATGTCAGTAGAAATCCAGAGGATGTTTACATTTTTCCTATAACTGAAATACATCTTTAGGATATCTACAGGTATGATATTTTGAAATTCAGAAGGCATCCTAAAAATGACAAAAAGACAACTGACAACTTCTGTTATCCAGAGGATATGGCATTATCTTGGAAATGGCATTCTCCTTTTTAAGAGTTAATTGTGCTGCCTGGGGAATTGTTAGGAAACTCATTACTTATTTTTAGCTTTTGGCCTTAAAATGTCATTTCACGATCACCATGTATTCATAGATTTCATCCTAGCACTTCTGTGAATAGCTGATGATAGCTGTCTTATGATAGCCCTTAACACCTTAACTATCGTGTACGTAAAATACCGAGATTTGATCGATCCCCTTGTTTGCTGTTTTCTTGATACCAGAAAGCACCAATCAGCCTCATACTATTTAAAGTGTCTTAAAAAGTATCAGATGAATGAAAATGCCTATCATCCCTATGCTTATTTCAACACAATAAAAATTGGAACCGTTTGAGTGTCTCTGTAAACGAGTATAAATAGGTTCAAAGATCCCTTATAGCATTAGGATCGCATTTCCTACACAGCATTGCTACGCGATTCTTAATTTTCTATGTACCCGCCATATCCTATAAGTTTAATGCACCGGTAGCGAATCATTCTATATAAAAGTATCTAAAATTGGTACAAGGTTCACTGCCAGTACACTTACCTTAATTGGCATTTGAATTTTGTGCTACAAAACAATATTTCGGTATGATATTTAAATATAATATACAAAAATTCATGTTTCTTAAGACTACACATTTTTTCACTCAAATACCGAGTGCCAGTCGTGCAGTGACATCAGGTTTTGATGGCATATATTAATGCAATATAAGCGTGTCATTTGAATATTAAATGACTGTTTTTTTCTTATTTATGTACACATATTTTCATTATGTTTTCTAATATTACTAAAATTTCGTAATTATCTGTATTTTTTTTTTCTGGAAAAAAGCATGTATATGGGCCCTAATCTCTAATTTCTATTTCCATATTACCCGACTACCGTAAGTAATGGGAATATTGTATTAGGTTCAAAAATTCAAAATTCAGTTTTTGCCAGATTTGCATGTTTCAAGATCTCCTAAGTCCAAAAGTATAGTTTTTGGCAACTGGTCTGTGTGTGTGTATGTATATGGGGAATCTTCTTACTATCATATCTCCAAAACTACTAAAGATAGAACTACAAAACTTCAGAATTAAGACAGGACTGATGTGGAAATGGTTTTTTCAACTTTTTGTGAAAATTGGAAAACCGGAAGTGGGACATCAGAAACCAGAAATGGGACCGTAAGTCCGTATCTCAAAAGCGGCTTTAACAATTTTCTTCAAAGTTGTTATATAAACACTCTATTAGATATCCTTTCGTATAATATAATTCGTTAGTCCAGGAAAATTAATAGGCGTCCTGTATAATCAGCTCAATTTGAGCTCTCGCAAGTGCTGTCCTTTAAAAACGGTTGTACGGATTTTTTTCACACTCGCTACATTAAACTCCCTTTAGATATTCTTTTGTATGTAATTGTTGTTTTCCAGTCAACAATTGAGTATGAGGACTTTTCATAAAAGTCTCTATCTCAAAAACGGCTCTAACGATTTTTTTTTAATTTGTTACATAAACCCATTTTAGATATTCTTTCTCAGGTATTACGCGGTTAATTCGCTGAAGTTAATAATTATCCTGATAAGTATGTCAGTTTTAGATCACAGAAATTATAGTGTTTCAAAAAATGGATCTATCCAAACTATCTAAATGTTTTATATGTATTTATTAACTCGTGTATCAGCTTTCTATCACCGGAAATTTTTTAGGTGTCATCGTTTTTAGGTTAATTTTATATGTTCTGATCATATTATCTTCCAAAAGCGCATATAATATTTATAGTAGTGGGTAAATGAAGTTGTGTGATTTTTTTCGCACCGGGCTTTTTTAAAACTTAACCTACGCGACAAGGCATTCTTTAAAATAATAATAATAATAAAATAAAATAAAAAAATCTTTACGTTACGTTTTTATGCACATGCATTTTGATCCAATACATATTTACCTTCCTCTGTTTTTCTTAGAACTAAAGAATTAACTCATCTATACTCACCCATCTCTCAAATGATTTTCTTTAATAATTTGAGAGATGGGATAGTAAAAAAAAGTTTTTTCTTATACAGAAAACAAACTTTTTTTTTTTTTTTTTTTTTACATAGACATGTAACTAACATAATGCAATAATCAAAATAATAACAATCTCTAAATATGTGTTTAAATGAAGTAATTATATTAATATATATATATATATATATATATATATATATATATATGGAAACAAATGATGGAGAACCTTTGCTAACAAACTCAACCACAATAATTTAAAGATAAATTTACTGTCAAACTTAGGTTCTATTAGGTACTCTTAATAAAATAATATTATCTTTGTTATTTTTTATGATAAAACAAATTGTTTCTTTTAGATTCAATTATTTATTTAATTAGTAGGAATAAATTAAATTGTTACTTTACCGATTCCGATATAAGTAATAAATATTGAACTATTTATTCAGAAATATATATATATATATATATATATATATATATATATATATACATATATATTATTATTATTATTATTATTATTATTATTATTATTGAGAGAATAACGACATTCACCTAATTTCAGTATAAAAAGTCATTATGTTTTGTTCAATTATTATGATACATTTCATTTTTGATGTGAAATTGTTAATATATATATATATCTTGAGAGGATGGAATATAAGTGTACATACATTAACTTTAGACTCACTTTTACCAGTATTTTCTATAAATGGTAGATAGAAAAAAAAGATAATTGCCTTTGTAACTTAATATCATTTTATCCATGAATAATGGCACGTATTGTTAACGACCATGCATTTTATTTTGATACACATTATGTTATATACATATATATATATATATATATATATATATATATAATTTTGTTTTGTTCTTTTGAATTAAAGAACGAATGTATGTTCAAAATGAATTTAAATTTTTAGCAAAGTATTGATATTTTATGTTTATAGAAATGCAACGCTGTTTTCATTACGACTTATTTTAACTTAGTTTAATAAAAATATTTTTTATGGAAAATTTTATTTTCTCCCCTAAGATATGAAGATATAATTCATTTTGCATAATATAATTCTTTTGTTATTTTTTTTAATTTGTATATCACCAGGTTCCATTTTCTATGATAGTATTAAATTATTAATACATTTATTTATGTATTTTTTTTTTATTTGATAGTCACTTTCTAGTGTTGTATTTTGTCTTTTTAAATCTTTTAAAAACTTAATTTATTTAGTTTATTAAAACATAAAAAATTTGTAAAAGTACATTTTGTATGCATTTCATTTTAAATATTGAAATATATATATATATATATATATATGTTTTTTGTTTTGGGTCACTATCTTTTAAACCAAAATACAAACAAAAATCTATTATAGAAAGTAAAAATTGAAATCTTTTGCATATATATATATATATATATATATATATATATTTTTAATTGTGATATATGCATTTTTTTTTCAACGCATAATTTCGTTAAAAAAAATTATATAAAGTTTTCTATGAGAATTTGTAACAATATTGCTAATATGGCTGAACAAATATTTAATTTTAGATACGGAAAAAAAAGAAATCATTACAAATTGTTAAACATTTTTACAAAATAAAAATAGATTAAACATCTATTTACATATTCAATTTAACATTGTTTTTCTATTTGTCTGTTTGAAAAATAAAATATTGTTCATTTCTTTAAAAAAAAAAAAAAAATTAAAAAAAAGATTTTATTGCTAAAAAGTAATTAAAGATACGTGAAAACAGAAAATTGGTATCCTTCTTAATATATCAAACTGTAGTTAAATGCATAAATAAAAATTACATAATTTGGATAAAAATTACCCGTTTGAAACTTGGAAAGGATTTTTTTTTTAAATATACATATATCAGGTTAAGTAAGCATGTAATGTCTGACATGGTATGAGTATTGGACAAGACTGGCATATATGATATTATTGCAAAAGCGTTTCATTTAGACGTTCGTTATGTATTGCTCTAAATACAATTTAGATTTATACACTGTGATTAAAATGTTCCCAATAAAATCGTTATTTTCTTATGCAGCTTCTCAGTTTCTGATAGAAGTTTATGTTTTTTCCAATCCTTTAATACATAATATTACAGAAATTACATTTTATTTACTAAGCATATACTTCGATTCGGTTCAGATTTTTCTGATAAATTTTGAATGTGTCCGGTATTTAACTAAAAAGAGGATCACAGAAAAAAAAATGTTTCATTAAAACAACAAAAATTTTTGTAGATCAATAACACTTGCTGATATAGCGCCAGCAAAAATTTTGTTAACTAGAACCAAATTATTTTGTTGTTTTAACTTAACAATTTCCTTTATTAAGCCAAAATTTGTTTAAATAAACAATATTTTTTGTTCATTTAAGCAAATAATTTTGTTGATTCAACACATCGTTCGATTATTGGCTATTTACAGAGAAATCTAAGACGTAGATTGTCGGACTAACCACCAACATTCACTCTTTCTCCAATCCCAGTCTCCAATCCCCCGATCGAAAAGCACGTTAATTTAATTAAATGCGCATAATTATTCTTGAAATACTAATAATGAAAAAAAAAATCAGTCACCAAAATTAATTGTTGTTGTTTTTTTTTTTTTTTTTTGCCCACATGTGCGCTGCTGGCACATTTTAAACTCTCCGTAAATAATGTTGAATGTAATAATGACTGATTTTATTTTTGTAGAATAATGTGAATAAAAAACATTGAGGTATCGAATCTGTTGTTGCCAAATTCTTTAGAATGAAGAACAGTGCACATACAAAAAAGTATATGCTTCTAAAGAGTTTAGTCTTGATAATGTTACCTTATATGTTTCTACATACAAAAAAATAAAAATAAATAAATAAATAAATAAAAAATACTGCCTGATTACTCCAACAAAGTACTTTTAAGTAATTTAATTTCTATTAAGTTCCTTGTTAAAACTCACTGTTTTAAAACCTCTCTAAACTTTTACATTCTACATTTCAGAAAAATTAATATTAAAATTCTTTTATAATAATAAAAATCTTAATTTTCACCGTAAACGTTTGACACATCAAACAATATTTCCCCATAAATATAGCGAGCATAATTTTTGCATCTTTACCTGTAAACATATCAATTGCAGTCATTTTAGAAGTATATCTCAAGAGAATAAAGTGTTTCACTTAAACACAAAATATGATTATGATTTATACTCAATATCACAAGAGAAGATAATTGTTACCCAGATCCAATCTCTTTTAATTTAAGTAATAGCACTCAAAGTTCCTGTTGAAAGCTAAACTATAGTCAAGAACTTTCTTAGCGTTAAATTTACTTAACGTAATTATACCGAATCATCCAAAATTTATCGAACAGCTCATGAGTGGTTAACAATTTTAGAAATCCAGTCATTTAAACGGTCACCTTACTACTATGCAAATTAATAAGCAATAATTTTATTGCTGCTGTTTGTGCATATATTTTAATTTGCTAGGGTTTGTTGAAAACTCTTTTACAATTAAGGAAATAATACGTAGTTTTGATGATTAAAGTCTATACACATTTTGCAATAAAATTTTTAATTTAATCAGAAATGATTTTGTAAATACTTATTCTTAAAAATAATATGGTCTTAAACTTAGTCGTTTTTTTATCCCCTGCCAGCACTTCAGAAATTCCTTTAATCTTTATTTTAAGTAAAAAAGTAAAACACATCTAAGGTAATTAAAATTTCTTGTAAATACATAAAAATATTTCGAAATACACGTTTTGAAAAAATGTATATTTTTTCATCAGGTGCTTACAAAGACATGTATTGCCCCTCTGTGAAAAAAATCATGTTATTTACAGCAAGTTTCTAGCACCAAAAATGGCAAAAAATATCGTATACAACGAAGAAATACTTTCGTAACGTGACGCTACAACGTGTGCAACGTAACGTTCAAACACGTTTTGATATGTCCCATGCAGCTGTCGGACATAAGTTTGAACATCAGAAATAATAATAAAGGAATCTTGCGAATTGTTTTTTTTTTTTTTATCTACTCCTTATTTACCACAGTTTTTTTTTTATAAAAGTAGAAATCAAGAAGGCAATTAAATAATTGTCTCTTTGCTAGAAGAATAAACAAACAAATGAATTCGAGAACAGTAAAAAATATACAAGCTGTAAAAGAACAGAAGAAATCTAAACATATCAATCTAGTTTATGCTAGAAGAATAAACAAACAAATGAATTCGAGAACAGTAAAAAATATACAGGCTGTAAAAGAACAGAAGAAATATAAACATATCAATCTTGTGGAAATCCGTATAAGACATATTGTTTGGTAAAAACCCGAAAACGTAAGATGAAAAAGAATGCTTAAACAGTTCATTCGATTAGTAAGTTTTTTCTACCTTCAGTAAGTTTAGTACAAGTATATATTAAATGTTCCATGTATTGCACATCTCCAAAGTTTCAGGACGGTATGAATAACAAGAAACTTTTGAGATCACACCTAAAATTTTCATGTCCCCTAAGAAATTTAGTAATCACAAAATTACAGTAAAAATATCCATTCTAAAATCTATATATTACCTATCACAATATTCCTAATTTATATCTAATACCTATACATTTTATATATAATTGAAATTCTGTCCAAATACGTAAGATAAAATAATATTTCACACGATAATAAAAATCATATATATATAAATAAATAGTTTAGTATATTTATAATTTACATTGTTAAATGATATCAAAGAATGATATTAAAGAAAATTTTATAAATATCAGTGCAACACACATTATGCTTTATAAGAGGGAGAATTTATAAGAAACTGAACAAAACATAGAATTTTTTCCGTCTGTTACACTACATTTCGCTGTAATCTATAGGGAAGTAGCAAATTCTGTTCCACGATTCTTCTTCTTTGCCTTTGATTTAAATATGTTTCGTGCATATTTTGACCATGTCAGTTCACTTCCATGTTTATCTTTTTACAATTAGGATTCTGCGTAAATTTTACATGTACTTTTTTTCATTTTTTATTTTTACAATTGTCTTTCCCCGTGTAAAAATGTAGTGGTGAGTTCAGGGTATACGTATAAGTGCGGTTTACATTTTTATCTCCTGCTCTAGATAAGACTGAGTTTAAAACAGAAAATAATTATCTAAAAAAATATTCATATCTTTAACTAATTTCATTCGATAGCAATATACATGTCCAATAGAAAGTATCACTGCATTATCAGCAAAAGAAATTAAATATAATAAAAATATTTAAAGATAATTTTCACAAATTAAAAAACTTAGAGGCAAGTTTAATATATATGTGGCAGCTTTTAAACACATGATGTTGATTTTGCTTTGTTCTAGTTGTTGTTATAATTTGTAATTATAGTTTGAGAGTATTATTGTACGAAAATATATATGGCGATTATTCCAATTCATATACTTTTCTTTTTCATTCAAATGAAATATGATATAGGCACATAACGATGAATTTTTTAGTTGAAGTTAATCTCGTCTTGATTACATTTAAAAGCAATTATTTCCAATCTCTTTTTAAAATCTTTAAACAAAAGTTTTATACAAATATATCAAGTATTCCTTTTTTTTTTTTTTTTTTTTTTTTTTTTTACTAGATATATTGTAATATATTATTTTTATGCCTTAAATTCCTTAAAGTTATGCCTTTAATCCAACCAAAATCAAAAACAAAAACTAGGCTAATCCTTATAGCTTTACGTGAAAGAAAAAATATATGCAATTATTTTCTCTTTTCTATTTCTTGTGTCATTGAACCCAACTTACAGGTGCTATTGAAAGCTCAGATAGCAACATTTGTTTTGTAAATGAGTTTATTCTAAGCATAATAGCTCAAGCAATTTTTTGCCCTTATAAATATTGCGTTTTCTATTTTTTTTTTCCTTTCGTCATTTTAGTGATGTAAGTTTTATTAGTAGAACGTTTAAGTCAAATGTGTTTAATATTTAGTATGAGGAAATTAATATTAATTTTAAATTTATTGAAAATAAATTATTAATAAATTACTAATACCTGTAATATAATGCTAAAGAGGATTTAATAAAAAAGTATTTATCAGTTTTCAAAGTACAGCTTTAATACATTACAACCCCTGGGTGATTTTTAAGTGTTAGTGTCGATTTTAGCTATGGAAAATTTGTTTGTTTTTATTTTTATTTATTTATTCTGCATAATTTATTTTTAAAAAATTACAGTGCTTATTTTAATTATACAATTTATAAGTGCACATTTTTGTTAATTTATAGCAATGTTTCATGTACTATTTATATTTTTAACGTACGTAATTTCTGTTACAGCTGGAATTTTGAATGTAATATTGTATCGTAATTTTGCGTATACCTGTGTATTATCGGTAATTGCACGCACCACGTATTGCACTTAAACTTAGAACACCAAAAGAAGCACATAGCACCTCTTAAAATGAACTTAGAGAATATATCAAGATATATAGCACTTTAATAAATGGGAATTGTTATGAATGACACTGTAAACAAATGATGAAGGCGTTTGCATTATATTCTGGATATAAGATGATTTTTTTACTTACTTAAAATACGTTTCTATTTAACTTATTTAGTACCATAAACGCAACACCAGAAATAATCGCGTTTAACAGTTAACTAAAAAAGTTTTTTTTTTTTTTTTTTTTTTTTTTTTGATCAAAAAAATTTGATCTGAAAAAAAGTTTTAAGTTTTAAAATGGATTTCAAACTTGAAACGTGAAGTTCAAGTGAAACAATCAACAAACGAAGAAAAACAAACTTCAAGTGAGAAGTTTTGAAAGTCTTCATATTTGAATGAGTTCAAATAAAAAAATGTTTTCCTAATAAAGTAATTACTTTTGTAGTTATGTGGAGTTTATTCTGTTTTATGCTCCCTCAAGAAAATTTCCGTAAACATTTATTTGTATTAATTCTATACTCTTATTCCACTGAAATTGTACAAGATAATAGTACAAGATAATAGTACCTGTATTTAGTAAGATAAGACTAATTTTAATAATTTTATTTTAAATAATTGTTAAATATGATCTAAACAAAGAGTATTACTGTTTGTATTTAGAAAAAAAAAAAAAAAAAAAAAAAAAAAAAACATTATTTCGAGATTTTGTGGTTAATGGGTTAAAATGTGATAACACAAAAATCGTTGCAAGTTTTCAGTGTGCCCGTACACGAAATATTTGTTTAATTTTTGTAACATATTTGTGTGATAGAGATTAAGAATGCCGAGCTTAGACATTCTTTTACACGCTTAAGAAATTTTAGTAAAATTCGGAGATTTGACCTTTAAAATATACGGTGAGCTCTCTTCTTTGAGTGAAAAGTCCTGTGCCCATTTTTCTAACAAAAACCTGTAAAATTCAGAGTTTTTACTGTTTACTAAAGATCCCTTCCTTTCTTCGAGAATAAAAAAAAAAGAAAGAAAGAAATCAAAAGAAAAGAAAAGAAACATGACAGCTATGTGGGCATAACTTCATTTTTACGGTCAGTGACTGCAAAATTTTTAACGGTCACCAACCGGCAAAATGTGTTAAATTTTTTTATAGTGTAATATTTGTTTTAAAGTTACGATGATAACAGTCATATAGACATACGCACACAAAAATAGAGACTAACCTCTAAAAACATCATTTTTCGATTCACAGAATCACAAAACTTATAATATATATCGATAATAAAATTGGAAATGTTCGGCCCTGAAAGAATATTTTCTCTATCATTATACGCGTACGGGGAAGTACGTTTCTTTCTCAGAAGTATTTTAATATAATTTTACTAAAAAGGATCAATTACTAAAAAAACATACATATATTATTAAAATTACAATTTTGAAATGTAAAAACAACATTTAAATTCGTTCTATTTGCTGATTAACTGATTTATAAGGTTTTAAAAAAATATCTTTTTGTATAAAACGTGTAAAAGAAAGAAGAAAGAAAATAGTAAAAAAAATCAATAGATTTTTGCAACACATTTGTTAATTGGTAAATATTTATACTCAAATGCCTTTAATTAATTATTATTTTGTCAAAAACATTGTTATTAAAAAATATATATCTATATATACCCTAGCATAAATTTATATAAAAATATTATAAGATAAATATAATTGATAAATATCTTCAAGAAGTTGGTAGCACAAATTGAATTCATATATAATACACGTAAATATATATGCATCATGTATTACTAAATACCCTAAATAGTTAAAAATATTACAAAATTTCTTATAAACTACAACAGAAAAAACAACATTTTATTATAATTATTATTATTAAAATTACTATATAATGATAAAATTATCACGACTTGAATTGCCATTATCATTCGAGATATTATTGTTCCTGTAACTACAATATACTGATATAAAAATAAAATGTAGCAAAATATTTAGTTGTTTTAAAACTTCATTATTTTGCGCACATTTCATGTTAGTGCAGTGCGAGTAATTAACGTGATTAAATAAGCTATTTTTAGCAGTTAATGACATGAAACTTGCGACTAACTACAAAGCTTTTAAAGTTACTTTAAATTTCTTAAAATAAAATTTTTGTGCCTGCAATTTATTTATTAACACACACATTAAAAATATTTTTGATGAAAAATTTATTGAAACATTAAATTTCCGAGAACTATAAAGTACAAAAATTCTTTCATCGTAATAATCCGTATAAAAAATTATCAAATTATCAAATTTAAAGAGCTTATATAAAGAAATTCCGATAAGGTTGAGTAATAGTGATAAAGTATTATAAAATATTTTCCTTTTGAAAACTTCACCAATTTAACATAGTCAAAAGCTGTTAAATATATATATTTTTTTCACAAACTATAAAAGTGTCTCGCTCACAGCTCCAAGAACAGAACAAGTAATTAACACGTTTTGAAGAAGATGATATTTACAGGCAGTTAATGACGTGAAATTTGAGATTCTCGATAACGCCTTTAAGGATATTTTAAAATTTTTATTTAAAAAAATGTTTTAGATTAAGTCTTCGTGTTTAAGATTAAATATGTGCATGGATATTATTTTTATTATTAGTTATATTTTATTAATAAAGCAACACTTTTAGACAAAATCTACGTATGGTTATAGTATCCAAAATAATGTCTAGAACTTTTTCTTTCTTTTTTTTTTTTTTTTTTTTTTGCGCCTTCAACTACAGAAGAAAAACTAATAAGCGACAAAATATAGAAAAAAAAGATTGTAAATACGTTAACTCTGTACCTAAGGTCGACAATTTTATATATAAACTTCAAAAAGAAGTTTTCTAATACTTGCATAGGTTTGAGCAAATTTTAGATTTAGTGTTAGAACCATCCATTATTAATTTCTAGAACTACAGATCTTTCCAGTCATCAATAGTGGAATACGATTAGTTTAACTAACAAAATCCGCATTTTCTGTCGTTTTTCTTGTAGTTTAGATTAAAGATTTTTTATTATTATTATTATTTACCCCTGTTTAGTTTTAACTCTTTTAATATAACATTTATTTTCCTATGAAAGAATTAGTACGCAGAATAATTTTGTTCTACCAAATAATAATTTTATTAATATACACTATTGTTACCACAAAATTCTATAATGAACAATAGCGAACAGTCTTTCAACTACTGGCTCATAGGCTCTTTGAGGCAATCTGGTAGTAAACACAAATTCGTATTTTCCAAAATTTCAAATATAAATTTATTTAACTCACAAGGAAGATCTCCATAGGCGCATACGCATAAAATTTTCAAAAAATTACACAATATTCTCCTTATGAAGTTATGTATGTTTATAAAAAAAGATTCCGGTGGAACCACTATATATCTTCCGTAAAAAAATATTGAAATTGACCGATTCTTGGTTATTTATCGCTGGTTGGCGACAGAATGAAAACTGCTGCAAAACGATTTTTGATAAATACTGATTACAGAAAAACGTTTTCCATACTCTTCATACTAAACTAGTTTAAGAAAATTTACTTTAGATACACTTTTATAACTACAATTTTGCCGTATATATTTATGAGTAATCTTAAGGATCAAATTACACAACCTTTAGTTTCACGTGAAATACTTAAACTAAGCTTAAGTTTTACTTGAGTTTTAAATATTATGTTTTAAAGTAAAATAACACGCACACTTATTTATATTGTATAATAAATTAAAAATAATAGTTTGGGAATAAAACAATGGTAAACTGCAATCACTTATCAGTGAGCTATTTTGTGTTTTCGAAGAACATAAATTTCATAACCAGTAATTTTGATTAAAATTTAAATTGATAAATATTATTTTTAACTTAGATTTAAGTTTTGAATTTCAGTATAGATTACACATTAATATTGAAAATTTACACCTTTTTTTAAAATTATAAATTACTTTTTGTTACATTGGTTAGACAAAATTTACCAAAAAAAATTTACATCTATATATACCGAATTAATTTAAATAAATTTGTATACATTTGTATACAAACATTTGTATACAACACATTTGTAAAAATACATTTGTATAACTGCATTTTTTGAACCGTGTATCTTTTATTAATTTATTCAAACTTTAAACTAAATTTTAATTGAAAATTATAAAGAATTAAAAATTTTAAGCTCCTAATGAGTTTAAATTATTGTCGCAGATTAGGAGGAAAGTGAACCAGGTCTTTGGTCTAGCAAAAATTCACAAAAACAAATATATTTGTAAAGATGCTTCATTAAAAGACGTAGTTCTATTCCCCCACCCCCCATTTCCAAGAAAAAAGTGTTCCTTTCACTACGATTAGTTACATTTTCTGTTTGTTTCTCTTAATGATGCAATTCACTTTTTTTTTGTACATATTTAAGCTTTTTTTGAACACTTTTTAAACTGCGACGCTTCAATTTCCAGAATTCACATTATGCCAATAATTTACAGCCTGTTTCTTATTACCCATCTTTTTTTTTTTTTTTTTTTTTTTTTTAAACAAATTTAAGAGACAATTCGGTAGTATACTCATTTTCATCGGAATTTTGCGATATTTACTTACATGAAATAATATGCATCATCAGGAATGTCTTCAAATTAATTCATAGCTTACACAGTCATTTTTTTTTTCAATATTTCTACAATGTGGTTTTTTTAATTTAATTTCTTCTGTATTATTTGTGAGCGTCAAAATCTTTTTCATGTATTGTTTATACAGCAACCAAACACGTTTTCCAAACTATATTTACTGTAACGCTATACAGGAAGGTTTGTTTTGCAAAAATTCTTAAATGCGTTGAAATTACTTGCATTTGAAGGGAAAGGATGTTGCTCGCCAAATCGTGTGAACTTTTTGTCTTTTTGCACCAAATATTCGAAGGTATTTTATTTTTTGTAGACTTTTTAGTGGGATTCCGCCGATAAATTTGACTGATCTTGCATTACCTATGTATGTAGTATCTCTGTAATTTTTTTTTCTCAATGTTCTGAGAATGCATTTTAAGGAGTCCTTGCTTGTCAGAATTTGATTGCAATGCTTTAATATATTCAAAAGAAAGTAAGTTTTCTATAAATTTTATAGAATGGTTAGCATTTGTTTGGAAAATAAACATAAGAATGCAAGTAAACAATCAAAAGAGAGACTGGCTATAGTCTTGGTATTAAAAAAAAATATCACACAAAATTTCTTTTCTTTTCTTTTTCTTTTTGCCTTCTTTCTTTAAATTAAGACTCGTTTTAAATAAAACAATTTGTTATTGAAACCATTAAAATTTTTAAAGATTTTTTTTTTCAATTATGATACAAGTTTATCACTTTTTTTTTATCTATTAATGAAACAGAAACTACCTTTTGTCAATGAAATATGCATTTTCAGTTAGTTCGTTTTTTACTTTATTTATCTAAAGAATTTCAGGATTTTTCGCTCATGAAACAGAAATCTTGTCTTCTACTCTGTTTTGAAGTGTTCACTGCTGCTGCATACAGTGCGTTGCATGAATATAAACGCACCTTTTGTAATAACCAGAAATAGAATTTTTAAAATTTTAAAAGAAGGAATTTGACTTACAGTTATTGCATATGATTAACAACTGAATAAGGTGCTTTGAGCACTTATGTTTAGGATCATGCAAGCTTATGTAAATGAGTGTTTAAGCATTTTCTTATTTTTAATTGTTTTTCGTTTGTTGCGCGAAATTAAACGCACTCTGTATTTTGCGTTAAAAATTTAACAGAGCCACTTGAATTAAATTAAAACACAGATAGTCGTGTTGCTAAAGTTCTCTAAAAACAGTTTTAATGCTTGAGTGCAAATTTTACGGAGTTTGTTCAGGATGTCAAGAGGGAAAACTTTGACAGTAGACGAGAGGATAAAAATCGACTTTATGCGTGGTAAAGACTTTAGCAATCGTGAAATTAGGTACCGAATTGGAAGAAGTGAGAGTGTTGTGCGAAATTATATAAAGAAAGGAGCAAATTATGGGGAAAAAGCGTATAAGAAGCGAACAGGAAAGCTCACCAATTACGACAAACGTCGAATATGCAACACTGCAAAGAATAAGAATATTTCTTGTGCGAAGATAAAGGCTCAATACAAGCTGGGTGTTCATCAGACAATCATATGGAGAACTATCAAATCTACAACATTCATTAAATTTAAGAAAATGAAGGCGAAACCACCCCTCACTCAAAAGCACAAAGATATGCGGTTGGAATGGGCAAGAAAAGGGATTATAGATCGACTAAATTGCTAAAAAGTCATTTTCGCAAATGAAAAAAAGTTTAATCTCGATGGCTTGGACGGATTTCATAGCTACTGACACGATTTGAGAACCTAAGCAATGCACTGTTCAAAACGTCAATCTGGAGGTGAGTCTGTCATGGTGTGGGCAGCCATAGGTTTTAAAGGGATTTTCGAATTAGAGTTCGTGGAGAACACTATGAACTCTGTAGATTATGTCCAGATGCTCACAAGGAACCTCCGCCTACAAGCAGTCGAGAAAGCTGGAAGAAATTATATTTTTTAGCAAGATTGTGCATCTTTACATACAGCACATATCGTAAAAAAATGGTTCCGTGACAAAAAATTAAAGTGCTTTATTGGCCCTCAAAAACCCCCGATTTAAACATAATGGAGAACGTATGGGGTATTCTGGGTCACCGTGTTTACGTAAACGGAAAGCAGTTTAACACTAAAGATGAACTAAAATCGGCCATTCTATTATCTTGGAAGACAATCAGCTTGGATGAACTCATGCCACTTTATCATTTAATGCCAATGTGTTTACTGGCTGTTCTAGAAGCCCATGGTGGCTTTACAAAGTATTAGATGCAGTGTTTGTTACTCAGTTATTTATTTTTTACATGTGCGTTTAAATTCATGCAACACGTATTTTTGTCATAAATTCAATAAAATTATTTTCTAAAAAATCATATTGGTCTTTCATTGTTTTGACTCGCATTTTCATTTCTTGAATCATACACATACAGTTTGCACCAAATGTCACCTATTCATATTTTTTTATTACGCTTCTATACCATTCTAATTCTTATAGCTAAGGTGCGTTTATATTCATGCTCATTTTTTTACTAGTACGGCATCGAAATTTAAGAACATTATATAAAATATAACCAGAAAATGTCCTTAAAGTGCTTCTTATTGGTGCAGGTGTACCGGTTAACGTCCTTAAATTTAAGATTTAAAATTACCAGTTAATTATGTTTTAAAATATGCTACTTAATAACATTAAAATTTCTTTTATTTGTACAATAAGCAAGTAATTTATCTATATTCCTGAGCTAAAACGGATTTTTCAATTCATAAGCGTGCCATGCATATAAGGAAAAACAGTTTTAAAGGAAATTATTCACTGATAAATAAAGCGTAACTTACTTTGAAAAATAATTCTATCCAACCATTTATTTTAGACATATTTTGCTTAAAATCATCGCAAAAGATAATCGATATTTTCAATAATTTTTAAAAATCCCTTCCTGAAAAAATTCATTTTTTTTAAAAGGTTTTCATATGAATTTGTATTATAATTTATTAAATGAGAATGTAATCATACAGATAATAATTATACAAATATAGATATTTTCAATGCACAGAATCAGGAAATGGATAGGGAACTTTGAGAGAATATGTGATGTATACTTAAATTTTGGTCTTCTTTAAAAATTTTAGAGTGAGATCCGCATACTTTAAAAACGTGACCATTCTTTTGACAGGGAAGAAAACACTTTTCTCAGATTCTCACTGTCGAAAATGTGACATTGCTCATTTTATGTGAAAGAGCAACCTTTATTCAATCTTTTACAAAGATTCAAAGCATCGTCTAATTTAATTAGAAACATCAAACTCTCCGTTAAGCGATAATTTGCTGGCGACGTCTATAGGCCGTATTGCGAATGAAATGGAAAAAATGATTTCATCTTCGATCTTATCTATGTTACAGCGTCTAGAATAAACAGTGTGGCAATCGCCTATAACCGTGATGTTAAAATGATGCTACAAAAATTAAGCTTACCCAGATGTCGCTGTGATCGAAGCTATTGCTCAAATCGAAGACCTGATTGGCTTTTACCAGTTTCATCAGTTTAGTCACGTGATCTAAGCATATAATTAACCAATAGGGAGTCTAGGTTTTGTTGTCGTGACACTAGCTTCGATTACAATGACATCTGGTGACAGGCTTATTTCTTTTAGTACAATTTTATTCGCCGCTTTCCACACTGTTTATTCTGGATGCTGTATCTATGTATTGGTTTAACAAAAATTATAACTGTTAAAAAAAAATTGATGAGCAACAGATGTCTTTAACAATATAATGGGAAAAGTGTTCCTTTTAGAAATATTTTCACAAACATTATGCATATGTTTAATACAACTGATATTTAAATATGTAGCATGTTTGAAAAAAGTCGATAGAGCCGATTTCGAGATACAGACTTATAGTCACAATTCCGGTTTCTCGAAATTTCGCTAAAAGTTGGAAAAATCATCTGCACATCAGATATGTCTTAACTCTGACGTTTCGTCGTTCTATATTTATTAGTTTAAGAAATAGGGAAATCAAAAGATTCCCTACATTCATACGTACATATAAACACGCTGCCCAAAATGATTTTTTTTCCTCAGGATATTATAAAACATGAAAATCAGGTGAAAATTCAATAACAAAAATTTTGGACGAATACAATACTCCCAATACCTACAATAGTCGTGTAATATGGAAAATAAAAATTATATGTATAGCGTATTTTATAAAATAAATAAATAAATAAATAAATAAATAAATGCGTTTTAATTTACTAACAAGACCATGACAGCTGATCTAAATAATCCAAGCTTTTATGTCTTCATTGTTAGAAAAACATATATAAATATTGAGGGATATTACTTAAATCTTATGAATTAGTAATTTTAGTTTAAAAACTTATTAATTTTTAGAAACTTACACACACACACCCCTTCTTTAAGAATAAACTAAATATTTATTTCTCCAACAGTTCGCAAAATTTTATTTAAAAACTAAAAAGAACAAAATGTATGCGTGAGAAAATAAAATTAAAATACATAATTTTCTAAGAAAATTTGTAAATCTAAAATATTTTGACATGCTTAAGAACAGTTTGGAAAACTTATGGTAGTTTAAATAAGCAAATTTTCAAATATATAATCCCTTGACACCATAAATAATTCATTTTGTCGAACAATCCTTAACGAAATTTCACAATCTATCGCCGATTTATCTTTTGAGGAGATTTTCTATGGCGATAACAAACAACATCTAACATGATTTTTCCGCTCATTAAAATGGCTGGTTTACACTAAATCTTTGGATCAAAAAGTGATTGTTAAGATTGTTTGATAAGAATAAATAGTTCTGGTTTTGAATTGCCATTTTGAAATTTTCCACATGATAATAAAGTTAGATAAGCAAAATATCAAGGTTATTATTTAAAATACTTAAAGCTTAAATTTCTATTGAAAAAAAGTTCAATATTCATTTTGAATACCGGAATTTTTAACATTTTATTTATTTGTTATAATTATTATTATAAAATAAATTTTACTAAAATAAATTCTTTTCTTACATTTTAAAATTATCTTTAGGCTTTTTAGTGTGGTAAACTAATAATAGTGATTATAGTAATAGATGAATTAAAAAGTTATTATTAATATTTGACGTTTATATATTCTAAAATCTTATTTAAAATATATTAATCTAATTAATTTTTAAATATTCAAATATGTAGATGGTACTTATAGACAAATTTCATCTTCCAGGAAAGCATAAAAATCTCGAGTTTTATTTATTTATTTTAATATAATTTTTTAAGAACTTTCAAAAACTATTTTTTTGTAAATTTTGAAGGAGTGTATGATAAAAGGAAATATATAGATATATGTATATATATATATATATTCCATATTTAACTACTAGTAACACTATTTTACATATTGTTTAATGTATTTTAATTGTGTTTATGACATCTAGGTTAGACGCTTTATGAAATCATAATTTCTTTTCACTTTCAGGCTGTTTGAAAATGTTCAGTAGGCATTAAATGTTAATTATTAGTAGATATTAAAAGAAATAGACTATTAATGCAACTTTCAAGATATCTGATTTTCATTTAAAAATATTAAATGAAATGAATACTAGTAAATGAAAACTGTCCAAATAGAAGTTCCAAAAGTATAACTTATTCACCAAAATTTATGCTAACTCAACACATTTAAAAATTAATTTATAAAGTTAGACAATATTACAATAGCCTAGATTTTCTACATTTTTTACAACATTAATTTAACTAAGTGTTCGTTTGGTTGTGCGTCTGACCATACCAGACATTAACCGTTGGGCTGTCTCTTTCAATCTCTGCAGTCTGATGCAGGGTTTTTCAACGTGTAATTCGAACGTGTTATGACGCTTTAACTGACAAGAGACACATGAAATGTTGACTCATCACTAAAGCATGCCTGTTTAAAGAATCCTTCATCTCCCTCGATACGGTGTAACATCTCTATGGGAAACTCCGTACGTTTAGGTTTATCTGTTAGCAACAATGACTGTAAAAACTGTACCTTATAGGCATAGATACGCAACCGTTTGTGAAGCACCATGTGCACTATGGATCTGGGTATTTGCAGTTACCTAACAGCCGAATGAACTCAATTTTTACTGTACTCAATTTTTTTTACTGTACCTTATAGGCATAGATACGCAACCGTTTGTGAAGCACCATGTGCACTATGGATCTGGGTATTTGCAGTTACCTAACAGCCGAATGAACTCAATTTTTAAGATTGCGCAGGAAAGCTTCACGTACCACTCAAAAATTTTTATCACTACACTGCTTCTGAAGCTAGTGTGTCATGCACGAATGGTGGGTCCGAAGGGTGTGTTCTTTTGAAATTTGATCCGAAAGTTCCGTTGAAGCTGTGTGTCCAATTTGCTCTCAATGAACATGCCACACCTTGTGCTTTCTCCTGTGGGATACCCGTGCTCACTTACAACTGGCTACCCCCCCCCCTCCCAAAAAAAAAAAAAAAAAAAAAAAAAAAAAAAGAACTTTATTAGTTTTATCAATAACTGCAGAAAGCAAAATGTAAAAAATATCTTTTATTTAAAGTTTCAAAATGTAAAGATAATTCTTAGACACCCTGTAATTTGGTATAAAAAATTGTGTACAAAGCATTTTATGCATGTCTGTTTTTTACTTTTATAATACATAAATGTATTATACTGCATTAATATACTCAATAATTTAATAAAATATAGAAAAATATAGTAATAAAGTAATTTAGTAATAAATCAAGTAATAACTTAAACAGTGTTTTTTCTCATCTAAAGAAAATATCTAATTGATTGTAGAATAATCAGATTTTTTATGTATAACAACTACTTATTTATTAAAGAAATATACTCATTAGTAATATATTTATCTTTGGAGATAATGAATTACTATAGTTAAAAAACTATTTCATTATTTTTAAATTTCTACACAAATAACATATTTCATTCATTTTTCTCTTGTTTATATCCCGCTTAAAAGAAAATAAAAGGAGAGTTGTTTATAAAAGGTATAAATACAAAAGAAAAAGTAAAGATTAAACAAGAATTATTTATTCATGAAAAAATCTTTTTCATTTTAATTTAGAAATCTAAATGGAGATAATGAGATTTTAGTTTCTGACGTTTTATACAAATGGAATAGTTATATATTGATTTAAATGCACTTTATATTACAAATGCAGAAAAAAGTCAAATATAGTGTTTGTTTAAGCCAACTGGAAAAAAGTGAAATATAAAATTTCTCGGCTTATTTACTTTAAAACTTTTAAGTAAAACTAAATCTCATTAAACACCATTAAAATCGTCAAAGATATTTTTCATTGCACGCACACACTTAAAAAAAGAAGTTTTCCGTTTGAAGAATGCTTAAAATTAGAAACCTTACTTTAAATCAGCGCATTAAAAAAAAAAAAAAAAAAAAAGGAAGACTTCATAATTGTATTCATTATAGAAAGGTCCTAATGTGTGTTTTCGAAACTTCAAGAACACAATAATGCTTTTCAAAGTTTCGCTTAAGCGCATCGAAGAGATGAGATCTTTGGAAAAGTTTGTGCTTTAACCTTTATCAAATGAATAATAGATAGTAATACTAGATGAAAATTCCGGGATAAACTTTGTGGAGATGGATAATTAAAATCTATCATGTATTAAAAAGTTTGTATAATTACCTTTTTTTTTTCTTTTTTCTTTAACTTTTTTTGGTATTTATATATTAAATCATAAATTATCACTTTCTTCTATACGCAATTGAATGAAGTATTCGATTCCTAAAATTTTTAAGTATTCAGTTTTCTATAAACTTACACATTTTGAGATGTACCGAACATGAAATGAACAATTTTAGACAATTTTTGTCTGTATGTTTATGTACATAGTTGCCAACGTAGCAGTTTTTGGCTACCGTAAAAATTTAATAGAACTATTTATTTTATTTAATCAGTGAACTGTTACGATTTTTACTGATAAAGTAAAAAAACAAAATGTATATATATGTATATTAAAATTTACCGGTAACCAAAAGGTGCTAAGTTAGCAACTATAATTGTGCATGACAAAAACTTTGTCGCAGCTCTAGGTTAAAACCTAATGCACATAATTATAAAGAAAAGTATATATTGCTGCACATTTGCATGAATTGGCGTGTATTAAATTTTGAAGCATACAGTCTAATAGGTGGCGCTGCTATCATGTTTTTTATTTTTTTCCATATAGCAGAAAAGGCCAAATTTTTGTAGAAATGGACGCAATTATTGTACTATTCATCGTTATGTATATTGCATAAATTGTTGTGTATGACTTTTTGTAGCATACAGTCCAGTAGGTGGCACTGCTTCATATTTTTCCATATAGCAGTATAATTTTTTTTTTTTTTTACAAATCACACAGTTATTTTACTATTCATTGTTAAATTAAAAAGAAATATGTGTATATCAGTATTAATCGGGATACAATTTTGAGTAAGTAGGAAGAAATTCAAACTTGTAAGAATTGTTTATTCAAAGGGTTGTAAATTTTCAACATTAACATTAATGATGGTGATAATAATAATAATAATAATAATAATAATAAATAATAAGAATTATAATAATAGAAATTCTTCCATACTTTTAAAACGAAACATAGCAATACATGTCTGTAATAATTTAAAGAAAAATTATGTATTTTATTTCTTTTTATGTTTTTATTTATGTTTCAGAGACACTGTATTGATCGCTTTTTACACAATGCAAGAACCACTGAAACACTCGACAGTAGAATAGTCACGGAACACTATAAATATGGACTGACAAATCAATTATAACGTATTTTCTAAATTCCTTTAGCATAATAGACTATACGGCTAGCATCTATTTAAAATTTGGCGCCTAATTAATTGGATGGAAAATACATCCTAGAAATTGTAAAAAACGGTACAATTTTTTTTTTTCTGTAAGTTGAAATATAAAAAAATCCTTTTGTAAAAAAATAGAACCGACTCCAAAAAGAAACTACCATTCAAACAACTAAAAATGAAAGAAAATTGGCAGAAAATGGAACTGTAAATTGCGCCTAAAAGTATAAAATAATTTCCTTCGCCTAACAACCTACAATTAATCATAACATTCGCCTACAATTAATCATAACTTTTGAAGTCGGCGCAAAATAACAAAAAAAATTAATTAGTTTTTAAAGGTTAGTCTATAGATCGGTAGCAACAAATGCTGTTGTCTCGAATGATCCATTTTCATGTTTCCTTTATTATTTTATTACTGTATACAAGTGGTCCATTAGTAGCATCTACATAGAACAGTGAACATTCTTCACAATGCAGTATTTATGTTTCTACGAAGTTAGAGTTTCCTTTGCAAATTTGATATAACTTTGATAACTATCATCCTTGATGGCTTTTGGATTTGGCGATCAAAACGTAAGGCAAAAATATACACGCGAGATGTATATTTTCATAATATATATTGTACAATGTGTTGTTTCATATTCTTCATTACTCTCTTGATATACCTTATCAAAATAATCATGATATCCCAAATAAATTAAATATCTTTGCCAGATAATTTTGCGATTTTTCTTTCACCAAGGACGTCAGATACAGTCGGTAACAAAAGTGTCCGAACACTAGCAAAAATTCCTATGTAAAAAATGTACACTTCATACGGTATTGTTACATAAATCCTTGTCGAATCTTGTTCATAGCCAGTCTAAGAACATGATTCGATAAGGATTTATTTAACAAAACTGTATGAAGTGCACTTTTTTTACATAGGAATTTTTTCTAGTGTTCGGACACTTTTGTTACCGACTGTACCAGCATCTTCGCCAACTTTTCCTGCTTAAGAAATTTTATTTGTTTTCTTGAATCAAAGTAGTTTTGCAGGTAACAATGTGAGATGTGTATTTTGAATAGGATTTGATTTTTGTATTGAATAAAGATACCAATTTTTATTTAATTTTGCACCGACTTCAAAAGATATGATTAATTGTAGTGTTATAGGTTGTTAGGCGAAGGAAATTATTTTAAACTTTTAGGCGCAATTTACAGTTCCATTTTCTGCCAATTTTCTTTCATTTTTAGTTGTTTGAATAGTAGTTCCTTTTTGGAGTCGGTTCTACTTTTTTTCAAAAAGATTTTGTTTTTCTCTTTTCAGTGAAAACTTATTTATATAGAAGAGCATGAGAAGACGTTCGACGGCAGTGTCACAAATCACAACTTCCAAGAAAAGTGACATTACTCAAAAAACTGTTTATGTCACTGAAAAATACATGAAATGCATCTCCATCTAGGAAGTTATCGACTCGAGAGGCAGTTTTGCCAGTTTTATTCTAGTCAAGTTATTTTTAAGTTGATTTTTCTCAAATGCTGCATTTTTAAGTTGCGTCACTTTTCTTGCCTTTATCGGATATGAGCAAAAAACTATCTATTGAACGAAAATACGTTAAATTCAAAAGTCTTTAGAAATGTAAAGAACGGATATGCTGTATTCGTAACCGAAAATTCTGTTAGGCATGTATATTGAACTCTACAGTGAATACGTGTCATCCGCTGCGCTAGAAATTGCGCAGCGTAAAGTTCAAACAAAGAGCAAAATATACATTGCAGCTGACGGACAGAAGTTTGAACATCGATACTTACATACTGCTTTTACCAGTGTAGCTGCATGCGTTCAGCAGTTATAGTGAGAACAGACTTTTGTGAGTATCCTGTAATTTGTTTATATCTTAATGAAATCATAATGAAACCTATTTCAGGCCAAGATCATTATGACAACAAAAAATTTATTAAAATTAAATAATCTCTTACGTAGTTATAAGCTAACAAATTTCAACAACAACGAGAAAAAAGGTTTGTATTGAGAACCTCTTCCTTTATGAAGTCGGTTTAAAATGTCTGTGCGTTAACCGATGTGAACGCTTACAATAACCATACTTTGAATTTTACATAGCATAAATGTCACCCGCTACGCTACAACATATGAAATGTCGTTCAAATATACATTCGTCAAAAAATAGGAAATTGTGAATAAACGAATGCACGTTTTAAGCGTTCTGTTCTTAGCATTAATGTCTAAACTACCTTTGCTTACTACATCGATGATGCTCTGCAATTTTATAATTCACTTTTTTCCCCTCTCTTGAAACGTTTCCGAGATAGAATCGCTGACTCCACTCTTTTTCACCAGGTGGCGCTTTAGCCGGTTGAAACGCGCAGCGCATGTCCACTTTAATATACTTACTTATCACTTTTATGACTATAGCTGCAGCTGTTCAGCAGTTAAAAGAGTCGGGACTGACTTTTTTGGGCACCCTGTATTTTCTTTTGATCGTAAAGATCTTACAATGGGACCTATTTCAGACCAAGACCTGTACAATAAAACAAAAAGTATCAAAATCGGATCATCCGTTCAGAAGTTATGAGCTAACAAACAAAAACAAAAACAAAAGAACGCACGCTTTGAATTGAGAACCTCCTTCTTTTTGAAGTCGGTTAATTAGAGCATCTCTTACGACGTTATGAACTTACAAACAACAACACATAGCTCGAATTAAGAACACCCTCCTTTCTGAAGTTGGTTTAAAAAGACTTTGCGCTAATCGATGTGACCGCTTGCAGTAACAGTACTTTGAACCACAGAGTATACGTGTCATCCGCTACGCTGCAAAGTGTGCAACGTAGTTCAAGTGTGCACAGTGTAGGAAATTGCGAACAAACAACTACACATTTTAAGCGTTCTATTTTTAGCAATAATGTCTAAAAACAGTCTTTTCGTAGTAAATCGATGATGCTCTACAACTTCGTAATTAACTTTTCTCCCATCTTGAACCGTTTTTGAGATAGTAGCGCTAATTCCGCTGTTTTTCACCAGATGGCGCTTTATTTACTTTAGATTGTAAAGATGTTATAATGGGACCTACTTCAGATCAAGATTTCTACAACAAAACAAAAAGTATCAAGTAACCGTATTTTGAACTATATAGCGTATGTCTCACCAGCTACGCTACAACGTGAGTAATGTAGCTCAAGTGTGTGTAGTGTAAGAAATTGCGAACAAAAAAATGCACGTTTTTAGCCTTGTATCTTTAGCAGCAATGTCAGAACTATCTTTTTGTACTAAATCGATGATGCTCTGCAATTTTATAATTCACTTTTTCCCCATGTCTTGAACCGTTTCCGAGATAGGAACGTTAGAATGAATGTCTAAATTATCTTTTTGTACTAAATCGGTGATACTCTTCAGCTTTGTAATTCACGTTTTCTTTAGAACCGTTTTCGAGATAGGAACACTAACTCCGCTGTTTTACAGCAGGTGGCGCTACAATCGGTTTAACCTTGTACTGCATGGCCACTTTACTATACTTACATACCATTTTTATTACTATAGCTGCAGCCGTTTAGCAGTTAAAAGAGTTGGGACTGATTATTTTGGGCACCCTGTAGTTTCTTTAGATCGTAAAGATATTACAATGGGACCTATTTCAGACCAAGACCTTTTCAACAAAACAAAAAGTATCAAAATCGGAGCATCCGTTCAGAGGTTATGAGCTAACAAACATAAAAAAACATACAGTTTGAATTGAGAACCTTCCTCCTTTTTTGAAGTCGGTTAAAAAAATAGTTTTCCCATAGTGACCTTGAAGTAATTTTCTCTTTCTGTGGGAAGAATATCAAAAACTCCGGCCAATTATGGATCACTACCATAATTAGAGTCTGAATAAGTGAATTAAGTAACATATTATTTTATGCCTTCTAATATATGTGTATAAATTTTCATTAATTTCCTTTTAAATCGAATAATAAAAAGTAAATAAATAAATAAATTACTGATTCTTTAAATAGAAAATGAAATATCGTTTAGTAGCTATTGCCCACTTCTTTTTTCTAAATGACTTAAGAACTTAGCATCGTGAAGCATGCGACGCTTGAGATTTAGAGATTTCTCGTATAATTGACATTTAAATAAAAATCGAATACATATATATATGTATTATATATATATATCATTTAAAAGAAAATTAATAAAGCTTAAAATAACAAAATATTAAAACAAAAAATATGTAAATTTACACAGTAACAGCGCTGTTTATAGGCGTTCAATTTAAAGATTTCTTTTACTGTGATTTTCTTTTATTGTATTTTACATTAGGATATTTTATTAAAAATTTTATGTCTCAGATTTTCTTTTCATCTTTTCTCTTTGTTTAGATCATATTAATGTCTTTAAGATGAAAAAATGAATAAATGAATTAATAATCATTAACAAATAATGGTTATTCATTAACGAATTTATTATTTGATAAATATTAAATAATAAATTCACGTAACTTAATAAATTAAATTCATATATTCTTTTCTTTAATATCTCATATTATAAACATGAAATATCACTCTTTGAATTGTAGTGTCGTACATCTTGAATAAAAATTTATTTAGTAATAACGTATTTAAGTTTTGTTTATTTAGTAGCATTTTTATAAAAGTAAGTTTAAATACATTTATTTAAATAAAGTTGTATTCAAATCAGTAAAAATAAGTGCTTGCCTAAAAATACATTATTTCTTCAACCCCCCATAATAATAATAGTAATAATGATAATAATAATTAGATAGTTATAAGTATTTGTTATACATTAAACTTAAGAATCTTATTATAAGATAAGAGTAAGGACTGGAGTGAATATTTTTTAAAACTTTCTAGAAATAAAGAATCCTTAAAAATAAGTACTACCTGTTACAGTACTTACTGTTCTATTTTAGACTAAGGAATAAGTGAAACAGCATTTACTTTAAAATTCTTTATTTGAACTCCTATATTTAACTGCCTAGTTTTTCGTGTAGATTCTTTTCTATTCAAATTTGCTGCATGTATTATGTAGTCAAAGTAAAACCTAAAAAAGAGTTCCATGCGCCTTTTCAGAAGAATTTATGTGATCTTAAAAATACGATGAATCAAAGTCTTTAAAGAAACTAAATGTTTACCTGCGCATTTTGTCGAAAACAATTAACTGTTTAAAATAAAGTTTTTTAAAAGTTTTACCTATACATTAGTAGCAATTATATGCTGCCTTTAAAATTTAACCATACATGTGTCTAATTTACACTTCTTTTTAAGCAAACAAAAATTAATATACAAATATTTAAATATATAAATTTCATAGAAAATACCGAAATGAAAAAAAAAAAAAAAAAAAAAAAAAACATTAAAAAGATCATAATAAATGAAATTAATGAACAGATTGAGAAAGATTAGAATTAAACGAAATACTCTACTTTATCCGAAAATTGTCAAGATCTTCGAAGAAAACTAAACATTTTGATAAAATGCATTACCCAAAAATAGAAATTAATGTTTCTATAGAATTAAATTTTATGTATAAGTATATATATATATATATATATTAAGAAGTAGCATGTTACACAAAAGTAGATTTAAATCAACCTTGAATATGACCAAATTAAAAAATACAAAATCCGTATTCTTCGGTTTCTGTAGCGTTAAGTAGATCGTGATCGCCGCAGAATGCCGAGATGGAATGTTATTGCTTCTAAATTCACCGATGAAGTGTATTTAGGGCATAACTATTTAATAAATTTTGAGGATTGTAAGCCAAAATGTATTTGGCTGATTATGTGGGATCTGAGTCCGCTTCCACATTATATTAATCTGTGATGATCCAATTTCATACTCTGCAAGGTATGGTTAAAGCGACGGTTGACTTTCCAAATGGCAAAAATGGACTAAATGTTCAATTTTTCAGTTACACTGAAATATGAAACTGCATAACAGATCATTTTCTCCCGATTAATTTTTATATTGTTGGGTTAATTTTAAAATGTTCCATGTGTCTTATTTTTTATTGAATATTCACGAAACTTCATTTAAAAGTTAGAAAAATGTTTCGAAAAAAACTGTATATATATATTTTTTTGGAACGATTATAATAAAAAATAAAATTTTTAACTAATTTTTGTTAGAATAATCGAAGGTACCTGTAAAATAATTTGGAAGTGTAAGTGAAAAATTAATACGCATTCTTTAATTAACAATTAAGTAATATCCTAACTAATAATATCCTAATTTAATAATATCCTAACTAATTATAAGGTGAACGTTTATTTTTATAGGGCGTTTTTCATCAGTAAATAATATTAATGAAACTGTAAATTTGTTTACTAATACATTTCAAATTATAATTCTTTTATTTTGAATGTATAATAAATTACAATTCATTACTTCAAATAAATTTGAATGTAGCAGTTTAACAATTAATATCATAATATATATATATATATATTTAGTATATCTTAATATTTAACTTTGATCTTTCTCTAGTTAAGATATTTTCAAAAATCATTCTATTAGCAAACTAATGATGGTTTGGTAACTCATTATAAACTAAAAATTTATTTTCGTGTACCGGGGGGGGGGGGAGAGAGAGTCCTTCATATTAAGAGAGGAAGCGAAGGCCCTGTATGTAATTCCTATTTTCTATTACCCCATCACCATTTTTTTTTTCTTTTTTTTTTTTGGATTTAGAAAACTATTATTATAAATTTTTTATTTCAAAATTTTAAATTTAAAAAAAAAGTGGAAAATTAGAATTACATTTTGTGCTAATATATATACAGGGTGAGTTTGACATAATCTGCCAAAAGAAAAGAGGTGATAGAACAGCCCATGGGGAGCATAAAACACCATAGAAACCCTGCCCTATCTCTAACCGTATCCAAGTTATGGTAGATAGAAGAAAAATCTGTTTTCCCATCCCGTCTGAAAGAACCCAAATTTGTGAGCTTTCTGAAAGGCTTACACGCAAAATAAGCACATCTTTGGAAAGAGCAGAAACAATCCTATCGGGTGACACCAGTTACATCAGGATACCGGCAATTGACGGCAGGAATTTGACGGCAAGCTACAAGCGCTAAAACTTTGGCGAAGTTTGAAATTGAGTTGTCACCAAATTCTTTAACCGACAATTCTGCAAACAACGTTCAAGCTACAATCGGTCAAACTTACCAAAAACTTCTCTATTCCACAAGCTTTAGAATGAGCCCACAATAAACCATATCAGTGTTTTAGTTCAGGAGAAATTTAGCCTTTTGTTTGAAAAACATTCATCACTGAACTCGATGTTCGTCGAGAAGGAGGAGACTCACGGGGTGCCATGGTCGTTCCTGATTTCATATCCGCCTTTTGTCAGATGCAAAAAAGAAAGTTTTAAAGACAAACAAGAAAAGTAGCAGTCGTATTAAGTTTACAGACACAATGGAATGGAAACAAAAGAAGTATGACGTTTCTTACGTCTTTCACAAAGGAATATGCAAAAAAAAAAAAAAAAAAAAAAATGACGTATCGCACGTTTATGAAAAAAGCAAACATGCATTCGAAAGGATGTGTGAAATTTAGTGCCGCTGCTGAAATTGGTCACCCCAACACCTGATACATGCCCTTGCCCGCTTACGAACGGAAACCACAGTAGCTCTTAGGGAAAGCTCATCCCTCAGTTTTATTATTGCGTCATCGAGCCGGCTTCTTAAATCTTGCAAACTGGCAACTTCTGTGCGTAAACTCCTTGCTTCAGGAAACCCCAAACATAGAAGTCCAATAGAGTGAGATCTGGCGATCTAGGTGGCCAAGGAATTGGTCCATTACGACCAATTCATCGCGGATACTGCTGAGTCAAGAAGTCCCGAATGGCATTGGAAAATGTGCAGGTGCCCCATCGTGTTGGAAAATGATTTCCGCTCTTTGGGGTACAGGAATGACATAAGTAAATCTGGAAGATGATGTTCCAGAAACTCCAAATATGTATTGCTTGTCAGATGACCCTAGAAAACATATGCACCTATCAAGCGATCGCCAACCACTCCAAGCCAAACATTTAAGCTAAATCGCGTCTGGAACGATGAGTTTCGTGTTACAAATGGATTTTGTTGAGGGTAATGTGCAGTTATGTAAATTTAACATGCCATCCCGAGTGAAAAATGACTCATCTGTCCACAGTATCGTTCTAAGGAAATGGTGTTCCTCAATATATCGCTCTAAAAGCCAGCGGCAGAATGTTACCCGCTTTTGGAAATCGGAGCGGCGTAATTCTTGTACCGGAGTGAAGTGGTATGGATGATACTGGTTTTTGCGCAAAACGTTCATCACTTTACTCTGGGAGATTCCACCTTCTCTCTCAAGTATACGTGAACTCATATTTGGATTTTCCCCCACTCGGTCGAGTATGGACTCCTCAGCGGTTGCGGAGCGGCGACCATGGCCGTTTCGTACACCCTACCGAACGACCCACTCTCCCTAAGCCTTCGATGAATTGCGGCAAATACAGCACGGTTTGGCGCACGACGATGTGGATAACGTAGACGGTACTCTTCTTCGGCTCTCCGAGAGTCACCATCGCAAAATCCATACACAAAATGCATATCCGCGTACTCTTCATTTGTATAGTATCTCAGCGGTTGCAGAGCGGCGACCATGGCCGTTTCGTACACCATACCGAACGACCCACTCTCCCTAAGCCTTCGATGAATTGCGGCAAATACAGCACGGTTTGGCGCACGACGATGGGGATAACGTAGACGGTACTCTTCTTCGGCTCTCCGAGAGTCACCATCGCAAAATCCATACACAAAATGCATATCCGCGTTTTCATTTGTAAAACTAGGCGTATCTGTTTACAGGTTGGAAAGTATGACAATTTGATCCCTGTGATGACTTCAATTGAAAATAAAATTCAGAAGAGTAAACAAAAAAGGATAAAATTTCAATATTAATTTACAAAAGTAGAAGAAAAAAAGTGCTACGGAATAAGAACCAGCTTGGTTAATTCGTACCAATGTAGGAAAACATACTAAGTATTAGCTAAGAGAGAGAAAGTAGACGTGAGAGCAGCGTGAAAAGAATCGGCCGAGCTCAGGCAAAGTCCAGAAAATGCTAAAGCAATAAGGAGCATAAAACGTAAAAGAAGCTGACGAGCTAATGAACTGTTACAGATTGACTAGCCTTTTGTACCCGCGAGTGGGATGCGCGCGCAGGAAGGTTGGAATGCATCTGCTTATCACTAAGAGTCCATATACAGATAGTCACGAATTTGCATACGTTCTATTTACTCACCATCGTTTCCTTTGCCGAATTTCGACGAACGCCGTTTTCAGTGATGTATTTCAAACAAAAAGCTAAATTTCTCCTGAACTAAAACACCGATATGGTTTATAGTGGGCTCATTCTAAAGCTTGTGGAATGGAGAAGTTTTTGGTAAATTTGACCGATTGTAGCTTGAACGGTGTTTGCAGAATTGGTGGTTAAAGAATTTAGTGACAACTCGATTTTAAACTTCGCCAATGTTTTAGCGCTTGTAGCTCGCCGTCAAATTAAGGTATTCTAATGTAAATGGTGTCACCCGATAGGCATTTTTCTGCTCTTTCCAAATATGTGCTTATTTTGCATGTAGGTCTTTCAGAAAGCTCACAAATTTGGGGTTTTTCAGACGGGACGAAAAAAAAACAAATTTTTCTTCTATCTACCATAACTGGGATACGGTTAGAGATAGGACAGGGTTTCTATGGTGTTTTATGCTCCCCATGGGCTGTTCTATCACCTCCTTCCGTTTGGCAGATTATGTCAAACTCACCCTGTATATGTATAAGCAATTAAATTAAGTTTCATTCAGGCATTCAGATTAAACAAAAAGGATGACGTAAGAAATATTTTTTTATTTGAAATTATAATTTTAATAGTTTGGAAAAATAAGTTTCGAGAAGATGATTTTTAAAATTTATGTATTTTACAACAGATTCAACTTTGGTTTACAATTATAATGTTTTCGGAACTTCAAGAACACAATAATACTCTTCAAAGTTTTCGCTTCAGCACATAAAAGAGAAAGGATCTTTAGAAAAGTTTGGGCTGTATGTATCTTTCAGATGAATAATAGATAATAATGGCAGATGAAAATTGCTGGATAAAATTTGTCGGGATAGTTATTCAAAATCTATTGTATATTAAATATTTTATAAAAACACATTAAAAAAAATTGTTTTACACTTATATATTAAATCATACATTATTACTTCTTGCTAGATTCAATAGAAGCAATTAATTATTCGATTCCAAAAAATTTTCAACATTTGGTTCTCGATGAACTTAAATATTTTAAGATGTTCTAAATATGAACTGGACATTTTTAAACAACACCGTCTTCCTGTTTATGTATAACAAAAATTTTATTGCAGGGTTTTTAGGTCAAACCTAATGCACATAATTTTAAGAAAAGTTATATTTTCCTGCATCCTGACAAAAATGTTTTCTTTGAACTTCTGTAAAATATTGTTTAATTTAAGGTGGCACGGCAATCCCGTTTTTCATATATATAAATATTTTATTAAATTGAAATTGAATTTTTTGGATTAATGTAAAAATCTAAAAAATTCCTAAAATTAAAAAGTATTAATAAGGGTTATAAACGAAATTACAAAAAGGCGACATTATCATTAACTGTAAAGAAACATTGAAAATACATCATATTGGAAAATTTATACACTAAAACATAATTACAATTACAATTAAGGAGAAAAGTAATTAAATTTTTAATTAATAACTAAGATTCTTTTTCACACCTGAGAAAATTTACATTACATATTGTTATAAGAGGTTCAATACAAAGCATTTTACGTATATATGTATTTTCTTTTTATAAAATATAAATATATTGTACTAAATTTCTATTCTGAACAATTTAATAAAATATAGAAATAATAATAATAATCAATTAATATGTTTATGAATCAAATAATAATGAAAATAGTACTAAACAATATCTCTAAAAAAGAGTTATTTAAACACGTGTCATTTGTTATTTTTATTAAAAACACGTAAAATTATTTTTTATTTAAAAATTTTTAAAAATATTATCCTAAGCTTTCCACTTTGAAATTCCAAAGCATCATCAGGGATTTTTATTATTGAATTAAATGAGCAGTTTTTAAATAATTTTCTTTCACAGTCAACAGTCAAGTATTATAATAACGTGAATAGCAGCAAAGTTAATTTGAAGTCCGGTGAAGGTTGGACCAAGGAGTTATTGAAAGTAAGAGAAACTTGAACTATTGGAAAATCACACGAGGCTATTGTAGGAGAAAAACCATAATGAACTAGAAGAAATAAACTGTTAGCTATTTTATAATATTGTGCCAAAATACTGGCAAAATTGCAGCATCGTTAGAATTTCTTGTATTTTTGCGTTTAATTATATTAATAAATTCGGAGATGTAAAGTTCTTGGATAGTAGGTGGTGGTGTAATAATTTTGGCATTATCTGATATAGGGTTAGCGTTTGGGTTAGCATAAATGAAGTCCACCAGGGTAGAACTATTTCCTTCTTTGATATTACGTATATGTTCTTGTATTCTTTTGTTTAAAGTCCTCTTACTTTTTCCAATATAATAGAAAAGTTTTTTGTTGTTTCCAATAGGAATTTGATAAACGTCTCCAGTGGGTCCATTTAAGTCGTGGTCAGGAACTGTTAATTGCTTAATAGCTCATTTAATTAAATTATGAAAATCCCCGATGATGCTTTGGAATTTCAAAGCGAAAACTTAGGATAATATTTTTAAAATAAAAATTAATTTTACGTGTTTTTAATAAAAATAAAATAGTACTCTTTCCCACTTTAAGAAAATATCCAATTAATTATAATTTAATGAGATTTTTATATACAACAACTTATTATTTATTACAAAATTTATAATCAGTAGTAATATATATATATATATTTAGAGATAATGAATTAATATAGTTAAAAGACTACATCATTATTTTTTAGTTTCTACAACAATAACATATGTTTAATTCAATTTTCTCTTGTTTATATCATGGTTAAAACAAAATAAAATAAGTGCGGTATAAAAGGCACAAACATAAAGAAAAAAAAAGTTTAAACAAAAATAATTTATTCATGAGCTTTTGTCCAAAGTTAAATGAAAAACAAAATTTTAATTTAAAAATCTAAATATAGATAATGGGATTTTAGTTTTGGACGTTTTATGCAAATGGAATAGTTATATATTGATTTAAATGCAATTTATATTAGAAATGCAGGAAAGCAAATTAAAATATAGTGTTTGTATAAGCCAGCTAATAAAGGGTGAAATATAAAATTTCTCAGCTTATTTACTTCTAAACTTTTAAGTAAAACTGAATCTCATTAAACGCTATTATAAATGTAAAAGCTATTTTTCAACGTACACACACACAAAAAAAAAAAAGAAGAAGAAGAAGAAAAGGTTTTCGTTTGAAGAATGCTTAAAATTAAAAACTTTACTTTAAATCAGGTTTTTTTTTTTTTTTTTTTAAGAAACGAAGGATGTCATAAATGTACACGTTTTAGAAAAGTCCTAATGTTTTCGGAACTTCAAGGACACAATAATGATTTTCAAAGTTTTTGCTTAAGCGCATCAAATAGATGAAATCTTTAGAAAAGTTTGTGCTTTAAGCATCTTTTAAATTAGTAATAGATAATAATGGTAGATGAAAATTGCGGAATAAAATTTGTGAAGATGTATATTTAAAACCGATTGTGTATTAAAAAGCTCGTAAAAACATATTACTATTATTATTATTATTATTATTATTATTATTATTTGCATTTATATATTAAATTATACATTATTACTTTCTTCTATATTCATATGAAGGAAGTATTCGATTCCTAAAATTTTTAAATATTCTGTTTTCTATAAACTTACACATTTTGAGATGCTCCGAACATGAACTGAACAATTTTAGGGAATTTTCGTCTGCATGTTTGTGTACATAGTTGCCAACATAGCACTTTTTCGCTACCGGAAAAATTTAATAGAACTATTTATTTTATTTAATCAGTGAACTGTTGAGGTTTTTACTGATAAAGTAAAATAAAAATTTTTATAAAAAATATATGGTAGCCAAAAACTGCTAAGTTAGCAACTATATTTGCACATGACAAAAGTTTTGTGGCAGCTCTAGGTCAAATCTTAACACACATATTTTTAAGGGAAAATGTATATATATATTTTTTTCCACAAATGCACACAGTTATTTTACTATTCATTGTTAAATTAAAAATAAATAAATAAATGTGTATAGCAGTAGCAATTAATCAAGACAAAACTTTTGTGTATGCAGGAACAAATTCAGCCTTTCTAGAAATATTTATCGAAATGTTTCTAAATTTTTAACATTAGTATTAATTATAGTGATGATGATAATAATAATAATAATAATAATAATAATAGAAATAAGCATTGTAATAATAAAAATTCTTCATTACTTTTAAAACGAACAATTGAGATACATGTCTGTAATAAATAATTTAAAGAAAAAATATGTTCTTTTTTTCTTTTTGTGGTTTTATTTATGTTCCAGAGACACAGTATTTTTCGCTTTTCGCTCAATGCAGGAGTCACTGAATCACTCGACAGTTGGATAGTCACGGAATGTTGTAAATATGGACTGCCAAATCAACTTTAACGTATATTCTAAATTCTTCTTCTAACATTATAAAATTATCATCCATTTAAAATTAGCTCCCATCTATTTAAAATTAGACGTCTAATTAATTGGATAGAAAACGCTTCCTAAAAATTGTAAAAAACGGTACAAAAAAATCTAAAATGTTTTTTTTTTTTTTTTTTTTTTTTTTTTTTTTTTTCTGTAAGTTGTATATAACTAGTATGTTGTGGCCACCACAAGACTTTCTTCTATATTTTCCTATACATATTCAATCAGTAACAATATTAAAAAAAAAAAAAGTACGATTTAAAAAAATTTTTTTTTTTGTTAAAAGTAAAAAAAAATCGATAACTTTGTTTTAAATTAACACAGATTTATGGTTCAACCATTCGTTTTAAAGGTATTGACGAGACCTTTCGAAAGACACCCATCTTGAAACTTTACCCCCCCCCCCCCCGGGGGGGTGTGAGTTCCCCCCCAGTGGGGTGGAACCGATGCCCCTACATGCACAAAAATTTTTCCTAGTTAACTACTACTATTATCAACGAGATCTTATGAAAGATACCCATTGTGGAAATTTACTCCCCACCCGGGGGGGGGTATTTCCCCCCATGGGGGGAAAGCGATGCCCCCCCCCATGCACAAAAATTTTTACCTAGTTAAATACTACTATTATCAATAATTCATATTAATTTTACAATCACAAGTTTAAAATAACTCTTATTATGCCCATTTATACAAAATTTTGTCCTATGCTGTCATGTTAAAAGTTTACATAAAATGCGATCACATCGCCATCTGCTGGGCGATTGATCCCAAAATCTAATCAGCACCATTCCATGTCAGGGTCTAACTATATACCAAGTTTGTTTCAATTTCATTCATCGGTTCGAGAGATACGGTGAAAAATACGAAATTTTACGATCACAGCGCCACCTGCTGGACAATTGATCCCCAAATCTAATCAGCACCATGCCCCGTCAGGTTCCAACTATATACCAAGTTTGGTTGAATTTCATTCATTGGTTTGTGAGATACGGTGAAAAATACGAAAATGGAGGTGCATGGAATGGTGCTGGGGGAAAGCGATGCCCCCCCCCCCATGCACAAATTTTTTTTCCTAGTTAAATACTACTATTATCAATAATTGATATTAATTTTACAATCACAAGTTTAAAATAACTCTTATTATGCCCATTTATACAAAAATTTGTCCTATGCTGTCATGTTAAAAGTTTACATAAAATGCGATCACAGCGCCATCTGCTGGGCGATTGATCCCAAAATCTAATCAGCACCATTCCATGTCAGGGTCCAACTATATACCAAGTTTGGTTCAGTTTCATTCATCGGTTCGAGAGATACGGTGAAAAATACGAAATTTTGCGATCACAGCGCCACCTGCTGGACAATTGATCCCCAAATCTAATCAGCACCATGCCCCGTCAGGTTCCAACTATATACCAAGTTTGGTTGAATTTCATTCATTGTTTCGTGAGATACGGTGAAAAATACGAACATTTGTCCTATACTGCCATGTTAAAAATTTACATAAAATGCGATCACAGCGCCACCTGCTGGGCTATAGATCCCCAAATCTAATCAGCACAATGCCCCGCCAGGGTCCAAATATATGCCAAGTTTGGTTGAATTCCATTCATTGGTTCGTGAGATACGGTGAAAACACTAAACCACAGACACACAGACAGACAGACAGACATTTTTTAAAAACTATCAATTCGTGTTCAGGACACCCCAAAACGTGTAGATCCGTCAAAAAACGGAGGTCGAAAATTTTCGCGAATCCAATATTTTCTCTATATTACATATAGAAGAAAGTAAAAATTCAGGTCGATTATGGATCACTATCATAATAAGAGTCCGATTAATTGTTTGAATTAAGTGACACATTACTTTATGCCTTCTAACATTTGTGAATAAATTATGATTAATTTCCTTTTAAATTGAATAAAAAAAAAAAAAAAAAAAATCAATAAAATTAGTGATTCATTAAACAGAAAAATAAATCGTGAAGCATGCGGCGTTTGAGATTTCTCGTACAATTGATATTTAAATAAAAATGTAATAGAAAACAATAAAAGCTTAAAATAACAAAATATTAAAATAATAAATAATAAAATAATAAAATACGTAAATTTACTCAGTAACAGCGCTGTTTATAAGCGCTCAACTTAAACATTTCTTTTATTGTGATTTTATTTTGTTTTATTGTACTTTACATTAGGATATTTTATTAACAATGTTATGTGTCAGGTTTTCTTTTCAGCTTTTCTTTATTTAGATCATATTACATTAATGTCTTTAAGATAATATAATCTACATTAATGAATAAATGAATGAACAATCATTAATGAATAACGAATTTCCTTTAACGAATTTTTAATTAAACAAAAATATTAAATAATAAATTCGCGTAACTTAATAATTTAAATTCATATATTCTTTTCTTTAATATATCATATTATAAACATGAAATATCACATTTTGAATGTAGTGTGGTACATCTTGAATAAAAATTAATTTACGAGTTAGTGATAACGTATTTAAGTTTTTTGTTTGTTTATTTAATTAGAAGCTAAAAGGTGCTAAATTGGCCACTATATTTGTGTATGACAAAAATTTTGTGACAGCTCTAGGTCAAAACCCAATGCACATAATTTTAGGGAAAAACATATATTGTAATGAATTGGTGTGTATGAAATTTTGTAGCATACATTCTAATAGGTTGCGTTGCTATCCCGTTTTTCATTTTTATCCACATAGCAGAAAAAGCTAAAATTTTGTGGAAATGGATGCAATTATTTTACTATTCGTTGTTAACTTAAAAAAGAAATATTTGTATTAACACTAGTAATTAACTACGATAAAATTTTTGTATATGCATGAACAAAGCCAGCCTTGCTAGAAATGTTTCTTGAAAGCGTTGCAAATTTTTAACATTAATATTAAGGATGGCGATAATAATAATAATAATAATAATAACAACTCTTCGATACTTTTGAAACGAATTTTTTGAGCTACGTGTCTGTGATAATTTAAAGAGAAGTTAAGTTTTTATTTATAAAATAAAATGAAAAAACTAATGCAAATTTGTATAAAAAAAATATAGAAGATTTGTGATGGCTACAACTTAACAGATTTTACATGATTTTTATACAGATGTTCGTTCGTGGAATTTTATATTGGATAAATTACTTTAATGATACAAAATTACTGAAAAAAAATTAATAAACAAGTAAATACTATAAAATTATTGATTGTTCGTTTAACCGAGTATAAGTGAATTGATTATATTATATCATGAATAGGTTTATCTTATTAAAAAAATATTTATAACATGTTAATATTACATAAACTTCTGGGTATGTATTCTATGTGTTTAAATGTTTCATAGATTCTATTTATTTCAGTTTTTATAATAAATTATACAGGGGAGAACCAAGTATTATGTATGGACTATGAGGAACTTTGTATGTTCAGCCATAGCCTCCTTAACTAGATGCCTGTCACGTAGCTCGGAAACTAGGCAACAGTTGAAGCTGTAGACAGCGCCACCTGCTACAGATTGTGCTAATTTTTTAATCAACAGCCACCAAAAATATTTAAAAGTGGGATATAGAATCGAAGAAACGTCGATTATATATATCATGTATCACTTCTTTAAATTATTGGTGACAGCTGAATAAATAAGTCCCATAATCTGTACTAGGTGGTGTTGTCTTTCGCTTCAACTGTTGCCTAGTTTCCGAGCTACGTGACAGGCATCTAGTTAAGGAGGCTATTGTTCAACACTAGATGGTGAAATCATCTCATTGCCTTTAGTGAATATTATTGTTACACAAACCTTGGGGCGACTTGTACATGCATACCTGTATTTGGATGATTATGAAATTGAGTTTTCGGTTTATATGATCATTGATGTAACTAGTGTGTCAAATGGAAGAATTACTTTCTACTGTTAGGCAATTGTAATATAATTTTCGCGTTAATGGTTGCAAATGTACTTAATTTATGGACAATTTAGACATGCTTTTCATGGGCATCAATTTTCATAGCGATTTTTGATTGGAAACCACGTTGCTCTCAGGGGCGCGCCGACCCGGTGTGCGAAGTGTGCGGCGCACACAGGCGCCAGGTAAAGAAAGGCGCCAGCCGAGAATAAATTATTTGAAAAAAAAAGAAAAAGAAAAAAAAAAATGAAAAAAAAATTGCTTTATTAAATCTGATTTTATAATGCCGGTCTGTACCCATGCGACTAGTGTGTCTAAATAAGGCGTCTTGAAATATATACTGGCAAAACTTGTGGTCCTCAATAGTTTAGGTGTTTTTTGTGAAAGGACACATTAAAAGTGGAATAACTTTGTAAAGATGCGCCTACCTTCAGCAAAATTTTCTTTGACTTTTTTAACATATTAAAGCATTCTATTAAAATTTAAAAGAGCGCCTTAATTTCTCTCTCTCTCCCCCTCCCCCCTCTTCTGTTGGAAAAAGGCCACTTAGATTAATAAAATGACAACATATTTGAACTGCAAAAGTGAAAATTTAATGGAACTGGAGATTTTATTCAGAGTAGTTTTTTACCTTTTGCATTATCGATGTAACATCTATATTAATAAAATCAGATTTTTGTCTGTAAATGTCTCAAATTCGAAAAATTTGTGACATCTTCACGATTCACACATCGTGAAAGCCAAGTCTGATTTCAGAAAATTTTCTCAAACATTTTTCTATGGGTATCACGTGAGGACAGCTGTACATGGACAGAATACAACAACACTTGGCAGGAATTACCCAACATAAAATTATATCTATCTACTTTTGTAGATTCCTTCCCCAGTCAGGAGGCAAAAACACGTTTATATCCATAACTAGGTTTCAAATTACTTCACAGTGAAGAAATTGCATATGAGTCTAGATTTGATTACAAATAAATAAATAAAATAAATAAATAAATATAATAATCATTGTCTACGATTTTGGAATTTTTGATTTTTAAGAAGTGAAAAAGAATTTTTTAGCAGAAATTTACCAAAAATGTTGAAAACAGCCATGCATCTCTTTTAGGATATTTCCATAAACCCATTTTTGGTGTTTGTGATTTTTGATCTTGTGTGTGTGTGTGTGTGTGGGGGGGGGGTTACGAGAGAGCAAATTCGAGACCACTCTTTTAACGCTAAATTAGTCCTGGAAAATTTATGAGAGCTCCGGTCACGAATTTTGGTTCGTGCATTGTTTAGATAGATGCATTCGATGCCTATACTGACGGGGTTTTACAAAATTTCCTTTCACCCTTTCCAAGGGAGAAAGGAAGCAAAAAAACACTCTTATAAGCATAACTCGGCTCCAAGTTACTTCACGGTGGGGAAATTGCATATGGGGAGACTAGACTTGAGTAAAAAAAAAGCAATTTTGGAATTTGGATTTTTATAGGGAAGGGGAAAAATCGATTTTTTTTCGGGGGGGGGGGGAGAGAGGATTTCGCAAATTCCGGATTCTGTCGAAAGAATTCTACTAAAAATGGTACAGAGATGTTGAAAACAAGTATGAGTCTTTTTTAGGATATTTCCAAAAACCCATTTTTTTTCTTTTAATTTTTGATTTGGGGAGGGGGGGGGGGGGAGGACGCAAAGAGGGGTGAATTTGGTGCTAAATTTGTCGTGTAAGATCTATGGAAATTGCAATCACAGATTTTGGTGCTTAAATTGTTTCTATGTATCCAACACCTATCGATTTTACAAAATCCCCCCTTTTCTTCCTTGATCTCAAACGCGCTTCTAAGCTTAACCTTACTCCAAATTATCTCAGCAAAAATAAATTTTATGTGTGGATTAATTATTTTCGAGATTATTCTGTATTATTACCAGTAACATCAGTGGAACAATATTTTTCTAAATTTAAAATGATCAAAATTTACTTACGCTCTACACCGGTATCAGACAGATTTTTAAGTTTTGTAACTGCATCGATAGCATAAGATACTTTGGACCAAATGGATATTATTCCAGAATTCACAAAAAATTAATGAAATGAACTACATTTCACTAAATAATATTATCTGTTTAAATGCTTATATAATCTACTTTAAAACTTAATAATTTTTATTATATATTCTAATTTTATCTACTTATAAATTTATCTATTATTTATATATGTGCAGCGTACAAATGTCGCGACAAAACAGTTTAAAACAGATTTTTGTATCTTACTACTGAATGGAAAAACACATATAAATTTACATACAAATTACACAAAAAGTTTTGATAATGAAAATGGGCAAAATTCCTTTCATTAGACGTTTTCTTTCCCTATTAAGTATTTGATGTTAGGAGTATTTTGAGAGTTTTAAACAGCAAAACTGAGAAAAATAGAACTCACTACGGGATTATTATTACGAGTTCTAATTTTATATGCTTATAAATTCCCTTTACCTGTACTAGTGCAAAATGTTAAACTCATTTATATGTGCAAACGTACTGCAATAGTACGACTAATCAAAATATTTGTTCATTATAGTATTGCAGAATTATACCATTTTCCTAAATGAAAAGTGCTGTTGCAATAAAAGCAGATTTACAATTAAAGTGCAAATAAAGAGCAGTTCATTAAATTTTAACGGCAGTGGGCTAGGAAGTGATTGTCAGCCTTGGATACAGACTTGGCAACTTAGCGATGAATTTGGCGACATGGCGACAAAACTTGGTGAAAAGTAATAATTTAGTGTTTCGAAAGTTTAGAAGCTCTATCTTCAATAAGAGCCGATTTCTGGATTTTTTTTTTTTTTTTTTTCATCAACTGGATTTTGGCGCAGAATAATCTCGAAAGTTCCTCAAATCACGACCAGGCCCTGACTAACGGCAGGGCATACGGGGCAAATTCCCTGGGCCCCCAGGCGTATGCAGAAATTCTACAACCTAAAGAGCTCTTATACCACTGCAAGGGGGCCCCCCAGAATAGGCTTGCCTCGGGGCTCCAGGTAGTCTAAGTCGGGCCCTGATCACGACAGAAATTATTTAAACAGAAGAGACACTCCCAATGATCAACTGCATTCGGACATCTATTCTGAACGTTCGTTTCCGTTTAACTGGTTTATATTTATTCTTAAATGAGTGAAATTAGACTGTGTGGTGTTTTCAACGTTGTTTTATGACCTTTTTGAGGTATGAATTTGAGTATGATAATTTACTGGTTTTTTCGAGAACAGTCTTTGAATAAAGTGTATCTTTCGACAAGAAACTGCCTGTTTCTTTACAATTACTTTTTTCATACTAGAAAATCGACATTTTGGTAACAATATGGATAGAGACAGATATTTTAGATCAGTATGATATGCGTAATACTCGCAAAAGGTGTAATGAAGTGTAGGAAGATTTAGCTCACTAAGATTGTTTTTTTTTTTTTTTTTTTTCTTTTTTTTTGTGTGTATGTTTAAATATTTACTTAAAAATTAGACCCGAACAATTAGAAACGTTTACGCTTACAGCTTTCATTTAAGCCTTCTACTGTAATGCCTCAACGCGGCATTTCAGCACCCGCATTAACACTAAATCTGCCTATTTTAGTTTCCTCTGTTTACCTTCACAATTGTACCTCGTATTTTTGCAACTCCTTGTATAAGGGAGCATTTCTCTTTCTGCAAGATGCACTTTTTATTTGTTTCCTTTTAAATTTCATTTTATTTGATACATTTCTCTTTTTACTAGACATTCAATAAACTTATTACTATTAAGGTTCGAGATTCAATTGACTTGCTAAATAATAACATTTTATAAAATGAATTTTTTTTCTTTTTAAAGGTAATATAGGGCGCCAACTGAAACTCTGCACACAGGCGCCTGACAATGCTGGCGCGCCCCTGGTTGCTCTGTTTACGCGCGTAATATGAACCATGCTGTGTTGTGTAATATGGACCAGTGGTCCATAATAAAAAGAGCGAGATTTTGTTAATGCTCGGCGTACATATGTCGCATACTCAAAATTTTATGGCTATAGAATAGGCCAGGGAAGCAGGGGAATCAAATTATCACTCCTTTCGCACACTACTCATTGGATATAACCTTTAGACCTCCCCTTTTTTTCGTCCATTTCTAAAATTCCCAAGAGATGTTCAAGTGTGTGAGGGAACATGCTGAACAGTTCGTTTTACAATTCCAAGTGTGTCAACTGTTGGGGAACGGGAAGGACCACTATGGACCACTTGGTCCATATTACACGAACGTGTGTGTAATATGGACACCTGACACATAACTAAAATAATAATTTCCTGCAATTATTAATAGTTCCCAGAGTACTTTACCAAGCTTGAACTATGCAACTATACCATTGTAATGAGCAGCCAACAAATTAAATCTTTTTAATTTAATAATTTTAATTTTATGTGCATACTTACTTAGGGGGTCCTTAATACACGGTTCTCCCTATATCTTGATTTAAATAATTACAATATAAGTATACAATAATTAATATTACTATTTTAATAATGTTCTGTGTATCTGTTATTTTGTATTGGTCTCTTTTGTTAGATTAAAAATTGACACATCTGCACACAGATAAAACCTTTTTTGTCACAATAAGCGACTATTTATAAATATATTAAAATTTCATTTAATAAAAAATAAATGGATTCTATTACTTATCTCCCTTTACTGATACATTCCGAGAACTGCATAAAGTCGGCAGCAAAAGTATCCGAGCACTAGCAATAATCCCTGTCTAAAAATGTACACTTAATACTTCTTTGTTAAATAAAGTATCGTGGAGTCATGTTCTTAGTTATTCTAAGAACATGATTCAACAAGGATTTATTTAACAAAACAGTATTAAGTGTACTTTTTTGATATCGGAATTATTTGCTAGTGCTGAGATACTTTTGCTGCCGACTATACATCTCGGATGCCGTCATTTTCTGCAAAAAGAAAACTAAAGAATTACGTACAGACATGTTTCTTGAATGAATAAATACTTTTTTAACAGTAATTATTAGACAGTATATATATATATACATGTGTATGTGTGTGTGTGTGTGCGTGTGTGTCGTGTGTGTGTGTGTATATAGAAAACTCTTTGGTTAAATACTTCAGAATTTAATTTATTGACGTTGAATAATTTGGATTATTCTCTTTTAAATATCGATCTGAAAATATAAGATATTCTTGAAAATTTCTGGAGCTAACAACTGTGCTTGATTATTTAATCTTATTAAAAATATTTTCTAACAGAACTTTAAATTTGACACAAAATCCAAAAATACTCTCTCCTATTACGCATTTTATTTGAAGTTCAAAATAAACAGATTTGAGACATTTACAGGTTTTGAATTTTTAGAAAAGCCGTCAGTTGCATAAATTAATGAGAGAGTCATTGGATACTATTACAGATATTTTAATGGAATTTTTGAAAAATTAGGCGAAAAAAAATAATAATTTTCTAAGCAGTGACATTTCTAACAAGATCTCATTAAATTTAAGATAATGAAATTGAATGCAAATGCTATGAATTAAAAGATTGTAATTTATAACAATCGAATTTCTCAGAATTTATTTTAATAGAATTTAGTTATTAAATCGTAAAATGTTAAGACATAAAAGGAATTTACGAAATATCTTTCACATTTGCGATACATGTATATATATTTAAATATAGAAAATAAAATAAGATTATCAGTTCTATTAGTAAGAAAAATACATAAAATTTTATTTATGATTTTAATCTATAATAATAAAATATATAATAAAACTATTGTTTTAATTTTATTTTTAAGGACATTCTTCACATTCGATCTTCGTTAGTATAAATTAAGACATCATAAGAAAAATGAAACCAATTTATTAAATATATGTGGGTAATACTCTCACCAACTGTTGTGTCTATAAATTCCACACAGAAGGATATTGTTTCATTTTTATGGTACCACTATTACCGTACATAAATCTTTATTGCATATTTAAAGCCTTTTTTTGTGATTATATAGTATAATGATTAGTGTTAAAAAATACTGGTAGAAGACTAACTATCTCATTGTGTGATTAGCATTACATTTATCATCAAGTTACTCATTTATTTTAAAAATATTTATGTTTGTGTTGTGAAGGCTACTTGACTATACAAGGGTTCTTGACCTGAGTGAAATAATCTTAGTGCGAGTCTTTCTGAAGGTTTCTAGCCCGTATTCCAGCGAATTTTGGTGAAACCCACAGAAAACTTCGAATGACTACGCAAACGAACATGAAATACATACAAACACTGTACTTTTCGTCTATCGTTTGAGAGCAGAACAACTTGGGCATATTTGGAGCAAATTGAAAAGGATTTATAGTTTTTTTAAAGGCTGTTTCAGTAAGAAGTTAAACCTAAATAACAGACACATGCATACCCATGTAAATATACAAAGACATCACCGCATACACGCAGATATCTTCTTCTACACGGATATTTACAAGTGCTCAAACATACATAAGTAAATACAAAGACAAACGCATACATTCATACACCGACCCACATATGTACAATACAAATATACTTAAATCAAGGTTTGTGAGCATTTATATGGCTTCACTTCTTTTCATTTCTTTAAGAATTGCACACTAGTATTATTTAAAAAAAAACTTTTTAATTTTTACTTAAGAATAGAAAAATAAAACAGAATCATTTGAAAAACACTTTTATTTACTATTCCAGAACACTTGGCAACTGTGTATATGTAAACATTCTATTTTTACCTTTAAAAACAGCTTAAGCAATTGATTTTAATTTTCGTAGAAATATTGCACCAGAAATATTTCAAAATCTGTCAAACTAATATCTATTAAAATCTATAAAGAGGCTTGATGTTTGTATATTTTCCTAAACATTCTTATTTAAGGCTATTTTATAACATTATGCAAATCAACATTAAATATATATATATATATATATATATATATATATATATATATACTGTCAGTTTTCACTGCTACTCATTAATAAATATACGATTTTAAATTAAAAAAATAAAAATCGAATTTTTAAATCGGTTATCTGAACAAATTGTTTTAGATGCCAGTGAATTATTTTAGTAAATGAATGCAATTGACAAAATCCTATATAGATTAAGTAATGTCGCCAGACAAATAAGAAGAAAACAGTTGTTGTCAAAAATCCATAAAAGTCTTTTGTTTTCAATTTTTCTATAAAATTGCAGTCGCCATGTGAACATGTTTTTTCAGGTAATGCATGCAAGTGTTATTTTTAAATTTAAAGAATTAAATATAGCAGTTATGAGCATTTTACAAAAATAATTACTTAAAAATTACAAAATAATAAAATATAAAAATATCTTTCTAGTGAAATGTAATAGATCTCCTTTTTACATCACTTTCTTTACAGCTTTAAAAAAAAAAAAAAAAAAAAAAAAAAAAAAAAAAATAACACCATTGCTTGTGATAAAATATATTTTACACACAAAACAATCTAACCTTTAAAGAGAAATATAAATTTTATAAAGAACTTTTAAAAATAAGAAAAAATATTGTTTGCGTAAGAGAAAACAGAGTTTACATCCAAAAATGAAACAACAGAAAATAAAATGTCCAGTGTTTTGTCAAATATAGTCATTTTACCGTTTCTAAATACCTAGATGAAATTTTTTATTGGTTATAGAAGTGTTTTTTAACTCATATCTGTAAATATAATTCAAATTTTGAAATGGTGGATGGATTTTGAAATATTTTATAATTTTATGTTTGTTGCAGATTTAAACCTCAGTCAAGTGTTGTTTAATTCCTTTCCGCCGTTTTCACGTGATACCGAATCGAATAAAAAAAAATTCTAAATACCTCCACCCCCCTCCGATACATATAGAGAAAATATTCTGAAATAATTTTGGGGTTTTCTGTTGTCTAAAACGTAATGATAACGCGATTTATTTATTCAATCAAAGCGTTATCTGACAAAAGCTGTATGGTTCAAAGGAAGGTTTTTTTTTTTTTTTTTTTTTTTCTCGTATCTCTAAATCTAATTGAACTTTTAAAACGTTCGATAGATATAACATTACGTTGGGTTAAGTTAGGTTTACTAAATCCCACTAAGCGTCATTAAATTCTGTCCGAAGGATTCACGTGATACCCGGACAAAAATAGCGTTGCAAACACACAGAGCCCTTCCACACACATGTACAGTAAGGACATTTTCTGAAGTTATTTTTGCCTTTTACTACGTAAAGATATCGCAACATTTTTTTGTTTCTAAGAAATTTAGAGACAAAAGTCTGATTATTAATTCAGTTTGTTTTGGGAACAAGAAGATAACTATGCTAAATTGATGAAAATTTTGTCATCTAGAAATATTCATAAAGAAACTAATTTATTTGATGAAAATAAAAATAGTTTGTCTTAAATATCACATTATTACATTCTTCTATATTCAATAGATAAAATTAATGGACTTGTAAAAATTTTCGACCTCGGATTTTTGATGGATTTACACATTTTGAGAGCTGTAGACCATTTTTATAAAATGTATGTGTGTGTGTGTGACAAAATTTTATGAAAACTGTATCTCAGGAACTACTACACAGAATTTCATACAAATTGGTATGTAGTTACACCTTGACATAAATTAGTGCCTATCAACTTTTGGTAAAAATTATCTAACAGGTTGCATTACCATCCCGCTTTTTCTAAATTTTTAACATGGTGTAGGACAAAATTTTGTATAAATGTGCATAAAGAGAATTATTTTTTAATAATCATTATGGAATTTACAAGAATTACTTATAATAGAGATAGTCAACTGGGAAGAAAATTTTGTATATGTAGGCGCATGACCTCCTCCCTGGGAAGGAAGTCACCCCTCAAGGGAAATAATTTTTCATGATGGGTATCTTTCAAAAGAGCTCGCCAATACCTTTAAAATGAATGGTTGAACCATCGGTCTGCGATAATTTAAAATAAAGTTATCGATTTTCTTTTAATGTAATATCGAGAATAAAATGAACTTTTTTGGATATTTAGTCTAATATTATACTACTTCTCTAATGTGGAAATCGTACTGCATTATCATGCATGATAATATTATTAAATAATGATTTTAATAAATTATTTTTACTGAGCGAATTTACATAGGAAAATATAGAAGAAAGTCATGTGGTGGAAACAGCACACTAGTTTTACTATCATTTTCATAAGATTAAGCCAACATTTCAGACTCAATAGTTAATATAACATCAAAATATATCAGATTAAATTTAAAGGCGCTTTTCTTATAAATAAAATTGTTGAAGTGGATAAGTCATTTTTTCATTTCATCTGCAGTAAACGTGCTATTACCCATTTGTAAACAACAAAAAGAAAATTATACAGTAATCATACTGTCACAAATACAGTAAGCACACTGTCACAATGGTATTGCGTTCGCGTTCAGTCAATGCTGCTTTTTCTGTAATTTTTTTTTTCCGTTTTTCTTTTTCTTCTTTCAATATTTTAATTAAAAAATATAATGGATTCGTGATTTTTTTTAAATTTCTTTTTTTCGGTGGATTTACACTTTTTGAGAGCTCTAGAATACCATTTGAATATTATATATATATATATATATATATATTGAGAGAATGGATTACGAGTTTTGATTTTAAATCGCCTGTTTTAAATGAGCGTTTATGTTCCTCGTAATCCATTCTCTCAATAGTGATCATATTACAGATTTTGAAAACTTTAAAATTTTAGCTTCTAATATAAATATCTATGAATCCCGTATTTTTCTAGAGGGCGCTTTTACCTAAATGCAACATTCTGCCTTGAACGAGGCTAAAGCTATTCCCCCTGAATATTTAATCTTGCTATGATGTATTATGAATTTTTATAAATGTTGTTTGTGCTTGTATGTTTGACACTGAGGAGGGCTAGTGTTTTAGCCGAAACGTCTGTCTTATGTTTTAATGTTTTTATTAAAATGTATTTTTAAAGTTTTAAATTTTTGTATTTTTTATCTCATTTTAAATGTTGCATTGGTTTTAAGTAGATTTTGTTTTACAATTTTCATTAAAAGTATCAGAGTGTTAATATTTAATTAGCAGAGGAAATTATTAATTAATGGACGAAAAAAAAATTCCTAGAAATAGTATTGCTTTTATATGAATTGTTAGAGAAAACGGGTATTGAATAATAAATTATAGATTGTGAATGAATGTTTTTGTGTCCAAACACCAACACATGCTTTATTTTAATTGGAATACACCAAGTCTAGCGAAAATTATATTTTACGAGAAGAATATGCATATGAATTTGGATGATTGAATTCATAAAGGAACTTACACACCACTTACACATTGGAACTTACAACAAGGAACATAAAGGAACTTACCCACCAGTGGATCAAAAATAGATGAAGAGACACTTCACGTAATATTTTACACTGTGTTCAATTATAGAGTATGAATGTATATTTAAATAAAAGGAATATTTTTAGTTAATTTTTACTTAAAATTATGCTTAATAATTGTTAGACATTAAGACTGCTTAAATTTTACTTTTTAGCTATTCACCTATTTTTGGTGCACGAGCCGCCACTGCTTATCATAAGACGATTTTGAAATGCAATAGGGATCTTTGTTTCTTTTTGCTATACAATTTTGTAGAGTGCTTTTCTAGTACTTAAAGTAGGAAATGAGTCAAAAAGGAAACTATTGTGTTGTATTAAAGTAAGATACTTTTACTTTAATGGTTTAGTAAACAAAACATGGTTATTAACATATTTGAAATAGTACTTTATATTAAATATTCATATAGCTGTCAAATCAATGTTACTTTTTTAAATATATATTTTAAGACAATTTTTAAATACTTAAGAACTTGCATTTAAAACTGGAGTAAAAGATGCGAATTTCAATTTATTTATTTATTTATTTAATTCTATCTCATTATACCACTTATTTTATGTAAAAAATTCATGCATTTTCCATTTGTAACTAAAATTATTGTTAAGTGTTGAAGAATACAATTGATTTGATATTGGATTTTTTTTATAGCATAACCTTCGTAATAAATTTGTTTTTACTATGTCATAAGTTAATTAATTCTAAACTTTTGCCAATATCATTTAATATATTTTTATCTTTTTTATCTAATGTAAACCATTTTAATAGAATAAATGTAAAATAATAATAATAATAAATGAGCAACAGAAACTAAGACACTTTTTTTTTTAAAGTGTTAAGTCTACGCGAATTAAAAATGCATAAAATAACAGCATTTTAATTACTTTATTGTTTTAACTCAAAACCTTAACAGTCATTAGTTTTGGAAACTTTTATTAAAGGCAATTTAAAGTTTAATACAATACTCATTTTAATCTTTTCATACATTTTTATGGTTCATATGCTAAATTTCCATATGTTAATAAAATAAACTATCAGAACAATTCTTTCTTCTAACGCGTAAATTACTGGTTGCAACATGAAAAGAAAGGTAACTTATAGTCCCTCATGCATTAAGTCTCATATTAACAGTACGACAGATCTAAACTAATCCTATGTTCTATAGACGAATTTTCTTAACGCCAAGTCAATGTTATTAATTTGTGGAAAGATTTAATACACAAGCAGAAAAGCATTTGTGCGAGCTAAATATAACACCATTAATTCCACATTCCTCGGAGAAGCCTATTACAATGATAGCAACAGATAAATTGGCTTTATATTTTTTCTACATTATTTGACGAAGAAAGAATGTAAATATGATATCGGATTAGCATGAGTTATTTAATGATTATAATTAAAGCGATGTCGGGATTTAAGTATTTTCTAAGAATTTAATCAGCTGAGTGTAATTATAATGCTTCTTGAAATAGAATAAAGTAGAAAAGTGATATAAGATTGTTAAACAGCAATTTAAATTATGTTTAAAACTGGTTTTAGTTAAATTACTTTGGGAAATAAAAAAATTAATTAATGTATTACTATGCGTAAAGTTTAAAAATAGATATCAGTATAGTAGCATTGGTCTACGAATCCATATATTGCCTTCATTTACTAAAAGCCAGAAGGAAAATGATACTCTTGAGAATTCTTTAATAATATTCGCAAATTTCTATGGGAAACATAACACATCCGAAGCAAATAGTGATATATATATATATATATATATATACATATTTCGAAATTAAAATAGTATACATTAAAATTGAGAGTTATTTTTAGTCTAATAACACTGAACTAAAATTACGTGACGTAATGACAATGTATTAGCTATAAATAAATGATAATGTCTAAGCAAAGTACATAATTTGTACATTTTCCTTTTATTTTTAATGTAAAAATTTTGTAACTCCATAAATTTAAACTATGTATTTTTATGTAAAGTGCATCCCATAAACAGCGCCTAAACTCTGCACAGCCAGATTCCTCGTTGAGAGTACATAAAATATTCCTAAAGAACTGTACCTGTACGATCCATAGTTTACCAGAAAAATACGAAAAAGAAAGTATGACGTCGCAGCCGGTGCAATGAAAAAACACCATATGGACACATCGACGGCAATATTTGCATATCTTTCCAGAAGATTACGTTTGATGAGTTCGTTCGTTCCCAAGATAACTAAACTTAAATCAGTGCTACTTTGTATCTCATTATTCGACTCATAGATTATGAATTGAAAATAAGTATATTTTTCAATTTTCTTTACTTATTTCAAACAAATTGGCGTAACTTAAAAAAAAAAATACTGTAATATTTTAATTAAGAAATAGAAAAGTGGTAAAAATTATCGTTTGCACTCTTTGCAAATGTTAAAAGTGTGCTCTTCACAAACAGCCTTGTTGCAGTAGTTGCATACACATTTTTTCATTTTGCGTTTCTTAGATGGACAGAAAGTACAAATTCTGTGTTTGTTCGGCACACTTTTAGTCATATCTTCTTTGAGCTTTTCAATATTTGAAATATCTTCAATATTTATTTAAATAATCATTAATCATTCGACGGTTAAACGACGATTTCTGCAAATCTCGAAAAGTAACAAGTGTGCAGCTCTGCTTATCACCTTCGGATAACTTATGAAGTGAAGTGGAGTGAGCGCAATGGGAACATCTGAAATTTGCAAAACTGGCAACAGTCGGTAGTCTAGAGACGGCAGCAAAATTATTCGAGCGTTAGCAATAATTCCTACATAAAAAAATACACTTAATACTTTTTTTGTCAAATAAATCCTTGTTCAATCATGTTCTTAGTTAGTCTAAGAACATGATTTGACAAGGATTTATTTAACAAAACAGTATTATGTGTACTTTCTTTATTTAGAAATTATTGCTAGTGCTCGAATAATTTCTTTGCCGACTGTATTAGACGAATCTCTAGTTATCTAGGATTAATAAACATAAAAATAACGGATGAAAATGTTAAATGATACAGAATAGTAAATTCTACGTTCAATGAGTAAGTCACACATTTTTTAAGACAAGGTCCAGTTAAAGTAAGCAATACCTAAATGTGAGATATGCCTAGTATCCGAAAATCAATTCTATGGTATAATGTGCTAACGCTGTACCAACTGAGCTACCTGGCGGATACGTGGACACAAGTACTGAACTTGAGCTAATCGCTCAACTGGAAGATGAATATTTTTGTGAATACAAATGCACATTTACGGATAAAATTTATTTTTATTTTGTACAACTTATATAGCATTGGAAAATGTAATTTTAAACTTCGAATACAACTTCGAAAATACGAAATGCGTATAATTTTTACTGGAATGCCGAACTAATTTCAGCACGTAAGTTTCACTCTTGGACCCACCAGTGGCAAAAGGAGTTTGCCCTCGAATTTTGTAGACTGAAAGTGTACGGTTTGACTCTGTTTGCATATTGTCATTCGCTCGTATCATACGGGGTATGACCCCTTTAAAAAGACCCCTCCCCCCCCCCCGAAGTGTTTTGGACCATGCATCTTTAAGACCGAAATGCAGTAAATTGGATTTAAGCAGTTCATCGACGTATTTTTCTTCTTGTTAAAATTATTCATTTTTTCCATCAAAAATGTGTTTAATACGTAAGACTGAATTTAAAATTAAGTCACAATCAGTGTATTATTGGAATTCCTCGGAAAATTAAAATTTCCTTTATTGAAATAAACAAGAATCTCAATTAATCTCTTACAAGTTGTGAACAATAAAACCAATGTATATCATTATATTTTTGCATTTTCATATTATGTGGCTTATTTAATAAGCGGCGTATCCAGAAGCACTGTATAGTTCGATTTCACTAAATGCAGGAGTAATGCAACTAAATCACTCGACAGTAGAATAATTACAGAATAGTAAAAATATGGACTCTGCCAAACCAAATTTAACGTGTTTTCTAAGTTTCTTGTTTTAATACTGTAAAATAGAAAGATACCATGATTATTTAAAATTAGTCTTATAATTAATTGGATAGAAAATGCATTCTAAAAATTGTAACTAAAGATACAAATATAGTCTGTGTAAAAAAATCTAAAATTACATTTTTTTCTGTATGTTGAAATATAAAAATAGTTCTTTATTTAAATGAAGATAATAACTAAGCACCGTCGAGCATGCAACGTTTCAGATTTAGAGATTTCTCGTGTAACTGACATTTATATAAAATGCTAGTATATATATATATATCTTTATATATATATTTCTTTTGTGCGTGTGTATGTCACTGAACTCCTCCTAAACGGCTGGACTGAGTATAATGAAATTTTTTGTGTGTCTTCAGGTGGATTCGAGAATGGTTTAGATTTACAAATGAAAGTTGTAACTTAATTAGTTCTTTCTTAATTAATTTTTAACGAACTCTTTCAACAACTTTTCCACCTAGATGGCGTGAGTTGTCGTAAACACGATGTCAGAATTTATTTAATGTTGAAATGAAAAATGAATTTTTAACCGTATCTTAAGAAGTGTTTAAAATATTTTTTCAAAATTAATATTTTTAGAATCGTAACCGTATCTTACGAAGTGTTTAAAATATTTTTTCAAAGTTAATATTTTAGAATCGTAAACACGATGTCAGAATTTATTTAATGTTGAAATGAAAAATGAATTTTTAACCGTAAGTGTTTAAAATATTTTTCCAACGTTAATATTGTTAAAATGTTAAAATTAGTTAAAATGGTATATTCTTTTAAAAAATTCGTCAATATCCGACAGAGTTATTTTATGTTAAAATGAAAAATGAATTTTTAGGCCATTACTGTTTGTGCAGATGGAAAATGTACTAAAAGTTTTCCGAAAAATTTCACGATCACAAATGTTGACGGATATCCAATATATCGTGGAAGAAATCCCGATAATGGCGGACAATCTTATCATATGGCGGTCATCTATGTCAACAACATAGATATTGACATTGATAACCGTTGGGTGGTCCCATATTCGCCTCTGCTGAGCAAAACATTCAATGCTCATATTAATGTTCAGTTCTGCAGTTCAGTGAAGAGCATCAAATACATTTGCAAGTATGTGAATAAAGGCAGTGATATGGCTGTATTTCGAGTTGAAAATACCAATGTGAATACTCCTCCGGTGAATAACAACGACGAAATAACACTTTACCAAATTGGCCGGTACGTCAGCTCCAATGAAGCTGTTTGGCGTATCTTTGGTTTCCCAATTCATAAACGGGATCCAGCAGTTCTTCATTTAGCCGTCCATCTTGAAAATGTCCAGCGCGTATATTTCACGAGCGAGACAGCGATTGATCGTGCTATAAATTCACCAAAAACAACACTCACCGAATTTTTTGAATTGTGTAATCGTACGGATGCTTTTGATGCTTTTGCACGGACATTACTCTATTCAGAAGTACCACGCTATTTCACATGGGCTCCAACAAAAAAATGGATGCCCCACAAGCAAGGCACGCCGATTGATGCATGTCCCGGTTTATTCAAATCAAACACCTTGGGACGAGTATTTACAGTCAATCCAAGGCAGACTGAGTGCTTTTATCTTCGACTGTTACTGGTTAATGTCATCGGCCCTTTGTCATTTCAAGATTTACGTAAAGTGAATGGACAACAGAATCCAACGTATAAAGATGCATGCCTTGCACTCGGCTTGCTGGAAGACGACAACCAGTGGGAGTGTATGCTTGCTGAAGTAGGACTGAACTGTACAGCAAAACAAATTCGTCTACTATTCGCTATAGTGTTGACTACATGTTTCCCGGCCCGAGCAGAGACATTATGGGATAATCACAAAGATTCAATGACTGATGATATATTGCATCAACATCGTTCACGGTGCAACGATCTAACGATAGTATTCAGTGACGCTATGTACAATGAAGCATTGATTGCTACTGAAGATCTTTGCTTTATCATTGCCAACTTACCACTCAGTCATTTCGGTATGTCATTTCAACAAATCGAAATGCATCTGATTTAATAAGCACTGGATTGAATCGTGAACTACAATACAATACTGTAGAAATGGCAGCGATTGTTGCTTCCAATGTCCCACTAATGAATGAAGAACAAAGAACCGTTTACGACCGCATCATGTTCGCAGTTTTGGCAGGACAAGGTGGATTCTTTTTTTTTTCGGTGCACCAGGTGGAACTGGCAAAACATTCCTTATTTCGCTAATTCTCGCCGAAATACGATCAAATAATGGCATCGCATTGGCTGTTGCATCATTTGGCATTGCGGCAACTTTATTTGATGGAGGCAGAACAGCTCATTCATTATTTAAACTGCCACTAAATATTCAAAATAACCCAGACGCAGTGTACAACATAAAAAAACAATCGTCCATGGCCACAGTGCTGAAATAGTGTAAAATTCTTATCTGGGATGAATGCACTATGGCACACAAACATTCGATTGAGGCGTCGAACAGGACATTGAAAGATATAAAATCAACGACAAACTATTTGGCGGCACTCTGTTACTCTTTTCAGGTGATTTCAGACAAGCACTTCCCGTTATTCCGCGTTCAACATACGCTGATGAGATCAACGCATGCTTAAAATCATCGTCATTGTGGCTTAATGTTGAAAAAGTACAACTGAGAGTAAATTTTTGCGTTCAAAAGCTTCAAGATCCATCCGCTGAAACATTCTCAAAACAATTGTTAGATATCGGCGATGGAAAAGTTACTACAGATGAAACTGGATGCATAAAATTACCGACCGATTTCTGCACAATCATTGATTCTCAAGATGCTCTTATTGACCAGATATTTCCCGATATACACAGACGATACACAAATCATGAGTGGCTGGCAGAAAGAGCAATTTTAGCAGCAAAAAATGTGGACGTCAACGAATTGAATCTCAAGATACAACATTTGTTACCAGGAGACTTGGTGTCATACAAATCTAATGATACAGTTTGCGATGCCACCGAAGCTGTAAATTATCCAACAAAGTTTTTAAACTCATTGGATTTACCAGGCATGCCACCGCATATTTTACAACTGGAGGTTGGATCTCCGGTTATTTTTCTTCATAATTTGAACCCACCACGGTTGTGCAACGGCACGCGATTAGTCATAAAAAAATTAATGAAAAATGTTATCGAAGCCATCATTTTAAATGACAAATTCCGAGGTGAAAATACATTACTACTGCGAATCCCTATTATACCCACAGATGTGCCAATTCAATTTAAACGCCCTCAATTTCCAATTAGATTGGCATTTGCAATGACTATCAATAAGTCTCAGGGCCAAACCATGTCTGTCTGTGGCTTAGATTTGAGCACATCATGTTTTTCACACGGACAATTATACGTGGCTCAGGAGTTGGCAAACCATCCAGTTTGTTTGTATTGGCGAAAGATGGGATAACAAAAAATATTGTACACACTGTTGCATTAAGGGATTGATATTGTTTTTTAGTAATATTGTTATAAGTAGCGATATGTATATAATTTTAAAGAATCAATTTTAATAAATTAAAAAAATAAATGATTGGTGTTTTGTTATTTTTATATTATTTCACCGTTCACAGCGCTCCATACATCTTCCACTTATATACCACATCCTTACACACTTACAATAGGTTAGTTATTTTTTTCTAGCAAAATATTCTCTAGAAATAATTTATATGACAAAACAACGTTTGTCGGGTCAGCTAGTATATATATATATATATACTTCATCGAACCCAAAACAGAAAAACAGTAACAGCTTAAAATATTAAATGCTTAAAACAATAAAATGCATAAATTTACACAATAACAGTAATTGTTTAAGAGAGTTTAATTTAATAATGTCTTTTATTGTGATTTTTTTTTTTTACTTTCGGATTTTTTATTAATAATTTATATTTGGAATTTTCTTATTCAGCATTAATATTTCGTTGTTTAGCTCACATTACATTAAAGTTAAAAATGTAATATGATTTGAATTAATGAATAAATGAATGAATAATCATTATAGAATAATAAATATTCATTAATGAATTTTTTTATTTAATAAGTTCTAAATAAATAATTTACCATAACATAACAATTTAAATTCATATACTTATTTACATTAATATATCATAATATAAATATGAAATATCACTCTTTGAATGTAGTGTCGTAGATCTTGTATAAAATAATTTTTAGGAGATAGCAATAACGTATTTAAATTTTATTTTTTTAATTAATTATTTAGTTGATTATTGTATAAAAAAAAGCTTAAATTCATTTATTTAATTAAACTTAAATTGAAATCAGAAGAATAAAATGATTTTATAAAAGTACATTATTTTTTCAACATCTCTTACCTCCCACCCACAAATAATAATAATAGTAATAATAATAATAACACAGGGCTGCAAAATTTGAGTCATGAAAATGTGTTTGCAACGTAATAACTGATTTTTATGTTATTTGGTGCGCTGACTTCAAATATGGCATCCATTTTTCTCAATCACGGAAGGATCTTTCGCAAAATGGGCTTAAATATATACGCAAGAAAATCTATTCTAAATATTCTTTGGAATAGTAAGTCTTTTCGAAATATTTTTAAGCGTTTTATTTACAAATTATTTAATATATCAAACACTTTTAAAATGATTTGCTAAATGTATATTGATTTTATACTTATTCGAAATTAATATAAATTCAACATAAAATTAACATAAAATTAATATAAAATATACCAGTTAGAACAGTTAATTGTTCCATTGTAACATGTGTTCCATTGGATGTATTGTAACAGTGACCCTTGTTCAATACATCCTAAATTCATTTATCCTTAATGCTTTTTTTCCTTTTGCTGAGAAAGTTCCTTTAAGCACTCTGTCTGTTGTAGACAGTACGTGAGGCTTCTCTGTGTTGCATCAAACAGGAGTCCGCTGTCATATTGACGTTCCATTTATCTTGGTATCTACGATCCATCTCTTACTATTATTATAATTATTTATTTATTCATTTATTTATTTTATTATTATTATTATTACTATTATTATTATTATTTTGACTGGTACCTCAAGGAATGTTTTGACTATTTTTTCGGAAATCAACGTCCAAAAACCTAACAATATCAGTCCTTTTCTTGATGCAGGCCTGTGTAATATGAAGAATGATATTATTATAAATATTTGTTGTACATTACACTTAACAGTCTTATTATAAAATAAGAGTATGCACTGGAATGGATACTTTTTAAAACCTTTAAATTCTAGAAAAGAAGATTCCTTAAAAATAAATATCATCACTGTTCTATTTTATACTAAGGAATAAAAAAAAGAAAACAGCGTTTACTTTAATTTTTTTTTTTTTTTTTTTTTTTTTTTTTTTTTAACTACCATATTTAAGTGTCTAGTTTTCCGTGTAGCTTTTTCTCTATTCAAATTTACTTCATGTATTATGTAGTCAAAGTAAAACTTGAAAAAATGTCCATATGCTTTTTTCAGAAGAAGGATTTATGTAATCGTAAATGTACAATGATTCTGTATAATTTAAAGTAGTTTTTCAGTAAACAAAAGATTAATATTATTACTTACAAACTTTGAATAAACACCATAAAATGCAATAAACTCGCAACAATTGTTTCGGGTCGAAAAAACACACGACCCTTCATCAGGCGAACAAAGTAAGCACGAGTGCTGCAGTCAAAGCGGCAACGCTTTGACTGCTCTGACTTGTGCGTTGCCGCTTTGACTGCAGCACTCGTGCTTACTTTGTTCGCCTGATGAAGGGTCGTGTGTTTTTTCGACCCGAAGCAATTGTTGCGAGTTTATTGCATTTTATGGTGTTTATTCAAAGTTTGTAAGTAATAATTTTTACAACGCCAGTTTTGTGATGCTTATTTATTAAAAGATTAATATATATATATATATATATATATGAATTTCCATAAAAAATTACCAGAATATGAAAAAAGGTATTAAAAAAATCATATTAAATGAAATTGAGAAACAGACTTAAAAAGATCAGAATTAAAGAAAATAAGTTACGTTGATCAAAAATAGGCAAAATCTCTAAAGGAAACAAGACATTTCAATAAAGTACATTATCCAAAAATAGAAATCAATGTTTCTACTGAATTGTCACTTCATATAATAATGAATTTTACTATAAGAAATAATTTGCAACAAACATAAAGAAATACTATATTATAATACAACATTTAATTCTCAAAATTGCATCTATAAAATGTAGTAGTTTATATTTAATGTATATTTAAAAAAAAAGTATACATTTTGTAAAAAGTTATATTACAGAAAAGCAAATTGAAATCAACATAAAAATGACCAAATTAAGAAACAAAAAATCCATATACTCCAGTTTCTGTAACGTTAAGCACACCGTTGTTGCCGCAGAATAGTGACGCGGGTCATTCTTGCTTCTAAATACATTGTTGAAATGGATTTAGTGCCGGCATAACCAGCCAATAAATTGTAAGAGTTATAAGCAAAAAAGTGATTGACTGGTTACTAATGAGTATAATACGTTGCTAAATATAGTTTTATAAAAAAGTATTTATTAGTTTTTGGAGTACAGCTTTAATATAGGACACCCTGGGCGATTTTTAAATATTTCTGGTCATTTTTGCAATGAAAATTTTATTTATTTATATTTATATTTATATTTATTTCCTTTTGTATAATTTCGTATTAAGAAAATGTATTACTTATTTAATTATACATTTAATAAGTGCGTGCGACTTTTATTTATTTTATGACAATATTTCATAATCTATTTATATTTTTAACGTACGGCTACATTATTTCTATTACAAATGCAATTTTGGATGTAATTTTATAACGTAATTTTTCATGTAGCTATTGCCTGTAATTGTATATTAACCACATAGTATACTTAAATTTAGAACACAAAAAGAAACATACAGCACCTCTTACTTCGAGGATATATCAAGAGCTCCCTAATAAATCTGAATATTTTAAGTGGTCCTGTAAACAAATAGAGAATTTGTTTTATGTTATATACTGATTTTTTTTTTTTTTTAAGGCTTTTTTGCTTAGATGAAATATAGTTTAATTTTATTTATTTAGTGCTGTATGAGATATTAAAGTGTACTTAAATTGTAACTTATCTGAGATATTTTAATTATAAGTACCCTACCCAAATTTAATACGAATTGATTCAGTATTACAGAAGTTATAATGACAAACTTTTAAGTAGCAACCACTTGTAAATAAAATATTGAAGCAAGTTACCAAATGAACTTATCCAAGATATTAGAACCATAAATTCACTATCACACTTTTGTTTGAATTAGTGTAGTCTTTTAAAAGTTGCCGTGATGACACATTTTTAAGTAGCAATCTGATTTTATGTGGCCGCAACTTGGAAATAAAATGTCGGAACAAGTTGCTCAATAAACTCATCCAAGATATTTATATGATAAGCTCACTATCCAACTTCGGATTGAATTGCATCATTGAATCAAAATTTAAAAAGTTGTCATGATTATAAATTTTCAAGTGGTAGCCTGATTTCAAGTTGTCCCGTTTAGTTTATAACATCTGTACTCTGTTAAAAATGATGGATAAAGTTCATTAATTAACTTGGTTGAGACCCTTATATGATCTATGTATGCATCAGAATTCAGGTAAATCCGGTCTTAAATACGCTTTTCACAATGTGAATTTGAAATTTTCAAATGACCTCCACTTGAAAACAATATCGGCGGAGCAACTTGGTTAACGAATTCTTCCAAGATATTTATAAGATAAATTCGGTGTCTCAATTTGGTTCGATTTGTAGTATTATTTCGGCAGTTATTGTGATGTTAATTTTTCAAGTGGTAACCTGATTTCAAATGTCCCCGCTTAATTTAAGATATCTGCCACTTTGTTAAAAATAGCATATAAAGTTTATTAATAAATTTAGTTGAAACCCTTATTCTATATTTACATAAAAATTGAAGAAAATACGTCCTTAAATATGACTTTTACAATGTGGATTTGAAATTTGCAAGTGGCCGCAACTTGAAAACAATAAATAAATAAATAAATAAAACGGCGCGACATGGTTAACGAACTCATCCAAGAAATTTATATGATAAGTTCACTGACCAAATTCGGTTCGATTTGCACTATTATTTCAGGAGTTAACGTGATGACAAAATTTTCATCACATATATACAGATAGATAGGTAGAAAAACGAAGTGATTGCAATAAGTCGATTTTTAAAGAAATCAATCTAATACAGTAAGCGAACTATCACAATAAAATTGCGTTAGTGTTAGGTCAATGTTGTTTTTTCTCTATTTTTCTCGTCTTTCGTTTATCTTCTTCTATATTTAATTGAAATATGTAATAGGTTCATTAAAAAAATAAAAAAAATGCCCTTTTTTCATCAGTAGATTTACACGTTTTGGGAGCTTTAGAATAACGTTTGACCATTAAAAAAAAAAAAAAAACGTGTCTCTCTGTCAGTCTGTATGAGGGACACAAATTTTGCTGCATGTTTACCGTACTGAATTTTTAAAAGGTATTGCCCATAGATTTAACTTATACCCATTTTTTCACGTATTTTCCACATAAAATTCAGAGGCAAACTTAGTTTTTAACGAAATAATGAATGTAGCATTAACGAGCCACCCTGGCCGATTAACTACAAGAAATGTTTCGTGATTAAAAAAAAAATATATATATATATATATTTCATTTTTTAACAATGTAAGTAGATTTTGCTTTACAGCTTTCATTAAAAGTATTAGAGTGTTAATATTTAACAAACAAAGGAAATTATTAAATATCGGAATAATAATAATAATAATAATAATAATAATAATAATAATAATAATGAAACTGTTCCAGAAATTGTGTTAATTCTCTATGAATCGTTAGGGAAAACTGGTATTGAATAATAAATTATAGCTCTAAAAATGAACGTTGTTCCGTCCCAACACTTGCTTTATTTTAATTGGAATACACCAGGTCTAGCGAAAATTATAATTTACAAGAATAATATGTGTATGAATTCGGATGATTGAATACATAAAGGAGCTTATCACTAGGCGATTTTGAAATGAAATAGGGAGCTTTGTTTCATGTAGATACACACTTTTGTAGAGTGGCTTATCTAGTATTATTTAAAGTAGAAAATCTGTCTAAAAGGAAGCTGTTGTGTGTTGAATTTAATTAAAATATTTTTACTTTAATGATTTTGTAAACAAAACATGGTTATTAACATTTTTTGAAATCGTACTTTATATCAATGATTCATATAGATGATAATCAATTACTTTTTTTTTTTTTTTTTTAATTATTTTAAAACAATTTTTAAATATTTAAGACTTTGCATTTAAACATTGGATTACGAAATATGCGAATTTCAATTTATTTATTTATTTAATTAGTTTTCTAACCTTAGCACTAATTTTATGTAAAAGGTTTATGTATTTTACATCTTTAACTACTACGTGTTCACATACAATTGATTTATTTTTTTTAATTAATTAATTTATTTATATAGCGTAACTTTCAAAATAAATTTCTGGTAACTATGTCATAAGTTAAATAATTCTAAACTGCAGTCAATATTATTTAACTTATTTTCATCCTTTGTATCTAACGTAAACGATTTTAAAAGAATAAATGTAAAAGAATTAAAATAAAATAAAATAAATTTGAGCAACAGAAGCTAAAACACTGAAACGTTTATTTTGTTTTCTAAGAAAAAAAAAATATTATCTCTAAGCCAATCAAAAATGCATAAACTAATGGTATTTTAATTACTTTATTCTCTTAATTCAAAACTCTAATATTCATTAGTTTTAGCAACATTTATTGAAAACGATTAAAAGCTTATTACAATACTTATTTTAATCTTTTAACACATTTTTATGGTTTAAATACTAAATTTCCATATGCGTATAAAATAAACTATCAGAACAATCGTTTCTTCTAACGCGTAAATGACTGGTTATAACATGAAAAGAAAGGTAACTTTTGATCCCTCATACATTAAGTCTCATATCAACAGTACGACAGATCTAAACTAATCCTATGTTCTAGACAGGAATTTTCTTAACGCCAAATGCAATGTTATTAATTTGTGTAAAGATTTAATACACACGCAGAAAGCATTGTGCAAGCTAAATATAACACCATTAATTCCACATTCCTCGGAGAAGCCTATTACAATGATAGCAACAGATAAATTGGCTTTATATTTTGTCTACATTATTTGACGAAGGAATAATGTAAATATGATATCACATTAGCATGAGTTTCGCTAATGATTATAATTAATTCGATGTCGGGATTTAAGTATTTTCTAAGAATTTAATCAGCTGAGTGTAATTAAAATGCTTCTAGAAATAGAATAAAGTAGAGAAGGGATATGAGATTGTTAAACAGCAGTTTAAATTATGTGCAAAATCGGTTTTAGTTAAATTACTTTAGAAAAGAAGAAAATGACTAAGTGTTATTATTAAGCGTAGATTTAAAATTAGATATGAGCTTTAGCTTCATTGGTCTACGTATTCATGCAATGTCTTCATTTTAAGCCAGAGGAAAATATTACTCTCGAGAATATTATTTGCAAATTTTGATGAGAAACATAACATATCCAAAGCAGGTAGTGACAATATTTTTAAATTTTATGATTTAATAATGTTATAAAATAAAATTTACAGGTATTTTTAATCTAATAACATATTGAAAGAAAATTCCATGACGTAATGAACATCTAATTGCTAAAAATAAATGATATTGCATTAAAAAAAAAAAAGATTTTTTGTACATTTTACTTATATATCTGTCGTTCATTGTAAAAATTGTGCAGCTGAGTAACTTTTAACTATATATTTCTATTTATTTATTGTTTCATTGCATTACATTTAGTCATATCTTTCATTATAGGAAACAAGTAATTCGAAAAATTGTAATTTTACTCTCATAAATGACATTATTTGTTTGTTTTTTTTTTCAAAAAAATAAATTATGTATACATTCATTATAATAAGTTTTTAAATATCTTCAAATTATAATAAGACAGCACCACAGAACTAGCGTTTTAAAATACAAAACAAAATAAACACATAAAATTCAATAAACTCGCAACAGTGGTTTAGATTCGAAAAAACACATGCCCCTTCGTCAGGCGAACAAAATAGGCACCAGTGCTGCAATGAAAGCGGCAACGCTCCATAACGCATTTTGTGGTGTTTATTTAGAGTTTTGTACTTCAGATTAATCTTTTTATAAATTCCTGTAACATTTATTTGTATTAAATAATAATAATAAAAAAGAAAACTTTAATTAATTTTTTCCCCTACACATAAAATTCTAAAAAGATCGTTATTTCAAAATTCATTTACTTGGAGGTAATGGGCTCTTCCCACCGTCGTCTGCTCAATCACGTGATACAGGAAAACGAATAATCGAATTCTGAGAATCGAATTCAATTAAATATTGTTCTTAAGAACAAAAATTTTAATATTTAATATAAAATAAAATGAAAGTAATATTGTGCATTTGTAAACAGTAGAATAATTGTATTTGTAAATTTAATAATTTTTAAAAAACATTTTATGTGTTTATTTATTTTTACCTATAAGAATCGATTTTTGTATATTGTAGTGTAACTGTAACATTAACTGATCTAGCAATAAATAATAGCTTCTTGTGGAATGTTTACGGATTATAAATTGAATTTTAAAATGTTTTCACTTAATTTAATTGCATAAAGGTGTTACAACAAGTTAATTAACTTAGTTACTGGTCTAAATGGATTTACGTAGTACGATATTGCACTGTCACTGATTTAAGTACCAAAAATCAGAGTATTTAAACATGTCTTCATGAACATCAATAACAGGTATAAACTAAATAATGATTGTAAATGTATACAGCAAACAAAAGATGATGAATAATGATATAAAATTGATTAAAAATGATGATGTATAAAAAATAACACGATTAAATACGATTGATCAAAAATAAGAATAGAAAATATGTTATAATATTTCAGCAATCGCTCTAGATAAACAAGACTTCGTCTGCTATTTGTTTTTCCTCTATCATGTGACCTCTGACGTCATGTGGGAAGAGTCCATTCGCTTTTTCAATGAATGACTCATATTTAAAAACTCTTAATTATAGATTTAACGCTAGATAACTAAATTTAAATCGGTGTTACTCTATAACTCATAACGCGACTCCTGGACTACGAATTAAAAACGAGTACATTTTTATATTTCCTTTATTTATTTCAAACAAATTAGCATGCAACTTAATAAAGTATTATAATATTTAAATTAAAAAAACAGAAAAGTGGTAAAAATTATAATTTGCACTCTTGGAAGATGTTAAAAGTGTGCTCTCCACAAATTGCCTTGTTGCAGTACTTGCATAAGTATTTTTTCATTCTGCGTTTCTTAGATGGACAGAAATTACAAATTCTGCGTTTGATCGACGCACTTGCAGTCGTGTCTTCTGCGTGTTTTTCAATATTTAACATATCTTCAATATTTATTTTCATAATCACTAAACTTTCGACTGTTAAACGACGATTACAGCAAATATACAGTCTATAGCCGTGCTTATCACCTTCGGATAACTCATTTTACTAGTTATGAAGTTCCTGTCAGTGCAGTGGTGTGAGGGGAACGGGAACATTTCGAGTTTGCAAAACTAGCAGGGGTTGGTAGCCTTTTATACGTATATTTAGTTATATAGGGCTAAAAAACATAAACAATAACGGATGAAAAGGCTAAATGACATAGAATAATAAATTCTATATTCAATGAGTAAGTCACACATTTTTTAAGATAATGTTCAGTTAATGAGAACATGACCTAAAAGTGACAAGCCTGGTATCCTAACATCAATTCTGTGGTATAATGTGCTAACAGTGTACCCACTAATCTACCTGGCGGATGCGTGAACTGAACTACTGAACGTGAACTAATCGCTCACCTGTACGATGAATATTTTTGCCCGATTTGTGAATACAAATACAGCTTTACGGATAAAATTTATTTTTTTTATGTTCAACTTATATGGCATTGCAAAATGTTATGTTAAACTTCGAATATCACTTCGACAATATGAAATGTATACAGTTTTTACGAGAAAGCCGAACTTATTTCAGTACGTAAGTTTCGCTTTTGGACCCACTATAAGCAAAGAGATTTTGCTCTCTTAGTTTGTAGACTGAAAGTGTACGGTTTGACCCCATGTGCATATTGTCGTTCCGAGTTTTTTATGTCAGACACACGCATTATTCGGGCTATAACACCTTTAAAAATACCCCCTGCGAAAGGTACTCCATTCAGGTTTAAGATCGAAGTGTAGTTAATCGGGTTTAAGCACTTCATCAACATGTTTTTGCCCTTGTTTAAATTATTCGTTGTTTCCAACAAAAATTAGTGTAACACATATGACCGAATTTAAAAGTAAGCAAGTCACAATGAATGCATTATGGGAATTATTAGGAAAATTAAAACTCCATTCATTGAAATAGACAAGAATCTCAATGAATCTTTAACAAGTTCTGAACAATAAAATCAATGTATTTTACTATACTTTTGCATTTTTATATTATGTTTCATATTCAATAAGCGGCGTTTCCAGAGACACTCTATTGTTCGCTTTCACTCAGTGAAATGGCAATATAACTAAACCAATCGACAGTAGAATAAATACGGAATTCTGTAAATATTTACTCTGCCAAACCAACTTTAACGTATTTTCTAAATTTCTTGTTTTAATATTGTAAAATGTAAGGCTACCAACTATTAGTTCCCCCATCATACTATAGGTATAGGGAACTTAGGTAATCGTGAAAAGTTTCGACCTCGTTTTTTTTTTTTTTTTTTTTAACATTCTTAACTTTTTTACACGTTTCGATGTGCGAGAAATCCGAAAATATAAAATGGGTATGGTATCCGTCTGTAGGGTGTCTGTTAGTTCGTTCGTCCGTTATTGCATTGCCCGTTAATCTGTTAGTGCGTTAGCTTGTTAGTCTGTGTACACGATATATCACGAACACGTGATCACAGAGAGGTCGGAATAGTTAAGAAATATCATTTATGACACGGGCAAGAACCATATTCATTTGTAACATTCTAATTAAAAAACTTCAGATGTTATTCGAAATTTACGATTTTCTTATCATGGGAGAATAGGGGAAAATTTCACTTAAACGTGCATGCAAAGAAATATTTTTCTCGTAAAGATGTAAGAATAGCTCTTAAATATCAGTTTTAATTCCGGAATGAGCATCATTATCTATAAAAGTGCTACTTTGAAAATTTCGCAAATTATTCGAAATTTACGAATTTATAACATGGCAGAATACGGAAAAATTTCGCATAAACGTCAGATTTGAGAGATATTTTCATCATAAAGACGTCAGAATTCTTTAAAAACATCATTTAGGATGCTGGTATGAACATCCCTGACTATGAAGTCTTTAATTTAAAATTTCGTAAGTTATTTGGAATTTACGATTTACTTAACATGGCAGAATACGGCAAAATTGAGCATAATCGTCCATTTTGAGGATCATAAATACATCAGACAACTTCAAAATAGCATGTATGATACTTGTTTGGACATTATTAGTTCCCCATCATACTATATGTATGGGGAACTTAGGTAATCGTGAAAATTTTCGACCTCGGTTTTTTGACTTTTTTACATGTTTTCAGGGTTGAGGAATCCGAAAATGACAAAATTTCTATGGTGTCTATCTGTAGGGTGTCTGTTAGTCCGTTAGTCCGTTAGTCCGTTAGTTTTTTAGTCTGTGTACACGATATCTCAAGAACAAATTATCGCAGAGAGGTCAGATCAGTTTTAAAATATTACTTTCGACACTGGCAAGAATCCTATTCATTTGCAACATTCGAATTTAAAAACTTCGTAAGTTATTAGAAATTTACGATTTTCTTAACATGGGAGAATAGGACAAAAATTAACTTAAACGTGCATTAAATGGAAACTTTTTACTGTAAAAATGTCAGACCAGTTTTAAAATATCAGTTTTGATGTCGGAATGAACATCAGTAACTATAAATATGCTACTTTGAAAATTTCGCAAGTTATTGGAAACTTACGAATTTCTTAACATGGCAGTATAGGGCAAAATTTCGCATAAACGTCAATTTTGAGAGATATTTTCATCGTAAAGATGTCAGACTACTTTTGAAATATTATTTAGGACACTGGAATGAATATCATTGACTATGAATTTTCCAGTATAAAAATTTCGTAAGTTATTGGAAATTTACGAATTTCTTAAAATGGCAGAATAGAGCAAAATTTCACATAAACGTCAATCTTGAGGGATATTTTCATCGTAAGGATGCCAAACCACTTTCGAAATATTATTTATGATACTGGCATGAATATCATAGACTATGATTTTTCCAATTTAAAAAATTCGTAAGTTATTTGGAATTTACGATTTATTTAACATGTCAGAATAAGGGAAATTTGAGCATAAAATTCCATTTTGAGGATCATAAATACATTAGACAACTTCAAAATTACATTTATGATATTTTTTTGAGCATGATTGAAAACAAATATTTTAATAGGGAAATTTCGTAAATTATTCGTAATTTACGATTTTACCAGCATAGCGAAATTGTAAATTTTTCATATAAATATGAATTTTGAGGATTATTGCTTTGGAAATAGTAGCATGAAAACTAAACAACGGAATTCACCCTGATAAAATAAATTAATGGATTAGAATAAGATAAATATATCGAAGTGAACGGTGGATAGCCTATTAGGCGGGGCTTTCCTTCTGTCACTGTATCAAGCTTTGGTCAAATTCATTTCTTTAACATGATTATAATATGTCTCGCACTAGAAATTTATGAGAACATAAATATGATTGGGAAGTGAGCAGAGTCCACCTATGCCAACTAATTCACTACAAATACTAAGCTATTCGAAGTTTAAGAGTAGTTAGTAAGCTATTCGAAATTTAAGATTTTATCATCATAGGAAAATTGTGCGATATTCCATATAAATATGCACTTTGGGCTGTTTTATTGGAAATATTACCATGAAAACTAAACCACGAAATTAGCCCCAATAAAATAAATCAATAGATTAGAATAAGATAAATATATCGAACTGAATGGTGGGTAGCTCATTGATCGGGGATTTCAATCTATCACTGTGTCAAGCGTTTGATAAAATTCATTTCTCTTAACACGCATTTAATATGTCCTGCACTAGAAATTTATGAGAACATACATATGATGGGGAACTGAGCAGAGTCCACCTATGCCAACTAGTTTAAAATTGGGCTTCTTATAAATTGGATTGAAAATTCATCCTAAAAATTGTAATAACGATATAAATCTGTCTTAGAAAACCTAAAATTACATTTTTCTGTATGTTGAAATATAAAAAAAATTCTCGGACAGGGATTTTGGAGCATTTCTCTTTCTGTTGGAAGCGCCGCCAAAATTCATGCCGATTATGAATCACTGCCATAATTAGAGTCTGATTATATATAAGATTAAGTGGCATGTTATTTTATGCCTTCTAAATTTTGTGTATAAATTATCATTATCTTCCTTTTAAATAAAATAACAATAATAAATAAAATAATAAAATTACTGATTCTTTAATTAGAAAATGAAATATTGTTTAACAGCTTTTGTTCACTTGTTTTATCGAAGCGAATAAAAGAACTTAGCATCGTCAAGCATGCGATGTTTGAGGTTTAGAGATTTCTCGTATAACTGAAATTTAAATAAAAAAGTAATATTTAAATGGGGGATATGTTTCATCAAACGCTAAAAGAAAAACAACAAAAGCTTAAAATAACAATATCTTAAATTAAATCTCTTAAAACAATAAAATACGTAAACATACACAGTAAAAGCTCTGTTTACCAGAGTTTAATTTATTATTATTATTATTATTATTATTATTTATTTATTTATTTATTTATTTATTTATTTATTATGTTTTTTTTTTTTTTTTTTTTTTTTTTTTACATTAGGATATTTTATTAACAATTTTATATTTGAGGTTTTCTATTCAGCTTTTCATTGTTTAGATGTTTACATTAATGTCTAAACAATGTTTTGTTACATTAATGTCATTAATATAATATGATCTATATTAATGAATAATCATTAATGACATAAGAATATTCATTAAAGAATTTATTATTTAATAAATATTAAATATTAAATTCACATATCTTAATATTTTAAATTCATATACTTCTTTATTTTAAAATATAATGCATATACTAATACAAACATGAAATATGGCTCTGTCAATGTAGTGTCGCAGACCTTGAATAAAAAATTAGTTACAACCTAGCAGTAATGTATTTAAGCTTTGATTATTTATTTATTTAAATAGCATTCTTATAAAAAATAATAATAATAAAATAAAAATAAGTTTACTTATTTAAATAAAGTTATGTATTCAAATCACAAAAAAAAAAAAACTGATTTTATACAAATACATCATTTCTTCAAACCCCCCTCACCCCCAAGCAAAAAATAATAAAATATAATATAATAATAATTATAATAATAATAATAATATCAAGAATGAGAATGAGTTTGCAATAAGGTTTTGTTACATGTTAAACTTAACAATTACATATTATAAAATAACTGTATGGACTAGAGTGAACACTTTTTAATGCTTTTAAATTCTGGAAAAGGAGCATCCATAAAAAGAAGTATCATCACTGTCCTATTTTAGACTAAAGAAGAACCGAAACAGCATTTACTTTAAAATTCTTTATTTGAACTTCCACATTTAAGCGCGCAGTTTTCCGTGTAGCTTCTTTTCTATTCAAATTTACTTCATGTATTATGTAGTCAAAGTAAAGCCTGAAAAAAGTTTCATGTGCCTTTCCAAGAGAAGGATTTATGTAATCGTAAAAATGCTATAAATCAAAGTATTTTAAAGAAACTAAATGTTTAACTGCGCATTTTTTCGGAAACATTTAACTGCTTAAAATAAACTTTTTGTAAAGTACTATCTACCCATTAGTAGCAATTATTATCGATTACATTTAAAGCTTTAATTAGATATGTGCCAAATTTAAAGTAGTTTTTAACCGATTTAAAAACACAAATTAATAAATAAAAAGCAATCAGTGCAAGCAAAAAAAGTATATAAGCATAAAATAAAACATTATATAGGCATAAGCCTAAAATCTAGTGTGTAACAACCACACGACTTCCATTACCCAATATTACACGTATCAGATTAACTTTTTTGAAATAATGTGGTTGGAGGTATGAAACAGATCTAACAAATTAGACACTTAGGAATTTTCCTATAAGAGAAAACTGAGATACATGTGTGAAGACATATAAAACAGAATTTACTTAGCGAGTTTTAAAAAAATCGGTAGAGCCGCATTTTAAAACATCTATTTCTGATATCTAAAACATATTTACATAATTCTGCTGATTATTAATTTTACAATAACAAACACGTAGTCAGAAGCTTCCCCACATACACACATAGGAACATACACACTTACCAACTGCCAAAAATCGCTATTGTTTTCTCAGGAGACCTTAAAACATGTAAATTAGCTAAAAACTCAGTATTGAAATTTTTGACCGAATACAATACTCTGAATAACTACGGTACTTGGGTAATGGAAATAAAAAATATATGTATAAGCAGCGTATAATTTATTTTACTTAAGAATAAAAATAAATGTGTTTTAATTTGCTAACAAAACAAAAGAAACTGATCTAAATAATCCAATCTTTCATGATCATCTTTTATGCATTCAATATTAGAAAAAGATAAATAAACATTAAGGTATGTTACTTGAATCTTATGGATTAGTAAATTTAGTTTTAAAAACTCATTAACTATTAAAACCTTTTTTTTTTTTTTTTTTTTTTTTTTAGTATCTTCTCACAAAAGTAAACTAAATATTTATTTCTCCAAGATTTCACAAAAATTTTATTTAACAGCTAAAATGGAACAAAATGCATGCGTGAGAAAACGAAATTAAAGTACATAATTTTCTTAGAGAATTTATATATCTGAAATATTTTGACATGCTTTTAAGAGCAGTTTAGAAAACTAATGGTAGTTTAAATAAGCAAATTTTCAGAAATATAATCCCTTGAGACAATAAATAATTCCTTCTGCCGAACAATCATTAACGAAATTTCGCAATCTATCGCCGATTTATCTTTTGAGGAGATTTTCTATGGCGACAACAAACAACATGTAACATGATTTTTCCGCTCATTAAAATGGCTGGTTTACACTAAATTTTAGGATCAAAAGGTGATTGTTAAGATTGTTTGATAAGAATAAATAGTTCTGCTTTTGAATTACCATTTTGAAATTTTCCACATGATAATAAAGTTAGATCAGCAAAAACGTCAAGGTTACCAGTAAAAATACTTTTCAGTTAAAGCTTTCATTTCTATTTAAAAAAAGTTCAAAATTCGTTTTGAATACGTGAGTTTTAAAATTTTATTTTATTTATTTATTTTAATTGTTATTTTAAATTTAATTTTACAAAAATAAATTATTCTTTTAAGCTAGGCTTTTTAGTGTGGTAAAATAATAATAATGATGATAATAAAACATATATTGAAAACTATTATTATTGTATAAACATTTATATATTCTAAAATCTTATTTAAAAAATTATTAATCTCAATTAATTTTAAAAATTCAAATATAAAAAAAATTTTCTTTTTCAAGAAAAATAAAATCTGGGAATTTTTCATAAATTTTGAAGGAGTGTATGATTAAAAGTAAAACAGTATATATTCTATATTTAACCACTAGTAGCACTATTTTACGTATTGCTTAATGTATTTTAATTGTTTTTATGACGTCTATATTACACGTTTTATGAAATCCTAATTTCCTTTTGCCTTATGGCTGTTTTAAAATGTTAAATATGCCTTTAATGAAAATTATTACTGGATATTAAATGAAATAGCTACTATTACAATTTTGTATAAAGATATCTGGATTTAAATTAAAGATATTAAATGAAAATTGTACAACTTTCAAATGTACAACTTATTCATAAAAATTTATGCTATCTCAACAAATTAAAAAAATAAATTTAATTTTGAAAAGTATTTAAAAAATATTACAGTAGCCTAGATTTTCTAAAAAAATATTTTAACTAAGTGTAAAAACTGACATATTTATTTATTTAAACTCTGAACTTACATACCAAATATAGTTGGTAACAAAATTGTTGATGCGCTAGCAATAATTCCTTTTGAAAGGATGTGCACCTAATACTGTTTCATTAAGTAAATATTTCTGGAGTAATGATCTTAGTCTTTATGCTGTTTATAAAAAATGTAAGTTGATGATATATATTAGCGTTTAATATACTGTTGCGTACTTGAGGGTTCGTAAGTTGACTGAGAATGACAGGCGAAACTTGCAAAAATTCAATAATTTATTTACAGAAAGTTCCAGAAAAATACACGTCTATAAACCAAGTATCAGCTTCAATTCACCAGCAAACACAGCTTAAATTACCGCAGTTAACAGCAAAACCACAGTACAAACTGTGTAGCAATAATACATAAAACAAGTCTTATTCAAAGAGGCTCGATGCAATGCAAGCATTAGCAGAAGCATGTTGAGAACTGAACTAGCCTTGGCGAAAATACGTCCCTTTCATACTCATGTATAAAAGCATGAAACATTTGGCGACTTTTCCATTACCTACCTTATTGGAGCTTTCCAATGCGTTTTTAAGGGAATATTAGACTATTTTAACCCTAAAACCACTAGAAATGCGTAAAATTAGCATTTTATCAACTAAGTCTCTTTGAAAGAATTTATACAAAAAAAAAAAAAAAAATACAATTAATGCAATTCCGTAACACTATATATATATATGTATATATATATATTTGAAAAATGTGGATGTGTGCTTCAATAATTTTGCTGAAGACTACAAAATTACTGATAATCTGTCAAAAATCGTACATAATAACAACTTCATTGTATATGACTTTTCATAAAATTCGTTTTATGAGTCTTCCGATAAAATTTATTTTTAGACAAGAATATTTTGGTTTCATACTACATTGGAATCACATATATTTATAAAAATGAACTGAAATATATCGTCTAAATTTAGACGAATATTTACATGGATTCTTTCATTTTATAATTTCAAATAGTAAAAAGATTGAAAAAATGCATATTTATATTTACTTTCATTTTTAGTAGGAATATTTCCTTTGAATTAAGTTTAGAAGGAATTGAACTAGCGGACTTTATTGAACCGTTACATCATCTCTACATATAATAAATAATGACGTGTGTGCCAGTCGCTTTGTATGCAAACGGCTGATCGGAATTTTGCAGTCCATATTAACCTCTCCTGATACTCCCTGAAGCCCAAATTCCAAAAATTTGATTAGATTTTTTGATTAATTTAAATCTATATATTTTTTTAAATGATCGTTTCTACAGAAAGTAACGTAAAAGTAAAACGAATTTCCACGACCTGTTAACTCAGTTGATTATAGCTTAACATTAATAATGGAAACGTTGTGGTCTCGATCCTCCATTTGTTACATTTTGCACATAATTAATAGAAAATGTGTCAGTTGAAAAAAGAAAATCTTTCAGTGTCTTCACAGTATCCTAAACCGTATGGACAAATTTTTCAGTAGGCTTTCTTTTTTAATTAATTTTTTTTTTTTTTCAGCTCGTGAAATTGCTTAGTGTGATAGTGCTGTTATAGTGTGTTGCCATAGTGTGAAGATGATAATCAGCCCGAAAAATATTTGTACGATAAACATAATTTTTGAATAATAACAGTGCAGCTTATCATCCATTAGGACCTCAATTGAACTGTCTGGTTAATGCGCGAAATCAAGCACTGGGTATCTGAAGCCAGATTTTAAGAGATTTCAATGAAATTGTTTTTAGTTTTTTTACGTAAACAGATTTAAAATATAGTCATTAATACCTTTTTAACATTCCTTTAAATATAGTGACTACCGAAGCAGGCAAACTCTGCTAGTACTTAAATGAATCAATAGATATATTAAATACACATCAAATGTTATATTTTTATTCACCACAAATTACATTATATAATCTGTTTTAAATGTTTAAGGAATCTATCAAACACTATTTGTTATCGTAATTTAATTTTGCTTTTTAATGAATTACACGTTATATAGAATATTGAATGTTTATAAATGTGCTATTTTTCAAAATAAAAATGTATAGTAAAAGTAAAAATGTAGATTAAATTTTTCAATATATGTATTGCATTATACCAATTAATTTTTTTATTGCTTTATAAACTGTCTATTGATTTATTACAATGCTAAGGTGATTTGAAATTTAGAACATGGAAAAGTGGAAAAAACCCACGCAGAAAGATTACTAAAATGAAACAGAAATGTTAGAGATTTTTCGTATTTGTGTCTGTAATTTGTTTTAATAAGAGGGTTTTATATATGTTTGAAATACATAAATTTTTGTGAATAGAATTAATGAGAAAAATAATTAAATTTTTATTTAATAATTAAGAATCGTTTTCACACCTGTACAAATTTGTATTACATACTCATATAAAGGGATATACGTACAAAGCATTTTATGTGCTTTTATTTTTTATTTTTATAAATTATAAATACATTGTAATCAATTTCTATCGAGAGAATTTAATAAAATATAGAAAAATATAGTAATTAAGTAATATAGAAATAATCAAGTAATAAACTTGAATAGTACGTCTTTTCATAGAAAAAAAAAATCAATTAATTATAAATTAATCAAATTTTGTATAAATAACAAATACTTATTTATTAAAATGTACAATTAATAGTAATATATATATGCATTATGTGGAGATAATGAAGTAGTATAGTTAAAAAACTACTTTATTATTTTCAAGTTTCTACAGCAATAACACACATTTCATTTATTTTCCTCTTGTTTATATCATGGTTAAAATAAAATAAAAAGAGAAAGGTAGTGTGAAAGGTACAAATGTATGTATATATATATGTAAAAAAAAAAAAAAAAAAAAGAAAAAAGAAAAAAAGAAAGAAAGACTAAACAAAAATAATTTATTCATGAGCTCTTACCCAAAGTTAAATAGAAAAAAGAGCTTTTTCATTTTAATTTTAAAATCTGAATAGAGGTAATGAGATTTTAGTTTCGGACGTTTTATATAAACGGAATAGTTATATATATATATTAATTTAAATGCACTTTATATTAGAAATGGAGAAAAAAGTAACATACAGGGTTTATTTAAGCCAACTAGAACAAAGTGAAATAAAAAAAATTTTCAGATTATTTGTTTTTAAACTGTTAAGTAAAACTAAATCTCATTAAACGCCATTAGAAACGTCAAAGCTATTTTTCAACGCACACACACTTAAAAAAAAAAAAAAAAAAGAAAAAAAAATGAAGATTCTCCATTTGAAGAATGCTTAAAATTAGAAACTTTACTTTAAATCAGCGCATTTTTGAAAAGCGGAGGATGTCATAATTGTATACATTATAGAAAAGTCCTAATGATTTCGGAACTTCAAGAACACAAAAATCCTTTTCAAAGTTTGCGCTTAAGCGCATCAAAGAGGTGAGATCTTTAGAAAAGTTTGTGCTTTAAGCATCTTTTCGAATGAATAGTAGATAATAATAATAGATAAAAATAGCGGGATGAAATTTGTCAGGATAGATATTCAAAATCTATTGTGTATTAAAAATATTGTAAAAACACATTAATTTTTTTGAAGCTGTTTTACATTCGTATATAAAATCAGACATGATTACTTTATTTTATATTCAATAAATGGAATTATTCGATTCCTAAAAATTTTTATCCTTTGGTTTTCGATATACTTGCATATTTTCAGACGAAATGAACATTTTAAAACAATTTATGTGTGTTTATGTATAGAAAAAAATTGTGGTAGCTCTATCTCAAAACCTAGTGCATATATTTTTTAGGAATGTTATATTTTGCTGCACTTTGATATAAATTGATATATGTGAAATTTCGTAGCATATATCTTAATAGGTGGCGTGTCTGTCCTGTTTTTCATATTTTTTTAATACAGCAGTACAGAATACAATTTTGTACAATTGAACACAGTTAAGTTATTTTACTAAGCATTGTTAAATTAAAAAGAAACAGATGTATAATTGTAGTAATTAAACAAGATAAAATTTTGTATATGTAGAAGCAAGGTCAGACTTGATGGGAATGTTTCTCCTAGCGGGATCTAATTTTACAACGAATCATTAGTACTTGTCTGTTATAATTTAAGGGGAAGTTACAGGTTCTACTTTTATTTTTATTTTTATTTATTTATTTATTTATTTTTTAGCTTTTTTCAACTTTTTCTTACTGTATTGAAGAAATAATATTTTAAAATACGTTAATTTGTATAAATAGATTTTAGAAGAATGTTATGTGATGGCCACAACGTAATATATTTTATATGATTATTATATAGATGATCGTTTGTAGGAATTTTATATAGGACAATTTACAGTAAAGAGGAAAAATTACTGAATAAGATAAACACGTAAATTCCATAAAATTATTGATCATTTGTTTGACAGGTAGGTAGAAGGTTTGGTTTAACGTCGCACTAGTGCTGCGCTATAAGGCAATTTGTGACGCTATGGGACTCACCCCTAAAGGTGGTCCGGAGACAGGCCATCATAATTTTCATCCCCTACTGAGGGATGACTTCTCCGGTTCGGTGACCCACAGAGGTATAATTTGGATGAGAATATGGAATGACATTGTGGCCACGGCAGATTTTCCGTACACCAGCCACCATTAGTGTACACGACGGTTTTTGACCGGTTCGAGTATCCAACCCACTATCTTCTAATTATGAGGTCGGCGCTCTACTGGCCGGACTATCGCATCCCCGTTCGTTTAACAGAGTCTAATTTACATTATGAATAGATTTTGCTTAATAAAAATAAATTTATTGCATACTAATATTAAATAAACTTCCGGTTGTATATTCCATATATTAAATTTTTGGGCCTATTTATTTAACTTTTTATAATAAATTCTATATTTCTTGACTCAAACAATTACAATATAAGCTTACTATAATTACTATTACTATATATATATATATATATATATATATATATATATATATATATATATATATATATATATATTAATTCTCTGTGTATCTGTTAAATATTTTTTGATAAATGTCTTTTCTCTTACAGTAAAAACGAACATGACAGCATTCACACACAAAACTATTTTCGATTCAAGTAGCTAGTATTTATAAATATAATAAAAATGCACTCGAATACAAATGAATTAATTCTTATTAAAAAGTGATCTCCATTTGCTGATTCATTCCGTGTACTGTAATTTTTTTTTCCATGAAGAAAAAGTTAAAGACCCACATACATACAGATTTTTAAAAAGAATAAATACCTATTTAACAGAAATTATTTCACAGAATATTATAACACATATATAGAAAATTTTTTGTTAAATATTTCATAATTTAATATATTTACATTGAATATTTTGGACTATTCTCTTTTAAAAATTGATTTATGAAATATAAGATATTCGTCAAAATTTCTGGAGCTAAAAACTGTGCTTGATTATTTAATCTTATTAAAAATATTTTCAAATAAAACTTTAAATTTGACACAAAATTACAAAATACTTTCTCTAATTACGTCTTTTATTTGAAGTTCAAGATAAACAGTTTTAAGACACTTACATGTTTTGAATTTTTAGAAAAGCCGTCAGCTGCATAAATTAATGAGATAGATATTGGATACTGTTACAGAAATTTTAATGGAATTTTAGGAAATTAGAGAGAAAAAAAAAAAAAAAAAAGAACTTTCTATACAGTGACATTTCTAACAAGATCTCATTAAATTTAAGATAATGAAATTGAATGCAAACGCTATGAATTAAAAGATTGCGTTTTATAACAGTCGGATTTCCCAGAACTTATTTTAATAAAATTTAGTTATTAAATCATGAAATGTTAAGACATAAAAGGGATTTACGACATAAGTTTCACATTTGCAATACATGCATAAACATATAAATAAAGATAATATTATGAATTTTACTAGCAGGAGAAATATGTAAAATTTAATTTAAAATTTTAATATATAATAAAAATATTGTTGTAATTTTATTTTTAACGACATTCTGCAGATGCAACCTTCGTCAATATAAACTAAGACATCATAATGCAAATGAAAACAATTTATTATTTATATGTGAGTAATTCCATCGCCAACGGTTGTGTGGGTCACACAGAAAAATAATCTGGTGTGTCACTCACACGACTTTCTTTTACCCTGAAATTTAATACTAAAAATACAGATTACAGATAAAAAGGTAACATAACGAGTACTGTTATGTAAACCTGTGTTAAAGAATTCATATTAGGCTTCTGAAGAGTTTTATATGATAATTAGTTCTGTGTGCGGGGGTTACCGCCTCCTTCAACCCCCCCCCCCCCCGTTTCATTAATGCACCCACATTTATATAAAATTTAATTCGGTTATTAAAAAATAATTTATTAAAATTATTATTTAAAAAAAAAAATTATGATAATGCAGATGATTTCCATATTAGACAAGTAGTATAACACCAAATATCCAAAAAAAGTCCATTTTATTCTCAATAAAAAAAATAATAAAAAAAAAAAACTATTTTTTTTTTCTAAGTTTTTTTTTTTTTTGTTTTTTTTTTTTGTTTTTTTTTTTTTGTTAAAAGTAAAAACAAAAAATCGATCACTTTGTTTTAAATTATCGCAGATCGAGGGTTCAACCATTCGTTTTAAAGGTATTGGTGAGCTCCTTTGAAAGATACCCATCATGTAAATTTACTCCCCTCGAGGGGGTACTTTCCCCGCAGGGGGAGGCGAGGCTCCTACATACACACATTTTTTTTTTCGATTTAACTATCTCTATTACAAAAACTATATATTCGTTTCATTTGGTTTAGTGCAGTCTATAGACGTTAAACTCTACTTACCTGCAATTTCCCCCATAGTTTGAATTCTCTTGATTGTCCCTGTACACGAACCATTTACTTGATCTTAACGAAAAGCTTACTGTAGCATCCCTATATAATACACATTTAGAATACCAAGTTTGAACTTTCTGCCATAATTTGTTTTTGAGGTATGCTGATAACAGACAGACACACACACAGACCATTTGCTAAAAATATGATTTTCGTATTCAGGGGACCTCAAAACGTGTAAATATAACAAAATCTCGCGTTCGAAAATTTCACCTAAAACAATACTTTCTCTAATTTATAGGTAAGAGAAAGTAATAAGATTTCCTCCTTTTTTGATAACATTATTAAATGAAGAAATTTTTATTGCACATTTACACCCAATTTTTGCAATTAAATAGGATAGGGATTATTCTTAGAAAATATTGTTGGAAGCTTAAATACTTCAGTACGTGTTTAGTATTACATTTACCATCAGATTATTCATTCATACTGAAAAAGTTCGTGTTTGTGTGTGCGAATGCCACTTCTGCATACGAGGTATCTAGTCCAGGGTATAATAATGCTCTTAGTGCCAGTCATTCTTAGGGGTTACACCCCGTATTCAAGCGAAGTTTAGAGAAAAACACGGAAAATTCCGAATGGCTATGTAAACGAACGTGAACTACATACGAACCCGGTATTCGTCCATCGGGTTTGAGAGCAGAACCCCTAACACATAGATGGGGCAAATTGAAAAGTATTTCACTTTTCGTATGGCTACTTAAGTAAGAATTTTTAAACCTAAATAACCGACACTTGCATACCCACAAGCATACGCAAATACACTCAGACACCCCACCCCCCACACACACAGATAAAGTGATATATATATATATATATATATATATATATACAAGCACAGAAGCACACACAAGCACATGCAAAGACATGCAAACTGTCCGGTACTCCGACCTACATAGGGGAAAGTTGGATAAAACCGGGTAGGTGGATAAAACCGGGACACAGCAGTTTTAGCTTAAGTAGTATTGCCATCTGTCGGAAAACGCTTGAAACTAGTCTCAAACAACCGCCATGTTATTTAGAATTAAATGAAAGGCAGTGTTGTTTCTTTGTTTGTCAACGCCGATGTTTCGAAAAATTCGAGTAGAAAAGTTTTGATTTTTACACCACCGATTTCACCCTGTAGTTTCTAATTGCTTAGAGATTTGTTTTAGGTAAGTACAACATTTGATAACACCTTTTCCAGCAGTTATTTTAAATTATTAAACCAGGTTTTGCATCATGTTTGAAATGTGCTAAGCCTTCTTTTCTGATTAATGGCGTTGTCGGATAAAACCGGGACCTTGGCAGACCGGGACAAGACCGGGTAGTACCCGGTTTTGGACGACCTTTTTTTTTTTTTTTTTTTTTGAAGAAGGTTTGAGAAGACAGGGATCTACCCATTCAACAATGATGTATTTCCAGATCACCTCTTTGCACCCTCTGATACAACTGAAAGACCAATGGAGATTGAGGATAATCTTTTATCTGAACAACCTCAAGTTGAATCAACAATCATCGACAACCCTTTGCCTGAACAACCTCAAGTTGAATCACTAATCACTGACAATCCCTTGCCTAAACAATCTGAAGTTCAAGTGTTTTCGGAAACTGCGATTTCTTCGCAAACAAATGATCGCAAAAAGGCTGTGATACTAAAAGTCGATGATCAGCAACCTTCAACTTCCACACATGATCCAGATAAGGCTATCGTGTCTTCTTTCTCAGTATCCCCAAGAGAAATAAGGCCTCCTCCAGAGCAAAAAGAGCCAAGAATTGTGAAGAAGCCCTACAAGCGGCGAGGGAAGACAGTAATTCTTACTTCTTCACCTTATAAGTTAGAGCTGGAGCTTGAAGAACAAGGAAAAACTAAGAAAAAAGAAAAGAAAACCATAAAACAGAAACTGTTTAAGGTCCCTAAGTAAAAAACTGTCCAAACACGGAAGAAAAAGAAGTTCAGCATTAAAACAGATTCCTTGTCATCAGATGAAGACGAGGAGGAAAGTTACGAAGCCTGTATCTTTTGTAATGAATTGTATTCCAGTCAAAATCTCTGGAAGGTTGGATACAGTGTCTCCACTGTAAAGGTTGGGCACACGAAGCCTGTAGCAATGCAGAGGAGCATGATCAACATTTTATTTGTGATTTCTGTTCTTAAAATTTCTTACAAATCTGATCAATTAACTGAATTCACGATAAATTACAAATATATTAAATTCAAACTTACTTATGTTCCGTTATTTTTTAACCCACCTATGTTCCTCAGTATAGGAGGTCATTGTACCAATTTATTGTTATAAATAAATATTTCAGTAGTAAGAAAACAACATTTTTTAAGTGTTTCTAAACATACCCGGTTTTATCCAACCTGGTTGGATACTTTTATACTTCCAAAAAAAAATTATTTACCCTCCAAAATATTGTTCTTCCACATTGCAAAATATTTATTTCTGTAACTAAAGAACTAATTTATCATTCAAATAGAAATTTAAGCAATTTTATTCACTTAACTGCTTAGGAAAAGAAAAGAAAACTTTGGGACCCGGTTTTGTCCAACTTTCCCCTACATAAAGATGTAGATTAAGCAATCTCTGTGTGTATCTATATGCCTGCATTTCCTTACTTTTTCTTTTTGAATCGATTACTGTTATTATTTAGGGGGTGGGGGAATTTTTTATTTTTCCTAGAGAAGAAAATTACAGAAATAGAAATTAAAAATTAAAAATTAAAAACATTTTTATTCACTAGTACGGAATAAGAACCACTGACAACTGTGTATGTGTAAACATGTCTATTTTTATCTTTTAAAAATAGCTTAAGCTATTAATTTTATTTTTCGTAGACTATGTTGTACCAAAGGTTTTATAATCTGTCTATTAAAATCTATAATGATTTTGGGTGTTTGTATATATTCCTAAACATTCTAATTTAAAGCTGTTTTGTAATTCTATGAAAATCGACATAATATACATATTATATATATTGTCAATTTTCACAGCTATTCATTAATAAATCTACAGTTCTTAATTAAAAAATAAATAAAATGAAAAATAAAACTAATAAATAAATAAATAACATTTTAAAATTAAGTATATAAACAAACTGTTTTATGTAACAGAGAGTTTAATTTAGTAACAGAATTGTGTAGACAAAATCTTATATAGACTAAATAATATCGAAAGTAAACTACGAAAAAACAGTTATTGCCAATAATTTACAACATTTATTATTTTCAATCTCCTATGAAAGGGCAGTCACAGTTTGCAGTGGGCAACCTACACAAAAGAGGGTAAAGCACATTTGCTTATTACGGAATAAAGTTGCAATACGTAGGAAGGGAACGTCAACGATTTAATTTAATTATGCAATTATATATTTACACGTGTATTAAAAAGAAAAAAAAAAAAAGAAAAACCTTAATATACTACAAAGTACTGAAGTAAAATGATTCGTCGTTTTAATTGTGATATATTATCCCATAATTGTAGAAAGAAAAATCATTGTAACTAAAAATACTCAAATATGTAACACAATGATCATTATTATTATTATTATTATTATTTAATAAATTCTTTCAGTACAAGCTGTCGTGCTCATTATTTGCACAGGAATTTTATTATTATTCACAGTATATTATTAAATACATATTAGGGTGCATCGAAAACGCGTTTTTTCTGCAATTCAATTCTAATAGCGCGGAAAACTTGCGCATAGGCGTCATTATAAATGAAAAAATATTATTATTATTTTTTTTTTTTTCAAAATTTGAAATCGCGCAGAAGGCCTAAAGTTACCAAAAAAGCCAAAATACCGGTAAATTTAAAAAAAAAATGCAAAAATTACAAAAAAAATACATTTTTTGTTCTAATAGTGAAAAAGGTGTTTTTAAGAGTGTCCTTAATGCATACAAAATATAATTAGACCCATTCTTGTTTTAATGAATTCGCGCAAAAAGCCTAAAGTTGCGGGTTGTATCGTAAAAAAATTATATTTTTAATGATTTTCGACGATTTTTAAACATGCGCCAAAACCCATAAAAGTTTTATTTTTAATTTGTAATAGTGTAAAAACCATTCAAAACAGTTTTCCCTATCCAGAAATAATACTTTCAGACCTGTTATTCCTTAAATGTATTCGCGCAAAAGGTCTAAATTATAGTATAAGTTAAGTTATAGACTGCCGTAAAAATGCCGTTTCCATATCTGATGAGTGTTTATTTAACACATTAAGGTTTGTAATAAGACAAACAAGTGATTTACAAAAAATGTATTAGCCAAACATATCATATTGCAGCTCTGAGCTCATTTCAACATTTAATCTGTGCTGAAATGACCCAGGACTCACGGCGAGGACGTGGCTGCAAGGCGAGTCCCACCTCCACCCTACCCAACTAACCAACCAGGGTGAATTTTATTTGCAATATTTACAGTAACTATTTACTTTGTACAATGCATATATGTTCGTTGTAGGCAAAAGGTTATTTACATAGTAGTACCTTTGAATTCTGACTTTGAATTAAATGTGGGAATCAGCTAACTTGATTTTAAAGTAGCTCTAATATAACAATCTCGATTTCCATGCCCGCACACTTTTTCTGCTGCTTCTGTAACCAGTTTTACACACATCTCAACTGACTGGGTGTGGCATGGGAATTTGAGGTAGTTAAACTCTGGTAGCGCTTTGTCTTTCAATAAAGAAGCAATGTATTCAGTTGGCATCTTGGACAGTAGTGGCGGCGGTGTTAACTTGCAGATTGACCAATCAATTAGTTCGGTATAGTCGTTTGCACTAAAATTTATTGAAGGTATTTTGGAGTCTCTTACATAACCTTCAGCTGATGGCTCATTTCTGGATTTAAGGATCCTCCTGTAGCCAAGTTCTCTAATGTGTGGTCTCTCATCCATTATCATAGCCAACATCATATTTTCAGGGTGGCAGAAGAATGCATTCCTTTGAATTACTGGAACAATGATTTGCTTGATATTGTCCGGTAGATGCCTGGTTGATTTAACTACCTTCAAAATATGCTTCGGTCCATCTTTCACAGTGTAGTTTTTCTTTATATCAAACCAAACAGGTGCATATGACTACAGGAGGATCCTTAAATCCAAAATACCTTCAATAAATTTTAGTGCAAACGACTATATCGAACTAATTGATTGGTCAATCTGCAAGTTAACACCGCCGCCACTACTATCCAAGATGCCAACTGAATACATTGCTTCTTTATTGAAAGACAAAGCGCTACCAGAGTTTAACTACCTCAAATTTCCATGCCACACCCAGTCAGTTGAGATGTGTGTAAAACTGGTTACAGAAGCAGCAGAAAAAGTGTGCGGGCATGAAAATCGAGATTGTTATATTAGAGCTACTTTAAAATCAAGTTAGCTGATGCCCACATTTAATTCAAAGTCAGAATTCAAAGGGGCTACTATGTAAATAACCTTTTGCCTACAACGAACATATATGCATTGTACAAAGTAAATAGTTACTGTAAATATTGCAAATAAAATTCACCCGGGTTGGTTAGTTGGGTAGGGTGGAGGTGGGACTCGCCTTGCAGCCACGTCCTCGCCGTGAGTCCTGGGTCATTTCAGCACAGATTAAATGTTGAAATGAGCTCAGAGCTGCAATATGATATGTTTGGCTAATACATTTTTTGTAAATCACTTGTTTGTCTTATTACAAACCTTAATGTGTTAAATAAACGCTCAACAGATATGGAAAACGGCATTTTTACGGGAGTCTATAACTTAACTTATACTATAATTTAGACCTTTTGCGCGAATACATTTAAGGAATAACAGGTCTGAAAGTATTATTTCTGGATTGGGAAAACTATTTTGAATGGTTTTTACACTATTACAAATTAAAAATAAAACTTTTATGGGTTTTGGCACATGTTTAAAAATCGTCGAAAATCATGAAATATAGTTTTTTTACGATACAACTCGCAACTTTAGGCTTTTTGCGCGAATTCAGTAAAACAAGAATGGGTCTAATTATATTTTGTATGCATTAAGGACACTCTTAAAAACACGTTTTTCACTATTAGAACAAAAAATGTATTTTTTTGTAATTTTTGCATTTTTTTAAAATTTACCGGTATTTTGGCTTTTTTGGTAAATTTAGGCCTTCTGCGCGATTTCAAATCTTGAAAAATTTTTTTTAAATATTTTTTCATTTATAATGACGCCTATGCGCAAGTTTTCCGCGCTATTAGAATTGAATTGCAGAAAAAACGCGTTTTTCGATGCACCCTAATATATATATATATCTTTATTGAAATTTACTATGTTGAGGAAGATAGAAAATGAATTATTACTGTTAATAAGTACAAATTTTAAACATTCACACACACACATATATATAATGTATTAATTTCTATAATTGCTTTTAATTTCCATAATTGTTTGTGCACTGATTTGAACATAAATTTTCTCAAATCCATAAAAACATATTTTTATTGCTATCTATGTTAAGAAAAATGGGTACAATAGCTAGTAAATAAAAAGTCGCCAAGAGAGTCTTTTTTATTTACTAGCTAAAACTTTTATTTACTTACTAAAGCTATATCTTTTCTTTAATATTCAATTACACAGAAAATATATTAGTTTTTTCTGCGTTGAATTATCGTCAAATTCTGAATATATGGCGATATTTGAATCCAGTATCGATAACAGGAAATCACTTAATATGCATCCGTTATAAAATAAGGATATTATTTATACTTTGGAATATCTTTAGCAGCTCCATTTGGTGAAATTTGAAATTTGACACTGACGTAGCTCAGTCGTTTATCGCCAAGGTCTTTTTTAATGTAACAACAATAGCCATTTTAATTCATCGCGAAAATAGGACAAAAATTTCAATGTCAGCAAGAGAGTATTGTAGTAAAGCTGTACCCATGTTATTTAAAGAAAACAGTTCTTTATGGTAAATTAATATTACTTTACATACAAATTACTTTAAAATTAGAAAAATTAGAATAATGTTTTGTTTAGAATCTGGAAATTAATGTATGATAGCATATTGACATTTATCCGTAGACCTATTATTACGGTGGATGGAGCATTGTTTTATAACGGGAATATAAGAATGCGTAAAAGATGAGTCAGCTGATTGCAGAGAAAATATTACCTTTTTTGGGAATTATTACGTTATAGGCGATTATTTATTTGAATGTTTTTTTTTTCTCTCTAATTTAAAAGTTAAAGCAAGCAAAATTTGTGTAAAACATTAACACTTTAAGCTTTTCAGCTCTTTTTTTTTTAATACAATCATCCAGAGATAAATAAAATCCCCATAAATTATTATAAGAATGATTGTATTTTTTTTTTTCAGTAAATACATGAAGCTCTCGTTTTAAATTTAAAGATCAATATATCAGTAGTGATAGCATTTTATAAAAACCATTACTTAAAATGTACGAAATGATAAAATGTTAAAAATTTTTACGTATGAAATGTAATAGATCTCTTTTTCACATAATTTTCTTTAAAGTTTGTTACAGAACATCTAAACACCATTGCGTGCGACAAAACATGTTTTAGATACAAAACGATCTGACGGTTAAAAGCAAATAAAAAAAAGTAATAATAATAATAAGGGAAGATAGCACTTGCGTAAGAAAAAGCTGAGTTTACATCATAAAACAAAGCAACAATAGACAAAAAGTCGATTTTTTTTCCAAATATAGTTCTTTTAACATACATAAATATCTTGATATAATTGTATTTCGGTTGAAGAAGTGTTTTTTGCTCATATCTGTAAATCTAATTAAAATTTTGAAATGTTCGATGGATGTAATTTTAAGTCAGATACAGCCACACAACTTGGCTAAATGTCATCCAATTTCCGTACAGCCATTTTCAGGAGATTACCGATCGAATAAAAAACGTTGAATATACCTCCATCCCTCCCATCCACAAAAAGAAAATATTCTAAAATCGTTTTTGGTTCCCTGATTACTGAAACATAAAGCTTATGCATTTTTTCCCCCCTATTTAAAGCGTTTTACTGACAAAAGCCTTCAAGGCGCACGCGCAGGCGTTTTTTACACAAATCAAATTTTGACATGTTCTATCGATATAATTTTAAGTTAGGAACAGACTTAAATTCCTGCAAAATTTGTTGAATTCCTTCCAGCTGTTTTCATGTGATGCCCGAACAAAAAGGGCGTTACAACGTACAGACACAACGGCACCCCCCCCCCCCCTTCTTTCCAACGCACACTTATACAGAGAAACTTTTCTGAAATGATTTTTGGGTTTCGCGATGGGTGAAACATGAGAATATCGCAAAATATTTTAATTCTCAGAGATTTACAAACAGTAATATGATCATTTTTATATAGATTGTTTTGGGAACAAGAGGATAATTACGTTAAATTAATAAATTTTTTATTTATCACGAAACAATCGTAAAGAAACTAATTTTTTGGGTGAAAATAAAAAAAAATATTTATTTTAAATATGACATTATGTCCCTGTCATTTTCATAAGATTAGGCCAATATATGAAATTTAATGACTAATATAACTTCAAAATATGTAGGTTTAAGTTTAATGACACTTTCTTATATAAAATTGTTTAGTGATTAAGTCTTTTTTCCAATCCGTCTGCAGTAAACGCGCTGTTACATATTTGTAAAAAAAATAAAAATAAATAAATACTGTAAACAAACTATCACAATAGAAATGCGTTCGTGTTAGGCAATGCTGCTTTTACTGTATTTTTCTCCTGTCTTTATTTTACTTTCTTCTATATTTAAATGGAGAATGCAATAAATTCATAAAAAAGAGTTTTATTTCTTATTTTTTTTTTTAATGGATTTACTTGTTTTGGGAGTTCTATAATACCATTTGACCATTAGGAAAAGAAAAAATAAAATAATATATATATATATATATATATATATCAATTTATGTGTGCGGAACAAAAATGTTGCTGCAAGTTTACCTTAATGAATGTTTAAAAGGCAAAACTAGTAAATTATATTCAATTTTCCACGTAATTTCCACATAAAATTCAGGGAAAACTTACTTTTTAACGAAAGGTTGACTGTAAGTTCAGTGAGCATCCATCGCATATTAACTGCAAGAAATGTTTCTTGATTTAAAAAAGTTTATTTATTTATTCATTTGTTTTATTTTTTTTAACAATGTAAGTAGATTTTGCTTTATGGTTTTCATTAAAAGTATCAGAATGTTAATATTTAACAAACAAAGAAAATTATTAAGTAGTTGAAGAATAGTAAAAAATTAAAACTATTCATGGAAATTGCGTGAATTCTTTATGAATCTTTATAGTAAACAGGCATTGAATAATATAGCTTTTGAGTGGGCATTGTGCTGTCCTACCACATGCTTTATTTTAACAGTAATACACCAGGTCTGGCCAAAATTATAATTTACGATTAGAATATGTGTATGAATTTGGATGATTGAATACATAAAGTAACATCCCACTAGGCGATTTTGCAATGGAATAGGCAGCTTTAGTTCTTGTAGCTACGTAATTTTGTACAGTGCTTATCGATAAATTATTTAAAGTAGAAAATCTGTCTAAAAGAAAACTGTTGTGTTGAATTTAGGTAGCATATTTTTACGCTAATGATTTAGTAAACAAAGCATGGTTATTAATATATTTGCAGTAGTACTTAATATTAATGATTCATATAGCTGTCAAATCGATGATGTTTTTTTAAATATATATTTTAAGACAATTTGTAAATATTTAATAATTTGCGTTCAAAAAATTGGATTAAGAAAAATACGAATACAAATTTATTTGTTTATTTATTTAATTTTCTAATCTTAGCATTTATTTTATGTGAAAGGCTCATGTATTTTCATTGATAACTAAAATTGTTTTTAAGAGTTTCACAATACAAATGATTATTTTATTTTATTTATTTACTTTTTTATTTATTTGATAGCGTAACTTTCAAAACTCATCTGTATTAAATATGCCATAAGTTAAATAATTGCCAATATTATTTAACTTATTTTTATCACTTGTAACTAAATAGTTTTAATAGAATACATGTAAACGAATTAGAATTAATAAAATTAAAATATATAAAATGTGAGCAATAGAAACTAAGACACTCAAACGTTTACTTTTTTTTCAAGGAAAAAAACAGTATTCTAACAGGAAAAAAACAGTCTAAGCCAATCAAAAATGCATAAACTAATGGTATTTTAATAACTTTATTTTCTTATCCCAAAACTCTAATAGTCGTTAGTTTAGTAGCTTTTATTAAAGACAGTTTAAAATTTAATACAATATTTATTTTAATCTTTTAACACATTTTTATGGTTAATATGCTAAATATCCGTATGCTAATAAAATAAACTATCAGAAATATTATTTCCTCTAATGCATGAATGACTGGTTATAACATGGAAAGAAAGATAACGTATAGTCCCTCATGCATTAAGTCTCATATCAACAGTACGACACATCTAAACTAATCCTATGTTCTAGACACGAATTTTCTTAACGCCAAGTCAATGTTATTAATTTGTGGAAAGATTTAATATACACGCAGAAAGCATTTATGCAAGCTAAATATAACACCAAAAATTCCACATTCCTCGGAGAAGCCTATTACAATGATAGCAACAGATAAATGTGCTTCATATTTTTTCTACATTATTTGACGAAGGAAGAATGTATGTATAATATCGGATAAGCGTGAGATTCACTAATGGTTATAATTAATGCGATGTCGGGATTTAAGCATTTTCTAAGAATTTAATCAGCTGAGTGTAATTAAAATACTTCTAGAAATAGAATAAAGTAGAGAAGGGATAGGATATTGTTAAACAGCATTTTACATTACGTGTAAAACTAATTTTTGTTAAATAACTTTGGCAAAGAAGAAAATGAACTAATGTAGTTTTAGACGTAGGTTTTAAAATTAGATATAAACTTTAGCTCATTGGTCTATATATCCTGCCTTCATTTACTAAAACTCAGAGGAAAAATATTACTCATGAGAATTCTATATTATATATCCAAAGCAAATAGTGACAGCATAATTTAAAATTGGAAATTATAATGTTATACATTAAAATTTAGAGTTATTTTTAGTCTATTAACTCTGAATGAAAATTCCGTGATATAATGAATATACAGGGTGGACAAAAAGTCACAAGTTTTTTAAAGCAAAGTTAGGCATGATCACCAATTATTGGTTCCAGCAAGATGGAGCACGCCCCCACTCAACTGAAGAGAATTTGAAGAGAATTTCTGATGTCTTCCAAAACCGAATTATCGGTCTAGGTGCTCCCGAGAAAACTGGAGGAGGTATTGATTGGCCTCCGTATTCTCCAGACATAAACGTCTGCGACTTTTTTCTGTGGGGTGCCGTCAAAGATAAAGTCTATGCGAATCCAATACAAGATTTGGAGATGCTTAAGGATAGAATACGTGAGGAAATTCAAGCCATTCCAGAGACACAAAATCATGCTGCAATTGAGAATTTTTACATGCGCATCCAACACCTTGTTGCAATTGACGGACGACATTTTGAAAACTTGATACATTAATGCCCATCATTTCGCAATAAAATACCTTTCATTTGGTTTTTCTATCTATCATGGTTGCTTTTTTATTTAATTTTTAAAAAACTTGTGACTTTTTGTCCACCCTGTACAATTTCTGGATAAAAATAAATTATATAGGCTAAAAGAAAAGAAAAAAAAGATATGTTGTACATTTTGCTTCTACATGTGTCGTTCATTGTAAAAAAAAAAAAAATATGTAGCTCTATAACTTTTAACTAGGTATTTTTATTTATGTATTTATTTATCTATTGCTTAATCTCTATATATTAAAAAAAAAAAAAAAAAGTTACGATCATTGGCGTAATTTTTTTTTTTTTTGTGTCTGCGACAGCATCTTCTAACGGAGGGCAGGGTCCTTCGCGTCATAAGAGGTATCAATGTGTTCCGAATACTCCAAGGAAGACATTTCAGCTGCTTAGAATTTTCTATCATTTTAATTAAAGAAGTTATTAACTAAAAAGGACAAGTTTATGAAGGTACTCTGTTTGCCATTTTGAAAAAAGTTTCTCCCAGTGACGTTTTTCTTCTGTCATGAAGTCATTTTGCACGGGAAAATTAAAATATGATCCACGGTTGTACGTAGGTAGGTAGGTAGGTAGGTTGGATTTAATGTCACACCAATACTGCGCTATAGGTAATTGGCGACGGTCTGGGACGTACACCTAGAGATGTTCTGGAGACATGCAATCACAATTTTGATCCTTCACGGAAGTGATCCCCCCCCCAATCGCCGCTTTTGTGATCTCCAGAGGTATAGTGTGGATGGGAACATGGAGAACTTTGCGGTCACGACAGATTTTATGCGTTCCAGCCACCATTAGTGTACACGACAGTCTTTGGCCGGCTCAAGTATCGAATCGGCAATCTTCCAATTACGTGCTCGTCGCTTTACTGACTAATGTACCGAAACCATGGATGTAAAAAAGAAAGAAAATAAATATTTACTTTTTTTCTCTACTTTTTTTTCTCTATTAATTTTCTTATACGGGAAAATTAAAATATGATCCATGGTTGTAGGTAGGTAGATAATTAGGTAGGTTGTGTTTGACGTCACACCATTATTACGCTATTGATAATTGGCGAAGGTCTAGAACACACCCCTACAGATGTTCCGGAGACATGCCTCCACAGTTTTGGCCCTACACGAAGGGGATGGCACCCCAGCTTCGGTTGCCCCCAGCGGTATAATTTTGATGTGAGTATGGAGGATATTGCGGTCACGACATATTTTATATGCACCTGTCATCATTAATGTACACGACGGTCTTTGGCCCGTTCGAGAACCGAACCCCTAATCTTCCAATTACGAGCACGGCGCTCTACCGACTGGGGTACCGTAGTACGGATCTAAGGCTGTAAAAAAGAAATAAAGAGGGTCATATACTAAAGCTATAATGCAAAATGGTCTATATATTATGAATTTCTTTCTATTTAAAAAAATATAAATATTATATATTTCAATTTGACATTGAATATAAGGATTTCCATAATAAATTTCTGCTTTTGTCTTGCAATATGCACTATTAATATTCCTTTTCGGTGAAAGAAAGCAGCGAGTAGGCGGACAGAGCTCTGCATGTGTTAATAAATAAAGTGAGTTGGGGGGGGGGGGGCAAACCCTCCTTCGGGGGTTGGTGAGCAGAGCGAGGAGCAGGGGGTAGAGCCCCCTAGTTGCATTAAATTCTCATAAATGGCGTTACTTCTTTTATCAGGGAAGAAAAATATCTATATATTCATTATAATAAATTTTTAAGTAACTTCAAATTAACTTTTTTACAAATTTTTATAACATTTATTTATATTAAACAATGAAAATATATCCTAAAAATTGTAAATAACGATACAAAAGTGTGTTAAAAAATCTAAAATTATATTTTTCTGTAAGTTGAAACATAAAAGTAGTTTTCGGACAGGTATTTTGGAGCAATTCTCTTTCTGTGGAAAGTGCAACCAAAATTCATACCGAATATAGATCGCTACCATAATTAGAGTCTAATTATGTATTTGGATTAAATGGCGTATTATTTTATGTTTTCTAAGTTTTGTGTATAAATTTCGATTAATTTCCTTTTAAATTAAATAACAAAAATAAATAAAAATATCAAATTACTGATTGTTTAAAAAAATGAAATATCGTTTAAAAGATTTTGTTTACTTCTTTTATCTAAATGAAGGTACGAACTTAGTATTGTCAAGCATGCGACGTTATCACCCCCTTTCTTTTTTAATTGCGGAACTCTGAGCGGTTTCCCGTGCCCCTTGAAGCTCCCTGCTCAACTCCTCATTCCTTTTCGCCGTCACCGTCTTGTCAACGCACGTAACGGATTCACTGTTACACTTAGGTTTTCTCAGGGAGTCATTTTTTATTACTATTTTCTTCTTCTTCTTTTTTTTTTTTTTTTTACTACTGGGGTTTCACTCTGAATAATTTCTGATAAAGCGGGGATTGGTTCAGAGACTAAAAAATTCCAAATTTATTCCTTTTTTTTTTTTTTTTTTTTTTTTTTTGGGGGGGGGGGGGATTATTTTTATGTTTTTATCATTTTTCGTAGGAGATAAGCATTAGTTGCGACCAAATGCAGGTACTCCGAAGCACCTCGTTGACGTTAACGACGTTTGGGATTTAGAGATTTCTCGTATAACTGGCATTTACAAAACAACTAACGTATTATAACAGCTAGCGTATATAATAAACAACTAACGTATATATACTTTCAACAAACGGTGAAAGGTAAAGCAATAAAAACTTAAAATAATAAAAGTTTAAAACAATAAAATGCGTAAATTTGCATAGTAAGAGCAAATTACTGTATGATATTTTATTAGTAACACTACTCAACGAAAATATCTATATATGTATATGTATATCTATCTATCTATCTATATATATATATAGATATCTTTTGGTGAGGAGAGGGGTGGTAACAGAAATGAAATTAACTATTTTCAACTAATTTTGTAACGTAGAATTAAAAACTAATAGTGAAAAATCTGTAACACGTACAGTTTCATTTTTATTTGTTTGTTTGTTATGATTATTTAATCTGCAGTGGAAATAATGTACAAAAGCCTATAGAAGACATGCATTATTACTATCAATATTATTAATTTAGCATGGAATACTCTTAGTATGAAGATAATATACATATTGTAGACTAAGTAGAACATAAAAAAGAAAAAAAGAAAGAAAGAAAGAAATACACTGTATGATTCAATTGTTATTATTTGTTATTTTGTACACTAAATGACTGAATTGTTATTATTTGTTATTTTGAAACCAAAACACAAAAAGTAAGTTTTTTCTACTTCTTGTGTTAAATGTCTACCTCGTGATTTTAATATGAATCGTCCACAAATATAGCAAAATTTATCGGGTACGGATTTACAAGTTCTACGCTGAAAACTTGCCATTTTGAACATGAAATTTTAACTATTAGAATACCAGAAAAAAAAAAAAAACATATAAAGTACGAATACAGGGTTGCCAAACAGTGGTTGCCAGCAGAGAGGAGGGCCAGGAGGCAGGGATGCCACCACGAAAGGTTACCTTGTGTGATATGAAAATCATTAAAAAAAAAAAAATTAAGGAAATTTGCCATTTTTTGATAATTTAACAAAAAAGAAAAAAAAAAAAAAAAAAAAAAAAAAAAGAAAGAAAGAAAAAGAAGGATACAAACATGGCTGCCAGGATTCTGGTTTGCCAGCAGGAAGGGTATTACCACATATGATATTCTGAAAATGATAAAAAATCGTAAACATCGTCATTTTCTGATACTCCAACAGAAAAATGTGACTTGGTGGGGCTCTTTTACTTGCATGTATTTAAATAAAAATTGGAATTAATTATAAAAATAATAATTTGACCGTTGTTACCGAACCTCTGTAAACCAGTGTAATTTTAAGTTTGAGATTTTCTTGTTCAGTTTTATTTTCTTTGCTTAGCTCATATTGCATTAATGACTTTTATTTAATATTACCTAAATTAATGAGTAAATAAAATAATATTCATTCATGAATAATGAATATTCATTAACGAATTTATTATTTAATAAATATTAAATAATAAACTCACAAAACTTAATGTTTTCATTTCGCTTTACTTTAATATATCGTAATATAAACATGAAATATCACTCTTTGAATGGAGTGTCGTATATGCTGAATAAAATATCATTTACGTGTTAGCAGTAACGTGTTTAAATTTGTTTATTTATTTAGTAGCATTCTTATAAAAGTAAGCTTAAGTTTACTTATTACAATAAAGTTATATTCAAATCTAAAAGACCCACCAGTGACCTAGCGGTCCTACGCTCAAAGCTGGTGGACGTGAGGTGCCGGGTTCGATCCCAGGTCACACTCTTCGGCCTATCCGTTCAGACTTTTCCGTGGTTTTCTCTCAAACTTGCGTAAATACGGGACCCTTAGAATGACTTCCACGAAAGGCACTCCCCTCACACCTGGGGCCTTAGAACTGTCAATCGGCCTTATTCCCCCCCCCCCCCGCACACACACACACATGAAATCAGAAAAAATAAGTGCTATATAAAGATACATTATTTCTTCACCCCCCCCCCCCAATAATAATAATAATAATAATAATAGTAATAATAATAATAACGCAGGGCTGCAAAATTAGAGTCGTGAAAAATTGTTTTCAATGTATTGACTGAATTTTATGTTATTTGGTGCGCTGATTACAAATATGGCATCCATTTTTCTCAATTGCGTAAGTATTTTTTACAAAATGGGCTTATATTCATCCGCAAGAAGCCCTATTCTACATATTCTTAGGAACAGAAGGTCTTTTCAAAATATTTTTAAGTGTTTTATTTACAAATTAATTAATATATCAAACAATTGTAAATGATTTGCTAAATATATAATGGATTTATATTTATTCGAAATTAATATCAAATCAATATAAAGTTATTATAAAATTAATATGAAATATATTAGTTAGAACAGTTAACGATTACCATTGTTCAATACGTCCTAAATTCATATATCCTTAATGCTTTCTTTTCCTTTTGCCCAAGAAATTCCTTTAGTCAATTTGTCTATTGTCGGCAGTACGGGCGGCTTCTCTGTCTAGCATCAAACAGTATTTCGCTATCATATTGACGTCCTATTTACCTTGGTATCAACGCCCCCATCTCTTTTTATTATTCTTTTTTTTTTTTTTTTTTTTTTTTTGAAAAACTGGTATGTAAAGGAATTTTTTGACTATTTTTCCTGAAATCAACGTCCAAAATCTATCAGTATCAGATATTGGTTTTTAAATCCTTTTCTGGTAGCAAGCCTGGGTAATATAAAGAATATGATTCTTATAAGTATTTGTTGTACATTGACATTTGTTGTACATTTGTTGTACTTATTGTAAAATAATGGACTGAAGTGACTACTTTTTTAAACTTTTCTAGAAAATTCTAGAAAAGAAGAATCCTTAAGAGGAAGTATCACCACTGTTCTATTTTAGACTGAGGAATAACAGAAACAGCATTTATTTTAAAATTCTTTATTCAAACTCCCATATTTATTTGCCCAGTTTTCCGTGTAGCTTCTTTTCTATTCATGTTTACTTCATGTATTATGTAGTCAAAGTAAAACTTGAAAAAAATTCTATGTGTCTTTTCAGAAGAAGGTTTTATGTAATCGAAAAAATACGATTATTCAGACTTTTAAAGAAACTAAATGTTTACTTGTGCATTTTGTAGGAAAAATTTAACTGCTTAAAATAAAGTTAAAGCACTATCTACACACTGCATATCTACAAAAATTATTATCGGTTACATTTAAAACTTTAAATAGATATGCGCCTAATTTAAAGTAGTTTTTAATTAAACAAAAAAAATATGTGTGTTTATATATATATATATATATATTAATATTTTTTTTATAATAATAATAATAACAATAACAATATAAATTTCATAGAAAATTACTGAAATAAGAAAAAGGTATAAAATAGATCATAATAGATGTAATTAATGAACAGATTGAAAAGATCAGAAATAAACAAAATAAATTACATGGGCACGATCCCTTCAGAAGAAACGAAACATTTCAATAAAATACATTATCCAAAACAGAAATATTTGTTTCTACAATTATCAGTCTTAACACAAAAACTAAATTTCAATGATTCAGCAATAGATATAAATAAATATTAAATTATAATGCTATATTTAATTCTCAAAATTGAATATATTAAATGTAGTTTTTTGAATTTTATGTATAAGTATATTAGAAAAAGGTACATACTTTACAAAAAGTAGTATTACAGAGAAGTAAATTTAAATCAACATAAAATTGACCAAATTAACACTTTCGCGACCGCATGCTATTGTCTTTTTGACAGTTATATCCGCCTGTGAGCGTTGTTCTTCCGCGTTACAATATTTCAGAACAATATTTTCTGTATTCACATCTACATTACAAGTAGATATACATTATAATTATATTCTTTCTAATCAAAGTATTTGTATCCATAGTAATATTTGATTGTAAAAATATGAATAAAGGATCTATTCTTAAGATATAAATAACACACAAATTGCGGAAGAAACGTCTACTGGCGGAGTTACAGATTTTCAAATGACGTGAATCTACGTCAGCTGTCGCGAAGGTGTTAAGAAATACAAAATCCACATACTCCAGTTTCTGTAGCGTTAAGCACACCGTCATTGCCGCAGAATAGTGAAACGGATTATTTTTGCTTCTAAATACATTGGCAAAGTGGATTTAGTGCCGGCATAATTATTCAATAAATTGTGAGGATTATAAGTGAAAAATTAATTGTTTGGTTGTCCAGATCTGAGTTCGCTTCTGCATTATATTTAAATCCAATAATTCAATTTCATATTCTGCACTGATGATCGGTATGGTTAATTCTACGGTTGACTTCAAAAACGAGAAAATTAGAGAAAATGTTCAATATTTCGATTACATTAAAATATGAAACTACATAACATTATTAAAGTATGGATAAAATATTTTATCAATTCTCATATTCGTTGCTGAGTTATAAACGTTTAGATATGTAAAATATTATTGAATCTGTTATAAAATGAAATTTTTAAATATCATTTTCTCAAAACTGATTTTTATGCTACGTCAGGTTTGAAATGTTCCATGCGTTTTATATTTTGTTGTTTCTTCACAAAACTTAATTAAAAAAAAAAATGAAAAATGAAAAACCTGTTTTAATTTTACAATTATTTAATTTTTTTCAATTAATATATTAACTAATTATAAAGTGGACATTATTTTTTACAGGGCATTTTATATCTCTAAATAAGATTATATTAAACTATAACTTTTTACTGTAATAAATTTCAAATAATAGTTCTTTTATGATAGAAAGGAGTAGAAGGCTGATTTTTTTACCAACTATGTGAAAAATACCAGAGCCGGGAATCGAACCCCGGGCCTTCCGCTTAACGCGCGGATGCTCTAACCACTGAGCTACCCTGGCTGATAACCAGCTCGGCACTTCCCACATAATTTACGTTGGCAAGGTCACCGAGTCTGCATTAAAGCAGCTATATCAAGTGACAAATTTAAACATGGCATAACTCCAAACGGCAAGCGGAAGGCCCGGGGTTCGATTCCCGGCTTTGGTATTTTTCACATAGTTGGTAAAAAAATCAGCCTTCTACTCCTTTCTATCAAAAATTAATTTCCAGGTTGATGAATTAAATTTCTGAATAGTTCTTTTATTTTGAAAGTTGTAGTAAATTACAATTAATTACTCAAATGGTTTTAAGTTTACAAGCATAACAATTAATATGATAAAAAATGAATAAACTTTAAAAAAATAATTATTTAGTATAACTTAATATTTAACGTTGATCTTATTCTATTTAAAATATTTTTAAAGTAATTCCGTTAGCAACCTAGTGATTGTTAGTTCATTAAATCTTTTGAAACTAAGAATTTCGTTGCATGTACTGCGAAAGGGAGGGAGAGGGGGAATGGGTACTTCATACAAAGATAGGAAGCCATGTCGCTATATGTAATTTCTGTTTTCACATTCAATTTTACTATTATGAATATTTTCTTTTATTTTCACATTGGATAGTTAAAAAATGATTTTCATATTGAACATTTATATGAAATTTTGTCCTATATGGTCATAATAATAATGACGAATAATTTGGAAAACTGCGCCATCTGCTAAGCTATTAATCGCCATATGTAATCAGCGCCAGTTTAATTCAAAGTCCAGCTATGTACCAAGTTTGTTAATTTTCACTTCGTGAGATATACAGTACCTGGCCAAATTATTAGACCATTGGCAACTTATACATTTTTTTATGTTTAAAACCTTATTAATGAAGAATTTTATTAAAAAAGATATTTTCTTCATTCATATTTGGAAAACATATACATTAAGGAATACAGTGACAGAAAAAATGTTACAATACAATACTTACTGAAGAGAGAAAAAATTGGTAAATTAAATTTAACAGAAAAATCAATATTTCGTATGGCCACCTTTGGCAACTTAAAGGGCTTTAACATGACGAGGCATACTTTCTATGCATACTTGAATGGTTTCTTGAAGATGCTTATTATGATTCCACTGTATGTTAAAGATTCCAGCAACTCTACCTTATTTGTTATATTTTTCTTATACATTTCTTTTTTCAGCAACTCCCAACCATTTTCAATAGGGTTCATATCAGGCGAGTTGCCAGGCTAATCAAGAATTTGATTTTTTTTCTCTCTAAATACTTCGATACACTTTTAGCTTTATGATATGGAGCACCATCATGCATGAAGACTGGTTCCTCGTCTCCAGGAAACCATTCTTTCATTTGTGGCATGAGCCTGGTTTGTAAGACTTTCAGGTATTGATCTTGTTTCATTGTATTTTTGACCACATAGAGAGGACCAGAACCTTTTCCTGATATGACAGACCACACCATGACTGATGGAGGATGTTTGATGGTGGGAACAATAAAATCTGACTTGTATTTCTCGTTTGGACGCTGCCGAACGAATTTGGTTTTTTCGGTTAAAACATGAAAAACCGATTCATCAGAGAAGCAAACCTGAAAATTAAACAAAATTGCTTTTTATTTAATTTGTTTACATCCATTATAAATGCCAATATATCGTTGATCAAAATAAATAGCTATATACCTTTTTCCAGTCTTCTATTGTTCAATTTTTGTACTTTTTTGCCCACTCCAAGCATTTTTTCATCTTTTCTGATGTAAGCCTTTGCTTGCGAGCCGGTTTCATGGCAATGAGTTTATTTTCTGCCCAGCGACGTCTCAAAGTTCTTTCTGATACATTAATGCCTTCATTTTGAACTTCTTTCATCAACGTGCGTAGCGGTTTCTTTCTGTTATTTATACAAATGTCTGGTATTTTTCGATCCGTCCTTGGCGTCGTAATGCGAGCTCGACCACTATTAGTCTTCCGTGATGGATCCAAACTTATGTTTAAGACCATTTTCTTTTTAATATTTTTTACTGATCTTCTCGATTCTTCTACCTTTGCTGCAATTTGATTTTTGGTCAGTTTAGTTTTCCTTCAGTAGACCATAAACCTGCCCTACTCTCTTTGGTGAAAGGTCAGCCTTTCTTCCCATCTAAAATAAAGGAGCAAAAACTTTTTATGATAATAAATTAATAAAAATGTTAAATATCCCACACGATATTAATAACAATTCGAAACTTACTTTTTGCAGCAAAATATTCGCTTCAATCCAAAATAAACAAGCAGAGCAAATTTTACGTTATAATGCAAGTTTACACCTATGCCACTGTATCACAGAATAATAACTAACTGTATTGTGTTGTCAGTTTGAAATTGTTTCTGTAATAAAGGTACTGAAATAAGCTTAAGGTAACATTAATTAAATAATAATAATTTTGAGCAGGTCAGGTATAATAAACTTCCAATTTCAAAAAACTTTAAATATTTTCTTTGGTCTAATAATTTGGCCAGGTACTGTAGAGCTGATATTTTTTTTTTTTTTTTTTTTTTATCGATACACACAGACAGAAAACCATATTCTAAAATTGTTCAAATCATTTTCAGGACATTTCAAAACGTGTAAATCCATCTAAAACTGATGTTGAAAAATTTTCTATATCCAATACTTTCTTCTTTTACATCCAGATAAAAGTAATAAATTAAATAAAAAATCGCCGAGATTATATTACATTGCTCCTTAATTAAAATAAAATCTGCTTTCCATTAAAATTTTGTGTTTTTGGCATTTTGCTAATCCTGTCAGTTTTTGAGTACTTCCTAATTAGTAAGAAGATGAGGTTTTCAGATATTTTAGTGAATTACATAATCCATCACACGCACTTAATTAAGAAAAAGAAAAACTATCTTCATGTTGTCTAAAGCCTGTAGAATTACATAATAATAGAAAATGTTAAGAGTGTACACGAGAAAAAAGTTTAATGAACAAAGATATTATTTTCAATCCCTACAAACAATAGTGTGTAGAGTATATATATTGCATACAAGCTTACAATTACATTACTTATTCTAAAACACCCTTAAATAGAAATTTTGGAAATTACATATTATTATAGAATAATTAATTAGTTAATTGTAATTTATAATTTTTATTTCTTCAAAAGATGATATTTTAATTTCAAATATAGAACTGTTAAAATTTTTTTTCGGTTTCAGACTATTGGTACTGAAAAATAAAAATTATGTAATTGCTTTGTAATTCATTTTTTATTTATGTCTATAATTGAAACTAGAGAGTCATTAATGCAAAAAATAGTCTGGTGTGTCACTCACACGACTTTCTCTTACCCTAAAATTTAATACTATAAATACAGGTTGGAGATTAAGAGGTAAGATAACGATGTTATGTAAACCTATGGTAAACAATTCAAATTACGCTTCGGGAGAGTTTTATATGATAATTAGTTTTGTGTGAGGGGGGCTACCGCCCCCCTCAACCCCCCGTTTCATTAATGCACCTACATTCATATAGAATTTAATTCGGTTATTAAAAATAACTCTGTTTTTAAAAAATAATTTATTAAAATTATTATTTTAAAAAAATATATTTTTATGATAATGCAGACGATTTCCATATTAGAGAAGTAGTATAACACTAAATATCCATAAAAAGTCTATTTTATTCTTAATATTTAAAAAAAAAAAAAAAAAAAAAACCTTTTCAATACCTTTTTTTTTTTTCTAAGTTTTTTTTTCGTTAAAAGTAAAAAAATTAAAACTTTATTTTAAATTATCGCAGATCGATGGTTCAACCATTCGTTTTAAAGGTATTGGCGAGCTCTATTGAAAGATACCCATCATGAAAATTTACTCCCCTCGAGGGGGGACTTCCCCCCAGAGGGGGAGGCGAGGCTCCTACATACACATTTTTTTTTTCCAGTTAACTATCTTTATTACAAAAAATATATATACGTTTCATTTGGTTTAGTGCAGTCTATAGACGTTAAACTCTACTTACCTGCAATTTTCCCCATAGATCTGCAATTTCCCCAATATTAGAATTCTCTTGATTGTCCCTGTACACGAACCATTTGCTTGATCTTAACGAAAAGCTTACAGCAGCATCCCTATATGATACACATTTAGAATACCAAGTTTGAACTTTCTGCCATAATTTGTTTTTGAGATATGCTGATAAAAGACAGACACACACACAGACACACAGACATACACACAGACCATTTGCTAAAAACATGATTTTCGTATTCAGGGAACCTCAAAATGTGTAAATATAACAAAATATCGCGTTCGAAAATTGACCCAAAAACAATACTTTCTCTACCTTATGGGTAAGAGAAAGTAAAAAGGGGGGAAAGAAAGAAAGAAATTGCCATAAAGAATTCAGGACCGGAAATTTGCAATAAAATATTTTATGTCATTTTGTTCACGGGATGAATATGCATTTATTTTTATCATGTTACATTAAAGAATTATTGGAGTGATTAAAAAATTATTGGAGTAAATTCACTTATGCCATTTTATTTTTAAGTTTATATATGGATTTTTTCCCCTTAAAACTTATTATGTATTAAAAATTTTCCTAAGTTTGTCCAGAACATAAAATAAATAAATAAATACAGTACCTTTTCAACATCTATAAGCGTCGGTGTATACGATGGTTATGAACAAGTTTCTATAATATATAATACCTAAAGTATGTCTTTGTGACATTTGATTCACATTTGGAAGAACAAAAAGTAATATTCGGAACAGTAGAAAAGTATTTCGAGTATCATAACATTATAAATATCTGTTACGTAATATATCTTTAATGTATAAGAGATTTGGCAGGAACTAAGCATGTGCGAATCTGATTCATAACTAAATATGTTAAGGAGGTTAACTCGCCGTTTTCCAACAAAGTAGGAATCAATTTAAAAATTGAAAGCTACACAAAGAGATCTTTAAGCTCTAAAATTTAATACAATAATTTATTTACATCTTTATTTTTAATAACTAAAGTCCTAATTTTATTATTACATATTTTTATTTAACTTGGTGTCATTTTTATTTATTTATGTGTGTGTGAGTTAAACTTAAGAATTGCATTTTCAGCCTCTCTCTACCATTTGATTGAGCTGAAATTTGCATACATATGTGACTCCGACGACAATATGTGTTCAAGCTGTGACCTTAGTTCTTGTGCGTCGTTGGCGTACCTCTCCATTATTGCTGAGGGATCAAGAAATGAAATGCATATTAAAACTCTTAAATGAGGGAAGAAATGGGAATACTTCTCCAGCAGCAAAGTGAAATATAATTAATTTCTGTCTTCATTTATGCACAAAACAATAAATGGACTCGTATTACCAATGAATTGACAGTGATATAACTAGTTCTGAACTTGGCTTAATACTACACTTGAGGTGAACTCCAAAAGATAATTTGAATTGAAACCCCTGAAATAAAACCACTTGATCTGCATTAGCCGTACGGAACTGAGCTGACGGAATTCACAGAAAGGAGCCCTGAGTATGATTTTAACATCCCTTTTATACACTGGAGAATCAATTTGCATTTATATGCAACTAGTCTCCAACAAACTTATTCAAAGCTAATTATATGCTAAGTTCCGCAAAGTCGCAATTTTCCCTTTTAAATTCATAACTATACTGGTTATATTTCGTAGAGTACCTTTTTAAACAATGTAAATACCTCTAACCCGACTCGACAACTTTGCAATTCCCGCTTTTCGAACTTCTTAGGAAAGCTCTTGAAGTTTCACAAAGTAGTAACGGACTTATGGGCGGGGGTGGACTTCTTACTTGGGGGCTTTATACTTCAAAATCCATTAGTATTTTGTTTTCGAATTTTAAATCCATTTTCATCGTTCGTTTAAGCTATTTTTTTCCCACGCACGTATACTTCCGACGACGATATGTATCAGCAGCAATGGACGAGTGTGTGTGTAGGGGGAAGGGGAGGAGGGGGGGAGGGGGAGATAGCGGGCCCCCGACGCCAGTTCGAAATTTCATTCCAAAGTTTAAACTGCTACCTATCATTCGATTGAGTTAAGTTTTGCATACATGTATAATATCCACATCCGTTGAATTAGAGTTTTTAGTACATTTTCAAATAAAAGAGAAACCATTTTTTTTTTTTTTTTTTTTTAATTTACGTATTATTTTTAGACAGCAAAAAAGATGATGTCACTATTTATAATAGGCCCCCCTTAATTTTTATAATAAGAAATGCCCTCTTACTGAATCTATAAATATACAAATAAGTGAAAAGCAAAAGTCTTCGCGAAAAATAGGATGGGCATACTAGATGAAATTTTGTTGAGGAAGGAAATACTTTTTTTTAAACTTTAGCACAATTCAATATAATTGTTTTATTTTTATTTAATTTTTCATAAAGCGTTAAAACAACTGATATTTCGTCTAAATATGTAAATTTGCCTTACTTAGCAACAGTTACTATATTACTTTAAAGAAAAACACAAATAACTGTATCTTTTTTCGGGTATTATTAATTTTTTTTAGGCTGACTTATTTAGATACTTACATATTGCGATACCTTAGTTTATCAATCAATCTATCTCTATATAAATATACAAGTTTATAATTAACGTAATCCATTATCGTGTTTTTTCTACCTACTTACGTAATAATCATGCTGTCTTCAACATGATTAGTAAGCCATCTGCGATTGGTATTAGTGTTAGAGATAAGGCCAACTGACTACACGAGGGACCTAGGTTTGGGTGGTGCGCCCACCGTGGAGGCTTTTCCAATGGTTCGCAGCTCGAAATTGAGCAATTTTCTGTTACCTTATTTAATTATTTAACGAAACTTTATTAATCAACAATGTTTCGTTTCAAAATTTATAGAATAAATGATGAGCTTTCTGATAATTTTGAGTAAGATTAAATATAATGAATACATATAAATTGGTTTAACTCATGTCATAAAATAGCTTTTTTATTATTTGGCCCTTTTGTTACTATTCTGGATTTAATTATTTAACTTTAGTAAAATTTTGCTTTTTAATGTGTGTCAAAAATAAAAGATTTATTTCTGTTCCAGGATAGCGGACATCCCTTTGAAATAGAGTACAAGATTATTGTAGTCGTCACAGTAAGTATTATTTTGAAATATTGTTTTAATGTTTTACAAATATTCTGATATTTGATTTATTTGAACAAAGGTTTATTATAATGTTCAAAAACATTCAAGTCGTAAGAGTAAAGGTAGATTTCAATTTCCATTATATATACACATTTAAAATACATTATTTAATATTAAGTTAGTATTCCAATGAAACTTAAAAAAGTAATAGAATATAAATATATTTTAATGCACCAGGGGGCAGCGTCATTGAATTTTTCTACTCGGTGGCGGAAAAACTTCCCTTTCTATTTTCATTTTTTAATTGAAAAGATTTATAACTTATATATTATTTGTAAAAAAATATGTTTTAGTAATATATTAAAAATAGTTTAATTAAATTTAAAATATTTACTAAGTTAATACAGTAAATTTATATTATGAAGTGTGCTTGGGTTTATTTTATTATTGTTGTTGAGAGTTAAAACGCTTGTGATAATTCCTTATATTTTATTCAAAGTTCTATTAAACTTCATAACTGCTGGCTACATCTCAACTCCTAATATTTTAAGTGCCGTTGTCATGTACATGTCACTTGTGGTTTATATATTTTTTTAATGAAAATTTCACTTTAGTTAATTATTCAATTTTTATACTCCTTTCAGTTTTAAAAATTGTAAGTGCATTATATTTTTTTTGCTTAATAACTACTATAGCTATCGAAACCTTGATATATTTTTGCTCAATGATAGTTGCATGGTTTTGTTGGTCCTACATGTTTTGAGCTTTTTTTTTCTTCAGATTTTTATAACATTTATTATAGATTATTTTGTTAATGTTTTCGTTATGGATGGGCATTTTTTTTTTCAATTCGATTTTGGTTCTGTTCTTTATTGATGAATGGATAATTTTAGTTCAATATTGAGTTTTTATTGAGGGTGTTTTCATATTTCCTTTAAATATTCCTGGTTATGCCTATTTTGATTCTCATTGATGATAACTTTGGCATTTTATATATTATATTTCTCTTCCTTTCTACAATCTTCCAGCATCATGCATATATGTATATACAGTCGGTAACAAAAGTGTCCGAACACTAGTAAAAATGCCTATGTAAAAAAAGTACACTTCATATGGTGTTGTTAAATAAATCCTTGTCGAATCCTGTTCTTAGTCAGTATAAGAATAGGATTCGATAAGGATTTATTTAACAAAACCGTATGAAGTGTACTTATTTTACATAGGAATTTTCGCTAGTGTTCGGACACTTTTGTTACCGACTGCATATATATGTGTGTGCGTTAAACCCCCCAATAAGTTCCCGCTGTTCAGTCTCTATTACGTAATTTCTCCAGTTCGTTTTCAAACTTTTTAGGTGCGTCAAACGTTCTTTATATTCAAGATAAAAATTTTATTTTTCAAGCTTCAAAGCCAGCCTCTGCTTGTTGTTTCTGACAGAGAATGTTCACCGTAAGTCTCAATAAGATTTCTGTATGGTCAGCTGCAGATTTCTTTGCATAAAATAATGCAGTAAAATTCCTCGCAAATACTTTTTACTTGTCACAAAACCTGGCATTTTTGAACTAAGAAGTAAAAATATTGTTGTTTACACTGTGGCAAACTAACATACACTGAAATTCAAGATTACCGGCAGTATTTCCTTGTAGATGCATTACCTTTCAATTACATGCACGTATTCCTGGTATGCATGTACCCCTGGAATCTGTTATAAAACAGCGAGAACTTATTCCGGGTCCTAATATATAAATATATATTTTTTTTACTTTCACTTTAATTTTTATTTTTATTGAAATTTACGAAACGGAAACATTTTATCATAGTTAGAAAATGATTGCACGGTAATTCCCGGTTTGTTAGAAAATAACTTTGTAAAAAAAAAAAAAAAAAAAAAGAAAAAAAAGTTTGTTTTTAAATTTAAATTAATTTTTATCCCGATATTATAATTTTCAAGTTAATCGAATAAATTTTCTTTAAGAGTGTTATGGAAAGTTAATTAATTAATAAATTAATTATTATTATTATTTTTTTTATTATTATAAGCAACCATAGGATTCCTTTTTTTCAAAGCGAGATATATGATGGAATGAAAATCAAATTTTCTCTCTCTTTTATTATTATTATTATTATTAACATCATCACAAATATATTTTATTTTGGTAATTACATCCATTTCTTTTCATTTTAGTTTCATTTCGCCAATTTTAGAGATATTTCATTTTCGATATTGTTACACAAGTAACACTATTCTCGCCTTCGAAAGTAGTGTTTGTCGAACAGCCAACAGTGATTTTTTTATTGTTTTTTTCAAAACTCACCTAAACGAAATATCCGTCTGTTCCTTCTTTCTTTTAAATTTCTATTTATAGTTGTAGTTTTTTTTTTTTTTTTTTTTTTTTTTTTTTTTTTAATCTGAACAATGGACAAATTAAACAAAAATTATATTAAATATTGTATAACCTTAATGGATTATTATTATTATATTTATTAGTAGCAGTAGTAATATTTGCCATACCTGTTAATCACATGTTAATATTGGTAACCATATCTTAAAAAATATAAACATGTATCTTGCTCCCCGAAAAATAAATATATATATATTCATTACTTATATTATTTTATTTAATTTTTATGTTTTTTACAAGTGCCTTTTTTCTCTTTGCTATTTTCTATTTTCTTTTAAATAGAATAGTAAAGAAAATAATTCTTATTACATAAGCTCGTTTAAAAAATTATCTAATTTTCGTTTCGACGCTATGTTTTTTTTTTTTTTTTTTTTTTTCACCTACGAATATCGTACCGAAGAATAAAAAATATGACAGAAAGAAAAGAAAAGAAAGAAAAAAAAAAGATGGAAAAGGAAAAAGATGTCTTACACTCATTTTACATCCTAAATCGACCTTCAACTCAATGGAGAATAGAAACTTCATCGTTTCATCTGCATAATCATTTAACAGACGTAAATTTTTCTTAGAGGGAATTGCTCCTGAATATAAATAAACCTTTTTTATAACGGTACCCATATAATGGGAGCGATAAAAGAAAAAAAGAAAATATATGAAGTGTAATGTAATTACGAAGATAATAAAAAAGATCGATGAGTAAATGTAAACAGAATTTTTCTGATGATATAATAAGTTCAGACCACTAAATTTTACTGATAAAATTATTTGAAATATTTAAATATTCATTTTGATTGAGTATAAATAAAAGTATAAGCAGTTTATAAGTAAAATTAAAAATCCAGTATGATATTTTCTATCACATTTTATTAACGTAGATTTTATGACTAAAATATTTTTCTATTACTTTTTTTTTTAAATTGAACTTCAAAGTTTTGGAAATGAATTTAAAGCTTAATCTGAAAGCTTTCTTGCACATTTTAAAGTTTTTGTTTGAGTATACAATCCAAGTTTTAAAATTAGTTTTTTAGGTAAATTTAATAAATTACGCAGAAATTTTATATAATTATGTATAAAATGTAAATATATATATATATATTAATAAAGGAAGAAAGAATATAATAAAAGTATCGATTCAGTGCAAAAATCTAACACGATTCTTTGATTACTATAAATCATATCTTATAATTTATAAATTTACTTTAATATTTTACAATTTACACTAATACTATGAATTAAAAAATATATAATACATAAATTAAATATATAATTTATAAAGATATATTTAATTATATTTATACATTTAATTATTTGTAATTTTTAAATAACACTGCTCTGCATGAAAATTAGCTCCAACACCATTTTTCCAAATTCTTATGTAAAATGACCGCGTGAATCTGAAGATGACGCACATTTTGCCCTATCACTCACCATTTTTTAGGTACGGCCCCCGAATTTTATCACTTTTCGGTACATTCATGGCTGTAAACTTGATTTGTAGGAAGGGAAGTGATTATTTTAACTGTTAAACATCTACTGAGAGGCTACGGAGTTGGAAAATTCTAAAACATGAACATTTGCAGCAAGAGGAAAATTTAGGGGGAATTTGCCACAGAAATTATATATTACATTTATTATATTTTATTAATCAATTATTATTATTATGTATTATATATCTTTTTTTTTTTTTTTTTTTTAAGTGTTAAAATAATTTTTTCCCATTTTCCAAATCCAATTCATGGCCATAAAATTACCGAGCAGTGATAAAAATTGGCGGAGTGGTGTCCCGAAAAAACTGTGGGTGATTGGGCAAAATGGGGGTCATATTCGGATTCAGGAGGTCATATTACATAAGAATATGCGAAAATGGTATCAGGGCTCTTTTTTTTTTTTTTTTTTTTTTTTTTTTCCGCGCAGTGTAATTAATATATAATTATAGATAAATAATTTTAGAATTTTTAAAAGTTATTTTTATGTGAGTTTGCTACCGATTTTTAACTTATTTTTTGAGTATTCAGTTTTTATTATCAAGAAATATTCATAAACTTCTGTTCTCAACTATTGTTTTTCAGAATGATTTATATACGTTACAGTTTTGAATGAAACTTTACTAAACACACACTATTAAAGGAAAAAAAAAAAAAAAAAAAAAAAGAAAGAAAGAAGTTTGTCATGTACATTTAACACATGGAAATATAGCTAAATAAATTTTATATTAATAATTCAATGAAAAATTTTAAATAATTTCTTTTACCCGACGTTATATATTTACTAAAATAAATCGAATGGAATTAACTATATAATAAGTGCAAGGTATGTTTTATCAGATTTATTTATATTTTAAATCACGTGATAGGGCATAATTAATATTATGAAAAATGTCTAAAAATTCTGAATTCTGAAAGTAATTTGTATTGTGATATATATAAAAATAGAATATAAAAATAATTCTTTTGTTGTAAAACAAACTTGAAAGTTTTCTACTTAATTCTATTAGTTAAAAGAATAATTAAGAATAAAAATTTATTAAAGATAAATTCATTTTCTAGACAAATACACATTCCACCCTTTTCCAGTTCATTAAATTCATTAGTAATAATAATAATAATAATAATAATAATAATGATGATGACAGAGCACACCCGATATTATAGATTAAAAAATCATTTTAAATCATTTAAATAAACGGAATGTAAAATTTAAATAAATATAATTTAAAAATGTGTAATTATTTATTTTTAGATATACTTGAAAAAAAAAATTGTAGACGTGTTGTAGGTTTATAAAATTCCGTATAGCTTTTTTTTTTTTTTTTTTTTCTTGAGCATTTTTTTTTTTTTTTTTTATTACATAAAGTGCATATTCAATTTTCAATATTATTATTTTGTGAAACATATATTTATATATTAGTGCTAAAGAATTACGAGAAAACAAAATTATCATTTCTTCGATAAAATTATATGACTAATGTATAGTTATGAATGGCAATTTCTAAATTACTTTAGAGCATAAATACATATTTCATTCAAACAAATAAAAAAAGAATATTATTATGATTCTTTAATTTGAGAATAAACTCCCTATTTACGAAAATAAAAAAATGACATATACGAGCTATTTGTTCATATTACTGTCGTATAAAAAATTCAAAAAGATCAAAATAATCAAATGCACCAAAATTAAAATACTGTTTTGCAACGTAAATTAAGTATTCATTAATTTTGACAATTACTTAAGAAACTACCAACAAATTGCATTTTGCTTATTCTGAAATTACACTAAAGCATTTTTTGTTATTTAAGTTTGGTAAATTTAATTTTTAAACTATTTTTATCAATATTACTTTAAAAGAAATCAATTTAATACAAAACGAGTTTAAATAATTTTTACTTTCTTCTATATTCAATATGAGGGCTGGTACATTAAATATCTTCATATAAAAACTTTTGTTTGTCTTTTTTTTTTTTTACTACATTATTACAAAATGATTTATTATACAACAAAAGGGATAAATCGCAAATTTCTCTTTCTTTCTTTTTTTCCTTCTTTTTTTCTGTGTGTGTTTGTGTTTCTAACATAGTATATCAATCATGAAATTGATGATTTAGTTTTCACCTTCATTCATTTATGTCTCATCTACTGAAAGATAAAAAAAAAAAAAAATAATAATAATAATAATAATTCCAAGCCATGATTCAGACGAATACTGTAAAACAGTTACCCTGTTGTATTACACAAAATTTCTGAAGGTAAAGTTGCCAAAGAATTTCTGTATGCTGAAGAAAAATCATGTTGACAGAAATTTTTCGTAACAGACGAATACAGAAAATATTTGTATCTGCGTAGAGCACACTGTAATAATAATAATAATAATAATAATAATAATAATAATAAAGCATCGCCATAAACTCCGGTTCGACCAACCATAATCAAACTAGAATCTACCGAATTTTACGCGACTACGATACTTCTCAGGCATGGAACACTTTTTGTGTCTGTTATTTAACACTTTTTAACTCTCCTTGATACCATATTTTCCGTACGCAAAACTGAAGAAACATGTAGCCATTCGAAAAAATCTGCATTAATGGTTAGGCATTTTATCTGATAATAGAAGAAAAAATGTGTCTTAAGAGATTGAGACTTAATTTTAGAATACATTTATGTAGTTTTAGAAAATAAAAATTTTCTGCAGGAGACTTACAAAAATTTTCTGTTTTTTTAACAGATTTTTTTTTTTTTTTTTTTTTTTTTTTTTTTTTTTTTACAGAAAACACATTGTTTTATTGTCAAAATTGTGTGAAAATTAGTAACAAAGCCAAATGTGGATAATATTTTTCTTCTTCTTCTTTTTTTTTTTTTTTTTTTTTACTTCTAATTCCACTGTACGTATTTTATTTTATAAAGTTGTAGGATTTTACAACTATGTTTAATTAATGTTATAATTTTTATATCTCGCATCAAGTTGTTAAAGAAAGAAAAAAAAAAGAACTTTTTATTGCTGCAAAAGGAATAGATAAAATTATATAAAAATAAGTTAATCACTGAGAATGCAAATATAGAATAACTTTGTTTCACAATTGTTTGTCCAAACAAAAGACGCGATAAAGACTGGACTTTCCTAACTCATTCCTAAAATAAAAATTTTTGAAAATAATATATCATCTACATTATTTTCAAAAATTTACTATATAATAAATATGCTATATTATTATTACTAAGTCTCTTTAAATAAAATTACTTGAAAAGCAACTATTCTTTACAAATTCGCAACAATATGTTATTTTTACCATTTAACAATTGGATTTTTTTTTTAAATACAAATACGTCTTATGCTTTATTCCTCCCTTTCCGATTTTGACCTCATTTTGTAGTTGAAATTTAGTTAAGCTCACCTCATTAAAAAAATGCGCCAATTCGCCAGAGATAGCAAACTTAACCAGTGGATTTTTGCACGACGACTTGTTCTAAACGATACAAAAAGATGCGGTGCTGGTGATTTTCGCCAGACGTTCCAAGCAGCAGCTGAAAGCAATTTTTAACACTTTGATCTTTGGAAAGCGAGAGTTAATACAGATATGTTACTAATTGAAAGCAGGATTAAAAATCGATTTATATTGTGTCAATTATTGTACAGTAAGTCGCCAAATGTTATGTGAAATGCATCATTTAATGTTATTTTCATGACTTTAAGTAATAATTATTTAACAGAATAAATTTAAGATAGTAGTTATTTCATTTCGCATGTTTTTATTGTAATGAATACTAAGAAATATTGGATATACGTACTGACCTTTATTTTACAACGATTTGCGAAAAAAATTAAAGAGTTATATTTATATTTATACCCACGATTTTATGCAATAAACATTTAATGCAGTACATTTAATTTTTATATTTATTCCAAAATTTATGTAACAGCATCTGGTAAATTGTATAGTTTCCTTGAAAAAAGTAAATAAAATCTTCCTTCACTTGATAAATATGTTGGATTAAATTTTGTGTTTGTCTTTTTCCGATATTATAATAAAAGCAATCAATTTACAACGAAGGGAACGAAAATTTCTTTTCCAGTTTTTTTTTTTTTTTTTCAAAAAAGCATTTCTTAGGAAACTGATGTACTATTTTTTTTTCACAACTTTAAGTTATCTTTTCGTTATCTTACCTATTAATCTGCAACCTGCATTTATAGTATTAAATTTCAGGGTAAGAGAAAGTCGTGTGAGTGACACACCAGATTATTAATTTTATTTTCACAACTATAAGTAATAATTAGTTGACAGAGTAAGTTTAAGATCACAGTTATTTCATTACGCATGTTACCATTGTAATGAATATTAAAAATCATTAATAATTCGTTGATATTTTGAGCTTTATTATGCAATGATTTGCGGAAACATTTATGAGTTATATTTACTTTTATGCCCACGATTTTATGCAATAAACGTTTAATAGAGTACATTTTAATTTTACATTTATTCCAAAATTTATGTAACAGCATCTGGTAAATTGTATAGATTCCTTGTAAAAGTAAATAAAATCTTCCTTCACTTGATAAATATTTTCGTATTAAATTCTGTGTTTGTCTTTTTCCGATATTATTATAAAAGCAATCAATTTACAACGAAGGAAATATCTTTGGAAGCGTAAGTTTCTTTTCCAGTTTGTTGTTTTTTTGTTTCTAAAAGAGCATTTCCATCATGAAATTGATTTAGTTTTTCGCGCTAGTCTCATATGCAAGAAAAAAAAAAAAAAAAAAAAAAAACTATATAAAATATGCATTGAAAAGCATGCCGGATATTTTGATTTTTCTAAGCCATGTTTGAGAAAAAAAAACATAAAACGTATCTTTTCATTTGCATAATTATGTGCGAATCAGTAACAGAGGCAAGGAACTCCGATCTTCATGAATATAAATCACGCGCTTGCTCCTACTGGTACCCTTATGATTTTGATAAAACAGAAGGGATATAGTTGGGGTGGGATAGTATAAATAATGAAAGTGGAAAAATTCAATAAACTAGATATGCAGCGAAAAGTACCTATTTCCTAACGGGTAGATGAATTATATGCATGTTTAATAGTTAAAGAAAGTTTTATATATATAAAATGCTTGTCCTATATTATAATATATATATTTATACATGTTGATCTTTCTACTACCTAAGCATAACAGTGCATCTTTTGAAACCAAAGTAATATCTTGAAAGAAGTGCATAATCAGCATAAATTTGATTGATTTCAAGACAAAACAAATATGTGATCCCGGAAAAAAAAGTGTATTTTATTTATTATTATTATTATTTTTTTTTTAATGTACAATGAATATAGCGGAATTTAAATGCATTGAAGAATTTTTTGAAAAATTCTCTTTTAAAATCAGACACAATACACTTTTGTAATGCGCTTAATAACTGAATTCAGTATTTGAATTTCGGTATGACATTGTACATAAACGTATATAAAAAATGGATTTTTTTTTTAATTTACTATACACTGAATTTGCATACACCAAGCGAAAATATACACAAAACAGTAAAAATATAATCTAAGATTCATAAAAAGTGATTTTTTTAAAATTGAAATTCGTATTTTGTATTTTAATTTGAGAGTCAATTTCATTAGTCATATCAGTTACACGATTAATGAAATTTGGAAGAATAGAAAGTTAATTTTTAGACTAAAGAATAATTAAAATGATTATTTTTTAACTAATTATTAGTTTTAAAATTTTATACACTTAAATTTATAATTATCTTAAGATAGAGAATCAATTTTTTCTGTATTTACACTGTTGAAAGCGAAGGAGTTCCCTGCGAAACAAAAAGACACATACACACACATATATATATACAATATATAAACAGTATACCGACTTGTGTAATTTAATACTCATCCTTTATAGTGATCCATGCTTGAAAAATCTATTTTCATGTAGTTTATAGATCATAAATTTACAAAATGCAAGTCAAATTCCTTTTCAGTTTGTTCACAACATTAATTGAAATAATTATTACGAAAATATTAAAATCATAATTCAACCTTACTTTTTTTCTAAATGAAAATTCATGATTTCTTTTCATGTCGCACTGTTCATATTAACTGAGTACAACCTTTTAAATCTATTGATGAAAAGCTCATATATTTGCTATTATGATATCGCTTTTAGAAAATAGTAATTTCTAATCAATAAATTTTAATATTGTCATTTAATATTAGTAATATTGAGTCTTGTGTTACTTCAGCTGAAATGAAACATCAGAATCTTTGGCTTCTACTTAGAGAAAACTTAATTAATCCTTAATAAGTCTTTCCTACTCTACTTGATTTCATTCTCATTTTGTATAGAAAATGTTAGAAGCTCTGTGATAATTCCAGGTAACTGAAAATGTTAATGTTATTTCTGCTTTTAGGCTACTTGTCTAAATACGTCTTTGCACAGAAGAAAAAAACTAATTAAGAAATAAATTAAGGGAATTTATTTTCGTACCATTTACGATAGTTGTTTTAATAAGATTTATAATTAATATTTTCAATATATTTAACAGAATTCTAAACGATTTAATATCTACCGAATGATTTTTGTGGATTTAATATAAAGAATTATTAAAAAAAAAAAAAAAAAAAAAAAAAAAAAGTAATTTTAGAATTTTTCAAATTTGATTTATGTCTATGTATTCATTTCAAATCAAATAATAAAAAATGTTTTGCTTTTTCCATCGGTATATATATATATATAATCATCATCAACAATTTCAGCATTTATCAATCCACTGCATGATGAAAACATCTCCTAGAAGATTCCAATTTGCCCTATTCACTGCAAGTCTTCTCCATTCTATTCTTCCAATCTTCACAATTTAATATTTCCAACGACCCAGTGGTCTCTTACTCGATCTTTTCTTACCTCTCGGTATCCAAAATAGGATACTGAGACATACATACTCTTATATATATATGTATATATGTATATATGTATATATATATGCGACATACAAATGTATATGGACAAAAAAAATTTGCTGAAATTTCAATTCGTATAACCTGTATTATTAAAACATTTGGTCTAAAAATGTCTTACACTATTTTATACTATTTGAAGCATATTAAATTACAGCTAAACACAAGCGGGATTAAATGACGTCATACTTGAGTAAATTATAAGTTAAAGTCAATTGATGAATTAACAGCTCCTTTTACTATTTTTAAGGACGACACTGTTACATTAGCATAGGTCGTCATCTGTTTCGGGCCAAGTAAGTATAAGTTAGATTGAAAGAATTTATAAAAAAACAACCATAAATAGTTTTTAAACCCTCTTCTGGTACCCTTTTTTTTTTAATTATTTATATCTTTGATCGTCCTCTTTTCTAGGATTTTTATTTCATTATTATTATTATTAATATTTAAGATTTTGGTCGTTGTAAGCTGTAACCATAGCGGTCTTTCCAGGAAATATATTATCAAAGGGAAAAAAAAAAAAGTCTAATCCAGTCATGTCCTCACTAGTTACCATTCTTGCTCTTTTGTCTGTCGGACCCAGATCTATTTCGTTGATTCTCTTATATTTTGATATGTTGTGTTTAGTTGTGTCGTAGTGTTTGGAGAAGATGTAAGTCATTAAACTGAGTATTTGAAGCTACTAGAGGTACTGAACCTCAGTGATACGTAGATTGTCAATTATTGCCAGATGGGGAAAAATGCTAAGATGTTTCTGATAATAGTAATGCTTTAAAAAATCCAAAAATTCCAAAAATTAAAATTTACGTTATTTATTTGTCCAACATCTCATTAAGAGCAATAAGAGAGCGAACTAAAGATAATAATCAATAAATTAATGAAGAAAAATCGTAAATTTAATCGAAAAACGGGAATAAATGGGAAATTTATATTGAAAGTAATCAGATTTGAGAATGATTTATTGATTTTAACGGTTGAAAACCAAGAGGTCAAAATTTATTAGTATGATAATAATTCGATTAATCTACATTTTTACTGAAGCAAAAGGTAATACATTTAAATAGCTAATCTAAATTAAATAATAATTAAACAGTTTTACCAATTTATTATAAAAGATAAATTATTTGTAGAATAGTTAGACAATAATTTAAAATGCAAATACACTGAGGGGAAAAAATAGACAGCTTTCATCTACTAGAACGAATAAGTAGCCATTTTCTAAATCCTTTAGCTAGAAATATTCATTTTCTAATTATGCGTATAAGGTAAACAAATAACCTGGATAGACGAAATGATTCAGTATTTCTAGTCTACACGTTTTCTATAGGATGAAACATTATTATGAATATTATGAATGTTTATCCTTTGTGTTGCGAGAAATTCTCGTTGATTTTCTAGTACTGAGTTATAAAACAAAATTATAGTTACTAAAAATCGCCTCTTGTGTTCGAATATATTTATAGAGATTTTTAAATGAGATTGACCCCATGATAATATCAATAAACGGTCAAGAATTCTAGTAGCGTTTTTTAGAACTCACTAGCAAAGGGAACTGGAATTTATAAGGATGACATGGAACTATTTTTACTAAATCCGCAATTTAGATTCTATATATCAGTCACGTAGTTTTTTCACAGTGTACGTAAATTATAAATGTGTCGTCTACTTCCAAAGTCGACCATTTCCAAAAAGTAAAATTTTGAGAAAAAGCTGATTTTCTGCCACACTTAGGCAAAATAAGTTGGAACGAAAACTCTTTAGTTTTATAATTGTTAGGACAGCATGTTTGAAAACTCGAAATAAGGCGGCAGGGAGACATGATGGTAGGAGATTCTTAATTTTTATTTCGGATTTGGCCACTTTTGCAATTTAGTTTGGAGTTGGCTGTATTTGCAACAGATTTTAATGTAATTTTATCTAAATTTAATAGGAATATTGGATTTTTAGGATTGCAAATACATAAAATGTTTTGTTCAATTGATTTTATTTTTAAATAACCTATTTCTGTTGAAAAAAAAAGAAAAAAAAAAAAAACACTATTGTAAACCATCTTATTTAAATACATAGATATAACTTGCTGAATCATCATAGGTATGTTGTTAAATTTATAACATTTGGTTAATTAATCATAATATGCTAACTTGGATGCTATTATGTTCCCAAATAATAATATTTTATTACAAAATAATTCTACATCACCTTTGAACTTCGGCTTTGTTCCTCTTCAACGTCATAGGGTCACTTTTCCGCTTGCTTGATAGATTAGAAGACAAACTTCTTGTACAAATTTCTCCGAAGTCCAAGAAAACACGAAATTCAATTATTCGAAATTTTGTGTGCACCAAAAAAGAGTAGTCACAGACGAGATAAAACACGATAATACTAACCAAATCAACAAGTGAGCTGCTTCAGTCGGGTGGAACAGAATCGCGATCTCACAGATATGGAGATGACTGGTTTTGAAATTCCTCACCAGCCTTAGTATTTGACCGCTTTTGCAGCACCTTCTGAGTTTGAAACGCAAATAACACAAGGATGGATCAGCTTTTCCATGGTTTCTTTTTTACAGATGGTGAAAAAGTTTATTTACAACTGAAAAAACTGAAAAAAAAATAAGCGTTTTCCAAATTTAATTATACGGCCGTTTTTGCAACTAAACAACACAAATATATTAATGCAATTATTAGAAAACATTCTAATCTCGTATTCTAGCAGGACAATTACATCTTGTGGGAAAAAGTAAAACTAAATAAAGAGAAATATATATATATATATATTCATGTATACTATTAAAGTCCAATTGTTTTGTATGTCTACATATCTCCTCTCCAACCACTGATTGCAAAAAGACGCGGAAACTGCCAAAAGATGCAAAATAACTCAAGGATTCTGTGTTGGCAATATATATCAACTTAAAGCACAGAGTAAGTAAAAAATAACCGGCTCAATGTATTGTTAATAAAGATGTTCGCCCAAAGCGACGTCAATTGCTTCAAGCGGTTAGGTTTGCCGGCAAATTAGAACCAGCGACGGAGGGATTTTGTAGAGAAACCTTAAAATTCAAATTAATATATAAATACACGAAACGAGGTTTTTAACAATTTTAATGGAATTTGTTTTAATTTTTCGTCTTAATGTGGTATAAATAATAGAGATTTAGTTTTTTACATTTTTCACTTAAATATAGTGACTAGCGAAGCAGGAAAACCCTTATAATATTCTTTAATTTCTGAGAAAATGTTAAAAAATACAATGTTCAAAATGGTCACATAATATCCGATATAATACTAAGCAGGTTTCCCGAACCGTTTCGAGAAAACCCTTATAATATTCTTTAATTTCTGAGAAAATGTTAAAAAATACAATGTTCAAAATGCTCACATAATATCCGATATAATACTAAGCAGGTTTCCCGAACCGTTTCGAGAAAACCCTTATAATATTCTTTAATTTCTGAGAAAATGTTAAAAAATACAATGTTCAAAATGGTCACATAATATCCGATATAATACTAAGCAGGTTTCCCGAACCGTTTCGAGAACCTCCATAACAGAATCAATTCTACCTAACACCGTAATTTTAGTTAAGTAGGATAATTAGTTTAAAAGATCTTAAATAAACACCCCATTAGCTTTAACATAAATAATATTGCCAAAAAAAAAAAAAAAAAAAAAGTTTTTATTTTTATTTATTTATTTATTTTTTCAATTTAAAAGGAAATATATTTATTTTTATGTAAACCTATATCATGGAACTTTTTGATTTAACTGACTTCATAATAGCTTAATTTTTTTTTATTTATTTATTCATTTTTAAAATATTAAATTCAATTAATCGAATAAGCTTATATGGCTGAATATCACATAAGTGTGCATTTTGGATTTTTTTAAAACTTTTTTTTCAAACTTTGTATTTGAATTTGAATTTTTTAAAATAAGTCCGTAAGTACATCTTAAATAAATTCTGAGTTTGACAGAGATCGATCATAATTTTTTAAAATTTTATTGAAATTTTTCAATAAAAAATTATAATTTTAATTATCTTATAAAATCAAAATTACCATTTAAAATTTTTTTTTTGTGGTTCAGATTCATTAAAAAATACAAGACTTAGGCTTTTCTAAAAAGTTCTTCTCATTTAAAAAAAAAAAAAAAAAAAAAAAAAAAAAAAACCCAAAATTTTTAAATTTAAATAAATAAATAAATAAATAAATAAATTTAAATTTAATTTTTTATAAACATAAATTATATCAATGGTAAATATCACAGACTGCATACCTCTTGACTATAAACTGGAAATAATTAGTTTACTTGCATTAAATTTTTAATTATAGCATTTAAAGGTGTCAAAAAATGATGTCACTGAAATGACTGGTTTGTCACTGAAATGACAATGTTTGTCACTGAAACGACTGTTTGTCAGTGAAATGACAATACTTGTCAAAATGACTATTTTTCACTGAAATAACATTGTTTGTCAATGAAATAGGACCATATAATATTAAAAATGGAACATATTAGAACAATAGAGAAAAGATTGTGAAGGGAAAAGAAAGAGCAATAATGATAATATCAAGCAATTTTATTGTATTAAAACCCTTGTAGTTACAAGTTTAATGATTAACTGAATTGAATTCAGAAAAAGCATTTTGAACATTATTAAAATCTTCATCCTGAAGTTTAAAATATCTATTTGAAGCAGGTTCAGGAGAATTCCTAATTTTGCACAGCATATGTGGCACTTGAATTTCATGGACATCCTCTTTCTCAGGCCATGCAAACTTATTTTTTCTGCATCTTGCCATAAATGACACAAGTAAAATATTTTGAGTAACATTCTCAATGACACCTTAAAGGGGAAAAAAAAAATTAAAAGTTTGCTTTTTTAATTGTATCTTAATATTAATGTCGTATGTAATTTTTTTATATTTACCTGGATACCGGAAAGTACTTTAAATATTTAAATATAAAGCTTATCCTACACCAACAAATCTTTTAACTCAAAATAAAAACTTATTTAAATCCAGGGCTTACAAAATAGTAAATCTGCAACAAATGTCATTATCGTGACGTCACAAAAATGACCGTCACGAAAATGACAGATCGTCAATAATTCGTTCTGTACAGAAAAACATGCTTTCACTAAGCCGATATCGTCACATTTCCTTCTTCTGGTCGTCATTCTATATTAAAATAAAACTTTGTTCTAAATTTTATAATAATATTTTTTTATTTTTTATGCATCTCGAAAATGACAAGCAATAAAAATACGCACAGCATCTAAACAATAAAAATAATGTTAACTCTTACCTGTTTTTAATTTTCTTGAGATTTATTTTCTCCATATGTCGTCAATGATGATTTCTGATCTTAAACTTTAAAAAAAGTAAATGGTGGCACCATCCCTTGATGATATATGAAGTTATTTTCACGTGTCACGAAAATGACGTCAAGACTTGCATACAAGCATTTTAATTACTCATGCATGAAAATTAACGTAATTAAAAAGAAAAAAAATTTCCTTTGAAAACAAACAGTTTTTTTTACAAGAATTAACAATTATTATAATTATCCTTTTATTTTTCTTAGTAAAAACATACTTTGTATGTAAACATTTGGTCTTGAAGACAGTCACGAAAATGACGATTTTAAGGTTTAAAATTTTCTAAAAAATACTGAAATTGCTATAAACTCACATTTTATGATTGGATGCTTTTTTAAAAAGGTACTTCTAAAGAATAATAATAAAATTTTACAATTTATTTGCTTAAAATTAATAATTAAGACCTGAAACACTAAAATGCACATTTATGTGATATTCAGCCATATGTTATTTTCCCTTGATTTTATGGTTCACAAAATTAATGGGGGGTAATATAGGATTTAATATAAGATTATTTTTTGCCATTTTAACGATGACTGATGTCAAGGTCTTTATATACGCAATTGCCATAACCATTTCAATTTATCACCAGAATGCCAAAAAGTAATATTTGAAAACACCAACAGGGTCCCATATTAAAGCTGTACCGAAAATTGACGCTAATAAAAATATATTTATTTGAACTTTCAGTTATTCAATTTAAAAAACTCATTTAAATATAGTGATCTGCAAGGCGAACAAATTCCGCTTCTATACTAATAAAAGATAATATTTTTCTGTATCTTTGTATGAGTGCGACGTAGAGAAAAAAAAAACGATGCCACGTACAGTTCTAAAAATTTATTTCTAGATAACATCAAGATAACACATTCATTTCATAACATCATATTTAACTTTATCTTCAATGCTCTTTTCTATCTTCATAACTTTAGTTTCCATTCCATCCGTTCTGTTTTCCATATGCCCGGCAGCAGAGTTTCCAGACAAAGCCCGTAAAAAAAAACATTTACACGATGAATGATGTATCGCCAGTAATTTTACGTTGTGATGAAACATACAACTAACCTGCAAAAAAAGTAGCATTGACCGTAAATTTAAAAGTTAAAGTTTGAGTTTCTCGGATGCTTTAAAAAAATTTCTTGCAATTATTACACATGCGTGCAGTGAGAAATCCACAACATTAAGCAACTTATTTATTTTTTTACGCATGAAAGCTAATTTATTAATTTTCATTCTACGCAAACCGTCTTCGGCAGCCCGGGATTCGAACTCACAATCTCCTGTTTCAAAGGCCAGCGCTTCACTAACCGCGCCGTTGGGATCACAGTGACCTTTATTTACAAAAACTGATAAAGTCAACATCAGAACTGATAGGTTGATAAATCGTGTCATACGCACAAAAAGACTGGAAAATTTTTTAAACCGATTTACAGCACAATGTGAAGTAAAAAATCTTCAATTATTTTTACAGAACTAGCTGTAAAAATATACAGCAACCTATGTTGTATTTATGTTTAAAAAAATGCTTTATTTTTACAGAAATGTTTTACAGTGATTGAATATTGTCAACGTTCAAACTATGCATAAATATATATTTTCTTTTAAGACTATTTTAAAATCTAAATTTGCTATTTTTGACAAAATTAAGAAGTCAGTCAATTATCATATTGGAAAACTTTTACTTTTAGTTAAAACAAAAATTATTTTTTTTTCTTTTAAGTTATAGAAATTTATTATATTTTTAAGTTATAAATATTGCAAATAGTAAAATTTATTTATTTTATATTCAAGAAAATTAACTAATTTTTTCTTAAAATTTTCAAATTTGAATTGAATTATAAAATAAGGTAAAAATAAATGAAAATTTAGATTACATAAAAAGAAAAAAAAAAAAAGCCCGCAGTTAGCATCGAACTCTGGTCGTGTGGGTGATAGCCTTGTGCTCTACTAAGCACGCCTCGGTAGCGCTGGTCAGATTGCGAAATCCCTACTATTTAAGGATTACGGAAACTTTAAACGCTTTTTTCTAGAAATTCTGTGGCTAGTGGCTTTTTTTTTTTTCTCCACTTCTTCTATAAAGACTGACTATGCTGATTTTTGAGAAAGAAAATCTAATATATTTTTCGAAATCATTTTTATTCGTAAACACTAGCACTAAAGAGGTAGTCTTATTTCAAGATTTTCATTAGAGGAAAATAATGGGTGAGAATTTCTCACCCTTTTTCAAAAACAAAATAAAAGATTTTCTCGTAAAAAAATGGTTTGATAGAAGATAAGAGCAATTTGCGTAGATTAGCTTTTTCTCGTAAAAATTCAAAAGAATTATACTTTTAAAACATCAATTTACGGGCTACGACCGTTTAGCTTGCAAAACGGTCATTTCCCGTACAATTATACGGTTATTTCCTAAAATGCTTTCAAAAATATTAATTTACGGATTATGACCATTTAGGTAGCAAAACGGTCATTTCCACTAAAATTATACGGTCAAATACCGTGATTGTACTTTTTTTTTTTTTTTTTTTACAGTGTGTGATAATTTATTCTCTATTACCTCTTTCATGGATATCACCTCTTCCTGAGCAGCTTCGACTATTTCTTTTGTCTTTTTTTGTCTTCTTTCATTCTTTCGACCAATCCAGTTTCCATCTTTTCATGCCCTGCTTTCATTTCTTATATTTCTTCATTCTGCCCAGTTTCTATCTGTTCTTGTCTTGCTTTCATTTCTTTCATTTCTTCGGTTAATCTCGTTTTTAAATCGCTCATTTAGGCGACCAAATCTTCTAGAAGTTTCCTTATTTCTTCTTCATGCCTCTCGTTATAACCTTTCAGCGGACAGTCCCACTCCTGATACCAGAATTGCTGCGTACTTGGGTTCGGGATACGTCCGTAAATGCATGATAGGTCTTCTAGAAGCTTAAAAGATTATTTACAGAATATTCCAGAAGATTACAAGTTTATTAATCAAGTATTAACTTCAGTTTCACACACAGCTTAAATAATGGTAGACAACATAAAAATCATAGCATAAACTGTGCCATAAACATAGCAGACAGCACATTAGCTGTAATCAATAGCAGAGGTCCCTTCAGAGCTCCTAGCCGTACAAGCACTTGGCTTTCAACTGACTCAGCGACCGGAATGGGATCTCTTTACATCGCCTTTATATAGGTTTATATAGTGATATACAGCTTAAATAATTAATATACCTATAATAAAGATTTTCTCACCAAAGTCGCCAAAGAGGCGGTAAAATCGCGATATTCATCGTCAAAGCCATTATCTGATAAAGCTTTTTAACGGGTTTTTAAAGGAAAATAAGCTATTTTAATGCCGAAACATGCTAGAAATCTAAAAAATTACACTTTATAACCTGACTAAGCCTCTTTAGATAAAATTACATAAAAATAACGATTACTATTTGAAAATTCGTAACAATGTTTAAATTGAAAATGTATTTAGTAAGAGAAAATATATGTAGAAAAACTGGGCAGAACTAAAGTATGAGAAAATAAGTAACAACTTTTTTTTTTCTCTTTTTCTCTTTTTTTTTTTTTTTTTTTTATGTATATGTACATAAGCAATACCAATGACCCTTCCCCGAAACGTAAGTATGTACCCCTAAAACAATAAAAATGCATTTAAAATAAGATTAAAATATGTAATTTACTAGATATTTAGGTCAACTTTAAAGTTTTGCTTTAATTATTGAAAATTTAGATATTTTTTAATAAAATAACATAATATGTATATATTATATAATATATATATAATACACATACATGTACGTTACATAAATAAAAAAAACTGAAATAAAAGTGTATCAAAAATTAAACTTATACATTGGAGAAGCCCCCCCCCCCTTTTTTTTTTATTGTTCTTAAAATAGCGTCAACAATTTTAAATACCTCATACTGGTGCCAGCAACAACAACAACAACAAAAAAAAAAAAAAAAAAAAAACAATTTGCTTACTTGTGAGTAGTAAAATTTAAATAACTAGGGGGCTCTGCCCCCTGCTCGCTCCGCTCACCAACCCCCGAAGGAGGCTTCGCCTCCTCCCCGACTCATTCATTAACACATGCAGAAATCTGACAGCCTATTCGCTGCTTTATTTCACTGAAAAGAAATATTAATAGTGCATATTAGTAGACAAAAGCAGAAAATTATTATGGAAATCCTCATGTTCAATGTCAAATTGAAATATATAATATATATATGTATATTAATAGAAAGTAAATCATAATATCTAGACCAGTTTGCATTACAGCTTTAGTATATGACCCTCTTTATTTCTTTTTTACAACCTTAAATTCGTACCACGGTACCCCTGTCGGTAGAGCGCCGAGCTCGTAATTGGAAGATTGTGGGTTCGGTTCTCGAGCCGACCAAAGACCGTCGTGTACACTAATGGTGGCTGGTGCATGGAAAATATGTCGTGGCCGCAATATCCTCCGTGTTTCCGTGTAGAGAAAAAAATTTTATATATATATTTTTTTTCCTACATCCATTGTTTCGGGCCGCGGTATCCTAGTCAGTAAAGCGCTGAGCAATTGGAAGATTGCCGATTCGATACTTGAGCCGGCCAAAGATCGTCGTGTACACTAATGGTGGCTGGTTCACATAAAATCTGTCGTGGTTGCAAAGTCCTCCATGTTCCCATCCCCACTATACCTCTGGAGATCACCAAAGCGGAGGGGGATCCCCTCCGTGAAGGTTCAAAATTGTGATGACATGTCTCCGGAACATCTCTAGGGGTGCGTCCCAGACCGTCGCTAATTTCCCATAGCGCAGTATTGATGCGGCATTAAATCCAACCAACCAATCTACCTACGTACAACCATGGATCATATTTTAATTTTCTCGTGTAAAATGACTTCATAACAGAAGAACAATGACACTGGGAGAAACTTTTTTCAAAATGGCAAATAGAGTACCTTCATAAACTTCTCGTTTTTAGTTAATGATTTCGTCAATTAAAATGATAGAATTTTCTAAGTGACTGAAATGTCTCCCTTGGAGTACTCGGAACACATTGTTACCTCTCATGCCGCGAAGGCCCCTGCCCTCCGTTAGAAGATGCTGTCGCAGACAAAAAAATTTTCCGCCAGTGACAGTAACTTTTTTTTTATTTGTAGAGAAATTTACGTCTACGAAGAGCTTCTAGTGAAATGTACGCCATATCATTTTGTAGAATTAAATATATCGTTTGGTGTCAATAGTAATAAAGAATATTTACGCATTATTTATATTTAACTTAAAGGAAATTTTAAAAGAGATATGTTTATTGTTATGTGATTAATAAGATTAAATTATTACTTTCAAAAATTAAAGTTGCACGTGCGTGAAACTGCTGATAAAATTGTCATCACAACAGCTTTGAAATTACATCCCAGACTTAGGTCAATAAAAATGAAATTCGGTCACAGCTTCCATTTTTTGACATAAAGTAAAATATCTCATAACTGTAGCACGGACCAAGCTGTACTTGTGTGTTAGGGGTCCTCAGAGCTGTAATAAAGTGCAGAGGATTGAGAAATATTGAATTTTTTGTTAAACTGCGTTTTTTATGTGTCAATATGAATTTAATGATAAATGGGTAAAATTGACGTCACAACAGCTTTGAAATTACATATGACATACTTAAGTCATTAAAAATGAAATTATTTTACAGCTTCCATTTTTTAACATAAAGCAAAATATCTCATAACTATAACACGGACTAAGCTGTACTTGTGTGTTGGGGGTCCTCAGGGCAGTAACAAAGTGAAGAGGATTGAGAAAAATTGAATTTTTTGTTAAATTGCATTCTTTATGTGTCAAAATGAATTTAAATGTAATAATCTAAAGTTATGTGCTCGAACTCGAACAGCGGGGATTCGAGTTTCTGAATTTGTTTTTTGAGAACTAAATAATTAAGAAATTTCAATATTTATATATATATATATATATATATATATATATAAAGTGTGATTCGTTTGTCTATAGTTGCAAATATAGTAGTTGAAGACCGTTAATATGTAATAATAATAATAATAATATAATATATATATATATATATATATATATATATAATAAAAGGCGAATTGCAACCTACTTAAATTACAATAAAATGCAATTCCTTTAAATGCTTTGCATATAAAATATAATTCTGACTGAAATCAATCTAGTTAAAAATATAACTAAATTGGGGAGTTTCCAAAACCATAATTAAAGTTTTATAAATTTGACGAATAGTTTTTGAATAAAATAGAACATATTCTTTAACTAAAGTAGTTAAATAAATTTCTTTCTTATCTGATTTATTTATAGAAAGCAACTAAAAATGACTGTTTTAAACTTCATTATGAATAATCACTCAACTATATTTGCATATCCTAATTTTAAACTCCATATACATAAGTATATAATAGTTCATTTAAACAACTCTTAAATTAAGTGTATTGATATTGATTTGTTTAAAAGAAGTACAAGTTATCATCCAGTATAAATATATTGGCTAAATTTAGATACACAAAAAAGTTAGATACTCAATGTACTCATCAATGAAATTTATCTCTCTCTCTCTCTCTTTATCCATTTTGAACAAACTTTGAGAACTTTCATTGGATAGAAAAGAAATTTGTTTATTTGTCATTTACTGACTTTAGCCAATAAACAGCTTCAGTGCTTTTTGTTTCCTGTTTTATTTTCCTTAGAGATACTGCACAGGATAGATTAGCCTTAAATAATCCAAAAAGATATTTTTAGCTATAGGAATCAAGACTCTATTTTGTCCTGCCCACCGGAGGAAATCATTGGTCTATTCATTGATTTCACTGCAACGCCATTCAGTGACGTCAAAGCTACCGACAATGACGTAGCAGTCAAAAAAGTTTATTCACTATTTATTTTTTTTAAGTAGGTCTCTTTGATAAAGAAAAGCTACAAGAAATAAATGAAAAATAGAGAGAGGGAAGAAGGAGAGAATTAAATTGTCAAAAGAAAAAATTCATTATTATTATTATTATTATTATTTGTACACATAATTTGATATTTAAAAAAAATATAACGGACTAAATAGTGATAAAAGAGGTTTAAACAGTTACATTAAATGCATTTAAGACCATATGATAAATATCACAGCCGACAGTGAAAACCATATAGTTCTGTGGGCGAATTTGTTTAAATAACTCATTATAAAATGAATTTTTAAAAATTCATTTTGTAAGTTTTCACATTTGTAAGATTCCAAATGTTTAGAAAATAATAACAAATTTAACTTTTGTGAAATTTCTGAATGTGAAAACGTAATTTTAAAGATGCATTAAGTAATTCCATTAAAAAAAAAAAAAAAAAAAAAAAAAAAAAAACTCATAGAAATACATGGTCTTTGGCTGTAGAAAAGGACAAGTACTGGACACGTACGATTCAAATATTGACATTGGATGTCCAATATATTGAAAAGCGACATTTTTTTTTTTTTTTTTTTTTTTTTCCCAGGTTTATTATTAGGTTTATTTTAAATGAAATAATCCTATTCCGATGCCAAAATTTAGAGTACGTGTTAGGCTATTTATTGACTTTTACTTTATATAATAAAGTGATCTTCGAAAATCAAATTTATTTATTTTGAAGTAGGGAAAAAAAAAAAAAAAAAAATTAGAAGAAATGAAAAAAATTCGACATTCCATTCCGTTTTATCATAACAAACTATTTCTCCGTTTATCTATTTTATTTTATTTTCTGTTACTTCAACCGGTTTCTATCTACGTTCATTTAGTAAATGTTTAAGGAAACAACTGTTTTATAATTGTCTGCTTTTCTATCCATTTTCCTGATCATCACTTCTTCGGCTGTCTGATGTTCATGAAATAGTACTTCAAAATTTTTCAACATTCGGATATATAATTCAAGTCGATATATGCATATATTTTTTGTTATTTACTAACTAAATGTAATTTTTCTTTCCAGTTAATATCTTATCTCAATCATAAAATTTCTCTTAAGTGAATTTTTTAAATTTTTTAAAGCGAGAAAATTCCGAACTTTTATTTTTATTATAACGTTAATTTTTTGAATAATGTCATTCACCAAACAACGTTTCTATTTGTGTTGAAATTAGACAGTTCTGTATGAGAGTGAGGGTTTATATTATTATTCCCCCCTCCCCCTTTAGCATAGGATTTGAGTTGCTATTACATATTATGAATCTAAATGTCATAAACATCTGGAAATGGTTGAGATGTTTTCTAAGCCACCCTCTATTAAGCATTCTTTATCGTACATCCCAACACGGCGATTTTTTTATAAACTGCATTCGGGATTTGACTACACATTGCTGCACCATGTTGTATTCTTTATATCGAAATAAGGAAATCTTCAAAATATCGCTTATAACGTTGGTTGATATTTTTATTTTATCAAAAATTGTCAGAAAGGAAATCATTTAAATATACACATAATTATTTTAAAGATATATATATATATATATATATATATATACAATAAAAAAGAAATTAAAAGAAATTAGATGCATACATGATAAATTTTAAAGAACAGGGTAATTGTTTTAGGTCTAAAAAAGTAAACACGGCCTTTCATCGTGTAAACAATTAAATACGATTGCAGTATAAAAACAGCAATATTCCTTTTAACATGCAGTGCTTCTTTCTTTCTTTCTTTCATTATTATTAGTATTATTATTATTATTATTTTTCAAATCAGAAAGAGAAAAATTTACATACGGAGGAATTTTCTAAATATTCATATAAGCCAGTAACTTCCATTTTTTAGTAAAAAAGAAACCGTGTGTATATATGCTGAAAATATCCAATCTTTGCCAGTCACGGCATTCTTTTAAATCCTAATGGTGTTTCTAAAATTTTAGGAAATATCTGAAAGTTTATAGATTCAAAAATAAAATTTTTTATGCATTATTCCTTTTTTAAATGTTATTTGAATATATATATATATGCATATTTATTTATTTCTGAAAATATTTAAAGATTCAAAAAGAAACTCAATTCCTTCAGTTCGTGATTTATATTTTATATTAAATTCTTCTTAATTTTGAAAAAAATAAAATATTACAAAATTTTGTGGAAATTTGTCCTTTTTTTTTTTTTTTAGTTTTAAAGATAAATAGGATAATAATGGCAATACAGAAAATATTTTAGTATTTCAATAAAGTTACGTTTTATCTTTCATATTTGTCTCTTAAAAACAGCTATCTAATTTTCCGTTTTCAAAATAACAACATCTCTTTCATTAGAAACAGCAAGGAAATGCATATTAGAGGTGTTTTCAATATATTTCATTGTTTGAATGCAAGATATGAATAAAAAGCAAAAAACTAAAATTAAAAATACAAAAGAACATAAATTGATCAATGCTAGTCATTGATTAAATAATCTGTTCGAACCATATATTTAAACGTACTTATGAAAATTTCCAGTTGAAGAACAATATTATATTTTATTCATATTCATATTCATATTCATATTATTATTATTGTTATTATTATTATTTTATTTATTTTTCTGTTAACTTAAATTCTGCTAAACCCAAAGAAAGTTAAATTAAAGCTATTATAATGGACATTTGTCCTATAAAAAGACAAACAATCTAGAAACTAGTTACGGGGGTAAAAGAATATTTATTTATTTATATTTTTAAATAAGAATTACAGTAAACAAAAATAAATTTTATAAAAACTAAAAAAAAAAAAAAAATGAACGCCAGTTGTAATTTAAAAGTGGTTAAATAAAGCTGTTCTCCCAAACACAATTTGCTATTTGTTATGATATATTATATTATTTTCAATAAACATTTGTAGTGAATTCTATTAACACATTTTTTTGATACTTTAAACTTTTTAATCTATACAAATGTAAATAACTATTATGAGTATATATGTATATATATATATATATATATATATCATAATAAAAAATGTGTTTAGTTGTTAAGCAAAATTTTAAGTCGAGCACCTTTTTTTTTTTAATACATTACAGCTCTCAAAATAATAATAATAATTTTATGCAATTATCGGAAGATTTTGCCAGCTATTAAAATCCATAGTTTAAAAGTTATTTAAAACCAAAATCTATATTTAGGCTCTTAAATGAATTAAATAATTAACGCTTATGATATAAATAAATTTTATTATAAGAAAATTGTGCAACACACTGTAAAGTCGAAAAGTATAATTTTTAATAATGTAATGCACAAAAACTGTTGCTAAAAAAATATTCATAATAAAAAACTGTTCTGAAAAATATTTTCCGTTTAAAATGACATGTTTGCATGCAGAAGCCTCCAAAGGAAACAAAGGAACTCCAAAGGAAGGCATTTAAAAAAGAAAAACTATACATTTCAGCACATGTAACTGACATTAGAGAGATATCACGTTGGTCAATATGCCTAGGAGCAAAGTAGAATGTTTTAGTAGGTTAGAATGGCAATTTCAACTAGGAAATATTGTCATAGCCTGAACTACCTATATCTGTAGAAACTTTAAACCTTTTTCACGCGCCACAAAATAAATATGAGCATTACCGATTTATCCCTATTTCAGGTGTAAAAAACGCTTGTAACTACCCATGGAGGCAAAAGCAAGACTAAAAGCAGGAAAATTTTGAAAAAAGGTGGTGGGGGGGGGAGCAGCACAACCAGCCACTAGGGCAGCAGCCTGCAAAAAATCAGATACGGAGACTCAAAAAAAAAAAATAAATAAATAAATAAAAATAGGAGGCAACAGAAATGTAATTATTTTATGTTGTGTGAAAAATGTTAAATACTTATTGTTCACAAGTTCAATAATTTGTTCATATCTAGTTTTAGTAAATAAAACCCCTCCATTAACTGCTGATTATCTATTAATAGGCCACGAAATAGCAAAAAACAAATTTATATTGCTTTATTTGCATCTATTGTACAAAATATTATCTATATATATAAAATCGTTCTTCCTGACTGACTGACTGACTGACTGACTGAGTGAGTGAGGGGGTGATTCATAATCGCCCAGACCAAACCCCTAGACCTAGAAGCATGAAATTTTGTGACAATGTTCTTTCTATAACGTAGGCATCCTATAAGAAGCGATTTTACAAAATTCGCCCCCCAAGGGGGGAGGGGGGCAAAACGTGATTTTACAAAATCTTTCATATCTCAAACAAAAAAACAGATATCCGTAAAATTTTTGCTTTAAAATATAGCTAATACAAACGTCTAAAAACCAATTTCTGGAATTTTCGAAATTCGGTCCCCAAGGGGGGCGGTTGGGCAAAACGTGATTTCACATGCGTAAAACGTGATTTCGCATAATCCTATATATCTCAAACAAAAAAATATATATACCTGAAATTTTTGCTCTAAAATATAGCTAATACAAATATCTAAAAACTAATTTCTGGAATTTTCGAAATTCGGTCCCCAAGGGGGTGGGGGTGCAAAACGTGATTTCGTATAATCCTATATATCTCAAACAAAAAAAATAGATATACGTGAAATTTTTGCTCTAAAATATAGCTAATACAAATATCTAAAAACTAATTTCTGGAATTTTCGAAATTCGGTCCCCAAGGTGGCGGGGGTGCAAAACGTGATTTCGTATAATCCTATATATCTCAAACAAAAAAATAGATATACGTGAAATTTTTGCTCTAAAATATATCTAATACAAATATCTAAAATTTTCTGGAATTTTAGAAATTCAGCCCCCAGGTGGGGCAGTAAGGGGGGGGGGGCTACGGGGCAAAAACAAATAGAAATAAAGTTAGGGCGTTAAAAATTGGTACAGATGGGTTTTAGAGGCCTGAAAGTCGAATGGGGATATTTTCGAAAGTGTAAAGTTGTTTGGAGGGGTGAGAAGGGGGAAGGGAGAGTGGGGGGGGCAAAAAAATAAAAATAGAGTCAGATCGTTCAAAATTGGTATATGGAGGTTTTCGATACTTACAAACCGATTGCGGATATTTTCGAATTTGCAAAATTATTAGGAGGGGCGGGAAGGGGTGGGGCGGTAAGGGGGGCTATGGGCAAAAGCAAATAGAAATAGAGTTAGGCCGTTCAAAATTCGTACAGATAGGTTTTAGAGGCCTGCAAGTCGAATGGGGATATTTTCGAAAGTGTAAAGTTATTAGGAGGGCCGGGAAGGGGGGAGGAGAGAGGGGGCAAAAAAATAAAAATAGAGTTAGATCGTTCAAAATTGGTATATAGAGGTTTTCGATACTTACAAATCAATTGCGGATATTTTCGAATTTGTAAAATTATTAGGAGGGGCGGGAAGGGGGGTGGGCAGTAAGGGGGGGCTATGGGTAAAAACAAATAGAAATGCAGTTAGGCCGTTCAAAATTTTTACAGATAGGTTTTAGAGGCCTGCAAGTCGAATGGGGATATTTTTGAAAGTGTTAAGTTATTAGGAGGGCCGGGAAGGGGGGGGGGGCGGAGGGGCAAAAAAATAAAACAGAGTTAGGTCATTCAAAATTGGTACATAGAGGTTTTCGATACCTACAAATCGATTGCGGATATTTTCGAATTTTAAAATTATTGGTAGAGGCGGAAAGGGAGGCGCAGCGGAGGGGCAAAAAATAAAATAAAAATAGCGATAGATCGTTCAAAACTGGTGCATAGAGGTTTTTGATACTTACAAATCGATCTCGGATATTTTCGAATTTGTAAAATAATTAGGATAGACGGGAGAAGGGGCGAAGGGGAAAAATAATAGAAATAAGAGTTAGAGCATTTTGGGATTTTTTTCCGAAGGCTGTGAGAACCCGGTGCGACATTTTTCCGAATCAGATTTTGTTTCTCTCTCTCTTTTTTTTTTTTTTTTTTTTTTTTCTCGTGATAAAAATTAATGCAATTTTGAGAATTCAGTAATTATAGTGATTCATTTAAAAATAGGGACCAGCGAAGCGGGCGTTGCCTGCTAGTTAATATATATATATTTTTCCAATAAAAAATATTTTTTAAATAATTTAATCAATAAAAAAAATATTAATAATTTTCCAATATAAATATTTTTTTTTAAAGTAAATTGATAAATACGTAAATAAGTTAAATTAAAATTTGTTATACAATACATTTTGCATATAACTGGGTTCCTGTATACAAATATATATATTTTTTTCTTAATAAGATTAAAAAAAAAAAAAAAAAAAAACTTTTAAAAATTAATTTTAAACGATTCCTGATACTTATTACATAAAAATGTTGCGCAATTATGTACAATCGGCAACAGAAATCTCCGAAAACTAGCAAAAATTCCTATATAAAAAAAGTACACTTAATGCAGTTTTGTTAAATAAATCCTTGTCGAATCCTGTTTTTAGACTGACGAAGAACAGCATTCGACAAGGATTTATTTAACACAACTGTATTAAGTGTACTTTTTTTACATAGGAATTTTTACTAGTGTTCTAAGACTTTTGTTACCGACTGTAGGTATTAGTATATCAATATTTACATTAAAAAACTTTACTGATTGGCTTGCCAAGTGAGTAGATCATTGGTACCCTGAGAAATAATTCTATGCCTGAAATATAGAAACTAAATCGTGTCTCTAGTAAATGTAGTTCAATGCTATCCTTATAAATTCTAGTTTACTTTGGTAACGAGTTCTAAAAACCCTATTAGAAATCTAAATAGTTTTCCTATATTATCGTGGATCAAACATATTTAAAAATATTTGCAAATAAATGCGAACTCAAAAGGCGAATTTTAACAACTACAGTTCCCACCGCTTAATAAATTCACTGGTTAATAAAATCAGCCGCTTATTCTGATCAAATTGTTAGGACCGGAATTAAATCAATACAAACTACTTTTAAAACCGCCACTTAATAAAGTAAAAAAAAAAAAAAAAAAAAACCTCTTTATCAGCAAAAATGTGTAATTATGCACTTAAAAAATTATTTACATTTTTTTTTTTTCAATTAAAATAAAATAAAGCACAACAATCTCCCTCGTTATCTCTCTTTGTCGAAAATTTTACACCTACATCATAATAACAAAATAAACTCGCTTCATTACTTGTCTTAGTATAAATTCCAGGAATGTATTTCAAAAATCGAAATAATAAGTTTCTGCTTTGATTCACGAGTGATTTTTTTTTTCATTTTTAATTATTAAATGATAATTCTTAGTTCTCACTCTGAAATATCTAAGAAGAAAAAAAAAATGAAATATGTCTTATATTTAATTAATGTATAAATACTGACTAATTTTATATGCACTTCGTGTTTTTTTAATTTTATATGGAGTATGTGTTTAATATACTTATTTTGGATTAACAATTAATGAATTGTCGGTCAAAAATTAATTAATAATATTTATTATTCTCATCAATCGTTAACTTTTGAATTCAAGGAAGTAATACCTTTTTCTTGAGTGCAAGAACCTTCGCGGAGTATAAAAATCAGCAGCTTAATAAAATCACTTTGTCTAAGAACGAACGTGATTTTAATAAGCGGCGGGTACTGCGAATTTTAACAACTATATGTCTTGATTTATGACCCAATTCTAGTAAATCAAGCTAAAGTTTCTCGCAATATAAAGGATTCCTAATCTCCATAACATTCATAATATTGTTTTACCATCTAGAAAAGTATAGATTAGAAATTCTCGATCATTTCGTCTACTCAGGTTATTTGTTTACCTTATACCCATAGCTTGTAAATCTATATTTCTAGTTTATACTTTCACAAAATGACTACTTATTTTTCTACATGTAGGGTTATATGTATATATTTTTTTTTTCTCAGTGTGTATTAAGATGAGAATCCAGGTTCAATTTTATATCAGCGAGTTTTCGTTGGCCAATTTAAATTTTTTTTTAATGAAAATTATTCAAAATATATTTTGAATTTAAAATTATTTTAGTATCATCTGAAAAATACATTATTTAAAGAGTATTTCTTCTAGAAATGAAAATAATTTTACATTTTCTTTTTCTAAATTTTATTTATTCTTGAATAAATATTCGTGGATTATAACATTTTAATTTACTTCTAAATTTGCATACATATTTTCCCTTTTCCAACGTTGCTGCGTTTTAAACTTCGTATACTTGTAGATTTCTTTCGTTTACTCAGCCCACCATTTTTTAAAAACAATATTGCGGTCAACTGGGAAAATAACAATTGTTATAAAAAAAAAAAAAAAAAAAAAAAAAAAGAATGCAAAGAATCCATTGAAATGATGGGGAAAATAGAGGAAAAAGTGATTGAGGTGGGGAAAATGCTCTGGCTAATTCTGAATGAAAATAAACATGTGCGTTAATCTCCTTGGCTTGATGTTATGTCGTAAACAGCGAGGAATGAGATTAATGGGTGGACTGCGATTTACGGCTCAATACTTTTTTTTTTTTTTTTTTCCAAAGGATCGAAAGTATTCCCGCGTGATCAAAATCGATAAAAGTTAGCAAATAGTGTCATTCCCAGAGATCAGAAAATACTGCGTAAATAGGAGAAAACAAAGAAGAAAAACATATTAAATTCTCTTTGTAACTGTATGCGGAAACTCCATAACAAATTCAAAGTTGTGTATATCAGTTTGTTTCGTATATGCAAAATATATAATGTTTATGTAACAAATTTTCTTAGATGTCATTTGTACTCTAGAGAAAGTAAAATTATTTCTAATTTAAAACTTACTTGAAAAATATTTCTGTGAATTAAAAATATTTAAAATCAATTTTCAATTTAAAAATTATATTACTAAATAAATGCTTTGTTACAATTAAGAAGGAATATCAAACAAAACTGTAATTTCATTTTTTTTTTTAAATAATATTTCAACATATATCATAAGCTTTCCGAACGATAACAATAACAAATATCTTGAATTGTTTAAAAAAATATTAAGAAATGTTAATTTTTAAAATTATTGAATTTGTATATCATTAAGTTTGTCTTTTTACACGGCTGTTTTATGGACATAGCTTCACATTATAGTTAATACACTGCTCGACATTGAAAATGCAACACCAAGAAGGAATGATAATAACGGAATGAAATTTGTTGGACACATACATTATAGTAGGAAGAACAATTGATTAAAATTTCAGGAAATTTGGAGTAATATGTACTCTGAAAACAATACATAAAGCAGCGACCTCTGTGAGCAATAACAGCACATATCTGCCTAGGCATTGAATCGAACAGCGATTGGATGACATGTACGGGTAGAGCACTTCATGAAGCTTCAACAGGATGCCACAATTCATCGATTTTAGTTACTAGAGAGTGGTGAGGGGCCAGTCGCTTTTCAATGATTAAACAGTCATTTTCATTGGTGCGAGATCAGGAGAACGCGCTGGCCAGAGCAACAGTCGAACATATTCTGTATCAAAGAAGGTCCGGACAATACAAACAACTTGCGGTCGTGCATTATCTTGCTTAAATTTTGCGCTACGGAGGCCTCGAATACAGGGCAGAGGGGCGGGCCTTAACTCATCAGAGATTTAATGGCCGCTGTTCAGAGAGCCATTAAACATGAAGTGATCGAGACGTGTATCCAATGGAAACCCATAATTTCATTGCAAATGATGGACAGTATGATGATGTCGAATCCCAGCTGGCAATGTGCATTTTTCATAATGCCGTTAAATACGGATAAGGCAATCTTGATGCTGTAAACAGGATTGTGATTTGTCTGAAAAGTGACTTCACGCCATTCCTGCGTCCAGGTTCATCGTTGATCACACATTAATGGCGCCCATATCAGTGATGCAGTTTTGAGGGTAATCAGAATTTTGGTAGCCGCATACTGAGTCACCACCTGAATTGATGATATGTTGTACCATTGGATACACGTCCCGGTCACCTCTTGTTTTCATTCCCGCCACTCTGAATACCAGCCATTACATTTCTGACGAGTTAAGGCCCATAGCTCTGCCCTATGTTCAAGGCCTCCGAAGCGCAACATTTAAGCAGGACAATGCACCCGAATGTGTTCGACTGTTGCTCTGGCCAGCGCGTTCTCCTGATCTCGCACCAATGAAAATGACTGTTTAATCGTTGAAAAGCGACTGACCCCGCACCACTCACCAGTAGCTTCGATCGAGGAATTGTGGCATCGTGTTAAAATTTCATGAAGTGCTCTACTCGTACATTTATCCAATCGCTGTTCGATTCAATGCCTAGGCAGATATGTGCTGTTATTGCTCACAGAGGTCGCTGCTTTATGTACTGTTTTCTCAGTACATATTACTCCAAATTTCCTGAAATTTTAATCAGTTGTTCTTCCTACTATAGTGTATGTGTCCATCAAATTTCATTCCGTTATTACCATTCCTTCTTGGTGTTGCATTTTCAATGTCGAGCAGTGTATATATATATATATTATATATAAGTTGAATAATTCAATTACTTTACAACACTCAGGAAATGAAAGATAGATGAAAATACCAACATATGAAATTTTAAATGAGATGTATTTCGATTAAAATTATTGTCACAAAAAATAATAATAATAATAATATATATATATATATATATATAAATTCATAAATAATACTTTTGCTGGAAACGAATGTTCAATAAATGGCCTATATTTAGCTATTTATTCTATTTATGTATACATAAATAAACTATAATTTCTTTAAAAAAAATGTTATTAAGTAAGACTTAAAAAAAAAAAAAAACCATTTAACTTAAAAAATGCTTTCTTTTTGTTTTGATAATAAAATATCTATATATACATTGCTGATTCGTTATTTTGCTAACAATGCATAAAAAACATAATTTATCAAATAATGTTGGCAAAATTAAAGGTGATAATGTAAAATATAAATTAAAAGACCCCCCCCCCCCCCCAACACACACACATTTTTTTATCGATTAACTTATAACCATAAAGTTTTCTAAAAACACAGTTTTCTAAAACTAGTTTATAACCATAAAGTTTTCTAAAAACACACCATATATATATATATTTATTTTCTAAGGACTATTAGTCTCAGTCTACGGATTTTTATGATACCAGTTTTAAGACAGTTGCACATTTCTCGAAATCGAAAATTTATTGAAAATGTATTTGAATAATTTGAAAGCGATGTTATAATAATAATAATGATATAAAAAATAGTCCCCCGTACTAAACTAAATTTTGCTTTTGTCAGAATTTAAACTTTTTTTTTTTTTTTTCAAGATAAAGAAAAGTTTCGAAATGGGCAGTTTCAAAAAAGTTTTTTTTTTTTTTTAAATAATTATGAATTAGGAAATAAAAAGTGCGTGTTTAAAATGAAATAAAAAATAAAATAAGATTTATAAATGGACCATATTTAAGCTAGTGGACTCAGTTCAATGATATAATAAGAAAAAATGACGACATTAGTTTAATGAGATGAACTTTTTTTTTTTTTTTTTTTTTTTTTTTTTTGTTAATGGATGTTTCCGTACGATGTGTGTTATCGAAGTGGTTTACTACAAATTGATGATTAAGCTTATTTTTATAACCTTTTTAAAATATTTTTTTTTTCCGTTTCCATCCAAAATTTAAAATACATCTCGAGAAAAACACTAATAAGATTTAAATGAAACTCACAAACAATTTATCTTTGATCAAAATGAAATAGCAATACGAGTTTTAAATTAGGATAATAGTTGCTAGTTAAAATTTTTTACTGTGTATTTCAAACGGTTTCTTTTCAAATGATTGGTGGCCATAACACTTCTTGGGTTAAATATAATTGCACTAATCCTCTGACTTGACGATATACAAATTTAATCACAAAGCTAGTATCCAATCTTTTTTCTTTTTTCTTTTTTTTTTCTCTTTAATAACAAGCAAAACTATATGTGATTATTTGTTAATATTAGACGTTAATGATCCCTAAAATAATTGAGCAATTGAACTGCAGAATTTAAAAGCCTAAAATATTATAACGACATATACATTAATAATCTGAATTTAAATATATGGATTTAACAGAATGTAAAATAATATATTACTTTTAAATAAATAAAAAAAATCATAAACTTATTTAGCTATTTTTTTAACACGAAAAATGCTGACAACGTAGGAAAGAAAAGTGAAAAAAATAAAAAAAATAAAGAAAGAAAAAAATAAAAAAAGAAAAGAAAAAGTAGAAATTCTATAACTCGATGCACAATATATATATATATATATATTAAACATATAACATTTAAGAAACAACTGCCGTGCAAATACGTTGAATATTCTATTTTTATTCTATTTTTTTTTTTTCCTTATAAGTTTAAACGGCCTTAAAAATCTCTCATGAGTTGTCATTGTCAGCATGGAAATATACCAGTGTATTTTTCTGACATTTTTTATTTTTGAAAAACTTTCTGTCGGATCATTTCCCGGTAAATATACATTCATGATCTGCTTTTTATTGTATGTCATATCATCAGGGGAACGTTTTCTTTAAAGTTTGCATTCCAATTTATCTTTTAAAATATATGTAAAATATATATTTCTCTTTAAATATGTGTATGCTTTAAAATATTTTACATTTTTTGTTTTTGTTTTTTTTATGAAAAAAATGTAAAGATGTAAAAAGATGTGTGAAGCGTTTGTGCACAATATACTTTTAAAAGTTATTCTAATCAAATTATTTTGTGGTACATATAACAAACGCTAATTACATTGATTGGTGATTTACTTTTATTAAAAATTATAAATAAAAATATGTAACATTTTGTGTGCCTATTTTGATTTCATTATATTCATTAAAATGTGTGTACTATGTGGACTATTACTAAATTACATTATAATTCTTTTTTCATAAATTAAAATAATGAAAATTTATTTAAAATTAAAAGCACAAGACTGAGTAGATAAAATGCTTCAACATATAAAATGATCGTATGAATCTAGAATATTAAATAAGTAATTTAATATTATCTATTAAAAATTTGCAAGATTAAAAAAAAAAAAAAAATCTATCTTTTACTCTATTAAAATATTGGGTGTTGAATAATATAAATTTTGGTATTTGCCTAGTTTCTGTTATTGAATTCTGAGCAGTTTTGTACGATTTTCTACTTTATGTCATGACTGAACTGCTTCTACATGACAAAAAATTACCCTTGGTTAAAAACTAAAGCTATTTCAAACAATTTTTTCTTTGAAAATGCTTCACTGGTGTTCATGTCATCGCTTTGGACTATGGAATTATAGTTCTGAGATTTATTTAATATTGATTCAAAAGTTGCTTGGTAAAGAGTGTTCGTCAGCTTTCCATGCTGAATTTTGTAGTTAAATGAAACATACCAACTATATTTTAAAAAGCTACAGGGTATTTTAAAGGAATTCGAATGTTCTATGTTTTTTACCATTTTCTGTTGCCTAACACACTTTGCGGCATCAACTATTAGTTTTTCAATTTATTGATTAAACAATTTTTGTTCTTAAAGATTGTCACATTTAAGGCTTTTATGTTTTTTAGTGCTTAAAAGATATTTTACAAGGACAACTTGATAATTTTTTAGCTATATTGCAAAATGATTTTTTTTTTTAAAATAAAATATGCATTATTTTTCATATTTCTTTATCTATATATATGTACGCACGCACACACGCACACAAAAAAAAAAAAAAAAAAAATTGTCGATTGTAATAAAATGCGTCGAAACATTGGTGTTAAATGATCACGTACAAAAAATCTGTCAACAAATATTTATTTTATTTAAATAGGAAATAATGTTTGAGGTCTAATTAATTATGTATCATCAGGCGAAAAATGTAAGTAAGAGACTATGAAGAAAGTAGCAATTTTAAGCTGCTATCAGATGGAAGAACGCATTGTCTGAAGTATAAGACATTGCCTCTTAAAAGCTACCAAACGACTTTCTTGAGGTGCATGTAGGGTTATTTTTAAGCATAAACAAATCCATAAATATAGACGAAGGACCCAACTTTTGGAGATAATTCACCTCAAGTATATTTGAAAAGTTTTTGGGGAGAGAATATTTTGGAATCGTGATTTAGAGATGTAGATGATACAATCAGTTGTTAACGTTTGCGACTGAAGAATATACCTGAGGAGAATTGTACCAAATGGTTTATTTCGACCGTTTTCCTCGTGAAAAACCTACTTATGAAGTATTATGTGCTAATGACTTTCGTATCGAGCTTCGTCTGATAGCGGCTTCGTCTAATAGCGGCTTCATCTTGCTGTTTTCACACTGCTTTTTGTGCTTTTGCTTGTTAAATTGCTGGTTTAATGATGCACTTACGCTAACATGTTTCAGCCTGCTGAATGGTCATGTTTAATTATTGCTTAGACAAACTTGTATTTGAAATATGTCATGTTATACAGTTATATATATATATTTTGTTTTTGTTTTTGTTTTTTCCACAGTTTTCAATAATTCTATGCCGGAATCTCATTTGATGAGTTTATTTCTAATAAATGTTCTTGGGATGTTATTTTTGCATTCTTCTTCAATTCAAAAATAATAATATATATATATATATGTTACATACGAACGGAACTCGTGGAACTTCGATGACGTAAATTTTGCAAGTTTTTTTGAAAATACAGTCGGCAGCAAAAGTAACTGAGCACTAGCAAAAATTCCTATATGAAAAAAGTACGCTTAATGCAGTTTTGTTAAATAAATCCTTGTCGAATCCTGTACTTAGTCAGTCTAAGACATGATTCGACAAGGATTTATTTAACAAAACAGTGTTAAATGTGCTTTTTTAACATAGGAATTTTTGCTAGTGCTCGGATACATTTGCTGCCGACTGTAGTCATATTTTTGGAACGCTTGCAAACGGCTTTGTAACTGGAAGTGATTCATTTGTATGTACAACTAAATATATTCCCCGATGTGAAGTCATGAAAGCACAACGCATTTTTATAAACATGTAAGAATCATTTACGCACTTAAGGAATAAAAAAAAGATAATAATAAACGATTAAAAAAAATCAAAGAAATTCTTTAATATTTATTAATACTGATCTTCTAACTTTAAATTCAAAATCAATGTTCAGTATAAGTATGCAATACTTGCGTATAAAATGTAGCAATTCTACTTTTAAATGTCTTATAAATTTTTAAAACATGTATTTAATGCAACTGTCATGCAAGTGTGTTCGATGTTTTTATGCTTAAATGTCGTAAAGAATTTCTGATGGGCTGTCATTTCCAGCAAGGAAATATACCGGTTCATTTTACTGCCATTTCTAGTTTTTGCAAAATTTTATACCTGATCGTTTTTTATTACAAATATGCATTTATGATCTTTTATATTTTTATGTCATTTCATCAAAGTAGAGTTAAATTTCAGCTAACCTTTAAAATATGCACCGCACATAAATATTGAAGAGAGTAAAACGTAGTGGAAGTCTATCTATATTGTTATAAGAAAAATGAAAATTTTTCATTTGATGTTTTGCATAGTTAGAACAACGGAAACTTAACTTAATATTTGACATATAAAACTTTGTATAAATATTTAACAACGTATAAAAATATTTAGTATTTTCTTTACATTGAAATACAGAACAATTTTAAGACATGATGTATAACAACTGTGTTTTTCTTCAATATTTATACAAAGTATATACTAAGTTATAACTATAAAGTATATGAGATATAGATTAAAACAAATGTACATATAACACATGTTGTACATATGTGTAAAACATATATATTTACAAAATACTTTAAACTAAAAAAAAAAAAAAAAAATGTATCAAATTTACTGTAATTTCAAGAATAATTAATCATTATTTTTCACGTTAGAATTGATTATAGGAAAACGTCATTTAGGTATATGCAACGTTTAATATATGAATTGGATGTATTCTGTGAAAAAGATAGGAATAACTAATAGTAATTTTATTTTGCCCTGTTTTCTATTTCTTTTATTATTATGTTATATAAGAAATAATAGCATTTGTCGTGTCAAATACTTGAAAATAATTAGTTTAATCAATATGTAAATCAAATTACACTTTAAAATAGTCTTATGAAATTTTAAGATAGAATACTTTGTACCAGTTGTCCCATAAGACTGTGGACATTCTAAGAAATCGTAAAAATTGTGGGAATTTGTTTTGGGAAAAATATTCCCGTAAAAGGGATTGTTATGTTAAAAAAAAAAAAAAAATCATCGGTAGAAGGCGCCGTATTCGAGCAAATTACTCATTTCCACGAAAAACAGTTATTTATTTGCATGCAAATGTTTACAAGCAGACGATTCTTATTCTATGTGTCCGCTATCACCACAAATTTCAGTTTTCAAACGAGTTACAACACCACTAACTGAAGCTTCACTCGTCGATTCTTTGATAAAGTGCAAAATTATTGTAGCGCTAGAAATAATTCCTATTTAAAATATGTGCACCTAATACTGTTTTGTTAAGTAAATATTTGTTTAACAAATGATATTAATCTAAGATATTAATCTAAGATATTAAAAATTAAGTTGATGATAAAAATTAGCGATAAATCTAAAAGAAAAAAATATGAAAAATGTCGGTGTGTGCTTCAGTATTTTTTCTGCCGTTTGTAAAATATCTTCACCAACAACGTTTTATGTATCAAGTCAACATCGAAATTCAAACTTCATGTATGCACAAGTAGGAGGGAAAATAAGAAATGAGCTGCTAATCGTAAAACTGTTCAATTTATAGGACTCCAATTCGTAAATCTCTCGTTATGCATCAATGCAGCGCACTCTCTCGACGAAAATTTCAACTATTTTTTTTTTTTTTTTTTTTTTTTTTTATAAAAAATATACCCCTTTACGAAAATGAATTTTTCGCAAACCCCGTTTAATTTCATAATACCTTCAATTTTTATGATTTTTTCAAATGTTTACAGAATTACGGAACATCCCGTTTTCTTTGAAGAAAAATCAAATTAATGACATGAGATGCGTTTCTCTATGATTGTCGTTCTAGTTCCTCTTCTGTGTTGTTCTATTTTGTGTTTAAGTATATAAATTTGAAAGAAAAAACTTGATTTAAAATATCCTAAATAGAAAGCATTTTTTTTTTTTTTTTTTTTTTTTTTAAAGAAATGAAACCTTTTGCAGTTTTAGGGCATTCAGATCACTAGATACTGTTTTGCCCAACGTTATTTTATTCTATAACGTTATTTTATTCATATATAAGAAGAAATTATTGGATTCGGAAGATTTTTCAGCTTCCAATTTTTGTCGAAGTTACACGGTTTGAGATGCACTGAGCTATAGCAGAGTTCACCAATCTTAAAAAAATATCTCTGTATTTGTCTGTTTGAAGGTTTGTGTATTTGTTTGAATGGGAGTTAGCAAATGGATGCTATATCTCGTGAATCAATGGATAGAATTAAATAGAAAACCCTGACCTAAATTAGTTACATTTGGGGACCAATCGTTCATGAGAATTTTTCCATTCGATTTTTCCAAAATTTTTAACATGGCAGTATAAGACAAACTTTCGTATAAATGCATATCATTTTATTTTTCTTTTAAACGCATGATTGCAAACTTAATATAAATTATAAATAATAGTAGTCGTAAAATAGGCATTAGCATCGCCCTCCCACTGGAGGTGATGTCCCTGAATATCTATAAAATGAATTCGTCAATACCTGTAAAACGGATGCTTGAACTACTAATATTTGATAATTTAAAACAAAATTATCATTTTTTTCCATTTATAATGAAAAAAAAAAAAACTTAGAAAAAAAATGCTTCTATTCTGCTGTCAACACAAAATTGTCTTTTATTTATTTATTTTTTGTTAAAGAAAACACTCATGCTGGCGAAGTAATTGAATGTAGTGTTTTGTTAGAGTATTTTGCAAATTAATAAATATAGCAAACATAATAACAATTTTCATAAAGATATAGAATGACGTCATAAAGTTCTTTTTATTTCTGAAAATATTTTATATGATATTCGAAATTTCTTGCAAAATTCTAGTCATAAAATAAGAAAATGGAATCCTTTCCGACTAAGAAACTTTCAGAGACAAAAGTTCAAATAGAATTTTCCCATTACAAATACTTCTAAGTACAAAAAATCTCAAAAAATCTTGACCATTGTCGGTTAGAAACTATTGTTGAATAATACATGAATTTTGTTTTACTGAGTAGAAATACTCTTTCTTTTACGTTTGTAATGTTATAAAAATAAAGGTTTTTCATATTTGTATCTTAATTTTTAACTTTCTAAAAAAAAATTCTTATTTTTTAAATTAAAATACTACGGAGCATTTCTAAAAGCATGCTATGATGTCATCAGTGCGGCAGACTTTTTTAATAGGCGAGACGTATTAAACCCCGGATGATAGCATCAATCCCTTCCCTAGTCAATTCTGACCTTTTATTTTTTCCGGTGTCAGCCCTTTTTTTTTTTTTTTTTTTTTTTTTTAGCTAATATAATAATAAATAAAGATAATAAATAATAAATAAATAAATAAATAAATAAACTACTTTTTAAATAAATTGCATACAAATTGGTAAAATTTGACAAAATTTATTAATGCATAGTTCTTTCTCCAACACATATGAGAAGTATAAAGAAAAATGTATCACACGATGATTTTACTTAAAAACCAATCAATTATTGTTCTTCCGTAACAACAACAATAATAAATGCCTGGATAAAAGGATAAATATAAACGCAGAAAATGGGTTAATGTACAGATTCGTTGGATATTTAGAACAGATGCGATTATTTAGTTCGAAAATGGCAGTATTTTGCACTTTATTTATTTATTTATTTATTTAATAAAATATTCTTTATTTTTTCTTATTATTTAACAATATTAAATTAAAATAAAACATCTTATATTTCAAGTAATAATAGTTATTACTTCTATTAATTTTCTTTAATACGTAATAATTTTCTAAAGAGCGTATGTAGACAAATATTATATTATTATGGTATATATATGTATGCATATATCATAATAATATAATTTACACTGCAAAGACAATTTAGAACTGACATTGAAATTAGTTATCGAGGTACTTATGGTTTTATAAAGATAATTATGATGCTGATGTAAATTGTAATAAAATATATTGAGTATAAGGTAAAATAGCATATGTTTGAAGAAATTCTAAATCGTAATCTTAAAAAAAGGTAATTTAACAATAAAACAGTTTTTTTTTTTAATCTTAATTTTTTTTTTTCCTTTTCTTTCTTTTTTTTTTTTTTTTTTTTTTTTTCAAAAAATTTTTTTTTCAAAATTGCTTATATATATATATATATATATATATATATATATATATATATATATATATACATATTTTCCTTAAGAGCATTAATTATCATTAATTACAATATAAACAATATTACAACAAATTACAAGATTACAACTCTGTTGCATAAGATGCTTTAACAAAAATTTAATGAATAATTTACACAAAATATACATTTTTATTAACAGCTATTCCTAAAACATTAAATTTTAAAGAATACCATTTTAGATTAATATATATTCTCTCAAAAGGAATATATATATATATATATATATATTAAATATTTTCCAATTTCTTTTTTTCTTTTCTTTTTTTTCTTTTTATCTTTATTTCTTTTCATTTCTTCCGATCCCCCCCTTTTTCCCCAAAAACATTTTTAAAAATTGCTTCTATGGTTTTTTTATTTATTAAAATAATAATAATAATAATAATAAATAATAATCTAAATTAAATTTCTTAAGTTAAGAGAAAATTAAAAAAGAAAAGAAAAATCTCACGGACAAATACAGTTTTTACGCACTTAGAAAACAGGAACAATTTTATTAGAGGCGAAACTATTATCTAAACACACACATTATCAATATTTTTTTATTATTTATTATAGAATAGATATAAAAAAAAAAATTACTGATCAATTATTTAAACCCAAAACAAAATAATATTATAAATAAATGAATACTTGGTAAAAGAAAAGTATTTTTTTTCACGTTATATACACATGTAAAACATAAAACATTTTCCAACTTTATTTAGTACATAGTTAAAAAAAAAAAAAAATCTCGCTAAAATGAGAATTATTTCTAATAATGTCAGCTCATTTTTTTTTTTTTCCTTTCTGTTTAGAAACCGTGTTTTTGTCATAAGTATTCATGTTAAATGCAGCTTGAAAGGATAAATAGATATATTTTACTTGCAATTGCAATTATGATTCAAAATATATATATATATATTCCTATGCTACGTTTTTATTTCATTAAAAAAAAAAATAAAAAAAAAAAAATTAAAATCACATAAATAACAGCATATTTGTTAGTATTTTTTAATTTTATCTGTAAATAATATTTAAAGGCCTTTTTTAAAAAATAAAATGATTCATCAAATTTCACATTCACTAAAAAAATATTAAATATTTTATCTAAAAAATTTTACTGATACATATGTATATATATATATATATATATATATATATATATATATATATATATATATTTACTATTATTATTATTTAAACATAATTTGTTTTAGTATGATAAAACTAATTTCGAATTTTTCGATTTTTTTTTTTTATTATTTGCTTTAGATATTCTTATGACTGTAGTTAAAAAAATCAAAAACTTGTTGTTCATTGATAAAAATTAAAAGATTCCAAGCAAGCACCATAAATGACAAAAATACTCAACAATACTTTCGCTTCAAAGTAATAAACCGTGACTCTTCTATAGAAAAACGATGTATGAAAAAAGTAAACTGTGTACTGCTACCCGTAAACAACACTCATGCGTGTTTTTTTCGCTTGATGAAGTATCGTGCTTAGTTATTAAAATCTAAACAATTGTTACGTTTTTCTGTAATTTATGGTATTTTCATTCAAACATACTATTATATTGCTTAAATAGTTTATGTTATGCAAGTCTCCTATTCAAAATATTCATTTCTATAATGGTTATATATAGGTCTTTCTATAAATCCAACAAAAAAAAAAAAATAATAATAATAATTAATTATTTTTAGGAAATTTACAGGTAGAATTATTTTATTATTGTTTTAGTATGATAGCTGGTCTTCCCGCGTCTACAACAGAAAAAAATAAATTATTTTAGTTAAAAATAAATAAATTATTTTATTAAAATTAATTTTTAAAATTCTCTAACTGTTGTGAGATTTCATGAAAAGGTTATTCATATAAGTCTAAAGGCAAAATTACACATCAGAATTTCTTTTCTTGTCAATGTTTAAGCGTTATTTGAATTAACAGAGATAGAAAAATGTATTTTTCTTTTTTCTATTTTTCTTTAATTATTATTATTATTATTATTTATTTTTTTAGAATAAATATTATTAAAAATTCTAACTTTAAATAACTCATTTTATATAAATATTGGTGAACGCCTTGTACCTAGAGTCGTTTTTTTTCAATGCCCAAACACAGAGCCTTTGACCTGTTTAAAATTATTAAAATGATATGTAAATATCTTTAGAGGACTAATTACTTCCAATTGGGATTAATATTAATACGTAAAATAATAAATTCCGACAAATAGAAGGTTTTTAAATAAACTTCACTCATGACACTATGTATAACACCCTCATTGTACCTGGGGGCAGGCCTCATTTTACCTAGGGCCGCTTTTTTTTTCAATGCCCAAAAACAGAGCCCCTGACCTGTTAAAAACATTAAAACTGATATATACGTATCTTTAAGACTAATTACTTTTAATTGAGATTAATATAAACACTTAAAATAATAAATTCCGTCAAATAGAAGGTTTTTAAGTAAACTTCACTCGTGGCCCTAGGTACAACACGCTCCTACTTTTTGTACCTAGAGCCAGATCTCACCTAGGGACAGACCTAATTGTACCTAGGGCCTCAGTGTACCAAGGGCCATTCCCTCAATATTAGATTTCACGCCGTAATGCATGGAAAACAAACATATAAACATGCATTTTATATAAAAAAAAAAAAAAATCAGTAACAAATAATACGTTTATTTATCATGCAATAATTATCAAGATGCTGCCTTAATTTGAAACACGGAATATTTCACTCTTTTTATTTATTTTTTTTTTTTTTGGGGGGGGGAATATTCTAATGGAACGTTTTTCTTCAATTCTTTTATTATTATTTTTTTTTTCTGGAGTGTCTCATAGATTTCTAGATCTCCCTGGTTTTCGTCCAATTCTTTTCTTTGATGCATAAGGTTTTGCTTTAGGTAAAGGTCGTACCTGTTCAAGCATGACACACGAAAATATGTTAGATGTTGAAAGTTTCGAAATTTCAACAGGACATGAAACAGAGACATCCAGTTCTATCATTGTTGGTTCACGTAGTTCCTGGAAATTCTTTTTTTAGAAATTTATAGAGGCATCTTATCCGTCGATCACATTTGAGCTTAAATATTCATCCTCAGTGAATATGTTTTGATTCACTGGCCATATGCCAGATACAGTAAAGCCTAATAAAATGATTACAGGAGTAAAGACCGACGGATAGGACTTGCCAACATTTTCAGCAATGTCATATACAGTGACTGATTTTTCAGCATACATTTACTCAGGCTGTATTGCAGTATTTCTTAAAAGGTCCTAACACACCTCTGTTCAACGATTGTAGCTTATGACTAGTGGAGGGTTGAATCAATATTCCTCATAAAACAATATACTTCATTTAATTATAAAAGTTTTCCAATTAATTTGTAACAGCAGGAAGAATATGATTGCAATTGTACCTAGGGCCATCCATGGCCATATGTACAAGGTCCTAGGTACAAGGTTTGCTAACTTCATTCAAAATTCCTTCCACTAAGAAACCCACATGCAGAGAGGACTAATTAAATATCTCATTTATTACTCAATATAACAAGCAAAATTATACACTAGAAGTGAAAGAAAATTATTTTACATACCATTGTAAAACAGCAAAAGAAATGAGCTGCAAAATTTTACTTTTAACAAAGTAAATCCTTTTTCTACATGTAAGTTGTCAAAACTTTCTCCTCAAAGGTTTCAAAGTAGTTGTAAAAGTAGCAATTGGTTCTATTACTCGCACAATTGAGTATTAAAACTTAAAACTAAATATTGTTCAAATAAAGTAGGTACACGACGGCACTAGGTACACGGGTCTCTCATATATTTTATTAAAAATAAATTTTGTCCGTTTTCTTCTATTGCATTATGATGTTGTGTGAGATTCTATTAAAAAAAAACTTTTGTTGAAATATGATTTTCATTTTAAAGGTACATTATAGTTTATTAAACTCCAGTTTTAAACAGCATATTTTAAAGAGGCTGTATCACCTATTTAGAACTCAAAAGCCATAGTATGTCATTTTAAAGATAATATTATTTTATTATACTCCAGTATTAAACAGCATATTTTAGAGTAGTTGCATCACCTATCTAGAATTCAAAAAACAGTTAGGTATAAAAATTTCTCATATTACCAATGCCAATTTGTATTTCAAGCAAAAGAAATATTCAGCTTAGAACATTTTTTATAGAATATATATATATATATATACATACGTGTGGAATCTTCAGTGCTTGGAAAAAAGTATATTAGTTTTTTTTTTCTTTGATGCTATACAACGGTAATGAAATCATAAAATTTTCCTATGACAAAATCTTCTACTTCCCGCAAAAATGTCAGAAAAAATAAGAATTTTTCTAATCTTTTTTAATCTTTTTCTTTCTTTTCTTTTCTTTTTTATTTTCATCTCTCTACTGATTTTATAAAACTACACATCAGAATTTCTCTATATATTAATGATTATGCTTTATATTAATATATATATATATATATATATATATATATGCGTGTGTGTGTGTATAGTCAGAAAGCAGGAGCAAGAAATATGAATTTCACTAATTTAATAAAAAGTTCAAGAATCAGTCAATATTACCCTGAAGTAGATTATATGATATCTTTATATATATATATATTAAGAATAAAAACGTTTATAAAATTCTGTCTTTAAATACCATATAGCATTTTGAAGTTTTATTTAATAATAATAAATTTGATCAATATTCTTCTGTTGCATTGTGACGTTGTGTGAAATTTTACCTTATAAATTTTTGTTGAATTTATTTATTTTAAAGATAATTTTAGTTTGTTAAAACCTTATTTTAAACATCGTGCTTTCAAGAATTTTTATCACCTATTTAAAATTCAAAAACCATAATATAGTAGAGAAATCACACTTATTAATGAAATCAATTTTTATTTTAAGCAAAGTAAATATCCATTTAAAAGAAAAAGAAGAAGAAAACATCCCTCTTATAGTGTAGTTTACATGTAAGAGGAAAACATATACACGTGTAGAATGTTCAGTACTAGAGAAAAAGTATATTAGATCTTCCTCACACATACAACGGTAACGAAATCATAAAATTTTGCTATTAAGGATGTTTTTACTTCACGAAAAAAGTCAGAAAAATATTCTTTACCGCATATCTCTACCGATGTTGTATAATACAATAATTTAGTAAATATAAAACTGTTTTAATTTAAAATCCATAACAGAAAAACCAGATTATAATAGGAGATTCTATAAAGTAAAGTTAAAAAAAAAAAAAGACTTGATAGCGTGAATATATACAAACACTTTTTTCTTACTTATTTTTATTTAAATTCAAATATATTGCTTTTGAAATTTCAACTACTGAAGATGATATTTTAACTGATTTCTAAAAATTATATATATGATTATTTTAAAATAAAACCATTGGTCTTTGTACAATTTAATTCAGTATTAAATTTATTAAAATAAATTTAGGTTCATTTTTTATAAATACATTATAATGATTTTCACTATTTATTAATAAATTTGTGGTTTTTCTCTCATATTATTATTTTTTTTTTCTCTTCTTTTTTATGTTCTAAATGCATATGAAAAGTTTCAACTATTAACGGAATCATTCTGTACTTCAAGAAAAATAAATACGCATTTAAAACGGGGAAAAAAGATACCTTGCATGATATGCTTGTTGTATGAAAAAAGAAAAATACATTCGTAGGATGTTCAATTCTATGAATAAGTATATAAGTTCTAATATTATCTATGACAGTAATAAATTTTTAGGGACGCCTTTGCTTTGCGAATGTCACAAAAATAATTTTTTCTAATATTTTTTTTGCCCTCTCTTTACCATGATATTGAGTAGGATATTGAGTAGTGATATTGAGTAGTTAATCCATGATATTGAGTAGGCATAAAAATGTTTAACTTAAAATTTAGAATAGAAGGGGGGAAAAATTGGAAAATTAAAAATAAATAAATAAATAAATAAATAAACGAATTAAAAAAAAAAAAAAAAAACGCAAATTTTAACTAAAATTCAAAGTCAAGTATGTTACATTTTTTATTCAGTTCTCTAATATTTGTCGATTTTTTTTTTTTTTTTAATAAGAATATATATAAAAGTGTACGATAAAATAAACAAAAACAGACTTCATGTGTGTATATATTCAAATCCAGGGATTTTACCTTAGACGTTTCACTTAATATACAATGTATTCCACTTTAATTAACCACATCTTTTGGTTTTAGAAGCATTATAATTAATTTTATTAATAAAAATATAATTGAATTTATCCATTAATTTTTGCAGTTACAAAAAATTTTAAATTAAAATTTTATTAAAATATTCATTACAAATTTTCTTCTTATTAATTTAGTTTGTTATTCATATTAGGTTTTATCGTAATTATGTGAGAAATTTTACGTTAAAATTTTATTATCTAATATGTTGAGATGGGATGAAAAACAGGATTATTATCTATCAAACTCTAACTTTCAACAACACATTTTTGGGAATTTTTATCATTTCTTTATACTCTAAAAGTCATATGTGATAATTCAAATACAGTTAATTAACAAAATAAAATTTTATTTCCAGCAAGAAAAATATACACACTCAAAAGAAAAAAAAACTTCAAGCATAGTACATTTGTTATCTGAAAGAATGAAAAATACACATGTAGAACTTTCATTTCTTAGAGAACAGCACATATGGTCTTTCACTCTTCTACGACAGTAACGAAATCATAAAATTTTGCTATTAGGAAAGCTTTTACTTCAAAAAAAAAAAAAAAAAGACTCAGTAAAAACGTATTTTTTTCATCTTTCTTCCTATGCTGAATAATACATGATTTTGAGTAGATTTAAAATTGTTTTAACTTAAAATTCAGAGTAGAAAAATCAAAGATTCCTGTGTGCGGGAATTTGGAAAATATCGAAAAAGAGTTTGTAATAAAACAAATGCAAAATTTTCTATTACTAAATAATGTATTTCTTTTCGTAGTTCGTATGTTCTTTCCGAAACTTTTATTTAAAATAATGACAGAGACTGAAATAAGAGATAAGCAAGAACTTGCTTCATAAATAATTTTATTTAATTAAATGAATTTCCTTTGGAAATTTCGTCTGATATAAAATATATGTATACTTATATATTCTTTTTATTATTATTATTATTATTATTATTATTATTATTTGTATAGAATTCCACTCATTGATTCATTAATTCTTTTATTAAAACATTTTAAATTCATATTCTTTATAAACATATTTGAAGAAATATCCGTTACTATTAAATAATATCGTTATTTTAGTTATATAGTAGTGTGAAGATATGTGACATTCCATAGAATGGTTTTATCTGAAACTAATACAGAATTGTTTCCAAATTTTGAATAACTGAAAGTTTTTATAACCTATTTAATATTCTTTCTTGTCTTATTTTAAATTAAATTAATTTTTTCGGTATAGAATTCGACTCTAATTCATTAACGCTTAAAAAAATAAAAATAAAATAAAATAAATAAATAAATTCAGATATTTTATAAATACATTAAAAAAAAATTCTATTATTATTAATTAATATAGTTAATTTGAGTATATAGTAGCATGGTAATATGTGACATTCTGCCTAAATCTAATATAGAATTTTTCCAAACTTTGAATAACACAATGTTTTTTATAACATATTTAATATTCTAAAGCCATAGTATTCAAAAGAAAATCTGGTTAATAACAGAACCAATTTGTAATTCAAGTAAGAGAAGTGCACTTGAAAGAAGGGGAAAAAAATGTAAATTAGTACATTTGCAGACTGAACAAGAAATAATACACATTTAGAATTTTACGTTTACGAAAAAATATATACATGGTATTTCCTTCATGAACATAGGTAACGAAGTCATAAAACTTTGCTCTTAGGAATGCTTTTACTTCACGGAAAAAGACAGAAAAGTTGATTTTTTATTTTTTTCCCTCCCTCTACTGGTGTTGAATAATACATGATTTTGAGTAGGTTTAAAATTGTTTTAACTTAAAATTCAGAGAAAAATATGAAACTTTTTTGTGAATGAAAATATGAAAAATGTTGACAGAGAGATTTAATGAAACGAAGTGCAAAGTTCATTAAAAATTCAATTTTATTATTAATTCATAGTCATTTAATTATTTTTGAAACTTTATTTTAATATAATAAAATAACGTGGACAATGAAGTACATACATTTAGATTACTTTTTATATATTTTTATTTGGCAGCAAAGAATTGGTGATTAGAGTTTCATGTAATGCAGATCATATTTGCAGTAATCACACTTTTCTTGTTTATTTCAGTTTGAATATATTATGCATGTAATAAAAAGTAAAAATGTTTTAAGAAACCAGTTAGATTATTTATTATATTTGTTTTATATTCTATAATCCATATCGCATTTCTCCCTTGTAAAAATAACCCTTGACTTTCTTATTTTCAAACATTATTTAGAACTCAACTTGCAGAAATATGGTATATGTAAAAGATTTATGGGTCTTAAGGAGACATTCAAATTTTAACTATTCCTATATTACGCTTTTAATACAAAGAAATTATTTTAGTAATTTATTGCTTAAAAATTCTTTTATTATTTTGTTATTTATACATCTCATTACTTATAACCACTTATTATTTTAATTTGCAATAGCTAATGTATTTCTCTGAATATTTTTTTCACATTTTGCTTTTATTACCATAAAAGTGTTATAACATTATTTACGACAACAGTAAAAAAAATATATATATATATACAAAATAATAATAATAATAATAATACTAACTCTGAAAATAAGTATACTTCCAAATATGAAAATCGCTTAAAACGTTTTATTAAATTTATATTGCAGCAAAAACTTTGCAAGAACATCTATATATTCATAGGCAAGCATAAAATTTGTAGTTCCTTTTTAACACATTAATTATGGGAGTAGAGGGTTGAAAATGGTATTTAAAGATGAAGGTATTTAAAAATACATTTATTTTTTATGCATTTCCCCCCCTTTTTCCCTTTTATACACGTATTCTTTTACATTAAAAAATACCTAAAAGTAGAAAGTTGTTAAATCTGGTAATTTCATAAAGCTCAAATAAAACCATAGACACAGTAATTTAAATAATGTAGCATCATTATACGCAAGCGAAGTGATAACGTCACTTTCTGTCCATGGAGCCATGAAAAAGATTTTCTATGTTAATCGTCCATTGGATTTTTTGTAAAAAATTATTAAAAAATAACGGAAATTATCTGCCGATTTTGATTCCGATATTTGGGTATAGTTATATATAAGTTACTGTCTACATGTGTTTGATTGAGTTATTTTTTCTGTAAAATTGATAAAATTTTAATTTAAAATCACAAAACTCCAGAAAAAAAAATGGCAAACTTCCAGTTTCGAATGTAAACATAAACATTTCATTTCAAAGGGTGATATTTAAACAATAACTATTCAACTAATATGCTAAATAAAAGGAAAATTGATTTGTTACTAATTGCTGCATGTATAAGTAGACGATACGGAAAAAATTCCGATTTCCGTTTTTTGCCGAATTTACATGTTTTGAGCTTTCTTTACGTTTCAATTAACTGAAATTGGCTACTTATTTTTTAAAAAAGTGTCTTTATTGCTAGCTTTTGTGGGTAGAAGAAGCAAGTAGAATATACATAAAAACTTTTGATTTCTGGTTTTATTATTCTTTCCTCTGCATATGTAAGTAGAAAATATAAGATTCAGAAAAGTTTCAGATTTTCGGTTTTCGATAAAGTTTCACGTTTTGAAATTTCCCGAACTCAATTCGACCATTTTAGAAAAATATCCTTTTTTTTTTTTTTTTTTCAAACACTGTACTTTATGAACCAATCGAATTAATTTAACAGAATTTGATACTTGGTTGGGCCTTGGTTTGACATGGTACCTATTAGCTTCTGGGCTGTATCACACAACAAGGTGCGTTTTCATGTTGCAATTTTCTCCCTTTTCAAGAAAGGCTAACATCTACAGAGAGAAATAGTTATATTAAGTAAAACGCTGCTGATTCAGTTAGAATGAATATCGGCAAACAATTGCCGCAGCTGTGTTGCAATTGCATTCCGTTTCGGACAAGGCAATAATTTTGCTTTGTCTCGCTTTGCAAAAAAAATTGTCTAGTTTCGACCACTGGGCGATACTAGTTATAATTTATTAACTAATATTACAAATACATATTACACATTCGCATTGTGTCTGGGCTATTATAAAGTAATCAGAAAAAGGTTGTGGTACACGTAATTTACTTATATGTAACATACATTGCTTCTCATATATTAACTATTTTATTTATTTTTAATGTTGATCAAACTAATTATTAATTTATATCTAACAAAAATTGAAACACTCACGCTTTCTGATATGTGACATTTGGATTAAATTTAGCTTTTGTTTTAATATAAATATGAAACTTCAAGTAAATAGATAAAGATAAAATTTTATCTAAAAAGCAAGGAAAATATAAAACACTTTCTAAAAATTAGTATTTCTCTCTTGGTCTTTTTAATTAATTATTTATTTTTTAATGAATTCTCTAAAATAAAAAAAAAATAATAATAATCATTAAACATTCTTAGTAAAAAAAAAAAAAAAAAAAAAAAAAAAAAAAACGGTTTTGAGTTTTTAATTATGCTGATTATTTCAGTTATAAAAAAAGTTTTAAATTTAAATTTAAAAATTTAAATCTAATTATTTAATTTGTTCTATAGTATCAGAAAATGCATCAAATAAAAACTGCTTAATTTATGAGTTTTTACAAAGTAATCATCAGAAGCCGAATTTAACGATTTTTTTCTTTTTCTTTTTCTTCTTTTTCTTTCTTTTCTTTTTTTACATCTAATTAACTTTATCGTTAACAACGATTTCTAGATTTTTCAATTAAATATTCTTCTTCTAACCACACGTTACAAGTTCATGAAAATTTGAAATACTCCTTACTGATTTGTAAAATGTAAATATAGAGTGGAAACAGACAACTATAAAAAAATTAAAATTCTCTTTTCTCTTAACGAGGAAACTACGCTGTAAAAAATGCTGCAGTAAAATTACGGCCAAAGCCCGGCAGCAGATATTCCAGACAAAGCCCGTAAAAAAACATTTAGACGATGAATGATCTATCACCAGTAATTTTACGTTGTGATGAAACATACAACCAACCTGAAAAAAAAAAATAGCATTGACCGTAAATTTAAAAGTTAAAGTTTGAGTTTCTCGAATGCTTTAAAACAATTTCTTGCAATTATTACACATTAAACAACTTATTTATTCTTTTACACATAAAAGCTAATTTATTAATTTTCATTCAACGCAAACGTCTTCTATAGCCCGGGATTCGAACTCACAGTAATACTGTTCTCTCTCACTGTTCTCACTCATAAACTCATACTGTTCTCACTCATAAACTCACTCTACTGTTCCAAAGGCCAGTGTTTTACCAACCGCGCCGTTGGGATCACAGCTACCTTTCTTTACAAAAACTGATAAAGTCACCATCAGAACTGATAGGTTTATAAATCGTGTCAGACGCACAAAAAGACTTCTGGGAAAATTTTTTAGACCGATTTACAGGACAATGTGAAGTAACAAATCTTCAATTATTTTTACAGAACTAGCTGTAAAAATATACAGCAACCTATGTTGTATTTTTGTTTTAAAAAAGTGCTTTATTTTTACAGAAATTTTTTACCGTGAATAAATATTGTTAACGTTCAAACTATGCATAAAATATATTTTCTTTTAAGACTATTTTAAAATCTAAATTTGCTATTTTTGACAAAATTAAGAAGTCAGTCAATTATCATATTGGAAAACTTTTACTTTATTTTATAGTTAAAACGAAAATTAAATTTATTTTTTAAGTTATAGAAATTCATTATATTTTTAAGTTATAAATATTACAAATAGTAAAATTTATTTATTTTACATTCAAGAAAATTAAATATTTTTTTCTTAAAATTTTAAAATTTTGAATTGAATTATAACATAAAGTAAAAATAAATAAAAGTTTAGATTACATTAAAAAAAGAAAAAAAAAAAAAAAGGCCCGCAGGCAACCTCGAACTCTGGCCAGCTGGGTTAAAGCCTTGTACTCTACTAAACACGCCACGGTAGCGCTGATCGCATTGCGAAATCCCTTCTATTTAAAGATTACGGAAACGTATATATAATAAAAATATATAATATATATATATATATATATATATATAATAAAAAATAATAAATAGTTAAATTTTTCGTTGATAAAAGTCGCTGAACGGACGCGTAATGAGAAATATACAAATCAGAGTCCTATAAATAGCATAGTTTTACAATTAACACAACTTATTTTTTATTTTAATTCATACTTGTGTATACATGAAATTTTAATTGCGATGCTCATTTGGTGGATAAGGGGTTATTCGTAAAAATGTTTTCCATCAGGTAAGAACCGTTGGCTGAAGCTTCAGTTAGAGGTGTTGTAAACTCGTTCGTAATATGTAATTTACGGTGATAACGGGCACATAGAATAGATTTATATGTCTGTAAACATTTCCATGCAAATAAATATAGTTTTTCACGAAAATGTGTGATTTTTCTCGTGTACAGCGCCCTTTATCAACGAAAATATCAACTAACATTTTTTTTTTAACATCAAAGAATTCCCCATTCATGAGAATAACGTTTTCACAAACCGGGTTCAAAGCTACCAATTACTTCAATTTTTATGAGATTTTAAAATATCTACAGACTTATGGGACACCCGATATATATGTATGTATAATTTTGGTGTTTTCTTTCTGAGATATACAATAAAAATAAGGGTATTATTTAAAAGTGTTATATCTATGTACTGTTTAAATATGTATACGAATCTTTAAGGGAAAAAAAAAATTAATCACAGAGCTTAAAATCTCTATGAACTAAAATTTACTTTTTTAAACGCACTTTTGTACTATTTTTTATTGCATAATGTAATTTTAGAAAGTTTTCTACTGTCTTTTATTATTATTATTATTATTATTATTATTATTATTATTATTATTTTAAAAAAAATTACTTTTATAAACATTCAGTTTCTCCTTTTATTTTCTTTAACTTTAATTTATTTGTCATGGTCAATGACAATTATTTTTTTATATACCAATAACTAGTTAGTTTAGTCATTATTTCTTAAAGATCGATATTTTCGTTTTAATTAAATCCATCTTCTTTTAAAAACAACGAAAAAAAAAAAAAAAAAAAAAAAAAGAATGTATATAAATATATTTTTTTCGAATTATAAAAAGAATCACTCTTGTATTAATTCATCTGTAATTGAAAAAATATACTTGAAATAAATCGATAGAAATAAATTTACTAAAAATGCTCTTTTTGAAATATATATATATATATATAAAATTTTGAATCGAACCAAAATTATAAAAAATCAATGCTCGATTTTGTTTAGTGTAAAAAGATTATTATTAATTAAGCTTTTAATAATTTTTCGAGAAAGGTACAAAAGTTGATTTATTTACTTTTAACAAAATATTTAGAGAGAATTTATGCGTCCCTATTCTGTTATGAAAACAAGAATATTTTAGGAAATACGTTAAACAAATAAATAAGAATCTAAACAAAGTCTATAGATTTTTCGAATGGCTTTTTAAATAAATATTTATAATTTCTTTTCAATACCACAAAAATTCTTACAATAAGTACGTTATTATTATTATTATTATTATTATTATTATTATTATCTTTTTGTTTTTACTTATATATATATATATATATAATTTGAATTCTGAATTAAGATTTATGAAAATGTACAAATACTATTTTTTTTTATGAATAAAAATATATTCAATAAATTATTACATTATTGTATTAAGTGTATGTATAATTTTTTGTTCTTTAACACCCGTTTCATGTTGAAACATCGAAGCAGATAATTTTAAAATCATTAATGATACTTCATTGCTTATGTAGTTTAGTTATATTTTTATTTTAATCCATGCTTCTAAAAGTAGCCTAGTTTAATTAAACAATCTGATTCAAAATAATTAAAATGAGTTTTTAAGAATCTTATTAATATCGGATATACAGCATTTAATAAATAAAATAAATAAATATAAATAAATGAATGAATGAATAAAATAAAACTAAATGAATATATATCTATAAACAAATAAATAAATATTTCATGAGAAAACTCCAACCAAAATAATAATAATAATAATAATAATAATAATAATATGATGTGTCATTCACACGACTCTCTCTTACCCTGCATTTCAGTACTGTAAAGATAGATTGCATCATTGAAGTAAGATATCTACAACGTAGGACAACAAAGTGCAATGTACGTTAAAAGTAATCTAAAATTCATTTAGAAGTAGTTTTATTTGACATAATTCTATGTAAGGAGATCTTCCGCCTCTGTAAACAAATGATGAATGATTTCTATTCCACAATCTACTCAAAACATGCTTTTATGCATATAAAAAATAAATCGTTCACACCATTTTGTTGAAGTCAGCCTATAGGTATTTCAGTGTACTTACGCAAAATTTCTCTATAGACATAATGTATATGAATTATTTTGGATGTCCCTGTACGAAAAGTTTAATGTAGTATCCCTATATGGTACATATTTAGAATACCGTATTTGGACTTTCTGCTACTGTTTGTTCTTGAGATATGCTGATAACAGACAGACAGACGCACATACAGACACACAGACCAACCGCTAAATGCATAATTTTCTGATTCAGGGGACCTCAAAATATGTAAATATAACAAAAACTCAATTTTGGAAAATTGACCCCAAAACAATAATTTCTATACCATGTATAAGGGTAAGAGGAAGTAAAAAGGAAAGAAAACAAAAGTTAATTTTGATTCTAAGATTTGTCGATTGTAGTTTACAATCCATCAAAGTTATAGTTATTTTAATAAAACTGAGGCAAAACATCCATTTGTGGTCGAAGGAAGAAGTATTTCATCAATCATGAAAATGTACACATACCTTGATAGAAGTGCAAAGGAAAATTCAGTGTTTTCAACTAGCGAGGCAAGGAAAAAAAGAAATGTTTACTGCTTAATTTCTTTTAAAATTGATAAACTAAAGGCTATCAGACACGTAGTTGATTATAAATATGTAATAAAGAGGAAAATGGCCTTTTAATTTTTAAGAAATTTTTAGTTTGAAACATATATATTTAAACCTGATTAAATTCAAGTAATATTTAATTTTAGAAATAAAATCTTTGTAAGTAAACGTTATAAACTACAAAAACTCGCAAATTTGTTTTAAGTCAAAATAATAGTCCAGTTCTTCATATCTGAAAACAAACTAGACACAAGTGCATTAACGAACCATCAATGCGCACTCGTGCCCATTTAAGAGTAATCCTGCTATTTACGGAAACTAAAAGAAACAAGAGTTTAAGTACCCATTAAACAAGGTCGAAATATTAAAAAAGATTAACTTCACGCAAAAAAGGACGTTTTTTTTTTACGTTTCAACTAACTGGAACTATTTTTATTTATTTTATTTTTTATACAGAAAACATATTAAACCTATCTAGTAATATAACATATTTTATACACTTTTTATCCCGTTAAATATGATTAACTAAAAAAAATATTTAAATAAAAAACAATTAAGTAAACAATAATTTTGTCATGTCTTCACGTTATTCTATATAAATTTATTGATTTAAATTTCAGAATTTTTTATTTTATTACACATCATATGAAAATTCCATAACGGCAGATTAAAACTTTAGAATTTCAATCGCCTCTCAATTTAGAGCAATTAAACTGATAAAGATGAATCGTTGAAATCATGTCTGTTTTTTTGTCATGTCTACCATTATACACTTTTGCCATATTAAATATAAATTATTTTTTTCTTAAATTAAAAATTCTGTACTATTTCTAAACAACACATGCATATATATCAGTACACCAAAATTTATTAAAATGTATTAATAGTTAATATTTAAAATTGGACAAAAAATCTCTCTCATTTTTAGCCACTCACCTGTGAAATAAACCATAAAAAAATGTTAGATGGTGTGAAATGTTTGGTTTTGTTGCAAAACCAATGAACGTTAAAGGGTTAACAATGATACATATTCCTTGCAACAGTCTAAAATATTTTTTTTAAATATAAAATATACAAGAAATTAATATATTTTAACATATATTAAAAAAATGACACGGTACGTGATAATATAATATGTTTTTAGCAGAAACATAAAATTGCTTTTTACAAAAATATTAATTTTTTTATTAATTAATTTTTTTATTAGTAAACTGCGTTGTAAATTTCTATGCTTTTTCTTAAATTTTATTTTATAAGAAACGTTAAGTTTACTTTAGTTTGTTTAGCAATAATTATTTAAATAGATTGTTTAAATAATAATAATAATAATAATAATAATAATAATAAAATAAAAGAGAGGTAAATATAATTAAGATGTTGTTTGAGTTGATTTAAATTATAATAATATCTCAATTTCCATCAACTGTTACGTAAAGAAATATTATTAATATGATTATATACATTCGATAACCTAACAAACCCTTTTCGAAAATGCCATTTTAATGAAAAATTTAATAAATTTTAAACTGTTTTATAATAAAGTTTGCATATTCCTGAAAGTTATTCGTTCTCCTGAACGAATAATTCAGTATTTGCAAGACTCCACTTTTTATCAACGTGTTTCGAAAGAAAAATCTCATTTTTATATGTTATTTACAAGATATGACTGTAAAAGAGCAAAATATTATAGTTTTACTGCAAAATGGTACTAAAAATACTTACGTAAGACAAATTCGATACTTAATTGCTTTGAGGGTTAAGTTACCTTAAAGATGAAATTAAAATAAATAAATATATAAAATAAATAAATAAATAAATAAAAATTTCGATACTGTCCGTTGCGAAGTACTATTAGTTTTTGTTTTTAGTTTTTTTTTTTTTAAATTATAGCATCGCTTTCAAATTATTCAATTATATTTTTGATAAATTTTAGATTTTGATAAATATACAACTATCGTAAAACTAGCGACAACGTTTTATCCTTTAATTGAGACTAATATTCCTCCGCACTAAAAAATGATTTTGATGAAATTCTGGCAGAAGCAGAATTTAGTTTAGTATGGAGGAATATTAAGTTTTTTTTTTTTTTTTTTTTTTAATCCTCCGTATTAATAAAACGTTATTTTTTAAATTTAGAACTTGAACAAAATTTTTGTGACAAATTAATAACACATTTTTTTTTTTTTTTTTTTTTTTAAATCCTCCGTATTAATAAAACGTTATTTTTTAAATTTAGAACTTGAACAAAATTTTTGTGATAAATTAATAACACAAGAAAAAAAAAAAAATGTGCGTGCTTTTTAAATGTACCTTTTTAATTTAATAGTGTACATTTTTAATTTAATTGTTCGGAATGTGTTACATTCAAAATTCAAAATTCAGTGTTTATTTTAAAAAGAAATTACACATCAAAGTATTTTTATGCTATAATTTAAATGTCTGCATATTAAATTTTTCTTCTTCGTCAAGAAAAAAAAAATTAAATAAAGATTTTGACTATTAGGGAAATTGTTTATTTAAACGTTAATTATAAATATAAACAAATAAATGTAGTCAAATGCAAAATAATATCTTTTGCAATATGTATTTACTCTACCTCTTTTTTATTTACGATTTTACTTCAAATAAATCATAATCATTTTCATCTGTATCCCAATATACTATTTCTCAAACAATTTATTTTATTATCGAGCCAAAAGCGCCCGGCTTTTTCCCCGAAAAACAAATCTACCCCTGCGAATTACTTTCTCTGCATCACAGCGGGGCATACAGTTGAAAGCCCTGCAACAAGTGAGCAAGTGATGGCTGAATACGAGTGATGCGGGGGTGGAGGGAGGACCCAAATCATTCCCACCCCCACTATGGATATGCGCGTGCCACAGGTGTGACGTCATGGCAACTAGATCATGCGATTGGATGGTAGGGAGTGGAAGAGAGAAGAAGCAACAGCGCGGACGAAATGTGTCTGTTGCATTTGAGATACAGTTAGAAGTGCTTTCCGGTGTGTTTAGGCAGAAGAGGACATTCAATGAAAACGCTCTATGCTGCATTGTATTAAAGATCACTGTTCTGACAACCTATTCTAATTCATTTACTAAGATTAAGTTATGTGATTCTTGAGAATTCTAACTAAAGATAGAACTTAAGTTGCTAGTACCTGCTCACGTTTGGGCACAGGTGGTCCATTTTGTTTCATCACAGCCTCAGATAAGAGGTGAGGAAAAGAAGAGAAATCATTTGATGATCTGAAAAGTGGTGAGATATTTACTAGTTTTTTTTTTTTTCACTGCTATCCTTTTAGAATTTATGTTGATTTAAATAATGGGTATTCTGCATATTACATTTATTAATTATCATTCTTTATATATATTTATAAAAAAAATAATTGTCACTTAAATATTAAACTTTTTTATATTTGTTTTCAAAACTTGAAATCTCTTTTGAAACATTTTACTGTAATTCTTCCTCAGTACTTAAATAAAACAATATAATCTAATTACGTTAAGAATTATCTTGAATGGATATTATTTAAGATCATGAGACATTTAACATTTATTATTATAATTATTATTATTATTTTTTATTATTATTATTTTTTTTTTTAACATTAGAAGTATTGGCATTTTTTTCTTTCTTTCATTTCATATAGCATAATATCGTTTTCTGTAGTTTTCTGTTACTGCTTTATCAGATTTCTTTTTCTTTTCTTTTTCTTTCTTTTATTTTTTTTATTTTTTTTTTTTTTTTATTTGAGGTTTAATTTCAATTTCTAAAAGAATAACTTCATTTAAATTTAAAAGATTTTTATAAAATAAAACCTCTCTCTATCTCTATCTTAATCTTTCAAAAGATTTTGTATATTTACGAACTTCTTTCATCATTTGCAGCAAAATGGATTAAACTTACTAAAAAGATAACCACTCTGATTTGAGGTTTAACTTTATTTTATTTATCTATTTAATTTTATTTTATTAATTTAGAGAAAGAAAAAAGAAAATTCTTCAGTAGTATGAAAAAAAAAAAAAAAAAAAAGTTATGGAAACTTTTTGTGCCGCATTTTCGTGCAAGATTTTATTTTGTTAATTTTTTTAAATAAATCTTTTAAAGAAGAGGTTCAGTATAGTAAACCTTGCATTAAAGACGTAATATCATGTAAGCATAGGTCATAAAATAATTTAGATATATTTAAATTAACTTTGCTTATTCTCAGTTATCAATAATTTGCCGTTATTTATGCTTTATCGTATCATTTTAGTTGAATTGTAATATTGTAATGTAGTAAAGAAAAGATTCAGCGCTGGCAATATCTCTCACTCACCCTCTCTCTCTCTCTCTCTCTCTCTCTCTGTATATATATATATATATATATATATATATATATATATATATATATATATATAATTATTTCTTATATCATGGAGTGCATTTGATAAGCTAAAATTAAATCATATAAGTTTTCATTACCAAAACATTTTTTATTTTTATTTATTTATTTATTTATTTATTTTTTATTTTTATTTTTTTTTTGGGGGGGGGGGAGGAGGGAGGAGATAAACTCATTAAATCAAACGATAAGTTCTTATGCATTAGCAGTTAATTACATTGGTGAGAAAAACCAATGGCTATTAATTACATGCGTTATTAAAAAAAAAAAAAAAAAAAAAAAAAAAAAAAAAATGATCTCGCTTTCTATGACTTTGAAATTTAACAATATAAACAATCCTTTTAAAGTATTTTCACGTTTTATTTACATATAAATATAAATAATTTATGTTATTTTATTTATTTATTTGTGATTCTATAGTTTTTTATGAAAAAATCAATTTTATTTATGTTCCTCATAAACATAATATATACCTGTATCGATAAAGAACACCAAGTCTATTTTGTGAAAAGCGTTAGCCCCATATTCTCGATTTGCATTTTTTGCTTTATGTAGAGTTTTTAGGCATTATACCCAGTTACAGTTAATATAAAAGAGATGGGACAGAACATAAAACCATGTCCAGTTTCTTTATTCCTGACAAATGTCATTAAATAATTTCATTATGACATCATTCCTAAAAAAAATTCATTTTTGTGACATGGTGTCATTTACCTACGGGATACATATATATGCATATATAATTTTATCACAATAGTTTAATTTTTATATAAATTTTCCTCTGTTATTACAGAACATAAAGTACGTAAAATATATTTATAAACTAGCATTATTTAAACGTAAAAAAATAAAAAAAAAGGTGTTCTCAAAGATATTATTTTTAAAATCATTTTAGAAATTCCTTTTCCACCCTAATGTGAATAATATTCCCATGTTATATAATAGGCTTTTTTAAGTGTAAAATCAAATGGTGTCATAAATTTGCATGATTTAATGCACTGAAAAAAATTTCCGTAACTGGCATCTAGAATATAATTTGTGGTTCAAGAAAAAATAGTTCCATGTCATCCTTATAAATTCTGGTCCCCTTGGAAAGCGAGTTCTAGAAGCCCCTATTAGAATTCTAGAGCGTTTGCCTATATTCTCGATTGCAAAGTTATTTAAAAATCTCTGCAAATAAATGAGACTACAAGAGGCGGGTTTCAGCAACTATAATCTTGGTTTATTACCAAATTCTAGAAAATCAAGCGAGAATTTCTCGCAATACAAATGATTCAGAATATTTAGAGCATTCAGAATATTGTTTCACCATCTAGAAATGTGTACACTAGAAATTCTTGATAATTTCGTCTATTCAGTTTATTGGCGTGCCTTACTCACGTAGCTCGGAATTCTATATTTCTAGTTAAGAGATTTAGAAAATGGTCACTTATTCCTTCTAGAGGAAGGCGGTATATTTTATTTTCTCAGTTTGTTTTTTGACATTTTCTTCAACACTAAAAGATTAATTACCTTTTTTGATGCCATTGAAAAATGCTGAATGTAACAGTTATAAATTAGTAATGAAAAATGCTCTTTATTGAGTAATTTTTCAGGCTGTACTAGATCAATTTATAAAACTGTCTATTTTTGGAAAAGTAAACACGAAATAATATTTCAAAAAGTATATGTTTCACTTTTAATTATTTAACGGCATTTTTCAGGGTATATATTACTTATTTTCATTATTGAGATGAAATCTTTTAGATAAGTCGCTCTTACCATTACATTAATAGTTTTTTTTTTTTTTTTTTTTTCTTTCCTTTTTCAGCTGATTTACCTTAGTTTCGTCATTTTAGGGAAAACATGATAAAAAAATAAAAATAAATAAATAAATAAAGGCAACAATTAAATTATTTTAAAAGCAATAATAATAATAATAATAATAATAATAAAATGTATATTTATTTACTGCAATATTTATATAGAAAGAAAAAAAATGTTTCCCATTTTTCTTCATTATATTTTTAGTTAAAATAAATTGGTCATGCTAAAATAAAATTTTAGGCCCATGTATAATGTAATGAGTAATTATGATGAAAGCGAAAAGTGTATATTTCTAAATATTATTATCAAATAATTTTACACTTTTAGTAATTTTTAATTTATATATATATATATATATATATATATATATATTATCAACAATATTAGACTAAATATTTAATTTTTTTAAACAAAATGTTTCAATTTCTTACAAGTAATTAAGAGAAAAGTATGTGATTCTTTAATATAAATAAATAAATAAATAAGTTTAAAAAAAAAAAAAAAAAAATGTTATTAGAATGTGTAAATAATAGACCAATTATCACCTGATTAGATCAGAACTTGTTTTAACTTTTTACATTTCAAACACACTGTATATTAAAATAACGAAAGAAAATTTATAGTAATGTTCATAAATTTGTATATTGATAAATCGAAAAAAAAAAAAAAAAAATCAGTAATACTTCAAGATTACAATATTTAACGAGGTTGTTTTTTATCTTGAATTATTATTAAAATAATTTATTTTATGTTCAGATTTTTTATTTCCTTTTCCCATTTATACATAAGGAATATAAATTCTCTGCAAAAGTATCAACAATTGAGAGATGTGTATAAATTTGAACAGAAGAAAATGAATAACGATGTTTCATATTTATCAGTTATAAATTTTCGATTATCATCAATTTTCAAAAGTCTATTATGCTGGTTGGGATATTTTTTTTCAACTTTCATATCAATATTGATCGTTCTAAACGAAGTATGTTTTTCTAATTTAAAATTTAGATTTATAATATTGTGTGTCAGTTCACTATGTAAATATTTTCTGAAATCATGTGCCATTGTCGAAATATTGTTATTCATTAAACAAAAGAAAAAAAAAAAAAAAACAGTAATGCATTTACGATACAGTCATTAAAATTTATATATATATATATGTATAAAGGGTTTTCCTTTAAGACTGATACAATTAAAAAATAATAATGATAATTAATAAAAAAAATTCAGTGAGACACATTTTTTTTTTTTTTTTTTTTTTTTTTTAAGACTTACATTATGCCATTAAGCATTAAAATAATATCGTTCATGTGAGCACCACGACTTCTCTGTACATACCGCATTCTGTCAATCCAATTTTCCATCACTCTTTCACATAAATTTAGTGTTATTTCACGAATAACACGTTCAATGTTGGTTTCTAATTGCTCAATTGTTATTGGATTATCAGCATAAACTTGTGACTTAACATATCCTCAAAGAAAAAAATCACAATCGATCGAGTCGATTAACTGAATAACGTCGTCCATGAATTATTCTCAAATTTCTCTCAGTATTCACATATGAACACTAATTTTGATAAAACAATTTAATAATTTCGAAACGTTGTCCAAGCGTGTATCTTTGCATGATTAAATGGCATAGCATACTAAACACAAATGACACAAGAAATCTTAAAAAGTAATAGGCAGTGTTGCCATTCTAACCATTTAAAATTGTATCATCCCTATTGGAAAAGCCTTTATATATACAAGGTGATCCAAAAGTCCCGTTTTTTTTTTTTTTTTTTTTTTTTTTTTTAATTCAAAAATTATTGGCCGTAGCATTATGCAGTTTTCACTGAAATGAACAGCAAGACAGGATTTTTTAAAGTAACAAAACATTTATTTGAAAATTAGTTTAAATTTCTTTCGTAAGGTGGCGCTATAATTGTAATTTTAAATTTTTTACATTGGTGCAGTACATTCAAAAATATAACTTGGACTATAAATGCTCAATTTAATTACCTTCATTCATTAGAAAGATCGTCAGATGTTGCACATTGGAAATTCTCTTAAAAAAGGTTCAGTATTTGAAATATGACATCTTTCGATAAGATGAATCTGTTTGAAATGTGAGAGAATTCTGCAGATACAGCGCAATATGTTGATAAAAAACGTAACTAATGTTTTTTTCTTACATATATATAAAATCCCATGCTTTGTTATACATTTCAGTGAAAAATAGTCAGTGCCACTGTTTATTTATTTATTTTTTTTTTTTCTGTGACTTTTGTATCACCGGTATATATGCATACATATGCATATATATATATATATATATATATATATATATATATATATATATATATATATATATATATATATATATACAGTAAAGCACAGTTTCTACGTCTTTCACGGGGCTTACATAAAAGGACGTATAAATGAAAAGACGTATAACCGAAATTAAAAAAATAAAACTTTCATTGCTACAAACTTCATGGCACTGAAGAAAAATTTATGTGAAAATACTAATTAATAAAGCTGTGAGAGAAGTCATATCATTACTATATGACTTGATTACTAATTTTATATCTCATATCTTGAGTGTTGTATTATATATATTGACTACTGTATGAACACATCCTTCTTTTTCTTTTTTGTCACTTCTGGTTTTGTTAAACCCAAACTGTCGTCAATTTATTTTAAAAGTTCAATTTTATCTTTCAATAAAAGTATTTTAAGCTTTTGAGGCATTGTAAGATTTTAAATAACAAGCGGAAAAGACCAGTAATTAAGAAAAATGTTGTTATTCCCAAGACTAAAATTCGAGATTTTCTGTCTGCCTGAACTAAGCCTTTCATCGTCCGTTTCCTGTATTTATGATAAAGATCATCGATTTCAATTACTTCTATGTTCCTATATTTCACATGCTTTCTAAAAAAAAAAGGTCTGCTAAAAATAATGACTAGTCTTGAAATTTTGCGAAATTAGAGAAAGGGGAAAAGACGTATAACTGATATTGAGCTGTGTGTAAACGAAATATTTTTGCATTAAAATAAATAGGAATGAATTAGGACTTCAGTAAAAGGGCATATAAATGTGAAAGACGTATAAACGAGAGGCGTATAAACGGTGCTTAGCTTTTTAAAACATATCCCAAATTCATTAAAAGTAGGTCGACAGAGTCACTCAAAATACCAAAGCAACAACCGCCTCCTATTACGACTTCAGTAAGGTAGATTAAAGTATATTCATATACATTTACATGAAATTTCAAGAGATTATTCGTTCACTGCCAGTTAATTTTGGAGATTAACTTTTTTACTTTCCATAATCATGCTTTCGACACTTTCTGTTGATTGTGACATAAAATTATTTCTTAATATTTGAAAATGTAAAAGTTACTGAAAATGTAATGAATAAATTTATTATTGTAGTTAAAATAAATCACGCAATTAAAAAAAAAATTTCTAAACCAAGACGAAATTTTTGAAGATTGATTACAGAAAATTAAAATAATTAATTGTAATATGCAAATTTTTACAATTTTCACCCATCTAATGCAAAAATATATAGTATCATCTTATTCATAAAGATTTTTGTGCCACATAATTTAAATATATATTGTAACTACACCGGTAGAACAATTTAAGTCTACAGATATCGGCTATTTTTTTTGAGTACTATTATTAATTTTGAAGAGTTCAACTGAAACGTTTACAAGACTGTATTATATGAAGAAAGTTTATTTTGAAAAAACAATTTCTCTTTGAGTTTAAATTCTCTTATTAGTGGATACATTTTTTTGTTCAATTAACACATTTAAAATTTTACTTAAAAAAACAAACTACAAAGCTAACCTCTGAACAATTCATATCATGTTAAAAAATGTTCTGTAAAACTAATTGTTCATAGAATTCATTTCTGCAACTCTTTTTTTTTTTTTTAATGCTAAATCTTCTAACTGCACAGTTTGGAATTATCTTTATCATATTTTGATGCGATCATGTCCAATTAAGAATTGTCTTAAATGCATTAAAAGTTCATAGGTCTGTATTGTCTAATCGTCCACTTAATATTCTGAATAGGATGCTGATTGGTGTAATATAGAATTACGTTGATTTTTAAAAGTTGATATTTTGATACTTAATATGGGCTATTTATGTATGCCAAACTTATAGAAATCTATTCATGAATCTGTTTTTTATGTCAGTTTGAAATTTCCAAGTTACTACCAATATAAAACGGAATGGCGGATCAAGTAGATTAACAAAACTGCTTGAGAACTTGATATTAATTATGTACATACGCAGTTATAAGCAAATCAGTTCATAAATACTAATTTATAATATGGTTTTGAAAACCTCAAGTATCCGCCACTTGGAAACAAAATGACGGATCACGTTAACTAAAGAACTCATCCAAGATATTTCTAAGATAACTTATTGTATGGTAGAGCGGAATGTAGACGAACTGCAGAAAACAGGAAAGAATGGAATCACACAGGAGAGGCCCCCATCCTGCAGTAAATTTCGGCTGAAATTAATGATATATATATATAGACTTATATAGTGGTCGCACCGCACTTTAGAATGTAGAAAAATAATAAAAAGATTCAAAACTCCATAGAAAAACGGGGGGAAACAGTCAAAAACCCATTAAAAACAGTATGGGATGAAAACGAAAAAAAAGGCTAACACCGGAAGAATTATAAGAAGAAAATAGACTAGAAAAGGTTCTCGAAGCTCTGGAATGTATTGGGATCTGGGTTCTGAAGCTATCGTCGAGGATTAGCTCATATCGCCTAATATAGGACAATATGTACGACTATATAACGATTGCAATAGGTCGACTACTATAGAAATCAACCTAAAAAAACTTTTGAAATTTAAATTGAGAAATTATTATTATTATTATTATTATTATTTGTTGTTGTTGTTGTTCAGTAGCACACTGAAATATGTATATGTGAAAGAAAGTAAATAATTTAAAATCTCTTCTTTTTAATTTTTTATTATACATTATGAAAAAAAGACTATTGTACCAATTTATAAGACATATTCATTACATACATAACTTTTTATGTATTACTTTAAATGTCTTAAAAGTTTTTCACTGAGTGCTTTTTAACTTATAATAAGAATTGAGAGAACAAAATCTATATTTTTAAGAAATGGGCTGAGAAAATCAATAAATTTAAATGTATTGCACTTTATTTAAAGCCCTTACAGAAGATGAAAAGTTAATATTAATGGTAAATACGTATTTGAGTTTTAAAATCCATAGGAACATTGAAGAATTTATTGAGCACACATTTCCTTGCAGTCTTCTGCATATTGATTCTGTATCATTTTGAGTTTTAAGGAAGACTAAATGTATAAACATATAAAATAAATAATTAAAAATTTTGTATTTAAAAATATATAAAAATCATTTATATATATATATATAAGAAATTTTTAAAAGCGAATATGTGTACGGTATAAAATGATATAAAATTAAAGATTATTATAATATAACGTAAAACTTTTTAAAAAACATTGTTTAGCTAAGCAGCTTTTAGCGCTTAGCTTTCTCTGTTTTACGCATTAGTATAATAAATTTTAAGTTTGTTTTCCCCCTTTTTTTAAATGGCTTTAAACCTTTTGGTTAACGACCTTGACTGTGGGATTTTTTTAATAATATTTTGTACCTTTCATATGCTCGCACAGTTTAAAAGAATTCGCATTTTATGCAATAATAATTGTGATTTATAAATAGTTCTTAAAACCTTTGCAAATTAACTGTCACGTCTTAACTTTTAACCGAACGTTTCACTGTTTTCTTCTTTCGATCTAATTCAGATGTGTTAGAATTCTATTCTGTTAAAGGTGGGTTTCTGTTTGGTGAAAAGTTCGGGGCTAAGGATGGTTATTGGCTAATTTCTACTATCATTTCAGAAACTTCTCTTTAACTCTTACACGGAAGGGCCTCCCTGATGAAGACTTCTGTGTGTTTTAGGGTTTTATTTCATTTCATTTGTTAAATTATTCCTATATATATACATACATATATATATGTGTATGTATGTATAAATGATTTTGATATGATGCAAAAGGTTTGAACTTTCAACCCTATCTAATACTGTAAGATGTTTCTTTTAATAAAGACAAATAAATAAAGTGTATTAAAAAAATAAATAAAACATTTAACGTTTTATTTTGATTTCTGTCAAATGAAAACTTAGTTGACAGGATTGCTACGGTACGTATTTTTTTTTTATACCACTGCATTTATATAGTAATTTTTTATATTATGTATCTGCAATTAATTAAGGCGAAAATTGCTACATGAATATAGTGGCAGAAGAATCAAAGATAAAAGGCCAGATCGTAGCAGCTTTAATTGAATTTAGTAATTTTAAGTAAGAAACATTAAGCCCCGTCCGACGATTTTTATGCACCAGCCCGATATCTTAAATATTTATCGTTCGGTTTTTTTGAATGGTTTTAGCTGATTTTCTTGTTTTTTCACAATTGTGATTGTGCGATTTTTCTTCTATTCATTCTGTATTTTGATTTTGCTCTCGTTTTTCTCTACAGTGAATTGCAATTGTTTAAGTGCATTTAAACCTTAATTCATTTTATTATAAGTTTTCTCCTTTCTCTATATATTGTTTTACTTACAATTTCTTTATGGATGAAATAACTCGATGTTATCTTATGACGAATGACATCCATTGTTAATTAAGATATAAGCATTACAAACATAAAATTATTAAATATTGGGGCAAATTTGTTTCAGTTAAATTGAATGTATTAACGGCTTACAGTTTTTCTTTTTTAATTCATTTATATTTTTATTCATCGCTCACATGCTTTTAATAAAATATCTTTTGAGAAAAAAAAAAAAAAAAAAATAGAGTAGTTTTTTTGTAACTATAAGAAATATTATTTTCAGAATTTTTCTGAACGATTTTTTTTTTTTTTTTTTTTAAGTCATTACTTATTAAAGAGAGGATTGCGGTGATATATATTTAAATTATGTATTATATAAAATTATCGAAAGTTCTACCATAAATAACAAAATTTAAACTAGTTTTGTCAATAAAAATTTAAACGTTCGTTTTAAATAAAATTCATCAAAAAATAATACTTATGAGTATTTAAACATTACTATTAAAATTATTTAAAAGGCTAAAACAGTATATTATATAAGTCAAAATACCTTTAAATTTTAGACTTGATATTCTGTACTACATGCCTCATGCAACTTTTGTATACCTCAGAAACTTATCTATAATAAGAAATACAAAACCTAGTGTTATAATTCTAGTATAATGAACCCAATTTTAATATTTGTATCAGCGGTTTTACTTAAACAATCTATATAATTTAAAAATCACGATATTACCTTTGAAGTATTATTCGAAATTACTTTTCTTATATTACATATCACTTTAAATGCAAGGTATATACAATTTATCTATTTATTTTACTTTAAAAAAAATAATTTATTTTTATAATTTATGAAAAATGCGATATCATCATGAATTTTCAGGACACCAATTAAACATTAATCTTCTTATTTTAGTTTGTCTCTTTGATTATTAATATTTCATTATTTATAAAATATTAATAAACATTTCATGAATTTTTTAAGATTTTAAAGTTTAAAAGATTTACTCTTTGAACAGAATTTTCAGATATACTCTAATGAAGCAACTCTAGCGCAAATTACATTACCTCATTATATATTTATAAACAAAGCATTTCCATAATAATAATAGTATTGTTTATTATAAAAATGTTTATGTTTTCTTTTAAGAACAAAACAATTTACCTCAAATGTTAAGAAAGATTTTACAAATTTAACTCACTAACTTTTTAAAAAATAGCATGAAATGGATAAATTTCATTACAATAGAGTGTGTACTTTTAAATGTATATTTTTATTGCTTTCTTGTTGATATGCAAGACCTTTGATACTTATTATTTTGAAAAATAATCACATGTTTTCGCGTACAGTACCTAAATAATATCCTTTCAGGGCAAACGAGAGTTACAAAATTTTAAATTAAGCTCTATAATATCTGAAAAATCTTGATTGGGGCATAAAAATCTCGTAAAGTACTGTTTTTATTCGTTTTCCATTTTTCCATCACTTTAGAAATTTACAGCGTCATAATAAATTAATAATATTTTCTCAAACAAAATGAAAAATTCAGAGATTGAAAGAATTATACTTTTGTGACGAATATTTGACTTTCAGATTTTGAAAGTCAAATAGCTTTAAGGTATATTACTCAAACATATAATTTATTTACACACAAGAATTGTATTCTAAAATTTTATTTGTTGATATAGAACAATTAAATTTACTCATTCTTTAAATGTGGAACTAAAGGAAGAAAATACGGAGGGAGGGTGTAGTCTTAGTGTAAATAATTATCTCGATATTTAATTAAAATATAATATTTACTAAGAAAATTCCTTGAAAGTTAGAAAGAAAAAGTTTATAATATATTATTTGTTTACTACTTTAATCTGTGTTATTGTTATTGGGTTTCGTGGAAATTTGTTTGCATGACAAATTTTTGAAAATTCCTTGAAAGCTAGAAAGAAAAAGTTTATAATATATTATTTGTTTACTACTTTAATTTGTGTTATTGTTATTGGGTTTTGTGGAAATTTGTTTACATGACAATTTTTTTATAAATATTTCCTTAACACTAATGCTGAATTTTTTAAATACATTTGAATAAAATTTGCAGAGTAAACCGTTTATTTCTTAATAAAAGATGTGTTTCAGAATAGTTTAAATCTTAAAATTCGAAATAACTAAAAACGTATTCACTTTCACGTTTCACTTTTCACTCAAAACACTTTCACGTTTTGATTCACTAGTACATTTACTTTCTTCTATATATAGACGAGGAAAGTATTAACTGATGAATATTTTAAACTTCTAGTTCTTTATGTCTTTAAATAATTTGGAATATAATGAACTGAATAACATTTTATTTTGAAAAAAATTTTAACAACCTGAATGTTAGCAAACTTTTCTGTAGTTGAAAATCTAATGCGCAGAAATTTCTGAAACTTTATTATTTCTTGTGATTTTATGAAAGTTTATATATATACTCATATAATATATATACTAGTTAATATATATACTAAATTTTAATATAAACACTAGTCCAATGGATAGTCCTTTTGCGGTAAAATATTTATAGAAATTTTACTGTGTATAGAACCAAAGAATATAGAATCTAAAAGAAATTTTACTGTGTATAGAATCACACATAATGAAAGAAGTTACACGAATATTCTAAATTTAATGATCTGGAATTTGGTACATAGTCTAATAAAGGACATAGGAAGGTTGTATTCCTTGTAATGTATGTAGAAGCTATAACTCTCTCTCGGTTTCTATGCCATGCAATTGAATCAAAGATGATATAATATGACATAATTAAGCTACGTTGATTAAGGTTTTTGGTCTTCATAAAGCATAACTTGGTTTCTATTCTTTTTGTAAGGAATTTTATAGCTTTAATAAAGAATCAGATCAAATTTATAAGTAGAAAAAATAAAAAAGTTCATAACATGACATTAGACACATTAATTAACATTAAATTTGTTATTAAAAAAGAGTAAATTATATGCACTAGTTACAGATTATTCCGTTAACATTTTCGATAAAAAATTTCTTTCCTTTAATATTAAAATTTATCAGGATATGATTAAGATTCTTTAGTCTTAAAATGATATTTTAAGATGCAATAAATACTTTGTAAACCTTGAACAAAACACCAGCAAATGAAAAGGTAAACCTATTTGCATTGTTTTGTTACAAGTGCTAGACAAGAGAAAATAGTTTGCCTTGCAGATACTGTTAAAATATATGATTTGTTTGATTTATTTAAAATTAAATTTTCAGTATTTAATTTAGTTGTAAATCATTTAAAAATAATTAGAGATTTCACGAACGCGTCTTTAAGAACTACAACCTGGCACAAATAGGAATCTGTAATTACTTAATCTGAATAACTCACTCTGCATTATCAGATATTAAATATCATATATAAAATTGCAATCGAATCGATTATATTTTAAAAGAATTGCCATAATAATATTTGAAGGTTTTAAAATTTTTTGAATAATTTGGTTATCGTTTTATAAATATTAACATTTTTACTTAAACTATTACGATTTTTTTTCCAAGGGGGAATATATATTTATATATATGGTAAATAAGTGAACAAAAACAGTATATAACAAACAACAGCTTAAATTATAATTTAACTACAATAAAAAATAGCAAAATCTATTGTAGCTGTAAAGATTTTTTAGAAATAAATATTTTAATGCATTTTTTAAATGATACATATTTTATATTATTCTTATTTTATTTTATTTTTTATTTTGCTTTTTGTTTTTATTAATTCTATTTAGTTATTGATAACAGAGGTTTAAAAATAAAACACAACTAGAACTGGAGGAAAAACACAAAAAAGCTGGAGGATGCTTAATCTAACAATGCCATCGTTTTCTTCTCTTTGTGTGTATTTATGTATTTGTGTATCTATTTATTTGTTTAATATATATATAAGAGGGGTTGTTTCCAAAAAATAAACAGTTAAAGGAAATAATAAATTAAATAAAATAAAATACTAATTTTATTTAGTTGAAAAGCATATTCTTTCTCATACTTAAAAAACACTTTCATCATGATATTTTTAACATTCTATGTTTATTCATTATAATTAATTAATTAATTAATTAATCTATTTTTCTTCTGAAACCTTTTCTTATTTTTTCTTTTGAGGCCCTTTCAAATAGTTTTCCGCTTTCACCCCTTATTTTACCCAGCCCATGCACATATTCCATCTATTTTTAATTTTGAGTTTTTCCTTTATATTTATTTTTAGAAATATTCTTTTTAAGTATCGAATAATTATTGAATATTGTTTTATAAAATCACCAATAGGATGCCAAATTTAATTAAAAATTTTATTAAAAATGGGAATTTCGCAAATAAAATTAAATAAAATAAAGATGTAATGGGCCTTTCTAGTTTTCCATCATACTATATAGGTATGGGGATATAAAGTGATAAGGAAATGTTTTATTTTTTTAGCCGTTTGGAGCTTGAGGAATCCCAAAATCCCAAAATTCAAGTGGTGTCTGTCTGCATGGTGTCAGTTAGTTTGTATGTGTGTTAGAATCTCAGACTATTAGTCTGTATGTATGATATCACAATAACAAATGATCGCAAAAGGGACTGTCTAGTTTTAAAAGATCACATATGATACCTTCAGAATCATATTGAATTGTTACATTCTAATTTAAAAACCTTGCAAGTTATTCGAAATTTTGTATTTTCTTAACATGCTAAATTAGGGCAAAATTTCGCTTAAACGTGCATGAAAAGAAGTATTTTTAATGCGGAAATGACAAACAAATTTTAAATTCTGACTCTATATCCTGATTATGATACTAGCATGAACATTCTAACTATAAAATCTCAACCTTGAAAACTTACCAAGTTATTTGAAAATTACAAAATTCTTAACATGGCAGAATAGGACAAAATTTTGCGTAAACGTTAAACGCGTGATAAATTTTTATCGTAATAATGTTATATAACTTTCAAAAATATCAATTTTTACGCTAGCATTAGCATAATTGACTACCAATTTAGAAATTTAAAAAATTCGTAAGTTATTCAAATTTGACGACTTTCTTAACATGGCATAAAAGAGAAAAATATCTCTTAAACGTCCTTTGTGATACAGATCATTTATGATACAGATTTGAGAATATTTAACTTCGAATATTCTAATCTGAAAATTTCAAAAGCTATTACAGATTCAAGATTTTTCTAAAATAGTTGAAATGAGCACTGTTTCATATATATTTGCGTGATTAGGGCAATTGTATTGAAAATAATATGAAATAGCATGGAAATTTGACTTTAATAAAATTAATTAACAAATTGCGATAAAATAACATATCGAACTGGACGTTAGGTACCCTATCAGCATTTGTCTGTTACCATCTCAAGGGAATTTATTTCAATAATATGAATATAGTATGCCTTCTGCTAGAAATTTATCAGAACATACCTATGTTAAGAAAATAAGCAGTGTCCATTTATGCCAATTAGTTACCAAGTATTTCTATGTTTTAATGAGAGTTTATTTGTTTCAAACCTGTATAATCTATTGACAAAGTCTGAAAAAAAAAAAAAAAAGAACTTTCAGTCATCTTTAAAAACAAATTTATATATAAAGTAAACGCATTATAATTGCTGAATTGTGATGAACTTTCTATTTATGAAAGTGCTGTTTTGATTATGAAAAGGCAATAAGACAAATCTGGAGTTTTTTTTTTTTTTTTCACTCGCGTTCCAAAATGCTTAAAATCTAAAATATTTAATCAAATAAAGGAAATAGATATTTTCTGCCGTCTTATCGTAAAAATAAATTTAGTAAAATACGTATTTCTGTCGGTTATTGTAATGCAAATAAACATTTGCCAATACGGCGCAGATTCATTTATCATTGCTATTTTTACATATTATCATATTAACATTTACCATATTATTTTTCTACTACTATCATTTTAAGGAAAAATTATTATTAAAATTCGACTTACTGTGCTGAACTATGAACGTAACAAATTAACTTCTCTAACTCGACAAAAAAAAAAAAAAATAATAATAATTAAATAAAAAAATAAAAATAAAATAAAAAAATAAATAAATAAATAAATAATAATAATAATAATTAGAAGTTTGCTTTTGTTTGGCATCCTTTACTTTAAAATGAAAATTATGAGTTTAAAAATTAGTAATAACTAAATGAATTCCTGGTTCTACAATTCAGGGGAAAAAACGGAAATTTACTTTTCGAATAAGTTTTAATTTGTGAAAAAAGAACATTAAAATTACAAATTAATGCAGTTTCCTGATACAAATTCTATATTTTAAAATAAAGTTTTTCTGTAATATTTTGGTATCAATAGCTTCTACTAGGGTGCGTACTAATTTAGACACTCTAGCTTCTACTGCTCTAAAATTCTTCATCTGTAAAATGATAAGATTTATTGCATACAGAAATATTCTTGTGCGCGGAATACTAGTAACATTAACTACCCAGAATATTTGTTTGCAATTTGAATATTTTTCTATTTGCTTTGCATATTTCTATAATCAATAAATGTCTAACAGAATCGTCAACGATCTTTTTTTTTTTTTTTTTTTTTTTTTACGGAGACATATGCTTTGTTTTATATATCAAGTAGAATCATACATTTTTCTAACTGTTTTATTATTATTTCTATTATTTTATTACTAGTGATCTAATCGTTTGTAATTGAAATAAGTTTGAAAGAAAAATAAGTTGTTTGTTTAACAATGAATACTAATTTAAAGTCTACTTTTAATACTTAAAAGCATGTAAGGATACATTAATTAAAATTGTTCGGAATACTTTTCATAGACAGAATTAAACGAAATTTTCTGCTTTTTAAGCACACACACAGGTATATGAAAAAGAAAATTGCATGAATATTAAATTATGTTTTCTTACTTTATATTCCTTACTCCATTTCTTACTTCATATTCCTCATCAAAATATTTTCTCATTTAACTATAACTATACTAATGATTTTTACATACCATTTTGTTTAATAATCTTCGACTAAAAATTTTTTCCACAGATAGCAAATTAGGAAAGATATGCAGGCATTTCTAATTTATGCTCTTGTTTATATGTAATTAAAAAAAAATAATAATAATTCCTTAGAAAGATAATAAAAGATATGGGCTGTCGCCCTCCCCCACCCCTTCACATTTTTCTGTATAAATAGTGAGAGATAGTGTTTTGTATCATATGCATAAAATATCACTAAAATTTGAGGAAATTATGTTTTCTTTTATTTATTTATGTGGTCTATTGAATTTTTGTGGATCAGTGAAACTCGTTTCCTTTTCGGTTTATACTTTTGATATTTTATTTATTTTTCTAATTATGAACTGAAAAGCTTATTTCTTTGCTCCATACATATTTAGTCTTTAAAAATTAATTAAAAACAATAATAATAATAAATAAAGAATAAAAAATAAAATGAGAATTCTTTTAGATTTTTTTTTAATAACACAAACACATTTAGGACTAAATTCATTGAAAACTTCTTTCTAAACGAAATGTTATCATAATATATTGTGAGGAATTCGAGTGTTCCATCAATCTCAATTCCTCAATCTTAAAGATTAACTTAATTACTTAATTACTTAATTAGATAGTAACAAGAGCTCGAGACAAAGTTAAACAAATAAATAAGAGTTTATTTAACGTTCAATATCAAGGAGGGTGTTGGACTAACTCAATTTTAACTCAAATGACCTCAGATAATAACTTCAACAGAGCATAAAATAAAAGGTAATTTCTCTCACCAATACTGATCTTGTCGGTTGGATTCCCGAGGCGCGACAGATTCTTCTCTTACCTTATGCTACTACACTACGCCTCTCTATCATCACTTAACATTCGTATAAAACTATCACCACCAACATTTCTCTTTACTCCACCTCCTCTCACACTAATCCGCTACAATTCTCTACCACTACCAATTCACTATAATTCACTATAATTCACTATCCTTATCTACCAAAACAATCACCATCCTATACTACAATCTACAACTTCCTTTCTCTTCATTTCAAACAAAAACCTTTTAAAATAACTTCTCATTCATCTAACTCTCAGCACCTAATTCTTTCATTGCAGCACCATGTCGATTGTCGACATAAAACTTATCCGACCATGACTTTCGCCGAGTCACTAGCGACGAAGTGATTTGACAGTCCCAACTTTGGTGATGGTCTATAGTCTCGACCTCACAATATATCTGAATAACAATTGTATATAATATATAACTAAATAACTCATATAAAATAAAACTCTCAGATAATATTATTAATAATGTGTAGGGAATCCACATTTCTTCGATTCAATTTTTAAAACTTTAAATTTCAGCGTTAAAATTAAAATAGCTAGTTGCATGATCAATGATTAAAAAAAAAAGAAAAAAAAAATCAATAGAGTTATTTATTTCTAAAAAAGAAAATGAAAAAAAAATGTATATATTTATCATTTAATGAACAATTATTATAATTGATTACTTAATTAATTAATTACTTAATAATTAAATAATTAGTTTTAAATTACGAATCCAAAATCTTGAGGTATTTTTTTGAATTCTAAAGTCATAAGAATTTGAAAATCTTGTCATAGAAACCTCTAATGCTAAATTAAACATAATTATCATTTACGTTCATGAAAGATAAGTGAAATATTAATTAGAAACTAACACATAAAATAAATTTTATATTTTCTTAACATATATCTTTCATTTTAAACAATATCTTTTGAAGTTCTGCTTCTACCATTTTCATATTAGAATAAAAATAAGATTTGAAATATAAGTTATTATGTGTATTTGTGTTTGTGTGCATGTGTATATATTTGTATATAACTATTTAAAGAACGTAATTATATATACATTAATATATAGATATATATATATATATAATATTCGGACTTATTTTCGTTACATTCTCCTTAAGTGGTTTTCCAGTAAAAAATATGTCGTTAAAATTATATATTTTTAAAAAATTACTGAATGATATTTAAAAGAATCTTCAGTGGGCAATCCAGTTAAAAATGCAAAATATATATTTTACTTACATATACACACATGCACTTTATTTTATCTATGTTATATTAGCGTCTTTAAAGGAAAAGGATATTACTTAAATATAACTTTTTATGATATTAAAACAAGCTTTATGGACAAATAAATAAATAAATGAAAGAATGCTATCATTTGTTAATATATTTTACGACGTTTTCTAAGATATTTTTATACTTACTTTTAGTTTGATTACTTTTCATACTAAAGTGAAAAGTATTTATTAATCTTCAAATTTCCTTTTTAAGAACCTGTACTACGATTATTTTAAACGTTATTACTTATTAATTATTATTAACGATTATTTTAAAATTATTACTATTAAGTTCGCAATTTTTCCAAGAAGGATATTTACAATTATTATTATTATTATTATTATTTTATATATTTTTCTTTAAAAAGGCATCAAAAGAAAATTTTTAATATTGCTGAAACTGAAGGTGTTTTAAAAATCGCACTTTTAATGTAATGTATAACTTAACTGCTAAAAAGAATGTTTAACATTAAATGAAAAATGATTTTTTAAATAAGCCCCTCACCCCCCCCCCCCAAAAAAAAAAAAATAAATAAATAAAATAAAATAAAATAAAATAAATAAATAAATAAAAATAAATAAATAAATAAATAAATTTTTATTTTAAACTTAAAATTTTTTCTGTAAAATTTAGAGTAAAGTAAAATTCTTTTTTAATCACGCCACCAAAAATGTTTCATTTTTGATGTCTTATACACATTCATAAATTTAAATTAAAAACGATATATATATATATATAAATGAACTCACACCAATATTAAAGTAACAAAATTTTCTACTTCTTTAACAAGGATATTATAGGAAGAGAAATTTCTTAAACGAATACCGGTATGATTTCTGCGCCTGTGTTCCATCCCTGAGTTATAAGTTGACAAAACAATCCCTTCTTAATAAAATTTAATGTATGTGGGTAATTTAAAATATTTATAAACTTATCATAAATTTATAAACTACAGTCGTGAACCTCAAGGGGGATAAAAGATTCGTTCATGTTATCAGTAGTTCATGCAATCAGTAACTAATCTTCATTTTAACGGGGACTGTGGAAGCAGTTCATGTTAAAAAAAAAAAAAAAAAAAAAAAAAAAAAAAACCTTTTAACGTGAACTGTTAACGTAAACACGCTAACAGTGTTCACGTCAACAAGGTTCGACTGTATTTATAAACTAATTGATTAAACTAATCAATTAAAATATACAGGGTGTCCCAAAATTAGAGCGACAGGCATTAGGAGGAGATAGGGGATATCATAAGTATTCAGTATTGCATAGGAACCCATGTTCGCAAATACCATCTTAACACTTTAAGAATCGAGTATTTTGGAAAGAAAAAAAAACACACTTTTCATGCAAATGATTACATGAAAAGCTATACATAGTAATAATATTGCTTCTAATTAATGTACTTAAAGCACTGATTGCATTAATATTCATATTGCGTATGATTTTGTGAAATGATAGATTGTGCAAGATTTTAAAATTTATAAGGTAGGCAGAGTTACAAATAACCAAAATACTAGACTACACAAGAGCAGTCGATAACATTCATATACGGCGGTAAGTGTTAAAAAACATCAAAATGTATCTAAACCTTAAAGGGTTAATGTGACGTTTGCTGTCACAAGTTCCTTTGTATTCCTCATTCTTTTACCTGTTATTTACATAAACTTAAACTTGTAGTTCTACATTAGCACAGCGCACATCTGTTAAAAATTATCCCAAAATTCTAGGTTCATAAAGGGTTAAGATAGCGTTTGTGGATATAGGCTCCCATGCGATTCTGAATCCTTATGATATCTCCTATCTCCTCCGAATATCTGTCGCTCTAATTTTGGGACACCCTATACATTTTAAATGATTAGTTTAATCAATAAGTTTATAAATACAGCTGAACATTGTTAACGTGAACACTGTTATCGTGTTCACGTTAACAGTTCACTTTAACTTAGCTCTATTCCTTTTAAAATTTGTTGCTGTAATTTTTTTATACCCGGTGTATTAAATGGATAGTTTAAATCTACTTTAATGAAAAACTTAAAAATTTTTTTTTACTTACTATTATATATATATATATATATATATATATACTAAGAAAAATAATAAAGTTTTTTAAAATTTATTAAAATATATATATATATATATTATAAATACAAAAATCACACCAGAAGCTAAATTGTATTTAATGTATATAATACATTGCCTTTAAAAAAAAGAAAAAAAAACCTTCAAGTATTTGAAAATACTCTAAAAACAGAAAGGAAATTCCGTATATCCTTTCTTTACAAATGTTCTTTTTAGAAAATAATAAAAAATATATTTTTAGATCGTCTTTTGCAGCGTTTAGATGTGCCCTTCAGATAAATATATATTATACTTATGCTGCCTTACATCTTTATAAAAGAGATTCTTGAAATTCTTGAGCAGTTATTGAGATAAGAGGAAGATTTCTTTTCTTTAACACATTTTGTAAATCTTTATAAGAAACGGTAATGTTACAGGGATTGTCGAAATAATAGATTACAGTTGTTATAGAAATTGAAAGTTTTGTACATTCTTAAAAATATAAAAGATTCACACATATATAACTTTAGGTAAAATCTGATTATTATATGTTAAGCATATCTTAAAATGCAATACAATATAAAAAATATTTTCTCTTATTTAAATATATATATATATATATATATATATATATATATATTGATGGATAAATGTTTATGTGCATAAATATTCATATAAGCATTAAATACATTTTTTTATTACAATGATATTATTTAAAAATTATATATATTTTACCGTCAATCATCTAAACGATTTATTATTGATAATTATTTTATGATTATACAATGTGCATGCTTACCAAAAGACTTTATGCCTTAAGACGGAATAAAAGTAATATAAAGCAGCCGTAAATCATAAGGAAAAGCTTGTAAATTAAAAGAATGATTGCATTAGGAATATTTTTTGGGAAAAAATCTGTACAAATTTTAAATTTTAAATACGAAAAAAAGATTTATCTATAGTTAAACGAATCCGACAATTATATCCAATGAATTACATATGTACGACAAGTTTGAATCAGCTGTAATATTTAACTGCATTTTTAGAAATGAAAATAAACAAAATGAACTAATTTGAATTATATTTTAAATCATGTATATTTGGATGTGTACCCATACCCACACATATATATACACAATATTACTAGAATGCAAAGTGAGAAAAAGGTATGATTAAATGCCAGAATTATACTCGAGAATATAAGAAATGCCCAAGAAAAGTTTAATGAAAGATAGAAATAAAATTACAGTTCTCACATTATAATCAATCATAAATACCCGTATTCATTAATAAGAAACTGATTCAAAATAACAAATTGACAATACGTAAAAATTTCTAATAATACTAGATACTTTAATATACACACACATATATGTACATACAAACGTCACAGTCTCCCATATTTTAAATAGCAATATTATATAATGAAATTTACCTCAACTAATTGCCACCGCACTTTAGAATGTAGAAAATAGGGAAAATAAGTCAAAAATAAATAGAAAATAGCATGGGATGAAAACGAAAAAACTCACAATCACAAATGTGGGGGAAAAAAAGGCTAACACCGGAATAAATAAAAGGTCAAAATTGTCTAGAAGAGTAATCGAAGCTCGGAAAATGATTGGGCTCTGGGTCATGAAGCTATCGTCGAGGGTTTGATCCATCTCGCCTAATAAATAAAGAAAAAAATATAATGTTGAAAAAATAGTGGTATACAAACATATATACAAAATAAATAAATAAATAAATAAAAGAATATTGTCAAAAGTATTAGAAAGATAAAACAAAAAAGCGAAAAAACAAAGCAAAACAAAGAAAAGTGCATACCATATCCAAAAACCGTCTTCAGAGGAACCTATCACAGCAGGATAGACACTGTGAGTTCTTTCAAGTGCTGCTAGTAATAACTAAAATGCCTCATAGCCCCTACATATTACAGAATGTAAAAATTAAAAGGAAACATGCAACATACCAATATCTACAAATTTAAAACCAAATATATAACTTATAAAAAGAGTGCAAAATCAAACATAAACCTTCCAAATACTATTTTATATTGTATACATATATATGTAATAAGTATGTATGCATTCGTGTGTGTGTTCTGTTACATTTGTTTTAACAGTTATCGTTCAATCATCTACAGTGTTACCAGGTAACATCAAATGAAGGGATCAATGTTTTACTTGACTGACAGCTGACAATCTGCTGTAACCCGCATGAGATACTTTTGGAAAGATAAATGCACTGAAAATGAGAAAAATGTGGTTTCTCTCTATTGGGAAGAGAAAATAATTCAGTTGTTTATTTTATTATTGAGAAGGAAGCTGAATAAGCATAATAAAACTATTTTTATATTATTAGAATTATAGTACAGAAAAACATATTGTTTTTAATAAATTATTTCGCAAAATTTTAGATTTTATTATTATTATTATTATTATTATTATTATTATTATTATTATTATTACACTACTAATACACTACTAATTTTTACTGGTTTTAAGTGATGTTGTGAATAAAATAGAATTATTTTGCAGTTTTTATTTATTTATTTATTTATTTATTTCATTAAAGAACGAGGGTCCATAAGGGTGTTTTTCGGCCCTAACATTGAGGAAAATATCAGATTGATAACAGGTATGAAATTTTTGCATTTAATTATTTTAGAACATGTATATTTCAAGTTTTAATCAATATTATTTATATTATCCCAGTAATTGTTTCTTCTCCAGGGGTTCAATGATACACAATTTTGCATTTTTGCCCAAAATTCTTCGATTTTTTGAGACTTGACCTACATTTTTTTTTATAAGAGAGCAAATGAGAAACACTTTCTTTATGAAATGTATTATGAAGCACGCTATGAATTATACAGTATAAATAAATTATACATAAATATAAATGTGTTGCTCCACTGCGTTCATATAAAAAAGTTGATATTGTAAGAAAAACACAATATTGATTACACTGAAAACATTGCGTACACTACTACTTTTTACTGGTTTAAAGCGATGTTATGAATGAAATATAATCTATTCAATCAAATTCTACTTAAATTTCACTTTTTTTTTACAATAAATATTATTTTAAAAATATTTAAGTCTTTTTTTTTTTTTTTTTTTTTTTTTTAAATCTGCGCATTTTATATTTTGACCAGTTCCGATTCGAAAAATCGAATCTGCGTTAGTTGGTTTGTGTTTGCGTTGAGGCTGATTGACTACGATACGATCGTAGGCCTATGGATCAAGTACCCTCAGTCTTTCTACTGAGTCCTAACCCGTACTTACGCGAGTTTGGGAGAAAACCACTGAAAACTCCAAACGGCTAGGTCGTCGGGCGCTACCAGGGATCGAACCCGTATCTTTCCTTTGAATCTGCGACATTTGAAAGCCTGTAAATCAGCCTACGACGTTCCTTTTGAAATTTGTATGCTACAATATTTCTCAAGAATATGCACAATATTTGTCTTTCTACAATTAATATTCAATGGATACAAAATATTTGATTAGAACTAGTAAAATTATAATCTATATTCATTTGTAATGTAAACATAAATACAGAAAATCTTATTCTAAAATTATGTACTTTAAACAATAATGCCTAGAGGCGGAAATTATACTTAATATTACATCAGCAATGATTGTTGGGGCCTACGCATTCACATTTTTGTGCCACATTTCATAGTAGTTTTACTGAAATTTTGGATTTAATTCGCATCATTTTTTATTTATAGTGTCTAGCCATACATATAATAAAAAGGAACTTGAAATGCCTCAGGGCCTAAAAACCCTCTTATGGACCCTCATCCATTTCAAGATTTTCATAAACACTCTTTCATTTAAAATTCTCTGCATAAACTGCAGTTTATTTCCTATCCTTCTTGCAGTTTATTCCCTCCTTACGCATTTCAACTTCTAATACAGTTTAAATATAAGGTTTTATGTGCCCTTATATAGATTGCCATTTACATGGAAGTTACATTAGTTTAGTGCAAGGTTTTCTGTCTTCATCTTTATATTATAAATATATATGCATTGTCAGAGTTTCTACGCGTACCAATTTTCTCCGAAGATGAATTACCCCTAATTTTTAATAGATAGTTTTAGTAATAATTTTCTTGTAATCATCTATAGTTATTCTTTTGGAAAATAATATTAGAAAATGCTCCCGGTTATTATTATATAATATATATATATATATATAATAAATAAATAAAAAAGAAGAAAAAGAAAAAGAAATTAAATTTTTCAAATATAGATTATGATTTTACTCCTTCTAACGAAAGTTTTTGTATGAACTTGTACAAATACAAATATTGGGTGTATTTTTAAGAAATAATGTGTGATACATATTAAAAAGAAACGTTTCACACAGTTTGAAACATTTGTGTCTGTTATGAACCGTAAAACACATATTAACTTAACATAATTATTTTTGACAAATTATCAATGATCAAATTAATTCAGAAAAACTAGGCAAGAGGCTAAATGAATCTTCATAATCTACTAAGAATGATATATTAAAAAGAAAAAAAAAAAAAAAAAAGCTTCAGAAATGAAAATGATGCGATTTTCCGAACATTTTAAATGCCTGTTGCTACTCAATACCTAATTTACAAAACTAGAAGTTTAATAAAAATTTTAGAATACATGAGTGAAAATTATTGTAGCATTTTCTTTGGAAGTAAACTTAAACATAGTTTTTTGGAATTTATTTCTCCATAGCCATAAACAATATAAACCTTGATGATTTATCATGAGTTTGTGTTGTTACTGTTAGTTATGCCATTCGGAAAGTCCGAGCCCGGTAGCGGAACTACCCAAAGTCAAAGCGAGAGCGAAGCGCCTTCCGTTCTTAAGCAGCACCAGAAGAGTGGAAGCACGATTTCAAATACGATGGTAAATACTCAAGGTATGTACGACGAAATGTAAAATACATTACAGTTTATATGAGGCAACATGCAAGTATAGTTGAATAATGTTTTATAATATACATAAACGGCAAAAAATTTCTCTTTTTTTAAGGGGGGGGGGGGGGGGTTACCATTTTAAACACTATGTTTTCTGTTAGAAGATGGCGGATTTCAAAACTCTTGAATGCGCTGAAGAAGGGCACTGTTACATTGCTTCAATTACCTAAAAAAATAATGAGGAATTTTAATATACGCTTCATTATATTTCAGACTTACTATTCATTTTCAAATTTTATTGTTCTCATGAATACTCACTAAATACATTTTTATCTGCAACGTATTTATATACAGAGAGAGAGTTATAGATATTATCTTAATCAAAATAAAAATATCTCATTTTAAATAAATAAATAAATAAATTTAAATTAGAAAAAAATTTCGAGGGATTTTCTCCTTTACTCTAATTGCAATACATATTTATTTTTTAAAATGTAAATAATAAATGAACGGTTATATCGATATATTAATGTATACTTTGATCATTAATATTTTTTACAAATATTTCTTATATTGCTACAAGACCAACTGAAACAAAATTTGAAGTAATTTCATATTTATTCATTTTTATGTATTTTAGGATTATTTCAATCATTTTAAAAACAAATTTGAAATTTTAATGAAATAAATAAACATTCACGGCAATTTCATCCTGTTTTTGAATACTTATTAAAAGACAAAAAAATAAATTCATAATTAATCAGTGCATTACTTTGAAAAACAATGTCTACGATATTATGTAAAAATCAATAATAAAGAAGAAAATATTTTAAATATATATATTATTTTCCAGACTTACTAAATATCGAATTTTAACAGGAAAAATAAAAAAAAAATAATAATAAGTAATACTTTGCACTGTACTGCAACGACGAAACGTAATGTTTTTATTCTTTATTGATTTATGAAAAGAATTTTATAATCAATAATGAATTTCAATCGCAAAAACAAGCAAGCTAATTAAGGAAAACGTAAAAGTAAAACAATAATGAAATTAGAAATAAATTTCATAATTTTATCGAGAATTTATTGAAACATACTTGAGTACTATATGGAATAGAAGTACATAATTCAAAAGTGCATAAAATTTAAGGGAAAAAAAGTAATTTAAAAATTCTTAATATAAAAGTAAGAGGAAAAATTAATCCGATATATATAAATATATGAAATAAAATTGTCTAGACACAAAGTGATTATAATCTCAATGTTGCATTAGATATCTAAGAATAAAATGCTAGGATAGTGAAAGTAGTTTATAAAAATGTTAAAATATTACTACTAATAAAAAATTATAGTCTTTATTAAATATATATATATATATATATATATATATTGCTTTTTAATTATTAAATAAGTGAAAATTTCGCATGCGCAAGCTTTCATGGTAAATATTACACGCGAAATTATAATTCTTATATAATATTTTGTCTTTAAATGTTAGAATATTTATTTTTATGTTTATTTATGTTTATTTATTTTTTAGAACTATCGTTAATATTTGTTTTCGGCTGAATATCTAAACCATTTTTTCTTCTTTTTTCAGGATTATAAGCAACTTTATTAAATAATATAAAATTTCTGCCACTTTTTATTCTTTCAACGAATGCTTTCAAACAGCTTTATTATTTTTGAGAAGGAGTTTAGAAGGATTTTTAGAATGAATTTTTTTTTTTTTTTTTTTTTTTTTTTTTTTAACAATTGAAATGCACAAAAATCATTAGGAAAAGCATGAGGTAATTTTATGATTAATTCGTCAAATAGAAAATAAATAAATAAAATAAAATAAAATAAATAAATAAAGATTTATGCTTTTTCTCTTTTTTTAACCTGGCATTCAATTATGTATAACTATTTGAACATTTGATTGAGAAATTTTGTTTTTAATATATTGCTATTTAAAATAATAGCAAATTTTTATGCTATTAATATTTTCTTTATTTAGTGCCTACTTCTTTTTCTTTTCTTTTCTTTTTTTCGCCCTTAATTCTCCTTCTCTGCGTGTGTGTGAATTTTCTAATATTCTAGCCTATAGATTCCAAAATGTACTAAATTTTTTTTTTTAAATAAACCTAAGTTCCGTATATGCTATATTTCAGTAATGTACGATATTCCATTAAAGGGTATGTAAATATATTTCTCTAAATACAGGGTTAGTCAAAATGAATAGGACAATAAGAAAACTATTTTTAGACGAATGTATGTTTATTGTAACCAAACTACAGCTACGTATGGACAGATAAACTATCAAAGTTTTATTTGGCAACACACATGTACGTTAATGCCGCTAGGAGACGCTGTTTTCAAAATGGCGCAATCAGGCAAGGAGAAGGCGTTTTGTGTGATATTTGCTAAAACAATGTCAGTAATTACGGTCCAGCGACAATTTCGAGCCAAGTATGACAAGGAACCACCTCATCGACATTCCATTGCGAGGTGGGTAAAGCAATTTGAGGAGACGGGCTGCTTATGCAAGGGTAAAAGCACAGGACGACCACGTGTCTCCGAAGAAACTGTGAAATCCATTCGTGCATCCTTTCAACGAAGTCCCCAGAAGTCGACAAATCGTGCAGCTATGGAATTGGAAGTTCCATGAGAAAAAACTTTGATAGTTTATCTGTCCATACGTAGCTGTAGTTTGGTTAAAATAAACATACATTCGTCTAAAAATAGTTTTCTTATTGTCCTATTCTTTTTGACTAACCCTGTATAATAGAACAAACCAAAGATTTTGCCAAGCAATGTTATTGTTATTGTTATTATTATTATTTATTTATTATTTAATTGTACAACTTACGGCCCTTTGATTTTGTACCACGACTTTCATGATATCTGTTAGTTTTTAAAGTAAATTAAATAAAATATGTATATTGAAACCATTTCCTAGAAGACTAGATTAAGCAAATTAAAGACAATAAATTATATGTTTCATCTCATCGCATATCCTCTTTTATTTATTAAAAACTTTTTTTTTTTTTTAACTGAATTAACGATTTCTAAAAAAAAATAAAATTAAAAATAAATAAATAAATAAATAAATATCGATAAAATGTTGATATGCACTTATTACTATAATTGTTTTTAAAAAAATTGTGTCGATAACGTATTGAAATAAGGGATTTTAGTAATGAATAAACACAAACGTCGTGTAAAATTAAAATTATACCATTAAATACAATAAGATTTTTTTTCTTATATTCATGAACATTTTTACAATTTCAAACTCAAAATTTTGGATAAAAATTTTCTAGCAATAGATTACGAATGCTTTAAAAAATCATTTCTTATCTAGACAAAGCAATGAAACAAAAAATACACGATATAAAAGTCGCGTATTTGTTGTTTCTTTGAAAAAAAAAAAAAGTACATTAAAGAGATTTTTTTATTTATAATAAAACAAAGAATTTTTTGTCGATAGAAAAACCAAATAATATTTAAAAAAAAAAAAAAAAAAAAAAAACTTTTACACGCCGATGTTTCATAAATAGAACATGGAATTAAAAATCCATTTAAAAATTAAATATCATGAATACTGACTTGCAAAATTGTCAGATATAATAAAATGATGTATTGAATTTTTGAAGTAGAAATTACAGTTCAATGATAAAAGGGAAAGTGTACAGAAAATTATAGAAATAACCTATTTTATCATTTTCCCTTTTACCCCACAGTTTAAAAAAATTCTCATAATTTAGAAAAAAAAAAAGAAAATGCTTCTAAAAATTGGCTGGTATGTTTAAAATAGCTTAAATTATTAAAATAAAATAAAATAAGAATTAAATATAATAACATTAAATTAAGATTATTAAATATAATAATATTGAATTAATAATCTTAAATATAATAATCTTAAATTGTATTAAAAAAAAAAATACACATTTTAATTATAGAGTTCTGTAAGCATTAGAAGGCAAAATATGTAAAAAACTAATTTAAATTACACTCGGATCTGAATGTGGCGTGTAAAAGGTTAAAAAAATTTGTTTAGAGATCCAAACTTAGAAAATCTTAAGTTCTTTGATGACATAAAATGTTTAACTTATTATTATAATCATTATTATTTAAATAAAACCTGCTCCCTAAGCTAAAAGGCCATATATTTAAGGAGTGATAAAAAAAAAAAAAAAAAAAAAAAAAAAAAAAAAACAGAACTAGAAAAACTTCATTTTTGAATGAATATCCTTATAAAACGAAGCAACAAAAATCCTTCGGGATAACATGGTAAGGGAGAAAGGGATATATCTGACTTTATCACGTATTGTATTACGTTATATCAAAATGTTATTAAAGAAGCGTTTCAATATTTTTTAATATTTCGTAAAATATATGCACTGTTGTAGTATGTTTTAAAATCACAAAGATTCATTGAAATCAAACAACGGAATTTTTTTGGAAGGAATTTTCATATATTTTACATTGATTGTTGTAACTTAACACAGATTTTTGATCGGATTAATAGAAAAATAAAAAAGTTATATAATTATGCATTTTACAATCATAAAAATGAAGATATTGAAGAGTACACTTTCCTTAGCTTTATTATTATTATTATTATTATTATTATACTTACACTTATAAAGTTTTTTTTTTTTTTTTTTTTTTTTTTTTTAAGGAGGTATATCTTATTTAAAATGTGTAAACTAGTTCCATTTAATAATAAAATAAGTAACTTTGTGAAATTATCTTTAATTAAGGAATTAAATTCTTAAATATGTTTTTCTTTACCAATAGCGTTTCTTTTTTTTTTCCTTTAAACTATTTGATTTTTTAAACGGGTATCGATTTTCTGAAACAAACAATATTTTACCTAACATCATATTTAACTCCAACATTCATAATATGTATGTGCTAAAAATGTGACATAAAATGTGACATAAAATTGTCTTTTTTTTTCTTTTTAACCTTAACAACAAAAACAAACATTTTATTAACAGAACTTGTTAGCGTAATACACGAATGCGAAAATTTCTCTTTTTCCTCTAGTTTAAAAACTTACGAAAATTACGTTATCCCTATGATAAAAAAGTACACTTCAATAAATTTAATTATTCCTCTATGCAAACAATTCATCAAATTCTAATGTAGTTACTTCCTTATGAAAAAAGCTTTAACTTAATATAAAAATTTAAAATTTATACTGATCGGAAAATATAAAGAATTTAAACGTCAAAGAAACTGTGTCGTAAGCTGAAATATGCTGAACGGTATGTTCTTCTTTTAACCTGAATAATAATTGAATTAAATGATATTATGAAGCACTTTGCATCTTAATTTAATTTTCTCCGATTTTTTCAAGTTCTTTAGACAAGCATTGCATTTTTAGTTAGATATTTAAGAAAATAATAAACAAATAGTGCCATAAAAACGTGGAAAACTTTTTCGGATGTAAGACAGTAAAAGTATTTTATAATGAATGAGGATGTTTAAATATAAAATATTGAACATTTTTCTTTTTTGGTAAATGTATTTTATATATATGAATAGAAATTTTATTCCGATAGCAAAATAGGTCCATAAGGGAACATATTAATGCATACATTTTCACAATTTTCTGTGTTTTTTAAAGGAAAAGATGTTTTTAGGACAATATGCAGTCGATTTTAAGAACTTACCGCAGAATATTTGTACTTAAAAAAAAAAAAAAAAAACTAATTAAAAAAAAAAAAATGTATTATGAATGCATTAGAGGCAGAATTTAAGAGAGAAATTTTATTTTTCCACTGATGATGCATCTTTGTTATTTAAATTAAATGTTTATATAAATCATCTTTTTTTTTATTATAATTATGATATATATTTTTTTTTCTGTTTAAAAGGTTTCAACATTTTAGGAGAAATCAAGCGTTTATAAATATAAATAAAGCTGATTTAAATTTGATACAATTACATTGTATTAAACTTTATATTTATAATAAAAGTTGTTATTTTTAACATGTATTACGCATGATTCAGTGCTCGTGAATTCAAAAAAATTCTAGTAGAACACCTCAAAATTTTATGTAATGTGAAATTGCCTACAGTGTTCTGTCTCACACGTTTCTTTTTATAAAATCACTTAATTTTATTTAATTACTGAAGTTGTCTCAAATTTAAATTTCATTTTAGCAAAAAAAATAAAAAAATAAATAAAAAATAAATAAATAAATAAATAAATAAATAAAAAATATTCTCATGTTTTGTGTATTGAAAATACAGAACTAATATGTACTATTTATGTATATTATGTAAAGAAACAAATTATAAAATGATATTTATTTTCTTTTTGATTTTTTAGACGTTTTATTACATTTATTATTATAATAATTATTATTATTAATATTTTTATAAATTATAAACTGATATTTAGATTCTTTATTTTATTTACTTTTTCTTTTTTCTTTTTTTAGATTTTTTATTCATATAATAACAGATTTAACAAATTTATTTTAAACAAGGTGTTAAAAAAGTTATGTATATATATATATATATATATAGTGCTTCAACAGAAATAAATATCGATAATATTAACAAAAAAAAAAGTATATATTTTATTTAAAAAATAAAAATAAACCGGGTGGTTTTAAAATTATTTATTTATTTTTTACATGTTTTCATTTTTTTTAAAATTATATTACAGTTTGAAATCATATAATTCAATGATTATTAAATACATATTGCATAATATACATTGTACATTACTAAAGACAGCATATTTTCTTCTGTGAAACATAAAAGTAAAACGCTTTTAGACTTTTTCTCTGTTTCTTTATATTTTTAGTAATAAAACAATGTTTAAATACACATTGTCTTCTTCTTCTTCTTTTTTTTTTTTTTTTATATAAGTTTTTTTTAAAAATATATTTTACCGTTGTAACGATTCTTTTATTTTAACTAAAACTTCTTTATAGTAACTTATATTTGAATTTACAAAAAAAAAAAAAAAAATATATATATATATTTTTTCTAATGTTACTTAGAAATTGATAATGTTTGAATTCAGATAACGCATAAGTTCAATAAAGAATATCTAGACTATCTGTTCCTGAGACATTTTATTTTATGGCTTATATTAATGGTTTATACTAATTCCGTACTACGTTATGCAATTAAACTTTGCAGACTTTAAAAAAAATAAACGAGCAAACATAATTGCGTTATCTGTGTAGGTTATTTGATTGCATCTGCATTTTATATTACACTAAATTTATTCTTACATGAAAGCCAATGTTAGGCATCGTCAACAAAGCAGCGCATCTGGGAGAGCTTCATTACTTTAATGACAATGCTGCAGTTTCACTGGCTACTGTCAGAGTGAAGGTTGGGAGAAAAACGGAAATATTATTATTCTGTTATCTATAGTAATATTTCCGTACTAAAAGTATGTTTTAGACATTACTCAAGAGGTATTTTTATTCATGGAATAATAATAATAATAAAAAAAAAAAATGTAGAAATGTTATTATTATTTTCTGTTATTACTTTTTTTATTTTTTAAGTTTTAAATTTGTCTAATAAAAATTATTTCAAGATATATAAGGTCGATTTCGTTATTTGAATGGGTGAAATTTTCAAGGTCATATCGCATGTTGAATTTTAAAAGTCAATTATTTTAATAATGTGACTAACAAAAAAAGTGAAATAAAACATATAATTCAAACAAACGATTTTTAATTTCATTCACATGAAGATATAAAATTATTGAAGATGAAACAGGAGATATAAAATACGAATATGTTGCTTTATGTTATGGTATATAAATAATGTGTTTTTAAAAAAGCGTTAGATATCTCACACACTTATGAAGATTTTCTTAAAATATGTACAAACTTTATAAAGAAAAAAAATCACGTTTACGTTAAACAGCTCTTTATGTTACAAACCAAAGAATGTTTTTACTTTAAATTCATTACTCACTGTTTTATTTAACTCTCTCTTTATTAAAGACAAACCTTTAGATATACACACGGAACATTTTATTTCATAACAATTAAGTCGTTAGCGCATCTCCTAAAGAAAACTCGTATCATCACCATTTTTTAAGTTTCCGATTATACTATAGGCATTGGAACAGGTAATCTTGAAAACTTTCGTCATAGGTTTTTATGTTTTTACACGTTTTTAGGTGTGACGAATCAGAGAATAACAAAACTGATATGATGCCCATGTACTGGTTGTCAGTTTGTTAGTCTATTAGTTTGTTTGTGTGTCTCTGTATACGATATCTCAAGTACAGAAAGATCGCAGAGAAGTTTGACTTTCAACATTCTAATTTAAAAGAATTTGTAAGTTATTTGAAATTTACAATTTTCTTAACATGGGAGAATAGAGCAAATTTTCTCTTAAACGTACAAAAAGAAATTTTGTAACTGTAAAGATGTCAGACCAGCTTTAATGAATCAGTTATGATGGTAACATAAACATAATTAACTATGAAAATTCAACTTTGAAAACTTTGTATGTTATTGAAATTTCCGTATTTCTTAGCATGGCAGAATAAAGCGAAATTTCTGATAAACGACCATTTTGAGGGATATATTCATCGAAAAGATGTTGGACCATTTTTAAATTATCATTTATGATACTGGCTTGAACATCATTGATTACAAATATTTTAATTTGAAAATTTTTAATTTATTCGAAATTTAAGATTTTTCTCAATATTGCATTATTTCATATAATTTTATATTATGGTGATCGTTATATTGGAAATAGCATATAATTTCATGAAAAACTAAACTACAAAACAGACACCAATAAAATAATTAAAAAGTTCGGGTAAGTTAAATGTATCAAACTGAAGTGTATGTAGATATTTAGGTTCAACATTTTAGCCTATCACCTTGCCAATCAATATATATATATATATATATATATATATATTAAACATACTAAAGCATGTCTTGTACTAGAAATTTATGAGAACATAGATATGATGGGGAACTGAGCATAGTCCACTTATGGCAACTAGTTACATCATAACTGTAAGTATAGAATATTAGTCGTGAACAATATTTATTAATGTTTTGGTGAAAATTTTTCAATAATAGCATTCTTTTTTTCAGTTGAAATAATATATTACTATACTGATTTTGTGAAGGGATGCTTTGATTAAGGTGGCTTGCACCTGAATCTCATCTTATTTTATGGAGATTTCTTTTCTTTTCTTTTCTTTTCTTTTTTTTTTTTTTTAATTATATATTACTTTATGTATTTTTTTTGCCGTTTTCACATTTAGAAAATTCACGACTAGAAAACTTTTTTTCGTTTTTCAAAACTTAACTTTTTGAATTTTAAAAATTTCAGTTTAAGTAAGCTATAAAATGCAAAAAAATAATTGCGATTGTTGCACTCTATCCCTAACGACACACGTATCTAACGTATCTATAGTATTGGCGAAGAATGTTCATCGGATGTACTTTCTTCCACAGGATATCTTGAGGTTGCTCTGTGAAGATGTGTTGTTAGTGTAACTACAAAATTAAACATACCAAAAAAAAAAAAAAAAAAAAAAAAGTAATTTTTGAAAATCGATAAACAATTTAACGACGGTGAATTTTTAATTGTGAAAACCGAATTAAAAAAAAAAAAAAAAAAAGAATATGTTATGAAATGAGTAATTTTCAAACTAAATTTCCTCATACAGTAACAGGAGGTTAGGCTGCCGGCCACGTTAAGTGAAACATTCCCTTTAAACGTATGGAGAGACAGAAAAAAATGTGCTACTAGGGTAACTACAAAATTAAACATTAAACAAAAAAAAGGAATTTTTGAAAATCGATAAAAAATTTAATGGCCGTGAATTCTCTGAATGTGAAAACGGAATTTCAAAAAATATATTAGGCAATCAGTAGTTTTCAAAATAAATGTCCCCATACAGTAACATGAAGTTAGGCTGCCGACCACGTTAAGTGAATAATTCCCAAAACTTTATGGGGAGACAGAAAAAATGTGCTGTTAGGGTAACTATAAAATTAAACATTAAAAAAAGTGATTTTTAAAAATCGATAAGCAATTTAATGGCCGTGAATTCTCTAAATGTGAAAACGGAATTTCAAAAAGTATATTAGGCAATCAGTAGTTTTCAAAATAAATTTCCCCGTACGGTAACATGAGGTTAGGCTGCCGTTCACGTTAAGGGAAATATCCCCTTAACTTTATGGGGATGCAGAAAAAAATGTGCGGTTAGGTAAATACAAAATTAAACATTAAAAAAGTAATTTTTGAAAATCGATAAACAGTTTAATGGCCGTGAATTCTCTAAATGGGAAAACGGAATTTCAACAAATGTATTAGGTAATGAGTAGTTTTAAAATTAATTTTCCCATTCAGTAACAATAGGTTAGATGGCCGACCATGTAAAGTAAAATCTTAACATTATGGGGATAAAAAAAATATTCTGCAACTAATTAAGAAAGCCATTAATCAGTTTAATGCATGAGCGCTTGCAAATTTCGAATATGCACAGAATAATTAACTGTTATGAAACTATTTTATAACTCTTTAATAAAGATATATTTACAATTTATGTATTTTTAAATGTTTAATTGCATATTAGGGAGTGCACAGTAAAGTTATATATATATATATATGTCGAGCTTTTATTTTACTTCAATTTAGGTTTTGGCAACATCCTTTTCTCCGGTTGATGTTAAATGTTATACATGTGGTTGCTCTGCTTCATTCATGTTATCACTTTCGTTTCCATTAAGTTTATATTTAATCTTTATTTAATATTTGTTTTAATTTAATATTTCACTTTATTTCTAATTCTTTATGGTTCTTGCTGCAACGATCGGGGTGTGAAATGATATAAATTGCTATGATTAGCAATATCGTTTTACGAAATCGTTGCAGCTTTTAAAGCTTTATGAAGTATGCACCCCTTGATAAGTAAGCTTCTATGTTTAAGCATTTTCATTCAGTTATTTCTGTGATTTATTATTTGTTTTCCCTCTCATAAGTTTAATGGTCCTTTTTTATTATCATTCAAGTCGGCGTAAGTATTTTAAGTTACTATCGTAACTCATTGGTTCTTAATCTAAATCGCAACTTTTTGTGTTTCTTTCCTCTATGTTAAATTCAGTTCTATATTTTAGTGAGCTGTTACTGTCTTAGTTCTACTAATAGCTAAATTTTAAGATTAAATTTTATTACGATATCTATTATATATATATATATTTTTTTTTTTTTTTTTTTTAGAAAATAAACAAAATGCATTAATTTTGGAAAACACAAAAGCTTAAAATATATTGCATAGATCTAAAATTTTAAATCACACTTCTTAGTGGAAGGTTTAAAGCTCTGAATTTGCGTTCCCTGGTAGCTGATTCCCGATTCAAGCATGCATTTTCATAATGGTTTGAAATCTGTTTTAAGTCGTATTTTCCTATGTAGTGAGCGTTATTATATAGAAAGTGACCGTAATATTACAACCAAAACCATACTGTGCAAAAATGTCTCAGAAAATTTAATTTAATTATTATTGTTATTATTTTTAATGTATTAAAAATTCGTTTCGTTACACTATATTTAACCAATACACTTATTTATTGCTTTCTAAACTGGCAAAAATTTGATGTTTTTATTTGCAAATAAAAAGAAAAATAAATAGGTAACGTAAAATCAGAAAATGAAAAGAAACGTAAATAAATTCATTTATAATACCTTAAAAACTATTTACAGATAAATTCACATTTTTGATGCTTTATTTCCTGCACTGAAATTTCGTTTGACAACTATTCAAATTAATTATTTTTGTGATATTTCGTTTTCTAAATCCGCATATAAATATCAGAAGAAAAAAAAAAAGCACTTGCTTTCAAATACTTTTATATTTTTCCGATAGTATAAAGTTTTTAGGAATTTTATATTCTGTGTAAGAAAGTTTGAGTAAAAAAAAAAAAAAAATAACTTATTTTATTAAATTAAGCAATAGAATAGCTTAATAAGGATATGTACAAAACCTATGGTATTAAATTTCAAATTTATAATATTTTATGTAAATACCAAATAATATTTAAATTCTAGAAAATATTTTTAGAAAGAAGGTTTACCTCTAGGCGCACTGTATCTATAAAAATTCAATTTTCTCCCTGTATATATATATATATATATATATATATATATATATATATATATATATATATATACATTATTTTAATGAACTTGCAATAGAGAAAAAAAAGAATATTATATCTTAAAATATTTCCATAAACTTCAATGAAAATACATATATCTTAGATAAGCTAATTTAAGTTATTATATATATTCCCTTTCTTTCTCCAAACAAAATCAAAAAATATAGAACTTTATGTAATTCAAAAAGTGTTTTTCAGATTTAACTTCCAATACCATCGTAAGATCAACAAGAAATAAAGACGAATTATTCTACACTTGTAATTTTTCATTAACTCCGCTTTTTTTCTTACTTGCGCAAAGGCTAAAACTTGAACTTATTCTCCTGTGTAAGACAATGTTAAGGCCTGTCAACCTGGCAGCGGTGAATCGGAAATAGCATAGGCGCACTCATTAGCTAAATGAAGGTATGTCACGACTTCTTTTTGAATGCAAAGTCTTGTACTTTATCTGCTCAGGTGCTGAACAGTTAGTGAAATTAGATTACGATGATAAATTAACTAGGAATATAATTTAATCTTTCTCGTTCAAAAAATAAATTCTTTGCAAAGTTTATGTTATCTGAAAAATTACATATTCTAAGTATTACTCTTACCTGATTAATTATTTTATATTATTTTATTGAAAATTATTATTTTAACATTTTGTGAAAAAAAAAGTTTTGAAATTACCTTATAGTTTTTATTTATAATACACAAATTTGGGACAAACCAATTTAAATATTAAAACGTGTAAGATTTAGTTTGTCTTTGCAATTGCAATTAAACAACAAAAATAAATAAATAAATAAATAAATAAAAATGAATGAATGAATGAATGAATGAATAAAATAAAATAAAATAAAACTTTACATTTAACTTACAGTATTTTAATAACAACAATAGAAAATAATGGCAAAATTTTAAAGTGTACATTTTAATTAACAAGTTTTTTTTCTTTAGCTGTTTAAAGACTAAAACTTGAATTTGCTATTCTGCTTAAGACAACGTTAAGTCATGTCAACTATGACAGTGGTGTGTCGGAAAAAAAAACATAGGTCTACACATTAGCTTAATGAATGATTGTCACGACTTCTTTTTAAATGAATAGTCTTGTATTACGTCTTCTCAGGTGCTGAGAAGTTAGTGAAATTAGATTACAATGATAAATGAACTCGGACTATAATCTAGTCTTATTCTTTTTTTTTTTTTTTTTTTTTTTTTTTTCACAGATTATATGTTATTTGAAAAATTACATTATCTAAATATTGCGTTTACTCAAAAAAAAAAAAAAAATGATAAACTAAAACTATTACATTATTATATTATTAAAAACAAGAATATTATAACTTAAAAAATATCCCGTAGTTTAATTGAAATATACAAAACATAGATCATTTCATTTAAGTATTAAATTTTATGTTTTTTAATTTTGCTTTATGATTGCTTAAATTTAAGATGAATTTTGAAAAAAAAATATTATATACCTTCGAAAATAAAATTTTAGATTTAATCTATAATATTTTAAGGGGACTTGGCACCTTTGGCGGGCACCACCTATTTAAAGATTTGCAATCTATAGATTGGATTTTCTCAGTCAATTTTTTTTTTTTTTTTTTTTTTTTTTTTTATGAATTCATCATCTTCAAAATGTTAAAAGTTCTAACGAGATTTATTTATTTATTTTTTATTTATTTTTTATGTTTAATATAACTTAATTAAAAGAATTCGGAAATGATTTTGCAATACCTTTAAAATAAAAAATCTTAAAAAAAAAAATAATAATAATGTAACAACAAGCATGTTTTTATTCAAAATTTTTGCTTAGATATGCACATTGTTTTTTTCCTCGAAAATTAATAAATGTATTTCAAACTCAACCCTGATTCTTTTAATTAAGTTTCCTTAAACATTCGAATATACATATATGGAGTCTTTTCTTAAATATCTCTACAACCTTTAGCATTTTGAAGATCATAAATTCATTAAAAAAAAAAAAAAAAAAAGCAAACTTAGAAAAGCAATTTAAAGATTTCAAGTCTGTAAAAAATGTATCAAAACCATAAGAATTGATACCTAAATATATATTTCATTGAAAAAATCTAATATAGTTTACTTTATAAATGTTAAATGGAAATACAAGCTTTTATATGAAACCAACTTCAGTGGTGCCGTCGAAGGTGTCAACTCCTCTTAATAAAATCAATCGAAAATAAAGTCGAATTATTTTTAACGTGTAATTTAACATGTATTCATTAATATTGTGTTTTTGAATTTTTTATTCAGCTTAAGATGTGTTACGTTTTGTCAACTATGAGAGTGATATGACGGAAATAGCGCAGTTATACTAATTAGTTTAATGGAGGAATACTACTCCTTCATTTCGAATATAATGTCCTGTATTCCATCTGCTCAAATACTGAAAATTTTGAAAATTAGATTACTATGTTAAATTACTCGTAATATACATTAATATTTCGCACTGAAAAAATAAGCGCCTGAAATCTTTATGTTATACAAAAGAAAAAATAAACAGAAAACAAAATGCTGACGAGATTTAAACTCACTTAAGGTTATGCTCATGAAATATTCCGCTTTCTTATAAACTGAAATCAGTGTTTAACACATTGAGTGCCCCGCAAATTCTTAAAATCCATTAAAATTCCCTAATGATTCCTCCTGTAATAAATAAAAATTAAGCAAATTTTTAATAAATTTTCTATCATTAAATGTAATATTTTTAGTTTTATATCATATTTTATATCCGCCATCGATGTCTGACGCTGCTTTATATCATATTTGACACTGTCAGCCACCGATGACTGACAGGGCGCTCAACGTTTTAATTTTTTTTATTGGTACTGCTTTTTATTTCGGGGGTAAAACTTTCATTGAAATGTTTGAAGTATAACATGTTCTGCACACTCCTAAAGTTTCAAGATGATTCCTTCAGTACTTAGAGATATATGACAAAATGTCTAGAATCTAGAAAGGCTGACATAGCGCTCAACGTGTTAATAAGTTTTTACCTCCCCCCCCCCCCTCCACGCACACACACACACACAAAAAAAAAAAAAAAAAAAAAAAACTATTGAATATAGAATATTTGTGATTATATAAATATAAAATAGATAATATAAATACGAAGATGAGTTGTTTAACATATGTAATTTTCATTGAAACTGTTTTATTTTATCCTTTAATTATATAAATGCAGAAACTTCAATATATTCTCCTGAGCTAAGCCTGCCTGTCAATGAAATAGCAGAGTATCGGAAATTGTAGTGGAGTACTCATTAGCTTAATAAGAATATGTCATTTTTGAATACACAGTTCACTAATCTACATACTTAAAGGTTAAACAGCGAAATTACATTAAGATAAGAAATTAATTTAAATAGCATTCAATCCTAACATATTTTTTATGGCTAACTTTCTTAAATAAAACCTGTAATTGTTTTAAAAATAGAATGTCAGCAAAATTATGATATTGGTATCTTAAATTAAATTAATACACAAACTCGCAAATAGGATAGTTATAAATAAACCTTCATTTAAACAGCATTCTGTAGCTAAAACGAGCGACCAAATTTTCACAGAATTTGGAATTTCCTCCGGTCATGAGATGCGCTCAAGAAACTGAAAATAGATTTAAAATGACCACCAAGTGGCGCCTTGTGTGGAAAATAGCAACTTCAAAAAACTGACTGACTCACACAAGATCAAAATCCACTTATTAAATGCAGAGATAGTTTATGCATTAACTCATGATTTATTTATTTATTTTTATTTTATTTTATTTATTTATTTTTTATTTTATTTATTTATTTATTTGTTTTTTGTTAGTAGGCATTTTTTTTTTTTTTTTCCGGAGTTGGAGGAATTGCAGAGTTGCAGAATATCAAATACGTATCCTCATTCAATCCGCTTGTTTTATTTTATAAAGCTTAATTGTAATCACTCTATTTCTATATAAAGTGATAAAAATGACTAGTTTGTTTTCCTTTATTCTTTATTAGGAACTGTATTAGGAATATCAATATTATTATTATCATCATCATCATCATCATTTGTATTTTTATTACCATTGTTTTAGTTAAGTAGGAAATTTAAACAAAACAAATTCATCTATCTAATTAATTATATTTCATCCCATTAAATGCACATAAACGGAGAAAAAGTAAGAATTTATTATATGAAAACATAATGCGAAATACTTTTCTTTAAATTATAAAGAGAATAAAATTTTTAAAATAATACATTTGATGTTTATGTTCCACAAAAAAATGCCCCCATCTAATTCATTTTCTAATCCTCGAAAAATAACTTTTATTAAATGTCAATTAATTAAAAATATCAATTCAATCTACTTTTTTAAACGTTTAATCTTAATTACAATGAGATTATACATATTTTTTAATGTATATTTATTAAATTATTATTATATATATATCTATGTATCTATTGTTTTATTTTCACGCCTGAATCACTATTTATTTTAAACATAAAATAAATTATAAATCGATAGTAGTATAAATATATATTTTTAATAAATTTTAAGTTTTATTGTTCCATTTTTTACTTATATTCTGACGAATTTCATTAAAGAATACACGGTTAAAAACTCTTCTATAAACGGGAATTGAAGATTGGCTATTATATATTATTTCACTTTCTCGAGTGTAGAATATATTTAACAGACTTGTCTCGGATGGAAGAAAAATTTCCTTCCTTTCTAAAGGGAAAGTGAAACATCAGAATACAAAACGTTAGGATACGATACGTGATTATATCAAGATCAATTCATCTTTTGTAAGTTTTCTATGAAGGGTGAGCAACGAAGAAATAAATTATAAACGCTTTTACGTTGGATCAATTTTCTTAAGTTAGCCGTAATATTCGTCTGAGATTTTTACTTTTATTGCCCGACTACCGTAGGTAATAGAAGTATTGTATTCGGTCGAAAATTTCGATATCAGATTTCACTGATTGACATGCTTTAAAATCTCCTGAGTTCGAAAATGTGGTTTTCAACAATTGTTCAGTATGTACATGTGTGTACATGTGTGTGGAATTTTTTCACAAAAATATCTCCAATAAAGATAGAGTGAAGAAACTTCAGAAATAAAACAGGTCTGTGTCCAAAACAATTATCACTTTTTGGTGAAAATTGGAAAACAGGATGTATGGCAGTGAAAACTGGAAATACGACTGTTTGTCCGTATCTCAAAATCAGCCCTAACGATTTATTTCAATTTTACTACACATTTTTAGATGTATTTTTGTGTGTATTATTTAGTTAGTTCGGGAAAACTAATATACTCCTGTATAAACAGTTCAGTTTGATGAATAAATACAAAACTTTGAATAAACACCATAAAATACAAGGACTCACAACTATTACTTCGGGTCGAAAGAAAACACGACCCTCCATCAGGCGAATAAAGTAGGCACGAGTGCTACAAACAAACCGGCGCTTTGCTAAATATTTACCTGGTGAAGGGTCGTGTCTTCTTTCGGCCTGAAACAATTGTTGCAAGTTCTTGTATTTTATGGTATTTAATCAAAGTTTTGTGCTCATTCATTTAATCTCCAGCTCTGTGGGGCTTTCTCATATTAGTTCAATTTAATGTCTCGCATGTGCTTTCCTGTAAGAACGGCTTTATGGATTTTCTACAAATTCGCGATATTAGCTCCCTTTTAGGTATAATTTCGTATGTAAGTGTTAGTTTCCGGTGAAGAGATAATTTTGCTTAGTTAAGTTGAAATAGGCAATGAAACCAGAAGTCGGTGTCTCAAAAACGGCTCTAACGGTTTTTAAAAAGTTTGCTATATAAACCCCTTTTTAGGTATCCATTAGCAGCATTGTTTGGTTATTACAGGAAACTTGATAGTCATAATTGATAGCCATAGGTCACAAAATGTGTGTTTCATTAAACAGCTGTAATTTTTATTTATTTATTTATTTATTATTATTATTATTATTATTTTTTTTTTATTAAACTAGCTATCGAAACTATCTTTTATTTGTCTTCACAAAATTTTTGTCAGTTTGGACTTTCAGGAATATTGTTATTTGTCTAATTTGTATTTTCTGACGACACGGTTCCCAGCAAGATTACATAATATGTGTAGCAGTGGGAATTGGAAATCGTGTGGTTATTACGCTTAAGGCCTTCTTCTTATTACTTTTGTATAACCTGAAATACGTTTTACGAGTTTAGCATTTGACAAAAAAATCCATGAGACTTAATAAACAGAAAATTTAAGTATTCTGCATTGGGTTCTGCAAAGAAAAGAGCTATCTTATGACAATCTTTTTATTAATACACATATATATGTAAGTATTTTCGAGATATGTCGAAATTTTTGTATTATCAATTTATGAAAAGTAAGTTTTAATTTGTCATAAATTCAAAAACAATTTAAAATGTGCATTGAATTTATATATTGCATTCATTAAAAAATGCCATTATATTCTTATTCGTAAATTCTACAAATGGTCACACGTCGCATAACTTGTATATGGAATCGCATAACTGATTAAAATTCAGGTAGGCGATAATTTGACAACAAAAGAGTTTTGCAAACTAAATCAATATGAACTACCTACAAAATTATATTTATAACATTTTCATATATAAATATACGAGTTTTTATTCATACGTTTGATATTTTGAACTCGCAGTATAACATTTGAAGCTTGAAAATGTACTACCTTCTTTACGAAACGAATTTAAGGCATTTTTTTTTTTTAATACAACCTCTTTACGTCGAACCTATCCCCGTTTGCTAAGATATCGAAAATATTGCAGCGTTTTTAGCTGCATCAAATACTTAATGCCCCTGAGAGATGAATCTGTTAGGTTTCCAACGATTGCATTTCAAGAAAAGAAGAAATTTCTGAATTTTTTCTAAAGTCTCTTAAAACATTCTTTCTACGGACGTATACGAGATGCCTAGTCATAAAAATAATACTTAATTTAATAGAGGATATAAATTAGATATTAGCAGTGGATATTATTCAGATTATTTTATTGATTATTTAAATACGAGTTTTTGTTCATCTGAAATTCCTCCAATATAGTTTGCGCATGCTTTAAAATTTATATATAAACTAAATTTTAATTGCTGTTCAAATATAACATAAAAACAAGTGACTACAAGAATGCAAATAACAGTCTTCTTTTAAACGAGTATTTTCTATTCTGACAGGTGAATTTAAATCGATAAGGTCCAGTAACTATTATTCCTATTTTCGCTGACAAATTTCTCTTAAAAGTAAAATTTATGCGTACATTTTTATTTTTAAATGCCAGTTTAATAACAATTTAATCTACAAACATTTAATCTACAATTTAATCTACAACATAATCTACAAACAAGGTATACAAATTCATTCTGCACCATGTGGTGATAAACATAAAATAAAAAGTAACATTATCAATACGATATGTACTATATATTATTTTACTTTACCAATTCATTTATTAGGACTGAGGGCCTATTAGTCTCAATCTGGGATTTTTGCGTTGTCGATTTCGATAGTTGGACATTTGTCGAAATCTAAAATTTATCGAAAATATAATTGAATAATTTGAAAGCAATGTTATAATTTGAAAAAAGAAAAAAGAAAAAAAAAAAAAAAACTAATAGTCCTCCGTCCTAAACTAAATTCTGCTTTTGACAGAATTTTATCAAAAATTTTTTTTTTTATTATTATTATTATTATTGAAAGAAAAAGAAAAGAAAATTAATAATAATCAGTATCGTTACAAGCGATATCGAAAAAGTTTTTTTTAATAATTTTGAATTTGGAAATAAAAAGTGCGCGTGAAATAATATGAAATAAAAATAAGTAAAAAAATGAATTTAATGGTTTAATGTTTTTGTTTTCCTGGGGCTGCTCATGCATATAAAAAATGCGTATTAAAGCGAGTCGAAGAAGGAAGCGAAATAAGTATTGAGTTATATTACGATAAATACGATATATAATATGATACGATATATTAGACCTATCGTCCAGGGTTAGTAGGCATTTTCGTTGAAAGAAATCGGTGCAACTTGCACATTAGTCCCGTGAGGTACAACTTTCACATTTGTCCCTTGAGGTACAACTTTCACTTACAACTTGCACATTAGTCCCCTTTAAATATAGTGCTTTTTTTTTTTTTTTTTTTTTTTTTAAGCTTTAGTTCCTTTTATTTTATTGTTATTACTTCGAGTTTTTCTTTTCTTTTAAATTCTTCAAGTGGACGTAAGGAGAATAGCTCATACATGAATTTGCATAACTGATCAAAATTCAGATAAAGAGTAATTTAATACGCGTTTCCTGTATTGTAGTCAGCCTAAGCTGTAAAACGGGAATTATTAAATACATTTTTTTTTTTTTTTCAAAATTTTAGCATAGATTTATATTTCAATTGGAATCATAGAGAAAATAAAATTGTTACACTCAAATATATGTATATTGATAACATGGTCCAACACAGACGCAACTAAATATATGGGTTACATTATTATTGTAGATAAAAACAGGATTATTTTAGTATGAAATAAAATGTATAATACATATAAAAAATAAAAATATTATATTTGTAACGTTGATTATTCTAATAAATTTTCAATATTTTTTTTATTATTATATTTAAGGTATTACACTACCTATACTATTGAGTTCTTACTTCTTACCTTAAGGCCTTTATAGAGCATCACAGTCTTAAATTTAAAATTAATTAACAAGAAACATGACAATATTTTATCAAATAATTATATAACATAAATAATTAACAAAAATCATTGCGGCATATTCACACGTATACAAGCATTTCATTTATCTTATATTGGCAATAACAAAAGTATACAGTTTTTTCTTTTTCTTTTTTTTTAAATTTATATTTATTATTTGTGAGTAATTCCATGCAAATGTAGCTTCAGTCATACATAGATATATTTTCACTTCCATCAATATTTTCTAATAATAATCAGTGTTGCTAGTACTGGAGTATTTTTTATTCAAAAGTCACAAATAATTTTGAGAAGTGATAGTTTTCAATGCATAATAATCTATGAATCTTCGAATTGATTGGGCAAACGTTACAATTAAAAATTGTTAATGATTATTGAATAAATAAAGTGGTGTGTCACTCACACGACTTACTTTTACCCTAAAATTTAATACTATAAATACAGGGTGGAGATTAAGAGGTAAGATAACGAGTACTGTTATGTAAACCTATGTTAAACAAATCAATTTAGGCTTCGAAAGAGTTTTATATGATAATTAGTTCTATGCGAGGGGGGCTACCACCCCCCTCAACCCCCCATTTAATTAATGCACCTACATTTATATAGAATTTAATTCTGTTGTTAAAATTAAATGTTTACTTAAAATTATACTGACAATTTTCACACGCAACATTCCTTGAAACGTATCAGTCTCTTAAACTTTTCCAGCAACAAACGTATATTAACTTCAAAATACAGCATTTGGATCTCCTAAATTTATTAGTTTTTAAGGCACTCTAAGAGAAAGATCTGAGACAAAGATCAAACTGAGACAAAGATCAAACTCTGAGACAAAGATTAAACGTTAAAAAACTTGACTACGGTAATCAGAAAGCCTCAAAACGTGTAAATATACCAAAAACAAGCGATGAATATTTAACTTAAAACATACATTATTTACCATATCTGTATGAGGAATTTATTTCAATTCCCGAACAGCTTTCCTGGAAATGGTGAAATATTATTAGTAAAACACATCCACTAACAACAAAAAAGAATGTGATCGTTTAAATATTTGCAGCCCTTTATATCTTTCGAAGATTATATACAGACCACATGGTGCATCTAAATACAGTTCTATAGTAATCATACATGGCCCAGCCTGAAATATACTTCCATCAGTTTGCAACTATTGTCGCACTTTTATCTAGTCCTTTTGTGTAACCCTGTAAACAGTCTATGATTTCCCTACCCTATTCTACATGAGAAACGTTTTTATGCATATAAAAAAATATATATTCGTTTCATTTGGTTTAGGGCAGTTTATAGATGTTAAACTCTACTTACCTGCAATTTCCCCCGATAGACATAATGTATTTGAATACTTTTGAGTGTCCCTGTACACGAACCATCTGCTTCCTCTCAACGAAAAGCTTAGTTAAGCATCCCTATATGATACACATTTAAAATACTCAGTTTGGCATTTCTGCTACTATTTGTTCTTCAGATATACTGATAACACACACAGAGACCATTCGCTAAAAACATTATTTTCGTATTCAGGGGGCGTCAGAACATGTAAATATAACAAAAACTCACTTTCGAAAATTTGACCCTAGAACAATACTTTCTCTACCTTATGGGTAAGAGAAAGTAAAAATCCGCCAGATCTGGCAACACGGATAATAATGTAACCATGAAAAACTACTATAAATGTACGATAAAGTTTTCTTCCTGGTAAACGTTATAGGAAATATTATCCATCTGTGTGACTGACGCAACCTCCTGCCATTGAATTAACCTCTTTTCCTATCATTTGTTGTATTTGCAATAAATGTAGAGTAATGTGCAGATGTTCACCATATTTACCAATGAAACCTGTCGAAAAAGTCGAAAAATTCCTGTGTTCTGTGACTACAACATGGCAGACTCGCGATTTAAAATACGGATATGTAATTATTTTGCCTACCAAGCAACAGCTGTACGGTAAATAAAATCGAAAAAAAGGCTTCCTTAAATGATAAAATAAATTGAAAGGTAAATAAAAGTAAGAAAGTACAAAATAACTCAAATTTAAATCCACTTTGGAGTACGAATGTGTCCAAAATTCTTCATAATCATTTTGCTATGGTCGTATTTGAAAGACATGAATAAAATTTCATTTCAGTACATTCATAAGATTTAGAAAAAATATTAAGAAATTTCAAGGGCATAGAAAATAGGAAAATAAAGTTAAAAGAAAAACTGGTTTCAATATTTCTAAAGCTATCTTAAACACAATTAGATTATTAGTATAAAACAGTCGATTGTTTATGTTTGATTTTTGTGATAATAGCATACAGCTATTATTTTCTACATTTTTCACCAAATTTATTCAATAAAACGTGAGAAAAAATTATAACGTTTATCTGATTATGTATGGGTAAGCAAACCGTTTTACTGAATAATAATAATAATAATAATAACGTAAGTTTATTTAATTTAGAATTTTACTTTCAAAATCCCAGTTAATTAAAAAGTTAATTTTATATTCTAGATGGCCATATATAGTTAATGTTCATATAGTGAAATAACAGTGCTTTCATTACGGCAATTTTTATCATTAAAACTTGTAAAAAATATCATTTCTATTTGTTTTAATGTTTCAGACTTTTCTTAAGGCTTTTGACAGCGTGGGTGGTTACAATGGTGCAGTATTAATAATTTTAATTCATTTATTTCCATAATAGCATTAAAAAGATGAACCAGTCTGATGTTTACATTTTAAATTGCTTATCGAGAAATTTATGTTTTATAAGAAAAACTATGAATTGTTTAAAATAAGAAAATAATTACCCTTCCCGAAACATGAGTAATGAAATTAGTCTTGAAAATTGGAAGCTTAACTTTAATATACACTGACGGAAAAAAAAATCCCAAAACCAAGAAAAAAACATTGTAGAGTAATGAAATTCGGACAATGCATTTGTCCAGTTAACATGTTTAACTGATTAAATTTTCAAGATCACAGGTTGATTTAAGCTCGAGAAAATGCATTTCAAATGTGAAATACTGTTACATTAATAGCCGGTGTAACCTCCAATATTTTGAATGCAAGCCTGCAAACGTGCATGCATTGTGCCATACAGGTGCCGAATGTCACTTTGTGGTATGGAGTTCAACGCTTGTTGTACTTGTTCTGTCAATACTGGGACGGTCAATGCTGGCTGTGGGTGCTGCTGGACTTGTAGTCCAATGATATCCCATACGTGCTCAATTGGAGACAGATCTGGTGATCTCGCAGGCCAAGGTAACATGCCGACACTCTGTAGAGCCCGTTACGTTACAACAGCGGTAGCAGGGCGAGCATTATCCTGTTGGAAAACTTCCCTTGAATGCTGTTCATGAATGGCAGCACTACAGGTTGAATTACCAGACGGACGCACAAATTTGCAGTCAGTGTGTTTGGGATAACCACGAGAGTGCTCCTGCTGTCGTAGGAGATTGCTCTCCAGACCATGAATCCCGGTGTAGTTCCACTATGTCTAGGTCGCAGACAGTTTGTTTGCAGGCGTTCCCCTGGCCTCCTTCTGACCAACACACCGTCATCACTGGCACCAAGGCAGAACTTGCTTTCATCAGAAACACAAAATTTCTCCACTTCGTCTGGTTGGTTTCATGAAATGTAAGTGCAACGTATTCGATTGCAATTAAGTTTAAAAAAAAAAATCTCTCATACGTTAGTAAAATTATTTTATTAATTTTGTTGCAGATCAGATACGTTACATAATCAAACAACTGATGTGAAATAAATAAAGATGTACCAATTAATCACAATTAAATCTTTACAATTTTTACTGAATTGAGTCTGCATTCTTAGAGTATATAAAATAATAGTGTTATATTTTATTTAACGTTATTTTGCCAGCTAAACGATGTATGGAATTGCTCAGTTCTTAGACTATCGGAACATTAACTAAAAGGCCTCAGATCCGAACCCTAATTTGGTAACTTTTCGCTCGTGTTAAAATTAATTTATCCAATTTTTAAAAAATGTACGTTACAGTTTAAATTAATTTGTTTTCAAAAAACTAGAAATCTATTAAGAAGGAGACTTTAAAAATGTTTTATGAAATATTATTATAACATATCAGGTTTCAATTAAAGTAGTTTAAATTATATTAATTTCTAAAAACCGAATGGTTTCGGGAAACATAAATTCGACACATTCGGTTGTAATTAAGTTTATAACTATTTTCTGATATGCTATTTAAAACATTTTATTAATTTTGTTGTAAATCAGATACGTTACATAGTCAAATGACTGATGTACCATAAATTATTAGGATATACACCAATTAATTACTTGTAACCATTACAATTTTTACTGTACTGGGTCTGTGTTCTTTGAGTATATGAAATAATAAAATATTGTCATCTTGTATTTGAACGTATTTTGCGAGTTAATAAATAGCAATAAAATTAACGAGCTGATAATAAATAAGAGGAAATGATCCCTTGGGGTACCTTAGTTTTTAGACCTTCGAAATGTTAAATCAAAGTTTTTTTGGTTCAAACCCTAATTTGGTCACTTTTCACCCGTGTTAAAACTAATTCAATCAAACTTTCAAAAAAGTACATTACAAATTTAAACTAATTTATCTTTAAAAAGCTAGAAATCTATTTAAAATGCCTTTTTTTTTTTTTTTTTTTTTTTTTTCTTGTATACATGGTATTTTTTATAAACTTATATTTCCTTTCATTTAATTAAAAATATTTTTGCTTACACTCTGATTACACATATATTTTTCTTCTACTCAAATTCGACAAATCGTTTAACAATTACTTTCCCCTTTCGGAACAGAGATATTTTTTATAAATCGAAAAAGCCAAAATAAACTCTATCTGAAAAGATTTCGCTCTCAATACCTGTATTTTGATATAAAAATATCATTTCTACGATAAGTGTAGTTTTCCAATTTAAGCCATACGTTTCAAATCAATCATATCAGCAACAATAAAGCTTCGAAAAAAGACGTATCCTGTATAGGTCACAGGAGGTAGTTGTTGTAATATGTCTTCTTTTTCTAAAAGAATTTTGATGGGTTATTTGTTCAGTAAAAGAGAGGAAAACTATAATAACTGCAATAGAGCATTTCCGATAACAGCTCAATCAACAAAATCTTAAGAAAATTGTTTTCTTTAAGGTCTTCGAAAGGTAGGTTGCTTATCGATATTGTGAAAATATTCGTAAAATAAAAAATTGATTACTTGTCGATTTTTCGTCAGTTATTTAATTTTTTTTTTCTTTATTGAAGTATATAAGAAGATAGTGACAAAATATGTGTTCTAAAAAGATTTTTCCTATTTATTTAAAATAATAATAATAATAATAATAATAATGATAATTAAAATCTCAGCGTACTAAACTATGGTAAGTTGATTTATTTTTAAGATTAATTTTGAGAAACTGCATAGCAAATAAATAAATAGATTATACACATGGTGTTCCATAAGGCTGTAGACATTTAAAAAAATCATAAATATTGAACGAATTGGTAGAATTTAACGTGATTTGAAAAAATAAATAAATAAATAAATAAAATAAAAAACTATTTTTGTAAAGGTGGATATATATTTTATTTATTTATTTATTTATTTTTATTTATTTTATTTATTTTATTTTTTATTTTACTTTATTTTATTTTATTTTTATTTTTTATTTTATTTTTTATTTTATTTATTTATTTTATTTATTTTTTACAGTAAAAATATAACCGTTAACATTTTTGGCGATAGAGGGAGCTGTAAATCACACACTTCCATGAAAAAATATATTTATTTGCAAGCAAATAATTACGAGCATATAACTCCTAGTCAATGATTCCGCTAACACCACATACAGTTTACAAACGAGTTACAACATCGTTAACTGTAGATTCCATCGGCGAATCTTAGCTGAGGTAAAACATCTTCACCAATAACGCTTTATCCAAGAAACCAGTACCGCAATTAACATTTCTTGTAAGCAGAAGTAGAGGGAAAATGAAAAATGAGCTGTTAATGTTAAAACCGTGCAACTTATAGGACTCTGATTTGATATTTCTCGTTACGCGACTTTGCAGTTATCGAGAAAAATATTAACTTTTTTTTTTTCTCTTAAAAAAAAAAAAAAAAAAAAAAAAAAAAAAGATATGTAGATATAAAGATAGAAAGATAGAAAGATAGAAAGATAGAAAGAAAAGAAAAGAAAAGAAAGGGAGAAAGAAAGAGATCATCCATCACAAGAATAAGTTTATCGGAAACCGCGTTTAATTTTATCAAATTCTTGAAATTAATGAATTTTTAATATGTCTATAGTATTATGGGATACCCGGTATATACGATTTAAAACATACCTGCATAAAACAGATTTTAATTTCCCCCTTAACATTTCCACATCTGGCTACACCAACGTGGTACCATTATGAAATATAAAGGCCGTCGTTCCCTACATTATTTGTTAAGAAATTTTTTATTCATTTTTGTTTAAATCTTTAAGTTGTGCTGATGTACGTATAATGGCATTTAATGTATCGAATGCTGAGGATAAAGTTTGAGTTGTTTTACCATGAATATGCCAAATGTTTTTGGACCAGCTCTAGCGGTGAGTCTCAGACCGTCGCCAATTCGCCATTGCGCAGCACTAGTGCGACGTAAAAACTCAACCAACCAAATGTATATTATTATTATTATTATTTAATAATGTATCATTTAAGAGAAACGCCAAAAACGGAGCCTACCGTTCAAAATCGAAAAACAAGCGGGCGTAAAATTATTAATTAATAAGAAATAAATTGTGATATTTGTGTTTATTTTTTTTCTTTTTACATAAAAAAAAAAAAAAAAAAAGAAAAGAAAAAAAAAGAAAACATGATATTTAATTAAATGTTCACTGACACGTTCGAATTCTGTAAAGTCAGAAAGGTTCTCATTAATTATACGTGATGTATAATCTTCTTTTACTTCTCGATTATTGATACGAGTATTTAAATATTTTTCTGTTTCATTTGAGACATTGTTAAAAACCGAATTCAAGGTTTCGTAAAAAAAGAAGAAGAATGAGTATTTTACACATTGTTCTTTTATCTACCGACAGTAAAGTTGTATAAAATCGAATTTATAGAAGTAATGTCAAAGTTAATAATAATGATCGAACGTATATACCTCACTGTAATCTCACAACATGGCGCTATATGTTGCACGAAGCCATGTTGGTTCAAGAAAGGATTTTTACAGCGTGTTGTCGCTATTTTTGATTAGCAGTTTCCGCGGTTTTTACTTGTGTGAGAATTCATTTATTTATTACCTCAATTATCGCCCACTAATCTTAGGACAAATATAAAGGTAATAAATAATTAAATACATTTTTTAAGACTTTGAACTTTTTTAGCTTTACGTATCAAATGGTACACAAATTACCACTTTACTAAATTAATTATTATGACAGAAGAAAAGATATGAATGGTTTTTATTGCTTATATCTTTAAAAATTACTACTTAGTAATTAAAAAATATCATCTAAAATAAAATTTTTGCTTATTACATAATGTAGTAAATAAAGGGTTAAGGTTATGTAACTTGACATCTTGTTCTTCTTTGAACTTTGTATTTAAAAGTAATCATTCACGAGTGTCCTTTGAAAATAATACTAGTTAGATTAATTTGCTTTTAACCCTTTATTTACTGCTTTATGAAATAGAGAAAAAATGTTTTTGAAATCCATTATTTTAATTTCTTAAGGGTAATTTATAAAGATATAAAAGCAATAAAAATTATATATTAGGTCGTTGCAAAAGTTCGTGTGGACGCGGATCATTTTATTGCCTCCAAAGACGAGAGCTTCTATCGCCGTGGTATACATTTGTTACCCGAAAAATGGGCAAAGGTTGTAGAAAATAATGGAGAGTATTTTGATTAAAAATTGTCATTTGATTTAATGTATTTTTATGAAATGAAGCAATAAAAAACCGCACGAACTTTTGCAACGACCTAATATATCACCTCATCTTAGTATTTCATATGGATTTAATGACGTCACTTTAGTGTACCACTGATGTATCGAGGTCGAAAAAAAACATCAAAATCTTACAAAAATGTAACAAAAAAAAAATATATATATTTAGATCCTTTATATTTTTTGTAAGATTGATCATACACTCATGAAGTGATATATAATTTAATTCAAACGTCCATGAAGATCGTAAAAATTACCAATCAAAATTAGCGACACAACTCTATAAGTTCCTTTCTTGAACTAAAACGACTGCATCTAGCGTCTGATGCCATGTAGTGAGATTGCAGTGATGTGTATACGTTCTAAAAAAATTATAAATACTTACAGAAATTAAATTTTATACACTTTTTGATCTGAAGTATTTTAAAGTACAAACAGTTAGAAAAGGGCTAAGATATTTTTTGTACAAGGTGTTTTAGTCCCATAAGGAAGAAACAGCCGATTTTTGTTTAAAAATTGCGTTATTTCTATGAATAACAAATCATAAATTTAAGTACAAGATTTAATTTATCTTTTCTTGATGTATTTGTGTTTGAGTATTAAATATGTTTTAGAGACTACAATGGATATTATACTTTATTATTATTTTCTTTTACTATTACATAAAATTTGTAATGTATTGTCTCAAAAATATAACCAAATTCCAATTAACATTTCTAGTTTACTAAGATATAGTATCTTAAACTTTCAAGTTACTGAATTTTTATAAACTTATTCTTATTTTATTTATATTATATTAACCTTTACAGTTATTGCATTTTTGTTTAAAAAATTTCCAGTGTGATGGATGTAATTTATATATACTATAAGGTAACCAAAAAAGTTCTTTCCGTTTTGGACAGTCAGAAAGAAAAAGTCATAAAACAAATAATAATCACCGCTAATCCTCAAAGTAATCACCATTGACATCCAGTACCTTTTGCCAACGAGTGGCTAGCTGTGCGGTGCCATCGCGGTAAACTCAGAAGTCTTGCACGAAAAGAAATCCGTGAAGGCCTTTTCAAGGTCTGGCCGTCTGGTGAAGGATTTCCCACGATGATGGCTGTCCAGAGAATGGAAAAGGTGGTAGTCTGTTGGCGTGAGATCTGGGGAGTATGGTGGATGGAGTAGTGTCCCCAGTCGCTGAATGGTGCCTGTCATGCAACCAACCACTCCTAAGTTCATTTTATGCAACCAACCAACCTTGGAAGCCGCCGTGAGCGGGAGAAGGTATTTTCGCAGAGAGAAAGAGACTTTCGCCTTCGTAACACTTTTAAACATTGCTATTTAAAATGTTAATTCCTATCCTATCACCATAAAATAACATGAATTTCTCACCTTTATATATTGCGTCCATGGAATTTATTTTTTCCTTTCTGAGAACACTATACTCTGGTTCTCGTAAGAGAGCGTGCTGTGATGTACCGAGTGTTGACACTTGAGAACAGAAAATTTCCTCTTGTATAAAATTAGCTCTTTAATTAATTAATATTAAATCAAACATGAAGATGAATATATACATATGAGAGATTTATATACATATGAGTACCCATGTACTGATGTAATAAAAAGAATAAACTAACGGAATAAATCCGTGACTCGGGCGCGCCAATTGCACCCTACGTTTCAGGCCGAAGGCCAAAGTCTCTCTCTCTCTGCGAAAATACCTTCTCCCGCTCACGGCGGCTTCCAAGGTTGGTTGGTTGCATAAAATGAACTTAGGAGTGGTTGGTTGCATGACAGTGCCCCTGGCCTCCCGAGCCAGATGCGGCCTCGCATTGTCATGGAGGAGTAGTACACCCTTACGGTTGACTTTATGCATCAGTGCCTGTTCCGCGCGTTCCAACTGATGTGATTACAGGCCTGCCGTGATGGTTTGGCCTACTGGCAGGAGCTCATAGTGCACCTCCTGGCAACTAGTCAACCAGATACAGAGCATGATCTTGCGTGGGTGGAGAGAATGTCTCGCAGTGTCAGGCACAGGTTCCCGTGGTGACAACGCTTGGATGTGTCATACTGCACCCACTTCTCAGCGCTGGTGAGTACTCGATCAAATATGGATGCATTGCCTTGCCGAGTAAGCAATGACAAATAGGCAGCGACATGATGTTCTTGTTTGCATCGGACAGTGAGTGGGGTACCCACTTGCTCAGTGTGTAGGCCTTTCCTATGCGGTGCAAATGGTGTCTGGTCGTTTCCTCAGATACCTGGAAGTTTGCAGCAAGCTCACCACATGTTTGGCTGCTGTCACTCTCTATGGCTGCTCTCAGGGCCTCATCGTCCAGCGCTTGTGTCCGACCGCTGTGCGGTGCATCACAAAGAGACATATCCCCTGACCTGAAATTCTGGAACCCGTGCCTAGCGGTTCGTTCGTTAACGCCATCATCCCCAAAAGCCTGGCAAATTCGGCGACTTGATTCTGTTGCTTACAGGCCCACTTTAAAACCATACAGCAAACAACTCCGAACGAGCGCATTTAAAACGTCTATTTCAATCAGTCGTTGTGCGAGTTATGTTTGAAGTGCTGATACAACGTGATTTTATTATACTCTTGGTCAATATCTGGACTCCCATCCTAACCACTTCATCGCCAGGTTTGGAGACAATTTTTATGTTGGGGGGTTCACTCTTCCAATATCATATCAGAAACGGCAAGAACTTTTTGGTCACCTTATAATTATTGTAGGGTGACTAAGGCGCCCGTTGAAAAATGATAATTTCATTTTATTTATTTTTCACTTCAAATAATTCATTTGCTAGCAAGCCCGTGCGAATTTTTCGCACTTTATTTATCTTTTCGTTACCTTTAAAATTAAAAATTATTATTATTATTTTATAGACGCCATTTTTTTCATATGCATGAGCAAATTTAATATTATATATATATATATATATATATATATATATTTTTTTTTTTTTTCACGTGAAAGCATATTTTATTTTAAAAAAAGAGGAAACAATTAAAAATTTAAATGTTTGTTTTAAAGCTATGTCTATTTTCATGTTTTAATTAAGTTTAAAAAATCTAATCACAAATTCGTTACAAATAAGGCACCAAATGAAAGGGGCAATTTTTTTTAATACGTCGGATTGAACAGCTTATCGATCGGACGATTACAGTTTTTAAAATTAACTAAAGTATGAAAAATAGGTGGCAACTTGCGTTCACACACACAGAGTCCAAGGAAATCTCTTAGTCTTTTAAGCGTGACAGAGTCAGTCAGTGATGAGCGTAACTATATATGGTGATGTAATGAATGATGAAATGTTGTTTATATGTTGTATATATGCTGTACATGTATTATATTGCATCACTACTATGCGTAGAAACCAGGAAGCAAATACTGATAATAATCAATAAGAATAAAAACATTCCACAAAAGATTATACGCACATACACACACATGTATGTAAAAATAACTTTGCTAATAGATGATGAAATAATAAGAAACCGTAAAATAATAACGATAAAAGATTTTCCCAAACAGCTCTGACGTCATCAAGGGTACTTATGGCAGTATGGTTAGGAATACAAAATTGTTTCTGTAACAGTAAACGATTTTAGCAAATGTTCAACTACATACCACATAAATTTCACCGAATAACTGCAAAGAATATACTAAACATATAGTAAACGAGCGAAAATTGATAACTGATATATTAAGACTAAAAATTGGATAAAATGTGAAATAATTCAATGTAGTCTGAGTATTAACATTTCTATAGCATTTTACAGAAAAACTCTAAAATATACCCATGTGTATTGTTTATGCCCAAATAACATTGGGAAAATTTAAATTTTTATAGGATAGTTTAGTATTTGTTATAACTATCGTTTTTTATCATAAACTTTCATGAGTATATTTGAGTTATTTGGTTGTGTCTGAGTATACTAATAAATATAACATTTTGGATTTTTTTTTTTTTTGGCAATTAAGTTTAATATTTCATTCTTAAGCATAATTTCCAAATTCATTTATCTACTATTCGCCCTATGCTGTTCCGAAATGTTAATCGTTACTCAGACAGACTTTCGATTAAGTCTAACCATTCGATTCGACAGAGACTTGGTGTAACTTAAATTCTCTTAAGTAATAAATTAAAATTTATCTGCATATCTTCATTTACTCGAAAGTTTTACCGCATCCAATAGTGCAAAGAAAGTACAAATTTTATGCTTCAATTATTTCAAACGTGAAAATATTTTTATTTTTATTTTTATGAAAATATTTTTTACTTAGAAAACGCCACATCAATAAATTTGGATTAGACTCGTAAAAAGGCGAAATAAAATATGGAAATTCGATAAAAGAAAATAAATTTCAAGTAGAAATAGGGAGAGTTTTAAAGTAAGAGAAACCATGTAAAATATTTTAATTTACGAATACCATAAACTTTCAACAACAACAACAACAACAACAGCAAAAAAAAAAAAAAAAAAAAAAAAAAAAAGCATCGCATGTATAATTTTTAAACATATATCAGATCACATATTTTTCTTTTGAATTCAAAACTTTTTTTTTTTTTTTTGGGGGGGGGGTCTCATCCACACTATATCACTTTGTCTGACTGCATGCATAGTGCATCATATGTTTACATTGTTATCAAAGTTCATATATCAATTCTTTTTTTTTTCCTTGCATATTAAATGAATTAAATTAAAAAGTTAAAAACTTTGATAATCCTTATCAGTAAAATATAGGTCTTTCTGCATTAAACAGTTATATTAAAGAATTTTGTGTAAAAAATAAAACATTTAGTTAAAACTAAAAATTCGCTCGAGTTTTAATTAAGAAAACAAAAATATGACATATAGTTTTAATGTGCATTGTTAAGCATTATATAAAGTGGTGATTTACAGCAAAAATAGACATCCACAGTAAATTAATAAAGCTATGATGTATCGTATATATAATTAATTCAGGAATATCACTTTCGAGATTTTTGCTGTGAAAATCTAAATAAAATCAACAGGATAGGCAGTACACGCGATTACAATAATTTTACATAATGGAATTTGGATCTCGAAACAGAATAAGAACAGATGTGCTATAATTAGCACAGCCAGTTAGGGCAAAACAATAGCCAGTTAGGTTTTGCCCCTAATTAGCCAGTTAGGGCAAAACAAATACTTAAACAATGAAATTATATTGCAATTATTTGTGAAATTTTCATTAAAAATAAATGTTCCAAAACGAAAATAATTGTAAATTTAAACTTTTATTTTATTTAAGACATCATATCTTATGAGAAAGATACTGATTAAAAACACGAGTATCATTCTAAAATTCGCAAAAAAATACACTTTAAAACAGATACATTTAAAAACATATTAAATTACAAGAATTATTTTTAGTTAAAAAGCATTTTCAAAGCTTTTCGCACTGATCATCAAATCCTCACCAGGAAAATATTTGTACTGTGTTTCTAAAGTGCAGACTTATCTCTCTCTCTCTCTCTCTCTCTCTCTCTCTATATATATATATATATATATATATATATATATATATATATATCACCTTTAAATTACAGATACAGTTAAGCTTGATTTATAGAAAATTTTAGGTTGGTATTCATAGAAGTCAGTTCTGGTCAAAACTCTGGAGTCGACTGGTTGGAGTTTTCTTGGGTTACAAGCAGGCAATGTGCAGTATTTGAGATCTGGAACTATTGAGGTATTTGCTTAAATATTCGTAGAAGCCAGTGGATGGCAACAGGACAGGCAGGCCAGACGACAACAGCTGTTAAAGAATCCGTAAATTAGTCCTCGAAGAGACCGTAGAAATTTTTCAAACAGCCTGCAACGTTTCAGCTATGAAGTCACACAGTCTTGTAAAGGGCATCTAAATAAGTATACTGTGAAAATAAATGGAAATAAACTAAATATATATATTTGGTTCTATAAGATAATGTCAAAATTTTAGTAGGATTGCTGAATCTTTAGAAATAATTGCGTTTCGACATTTTACAATATTGACAGCTTCTGAAATGATCAGTTATTGGGGATTTTGTGGCGTTGAAATTATTTCTGATTTATCCGAAATAGGTGTACCGGAGTTATTGTAAACTAAAACTGAACTTTTTTCTTCTTTAACGCTGCGAATATGTTCTTAAATTCTTCTTTAAAAGTTCGTTTAGTCTGTCTGATATAGTAAAAGGTATCATTATTTAATTTTATTGGTATTTTATAAATCCCTCCCGTGGGTGCAGTATGGCTTGCCAATCGAATTCCCATTCACTGAATTCTCTGAATATCTAATACCTTATTAGTTCCAGACCTCAAGTACTGCACGTTGCCTCCTTGTAATCCAAAAAATCTCCGACCAATCGACTACATATTTTCGATCAGAACTGACTTCTGCAAATGCCATATTTAAATTTTCTATAAATCAAGCTTAACTGTCTTTGTAACTTAAATATGTGATGTACATAGAAAGAGACAACTGCACTTTATAAACATAATTGTTGCAAATATTTTTCTGATAATGCCTTTATGATTAGGTAGAAAAGCTTTGAAAATTAATTTTAACAATAAATATACATTTTAATTAAATATGTTTTTAAATATACGTATTTTAAAGTGTCTTTTTAACAAAATTTAATTTAGTCTTGAAAATGAAACAGCATCCTAAAATATTATACTTTTATACGTTAAACTGATAATTATAACTCCAAATAGATATTTAATTCTTATTTATGAAAAAACAAAGATTTATTTTAAAAAAATATACTTGTCCTGTATAAATATAGGTATTTTAATACGCATAGAATTTATCAAACTTTTCACTTAATTTTATGACTTGTTCATTTTTTCTATCACATTATTTATTTTGTAGATACATATACTTAATTTTCAACGATTGTATTTTTTTTTTTTAAGCCTTGCTATCATAGCTTTAACACATTATAAAAGGTACGTGCTTTTATCTTACGGGATTTAAAAGTAAACGGTGTTATAGTGATTTAATAACAATAAATATTTATCTATATATATATATATTTATATTAAAGTATACACAACACATTTTTTATATGTTTATAATTAACATTATATGCATTAATTTCGTATAATTGTAATGAAATAGAATATGATTAGTAATAGGAAAGTAAAATTATGAAAAATATCTAGTCACTCACAAATATATCGTTATATAGGTGAATATTTTTTTGAGATTTTATTAAAAACAAACAATAATTATTTTAAAGTGAAGAAAAATTAAAAGGTTTTTTACATACTTAGTACAGTTAAGCAGCATTATTCCACTATTGTTATTGTAAAACAGAAAATATATGTCTAATATAACCTTAATTATTTTAAAAAATCATCCTTCAATTATCATTCATTCTATCAAATCTCTACCAGTGGCCAAGAGGTTCTTCTCTCAAAGTTGGTACACGAAAGGTTTTAGATTTGATCACAGATCGATTCATCGGTCTAGCCATTCGGAAGTTTTCGTGGTACGAAAATCACGTAAGTTCGGACTAAAACCTATTGCAAAGACTTCCTACGGAGGGCATTTCATTTAGGTTTAGAACTTTTACGCAGTCCATTGACCTTAACCCTAACATCACTTCATACCATTTTTAACAATGAACAGGTATATTTTAAAAACGTTACTCATGTAATATTAATTTTCAATTTTGCTTTAACTTATTTTAAACGTCTCATTAAGATGGTTTATAAAATTTAAAAATTAGGATACTGAACTCTAAATAATTAAATCAATTTCTTTTATACATTGAAGACACTATTCGTACTTATTCGAATTTCACATTTTGCTAAATTTATGATCCATTTATCACACATATAACACAATTTAAAGATTGCACTTTTTTTTTTTTTTTTTTTTTTTTTTTAACATACTTGATACGTAAAAATTTTTACGTATAACTTTCCTTTTTAAGTTTAAAAAATGTCTAAAATAAATTGGAACGTAAAATCTATTTTTATCTCTGAGATCTTTTTATTATTCTTTGTATTAAACATTATTTATTCTTTCAAACACTTATCGAATCTGTAACACCATTTAAACATAAAATCTTAAAATAAATGCATGCTCTTATCATGGGAACTCAATTTCAGAATAATGTTTTAAGCCATCTCTTTCTATATGAAAAATAAATTGTTAAATCAATTTTCGCAGAATGTATAAGGGTATCTCTTTACCCAAGGGATACGTTACATGCAATCTTTATGTTCTGCAATAGTCTCTCTACGGCGATCATAATCTATACATAAAATCTTAATAGCCAGGTGGAGTAGTTGCAGCGGAAGATATATAAGCAGGTTATTGGCTTTTCTGTTTATGACAGCCTTGATCATATATATTCTCTTTCTCTGTTTCTATGAATATTGTCATAAAGAAAAATATAAACATCTGAATAGTTTTTGTTATGAGATATCTAATTTTCTATTTCATTTTACTTCTTTCATGGCTAATAAGAATATTTTTTATATTTTTCTATTCATTGCTTTATTGATACATTTTTTACAATTTTTTTTCTATTTTGGGAGCTTTTTATTGTGTTAAATAAAATTCTATGAAAGTTATTGTCGAAGTACAAATTGAAATATCCACTCTAGTTTATGTAAAATATAATTTCTTAATCTGTAGCGTTGTTTGCGGAGAAATAGGAAGATTACAGTTATTAACTGACTCAGCAAGAATATAAGTAATTCTAATGTTACTTATAACCTTGATGAGCTTAATTATAGTCGAAATTTAATAACAAAATAGCAACTTGATTTTTTTTTTTTTAACTTTTCAGTGTTACAAATCAATGAAAGTTACTCATTAAAACGCCATTTTTAAGCTATAAAATTGAAAATTAATTATTAAAAATTTTTAAATATTAATATTTTGCCTTTTAGGCCTTTATGTTTTAAATTAAGTAAAAAAAAAAAAAAAAAAAATCAAACATATTACAAGGAAACATTCAAAAGGTGTCGTCTTCAAAAAATATTGAAAAAAAATATATGCGTTTCTATTCTTCCTAAAACACCAGAAAGTGAAAAAAAAAAAAAAAAAAAACGGCTGAAATGAATTACAGCAACCATAAAAAATTATCAAAATTAAGCATATTTGACGATTTCACATTGTTAGACGATTGATTTTGAGTACTTGTCGGAGAAACAAAACACGGTTCTGTTCGCACACGGCAATCTCGGTGCTAGTGAACTGAACGCCTAACAGCGCTAAATCGCCAAATATGCTTATTTTTTTGTGGTCGCTGTAATTCATTTCAGCCGACAATTTTTTCACTTCCTGGTGTTTTATGAAGAGTACAATCACGTATATTTTTTTAAATATTTTTTGAAGACGACACATTTTGAATATTTCCTTGTTAGTTATGATGAATTTTTAAAGATTTAAGCAATAAATATTATAAATATTATCTCATCATTGTAATTAATCAGTATTTAGTGGATAGCACTTTAGTGAACTTTGGTATATAGAATTGGTATCAAAGATTTTCAAGGAAATGGGAAGAAAAAAAAGTATTTCATTTGCATAATCTTTATATCTTTAGTAAAATTAATAAACGATTCTAGGAATAATATGTAAATTAATTTAATTATATGTGAATGTCTTAAGAATGACAGTCACTGCGAAAACAGGCAATAAAACGCTTTCTTCAACAAAAACTGGTTTATGAAGCGTCTAGTGCCTTTGTGTGAGATTAATGTTAAGTTAGATTCTTATAACTATTTTTCACGTTTCTCCATTTATTTGATTATACATGTTTTGTAATCTAACGGAATATTTATGTCCCACGATAAATAAAGTGTTTGATAAAACTTTAACTAAACATTAAAATAAAAATAATTCCTATTTATAATTGTTAAATGTACTGAAAACACAAAGGAAAAGTAAATATGATTATATATTTCTTCAATCTGATCAATACAGTATATGCTTTTGTAATTTATTGGAGCCCTGTTGCCAAAGTTCACATTAAAAAAAAAAAAAAAAAAAAAAAAAACTTATACTAAAACTGTTTAAACCTCGTCCTATTATATACGTAAAACAAAGGTTTCAATGTAATACATGTAAAACAAAATAACTGCTAGGTACATTCCTTTGCAAATTTATTTATTTATATTACTATTTATTTATTAATTGAAAGTGGCTTATTTCTTAGTAAAATACATAATTTGGAAACAGTTTTTTATATAAAGAAAATTGAAGCGTCATCAACATTGATCTGTTTATCATAAACACTGGTACAAAAATACTGAGAGACTGTGGTAATATGAATTCAGCCTACATCCATGTGTAAACATAATTTTAAGATCAAGAATAAATGTTCATTCAAACTATATAAGGAAAAATATATTACTTGAATTGCGTTGAAAAATTAAGAATTGCTCTGAAATTTAATAGTTATTAATAAAATAAGCAACTAGAAAACAAAATAGAAGTTTGCTTTTACTATTTTAGTAAATTCGCTTACAATAGCTATTTCTTTCACTATAAATATAAGAAAGTGTTTCATTATAAGTAACCAGTCAGGCATGAATTTACTTTCTTGTTTTAATGGCAATATGAATATGTCTTATACACATGTAAATATGTACAATTAAATTAAAAATTAAATTTACCATTTTCACTTTCCAGAAATTGCAACTATATTCTGTATAATGAGACAATGTTTCACCGGATATTATTCCAAGTGGTCCACAAAATAGGAGACTACGATAATTATACAAATGTATAAATGTGCAAATTTCGAATCAATCATAATTAAGTTAAATACAATTGTAAAAGATAATTATATATTGTAAACAATTTTAGTTAAAAAATTGTTATAGTGTATACACATTTATTAAATTTTTTATTCTTAAATGTATATGACATTTCCTTTTAGTACAATTTTTGTAATGTATTTCTCTATGAGCCATGCCACATAAAGTTTCTTTTATTTATTTATTTTTTTTTTTTTTAGAACTAGCTTTGTTTATGCGTGTAGTAATATGAAAAATGTGCATAACTTACTTGTACGTAACTAATATCGTTTCTTTATGGAAAGAAAAATAAACTCTATCTTAATAGAATAAGAAAATGCAATTTTCGATATCTTTTCTATATTACACAACGAATAATATGAGTGGAAAATAGCATAAATACTGGTTATAAATGAAGGTTGTCAAAGATATAATCTTCTTGTATTTCTAAACTAGTCATTTCTTGTAACTATTGTCCTTTATGAGAATTACTGTTTTTATTAATGATGTGATTGAAGTAAAGACAGGTGATTTGGAGTGCTGCTTTACAAAAATATTTTGCAAGAGTTTTTGTTATTAAACACAACTATTATTAAATATTGATAGAAACTAATATGTAGAAGCACATGTTATATATATTAATAACCCAATGTATAATATTTTTCCTTATAATATTTATTAATATAACATTTCATTGTAAAAAAATACCATGCGATAAAAATATACGTTTATTTTATTTTGTTATGTAATTTGTATTGTTTTTCACATATGAAATATGTAATATGAAAATTTAAAGTTTTTTTTAGTGTATATAAATGCGTATGTATGTATACAGATTTGTTCTTATTAAACAAGAAAGGTTTAAAAATATTTTATACAAAACTGTTACCTGGAGCTCAGCTGTGTTTTGGGTTTTGGTCCCGCGGTCTTTGTTCGAGCATTTCAATTTCGGAAAAAAGAAAAAGAATTGAAGTAACTCTTTCTTTATTGGACAAGGATGAAAAAGGCGCTGTGATTCTATACCTTTTTATAAATATGAACTCATCTGGAATATGAATCTGCGTATATTAAAAATGTATAAATATGTAAGAAATTCTCATTGAGCAATAAAAATGATCATCGTGGCCTTCTATTTACCGGTTATAACATTACTAGCCAAATTATTTTACTAGAGAAATAGCAATGCTTCCGCTGCTATCAAAACATAAAAAAAGAAAAAAAAAAAAAAAAAAAGAGAGATCCTAATATTTCTAAAAACCTTTGGAGAAAAATATGCGTTTCGTAGAAACGGGAATGTCTGGAGAGAGCAGCGATAGGGTTACAGACTATCTGGTATCAATACAGTGGAAGAAATTGTACCTGCAGTTCTTGAACAAAAATGAGCGGATACATCTTGTAGCAGTAGTCCCTGTACAGCATAATGGGATTTTTCATATTCTTTATTAAAAATATATATTTCATAAAATTAAAAACAAAGTACCCATACAAGAATTATAATAGGTAAGTGTTAAACTCGTCCAATTATATGCAAATTAGTAACACTGCAACACCATTTTATTTACAATCCACAAAAATATGACTTTTTTGTTTTCTTTTAAAAACAAAAACCACATATTCAGAAGATTACATGTAAAATCTAATTACGATACATTGCCTAAAAATCTTCTACATAATCATGGCTACCGATATATATATATATATGTATATACACATTTCATTGTGAAAAATTTTAACTGGATCATAAACTGAAATTTACCATCATGCTTCTTTAGTCTTGCCTTGAGTTACTGAGTTTTTAGTTTTTGAACATTTGAATTATATTGAGGATATAAAAATAAAAATATATAATTTTGTAAATCTTGAGTATAATTCTTTAAATATAATTAAGTTTTCATAGGACTTTTTTTTTTTTTTTTACTTTATTAAAAGTTTAACATGCAAATGTGGAAAAATATATAAGTATAATAGTTGAAATATACATAACCAATAATTTTTGTGTATCATTAGAGTTAATTTAGATTTCTTTCTGCAGAATAGAAATGGATATTTATGTACATTTTAAACACAAATTTTATCGATGATTTCCTAGCGCACGAAAATGATGAATTTCAATGTAAACTGTATATTTAGTGATCAAGATTTTATCTACGATTCTGAATAATTATTATTTTTATTACCTATGAGACACCAGTAAGACCGGAATATCTCTGAAATCAATAAACTGTCCAAAATCCAGTGGCAAAATGAAACATTTAATTACCTATTGTATTTTTATTGACCTCACACAATTTTTTTCTGAATATAATCCAGAAATTTCCGAAACTCTGATTTATTACCATTTAACTTTGCATTGTTTTCAATTTTCCATTTTATTCATATATTTATTTGTGTTTTGTATCGTGTATTGTTCATATGAATTGAAATTGATTTACAAACTACTTATTATATTATATTTTTTATGTTAATTACTTTATATTTTCCTCTTTTTTGTCGAAAAATAATTATTTTAATTTTGTATCCAATTTTAAATATAAGAGGCGTTAGTAGTATTTAAGTACATATTTCCAGAAATTAAAGCTATGTTTTATTAATTCTATTTAAACAAATCTGATATTGCATATTAAATTTCAAAATTTTATAATGAATATATATCCTAAAAAGAAAAGATCTTATGAAAAAAGTACTCTACAACATAAATGATCATAAAAGACTTTATTTATATTGTAGTTTTACCAAAAACTAAATATTGAAACTGGATATTTCATAATAGGTAAATATTTGTTTAGTATGTTTTCTTATAAAATTCTTAAATTACTATCCGAAATTAAAAGACTGATAATAGTCTTTCAAGTTTAAAAGCTATTTCATATGTAGAAAATGTCTTTAAAGATAAATAATCTATAAAACCAATCAGTAGTTTGTAATTAATAGTTACCAAAAATACAAAATTTTAATAATGTATGTAAATGTTAACAATAATGGATAATATAATTTTCCACTAGAAAATGAAACTCTTTCTAAGACGCATAAATATTAAGTAAAAATGTAAAAAGATTAAATTAGTTAATTGAATTTAAGCTACAGAAATAAATTTTATATTTTACTTTATATTTTACACGTCAAATTGAGACATGTAATTAACCACTTCGTAATAAAATGTTAAATATAGAAAAGAATATGCAATTTTAATATATTCGTAAATTGTATAACATAAGTGAATACTTTATTTATTTATTTTTTAATTTCTGTCCCCGCCCGCCAACTCAATTTAATTTAATTTTCGATCTTTAATTTTTGATACAAGGAAATGTATATATAACAAATGCAAACCCCTTTCATGCTAAATTTATTTTTTAAATAATAATTATATTTAATATACAACATGTTTTGAACAATCCTGATTTTGTAAAATTTTAATATTCCTTTGAATTACAGTACAAGGAATACGTAAAATAGACAATTTATACTAGATTTACAGAGATACTACATACTTGTTAAACATGTATAAAATCTTAAAAACATGAATGCATTTTTCGTGTGTAGCTGTTTTAAAAATTTTCTAGCTACATTTGTGCACAGTTTTTTTTTTTTTTTAATAATCTGCTAAATGAAAAAATTTAGTTGAGTTGAGATTCAGTGGTTAATGTCCTATTAGAACTGAGCAATGAGGTAATATGCCATCTAAATATACTGAGTAGGGGAAGAAAATTAATGCAATACATTAAATTCGAGTTTTAACCATAATTACAAGGTCTAATTTCATGTGTAATTATGCAGAATGCTTTAGAAAATACTCCCTAACTTTGAAATGATGTAATTGCGAAACAATGAGGGAAAACAAAGGTTAAGCAACTGTAAGGAACATACCAGTAATTATCTATTAGAATCAATTACGAATTATATTCTGATGTGGATCCTTTTAAACATTATATATTTTTTAAACTTTGCCTTGTCATCGTTGGACTTAAACCTAATCAGTAGTGTTCCACTACAATAAAATCACGGTGCTCCAAGAGCTACGACATGATGTTCTTCAATTTCCTACAATAACTAATTCGGTACAACTCTTTTACACGTGTCTGCAATAAAACAGACTGATGAATGACGTTTTTGTATTTTTGACTGCTATTTAAATCTTCATGTGCTTGTGGCGTCACCTATTAGCCAATTTTGGAAACTATTTCTACAAACCAACGACGAACAAATTCTAGGCCTGGCCATCCAACGCACCACTTGTTTTATCTTTAGGTTTCTCATTGTTTCGCAGTAACGTCATTTTAACGTCGGAGAGTTTAAGAACACCCTGTATATATAAAAAAGATAAGAAAAAAAGAGAGAAGAAAGAAGAAAAAAAAAAGAAGAAAGAAAAAAAATCTCACCGAATTCAATCAATGTTACAGATATTTTGTTTTTAATATGAAATCACTACATTACTAATAAATGTAAAATTTTAATTTTTACTAAAACTACCAGTGCAGAAATATATTTTTCATATTTCCGGTTCATAAAATTCAATTCACTAATAAAACTAATTTTACTAACATTTCTTGCAATTTTAAATATATACATACAGAGTGTCCCAGCCCAATGTTTCCAGACTTCTAGATGAGATGGGTTACACGTAAACGGTGAGATAGGGCTAACCTAACTTCTAGAGATATTTAAAATCCCTTGTGTAGGACTAAAACATTGGCCTTATTGAGAAATATATGTTAAGCATCGCAGTAGCTGCTTCGGATGTCAGAAACAAACTTCATTTGGGTTTTTTGGCAATTACTAGAAACTCGTGCTGTAAAAGTATGAGACGTGTATCAGGAAACGTGAAAAACAATTTAAACATTTACTATGATTTTTTTACAACGTTTTCCTTTTCTTATTCTTTATGTAAGTTCTATGGATAGAAATTGATTAACAAATCACATATTTTTTTTAAATGGTGCCTTATACCTACTATTGTTTTCCGTGTATAAAGCATTATGTAATATAATATATCACTTAATATACTTGTTTTTTGCTTCCCCGTATTACCTAGGTGGTTCCGTCTCATCTAGGTGCACTTCACTAAAAGAACACCAAAATAAAGTGTTTTGAAGTGACACTTAGTTTAGGAACATGGGATTGAGACAACCTATGTATGACTGATTTTGTAAACTGATGTAAACTGATGTAAACTTTATGTAAACTGATTTTGTATTATTATATATATATATATATATATATATATATATATATATATATATATATATATATATTATAACTGAAAATTGTAAAACAATTTAAATGATATTTTGTGAAAACTTTCACATATGATTGGAATCTTTATATTTTTATATTTTTAAAATTAAAAGTTATCAAAGTACTTCCATTACTACTAATAATTTTAATAATATTTTTTTTTATAATTAATAGAAAGTTCTTTTTCTTGTTTAGTGGAATAATTTAACTATAATCATTGAAAATAATAGGTAAAACTATTCATGTACTTTAAAATAAAAAATGGTATTACTTAAAAGAAATGTTCAACAAAAACCACAACTTATCTTTAAATATATGTATTTATGTGTTTCCTTTAAAACTATATTTCGAATTAGGTGAATCTTTTGTCAGACATTGTTATCTCATTTAGGCTATTTGATAGGTTATTTCATACAATCAAAGCCAAAGCCAAAGCCATTGTAGGTTAATAAATAATGTGTTCAGTTCTTCTAAACGTATAACAAAATATTTGTTTGTAGTATCAAGTATATTATTTATTTTATATCAGTTATTTAATGCACATTAAAATTAATCTAAACTTGTCTATATATGAATAAACATTAGCCTTCCAAACCACATTTATTCTATCATAAATTAATGAAACTGCACTAGAAATACTTTTATGATTTATTAGCAGAATTACATAATCTTAAATATTCACTTGATGCTGAGTTTCAGGAAATATATTCCTAGCCATTACTTAACAAATTCCTGTTGTAATTTTCTCTCCTAATAATGACAATTAGCGTCTCCATGGTTTTCAATTTCTGAGTTAATTTCATTTTCACGGTGCTTCAAACCATTTATTTAATCGGGAAAGAAAGGAACGAGAAAGAAAAGACTAGGAAAAAAAAATCTCTCATCTCAGTTACTCAGACAATATTGTGGTTATGAATTAAAATATCGGATTTTTTTCTGTATTATTTAGTTTTTTTCTCTTGTAATCTAATGAAAAAAAATCAGAAATTTTTATTAGCTATATAGATTTTTCTAGTTTATATATGTAAAATGTATAAATACGATGAGAAAGTAAGATATTTCGAGTATATTTTTAATTTCATAATAAAAAGTGATTTCTTAAAGAATGATATAGTTAGAGATGAGTAAAGGAATTTTGCTGTAAAATCTAGTTATTTCTATAAAACTTCTGAATTAAAGCAAATATTTTCATTTTCCAATTTTATTTTCTAAGATGTATATTTTTATACTGAAAAAAATTCTGTAACTAACATCTAGAATCTAAATTGTTGTTGTAGAGTTCCATGTCTTAATTATAAATTCCAGTCCCCATTGAAAGTGAGTTCTAGAGACCGCTATTAGAATTCTAGAGAGTTTGCCTATATTATAGAGAGCAAAGTTATTTAAAATCTCTTAAAATAAATGCGAATACAAAAGTTGGGTTTTAGCAACTATAACCTTGGTTTATTACCAAATTCTATAAAATCAAGCAAGAATTTCTCCCAATACAAAAGATTCAGAACATACAGAATATTTAGAATATTGTTTCACGATCTAGAAATGTGGAGAATAGAAATTCTCGATCATTTTTTCTATTCAGTTTATTGGCGTGCCTTATGCCCATAGCTCAGAAATCTATATTTCTTCATTAGGGATTTAGAAAATGACCACTTATTCATTCTAGATAAAGGCGGTATATTTTTATTTCTCAGTGTAGGAGGAATATAAAAGTACGATATTTTGAGGTATCTTTATTAATTTCAAAGTAAAAATATTTTTCTAAAAAAATGAATTTTTCAAAGATGGATAAAAAAAAATAATATTCATTAGAATTTCACTATTTTGAATATACTACGAAAAAAATGAGAAATTTCCAGGGTTTTTTTTTTATAATTTTTTTTTTTTTTATAATTTTTATTTCTATGATGTATAATTTGTTTTATAAGTAGATGTAAGTTACCTTAAGGTATATTTGTGAATATCAGAATGAAATAATCTTTCTAAATAAAAGATTATTTTAATTATGATTATATATATATATATATATATATATATATATATATATACATATCAAATTTCATTATTATGACGATGCGCAGTAAGAATGTGAGTATTAGAAACCTAGAGAATGTGATATCGTGAAAGAGAAAATAAATTATAAATTTACAAACTGTATTTCATTCCACGATCGTTTTCTGCTTTCAGTCTCCCATAAATGTGTTGCCTCCCACTTCTAGGAACATTCTATGTACTCTAGAAATTAAGCATTCTAGAAATTTTAGTCATATCATTTCAAGATATAACTATAATTTCGGACACACATGCTTGCAAGCGCACGCAAGATACACGCACGCATACGTGCCTACACAGTAAATTCCTGTTTCACTCATATAATATAAACCATTTATACATTTTTCAAAATAAACAGCCATACTGTGATCGAAACTTATAAAATCTTTAGGAATGAGTGATCGATCTTTGTTTCCAAATGATTTAGTAAAATAATAATAATAATAATAATAATAATAATATATATATATATATATATATATATATATATATATATATATATATCTTGTAGACTTTGTATTATGTCTGCATAAGCGTGTTTCCTTATACAATAAGAAGATGTATTAATAATATATAAGATGCATTAAAAATTCCTTTAAGTTATTAAAAGTTCATTTTCATAAAGCAAGATATTTTTAAGAAACTACTGCAAATATGGATAACTCGAAATAGATATTATTCTCTTATGTTGTAAGAAGCACAAACAATTATCCTTGAATGAAAATAAAGATTAATATATATATATATGTTTTATACATTTGTAACTGTTCGTCTCTACAAATAAAAGAGCTGGTGATCAAATAACTATACATATACACGATTTAAAATAAACACTCTTTTGATATGTAGTAAAATTCACAAACATCTAATAATAAATGACGAAAGCTAAAACTCTATAGAAAAACACAATAACTTGAAAAAACACGAACATTTATTTCGATTTCATTTAACTCAGCACGACCTTTTACCAAGTGAAAAGATTTAAAAACAAATGCGGCATAAAAACTAGTAATTTTGTAACTTTGTCAATGATGTAATATTTAGCTTACTCATACAAATTGCTGACACGTATATCTTGATATGTTAAATTTTACATAAATGCTATGAAATATGTGATAAACGAACACTTTAAAAAGACATTTTTATGAAGATGAAAGAAACGTGTATAGATGTTTATAATAAAAATTAAAATAAGTTAAAAACGCTCTATTAGTAATTTTTTAATATTTAATTTATTCCATAATATCTTTATGTATATATATGTTTTTCACCTTTTCCAATGAGCACGAAATCACATTATGTATAATCTCATAATTTAATTTAAAATACTGAAAACAATACATATGGAATTAATTATGTCTGAAATCGCAGATTTCAGTGATGTATTAAAAGTATATCCATCGATTACACAAAATTATCATTTACGAAATGTTAGTTTTTCCTTTTTTAAATAGACCCACCAGCGGCTGACCTGTTCTGCGTTCTAAGCGCAAAGCCGGTAGACGTGAGGTGCCAAGGTCGATCCCAGGTCGTACTCGTCGGCCTAGCCGTTTGGAGTTTTCCGTGATTTTCACCATAACATGCGTGAATACGGGTTAGGGGGCCTTAGAGAGAGACCCCCTTCGGAGGGCACTCCCCGTCAGGCCTAGGACCCTTGTGCAGCCAATCGGCTTTAATTCCCATAAACCAACCCAACCTTTTTATAAATAATTTAGTTTAAAATTCCTTAAATATTTTTTATTCAAAAATATGTGTTTTAAGATAAATATTTAAATTAAAGCTACGAAAATGTGAGATAAATGAATATGAAATATGATTATTAGTTTTTGAAGAAGGAATTTAATAAATATGTATCATACCATTGTGTTAAATAAACAATGCTGTATTTTAAACGTATTTAAAATTACTGATATGTGAATAGCATTTATTTAACATACTAAGCGAAATAAAAAAGAAAAGGTTAAAATATCTACACTTTTATCAGATTTTGTTTCTCCCACTATGAATATATATATTTACTGTATTGCTACTCATTTTTACTTTTTTTTTTTTTTTAATATAACATTCTTTGACACATATTCGTTTGTTATTATCACTATATTGCATGATGTTGGAAAGTGTTGCATTCTTGATTTTTTTTTCTTTCTTTCCTCAACGATATGGAATTGTGTAATAAAATCAGAAAATTCATTGTTAAATAACTTTTGGAGATGTGCATTTTACTTGACTATGAAAGGTATATATAAACCTCCAAGTATATTTTTATCCCAAAATTTGTATACCAATGCATAGCAATGATTTTCCTTTGGCAAATGTTTCATTTCATAACACTATATTAGAGTCATTCGGATTACATACGGAACATTCATCTGTTATTAAATATACAGAATAACTCACGTGTAGAAATATGAAAAAAGTAGTAGTAATTTCATTATTTGATATTCTGTGAAATGGTATTTGTAGAATGCACATATTTATATAAAAATTACTGATTTCAAAGGACAAAATCGTAAAATATACATGTGAATAATAATTTTAATATCATAATAAAATGATTGCGTTTACGTATGTTTCACCTAAAATTAGATTTAACAATGCATTAAAAAACAATAAGTAAAATTCCTCCTTAGGCTAAAATGAATAATGAAATTTGAAGGATTTAAGCAAATAAACTTGCACTACAAAGAATATGACCAAAAAAAATATTATTGAAAAATATATTTCTTTTTTATGCATTAAATTGTCATATCACTCAAACATTGTCTATTATATAGTGATATAATAATTTTAATTTCATAAAGACAAATTTTAATTCATTGATATATCGAATAAACTGTACGAGAAGTAAAAAATAATCAATGACAATTCAAACATTAAAAATATTGTACTCAGTACATCTTTTTAACAAGAACGTATTTGTTTTATGAAGTTTAAAACAGAAATTTTAATTATTACATTTAAACTGAATTCCAGAGTATCTGTCTAAATTATATTTGCTCTTTAAATTCAAATATCTTAAACGCGTAGAAGATAACAATGAAAACCTTTGAAACAAATTGTTTTACATTTCATAGAAATTTATTTCATTGCATTAATTTAAAGAGTAAATAAATCTTCAATTTAACTTACAAAGTAATAAGGAAATAATTAATTAGACTAAATTTACATAAGAAGATTACAAATAATCTTCTGTTTTACTTAAAAAAGAAAAAAATAAGTTTGTAGATGCATCACTGTCTTTAAAATATCACATTTTAAACCTTTTTACTTTTTTAAAAATTATAATTTGTCGGTTTTCTAAAAGAGAATTAGTTTAATGATATGATTTTAATAAAAATATAATTATTGTAATTTCAGGGATTATGCGTCTTTTTTTTTATATAAATAATTTATATATGAAGCATATATAACGTACAGTAAACAATATATGTATATACAACTTATATTAGTAAAAACTTAAACTTTCAAATAGTGACAGTGCTGAAAGGTAAATAAATACGATTCAAAAGTGTTTCATATAAATAAGGAGATCGACAGGATTTTCTTCAACTAATGTTTTCAAGTATATAATTATACACTTTTCTATATTAATTATAGCAACGTTTTAAAAGTATTCAAACCCAAAAGTTTTTTTTTTTTTTTTTTTTTTTTTTTTTTTTTTTGTGCCTATATATATAACTGAAAGAAATTTAAAACTTTTTTTTTTTTTTTTTTTTTTACTTTGTCTTACCCTTACCTAATCGAGAAAATATTTATTCAAAATTTTAGATCCATTTTTTGATATAGTTACATGTTTTGAGAACACCTGAATCCGAATATCATGTTTTAGTGGTTTTGTTATGTCTGTGAGTGTGGTTATCTGTCTGACTGTTATCAAGATAACTCAAAATCACACATTATCAGGAAGTCAAAACTTGATATTCCAACCCTGTATCATATAAGAATGCTACTTAAAATTGATCTCAGGCAAAGTGTCCGTGTATAAAATTATGTAAATACAGTACATCTGTAAGAGAAGTTCCAACAGTTGCAGTTTAAAAATATTAGACTCCATTAAACAAGATGGAATTGACATTTATTTTTTATATCCTTAAAGGTTATTTTACATAGAATAAGGAGTGAAATATATTTAACTTTCATTTACAGAGCCACACAAGAGATCTGATATACTATATCTGAAAATTTTCTCCAAGTGCATTTGATGTTTTATCATTATTGGTATTCTTTTTTTCTGTGATTAATATATGTGTACACGAGTTCATAAAATGAGTTGAATAGAAATGAATTGAATATAATGAGTTCAGTGGGTGGTGGGGGCTGAAATTTTGTGAATAATTTTTAAAATTTATAAACGGACAGTATCCCCAAACTCTTATGTACTTACTGTCATTCACTACGGTATGTTTGTGAATCTCAACAAAATTTAATTGTTGCCAATTAAAAAAAAAAAAAAAAAAAAAAAAAAAAACGTATATGAGGAAAATAAATTAGAAAAATTAAAAAATAAATTAGAAATACCAGTCGTATCGTTACAAATATGGGTACCAAATGAAGGGGAACATTTTTGTGAATCCGATGAATTAAACAGCTCACCGGTCGGAGAATTAGAGTTTTTGAAATTAACTAAAGTATGAGTTTTAGGTGGCAACAGCAGAAGACTGTATGGAAACCGTTAGGAGAAATTAAAAAAAATCTGCTTCACATTAAGTCACATGTTTTTGAAGTGGGATTAAAAGTTGCCGCTTTCAATTTTTTTTTTTTTTAATTTTCTCTCACGAACACAAAAATATAATATAAAGCTTGTACCCCACAAGACCAACTTGAATTTCAAGTTTCATCAATTTCGTTGGTTAATAAACAATTTTTTTTTTTTTTTTTTTTTTTTTTCAAATAAAATTTTATTGTAACTTCGAAAATATTTATATGATACGATACATTAATTTGGGTTTTAAGAGTTTTTTTCAATAGATTATTATTAATTTTTATGAATGTAGAAACAATATTTAAACGAAATGAAGAAGAAATTCCTAGCTCCCCTCACACACATATGCATATCAAATAAAGTTGTTTCCAAAACAGTTTGCTTTACATTTTTTTTAAATAGTTCGTAAATGTTTAAAAAAAAAGAAAAAAGAAAAAAATCTCTTATCGTGTAACTTAAACTGCAAGAATATGTCTTTAGTAATGGGAAATAACATAAATTCGTGTGAGTGCCCCACCATATTTTCGATATTGTCGAAATATATTATTTTTTCTCATTCTCTCTCTATCTCTCTGTATATATATATATATACAGTAAAGTCTCGTACAACACGGGTGCAAGTTTGCCTCAAGAATATTACTTTTTTTTTTTTTTTTTTTTTTTTTCTAACACCACTAATTTTATATCAAAGCAACTGCTTTATACAAAAACTAAATCGAGTGTATGAACGAATAGATTCGTACTCTAAAAATTTAGTGGTGTTAATAAATAAGAATATTTTATTTATTTGTCATATCTGCCACCGAGTTGTACGAGACTATATATATATCGGTCTTGCAGCGATCTTAAAATTTTACGCTTATTTAACTATTTTGTCATCACAATTTTAAAACAATATTTTTTATTAACATAATATTAGGTCGTTGCTAAAGTTCGTGCGGACGCGGATCATTTTATTGCCTCCAAAGACGAGAGCTTCTATCGCCGTGGTATATATTTGTTCCCCGAAAAATGGGCAAAGGTTGTAGAAAGTAATGGAGAGTATTTTGATTAAAAATTGTCATTTGATTTGATGTATTTTTATGAAATGAAGCAACAAAAAACCGCACGAATTTACGCAATGACCTAATATTTTAGCTTTAACACAGTCAAAAATATTCAAGAAAAGCTTCTTATTGACGGTACTGGTGGCAATATAGTAAAATAAATGGAAAAATTTAAGAACACTGTGAGATCTGGTATACACATATATATATATATTTGTATATTATATATATGTAACTATTGCAACGAAATTATGAGTTTAAAGATAAAGGAAAAAAAAAGAGAATTGCAAACCAATGAGCAGAATCGCTGCAAAAGAAAATGCAAAACTTAAATATAGGATAAAATTTCATTTTATTCTATGGTAATTTATTTTATTCATTGATAATCTATTCCTATATTATATATATTACAAATATCTATGTGCGTGTGTGTGTAAATTCCTAAAAAAACATTAGTTATTCTTTATTTAGTAACTACAGCATTATTAGGAAGATTACAATGAAATCTTCTACAAACCTTCACGTAAAAAAACTGCCTGATTATCTAAACAAATTTCCTCAAGTAACAAACTTTTCAATAGTGCAGAGTTTTTCCTAAAAAAGCAATGATTAAAGTGAGATTCACAATACTTCTAAAAATAAAGCAGATACTGTCAGCTTCTTCAAAATAATTTCTTTTACGGTGGAGTTTTCCTTAACAAAATCTCGGTCTTATTATTTATTTGAAGCACCATAATTCTGCCTTGAAGTGATGGTAATTAGTCTCGTTATGGTTTTCAGTTTCTGGGCTAATTTCATTTTTCTTCTTTACTAATCCGAAGGCTGCATGTTTAAGAAAGATTGTAAAAAAAAGTTCTACTACGATATATAAAGGATGATTGAGTACTTTATCTTTATCAGTTGCTTATTTAAAAAAAAAAAAAAAAAAAAATTAAACACGACAAAAGTTTCAAATTAACTGCGTGGATATTTTTTTATGTCAGGCGTTTTCTTAATTGATCAATCTAAAATTACCGCATAATTACAAAAACATCCGCATGTAAAATTGTATGCAATGCATGCAATTATTTAATGAGATAATATTCATTTATAAATGTCTGTTATATTATTTTAGAACTAATGTTTAAAATCAAATTATGTCTTAACGGGCTGTGTTGTATTTCTATATCTTTTATCAAACTTTTAATATTGAAATTAAACCTCACATACATTTTTGTTCACCATTTACAATATTTTTCTTGCAATTTTGTACCTCGAGCTTTAATTTGCATATTTTGAAAATAACTAAAGGAAATATATATAATTTGTTTTTATGTGCTTTACTTTTACTTACGAAACTTAAAATGAAAAATAAAATAAAAGTAAAAATAAAAAAGTTAATTTTTAACATACTGTCAGGGATGGAACACGGGCGCAGAATTCATACCGGAATGTGTTTAAGAAATTTCTGTACCTATAATATCGTCGATTTAAGAGGTAGAAAATTTTCTTACATTGATAGTGGTATGAATTCTGCGCCCGTGTTCCATCCCTGTACTGTCCAAAAAGTAGTTCTTAGATTGCTTACACGCACGCCCACATAGTGATGTTTATAGATAAACAGATTAATATACATACAGATATTTTTTATCGATCAAGACTTCCCAATTTCGCAGTTATAAAAGTTAGTATTGTTCACTTTGATTGTTTAAAAACTTCCTTCATTCTATACTAATTTAAAAAGAAAATAGTTTTATTCATTCTCAATATATTGGATGTTTAACATATATTTGATCCATCTCTCCGAGACTAATTTGAAGAGATATAACATGCATTTTGAAACAAACAATTAAAAATATCTCCTTTTTGTATAACGCTAAAACTGAATTGATATATTTTTTCGTAATAGTAATAAAACATATCAAATTTTGTGAGGTTCTGAGATTTCTTGCTTTAGCAACTAAAGTGACATTATCACGTACACCCTAAAAAATGTGATAAAATCAGATATCTATTTTTTGTACTGAATTTGTAACGGGATATTTTTTGATAAATATAAGACAAACTGAGGGGGAGCATTAAATGTTGTAAAAATTTATTTGTTCAATTTAAATATACAGCCACCGTGCAAATCCTCAACCCGTTAGCGCCCAGTATCCTCATTTGCGGACAACTAATATGATGGCACGTATATTTTTTGTGGTTTCTTGGAATGATTTATGCTTTTTAGTGACAGTTTATAGCGTCACTCTAAATGATCCCTGAAAGTTTTATGTGCCTACTATTAAATATTATTTCATAATTTGGATAGTCATTTTATGATTTTTCCTTCGTCGCGCATTAATTTGCTTTTGCGCAGATTGAGATTCTATATGATTTTTGCTTTTACTAACTTAAATCAAGTTAAATAATAATATATATTATAATACTTTACTTTCGAGATCTTTGTCAACATATAATAGGAAATTAATCTGTTATCTCAAAGTTTTCTATCTCAAAGTTTTCTCGCTAAAACACTCAACGTCAATAAATGAGGATAGGCTTTAAATTTAAAACTATCAGAAGAATTGTTTAAATTAATACATTTTACTGTCAGTTGTCTATATTAATTTAGAAGTGAAATAATCCGATAATAATAGTTTGCAAAATTAATCTGGGCGTTAACGGGTTAATAATATGGCATAGTTACGACAAATGGTTGTCAATAAACTTCCACAATATGTACTGTTAAAAATTTCAGTTCAAGATTAAACCAAATGTTGGAACTACAGTAGTTTCAAATTGCTAGGTTGAACCAAAACTTGGTGCAAATGTATCTGCAACTATGTGATGGTGAAACCTTTTACAATTATTTTATTGTGCTTGTTTAAAAAAAAGCACCAAATTATGGTAAAAATTTTCCCCTCTTATGTATGTAGCTATTGCAGTACGAAGGCTTTGTTTAACAAAGCACCATTCTTTAATTCGGCCAAAGACAAAATTTTTAGAAATGTAAATAGTATAAATAAAGGCCAAAATCCCAATCAGTGAAAATTTATAGAAATCCGTGTATAATTTCACAAGGCAAGAAATTTTCGGTAATACGCTTTCACACAGATATTTTTTAAAAAACAGTGAGAGAAAATTCAAGTTGTTCAAAGGCGTCACACTATCTAACAAAATTGGTAACCAAATTTTTCGAATGAAATTATTATTTGTGTAAGCAAAAGTAAAATAGACAGTACGTTTGTTGTAACACATATGCGATTTAATGAATGATCTTTTATTATGAACAACCCTACCTTATCCAATACTTTTTTCGAACCTTCATTTAAAAAAGTATATTTATTTATTTATTATTATTATTATTTTTATTTAATTAATGCAATTGATGTATAAAAATGCAATACGTGATATTTTAATTTTTAAATATATTTACAATTTAACGTTTATCATTTAAATTATTATTCAAGTAAAAATTATTCTCCTGCCTCTACACAAACATATTTAATTTTGGCAAGAAACTTTGCAGCTTTTCAACTCTTTGTAATTTCACAATAAACATTTTGTTTCCTACTTCAAAAAAATTTTTCAACCGCCACTTTCTCTAAAATAATAACAATGTCAAATAACAAATAACACAATATATTTAGTGAAAGTTTTATTTGTTTTGATAACTTATCTCCAACATATAAAACTTTGTACACATACATAATCTTTTGTAATAAAGTTGTTTAACAAGCGGAAACATCTGGTTATTAACAGAGAAATATAACGAATGTATTATTTAGCATATTATTTTATGATACAGAATATTTTGTATCGATGTTTTGTAATTAAAATATATGAATGTAGTTATTTAAACATTGCATCCAAGATACATAATGGAAATTCAATTCAAGAGTTTAAAATTCGGAAATGATTATAATACACGCAGAAATATCTGGCAAAGTCCGGTTTAATTTATTCGAATGTTTAATGATTAAAATAAATCTCCTTACAATGACGCGTAGTTTATTTTGTAAGGAAATGTTAATTTTAAAAATCTAATATAATTTATAAATAAAGACTTAAAATAAAATTAAGATTTATTTGTTAATCGATTTAGAAAACAAATATTTACATATGATTTTTCAAAAGCAAATGTATCGCTATCACTAATTGGATAAAACAGTTTGATTCGAAAATTAAAAATAAGCGGATTCAGACTTATGTAGGAATAATATATATTTTGTTATAAGCGTTAAATCTGATAATATTTTTAAATATGAAAATTAATTTTTTACAATTACTTTGGATTACTAATTAGTCAATTGGTTTATTGGTTATTGCAAAATATTACAAACCAGAAATTGTCTAATAAACTATAGCAAATTTACGAAATATACACTTAAAAGTTTTAATGTAATATTGTAAAAAACATTTTTAAAAAAATTTCTAGTTGCGTGAGAGCTTGTGTGAGAATTTTTTTGTACATTAGAAATGTATAATACGTAATATTTCAATGAAAAAAGAAAGATAATTTAAACTTAACAAAAACGTTTCGTCATAAACTTTGACTCCTTCTTTATTACTAAAATATTTTTTAATAGATGCATCAGAGGCATTTTCTTTTATCATAACCAGCTTTATTTGATTGTTTTAAAAAGTTAGTATTAACCTACAAGTATTTTGTAACTTTGCATAAATTTACATGCAATGCAAATATTTTCATGAATCTCAATATTCAATTGCGTTTTTACTTGCAACACTGTTCGTTAAAATATGTATTTCCTAGCGACTTTCATTTATACTTTTCCGACGATTTTTATATTCAATTATTTAAGATTTAAATGCAGTAAAAATTGATTTGTTTTTGTAGGATTACATTATTAAATTTGTAAAAATAAACATTTATGCATATATATATATATATATATATATATATATATATATATATACATATATATGCGTGTGTGTGTAAATGTACATGTTGAGCTTTTTTAGATAATAAACAATAGATTTTAAATCACTTTTACAATGTTTGAACAAATTGGAGGCCAAAAAGTTTTGTATTTCCATTTAAATCATCTTGAGACCCAGCGTCCAATCTATTGGGCACTCAATATTTCGTGTAAAACTTTCAATTTCAGTTGAAAACCCAAAATTATCAGTTTAGAGCATAAATAACCATCCAATGCAACCATGCTTTTATCAAAATAGTAAAATAAACACAGATAAATCTTATTTTTATCATTTGAAAATGGCGGCTAGAAAGATTAAAAATTTTAAAGGTACGTGCTCAATTTTAACAGAATATAACATCTTATATTATTAAGTGAACAATATTTGTGTGTATATATATATATGTGTGTATATTTCACTGTTCTCGAAAACGGTAGCTCCGACAGTCACGTGATTTAACACAAATGTGCCCTCCGAAGGGTCATTGTGCACATCGAAGTCAGATTTTCGAATTTTTCATTAGTTTTCCTTTAATTAATAAAAATATAAAAATAAAACTTCCCATTTCTATAATGACGCAGAATGGAGAATCTTTGGAGAGATTTTATTGGTTTATTTGATTTTCATTGATTTGAGTGTAATTTGCATTGAACTACAGCTACGTTATGAGGAATTAGAAGAGATTTGATTGGTTTATTTGTTTTTCAATCATTTGAGTGTATTTTACGTTGAACTACAGCTACGTCATGAGGCATTACGAGAGATTTGATTGGTTTATTTGATTTTCATTGATTTGAGGAAGGGGTGTCCAGTGTTTATTATTATTATTATTTTTTTTTAACATGCTCGGCAGTGACTGCTGCGAAAATGAGTTTCGTGTGTTTTCAAATTCATGCACAGCGAGGTAGGAGTGTCCAGTGATTTTTTTTTTTTTTCTAATTATTATTTGGTTTTAACATGCGTGATAGTGACTGCCGCGGAACCGAATTACGTGAGTTTTCAGATTCATGCACAGCAAGGTAGGGGTACCCAGTGATGTTTTTTTTTTTTTTTTTTTTTTTGCATAAGTGATAGTGGTTGCTGCGGAACCGAGTTTCGTGCGTTTTCAGATTCATTCACTGCGAGGTAGGAGTGTCCAGTGATGTTTTTTGGTTTTAACATGCGTGATAGAGATTGCCACGAAACCGAGTTTCATGTCAACGACTTACGTGCGTCTCAGATTCGACCATTTATCGAATAGTGACTTTTACTGCACAAGTAACAGCTTCAACTGTTTCCAGAATATTCAAAGAATTAACATTTCTATTTGACTGTTTTCGAGAATATTCGTTTTAATAATAGTTTTGTTGCACAGATTCAAGAAGTTCAAAAAATATCTGATATTGTCAAAAGGAGATTCCATACCAAAACTGTGAAGAATGTAGTCGCCAATCGAAATATATTTATTTAAACGTTTCAATTATTCAATTAAAAAGAAATCCTTTAAATATAGTGTCCAGCAAAGCGGTCGAAGCCTGCTAGTATCATTAATTTTAAATGTTTTATCAATAAAGTTAAATCAATTTCAAAGCAGTTGTATGCATAATTTAGGAACGAAACTACACTTTAATGACATAAAAGGTTAGTTTTTCATAAAACCGACATTTTCGTGTTCATTGTACTGGACGCTGGGCCTTCAGCTGTTGTTTACAATCATACTAGAAAATTTTCGGTGTACTGTAGGAAAATATTATTTAATAAAATGGTACAAAATTGCATTAAAAATACCTCCAAAAATTGATAATTTATTTCTATGACTAAGTTTGATACAATTATTTTTTTATTAATTAATTTTTATAATAATTAAAGAAACATAATTGAAATATTATCCAAAAAATGTTTTTCGCTGTACTCAATTGATGCTTATTTTGAAGAAGTGTACTTTTGAGATTAAGTAAAATTTGGAATTTTTATTTATTGTACCAGAAATATAATTTTATATTTAATAACAAACAGTTTTTAAAATCCGCTTAAAACTTTTTTATAATGGTAAATTGCTTGTATCGCCTTAATTTAATTATTTGTATTTTTAATTCGACATTATTTTAAAATATTATACATTAAGATGAATTTAAATTTACTATAGAATGAAATTTGTCTCTCCTTTGAAAAATAATTAATTCTATTGACTTTATAGGATTGATAAAATGTATTTCTTGTATAAAACAACAGAAAGATAGTCAAACTATTTTTGAAAAAAAAAAAAAAAAAAAAAAAAAAATTAAACAGTTCCTTCTTTTATATACATATAAGAAAATGGGCGATTTGTAGATACGGAGAATGATGTTGAAAAAGTTTTGGAGGTGGTTATTCATGGGGACGTGTCTGATCCAGACATTAGTGACAAAGAAGAGAATCGGGAAAATATGGGAAATTTTCATTTTATAAAGTCTAACAGTATTTCAAATGAATAAATTAATATTAGTAGTAGTATTTGGTATGTAATATTTCTTTTAATATCTAATTCATGTTTTTGCCAATATTTTGTGTTTTTTTAATAATGATTTTACATTAAGATTCGTGTAAATATTAATGTCATTATTTTTTTTTTCAATTTGCTTAAGACCCCCCTCTATTAAACATGTCAAAAATCAGTCTATTTTTAAAATTCGAAAATAAATTATTGTTATATGTAGTATTTTGTAGTCCACTAGGGAGCAATAATATGAATTATGGCAAAATTTGCTCTAAAATTACGATGAAACATCACTAATTTTATTTTATTAGATTGAACTAATCATATTCTTTCGCATGACTAAAGAAGCAGCTCATTCATGAGTTATTTGACATTCAGTATTCTTTCTCTTTGTCTGTAAAACGCTTTCGTTTTCACACCTTCCACCACGCGCTCTTCCCCAATCATTCATGTTCAAATTTATATTGCTTCTTAAATATATTCATATCAATATTAATATAATTAAAATATATATATTTGATATGCTATTGATAATCAAATATATGACAGCATTTTTTCCCCCGCAAATTTAATTTAAAAATATATTTTTGAAATAAAATGACTAAATTAATTCTTTCTACGATATTTTTCGGTTTCAGTGAGTAAATCTGTTTTCGTTTAATAAAAATTAATTCTATTGACTATATAAGATTGATAAAACTTATTTTTTGTATAAAACTATTGAAGGAAAGTCAAACTTTTTCTTTAAAAATAAAATCTTTCAAACAGGTCATTCTTTTATACAGATGTTTGAAAATAGACGATATTTAGATGCAGAGAAAAATGTTGCATTTAGATGCAAAGAAAGATCACTGCAAAGATTTAGATGCAAAGTAAAAACAGTGATACTATGCAGTATTCGGCTTCAAGCCTATGTAATTGTTACCTCCTATAATATTATAATTATCTTTATAAAGACTTGTATTAATAAAAATTTAAATGGAAGGTGGATATGTAACCAAAATGCTATGCACATAAAAAATTTGCATAAATATTTTACCAGGTTATTTAAATAATGTTTTTTTGAGTGTTGTGAATACGCAGGTTAAATGTAAACCTTTTTTTGCCCAATAGTAATTGAGATTTAGAAGATTTAATGTTCAGGAAAAATTTATGTTTCTAATTAAAAACTCAAAATTATCAGCATTAATTCACGTGCTACTCGCATTGTACGCCATGCAGAATTAGGCATAACTATCAAACTATTGTTTCAGCTGCTTCTAAGTACGCTGTAGGACTGTCTTTTTTTTTTTTTTTTTTTTTTTTTTTTCTAAAAACTGTTTTATTACAATAACAGTTATGAAGTATACATATCAAGTTTGGTGCAATTTTATTCAACAAGTGATAATTTATTGCTTTTTGAAAGTTTGTGCTAAATGCAATATAGTACAGCCATTTGTTTTATAATATATAGAAAACTGTATTTAAAAACATATTCTGTAATCTTCAAATAAATATATATATATTTTTTAAATTCGGTGAATGTTTCTTGAGTTTCAATAACTACAATTTTCAAAAATAAACACCCAGACAGATAGCCTTAACTATACAAAATCAGTCCATTTTGAGCATTTTAAAACCTGTAAGAATTGGAAAAACGCAGGGAATTTTATTTTAGTTATCAAGACTGCCAATTATACTAGTTTATCTCTAATAGTGTTAGGCCCCGTCTTTTTTTTACACCAGTAAATTTATAAGGATCTAACACTATTGGGGATAAAATAGCATGACTGGTAGATCTATTATAATAAGTAATAATAAATACACCAGCAATTACAATAAGCATTGTAATTATATCATCGTCATCATTACTGCTAAGTTAAGTACAATAATAAACACAATAAGTAATTATATTACAATAGATAATATAATAATGATAAAGAAATTTAAACGTTTCAAGATATTTTGCTTCTTAAAGTAATAATTAAAATCAAATATTTTTTATTTAACTCCTAGCTCTTAAAAGTATTGTTGAATATGAGTCATGATTTTTCCTCCAACTTTTAGCCTTGACATTTGAATACCTGTGTCGTGTTCCTTCTGAAACTGTATTCAGAACATAAACAACATCTGTATAAACAGGATGTGAGGGATTTTTCAATGTGCTGTGCACAGAATATGATATTTGTGAGTTTGCTCAAGTGCAACGCAATTTTACAATAATAGATGAGTTGTTTAAGTAATCCATAAATATCTAAAGTGTCTGTATATAATAAATCATATTTTAATTTCTAAAATAAAACATATCAATGTAATATAGGAACAGACGTCTTCTATTCATATCTACAAATATTTACTTTTTCTTCCTAACACGTAAGAAATAGTTGGTTTCGAGATAATTTGAGACTTTCAAAATTTCCTTGAATTTCAAAATTTTCTAAAAATACTTGTTTTCTTGTATGTGTAGATACATATTTTAAGACTTAGACGTTATAGTTTTAAAAGTGAACTTTGGAATATTCGAATTTTATACACTGATATGAGAATATTCCTGGGGTAGCAATATCCAATTCCGCAAATGGCAGGATCTTCAAATAAGGGATATTTAAATGAGCACTGAACTGCCAGAGCTTTCATTTGTACTCAGATGATTCATGTGATAAGTTTTTTGATTTCCCTATGGCAGGAATAGACTCTAAAAGACATGAGGGAATTTATTTTCGAAAATTGTTAGGTAATTCACGATTTCTCAATTCACATTTCACAGAATGTCCCCAAAATAGGTAAAGACCTGCATTGTTTCCAAAAACGCACAACAAAAGGACCTACTGTTAAGTCATCGACATTCACTAGACTAATAAGTGTTACTAGACAAGCAACACTGCGTCACATTACAAAAACAGTCATTGCGGACGTACAACAGACATATTTGTGTTTAAATCTACAGTGAAATGCGGAGTTTATGTCATAGGACAATAGAAGACCAACTTGAGTACTAATAACACGCCATCGGTTGTGGCACCTCTACTGTACTCATGAACTTATCAGTTTAGAAACCCGTTAAAACATTGCATGCTTAAGAAGAAAACAGAAAAAATTACATTTTAATACTAATATCGCATTTTATTTGAAGATTAAATTTTATATATGTGTAAGCTACAGGTAAAAAAACACCATGTCCATTTTTTATATGAGAAGCCTTAGTGCCAAAATGTGTTATCAAAAACAGTATTTCCATTTACTGTAGCCAGCGAAATTCTTGAAGCACTAACAATAATTATTACCTAAAAGATGGGCTACTGTTTTGTTAAGTAAATGTTTGTCGAATCATAATGTTAGTCTTTTCTGTTTATAAAAAATTAAGTTGATTATGAAAATTAGCGATAAAAAAATAAAAATAAAAAATGTGGATGTAGATCTGCGTTTCAATAATTTTGCTGCTGGCCGTAGTACATTATAATTTTAATACTATGTTAAAGTATCGTGAAGAAATTATTATTACTTGCGAGGAAATATACAAAAATTTGTAAAAAAAAAAAAAGATTTGAAAAATTACATTTTTGGACATAATTTTCTTTACCCCTGAGATACAGGTATATTATTCGATAAAATTTTAATTATTATTTGAAAAAAAATTAATGACGTATAAACTTTCCAAAGTACACTATACGTTTTAGTATATTTAAATATAAAAGACTAATCCTTAATATTTTGCTTCTAGTCTTCAATAGAAATATTTATTCGTAAGAATGTCGCCATTTTTAAATATATATAGGAAAAAATAAAATTCCTGCAGCAAAATTAATTCCTAAATGTTATGATTGACGATCTAAAAATTTTTGTTATCCTGAATACATACACATCATATCCTAGAAAATTTATCTACCACATCATCGATATCTTTAGATCTTTATTTTTCTTGACACCCTCTATAAGAACAACCATAATCCTCTCATAAAATCTTTATGGCTTGACAGAGGAGCTAATAGAACTCACGCATGTTTGCTTATATTAGGTTTCTGTGAATTTCAGAGATTCTCTCTTGTGGAATTCTAATCTAAATTTGAATATTAAGTACGGATAGTATTTTTTTTTTTTTTTTTTTTTTTTTTTTTTTTTTTTGTGTTGATTTATATGAAGGTTTAGTTGTTGACACGGTCTTCATATCATTAATATTTTAATTTTATGCAAAATAATTTCCGCGAAAAGCTGTAGAAGTCATGTTAAGGTTGTTATTACAGTTCTGAAGTTAATGTGGTATACAGGATTTATAATAAAACTTTTACAAGAGAAGATATTTTTATTTACTTATTTATTTTTCACGTAGACTCGGATAAAGTTAAAATCTTTAAGAATTATTTTGTATAACATAGTATTTTACTACTTCTAATATCAATTTTGATGAAACTAATTTTAATATTGTTATTATTACTTACATTATCAAAAGTGTTTTATATTTCACAGAATATTTTACTAATTGTTAATATTAAGAATTAAAAAAAATAGAATATATAATGTAAAAGCAAAAAAAGCCATTCTTATTTTAAGGTAATAGTTTATTCATTTATCTTTTAAACTATTCCACTTATTTGTTGTAATATCTATGCAAAAAATATTTTATATTACGCTGTAAAGTATATAAAATTCTTTGTAAGAATAAATTACAAAGCAAATATTTAAAGTAAAAATAGTTTTAACGAAAAACTCTAAAATTCTTATTAACGATGTTTTTATAAGAATTTTATTTTACATATAAAATAGCTGTCTACAGAAGTTAGATTTATATGAACGTATTTAATTTATTAAACATATTATGAGTTTTATGCGTGAAATCTTTAAATGTAATTGAAACATGTTTCGTTAATAGTTATCTCATTTTTGTTATTTTGATAAATATTTTTAATTAATATTAAATTAATGCTAAGTAACTTTTTATTGTCAACATCAAAACATTTCTACAATATTTAATTTAGATGTCGTTGTTTAAATATGAAAATAAAACTATTTTAAACCTCTTGAAATATTGCTTAGTACATTAATTCTATCTTACTGGACACGCAATTGTTATTCTGTAACGTATATATTTAAAATTTTGTGCTAACTTCTACCATAGGCTTTAAAATATTCAGAAAATTCTAGATCATTTACATGAAAAAAAAAGTTGCATTTTTTTCATATAATACTTTAAATTTCTTGAAATATAGTTTACTTGCAAAACTCTATCCATCTGATTTTTATTCTATGAAGTAAAAATTTCTAATGATATTTCTTACATCATAGAAAATTTTGCATATAATGGCGCGTTAATTTTGTTTTTAAAGTATTTTCATAATAAATGTATTTTTATATTAAATTTGTCATTAGTACCATGGAAAATAATTTAAGAAGTAAATATATCATAGGTCAGTTGATAAATTGAAGTTTTTGATAATGAATATTTCACCTTTATATTTTTTTTTTGTTTTCATGTTCATAATTTAATATATCCATTTGTTTAAAAGTTATCGCAAAAGAATATAGAAAAAGATAGATTTTTGCTTAACTTTTAGAAACCAATGTAGTTAAGCAAAATTTAGAAATTCTGAGTTTCGAATTTAAAAAATTTCACCAAACTTATTAGGTGTTATCTGTTTTATATTTTAAATATTTAAAATATAATTGATGTTTCTCAATTGTTTTAAACAAATAAACTTAAAAAATGACGTTATATTCGCAAAAGAATAAAGAAAAAATAGCTTCTTATTTAACTTTTAGAAACCAGGGAAGTTAAGCAAAATTTAAAAATTTTGAGTTTCGAATTTAAAAAAATTTCTACAAGTTTAGTAGGTGTTATATAATTATATTTTAACCATTTAAATTATAATTGATTTTTCAATTCTTTTGTACAAATTAATTTAAAAATTAACATTATATGCATAAAAAAATAAATAAAAAATAGGTTTAGAAGCCAGTGTAGTTAAGCAAAATTTAGAAATTTTGAGTTTCGAATTTTAAGTTCGAATTTTAGTACCTGTTATATATTTATATTTTAACCATTTAAATTATAATTTATATTTATTAATTATCTTAAACAAATAAACTTCAAAAATTAACTTTATTATTTTTTTATAGCTATACAATTTATAATTAAAGAGTTACTTATGTCAAACAATTTCAATGATGTGCTTGTCTTGAAATAGTATATGTTTAATTCAACTCTATTACATATATATTTTTTCGCAAATATGTAAATTAAGAAGTTTTCCTAATTTTCTTCTTTCTTAGGATTTCTTGTTAAGTAAAATATATAAATAAATCTGAATTTTAAAATATCATATTTTGAAAAAATAATTAAGTTTTATATTTTGCTATCAATATTCTTGCCAAATTTTAAAAATTAATAATAAAAAAAATAGCGTATCTGATATAAGTAAATATGTGATTAACGATAAAACCAAGGATTTGCTGTATTATTATTTTAAATTATTTTGTTTAACAATAATTGGATCTCTTCTGTAAGTCAATACTTTTGTAAAATAAAGGCTTTTTGTAAATTAGTGTTTAGGCATTAGTAGAAACTGCATATATAAAAATTAATTTATTTAAAATACAGAAAAAAATATAAAAATTTGAATTATCCTTTCTCGCTTTAAAAATTAAAAGAAATTAATAGCCATATAATAAAATCGTAAAAATCTTTTACTCATCTTAATTTAAGTATGTGCGATTGTAAAATGTCAACATCATACCATTTAACCGCTTCACCGGCCACTGTAGTGAGTGGAAGGCTACATTTACCCCCCGAGTTATCTCGGGATGGTCGGTGAAGTGAGAATATAAAATCAAAATGATTTTAATATGAACTATTTCTGTTTAGCTTAGAAGAATATTTTGAGTTGAAATATCTGATATTTTTTACTCTCACAGTCCATTTTAGAAAATACACTACAATATATTTTACCGAATAAAATTACTTTCGTTTTATTTTAAAGAGCATTGATTAATTTTGATAAATAAATAAGCTTCAAATTAAATAATTTATGAATACTAAAAGATAATACATATAATTATTATACTAGTATCTGATTTTATTTATGCATGATTTTAACAAAGCAATCTTCTATATTAATTCTTCACTTCTTTTGCAGATCATTTATTAAAGTTCGTTGGATTTTAGAGAAATATCTATAAAATAAACTCGGCGTTGAAAACTGGTGTAATGTGTCACAAATAGTAAGTTTTATATATTTTATAATCCTAAATATTCTATCTTTATATTTTCTACAGAGCTTATTGTTTTACCAATCTAAAACTTAAATATGATTACATTTAGTAATATACAGGGCGCCTCAAAATTCATGGTATAAACGTTAGTGAGTGATAGAATACAACTAGACAAGCACAAATAACCATACAATCCAGAGTCGGAACGGGCTTGGGATAGTGTCCGTGTGCTAGAATCAGGGCGCTTACTGATACGATGCACAATACTTGATTGGTTGGGTTTTACGTCGCACTAGTGCTGCGCAGATGAGCAATTGGCGACGGCATGGGACACACCCCTAGAGGTGGTCCGGAGACATGCCATCAAAATTTTGATCCTACACGGAAGGGATGGATCTGCCGCTTCGGTGACCCCAGAGGTATAATTTTTGATGGGAACATGGAGGACATTGTGCCGACAACATATTTTACGTGCTCCAGCCACCATTAGTGTAAAAGACTGTCTTTGGCCGACTCGAGTACCGAACCCGCAATCTTCCAATTACGAGGCCGGCGCTCTACCGACTGGGCTACCGCGGCCCACGATGCACAATGTAGTTCGTTAAAGATGGCGTCCTTACAGTCCTTCCACATCCGAAAACTGCCGACCGTACATGTAATGCATCTCGGCCTTCTCCTGATTAGAGTACGCATCCATCTCATTGATGATCCACTGAACGAATGATGACAGCTACGATGAACAGTCTTTTTATTGCGGTCGCTGGGAGGCGTCCTCTAGCGCTTTATCGCTTGAGTTTGGACCATGGACTTTATGGTGATTTGTGCTTGTCTAGTTGTGTTATATATATATATATATATATATATATATATATATATATATATAATATAAAATTAGTTCAGGAAAGAGATTTTTTCCATTTCATTAGACAACAATAGATTCAACATTTCTGCATAACCAAAGTATGTTATGAAATTTTTTAAGGAGATATTTTCAATAAATTACGATCTTAGAATTGTGAAATTTTGCATACATATGCACTAAAATGTACGATATTATGTAAATTCTTAAAGACTTCGAATATTTTATTCGAAATTTAAAATTAAGATTAATCCATCTTAACTAAGGTTTTAATTTAGCCTTGTGATTTTAAATTATTATAATTTATCAATACATTGTACAGTGCTAAAAATAGAATGTTACATTTCACCAGAAAAATGGTTCCAATTAGTTACAACACAGATTTTTGTGCAATGTTTCGTCGTTTTAATATTGCCATTTCTGTAGATTTTTTTTTTTTTTTTTTGGGGGGGGGGAGGGGGGTGAAACACTAGATGATTTTTTTTTAACAATGCAAACAATATTGTGGATTCATTCATAATGAAATTTATTAAAAATATTTGCATGTTTAAATCCTGAAATTACAAATAAATAATCAAAAGAGGACATGAACATAAAATGAATCATAAAATATTATAATAGTAATAGGTATAATAATAATATACACTATATTTCCATAAATAATCAGACACTTTTAACTTTATACGTTTTTTTTATGTATCTCAAAAAGTACTAAACGAATCATCTCGAAAATGTAAAGTGTCTCGAGTGTAAAGAGCATGTTATACTGTATATATTTCAGTTAAAGTTTTTTTCCTGAAAGTGGAAAGGGAAACCAGTAAAAAATTAAAGAAAAGTGAAAATGTTTGGCATCACCCTATAAAAAGTAATGCTTGAAATGCAATCACGCTGTAACATGTGATTATGGGGCTACTTCTAATTACCTTTATGGATTTTTATGTCCCTAACTCATATAATCATGGAGATATAACGGTTTTTTTAAAAAATTGCAAAAAAAAAGTCACTTTTTTAGATGTACAACGCAATGAATTAACCGAGTCCAAAGCCGCTTTCAGAAACTTCACATAAAATATTAGACACTGCATATTGCAAAGAAAATGCAAAAAATACTAAATATCTAATAAAATGAGTTATTTTACTAAATAATTTTCAATTCCGCATGCGTAAGATTTAGCGAAATTTCATTTGCATTATTTAATAGCCAAATGCATAGAGCTACTTATATAAAAAGCCCAAACAAGTATCGTGTAAACTCAAACAATTGTACGCGTAAGAATGAACTATTATTGAGTTTTTTCTAGAAGAAACTATCTTACGAAATATGAGCAGTATTTTTACTAAAGAATTTATAACTAAGCTTGCGATGTGCAAGCTTTTAAATAATTCCATTTGCATAGTTTAATAGACAAAAGTAAGGATCTACTTATATGAAAGCCCCAAACAAATTTCGTGGAAATTCAAAAAATTTTAAGGGATAGAATGAACTGAGTTTTAGCTGTTCACAAAAATAAGAAAGTGGTAATGGGTTTATATCAATATTTATTTACAATCAACCAAAACTGTATTACCATTAATTGAATCAGAAATCAGAACACGAACGTGAGTAAAATCCCTTATATTACTTACAAACTTTGAATAAACACCATAAAATGCAATAAACTCGCGACAATTGTTTCGGGTCGAAAAAATGCACGACCCTTCTTCAGGCGAATAAAGTAAGCACGAGTGCTGCAGTCAAAGCGGTGCGCATGCGCAGTTAAATGTCTTTATTACAATTGCTCATATTTCATTATATTTTTAATATTTTTGCTTTCTGAATGCAGTATAATGTGTCTAACGTTATATTTCAAGTTTCTGGAAAATGGCCTTGCACTGAGTATAACATCTTGCATGGTATAGCTAAAAATGTGGCCATTTTTTTCAATTTTTTTAAAGAAACTGTTATATCTCCATGATTATATACAGTAAAGACATACAAGGTTATACATACATTAAGAGAGAGCCCCATAATTACATGCTGCAGCCACTAAAATATATGAGGTATGACATGATCTTCACACCCCTGGAGTTTCAAAATTATTCGTCTACTCCTTTTTTTGAGATATTTGAAAAAATGTCTGAAATCGAAAATGTCCGATTATTTATGAAAAAGTAGTGTATATTATTTTAACAATATTCAGTACTAATTTAATTATTTTTAAAATTCTCTACTACTGAAAATAACTCTAGAATTTCTATTTGAGAAAGATTGTGCTATTCCATAAAGTAAAAAAAAAAAAAAAAATATATAAATTTTCAATAAAGTTTTATACTTTCAACCTCGGCGCAAATTCTGAGTTTTAAAAAGATTGCATTAAAGAATTTACGTTATAAAAAATCGCTTTGAAAAGTGCTTTTAACTCTACATGTACTTTCATCCTAAGTGAAGGGAAACACTTTACGATAGAAATCAAATGCGGATTTAAAAAATTTATCGGTATTCTATCATATACGGTGGCTACTTCTGAAGTTTAAGTAAGAAGAAATTCAATACTTAGGGCCTGAAATCTTTACATATATATCTACTCTTTTGTAATAAATGTTTATAAATCATAGTGTATAGTTTTAAAGCTAAAAGGTCATACAAATATTTAAATATAAATAGTCATACCATACAAAATATTAAGGTAAAAAAAAATAAATAAACTGTAAAAATATATATTTAATTGAATAACCTTAACGAAATAAGTAGCATTCCCTGTTTAAACTAATATGTGTTTAACTGAATATATTAACTGTAATCAGTGATTTCTTTTTCTTTTCATTTTCTATGTATATTTTTGTTATTTAGTTTTGTATCCTTCTCAAAATGCTTTTTTTTTTTTTCATATCTTTTACTTCTGTTATCGTAGTTCCGGCATAAAATGTTTAGAAAATTAATTTGCAATATGAACTTAATTTAACAGAAAACGACAATTTCCTTGTACAATTCGTAGCATTGATGACGTAACCGATTATGTAAGCTTTCTATAATTTCATTTCATTTAATTTGATCTTTCTCAATTTGTATAGAAATTTCATCTATTTTGATCCTTTTCGATTCTTTCATATTTTGGTAATTTTCTACAAGTTTTTATATGTAGACAAACAATGCAATATTTATTTTAAACGTCATCTAAAATGCCTAATCTATCTAGGCTTATCCTTTTAAAATTCATCAGTTTCGCGCTAAAATAAAATAATTATTGTTTTATCAAGCAAAAATTTTACAATATTTTTTCTTGGTTTAATCGTTTTTTTTTTTTTTTTTCTTTTTCTTTTCAGGGATGGGGAAGGGGGGGGGGGATGAAGGGGTTCTTCTCTGTTCGGCAGATAGTAGTACTACTCCGTAACCTAAAAAGAAGGAAAATAAATGAAGAATCAGAGAAAGATGTTTCAGAGAAAGACAAATTCAATAGTCCCTTTTAATTTCTTGGTAGAGGCAAATATGTAGATTCTGGGTTAATAAGCTGGTGCCTATTTTTTCCTACCTAATGAAGGGCTGTGCTATTATTTTGACCTGAAACAACTGTTGCAATTACTTTTCAATTTATAGTGTTTACTAACAAAGTTACTTATTAATTAAATTGATTATTATTTGAATTAACCAGTCGATATTTCAAACCAAAAAATCTTGAAAATTAAAATATTTCTTCTTTTTTTTTTCACATGTTTAGGATCGCTATGTGTGCAGTAGTCATTTTTAAAATAAATTTAAAAATCCTTACAGAAGCAACCGTTTTTTTTTTTTTTTTTTTTTTTTTTTAATGAAAATGCTATTTTTTATTCATTTCTATTAATTATTAGTTAATATTGTTAACTAATTATTTTCATAACAATGCAAGGAATACGTAAATAATACATAAAGCGCTTATTTATGACTTGTTATCGTTAATTTTATTTCACAATGTCTTGAAATAAAATAGTTATTTATTTTAAAAACAATAAACTTATGTTCTTAATACATAAATTACAATTTTTAATTTTTTAATTCTACTTTAAAATAACCAGGACATATAATAATTTAAATAAATAAAAAAGATAACCTCTTTGTTTAACATAATTAAATTTTATCATTTAGCTGAAATAGTACATAAAGGAAAAAAATATTTTAACTCATGATTACATTTAACTGTCGGATGAAATTTTGTGGTTAAAGTTATACGAAATTTACGTTTCCTACGTAAAGTTAGGGTACATAGAAAATTTCAAATTATTTAAACATTTATAATTACTTCCATTCTTATAAAATATAGTTTAACAAAATAACTTTCGTTAGTTTCTCACTAAAAATAAATAAATAAATAAATAAATAATAATAATAATTTTATGCCACGTTTATTCATTTATTCCCCTAGTTTCAATCGTTTCTCAAATTTTTGTTCCTTAATGTTCCGTAGATAGCAGAACTACTCCTGATTTTAACAAATGCTGTATAGTAGTAAGCTATGAGCTGAATTGACTTTAAATTTTATAATAGGCACCAGAGCATCTTGTTGCTTTTATGATGCACCCGTGCATAGATTTTCCATTTAATGATAGGCTGTGCAATTATTTTGACCTTAAAAAAATATTACAAGTCTTTGGATATTGTAAAAATTATTTCTTCGTCATAATTTTCAGTTTTAGAATTCAACTTCAGGATGAAGGCCTCTCTTAGGTGATTCCAATCTGCTCTGTTTTCTGCAATTTTTCTCCACTCTGTTCTTCCAAAGTTCCAGCGACACTGTGACCTCTTCCTCGCTCGTTTTTTACCTCACGGTAACCAAAAAAGAATTTGGTGGTCTACTTATCATTGTTTCTTCTCGCAAGGGGCCCAGAGCAGCTTCCTTTTAACTACTTAACTCTACAAATGACAGCAATAACTTTTGTTTGCTCCCAATGCATCTCTTCGGCTGAATCTTAACATGCATCTTTCCTTTCTCCTCTGGATTGTTTGAAGCTTTCGTATAGATTTGCACGTTACAAATTTCTGAATTCGTTACACGTCGAAACTTCTAAAGCATAAGTTAATACCAGCAAAATACACTAATGAAAAATTTTTCTGTTCAAAAAAATTGGGAGCTCGCTTTTGAAAACATCGCTATTTCTTCCGAATTCTGTCCAAGCGAAAAATACACGGTTGTTAATTTCTTCCATGATGTTTATGTACAATATTTATTATACATTTAGTAACTTAACTGTTGTTTCATTTTAATCTGATTAACATACTCATGTTTATTTTTGTTTTTATTTTATTTTTAATTAAACTGGCCTCTTTTTTTTTTTTTAACACATGCAAGCTATGGGCCTAATAAACATTTTTGAAAACAGTTTAGCAATATGTAAATGAAAATATGCAGTGAACATTAAAGGATTAAACCGTTCAAATGTGTTCATCAATAAAAGCTCCTAAAATATTCCGTACTATATTTACCAGTTATAAGCATAAATGTTAAGACGAAAATAAATATTTACAAAGAATCTTATTTATTTTAACGACAATCGTGTAATATATAAATAATGTATGTTTCTTATGAATGTACAATTCAATATTTTTTCCAAAATAACCAAAATCTTATTTAAAAAACTGTTATATCCTTTAGAATAATGTTATATACACTAAAGAATCTTTTTTCCCGTTCGCTATTATTGATTCTTCCTCCCCGTCATTTTGTTTGCTTCTTTAGATTAACTTCCCTCCTGGATCAGCCAGATTCCGGCATATATACGGGTTTGCTTTCCGGCTTTTCCTGCATTCATTTCCGGTTCTTTCCAAACCTACTCCGAAAACAGGAGTGTCAGTTTTTCTTATTTTTATTGAACAAGTACTACTCGATATGTTATACACATGGCATTCATTTTATTGTCTAATTAATTCAGATCTTTTCAAGTGTTTCTTTAGTTTTAAAGAGTTTATTTATATAATATATATTCATCTTAAAAGCTCATAAACTAATTAAGTAAATCACAACATTTTGTTAGCACAGTATTTGATTCGCATAGTTTTAAACATTAATCAAAGTCATAATTTAATATATATTCTTATAGTTCGAAAGAGAAATAAAGAGAAACACACACACACACTCACACATACATATATGTATATATAATATGTATATATATATGTGTGCGTATACAAATAGAAAGTAATAAATAGGTGTAAAAGTTTAAGGTAAGTGGGCATGGTTAACAAAAATGAAAAAATTTAATAAATAGAAGTACAACGAATTAAAGTACCGAAAAAACATTTGCAAAATAACACTTCATGTGAAAAATGAAATGAACGTTTTGCAAATGTTTTTTCGATAATTTAATTCGTTGTATTTGTATTTATTAAAATTTTTTCCTTTTAGGTTGATTTCTTTAGAAATCGACCTATTGCAATCACTTCGTTTATCTATCTATCTATCTATCTATCTATCTATAATGAAAATTTTGTCATCACGATAACTCCCGAAATAATACTGGAAATCGAACCAAATTTGGACAGTGAACTAATCCTATAAATATCTTGGACGAGTTCGTTAACCAAGTTGCTCCGACTTTTTGTTTTCAAGTGGCAGCCACTTGAAAATTTCAAACCGACATTGTAAAAAGCATATTTAAAGCAAGATTTGCTTGAATTTTGTTGTAAATACAGGTCACATGAGGGCCTCAATGATGTTTATTAATGAAGTTTATCCGCCATTTTCAATAAAGTGGCAGATATTTTAAGTTAAGCGGGACCACTTGAAATCAGGCTACCACTTGAAAATTTAAAATCCCTTTAACTTCCGAAATAATACTCCAAATCGAACCAAATTTGAACAGTGTCTTAACTTATCTTATAAATATCTTATATGAGTTTGTTAACCAAGTTGCTCCGCCATTTTGTTTTCAGGTTTAGACCACATGAAAATTTCAAATTCAAATTGTAAAAAGCGTATTCCGAATTTTTTTTTAATTTTGATGTATACATAGATTACACAAGTTTCTCAAATAACTTTATTAATGAACTTTATCCGCCATTTTTAATAAAGTGGCGGATATCTTAAGTTAAGCGGGACCACTTGAAATTAGGCCACCACTTGAAAATTTAAAACCATGATAACTTCCGAAATAATACTCCAAATGGAACCAAATTTAAACAGTGTCTTAACTTACGTTATAAATATCTTAGATGAGTTTGTTAACCAAGTTGCTCCGCCATTTTGTTTTCAAGTGGAGACCACTTGAAAATTTCAAATTTAAATTGTAAAAAGCGTATTCCGAAATTGTTTGAATTTTGATGTAAATACAGACCACATAAGGATCTCAATGAAGTTTATTAATAAACTATGTCCGCCATTTTTAATAAAGTGGCAGATATCTTAAGTTAAGCGAGACCACTTGAAATCAGGCTACCACTTGAAAATTTTAAATCCCTATAACTTCCGAAAGAATACTCCAAATCGAACCAAATTTGAATAGTGTCTTAACTTATCTTATAAATATCTTGGATGAGTTTGTTAACCAAGTTGCTCCGCCATTTTGTTTTCAAGTGGAGACCAATTGAAAATTTCAAATTCAAATTGTAAAAAGCGTATTCCGAATTTTTTTTTTTAATTTTGATGTATACATAGATTACACAAGTGTCTCAAATGACTTTATTAATGAACTTTATCCGCCATTTTTAATAAAGTGGTGGATATCTTAAGTTAAGCGGGACCGCTTGAAATCAGGCCACCACTTGAAAATTTAAAACCATGATAACTTCCGAAATAATACTCCAAATGGAATCACATTTGAACAGTGTCTTAACTTATCTTATAAATATCTTACATGAGTTTGTTAACCAAGTTGCTCCGCCATTTTGTTTTCAAGTGGAGACAACTTGAAAATTTCAAATTTAAATTGTAAAAAGCGTATTCCGAAATAGTTTGAATTTTGATGTAAATACAGACCACATAAGGATCTCAATGAAGTTTATTAATAAACTATATCCGCCATTTTTAATAAAGTGGCAGATATCTTAAGTTAAGCGCGGTCACGTGAAATCAGGCTCCCACTTGAAAATTTAAAATCACGATAACTTTTGAAATAATACTTCAAATCGAACCAAATTTTGACAGTGATATTATCATATAATTATCTTGAATGTTTCCACTAGGCAACTTGTCCCGACATCTTGTGTCTAAGTTCCAGCCACTTGAAATCACACTGCCACTTGAAAATATGCCATCACGATAACTTTTAAAATACTAAACTGATTCAAATAAAAGCTGGTTAGTGAACTTTTGGTTCAAATATCTAGGATAAGTTCGCTTGATGACTTGATCCGCAATTTTATTTTCAAGTGGCGGCCACTTGAAAATTTGTCATTATGGTAACTTTAGTAAGACAGAATCAATTCGCTTCAAATTTGGGTAGTGGATTTATCATTCAAATATCTCAGATAAGTTCGCTAGGCATCTCACTCCACTTTTTTTTTACAAGTGGTGCTACCTGAAAATTTCTTATGATTATAATTTTTGAAATTCTGATTTAATTTAAACTAGAACTGGACAATGAACTTATCGTACAAATATACTGGATGATTTCGATGGGCAAGTTGTTTTGCTATTTTGTTTTACAAGTCGCAGCCACTTAGACTGCCACTTGAAAATTTGCCATAATAATAACTTTTGAAACACGGCACTGATTTAAACCACAGTTGGACAGTAACCTATGCTTCAAATATCTTCGATGTGTTTGCTGGAACTTTAGAAATGCTTAATCAATTCAAATCAAAGTTGAAAAATGGATTTATCATTCAAACAACAAAAATTTAGAAAATTCGCGTAACTCATGAACCAATCACGTTATTGCGTCCATCTTTGGTATATCGATAAGTATTTTCTCGCCAAAAGTCGCCAAAAAAGTCGCCATAGGGGAAAAGTCGCCAAATTTGGCGCCAAATCCATTACATGCGTTACTGGATCTTTTTAATGCGTTTTTAAGGTAAAATTAGACTATTTTAATGCTAAAACAAACTAGAAATGCAGGAAACTAACATTTTATCAACTAAGCCTCTTTGAAAGAATTTCTACAAAAAAAAAAAATATATTTTCAAATTTGCAACGATATCTTAGATGAGCAACTTTCTCTGCTATTTTTATCGAAGTGGCAGCCACTTAATTTTTCAACACAATGACTTTTGAGATTTTGAATTAATTCGAACTATGTGTGTACAGTAGACTTATCTCACAAATGCATTTCTCACAATATATTTGTCAACTTAACCCACCATTTTTTTTCCTATCGCCGGCCACTTGAAAATTTTAAATTCACATAAAAGTGTATTTATGAACCGATTTGCTTAAAACTCCATATGTGCATAGCCTACATCAATATTTCTACCAAGTGCATTAATAATTTGTAGCCGCCATTTTGAAACAAAATGACGGCTACTTGATAAGGAAAAAGAAATCAACCTACCCTTCCGAAAAAGCCGGAAGGTCTTGTTTGTTAATCACGCCCAGTTATTTTTAAATTGACACCTATTAATTTCCATTTATAATTTTTGTATATTTTTTAGTGCTGCCTTTGGCGGCTTTTTTATACAAATATATTTTAATTAATATTTAAATAATATATATATATATGTATATGTATAGAGTGTTCCAAAGGTCCCCCCCCCAACTATGAATTGAGTCGGAAAATGAGTCGGAATTGTGAAAAATGGCGATATTCGTGTTTAATGAATTCGAGAGGGACATCTTTTGGCGAAAAAAGTTTGGACCTAGGGGGACTAGAGGGGTTGCTAGGAAGGAGAACTTAAAATTTTAAATGGGAAGGTATATCTTGTGGTATATCCCTGGAAACGTCTCTTCAAAACAATGAATTTGATATAAATAGTTTCGCCCTACGATGATTATTAAAGTAGGTACATTAGTTTTTAGACTTTTGAAATGTGAATTTTATACTTATGTTTACCCTTTAATAATCATTGCAGGACAAAACTATTTAAATCAAATTCATTGTCTTGAAGAGACGTTTCCTGGGATGTATCAAAAGATATACTTTCCTGTTTGAAATTTTAAAGGTACCCTCCCTAGCGGCACACCTAACACCCCTTGCCCGGGTCCAAACTGTTTTAGGTAAAGTATGCCTTGTGATACATCCCTGGAAACGTCTCTTCATGACAATGAATTTGATGTAAATAGTTTTGTCCTGTAGTTATTATTAAAGGGGATACATAAGTATAAAATCCACATTTCAAAAGTCTGAAAACAAACTAATGTATCTCCTATACCATCGTAGGGCGTAGGGCGAAACTATCTATACCAAATTAATTGTTTTGAAGTGGCGTTTCTAGGAATGTATCGCAAGACATACCTTCCCATCTGAAATTTTAAAATTGCCCTCCCAAGCAGACCGCCTAGCCCCCCAAAGCCCAAACTTTTTTCATCAAAAAAGGTCCCTCTGGAATTCATTGAATATGTGTTTCGCCTCTTTTCACAATTCCATCTCATTTTCGAATTAGGAGGGGGGTGTGGGACTTTTGGAACATCTTGTATATATTGATAATAAAGTATGGGATTTCTCTATATTAGAATATTTTGATCTAAAATTGATTATTATATTTTGAATTTAAAAAAAAGAAAAAATTAAAATATTCTCTTTGTGTGTGCTACTTGAACGAGATTTTTTATTATATTTCACACGTGATATTTCATTGCATTTTGTAATAACAGTCTCAGAATATTACACATTTCCTTTTTTCTTAACATACCATATTTAAATAATTGCAAAAGAGAAAAATCTTATGTTTACATCAATATTTATACTTTTAGTAAAGTTTCTAATCATAATTTCATCTGCATAAACTGTTTGACGTTGTTAATAAATCTTTTAAAATGCTCAGTATCTTTATGAACATTAATAAGCGTGACAATTAAACATATATTCTTGCTGTTGGAAAAGGAAATAATATATAATTATACTTAATAATTAATAAATACAAGGCTTCTATATATAAAACATTTTTAATTAAAATTACTAATCGTATTTAAAAAAAAAAAAAAAAAAAGAAAAAAAAAAAAAAAAGAAAAAAGAAACTACCAAAAATTTATTTAAAACGTTCTCTTTGTGTATGACTTGAAATAAAGATTTGATTCGTAGATACATTTTATTGCATTTTGTAATACGAGCTTCAAAATATCAAACATGCATTTACTTTATTCTCCTGAATACAACTTTTTTAAATATAAAAAAACCCTTTGAAATTCCATTTAGAGTGAAATCGGGTGAGTGTAAGAATGTTAAAACATAGGTCGAATTTGACCTGTATTTTTTTTATCAGTGGTTATACTTACACCAATGAAAACTTTTAGGCATAAACTAAAAAAATAATTTATTAATTGGGGATTGTTATCCCTATCTACTATACCCATATACAGTACATTAAGTATAAGATTAACTACTTCTTGATTGTAAAAACCTTCAAGAATATGGAATTATTTTAAATTATTAAGATATCTCGTGTCCCTATAGGTTTGCGAACTTTTTAAGTACTTAAAATTTTTTGACACTAAAAAAAAAAAAAAAAATAAGAATAAGAATAAGAAAAGTTAAATTATGCAATTTTGGATTTGCAAATAAGTGTATGCACCCTGATAACCCTTGTCCAACATTCAATGTTTTTGGGGTAAATATAACCACGAGAAGTTTAATAATTAGAGCAAATATAAACTTGCATTCGAAATCTACATAAAAAACTTAATTACCTCATCAAAAACTATTGATTTTACTCCACAACTACAGCAATAAGAAACTTCGAATTTTGAGAGGACAATCTGGGAAATGTAAGCAATTTCTCTGAAGCTACAAATGTTTCATTTTTGAATTGCTTTACTAATCTAAATATAATAAAGAAATTCTAAAAGAAACTGATATGATGTCAATTAGATTCAATCTTTGTTTGTCAATTAAATAATAAATCAAGTTTACACTTACATAATTTCACCCTGTCTATATATTTTAAACAAAAATTATTGTATATTTTCATTTTTTTAAATGCTTTAAAGATGAAAAAAATCTTTAAAATGCTGTACTTTAAAATAAAATATTACATTCGATGTTCACAAAAGAAGAAAATATATATCAAATCCAAAGTTTCAAAGAAGGTTGTTAAAGACGTGCAGATAAGTAATTGAGTTATAGTAAAATAACATTATAGATGTATGCATAAAGCGTTAAAAGGAACTCCTGCATTTTAAAGAAAAGATAGCATTTTCCTTTAAATTATCATTTCTCCCTAATGCAGTCGTTTCACATATACATATTAAAATTCTCACTTGCTTAACTAAAGGACTTCGGATTTCACTTTAAGCTACGTGTTCTGCTCTAACGGGCCTTAATGTGCAAAAAATGACCTTAAAAGATGCCACAAACACAAAGAAGATGAACTAAAGGATATAACAGAATTAAGAGTAAAGCCGATGTTTTACTCAGCAATCTAATAACACTCATTTATATAAATCAAAATACAGCATTACCTTTTGTCACAAGTTAGAGTTTGAATTACGTTAGGTATGATTAAGAAAACAACTTTTTATTTCTGATGTGATTTAATAGATTCAAGTGAAAAACTTTTGCATAATATATCTTTTTTTTCCGAGACACAGTTTTTATTTAACCATTTTATTGCAGTAATTTGTTTCGTTTCCCATTTATGATAAAATGCTACACGTACAAACTCGCATGTAAAAATTGTTTAAAATATAGAGCTTGAATTTGTATTACATGGGTTTAAGTATTACTTTAAAGGATAAATTGTTTTATCTGCCAATTAATTAATACAAATTATAAATATATAAACAATTATTTATGGTATCATTCTTTTCACCCTAATTTCCTTTTTTGTTTTGTATAATAAATTTTGTACCTAACTACTTTATTAGTGTAGATGACACTAATACAGTAAACAGTGAAAGAAAATATTCTTAAGGATTAAAAAAAAATCTATTTAATATTTTGCCTGTGTATTCCTCCGAAATTTTATTTTTCGCAGATGTTTAATTTATACATTTTATACATATAGTACTACTGGTGTATGTTCTGACCCAAAAGTATTCCAAATAATTGCGTTCTATGAGAAGTATTTCTAAATACTATATTTTAAAAATTTTAATTTGCGCAAATCTTAATGAAAGTGAAATATGTTATTCAAGTTCACTATCGGATGATTCATGTTTAGATTGGAGTAAATATGTGTACAAGGGTATCGAAAGTATTCCAGAACGTTGCGTTCTATGATATTAAGATTTACAGGGCTATATAAAAATATTCAGATGTATTAAAGGAAATATAAGAAAATAGTTAGCATTGAATTTTCATCCTTTTAAGTATTTTAACATTTTCTAACAATGTTTAAGAGTGAATATGATTTGAATTTATTTATCTGTCAGTTTGAGTGTCCGTCTGTCCACCTCTCATGTCCGTAAGTATTTTCAGAAGCTCTTAAAAATGATATATTATATTAAGGTTCACTATATAAATGTTCCGTAATTAAAATGGCAATTATAGGTCCTGTACAATTGGTTTATAAACATTGATACCCCTTGAAAAATGCCAGTGCATTGCGTTTTAGAACAGATTTTTTTATAAGTCACATTTAAATAAATTTCTACTCTAAAAATCATTAAACAAAATGACATTTATTTGTTTGCCTTGTTGACTAAAATAATAAATAATAACAAATAATATATAATAAATAATAATAAATAATAATAATAATAATAATAATAATAACAAATTTGTTGACTAAAATAATAATTTTTATAGACTATGATATGGTTAGCCTTTAGATGTACCAGGCTACACTAAAATATTGTGATACATCAAAGGCTGCATTTTCTTTTGCGTTAAGCATTTTTAACAATTTCCAACAATACTAAAGAGTGATTTTTAATTCAATTATCTGTATGTTTGTCAGCCCTCCTGTCTGTCCGTTGTGGGTTAACGGAGGCAAACAACATTCAATGTAATATAATACAGTTGGAGAGTGTTATTAATTACAGCGTACCACATGATTTTTCGTTCTTGTTTACTATAAATTAGTAGTGAGGGTATTTATCTTTAAAGAATTGAATAATTCATTTTCTTTTCTTCCATTCTTCACATATTTTGGCCACCAGTATATTTAATGCTAATGATTATTAAAATATCTGTATATTTTTCCTGCTTTTTATGTTATTGTTTTCCTTTGTCTACAGTAAATAGTTTTACAGTGATAACTCACAATAAATGTAAATTTAATAAGCCATTCAGCTTTATTTTTTAAAAGAAATATTCTTTACCCAATCTCAATACTGTGTTATAAAACAGTGAGAGGAGAATTTCTCATAATAAAAGAATGTTGCATTTTTTCCCTTCCTAAATTCGTTACTTACTTATGTCCTTTTTTGTATTTTTCACCTTTATTTTCTTAAGGCTAATTATTATTATTTTTTTTTAATGTCTTTCTTTATTATTATTATTATTATTCATCTTTACAAATCCCCTAATAACTTTAATCTACATTAAATAATTTAAAAGTAGTAAGAAGCAACAAATAAAAATGTATCAAGTCATTTAACTTTACTTTTACAATAAATATTCTTGGTCCAATATTATTTTTTTTTTATCATAAAATATATCATATAATATAAACGAAATTCTCTAATGAACTAAATTCTCACCAAAAATTCAATAATGCCTTTTCTTCGTTTCCTAAATTCTTCACATACTTGTGTCCTTTTGTATATTATATTTTGCACTGTATTTTCTTAAGGCTAATTATTATTATTATTATTATTTGCTTGTTTGTTTAATTCTTTTAGTATGATATTTATCTTGATTTATGTACTATTCATACATTTTCTCTTCTTTATAGTCCTTTATTCTTTTAAATAATTTGAATGAGCAGAAAAAATATCAGTAAGTACTTGACAGTAGGTTAATTAGGAAACTACTTAATTGCGATGAAACCAATTACAGACGATCAAAAGAAACTCTTCACCAGGTCATGTAAAATGTGACAGGTAAATAGACTAACGAATATTGTTTTATTTTTTAAATGGTGAAGGGTAATTGTTAGTAGGAAATGTTGTACCCTATAACAGAGTTTTCGTTATTTTATTAATAAAAATACATAATGGCAATGTTATTAGTATATACAAATAAATCTATCTTGATTTATAAATCGGAGAAATTACATAGAATATTTTTTACTTATTTTTAATAAATTAATTAGACCGTTTATCAGACACACTTTGTTTTGAACTCAGTCTAATCACAATTCACCATGATTTCTATGAAAAATATAGTATCTCACTTAATGGAATGTATATGATGTAACTGGTGATATTAGAAAACACAGTTTTTATTAATTCATTGAGCAAAGCCATAACCAAGTTATAGTCAAATTCTCAGTAAACTTACATGAGTTAAATTGGATGTTATAATTTGCATTTCGGTTCATTTATTTTCGGTTGTTTATGTCGCTGCTCAATGCTTGTAAGAATTAACCATCTACAATAATATTCAAAAACATCTACAATAGGCTTCACTAACATATCTCAGAATAAATGGGAAAGTAAAATTTATGGGTTTGGGTTGTTTTTGGTTTTGAGATGAGACTTTATTTATTTATTTTTTTTTTCACATTAAGACTCATCGGAAATGGACTTAGTAAATTCCGAAACACTTAGTAAATCCATGCCTCAGTCGGGACTCGGCACAAGGCAACCGAAGGCCAAATTTCCTGTGATTAATTTTTCTACTCTTTGCGAATAAACTGTCTCGTAGTAAAATTATTATTATTATTATTATTTTAACACATTTATCATACTCCAGGATTGTTATTCATTAGTTTCGTTTTCTGATTAATTTACAGAATTCACATTTAAAGAAAGAATTGTCTTGTATATTTTATAAAAAAAAACATGTAGCGAAATAATTTTCGGAAACAAAAATTGACGTAAGATTGCTACTAAAATTGTATTGGATTTTATGTTTATATTTGATTAAAGAATAACCAGTGCTTGTACAATTTTTAGAGTCAGGTTCAGTTTGAATGTATCGGCGTGAAATTAAAGTACAATAGAAGACAAAATTTGAATTACTATTTTAAAATTATATTTTCTTATGTGTATTTTTATTTCTTTATAAACATGATGTTTTCTGGTTTGTGTTCAGCAATATTATAACTGAAAATATTTATTACTCCAAACAGAGATAAGCATACTTATTTATTCCGAATTATCGTTATTTACCTATATAAATAGTTCATTAATTAAAAAAAGAAGTATATGCTTAGACACTCTCTAAAATTGTGCATATAATTATTCCTTTCAATATATCAGTATATAAATTTGTATTTTAATTACAGGTTAAGGGAATTCAAACTTATGTACATACAAATTTCTCCGAAACTTACAGACTACTACACAAAAGAACTGTACTTATAAATGATTCTTTTATTTCAGTAATTGACTTTAAAATGTTTTTGTTATAATTTTAAATTCTAATTACTTAAACATTAAGAAAATTATGTTAACTTAAAAGCAATTAGAGACAAATACAATATATGTATATATATATGTATATATATATATGTATATATTTCAGAAAAGTAATTTTTAAATATATACATGAATAAAAATAAATATATGTAGAAAATATAAGATTACAAAAAAGCAAATTGAAATATGGAGTATAAAACTTGTTAAAAATTTAATAAAAAGTGAAATATTTCGAAATTAATGTATGTATCATGTTTATTTTCTATAACTTAAATGCAAGGAAAATATAAGTTCATTCATATTTTAACATATGAAATAAATGGCATCTGTGCACTTCTACTAAATAAAGACAAATGCTTGTTTGACAGCATAAACTAATGCGGATTAAATACAGTCACAAAACAAAACTTTTACTGCTGCAAACACAGCCACTAAACTCTATTATTTCAGAGAAAGACATATACATAATCTTTATTTCCCTTTGTCCACTTTTTCCCCAGACACGTAACTCCTCAACCCCAATGCAAAAATCCCTTCTTCCTCTGCAGCCTTACAAAAATGGATCATTGCAATATTTCTTTCGGGAAACTAATTTAAAATCCCCATAGAAACCTACCGTATATCCTTACACCACCGTTCTTCCTTATTACTGCAGGCACATTTTGTTGGGATCTTGGACACATGCGGCGTTTGGTCGTTAAGAGAGACGCTTTTAGCCATAGGGGTTTGTCTTCGGGCATACACACTCACACATGAAGTTTTAATGCTATTGCTACTGCTAGAGGACGGTGACTTTATTTTCCTAGGCGGTTCTCAAAATTATTTGCTGTTTAAAAACACATTCTTTTATGCTATGTTTGTGTTAAAATGTTTGTTCAAGCAGAGTTTTGGTTTTGAATATTATTTTTCGTTTCAATTTTCCTCCTAAGAATTGTTTTGCGATTTTTTTTTCTAGCATATTTAACTTGAATTACTTTTTTATAAAATATCTTATTTTATAAGTTAAAATGTTTTTCATGAGGTAAAACATTATTATTATTATTATATTTTATTAAATGTCAAATCTTTTTTTAATAACTGTTTTAGTTATGAAGCAGTTTTTTTTTTTTTTTTTTTTTTTTTTTTGTATTCCAATTGTTCTTATTTTAACCTCTTCCTTTTCTCTCCCGTAAAGTGACGGGATGAGGATTCGCTCTCTATTTCTCGTGCACGTGATATTTCTGGGCTGGAGTCTTCAGAAGTAACGCACTAAAATGATTTTAAAGCAAACCCTTTCTGATACACTGAAAAATCTGTATTTCTTATTTTGCACTCTAAATGGAAGCAACTGACTTAAATGTCTGTTAAATGCCTGAGTTTTTAAAAATTAATTATTTTTTTTTTTTTTTTTTTTTTTTTTTTTCAAGTTCCATTCCTTAAATAAATCACGGGAAAAGTAATTTTAAAACAGTTTGTTTCCAATCGGCAACATTGGGCTTTAATTGAAAAAATAATTTTCCTTGATAAAATTCTATAATATTAAACACATATGAAATTTAAGAACTACGGTAGGAAATGTCCGCAAAGTACTTTGAAAAATAACTAATTCTTAGTACGAATACAAAACTTTATTGCAAAGTGTTACAAAAACCAATGTGGAATACAAAATAAATTGTTTATTTTATAATACTTGATGATGAGTGCAAATTAATTAGTTAAAGAATTGTATTAAATTTTTTTAAACAATTATTAATTTTATTAAAACACAGTCCAACACCATATTTTTCACATTTTATTACAACGTATCTTTTGTAGTTTTTTAAACTTGCACCTTATCTTTTTTTTCTGTATATAGAGGCATATATACAGAGGCTATAAAGTAGAGAAGACACAACAATTTAAAATATTTGTAATACTTATTTTGTAACCTTAGCTCAGTTAGGCATTTGAATGCACGCTTTTTGTGTTTTTGTGGTCTGTGGTTAAAAAAAAAAAGATATATGTATATTATGGAGTAAGACTCACAAACTGACTCGGATTCTAATTTTAGTAAAAATACATCAGCGAGTGATTCGGAAATAAGTGATAAGTCCGGTTAGCGAATCTGAAAACAGTATACGTATAGTGTTTTAATATACGTAAAAGTATGTTTATAAAATTCTTTTTTAACGTTTAAATTATATATCTTTTGTTTATTCTACTTGCTGGGAAAATCAACGTTTAGTCATAATAACCCTGATTGTTGATTTTCTGCAAAATAAAATTTTCTTGAATTCAAGTTAAAAAATAAATAAATAAATAAATAAAAATAAAAATAAATGCATATATTGTTGATACACTTTATTTTATACAATTTTCTTGAATAAAAACATAGGCACTTTTTTTTACCGTTTTCTTGAAAATTATGAGGTCGTTAACAGGTTAAAAATGCGCATTTAACTCTAAGATTATTGTCTGAATCTTTGATTTAAAGTTGAATTTGTTAATTAATCCCTAATTTTGCATGGTTTCTCAGAAGAAACATAACTTTTCACTGGCTCCTACAGAAAAGCTACAACTCCAAATAAATGATATTTCGGATGTTTGCTGTTACTTTACATCTAGTTAAAAAGCAGCCGATAGACGATGTCTTAAATTTATCGATTGCCGCTAGATGGTGAAATATTTGCAGAATTTTGAGACAACTTTTTTTACTATTTGTCAATTAAAAGAGTCAATTAGAGTATTAAATATATATTCTGGTGTGAAGTTTTCATTACTATTCGTTTCATAAGACTTATGAAATAAATTTTTAGAAAATTTTTATTTTTTGGATATCTTGTTAAAATGATATTCTTTTGCTTTCCAGCCCTGACAAAAATTTGAAGTTTTGATCTTAAATACAGCATTATATAAAACTTTTTTTCCCGAGGGAGATTTTTAAAAAATCTTACTTGTTAGATTAGGTTCTTTTGAATATGACACGATGGCTTATTTGTAAATATATCATGGATTCAAAATAACTATCAATGAAAAGAACTTAGAATTGAGAATCTATTGTTCTTAATCTTGAAATACATTTTTTCCCCTTAAAAATGAAAAAAACATTTGCTTAATTTTGAATAAATCCTCGTTATAAACGTGATGCGACGTATTCTCATTTTTGAGACACATCGCGTCACATTTGAGATACACATTTGAGACAAGACATTAACTTATTCAAAACACATAAAAATGAGATATGTCGTGTGTATGCGCTGTACTCTGGTGTTCAAAACTTGAAAGAATGTCGGTAAGTTGAGTTGGTGGTCGAAAATGAATATTCACAATTTTTGAGATATTTTATGCAAAATATATACTTTTTTTTTTTTTTTTTTTTTTTGTATTGCCATACTCGAATTAGGTAAATCACTGTTAGTTATAATTTCTTCTTCTTCTTCTTTTTTATGGATAATCCTGATAAATGTATCGGTTAAATTTATGAAACAATCTACTTATTATACTCGATAAAACGTTTAATATCCCCAATAGACTAAAACCAAATTTTGCATCCATAAAAACAGCTATACCTCCATTCTCTTTGTTAATTCAATTTAATTTTTTTTTACCAATAAAATAATGGATAGGCAGAAATATCTACAGAAAACTTAATTAAAATTAGTACAGTAAAGAATATTGCTATTTTTAACGAAATTTTTGAATAAGAACGAAGATAACGAAGATATTGTCTTGCGTTCAGTACAACACGTTTAAAATGAATCTTTTTTAGATTTCCAAAAAAAAAAAAAAAAAAAAAAAAAAAAAAAAATGTTAAATATGCTTAGAAATATTTGAAAAAATTATTTAACTGATTTTATGCTATGATTTTTTTCTTTTCCTTACTTTTTCTTTTTCTTCTTTTTCTCCTTCTTTTTTTTTTTTTTTTTTAATAATGACAAAAAAATTTTTTGGACAAACCTGCATAGATTGTAAACATACAGTCGGCTGCAAATTATTCGAGCACTAGCCAATAATTCCTATATTTAAAAAGTACACTTAAGACTGTTTTGCTAAGTAAATCCTTGTCGAATCATGTTCTTAGACTGATTAAGAACATGACTCGACAAGGATTTATTTAACAAAGCTGTATTAAGTGTACTTTTTTTTGGCAAGGATTATTGTGCTCGAATAATTTTTCAGCCGACTGTATATATCTTATAATTTACTATTTACTTCTCACAATTGAAACCGAAAATATCTTCTCCCAATTCTGATAAAAAAAAAAAAAAAAAAAAAAAAAAAAAAAAAACCTTGAATCTTATCAAAATATAAATATTTTCTTAAAATAATCTATGTAAAATTGTTTACAGAGAAATTTTACTTTATTTCTATTCTTCATTTATGAAATATGTTTTCTTGGAAATAAACATACGTATTCTACATTTAGTGATTATTTCTTACAAGAAAAAGAGTTTCAAATAATCGTACATAGAAGATAGTAAATGGTGTTTCTGCGTAGATGGTTTTTATTTACAGAAAATTTATTTTAAGATATAATGACTATGTGCATGTAGCAAATTGATTTTTCGATTTCAGAAATTTAGGGATTTAATAAAGGTTTTGTCATATCTATATATCTATATATCTATCTACATATATATATATTATATATATATATATACAGATCTGGCAACCCTCCTTTTCTGCTTAGATGGTTTTTCCTTGATTTAATTTTTACAGAAAATTTATTTTAAGAAATATAATGACTATGTGCATGTAGCAAATTGATTTTTCGATTTCAGAAATTTAGGGATTAAATAAATGTTTTTGTTATATACACCCCGCGACAAAAAGATAGGAAAAAAGGGTTTTTTATTTGATTTTTCATAAAATAACGTTATCTAAATTCTGCTTATTATTTATTATTATTGTAAAATAAAACTATTCCTGGACTAATTTTTGTTTTAAGACTAATTTAGAAAAATACAATTTGTTAAATTTCTGCCTAAATTTCTGCGTTTCTGCCTAAAGGTTGTCTGAGTGAGTAATGCTGACCGTGGTGTCGGCCTGGATAGCTCAATTGGTAGAGCCTTGACCTTGTAAGTCAAAAATCCGGGATTCGACTACCGGTCAAGGCATTATTATCACTCAGTCGGTAAAATAAAATTTCAATATAATTTAGAAAAATTTTAAGACTAAAATTTTTCTAATTTAAGACTACACAGCGCGACAAAAAGATAGGAACAAAGGTTTTTTTTTTTTTTTTTTTTTTTTTTCAATATGATTATTTTGAATATGAATATTTTGAATATGATTCAAATATTTAATATGTTTTTGATATGATAATATTTTGTTATGATAATAAACGATCAGCACAATTTAGATAATGTTACTTTATGAAAAATTTAAAAAAAAATCCTTTGTTCCTATCTTTTTGTCGCGGAGTGTAGTCTTAAATTAGAAAAATTTTAGTCTTAAAAGTTTTCTAAATTAGTCTTAAAACAAAAATTACTCCAGGAATAGTGTTATTTTATAATAATAATAAATGATAAGCACAATTTAGATAACGTTATTTTATGAAAAATCAGAGGAAAAACCTTTTGTTCCTATCTTTTTGTCGCTGGGTGTATATAAGATCTAGCAACCCACCGGATTAGTTCACACTACTATTTCTTTATGGTTATTTTCTGCTTATTTAATCACCAGTTGCTGCTAAAATATAACGCGGATATTTCTATAAAGAAAATACTGGTATGCAAAAATCCGGAGGGCTGGAAACTCTGTGTATATAATATATATGTGTTTTATATAATTAAAGTAATTAATTTAATTTTAGTTAAATATTAATCGCATTATAAGCGCAAATTTTTAAACATCTCACCGCAATTTACTGTATAATGTATCTTCAACTGAAAGCGAAATAATGTACTGCAATATATCTCATTAACCCTTTGCCCGCCATATCGCTCTGCAGCGCTCTACGCATTGCTGCCAAGTTTAGGGCCTCAGTTTTTTAACTATTATCAACCGATTCTGAGGAATTATATTTGATATAAATAATGTACGAATAAGCTTTCAAACGATTAAGCAACCGCTACATTCAATGGGCTCTTCCCACCGTCGTCTGCTCAATCACGTGATAGAAGAAAACGAATAATCGAATTCTGAGAATCGAATTTAATTAAATATTGTTCTTAAAAACAAAAATTTTAATATTTAATATAAAATAAAATAAAAGTAATATTGTGCATTTGTAAACAGTAGAATAATTGTATTTGTAAATTTAATAATTTTTAAAAAACATTTTATGTGTTTATTTATTTTTACCTATAAGAATCGATTTTTGTATATTGTAGTGTAACTGTAACATTAACTGATCTAGCAATAAATAATAGCTTCTTGTAGAATGTTTATGGATTACAATTAGAAATTTTAAAATGATTTCTTTTAATTGAATTGCATAAAGGTGTTACAACAAGTTAAGTAACTTAGTTACTGTTCTAAATGGATTTATGCAGTACGGTATTGCACTGTCACTGATTGAAGTACCAAAAATCAGCGTATTAAACACGTTCTTCATGAAAATCAATAACAATCATAAACTAAATGATGATTGTATATATTATATACAGCAAACAAAATTTGATGAATAATGATAGAAAATGGATTAAAAATGATGATGTATAAAAACATAACACAGATTAAATACGATTGATCAAAAATAAGAATAGAAAATAGGTTATTTCAGCAATCGCTATAGATAAACAAGACTTTGTCTGCTATTTGTTTTTCCTCTATCATGTGACCTCTGACTCCAGGTGGGAAGAGCCCATTAAAATTTAGTGGTGGATATTGAATAAAAAATCCAACACTGACCAGGGGAGTGTAAAAGAATTGGTTAAGGAATAAATTTCCATTATTTAAGCATTCCTACCTTAAATCAATTATGTTATCATGTGTTGCTTTACTAAGCAATATACACACATACACACATATAAAATAAATCCATTTTTACGTCTGATATATTATATATCATTCATGAAATTTATTTCTTGGAAGAGTAAACTCTGGAACAAATACCCAGGTAACCAATAAATTCTGAAAATCGTAGATAGAAATTCTGTTTTGAAAGCTTTTGAAGTTTGATATATTTTTTCCTTTTGGCCGATACTCTTGAATCACATAGAATTCTTAGAATTTGTCGATAGAAAGTCAAGATTGAAAGCATCGAATATCAAAGAAAACGCTTTTAAAATAGATAACCTATATATAAAATTCCATTTGAAGATCATTTTTACTAATATATATGTAAATTGATTATTGCACTTTTGCTTCATTTTTATCTTGAATGAAGCATTTTATTAATGAGAAAAAATGAATTTTATTATTATTATTATTGTTATTTTATTAATGCGATTATATTAGTTATAAAATTATGATTATACATATATATATTTTTTTTCAAGGAATTATACTTTAATTGCATAACTTTTAAATTGTTTAAAATTTTATATTAATACGACCAGCGTATGCTATTTAAACAGTAAATATGGCATAGTAGATATTGTATGTGAAAATTTTCTTCTGCTTTTAGGATTAATTGTTATAATTATTATGATGCTTTAATTATTGAACTGCTTATACCAGATCATATATTTTTTTTTTTTTTTTTTTTTTTTTTTTTTTTTAAATATATATATATATATAATGTTGAGAATTCTAATGTGCGTGATTGTGTGAAATCGACAGAGAGATAGAAAATTATGTCAGGCCAATTAGTAGCGATGCATTGAATTTTGTAATCCATGGCTATTATCAGAAACGTTTTAGTTAATTCATTCTAGTAATCTATTTCTGTTAGCAGAAACATTTTAAATTACCTATTTTAGTAATTTATTGCTATTAGCAGAAACATTTTAGTTTGCTCATTTTAGTAATCTATTGCTATTATCAGAAACATTTATGTTTATTTTTGTCCTTGTTACGCATAGTTTTCATTTCGTACATTTTCCCTCCCTTTCTCTCTCTCTCTCTCTCTCTCTCTCCCTATATATATATATATATATATATATATATATATACATTTAAATTTTTAGATACAAAAATTAATATAATTTTTCTTTTTTTTTCTTTTTTTAGTTTTAACAAATTTATAGACAAAGTTTTATTCTTTTTATCACTACATAAAATAACAACAACAACAAGAACAATAATAATAAATAAATAAAATAAATTAATATATATATAGTAAAATTTTAACGAATGCATGTTAATTTTCACAAACAGTTTCAATATGCCTGTGAAATGCAAGTTACACTGAATGATTAAATATAATGTAATGATATTCTTGCTATCAATAATGCACAGTATTTCAACCATTAGCATTTCAATCAATTTGCATTTCAACCATTAGCAATACTTTTGAAGTACTTTTTGAAACTTTATATTTAAAAAAGGTTTAATGCTGAATATGTATGTGTGTAAAACGAAGTATATATAAAGAGACGTACTTTGTTAATTGTAGATAAAAACAAGTTTTCCATACGCAGAAATGCATTTAAAAGACCAAAACATCAAAAGCTATTTTAGCAATGTAAATCTACCGGTATATTACCCCAAAAGTATTCGCCATCTTATTCCAAAATATAAAATATGATATGATGCATAAATTTATTTATATGATGTTAAATTTAAAAATTTTGTATCTCAAAAAAAAAAAAAAAAAAAAAAAAAAAAAAAACTTTTCTCCTACATCATGAAACAAAATTATCGCAATAAATAATTAAAAAAAAACAAGTCCTTCCGGCTTTTTCGGAAGGGTAGGTTGATTTCTTTTTAACACGCTTATATTAGCTTCACCTGTATGTATGTATGTATGTATGCATGTATGTATGTATGTTTGTTTGTAACTTCTCTGGGAGCAAAACGTGATTGCACAAAATCCTTCATATCTCAAACAAAAAAACAGATATCCGTAAAATTTTTGCTTTGAAATATAGATAATACAAATGTCTCAAAATCGGTTTCTGGAATTTTTGAAATTCGGTCCCCAAGGGGGCGGGGGGAGAGGGGGGGTAAAACGTGATTTCACATGTGCAAAACGTGATTTCGCATAATCCTATGTATCCCAAACAAAAAAAAAATAGATATACGTGAAATTTTTGCTCTAAAATATAGCTAAGGCAACTATCTAAAAACCAATTTCTGGAATTTTAGAAATTCAGCCCCCAGGCGGGGCAGTAGGGGGGGGGGGGCTATGGAGCAAAAACAAATAGAAATACAGTTAGGCCGTTGAAAATTGGTACAGATAGGTTTTAAATGATCTGCAAGTCGAATGGGGATATTTTCGATTGTGTAAAGTTATTAGGAGGGGCAACAGGGGGAGAAAAGGAGGGGGGGGGGCAAAAAAATAAAAATAGTGTCAGATCGTTCAAAATTGGTACATAGAGGTTTTCGATACTTACAAATCGATTGCGGATATTTTTGAATTTGTAAAATTATTAGGAGGGGCAAGAAGGGGGGAAAAATGAAAATAGTGTCAGATCGTTCAAAATTGGTACATAGAGGATTTCGATACTTACAAATCGATTGCGGATATTTTTGAATTTGTAAAATTATTAGGAGGGGCGGGTAGGGGGATGAGGGGGTAAGGGGAGGCTATGGGGCAAAAACAAATAGAAATACAGTTAGGCCGTTCAAAATTGGTACAGATAGATTTAAGAGGCCTGCAAGTCGAATGGGGATATTTTCGATTGTGTAAAGTTATTAGGAGGGGCAAGAAGTGGGGGAGGGGAGGGGGGAGGCATAAAAATAAAAATAGTGTCAGATCGTTCAAAATTGGTACATAGAGGTTTTCGATACTTACAAATCGATTGCGGATATTTTTGAATTTGTAAAATTATTAGGAGGGCGGGTAGGGGGGTGGGGCGGTAAGGGGGGCTATGGAGCAAAAAAAAAATAGAAATACAGTTAGGTCGTTCAAAATTGGTACAGATAGATTTAAGAGGCCTGCAAGTCGAATGGGGATATTTTCGATTGTGTAAAGTTATTAGGAGGGGCAAGAAGTGGGGGAAGGGAGGGGGGAGGCATAAAAATAAAAATAGTGTCAGATCGTTCAAAATTGGTACATAGAGGTTTTCGATACTTACAAATCGATTGCGGATATTTTTGAATTTGTAAAATTATTAGGAGGGGCGGGTAGGGGGGTGTGGCGGTAAGGGGGGCTATGGAGCAAAAACAAATAGAAATACAGTTAGGCCGTTGAAAATTGGTACAGATAAGTTTTAAATGTCTGCAAGTCGAATGGGGATATTTTCGATTGTGTAAAGTTATTAGGAGGGGCAAGAAGAGGAGGAGGGAGGGGGGGCAAAAAAATAAAAATAGTGTCAGATCGTTCAAAATTGGTACATAGAGGTTTTCGATACTTACAAATCGATTGCGGATATTTTTGAATTTGTAAAATTATTAGGAGGGGCGGGTAGGGGGTGAGGGGGTAAGGGGGGCTATGGGGCAAAACCAAATAGAAATACAGTTAGGCCGTTCAAAATTGGTACAGATAGATTTAAGAGGCCTGCAAGTCGAATGGGGATATTTTCGATTGTGTGTAAATATATTAACCAAAAACTTACATACTGTAGCTATTTATGTGATAAATAATAAAATAATAAATATAGTTTAAAATATAGTTTAAAAAGCATGCTTTCATAGCACATCGAACTAAAAAGTGAAAAATAAATATAGTTTAAAAAAACTAAAAAACACGCTTTTAAAGCACATCAAACTAAAAAGTGAAAAATAATTCTTAATATATGCTGAAAACAATAATGAACGAAAAATACTAGTATAATTGTGAAAAAAGCGTGGGTTGCTCGATATACGAAAAATATGGCACAAAGCACCCCACGCTTTTTTCACAATTATACTAGTATTTTTCGTTCATTATTGTTTTCAGCATATATTAAGAATTATTTTTCTCTTTTTAGTTTGATGTGCTTTAAAAGCGTGTTTTTTAGTTTTTTTAAACAATATTTATTCCTTATCAAGTAGCCGTCATTTTGTTTCAAAATGGCGGCTACAAATTATTATTGCACTTGGTAGAAATATTGATGTAGGCTATGCACATATGGAGTTTTAAGCAAATCTCGGTTCATAAATACATTTTTATGTGAATTTAAAATTTTCAAGTGGCCGGCGCTTGGAAACAAAATTTTGGGTTAAGTTGACAAATATATGAAATGTATTTGTGAGGTAAGTCTACTGTACACATATAATTCGAATTAATTCAAAATCTCAAAAGTCATCGTGTTGAAAAATTAAGTGGCTGCCACTTCGACCAAAACGGCAGAGAAGGTTTCTCATCTAAGATATCATTGCAAATTTGAAAATAATTTTTTTTGTAGAAATTCTTTCAAAGAGGCTTAGTAAGCTGCTAAAATGTTAGTTTTCTGCATTTCTAGTCTGTTTTAGCATTAAAATAGCCTAATTTTTCCTTAAAAACGCATTAAAAAGATCCAATAAAGCAGATAATGGATTTGGCGCCAAATTTGGCGACTTTTCCCCTATAGCGACATTTTTGGCGACTTTTGGCGAGAAAATACTTTTTATCGATTTACCAAAGTTGGACGCAATAACGTGATTTGTTCCCGAGTTACGTGAATTTTCTAAATTTTTGTTGTTTGAATGATAAATCCATTTTCCAACTTTGATTTGAATTCATTAAGTATTTCTAAAGTTGCCGTGATAACAAATTTTCAAATGGCCGCCACTTGGAAACAATACAGTGGAAAAAGTTGCCAAGCAAACACATCCAAGATATTTGAAGCATAGGTTCACTGTCCAACTGTGGTTTAAATCAGCGCCGTGTTTCAAAAGTTATTCTTATGGCAAATTTTCAAGTGGCAGTCTAAGTGCCTGCGACTTGGAAACAAAATAGCAAAACAATTTGCCCATCGAGATCATCCAATATATTTGTACGATAAGTTCATTGTACCGTTCTAGTTTAAATTAAATCAGTATTTCAAAAATTATCGTCATAAGAAATTTCAGGTAATTTCCACTTGTAAAAAAAGAGTGGAGTGAGATGCCCAGCGAACTTATCTGAGATATTTCAATGATAAATCCACTACCCAAATTTGATGCGAATCGATTCTGTATTACTAAAGTTACTATATTGACAAATTTTCAAGTGGCAGCCACTTGGACATAAAATTGCGGATCTAGTCACCAAGTGAACTTATCCTAGATATTTGAACCATAAGTTTACTCTCCAACTTTTATTTGAATCAGTATAGTATTTTAAAAGTTATCGTGGGGCATATTTTCAAGTGGCAGTGTGATTTCAAGTGTCTGGAACTTAGAAACAAGATGTCGGGACAACTTGCCCAGTGAAAACATTCAAGATAATTATATGATAATATCATTGTCCAAATTTGGTTCGATTTGGAGTATATTTTCGGAAGTTATCGTGATTTTAAATTTTCAAGTGGGAGCCTGATTTTAAGTAGCCCCGCTTAACTTAAGATATCTGCCACTTTATTAAAAATGGCGGATAGAGTTTATCAATAAACTTCATTAAGATCTTTATGTGGTCTGTATTTACATCAAAATCCAAACAATTTCAAAATACGCTTTTTGCAATTTAAATTTGAAATTTTCAAGCGGTCTGCACTTGAAAACAAAATGGCGGAGCAACTTGGTTAACAAACTCATCTAAGATATTTATAAGATAAGTTAAGACACTGTTCAAATTTGGTTCCATTTGGAGTATTATTTCGGAAGTTATCATGGTTTTAAATTTTCAAGTGGTGGCCTGATTTCAAGTGGTCCCGCTTAACTTAAGATATGCGCCACTTTATTAAAAATGGGGATAAAGTTCATTAATAAAGTCATTTGAGACACTTGTGTAATCTATGTACACATCAAAAAAAAAAAAAAAAAAAAAAAATCGGAATATGCTTTTTACAATTTGAATTTGAAATTTTCAAGTGGTCTCCACTTGAAGACAAAATGGCGGAGTGACTTGGTTAACAAATTCATCTAAGTTATTTATAAGATAAGACACTGTCCAAATTTGGTTCGATTTGGAGTATTCAGAAGTTATTGTGATTTTAAATTTTCCAGTGGTAGCGTGATTTCAAGTGGCCCCGCTTAACTTAAGTTATCTACCACTTTATTAAAAATGACGGATAAATTTCATTAATAAACATCATTGAGACCCTTATGTGGTCTGTATTTACATCAAATTTCAAACAAATTCGGAATAAGCTTTTTACAATTTGAATTTGAAAATTTCAAGTGGTCTCCACTTGAAAACAAAATGGCGGAAAACTTGATTAATAAACTCATCTGAGATATTTATAAGATAAGTTAAGACACTGTCTAAATTTGGTTCGATTTGGAGTATTATTTCGGAAGTTATAGTGATTTTAAATTTTCAAGTGGTAGCCTGATTTGAAGTGGTCCCGCTTAACTTAAAATATCTGCCACTTTACTAAAAAGGGCGGATAAACTTCATTAACAAACTTCATTGAGACCCTTATGTGGCCTGTATTTACATCAAAATTCAAGGAAATCTTGCTTTAAATATGCTTTTTACAATGTCGGTTTGAAATTTTCAAGTGGCTGCCACTTGAAAACAAAAAGTCGGAGCAACTTGGTTAACGAACTTATCCAAGATATTTATAAGATTAGTTCACTGTCCAAATTTGGTTCGATTTCGAGTATTATTTCGGGAGTTATCGTGATGACAATATTTTCATTATAGATAGATAGATAGATAGATAGATAGATAGATATAGATAAACGAAGTGATTGCAATAGGTCGATTTCTAAAGAAATCAACCTAAAAATGCATATTTTATTTAAATTATAAGATTAAATCACAAAGTAAAATTTTTAAAGATTTGTTGATTACATTATTCTCATTAAATCAGATGTCTGTATACAGAATATTTGAAATTATATGATACGTTGAGAATTAAAAATTTCGTATCTAATATTTTCTTTCTATATTCTAAGATAAAAATGTTTATATATTGACTTTAACTTATAAGACCAGATATAAATAAAAACTGTTAAAGGTATTTTTGTTTACATTATTGGTTTAAATAAGATGACTACTTTTATTTTATTTTATTTTTTATTTATTTATTTATTTTTACTGAAGCAAGTATTTTTTTCTCTCTCACGCTTTTTTTAGAAACAAGTGATAAAAACTTGAGTACGTTTGAACATATTTTGGAAATACTTCTATCGAAAATGATATGTATATTTATAAAAACCCTAAAAATTAAGTTTTAATCAATATTTACTCAGTTAAATGTACAATTAGTTGCTCATTAAGTGAGTACTAAATTGAGAATACAATAGTAAAATTTAAATTATTTTTTAAATTAAGTCTACCTTTAAAAAAAATCTATAAATCTATTTTTTTATCAATATTTTTTTAGCAGATAAATTAAAAAAATTTTCTTTACTATAAAACTTTAAAGCAAAATTTTCAAACTTTCATAAAACAACTTAACGTAGCGTTTCTTTTTCTACTGAATTTACAAAATTAGCATTTATTTCAAACTTTATAAATTTGAATTTTTTTTTTTCACAAGCTTGGTAAACAAGAACTTATTTCTATTGATATATTCAAATCTCCACTTTTCATCGGAAATAAATTTTAAAGTAACCGAGAAAAGAGGAAAGAAGGAAAGCTGCATATTTCGCAAATTCTTCGTATTCCACACTTATCTTTATTTGTCACAAAAAAAGATTATCTTCAAATCAGACGCAGTCTCCTGAATTTATTTTTGTAAGAAAATACTAAAAATACTTCATGAATTAAAAAATATCACTTTGACATTTTGAATAAAAGTATCTTAAGACAATTCCATTTCCTTGTAAAAATTGAAAATGTTTTTCACAACATTTTTAAGACTATTTCACTCTTTCTCTCTATGCGAGTATAAAGGAAGTAAGAGATAATTTCATACATAGATTAATGGAAACATACATAGGGAAAGTAATACACACACACATAAATATATACATGCGATATCTTTTTGATTATTAGTATAATATGTATATTAATATACTAGTAATTTGATTATTATTATATTAGTATTTCTATCAATCAAATCATTAATTATTAGTATCTTACCAAAATTCAGCTCATTCTAACAAAGCGTTTAGCCGCTATCGTGTTCACTCACATACAAAATAATGGAAACAATTTATTTATTTATTTATTTATTTTTTACGTCTTGTAAAATATCTGGAAAAATACTTTATGTGTTGTTCTTGAATTTTATGAATAAAAGTACCCTAAGACAATTCCATTTCCTTGTAAAAATTGAAAATGTTTTTCACAACATTTTTAACACTATTTCACTCTTTCTCTCTATGCGTGTATAAAGAAAGTAAGAGATAATTTCATAGATAGATTAAAGGGAACATATATAGGAAAAGTAATACACGCCCATGAATATACATGCAATATCTTTTTGATTATTAGTATAATATGTATATTAGTATACTAGTAATTTGATTATTATTATATTAGTATTTCTATCAATCAAATGTCATTAATTATAAATATCGTACCAAAATTCAGCTCATTTTAACAAAGCGTTTAGGCTCTATCCTATTCACTCACATACAAAATAATGGAAACAATTTCATTTTATTTTTACTTCTTGTCAAATATCTGGAAAAATACTTAATGTGCTGTTCTTTTATCTTGGGAATAAAGGAAACATGTACATAAAATATATTAAACAACACTTCAAAAACACGCATTAAAATTTATTAAAATCATTTACAACTTTATTAAAATCGTTTTATTGTTTTTCGCCAAAACACATCATGACATCATCAGGTAATCGTTTATTACATAAAAATAGAGGAGACAACATCTTATATAACAGGCTTTTGACACGGTTACAGTAAATGATTACCAGATGATGCCATAGTGTTTTAGCGAAACACTTTGCAAACGATTTTAATAAATTTTATTTTTTGTGTTTTTAAAGTGTTGTTTAATATATTTTAATTACTATGTTAACACGCGAGCTTTGTGCGAATTCTAAACTTTCGGAAATTTCGGATTTTAATTAAAGGAAACATGCCTTTTCTCATATTTTCCAGCAAAAATTTTCCTGGAAAATAGTGAAGCTTTTTTGGGAGGCTAGCTTGAATATTATAAATATTTTATTGAAAAATGCAAAAGTTTTTCGCAAGTTTTTATTCATAACTCTAAAATATTTTTTTTTTTCGGAATTTCATGAAACTGTCAGAAAATATGACAACATATACCTAAACCATTATACTATAATTTAAAACAAATACATTTAATATTCAAAGAGATATGGACAGTTGTAGTAAATAATTTATTACTGCGCATGCGCAGACTGCAGCCAAAAGATTTTATATAGTTTAGTACTCAACAGTACAGAATATCTTTTTAAAAAAATCCAGTTCAATATCATGAAAATACTTAGAGATATCAATGATTAAATGAGTTGTTTTTCAGTTGTTTTCTAAAAAGGTTTTTACGATAAAAGGTCATTCACAAATGAAAATTTGTATCAGAAAAAAAAAAAAATATATATATATATATATATACGTTACACAATGAAACTTAACACAATATTTGTGATTCATTTTTCTTTTTTTCATAGGTATTTAATACATGCCTATAAAAAAAGAAAAGTTAATTGTTTGAAAAGAAAAATGAAACATTATATATATATGTATATATTTACGAAAATCAAGATCTCAAATGATTAGAAGTTAATGTCAGAGATAGTAAACTTCTGAGAAATTAGTTTATTTTATTAATCTCATTTTCTTTAACACAGGAAATATTATAGTTAACAGATCTCTTTAATCATTTCGATAAGGTAGATTGATATTATTATGAAAAATTTAAACAAAAACTGGATGAAAATAAATGCTAATTATTATTTTTTAAACTTTTTTTTTTTTTTTTGTTTCACGATATTTTTAAATTTTAAAGTGTTTAATAAACGATCGTGGTTATTTAACATCTCTAATTAAGCAAAATAAATACTTAAATAAATAAAATGTTTCTACTCATGAAATAATAGATTTCTAACAGAACACATTACACTTTTTTTTTTTTTTTTTTTACTTTCTCTTACCCATAAAATATTGTTTTTGAGTCAAATATTCGAAATTGAGTTTTTGTTATATTTACATGTTTTTAGGTTTTTAAAATCATATTTTTAGCGGTTGGTCTGTGCGTGTGTGCATGTGTCTGTCTGACTCTTTTCAGCATATTTCAAAAATAAATTATAGCAGAAAATCCAAACTTGGTATTCTAAATGTTTATCATATAGCGATGCTACAGTAAACTTTTCGTTCAGATCAAGCAAATGGTTCGTGCACAGGGTCTCCCAAGAAAATTCAAATGCATTACCTCTATAGGAGAAATTGCAGGTAAGTAGAGTTTAAACATGTATAGACTGCCCTTAACGAAATGAAACGAATATGTGTATTTTATATGCGCTAAAACATGTTTCATGTAGAATATGGTATAGAAATCATTCACTGTTCATTTACCGGGCTGCACAAAAGAGCTAGATGATAGTACTTGAAAACTGATGGAAGAGTACTTCAGGTTGTGCCGTGTCTTATATTTGTGTGCACCAAGTGATGTGTACATAAGTTTCAGAAGATATACAGGGCTGCCAATATTTAAGCCATAACATTAATTTTATTGTTGGTTGAAGTGCTTAACTGTAGTATTTTACCATGCCCAGGAAAGCTGCTCAGTAATTGAAATTAATTCTTCATAGCATATGGTAAATAATGTTTTTTTTAAGCTAAATTTCGTCGTTTTGTTTCTTTTATTTTCCTTTCTTTTTCTATTTACACGTTTTGAGGCTTCCTGAATGCCGAAGTCAATTTTTAACCTTTGATCTTTGTCTGTGTCTGTTAAAGTAAATTAAAACAAATAATTTCACGCGATCCAAATGTTGTATTTTGAAGTTAATACTTTTGTTGCTAGAAAAATTATTCAAGAATGATAACTTTCAAGGAACGTTGCGTGTGGAAGTTGTCTGAATAATTTTAAATTAACTTTCGAATTTAATAACATAGTTGAATTTTGTATAGATGTAGATACAATAATGAAATTGGGGGTTAAAGGGGGCTTTACAGTAAGTGACACACCAGATTTTTTTTCCTATAATACTGAAAAAACTGCTTGTGATATATTTTTTAAATTTACTGATATATATATATATATATATATGTATGTGTGTGTGTGTGTGTGTGTGTGTGTGTGTGTGTGTATTACTATACATAAAATATTTTACAAGCTGTGACAGAAGAAATTTATTATATTTTAAATAACGTTATGGATTTGTTGGAATAAATATTTATTTAAGGGAACAATCAAGCAAACATTACATTAGAATATTAAGAACACAACTGAATACAAAATAATTTACTTGCTCAAAGCTATAATATCATGCAAGATTGTTATAAATTATAAATAGCATTTTAAAGGGATGTTATATATTGATTAGCAAATTTAAATTTAATTAGAATTTATTAAGCATGTCACAACATAACCTTTAAATATCCTTTTAATTTCGCAATTTTTATAATTGTTTATCCTTTGACATAGTGGTATTTTGTCTTTCAGATAAACCAATTACTCAAGATTATTTTCCATATATTTGTTGAATTACTTACACATGATATAAATTCATGCACAAATTAATTCTTTGCAATCGATTAGAGGCTTCTGGACACACAACTTACTCTGTAGCCGTAATTCTAAGGCTGACTCTTCAATAATATGTAAGATACTCAATTATAAAAATATTGAATATACTCAAATATATATATAAAAATATGCAAACAAAAAAAATAGTTGTATGAATATATAAAAACTCTTAACCATTAGAAAATTTTTAACTTAAAAGTTTTCAAAAATATTATTTTTTTTTTTTTCTCATACACAAAAGAACTTGTAAGTTATCACATTTTACCACATAAAAAATAATAAGTATAATACATAAATGTACATGAAAATTCTGTGCACGGTAACCACATATCGCACCAAATTGAATTGTCACCGAGAGTCACCACTCTAGTTGCCACAACTAAGTAAGTGGTTACCTTGTGTCATGAAGGTTAATATTTCATAACGAATAAAAAAGAAACCTTTTATTAATTAAATACGCTATAAAACATTTTTATAACATAATTTTTAATTAATTTCGAGTTAAAATGAAATGTTCAAAATAACAAAACAAAATTTTTAAATAGTATCTCAACTAGAGAAAATAATTTAAAGTGCCTTCTTTGCAGACTTTTGGAAAAAACCTTACCGATTTACTGTTTTAATGAGTTTATACATTACAATAAAGTATATTAGTATTGCTGAGTTATTCTCAATAATATAACAATCACCTAAATTTTAACTTGTGTGTAAATATATATATATAGATAGATATTTAATATTTACTTTATTTTATAAACATTGTTTTAAACATATATATACGTACACATCTATAGTAAGTGATTGGCTGAGAGCGCTTGGATGAGAAATCTTGGATACATAATTATTCCTGTACAAAAAAAAGTTGACATCAAAATGAGAATTGAAAGAATATTGAAAAATTAAAATCTATATGTTTGCAAACAAATACAAAAATGCATCTAAATATTCAGAGTATTTAGCAGGGAAAACTTTAATGTAAATATACAATAAAATATACATCTATTAAGTAATAAACTTTGCTAAATATAATTTTGTTTGAAATGACAATCTTTACAAAGCAATATGCTCTATCTCAGTCTGAGATATCTATACTTTACTCTAATTAATACTTCAATCAACCTAATTTAGAGATATATGTACGCTGAAAAGATCACAAATTTCTATCTTTAGAACATCATCCTGTTTATAGGTTTTCATGTACTTACACGATAATAATATAATTCTGATCAGTTCGAATTAATGTTCCACGTTACGAATAGATTTTATCAATGTCTAACCATACTTCCATTTAACCACGTGCCTTAATACATGAAATAAATTGGCTATCGGGCTTAATCTTGTGCATTTCACTGTACCATCGGCTTTTCGTAATTTAGATAAATGGATTGGGAGATGCTATAGATGAATCAAATGATAGGTAATCATGACCTGAATCTATTGTATCGATACCATGTAGTTCTCTCCACTATTTCAAGATTCTGTTAAGATTGGAAGGAAATGCATTTGTATTAGACAGACTTAGTTTCGTTAAAATAACGCATGTGTGTACCAACATTATTCAAACATGGGATTTATAGGATATTGTCAAATTTATCCGCAGGAGATATGTAGAAAGAGGAAGCGTTTCATGGTGAAATCATTATATAACACATTGTAGGTAAATAAACTACAGTATTATAGAACTTGTATATTTATAGTTGCGTTAGATCATAATTCTTAATAATTGAACACTTCCTCTTATAGAAAAAAAATAGTTACTTATTTGAATGTAAAATAAAATTATCATCGTTCACAAAGTTGTGAACTATTTAAATATAATTAAGATTAAAAATTATTAAAAGTTTAAAATTAGAAAACATTTCACAGGTATATATAATATATAAAAGGTAACAAACCACTTTAAAACACGTAGATAAAATATTTTTATTAAAAACGACACAAAGCTTTTCGCTATTATAACAATAGCATCATCAGGTGTAATTGCGTTACATAGAACCATTGACATTTATTGATTTATTTATTTATTTTACACCATTCATTACATTATAATTTCGCTGTGGAAAATGATGTCTTGACGAAAAAAATAGCATCATAAGAGAAACTTTTTAAAATATGAGAAATGGAGTACATTTATTAACCCAACGTTTTTAATTAATAATTTCGTGATAGAAATTTCTAAATAACTGAAATGTCTATGTGTTGGCCGAATACTTCCCAACATTGATACCTCTCATGACGCAAAAGAAACTGACCTCCGCGAGCAGATGTGGTCGCAGAGAAACAAATTAGTTTTTCTTAATTGTCTTATATAATTGTCTTTAATTTCTTCTTATATAATTGTCTTCTTATATACATGTCTTATAAATTTCTTCTTATATAATTGTCTTTAATTTCTTATGCCTTTTGCAAGTAATAACATGTACCTAAAAAAGTAAAAAAATAAAAATTACATTAAATTTAAACAGGTGAAAATTTAAAAAGAAAACACTACCAATCAAATGAAATGTAATCTCTTATTTATAATAAACCCCGTGAGCATAATGAAATTTAAAAAAACATAAAATATGAACCCAGAACATGCAATAGTATTCAAAATAAAATATATATATATATATTTAAAATCGTATTAAGAAATTATTTTTTTAAATGTTGTAAAACAAAGAATAACAGATGATTAAATTTCACCGAAATCCAAAATAACCAATAAGAAATGATTATTAACTAAATTAAATTTTCTGAGAATACGATAGTATTTCAATGTAAACAGCTGATACAAATGTTAATAGTATTTAAGCAAAATGGAATTATTTCACAACAAACTTAACGTAAATTTTTTCCTCATTTATTTTCTTTAAATCATTTAGCTTTACAAGATGCTGAATTGAAAGTAAACCAAGATTAAAAGTAAAATTAAGCACTGAGAAAACGTTAACAAAAGGGCAAATAAAAAACGTTTCAAGATTATTTAATCTGGGGAAAAAATGAAGAGAAATTGCTCAAGACTGTGGAAATTTCTCTTCAGAGGTTGGTTGGTTGATTGCTTTTTATTGGCGCAAGGTCCACAATAGGACATACTGCGCCTCTCTTAAGAGAAAAACCATTCTCACAGTTTAGAAAATTAGAAATGCAAGATTTCGAGATCGTTCGATGCAAATAATTTATAAATTTCACAGTGTAATGTTTGGTCACATGTAGACGAGCAAAATAACTAATAAAACAAGATGAGTTGTTAGTAGCAAAACTAGAAAAGAAAAATCACCTCATGCAACGGCGGAGACATTAAAATTAGTATAACCATCGAATAGACATAGATAAAGCTATTTTAATTTGAATAAAAATTTATTGAATAAAAATATCAGTAAGTATTTGAACGCTTTCGACTTTAGATGTTTTTTTCAAATATCTAGAAATGTTTTTTAGGAATCATCTTGAAACTTTGGTAGCGTAAAGAACATCCTATACCTCATATATTTCAGAAAAAATGTAATTGTGTTGAGACACATTTGAATATTTTTTCATTAATTTATATACTAAGAAAATTGTTTTGCACATATACATGCAATTGAAAAATTGCTAAAACAGTGCAAATGATAATTTAATTGAAATCCTATTTAAACATACAAATTTTATTATTATTATTATTATTATTATTATTATTATTATTATAGTTATCACAGTTGATATTTATCAACTTACAAGAATATTATAATTCATTCGTTATTTTAATGAAATGAATAGTTGACAATGTTTCCAAATCCTATTTCAGAACATATTTCTTTTTGTGCTCTATATTTAAGTTGTATGTAATCATGAATAAACCAATATAAGCTTTAAAAAAAACTGTTTTTTTTTTTTTTCAAAAATATAAAGAAATATGATCAAAACTTTTTTTTAAATCATATTTCAAATGAATTTATATTGAATCGGCTTGGATAAACCAAATTGATTGTTTTCTAAACAATCAAAATGTTGATATATGAGTATCAACTACTGAAATCACGATAATTAAAACATAAAATAATTAATTCATTGCATGTATCTTCTCATTATCTTTAGCATTCATAAAATGGCTGAATACAACTCGATATAATCTATGGAGACAGAAGGATAAAAATCTATGTTCAAATTATAGAATTAAAAAAAAAAAAAAAAGTTATTAAAAAAACTGGAAAGAAAAATATTATTTCAAATGTAAAATCGGCATGCCAATAATTTAATTTATTCCTGAACACTGTCATTAAACGAGCTTTTTAACTCCACTTTATCTGTAGTGATATTTTCTTTAATATTTAATTACAAATATAAGAAGATAAGAAAAAATATATGAAAGTCCATTTAGGAAAAAATATGTAAAAAAAAAAAAAAAGTAATAACAGTGTTCCGAATTAAATTAGATGTTGGATTGTCTGGCAAAGATAATAAAAAATATATTCAGAAAAAATACAAAAGATAAATATCGTTTAAGAAAAATAATATTAAAAAAAAAAAAAAATAGGATACTAACAGCGTTCCGGATTAAATTAAATGTTGGTTTGTCTGGCAAAAGTAATCAAAACTATATTCAGAAAAAAAAGACAAAAATGAGTTATTATTACTAATAATGTATTATTAATATATATTAATCGTAGTATCTTTCCAATCTGACCAACTAATTTTTCAACCTTCCAAAGCAGTTACCAACTTTTCTCTTGAAGGTCAATATAATCTCCTCAACACAAGCCTTTCGAAGCGAGGGAGCAAGGCTCCCTTCCTCTTTTAATATTCTTGTTACCTTGTCGCCCTCTGTCGTGCGAAAGCTCTGCTCTGGTGACCTCTGTATTTTTTTTTTCTGTTTATGCAATAAACAAAGGAGGAGGTTTAATCATTAGACACGGGCTCTTTTTAATCTCCATACAGCCATCAGAGACCCTTACAGGGTTCAATGAAATCGCTCAAAACCGCTGCATAGTGGTGAGCGGCCACCTTCCGTCTTAGAATCTTAGAATACTTATATATGTCATACATTATCATTATATATTAATATATATAGCATAAGCAAATGATACAAAACAGTGTTTAACACATAAACATTAAAATAAACAACATTTCTATACTCACTTACCTCAATTTCACAACTTCCAAAAATTTTAAAAAGAACAAGGCACTCAAAATATTGGACAATCAAGTTTTTCTTATTTAATCAATTCGAAATATCTGAGAAAACCATGAAAAGGGTGTTCATACTACTTAATTCACATCCTTTGCAAAACTAAAAAAAAAAAAAAAAAAAAAAATCATATTCATTAAAATTTTATTATTTAATTAAATTGAAATTTCTTATAAAACCACAAAAAATGCATGCCATAACAATATTATTTTTTATTTATTTATTTACAAGTTTTAAAATAAATGCCTAATGAATGGTAAACGTAAAATTCAAAGTGCAGCTTAATACGTTTTTAATGTGAAACTAAAAGGGAAAATAAATCCAGTGTCATCTTTCTATATGAAATAGGCCTCCCAGTTTGTAAAGTAAATAAAGCCTAAAGAGTTTAAATTCAGTTCTATTTACACTCCAATACATCTGTATTTTTCAGCTTATAAAGTCCGAAGTGTCAAATCCAGATCGGCGACATGAATCTGTCTAGTCGGACATTCGCGGATACTTTTAGGAGGAAAGGAGATTTAGAAACTAATTTTGATTTCGAAGGAAAACATTTTACAGAGCGTTATTTAAAATCATCTACTGCCTTGAAGTCTAGACAGCGTCTAAATCCCTAACTGGTTCTCATTCCGTTCAAATTTTACTGCGCCAAGGCAGATTCTAAAACGGATACAGTTCAATTACCGTTTTGGGATTTTGTCCTTCTATAGAAGTTTACGTTTAAAAGATTTAAAAGCGAATATTTGGCAAGAGTTAAACAAATGACCGCAATTAGTTAAATTACACAGATTTTATTAAAAATCGACAACGAAAGTACTATGTAACTAAGGAAAGAAATCTATTCGTGTTGTAAACATATAATATATAAAAATATATATATATAAGAAAAACATATTATATAGGAATGTTTATATCTTTATTTTATGAGAAAGAACATTACTGTCAACATTAAAATTACCGTAAATATCTTTAATCTTCACTGTTAAAAACGGTTTCTTAAAAATGAGCTAAATTGTCTGAAAATAGCTCCGAAAGAGTATATACTTAAATTTAATAACACATGTACTCATTTTTGAGTATATTGATATGATCAAAAATGGGGTTGACCAATAAGAATTCCAATATCCCTTTTTTTGACATGTGACTATACTCAAAAATGTGTACATGGGTTTTCTAATTTAAGAATATATTGTTTCGGAGCTATTTTGAGACAATTTAGCTCATTTTTAAGAAACCATTTTTAACAGTGTTTTACTCGATGTGTATTTCGAAAGGATATTTTTGCTAAGATTTTACATTTTCGTTTTGGATGATGTACATTGTGTTTCATAAGTGGTTCTTTAAAAGATTTACAAATTAAATATAAATGCATACATAGGATTGTATTTCAGTCGGTTTCATATTATGTTGAAATAATGTAGTGTGCCACTCACAATACTTTTTTTACCCTTCATTTCTATATTATAAAGCCACGCTGAGGAAAAATTCTGTAACTAACATCTAGAATCTAAATTTTGGCTCTAGTTAAAACAGTTCCATGTCATCCTCATAAATTCTAGTCCCTTTTGAAAACGAGTTCTAGAAACCACTATTAGAATTCTAAAGGATTTGCTTATATTATCGAGACCAAACTTATTCAAAATCTCTGCAGATAAACACGAATACTAAGAATACTTTTTCTAGTACGTGGGTAATAAAAGTTAAAAAAAAAAATCATCTAAAAGAATTTCTTTAATAAACAGAAAATATTTTACAATAAACATAGCTACGTAAATGTAATATCTATACTTGTTTTAGGTTTATCCAAATTATATATTAGAATCAACCTTTTTATCGGATATCCCAAAAATTCACACGTTTCTTTAACACGTTGAGCGCCATGCAAATTCTTAAAATCCTTTAAAATTCCATAACGATTCCTCCAGTAATAAATAAAAATTAAGCAATTTTTTAATAATTTTTCAATCATTAAACGTAATATTGTATAGTTTTATATTCTATTTTATATCCGCCACCCATGGTTGACGCGGCTTTATACCATATTTGACACTGTCAGCCACCGTTGGCTGACAGGGCGCACAACGTTTTAACTTTTTATTGGTACTCCTTTTACTTTCGGGGTAAAACTTTCACTGAAATGTTTGAAATATAACATGTTCTGCACTTCAAGGTGATTCCTTCAGTATATGACAAAATGTCTAGAATCTAGAATAGCTGACATGGCGCTCAACTTGTTAATGTAAATCTTTTTTCATCTGCAGTGAATTCTTCTAAATCTCCCGCTCTTCCGAATAGGGAACACAGTCCAAACTATGGAGGAATTCAACGAAACCACTTAAATAATTATCTACTTTAGGACGATATTATGCAAATTTAGTCTTTTGCACTATTTACCCTTTTTTTTTTTTTTTTTTTTTTTTTTTTCCATTTGACTCTATATGAATTATAAACATTTTATAGGCCATTGATTAAATGGTATAAGTTAGTTAAAAATAGTTTTAGTGTTAATAAATCTATATTAGATTGTTAATGTCAAATAAGGTTGGTATTAAAAATATATGAGTCCTAATAGTTGAAAATCGAGTCTGTACGAGTCTATTGACTGGTCTATTGTTTTGTTCGTTTCAGGAGGAATATTAATGTCGGTGAAAGTTAAAAATTATTATGAATAAAAATAATAATAATAATAATAATAATAATAATTTTCTAAAATGATCACAAATGTATTTTTTAACTCATAATCTGCTTTAAAAGATAAAATAAATAAAAACAGGATAGAGTCATAACATAACTTTTCAGAACAATTATAAACTCTTCCAGATATATATATATATATATATATATATATATATATATATATATATATATATATATATAATTAAACAAACACAATATAATTGTTTTTTCTTTCATATTTCGGCCCTTAACAGAAGGTAATACATAATAGGAAGATCTAACAAAAAGTAAAAATATTATTGAACTATTGTCATTTAATTTGTACGCCATTCATTGCAATATGAATAAGTAAACATTATTTGTCTTATCGTAACCATAAGTGGTCTTTTTTCTATAATCTATGGCCTGAGTTTTATAAAAATAGTGCTAAAATTTATTTTTATGAACTAGTAAAAGTTCTAACTATGCATACATAACACTCGATTACCTATAATATTTCTATAATGTTTTTAAATTTCTGAATTATATATATGTGTGTGTGTGTGTGTTTAAGATATACAGGACATTGTTTCATATATATATATATATATATATATATATATATATATATATATAAATTTAATTTTAAATAAAAATATATATTTACAAAATAAAACGACTTTTTACTAAATCAGGTAACTGTGTTTGTGTTTACAGGTTATTGTGGTTTTTTCTGCTGTCTTAATCTGGAATATAACACAGAAAGAAAATTTCACAATCGAAATACCCTCTAATTATTTTAAAGATAAGGATATTTTAAAAAGTCTGAAGAGAGGAGAATATCTCTAAAAAGGTAAATTATTATTAAATTCTTTGCACATATGATAACATTATGCATTTTCTGAATGCTGAAATGTAAATTTCTATGTGTAATTTAAATATTCTTGCATTATATTTTAATTACAGATATTTAAATTTATGTTTTTAAAGTAATACTGCCATGTTTGAGAAAATAACTTAATATCTCTATGCTTTATTAATATAATGAAATATGAGGATTTTTGTGAATTTTTATATCTTATCCTTGCTGTTAAGTAAAACTGTCAAGTTTTTCTATCCTAAATAAAGTACAAAAAATACATCACAGCATTTACCAATGCTTTGTTTCTTCATTACCTTTTGTTCGTACCTGGCATTACCTTATCAATACTTTTGATAAGGAAATTACGAACACGAGTTAAGTTTTTACCATAACATTTAAGTTAGCAAAGATTTAAAGAATGGTAAAAAAGAGAGAGAGGAAGATTAGGTTCCTTCACTTAAATGAAGTATATTTACATTTAAAAAAGATATCTTGCATGTGAAACAGTGCCTAAATTTCGTACAAAGTACTCTAAAAGCAAACCAATATAAGTAAAGTAATTCTAATATCACAAGGTTTCTATATTAACATTTTGTTGGCATTGATTGTGATTCGAATTATTTCATAGAAAATAAAAATCAAACTTATAGATAACAAGATTTTTTTTTTTTTAAATATATAATATATTATTTCTGTACTGATAAGTATAAAGGATTTAAGTCCATATTCTTGATTTTTCAAGAGACGAAAAGTAAAGTTAAACTCACTAAATACTAATTAGAAGAATCGAGTAGGAAAAAGGGATTAGGTTGATTTATACCCTTTATACCATTCAGTGATTGTCAATCTTCATTTAATAAAGGGAAAATTTTGAATTAAATATTTTATACTAAAGAGTAATGCTAAATTTCTAACTTGAATCTTTTTTTACCAATGGATTTTCTCAAAGACTAAATGACATGAATTTAAATCCTTTATACCAATCGATAGAGAATTTTTGTCTGAGTCTGACTATGTACTTAACTCAAAATTTGGACTTAATTTTGAGATTTAACTCATTTTTGGACTTAAATCCTTTATACTTATCAATACAGATTTACTTTCATTTTTATAAATAAAATAATTCATCAATCGTGTTTCTATTTTCAACAGATTTTATCAGTGGCCGAAATTAAGAAACTTAATAACCTAACCTACCTCACAGCCAAAGCCCATGTTATTTTATAGGAAAATTTGTTTCCACAGATACTGATTGTTAAATAGGTTTATTATTATTATTATTATTATTATTCCGTTTTCCCAAACAGAAAGTTCACAACCGTTAAATTAGTATTGGTTTTATTTTATTAAAAGGTGATTAATATTTTTTTTTAATTTTTAATAAATGTGGAAAATTAATTAATCGCCTTTTCATATTTTTAACTGTAAAATAAAATCAGAAAAATGTGAAAAATCGATTTCTGGAAAACCAGTACTAATTTAACAGTTGTGAATTTTCGGAATGTGGAAACGGAATTTAAAAAACACATTAAGAAATGAGTAACTGCGGAAACAAATTTTCTCTTAACATAAAGTAATATAGACTTTGGCTGTCCGCGGAAGTTAGGTATTGATTGCTCTTAACAACAGTAAAATGGAAGAAAAAAAATATAGGGAGAGGAAATTTGCAAACTTTATAAAAGTATAAAACAACATACAATCGATATCTTCTCATATAAACGAATCATTTCTGTTTTAAAATAAACCCGAATGAATTGGGACTACTTTAAATCGATGTTTGAAGCTTAAAAGTCGTGTAAATAAGAGACGTATAAAAGATAATTTATAGTATCTCTCTGTATATCATAATCTCAGTCTCTCTCTGTATATATATATATATATATATATTAATACATAGATATATATATTTAATATAGTAAAAGCCGAGCAACAGATTTAACGCCACTGAAACCACATAGATCAATAAAAATAAAATTTAATCAAATTAAACTTACCTGTATAGACTGATTTTTAATTATTGAAACACTTTTAGTTTTTGTTTTTTTGAAACAATATAAATTTTACTTATTGATTTTTTTAAAATTTAATTTAACTTCAAACTTACCTTAATTTTATTCCTATTTTGTTGTTTTTTAAATAATGTTGCGTGTGCGTTATATTTGCTCTAATAAATGACTACATATTCTCATATACTTAATATAAAAACTAAAAACTTTGTGAAACAAGGGATATATCCACAATAAATGAAACTGAAATAACAATACGAAGGAGAGAGTGGTGGCCTCTCTCTTAAGACGGGTGGAGTGGGTAAAACAAGTTGTACTGGCGGCAAAATTTCCCCAAAATCTCTGCAAGATAATATGATAAGAAAGAAAAAGTTAAGATGGTATTTTTTTTTTCTTTTTTTATTAAGTGGAATGTCTTTTTTTTTTTTTTTTAATTACTTGAGGTATTTTACAATTATTGATATTTATTAACTAATATTACATAAACAAAATCAATCATAAATATTATGATTTAAAATAATAATTGATATATATAATTCTGTTTTATTTAAACTAAATGATACATTTATGTTATATTTTAAAATAGTATCTTTTCTGTAAAGCTATACTTAACATGGAAGATCTTAATCATAAAATACTACAATGAGATTTCAAATAAGTATGGAATCATCCGTAACTATGCAGCATGATAACAAGCTCAAAACAAACTGATGGTGCACCTAACAAATACAATTTTCCTTCTACTATATACATACACACACACACACACACATATATATATATATATTCAGCAACCCACCCTACATATTTGATATAAGAACTGAAAACTATGTGAAGCAAGGGCAAAATCCAAACAATTAAAGCACAAATAGGAAGATGAAGAAACACAGTTTACCACGGCTAAAGACGAATAGAGCGGATAAACCCATTTTCTAGCTTCCCAGCCTTCCCCCGAAATCCTTTGCAACACCATATGATAACAAAGAAGAAATATAAAATGAAAATACTAATTAATGCATATAAAAATAAACCAATAAAAAATTAAAATTAAAAAAAAAGTAAGCAAGCAAAAATTAAAATTACTATACTTAATTGGGAAAATTAATGCTTGACAAAACTATTTAATAATACATATTTAACATATTACTTCATTAAATTATATTTTTTTTTCATACGATTACGTAAAAATAAATTATTTTATAATTATTGGTATTTATAAATAAAATTTATATAAACTAAATCAATCATATGTTTATTTATTTATTTTTATCAACTATGCTTTGTTACATTGTTGATGATCAAATCATAACCATAAATAATTTATAAATAATATAAGTTTAAATTAATATTACAGTAACTTTAAAAAGTAAGGTTATTTATGAACATAAATAATATTATTTAAATTATTATATTAAACTGAAATTATTATTTAATTAGTATTATTTAATAATAGGAAATATTATTTTAAACAAACAAATATTTTGTACATTTTCGTCATATAGCTACTCTGTTAATTAAACTTTTCAATGATTTCTCGAAAGCTTCTTATTTCTTGCTTGCTGAAACATTTATTTTATTTTATTTATTTTTTGCAGTAATTATTAGCTTTATTTTATTTTTGTTGTTGTTGTTACCGTATTATCTTGGAGAGGATTTGGGAAAAGTCGGACGCCCGACAAATTAGTTTAACCCGCTCCACTCGTCTTAAGTTGTGGCCCTTCTTCTAGTTATTATTATTTTTTTCTGTTAAACTTTATTTATATTTGCTGTATATGATCTCATATATCAATGTCTCGCTAATACCAATTAAAAATTGCACTAAGTTATTACACAAACATTACGAAATTATCATTAATCGAAAACTTCATACATAATAATAATTTCTGAAAATAACATCAGTAATTTCCCTACACTTGCATTCTTTGAAAAAAAAAAAAAAAAAACTCTTACATAAAAATACATATTTTGTTAGTGCAAATGTAAGTTATCTTTGATCTATATACTACAATGTTTTATCTATGACCTACTCATTGCTCCATCTATAAAGCATTGGTTACATAACATTCAATAATTAGAAAATCAAGTACACACAAAAATAACTTCTTTTATTATTATTATTATTAATTCTATTCTATTGCATCTCTAAAAATTGAGATAACTTTTCTTCACCCGTCTGAAGTCCTGGCTGTCTCGCCTTTTTCTTCTAGTAATTATGATTATTATTATTATTAAAATTTTACTGTTGTACTTTGCTGATCTCATATATCAACGTCTCTCTAAACCTAATTAAAAACTACACTGAATAAGTTCATCCGCATTTTGTAATGATCATTAATCGAAAACACAATGGCATAATAATAATTTCTGAAAATAACACCAATAATTGACACACCCTTGCATTCTTTCAAAAAACATCCCCCCCCCCCCAATAAAAACACATATTTTACTAATTCAGATGTAAGTTATCTTTGACCTATCTACTACTATGTTTTATCTATGATCAACTTACTGTTTGAGCCTTTAAGCTTTTGTTACATAACATTCATTAATCGGAAATTCACATACGCACAAAAATAACTTTTTTTTTTTTTTTTTTTTTTTTAATAATCCTATTACATCTCTAAAAAGAGAAATTTACTTTTTCCTTTTTTTTTTTCCCTGATTCAGAATTTTCATCACCAATAAATCTGATAGAAAGCAATAAAAAGGATTTCCATTCTCTTTTCCTTATCGATCCCTTTGCATCTGTTTGCTTGCACCACTGGTTGCCAACAGGTGTTCTTAGAGTGATAAAAATGAAGAACTTTCCTGTTTACACAGCTGATTGCGAATCCACAGCTTGTGTTGTAAAAGCTTTTGAGTTAGAACAGAATATGCAGGTAAATATAGCAAAGGAAAGTTGGTAGGAGACATTTACTGTTACAGTTATGCTAACACTAATTCATTCCGATGAATCTCATTTAAATTGAAAGGTTGTTTTAATACGATATGTAGAATAAGTTTGTTTTCCATATTGTCGTATGATAAATTCCAGTGTGTCTTGATGATGGGAAAAGCAAATTTATTCGTACGTTTCATTGTATGTTAGTGACGTTTAGGTGTAAAAATACTAATTGTAATTAGACTCTGTTATAAGAATTATATGTAAATATTACATATAAGAATTATACGTAAAAATTATATATAATTGTCTAAACTAGCACCTATTTATAGTATTTTTTTTTTTTTTTTAATAGAATGGAGTAGAAGGCTGATATTTTACCAACTATTTGAAAAATACCATAGCCGGGAATCGAACCCGGGTCTTCAGATTATCGCGCGGAAGCTCTAACCACTGAGCTACCCTGGCTGATTACCAGCTCGGTATTTCTCAAATAATATACGTTGGCGTCACCAAATCTGCATTAGAGCAGCTGTATCAAGTGACAAATTTTAACATGGCACAACTCCGATAGGCCACTAAATTTCAATTTAGAAATTCATTAACAACCACGAAAATTCATTTTTAATAGAATAGAGTAGAAGGCTGATATTTTACCAACTATGTGAAAAATACCAGAGCCGGGAATCGAACCCGGGTCTTCCGCTTTTCGCGCGGATGGTCTAACCACTGAGCTACCCTGGCTGATTAACAACTCGGTATTTCTCAAATAATATACGTTGGCGTCACCAAGTCTGCATTAGAGCAGCTGTATCAAGTGACAAATTTTAACATGGCACAACTCCGATAGGCCACTAAATTTCAATGTAGAAATTCATTAACAACCACGAAAATTCATTTTTAATAGAATGGAGTAGAAGGCTGATTTTTTACCAACTATGTGAAAAATACCAGTGCCGGGAATCGAGCCCGGGCCTTCCGCTTTACGCGTGGATGCTCTAACCTCGGTGACCATGGTGCTCAGAATCGGGGACTTTGCAAACGTATATTATGTGAGAAATACCGAGCTGGTTATCAGCCAGGTTAGCTCAGTGTTTAGATAAGTGTAAAGATATTTTTAAAAGTTAATATGAATTGAAAATTATGTGAAACAAGAGCAAAGTCTAAACAAATCAAACTAAAATAACAATAAGAAGGAGCAGTTTCCACCACGTCTTAAGACAAGTGGAATATATAAATAAAACTAATGAGAAGTAACATTATTTAAAGTGATTCTAATTTATTTACATAGAAGAATTTTGTAGTGTAATTACACGATTTTTCCTAATACAGATTTAATTAACCATAACTTATCTCTACACATTTTTATCTGGGAGACTAATGTTAAACAAAAAGCTTTCATTTAGATATTTTATAACAAAATTATTTTATAACAAAAAAAATAAAAATAAATAAATAAATAAATAAGAACCCAAGTAGCACATAACGTTGTTATAACTAATTTTTCACTGTTCAGACTATATTTTCAACGCTATAACAATGTTGTGTGCTACATACGAAGCACAATGCTACACATGTATGTCTATTAGATTTGTGTTTTTATATTTTTTTTCTATAGATTTTATCTTAATCCGATATTACATCTTTGTATAAAACAAATAAAAACTAAGAAAAAAAAAATGATTTTTTAAGCATGCAAACTATAATAAAGTAAACATTATAAGGCAATTTTATCGCAGATTTTTAGTCTTTATTCCTGTATTATAATTGTATTAAAGAATAGTTATGTTTAGAAAAGCCGCTTAAAATAAAAAAATTCAAGAATAAAAAAAAAGAAAGAAAGAAAAACAATTAAACAAAATAAATAAATAAATAAATAAGAACCCAAGTAGCACATAACGTTGTTATAACTAATTTTTCACTGTTCAGACTATATTTTCAACGCTATAACAATGTTGTGTGCTACATACGAAGCACAATGCTACACATGTATGTCTATTAGATTTGTGTTTTTATATTTTTTTTTCTATAGTTTTTATCTTAATCCGATATTACATCTTTGTATAAAACAAATAAAAACTAAGAAAAAAAAATGATTTTTTAAGCATGCAAACTATAATAAAGTAAACATTATAAGGCAATTTTATCGCAGATTTTTAGTCTTTATTCCTGTATTATAATTGTATTAAAGAATAGTTATGTTTAGAAAAGCCGCTTAAAATAAAAAAATTCAAGAATAAAAAAAAGAAAGAAAGAAAAACAATTAAACAAAAAAGAAATGATTTGTATTTTCTTAGCGGTAATAAAATAAATATTCTTGTTTCATAAAATATATTAATCTAATTATATCTGACAGCTTTTAACAATGTACCAGTCGTGGGTATTTCGAAATTTACACTCTAAAGCTAAGCTTTAGTATAGCATATATTTTTAGATGAAGAAAAATTAAAAATTTATTGAAACTTAAAAAAAATATATAAATAAATAAATAACATAAATATTTATTAATGCTGATATACATACATATACTGGTTTTACAAAATTGAAGCAATAACCCGTGTTCTCGTTTTGCGCGTGATTTTTAAACAAATGAATATAAAAACATAAAACTTATAATGCATGTTTCGTTATCATATCATTAATCGAATTTTATTCAACTTTAACATAAGTAATAAATTTTAAACTAATAATTATTCAAATTTTCCGCAAAATAAGTTTTGTAAAATGTGCAAAATATCAACAATTTTAGAAAAGAAATCTTAATGAAATAAGATCATATAGATGCATTTCAGATAGGGTAAAAGGCACTTGCATCTATCTGTTAAAATAAAACCGGATTTTTAACACTTTCCTACAAGGTTGGAAAGTGTTTATGACTTCGGGTTGTCTGTCTGTCTGTCCGTCTGTCTGTCCATGCTCTAACTCCGGTAAATATTTATGGAATTTTTTGAAACTGATATATGTCATTCAAGTTCACTATCGGACATCCCTATTGAAAATAGAGTTTATACCTCTACTGGTTTGTGTACAGGGACACCCGAAAGTATTTCAAAGAATTGTGTTCTATGAGAGCTATTTCTATAAACCTTATTTTCATACCTTTACTGCAGACATATCTTAATGAAATTGAAATATATTATTCAAGTTCACTATCGGATGTTCCCTATTGAAAATGGAGTTTATACCTCTACTGGTTTGTGTACAGGGACACCCGAAAATATTTCAAAGCATTGTGTTCTATGAGAGGTATTTCTATAAACCATATTTTCATACCTTTATTGTAGACATATCTTAATGAAATTGAAATATGTTATTCAAGTTCACTATTGGATGTTTCCTGTATAAAATGGAGGAAATACCACCATCGTTTATGTACAGGGACACTCAAAAGTATTCCAAAGCATTGCGTTCTATGAGAGATATTTCTATAAATCAAATATAAATAACTTTACTTTCCACGAAGTTTTAGGAATTTGAAATATGTTATTTATATGCACAAAGAAATGCTTTGAATAGAATATAGCATGATTAGTATTAGATTTACAGGGTGACACAAAAATATCCATTTATATTAAGAGCTATTAATAAAAAAATGCTAGAATTGTACTTTAGCTTACATTAAGCGTTTTTAACACTTTCTAACTTTTTTAAGTGTGAATATGATTTCAGTTTGTGTATCTGTCCATCTGTCTGTCTGTCTGTCTGCCCGCGCTGAAACTCCTGTAAATATTTATGGAATTTCTCGAAACTGATATATTTTATTAAAGTTCCCTTTCGTATGTTACATATTGAAAATGAAGTGAATATCTCTTCTGGTTTGTGTACAGGGACACCCAAAAGCATTCCAAAGCATTGTGTTCTATGAGTGTTATTTTTATAAATATTTTCCCTATAGAACGTTCCCTATTTAAAATGAAATAAATAGGTCCTGCATAACTGGTTTGTTTAGAGGGACAACAATAACAATAACAACAACAACAACAAACAAAAAAAATGTCAATGCATTACGTTTTGGGACAGAATTTTTTGAAAGTTATATTTAAAAATCTTTCTACTGTAAAAATCATAAAAATATTGAAATGTATTGTTAATCGTCTAAAATAATGTTTTGTATAGAATATGATATAATTAACTTTCTGATTTACAGGGCTACACTAAAATATTCAGAGAGATCAAAAGCTGTAATTATAATCTAATGGCTGCATTTTCTTTTGCGTTAAACCTTTTTAACACTTTCCAAAATGCCTAAGAGTAATTTTAAAATGAATCAGTTTATCTGTATATTTTTGAGTCCTTCTGTCCGTTGTGTGATAACGTAGGCGAAAAATATTAAAAGTTATTCGATACAACAATTACGTACAGTTGGAAAGTGTTACTAATCAATGCGTACTGCATGATTTTTCTTTCTTGTGCTTCCTGTACTCACTTTTCTGTTTCTTCCTTCTTCTTCTTATTTTTTGCATGTGAATAACTTTTTAAAAAATATTCATACAAACGTAAAAATTGGATAAGACATTCATTATAAAATTATATATCGACATTTTATTATTCTGGGGATGCTCATAGTTTATAAATTAGTAATTATGTTTGGTTTTTTTTTTTCAAAATGTTCATTAATAAAGTTAAAAAAAATCTGGAGTGACTCCACTCGACTTTCCGAACATTGAGTAATTAACAGTTTTGTAGATAAAGTAAAGAAAGAGGAGTTGTTAAACAAACAAAAGAGATAAAACCATAATAAAGTGTTTGATGAGTTTTCTCCATATATTACACGATGTTTCATTTAACGCTACTGAACTTTGAGCCCATAGATCATAATGATAAAGAATTTTCGTTGTGTCCCTGTAAAAAACCTATAAATGCTAGATTCACCAAAATGCTTATAGTTAGAGCAACAGTGATTTATAATATTCATATAAATTTTCAGCTCAATTGAATAGATACTATCGCATTTTTAACTAGTATGTTGTGGCCACCACATGACTTTCTTCTATATTTTTCTATACAAATTCACTCAGTAAAAATAATTTTAAAAAATTATTATTTAAAAAAATTATCTTCCATGATAATGCAGATGATTCCCATATTAGAGAAGTAGTATAACACTAAATATCCAAAAAAAGTCAATTTTATTGTCAATATTACATTAAAAAAATAATAATAATAATATATATATATTTGTTAAAAATGAAAAAAATTCGATAACTTCATTTTAAATTGTCGCAGATCTATGGTTCAACCATTCGTTTTAAAGGTACTGGCCAGCTCTTTTGAAAGATACCCATCATGAAAATTTACTCCACTCGAGGGGGAATTCCCCCCCCCATGGGGGGGAGAAGGCGAGGCTCCTACACAAAAAAAAAAACATTTTCCCTGTTGACTATCTCTATTATAAATAATTCTGGTAAATTTCATAGTGATTATTAAAAAATAATTCTCTTTATGCACATTTATACAAAATTTTGTACTATACCACCATGTTAAAAATTTAGAAAAAGCGGGATGGCAACGCAACCTGTAAGACAATTTTTACCAAAAGTTGATAGGCACTAATTTATGTCAAAGTGCAACTACATACCAACTTGTATGAAATTCTGTGAAGTAGTTCCTGAGATACAGTTGCCATAAAAGTTTGTCACACACAGAGAAACTGACATACAAACAGACAGACATTTTTTAAAAATGGTCAAATCGTGTTCTACAGCTCTCAAAACGTGTAAATACATCAAAAACCCGAGGTCGAAAATTTTTACGAATCCAATACTTTCTTCTACTGAATACAGAAGAAAGTAAAAATTTGGTCCCACAGGCCATAATGATAAAGAATTTTTCTTTGTGTCCCTCTAAAAAAACTGTAAGTGCTAAATTCACCAAAATCTATACAGTTCGTGCAAGTGTGACCTATAACATGTGTAAAAATTTTTTGTTCAGATTAAATTAGCGTTTAGACGCTATCGCACTTTTAAAAATTTGACCCCTTAGGCCATAATTATAAAGAATTTTTCTTTGTGCCCCTGTAAAAATCCTGTAAGTGCCAGATTCTCCAAACTCTACACAGATTGAGTAACTGTGACCTATAATATGTGTATAAATTTTTTGCTCAATTGAATAAGGCGTTTAGATGCTATCGCACTTTTAAGATTTTGGTCCCATAGACCATAATGATAAAGAATTTTTCTTTGTGTCCCTGTAAAAAAAATATAAGTGCTAGATTCACCAAAATTAATAGGGTTCGTACTATGGTGACTTACAATATACGCACCAACTTTCAGCTTATTCGAACAAAGCGTTTAGACGCTAGCGTGTTCACTCACAGACATATACACACACACACACACATACACACATACATCATCGTAAAAATAGTTAAAACGGGCTCAGGGACCCCGAAACGTATAGAAACATCAAAATCTCGAATTCCGATTTTTGACATGATTACAATACTTTCCTCACTATAGTGTTCGGAAAGTAAAAAGTGAATAGAGAAAGAAAAGTCGAGATTTAGTTTATTATTTGAACGCATGTGCGTCTTAAACCTATCTGTAGTGCATCCTAAACACCATTTTGCATTAAATTTTCTTCTCTAAAACTGGAATTTTTCATTTCTTTCCAATGTTTACTTGTGAGAAAATTAAATAATTTCTTTCTTAAAATTTATTACTTATGCTAAAGTTATATAGAATTCAATTAATGATATGATAAAAAAACATGACATGTAAGTTTTATTTTCATGTGTTTAATTGTTGAAAAGTTATACACAAAGGAATAAAATAGAAAAATAAAATATTCCTTTAATTTTAAACGCCATTGTATATTTAAACTACGAGTATTCATTACTAATATCTGTTAATTCATACAGTCAACGTATTCCTTGGTATGAGTGTTATTCATAATAAAGAAGTTTTTTTTTTTTTTTGTAGTAGCAAGATTAATAACAATAAATATATACATAATATGGACCCTGAATATGAAATTTAACCTTTTGAAGTGTATTGTTTTATGAAACAAATTATATTGCACTTTTACTAACATCTTACAATTATTTTGTAATATTGAAGCTAAAGGCATAGACTATTCAATCATTTAATATTTTTATATTTAATTTATTTTTATAACATTTGGTTCGTTGCTATTTGAATGTATATTAAAAATGTATTGATTGCTGTAGAAGCAAAAATTCAATCCAGAGCTTGAAATATTTCACCGGTTGACTAACTAATTGCATATTTCATACTTTTACCTTGAAGAAAAATGCACCAAAAAATTTTTAACAAACATTAAAAAATATAAAAGTTTGCAAGCAAGCGAAGAAAAGAAAAATCTACAGTAATTATTTTGCGTCGAAATGATAGCACGATTCTTCACCAGACTTTTTTGAAGCAATCCTTCGTACTATTTTCGTCTAATAAAAGCTGGGGTTATTTATTATATCACTGCACGGAACAATTGCTGTAAATGTTTGCAATTTAAAATAATAACTTATAAGATTTTACTCTTATTATATTTACTCTATCCTAACTTTAAGAGTAATTTTATCGGTGTCAATTACTTTACGTTTTCCTCACTCCTAATTTGTTAGATTCTTTGTCATGAATATTTATTTAAAGGGACTGGGACGTTAAATGCCTTCAAAATTTCGATTTTTCAATTAGTTGTTTAAAAAATAGTACAGTTTCTACAGATTACAAATATATATAATTTTTGTACTTTTTGTATTTAAACAAAACTTACTGATGGAATGTGTATATCTGGTCGGGGACCAGTGTTGCCAGTTCTGGCGGATTTTTTTATTAAGTAATCATAAATAATTTAAAAAAGTAATATTTGATATACATATTAGACGATTAATCTTCGATGTGATTAGACAAATGTTACAATTAAAAATTATTGGCGATTATTGAATAAGAAATCTGCCAGATCTGGCAACACTGTCGGGGACGACTTACGGATTTAGAAATTAAGAAAACTCAAAATTACTATGGATTTACAATTCGAAGAAATCTTAAAAATTCTGTAGATCAGTTTGGGCTATTTATTTCCATAAGTTGTCAACAGATCAAGATCCGGAACATGAGCTCTGCCCTGCAGGAAAAGAATGTCAGTGTGGCTTTAACAAAGCTAAAGAAAATGGCACAGATTATTCTCATAGCCATTCCTTACCAGAAGCTGTTCTAACAGCAATTAAACCAGTATTCAGAAATCTTACTAATAAGAAGCTTTTGAAAAATGTGTACATGGGTTTACACAAAATCCCATTGAGAGTTTTAAGAGCTGAATCTCAGAGAGAGTACCCAAAATAAAATTTGTGAGCATAAACACATTAAAAATAGGGGTGATGAATGCTGTAATTTGTTTTAATGATGGTATGTATAGCAACTAAAGTATTAAAGGCTAAGGGCATTGTACCATGAGCAAACATAGCAGCATCCCATTGCAAAATTGACAATATAAGAATTTGCAAGGCAGAACTTAGAGTTCAAAACTTTCCAGAGAAGCCCGATTGAAGAAAAAAAGGTATAGAAACACATGTAGAAAAAAAAAATGTTTGGACAAATTGACTATGGTGCTGAAATGTTTTAATTATAGATAAATATTTAAAACTGAAGGGGTTAAAAAGTTTTTTTTCATTTTTCGCAATATGTCATTTTTCTGTATATTGGTACACTTTGTGAAAAATCTGTTGAAAGTAGTTCTCTGCAATTTTAGAAGGAAACAGAATAAGTATCTCTGCATATAGTTAACATATTTTTTTATGTATAAATCTTGTGATATATTTTTTTTAACAACGAATATATGTGTTAAAAAATGCACATTTCTTTTAGAAATATGCATTTTTAAGTAACAGTTTTAAGTAACAATTTTATGCATTTTTAAGTAACAATTGCCATTTTTTTTATATTAAAAAAAAAAAAAAAAAAAAAAAAAAAACGAACATCAAAACATATAAAAGGTTCAGTACATAAATAAAAGTATTTTCTATAATCTATGTATGATTTTAAGGTAAGATTTTTATTAGTTTTTTAGAAAAGTGTACCAAAGTGAATAAAGTGAAAAAATCCTTAAGAGTAAAATATGTATGTTTACTGTGCTATTATGAAAAAAAAAAACTGTAAAACAGAAGAATAAATAATTTGCATCAAATATTTATTAAACTTCTTGTTAATATCTCATAAAAAAATTACATTGATACATGCATAATTAGAAAATATAAAGCTATTAAAGCAACAACCTACATTTCCCATTTCTTGGTTGTCGCCACGCCTCAGTCCCCTTAAACAATTTTATGCTATAGACTGGGTACTTGGTCCTTTCCCCTACCCACAGCTATAGCATTAATTTATGTACTTTAAATATATATATATATATATATATATATATATATTGTCAAAATGAATCGAAGAATATTTTTGTGTAAATAAATAAACTATTTATGTTTAATGTAAAGAGAAAAAAAATAATTTTTCCATTATATTTAATAGATTGGAAAATTTTATGATTATTTTTCAAATCGTTTTATTTAGTTATTTTCTTAAAAATAATTTTTTTTTTCGTTTTTTTTTTTTTTTTTTTTAAGTAAATATTGTACAAAGTACCACACATGGAAAGTGGACTAGACATTGTCATTTTACATTAGTTCTCTAAAAATGTAAAACGTCATGTCCAATGTCTTGTCTGACTTGACATTTAATGTTAAAAAACAGTTTTCTTTGGAAAACAACTAATATTTTTGTGTGCAACAGTTTCTAATATTAACAGGAAAAGAGGAAAAAAACTATATCTGTTTATAGAATAATAAATATGCAACGAAGGTTCTGTTTAGGTTTTTTTTCCTAACATTGAGTGTATGTCCATTTAAAAAATAAATAAATAAATGATCAGTTTTTCCAATGGTGATAGGTTACATAACTTTTTTATATTTATCTATAATTATCTTTAAGTAATTATTTAAAAAGCACAACATATAATTTTATATTTTTATAGAACAATATTTTATTCCGCGTAAAAATAAAATTTTTTAAAGATTAAAAAATATTAGACAATTTATTTCTTTGTGGTTTTAGACTTATATATATATATATATATATATATATATATATATATTCTTTAAATCCAATGCAGAGAATTTACTTAGGTCGAGTTTTTGAAACGAAATGTTTGCTAAAATTACACGTTTTCAAGGCTTCTGAATCCAAAAATTAAATTTTTAGCTGTTAATTTGTGTGTCTGTGTGTGCGTGTCTTTCTCTGTTATCTTAATAACACAGAAGCCGATATTAACAGGGATATAAAATTCGATATTCTGAATCAGTATATCATAGTTTGTAAAGACTGTTTGTAAAGACATAGTTTGTAAAGACAACTCATATTCAGAATATCAGAATAATTGAGAAAAAGTAATAAGAAAGAAATTATTTTCCATATTTTTGATACTGAGTAAATGCAATTAAATTTCTCATAAATTAAATCTGGAATGTTTAGATAAGATTATAACATTTACAAAATATAAAATACAATAAAGTATGTATACAATAACTTTCTGAACTCAAAATATTAGCATAAAATTTAGATTGGTTCAAAATATTAGAATATTTTATTTTACGCAAAAATATTACCATATGAATATGAAGTAAATGGTAGTTAATATTTTGTAGCATTCCCTTTAGCTTTAACAACAGCATGCAATCGTTCTTGCATACTATATACAAGTTGTTTACAAACATTTCTATCAATATTAGCCCAAATACGTGCCACTAACTCAGTTTTACTTGAAGGAGGATTTTCTTGGAGTTTTTTCTTCATTATACCCCATAAGGTTTCGCTGGGATTAAAGTCTGGTGGCCAAGGAAGTACCTTAATGTTGCAATGTCGGAACCAATTCTTAGTTGATACCGAGGTATGCGGTGACGCTAAATCTTGTTAAAAAATGAATCCATCTTCAAATTAATCTTCTGATGATGGAATCATGTAATATTCTAAAATTTCTTGATATATCTGAGAGTCAACCTTTTCGTACACGATGCATAATTTCTTCCTTCTGCGCTCATGCAACACCAAACCATGACACTAGTAGCAAATTTTACCGAACGTTTAAGGCATTCTTTATCAAATGCTTCTTGCTTCATTCTCGAAACTCGAATACCTTGATTACCATATGAAACACAAAACATACTTTCATCACTAAATAATATTTTTTTCCAATCTTCTTCGCTCCATAAACGTCTTGATTTACACCAATTCAATCGTATATATTTTATTTTTGTTCTGCAATCATGAGAGGTTTTGTTTTCGGTACACGAGATCCAAACTGAAATTTATGGATACATCTTAATATTGTCGATGTAGAAACTTCAACTCCTTCTTATTTCCATTTTCGGTGCAAGAATTGCACACTTTTAAAACGTTTTTTTTAACTGTATACTTCAGTTTTTCTAGCAGATGTTTTTCTTTTTCGGCTGCCATTTCGGCGATTATTTTGAAATTTTCCGTTTTTTTTTAATATTGTGTTAGCATTTCACTAACGCTTGATTGCGAACAATGTAAATAATTCGGTGTATAACACTGATTTTTACCGTGCCGATACAAATCAACCATACGAAGTTTAAGAGATTCAGGAATATCAATCACACGACCAATTTAAGACGAAAAAGCAAACAAACTGCAAATAGAAGACTGATTTTAAATAAAATCGTCTGAAATTAATCAATGATGCTACAAGTTATGAATTAGTGATAATTAAAGGAGGATTAATGTGAAATATTCTAATATTTTGAACCACTTGAATAAATATTCTACTATTTCGACTTTTCAAGATAATTTTTTTTCAATTAATCTTTTCAAAAATGATATTAATTTTAAGATAATAAATAAGTTTAATCAACAATAAGTTCTTAATAAAAATAACGTTTGCATATTTGCATTAAAAGACAGTAAATTACCAAACGATATTTTCAATTTGTAAAAAAAAATGTAATTATTCTAATATTTTGAATATGAGCTATATTAGTCCTGTTTGTTCTAGCCCTCTTAATTACCTAAATCTTTTCTGAACGCAAATGAAGACATATGATATCAAACTTAACTTTCTTTATTTTAGACTTTTAATGGAGGGTAGCGTTGATACTTTCACAGAGATTTCGAATTAAATTAACTTAAACAGATTTTAAATCTTAAAAAAAACTATAATGAAATGAATTCCCCAGATTTGTAGTTAACCCTTACACTTGAATTAACCTAAGAAAGGAGTTCGCACAACATCATATATTTATAAATATTAACTCAGAAGTATTCAGAATCACTTAGTAACATCTAGAGGCTTTAATATTAAAGCCATCAGTTTACTTCATTCCAAAAATACAGACTTCTTTTATTTGGATGCCTCCGTTTGAGAAAATAAGATAAAGAACGATTGACTTCATTTTCTCTGAAATATGTATTCTAAAAATACACATATCCAACTGACACGAAAAGCTTAACTCTTTCTATATCTCCTCTGGAACCTAGCGACAAGTTAAATTCAAATGACTTACAACCTTCTTTTATACCAACCCGACACTATCACTAAGACCATCGTCAGTTAACGATAGATCCAACTGGTGAGTTTAACTCTTATTCCAAACAAATACTTCATGAACGACTACACTGTTAAAAAAAAATCCAACTTTGTTACCAGAAATTCTCTGTAATGACAGAAAAATACGTTTTGTCAACGTAATTTTTCCGTAATTTACGACTATTTTCTCAAATTACAGAGAATTCCTGGCAGCGAAGTTGCATTTTTTTAAACTGTGATAGACGCAATTTCGAGTACTTGAAACCTAAATGATTGCGTGAGGCCTCACACCTACAAGGTAATATTACTTGAAACACTTACTGATATTTTACAAATGGTCCTTGTACAAAGTGATCTGTACGTCATTAGTGACCATTACGTGCATAGATGAAATTTATCGTTATTAAGTTAAAAAATCTGGAGTGACTCCACTCGACTTTCCGAACATTGAGTAATTAACAGTTTTGTAGATAAAGTAAAGAAAGAGTAGTTGTTAAACAAACAAAAGAGAGAAAACCATAATAGAGTGTTTGAGTATTTTTCTCCATCTATTACACGTTGTTTTATTTAACGCTACTGAACTTTGAGCCCATAGATCATAATGACAAAGAAATTTTCGTTGTGTCCCTGTAAAAACCTATAAATGTTAGATTCACCAAAATGCTTATAGTTAGTGCAACAGTGATTTATAATACTCATATAAATTTTCAGCTGAATTCAATAAGGCGTTTAGATGCTATCGTACTTTTAAAAATTTAGTCCCATAGGCCATAATGATAAAGAATTTTTCTTTGTGTCCCTGTAAAAAAACTGTAAGTGCTAGATTCACCAAAATCCATACAGTTAGTTCAACTGTGATCTATAACATGTGTACAATTTTTTTGCTCGGATTAATAAGGCGTTTAGACACTATCACATTTTTAAAAATTTGGCCCCATAGGCATAATGATAAAGAATTTTTCTTTGTGTCCCTGTAAAAAAACTATAAGTGCTAGATTCTCCAAAATCTATACAGATTGAGTATTTGTGATCTATAATATGTGTATAAAAGTTTTGCTCAATTGAATAAGGCGTTTAGATGCTATCGCACTTTTAAGATTTTGCTCCCATAGGCCATAATGATAAAGAATTTTTCTTTGTGTCCCTGTAAAAAAACTATAAGTGCTAGATTCACCAAAATCTATAGGGTTCGTACTATGGTGACTTACAATATGCGTACCAACTTTCAGGTTAATCGAACGAAGCGTTTAGACGCTAGCGTGTTCACCCACAGACATACACACATACACACATACACACATACACACATACACACATACACACACACATACATACATCATCGTAAAAATAGTGAAAACGGACTCAGGGGACCTCAAAACGTATAGAAACATCAAAATCTCGAATTCGGATTTTTGACATGATTACAATACTTTCCTCACTATAGTGTTCGGAAAGTAAAAATATACATATTGCGATAAACATGATGAAAAATACATGCATATATTGTGCTCAGAAAAATATGTGCTTTTTATTTTTAGAAAAGAATATTAAATGCATATACATATTATTCGTTTATAGAGCCGCACAATGAATTCAGATATATTAAAGGCTGTGCTAAAAATTGATAGAATGGTATTTAAATTCACTTCATTGATCTTTTATTGCGCTTAATTTAGACATAATAAGTGGTGCTTATACAATTTATACATAATGTACTAGACTGCCGAAAATTACTCGAACATATTTTTTGTATTTAATTATTTGTTTACTTTTCAATTGGTTGTAAATTATGGGAGCGTTTTTCTAAGTTAAAGCATGCCCACGACATCTCTCCTTTGTTTGGAGTATAATAATGGTATATTATATTTTATGTATAACTTATTATGTTTTATTTAATGGCATTTCTGAAAAGTGTAATAAATTAATAATCGTCAAATATATTAATACTATTAATGTATTTGACTTAGTATTTTTAATTTTTTTTTTTTAATTCCCTTTTGAAAAGCAGTTGAAAATAAAGTTTTAAGACATGGCATAAAATGTCGGCATACAGTTTCACTGCATTCTACATAGGCCAGCAATGTCGAAATGTAACTTCCCATTCTTGTTTCTTTAAGGCAAAAAGCATAAATATGCTCTTTTCATATAAAGTTTTATTCGAAAAATTCAAAGAACGGGAACGCTTTACCTTTATGTCTGATATTTCAAAGAATATTTTGTAGCTCTATTTTCAGTATTAGAAGGGTCTCAAGAATAGAACGAAAACATATGGCAAAAATGGAATATTAGAAGTTTATCTCTTTTTCTTGGTCTCTGATAAGAACCCGTAAAATAATAGAGATATTTAAAATTAGAGTATTTCTATACAATTAGCTGAAAATTTTTAAATAACTTTTTTAAAGTATATTAAATATGTAACTCTCATATTTATTTCCAACTGTGCAAAGATAAATTAATGCTTAAGATAAAATTCCAATTGTCAAAGTGGGTGTGTATTTCCACATATTGATTTAAAAGACAATTTTATGCCTGTTTTACATTAATTTTAAGGAATAAAAATTAAATTCAAGCTCATAAATGATCAAAAATTCGCTTTATTTATTATTTTTCGATTTTAATGGAAATTAAACGCTAAAATAAAAACTATACCTAAATAGTTGAAAACACATGGAGGATGTGACATATCTTATAATTACAACAGTGATATACAAAACAAGCTACATCTGCGGGACAATAAGAATACATAATATACAATACATCTGCAAGACTATAAGAAGAATATTACGAAATACAAGAAAAGATACCAGAATAAATTTTTTCAAGACAATGGCGCTACCAACTCTTCTATATGGAAGCAAGACATGGACGCTCAAAAAGAGTGATAAAAGAGAAATACAGAGATGAAATTTCTAGGAGTGTGAAAGGTTGTTCTATAATGGATAAAATATGAAATGAATACATCAGGAAGGAACTAAAAACTAACCCAATAATACATACTATAATAAACTATAGAAATAAGTGGAGAGAACATTTGGAACGAATGCCAAATGACTGTATACCAAAGGCACCTCTAAGTCAAGGGGGAGAAGAGATAGAGGAAGACCACGTAAAAGATGGATTTAGGCCGGAACAGGCTTATAGCCTTCAACCGTATTAGACATGATGATGTATAAACATTATTATTTTCAGAAGGTTGAAAAATGTACATTTATTGTAATATACGAAAGAAAATATGAAAATGTTTATTGAGCTCCAAGTTTTAACATATTTTCTATAATATTCTGAAATAAATAATAATAATAATAATAATAATAATAAAGAAAGAAAGAAAAAGGAAAGAAAAGGGAAAAGAAAAACTTCAAATATTACGAGCAAAAATAGAGGATTACTAGTATATGTGAATATAAATAAAGGGTTAGTACATATTTATAAAATTTTGTCAAATGTATAAAGCTAAATAATGTGTAACATGTGTATTTTAAACAGCAGTTATCTAATACTACAGTCTATATGATCATTAAAAATTAAATTCCAATCTAATTAAATTTTACTTACCTAAACAATGCACAATTCACACATATTTATCTCAAAGCTAGCTGCAAATATTACTTTTTAGATTTTCTAATTTAATAATTTTAATTTATTACTATCACTCAAAGATTTTTTTTTTTTCCTTTTTGAATCGTACTTCCAAACATGAATATCGAATAATAGTTACAGCATTGTTTAAAAATGAATTCTAACATAATTGAAGTAGTGCTAGAAAATCAAAACTTATATGACTATATTATGTTAAAGTAACCCACCTCGAAAGGAAAATAGAAAAGAAGTTGACTTATGGCGTGCTAGCGTGCAGGGCAAAAAAAGTTTCCTGTACAGTCGGCAACAAAATTATTGAAGCACACATCCACAATTTTTATTTTATTCTATTTTGTTTATTTATTTATTTTTTGAGTTTCATCGATAACTTTTAAAACAAATATTTACCTAACAAAATAGTACTAAGTGCACATCTTTAAATACGAATTATTGCTAGAGCTTCAAAATTTTGCTGCCGACTGTAGTCTACATAATATGGCTGCTAGAAAAGCAGCTAAGACGACCGCAGGTATCATGTTGAGTTTACCAAAATGTTGGCTAGTACTGTGTTAATTTACTTATTTACTTATATGATATTTTTACTTGACAGGTTCATGACCTATAGTTACAGAGACTTTCGTTTCGAATGATCCGTAATATATCATTTTACAGTGACAGTGCCGAATTTCTTACATAACTGTGCTACATAATGACTTTTGCGGTTACAATTTTAGCTTAATAGTTTTCCGGCCATGTCATCTCCTCATATATCATTCCTTCAAGTAATCTACATTATTCTTATGATGATCTAAGTGATACAGAAAATTACAACCAAAAGTTTCATAAAAAATCTATTTACAATTTGATCAGTATGTATCAAGATCAAATTTCTCAGTAAGGAAAATTTAGACAGAATTTTTTCAGAGTTTTTTCTTAATAGATCTCAACGGATATAAATAATTATTTAAGCCTAAAATAAAAATAATGGAATTTAATTTTTCTTTTATGAAAGCTTTGGACTAGTTCGAGTGTAATTTATTTTAATTTTTTTAATTTTTTTATATTTACTTTCTCTTACCCATAAGGTAGAGAAAGTATTGTTTTTGGGTAAAATTTTCGAACGCCAGTTTTTGTTATATTTACATGTTCTGAGGTCCCCTTAATACGAAAATCATGTTTTTAGCAAATGATCTGTGTGTATGTCTGTGTGTCTGTGTGTATGCCTGTCTATTATCAGCATATCTCAAAAACAAATTATGGCAGAAAGTTCAAACTTAGTATTCTAAATGTGTAGCATATAAGGATGATACACAAAATTTTTCGTTAAGATCAAGCAAATGGTTGTGCACAGGAAGACTCAAAAGTATTCAAATACATTACGTCTATGGGGGCAATTGCAGGTAAGTAGAGTTTAACATCTATAGACTGCACTAAACAAAATGAAACGAATATATATTTTTTTTGTAATAGAGATAGCCAATAGGGAAAAAAAATATATGTAGGAGCCTCGCCTCCGGGGGGAGTCCCATCTCGAGAGGAGTAAATTTTCATGATGGGGATCTTTCAAAAGAGCTCGCCAATACTTTTAAAATGAATGGTTGAACCATCGATCTGCGATAATTTAAAACAAAGTTATCGATATTTTTTTTTTTTTTTTTTTACGAAAAAAAACTTAGAAAAAAATTTTAATTATTGAGAATAAAATGGACTTTTTTTGGATATTTGGTGTTATACTACTTCTATAATATGGAAATCGTCTGCATTATCATAAAAGATATTTTTTTTTAAATATTTTAATAAATTATTTTTAAAAAAAAAGAATTGTTTTTTAATAACCGAATTAAATTCTATATAAATGTAGGTACATTAATGAAACGGGTGCTTGAGACAGAATTAATTATCATATAAAACTCTTCCGAAGCCTAATTTGAATTATTTAAGATAGGTTTACATGACAGTACTCTTTATGTTACCTTTTAATCTCCAACGTGTATTTATAATATTAAATTTCAGGGTAAGAGAAAGTCGTGTGAGTGACACATCAGATTATTTTACTTTCTCTTACCTATAAGGTAGAGAAAGTATTGTTTTTGGTCAAATTTTCGAACGCGACTTTTTGTTATATTTACATTTTCTGAGGTCCCCTGAATACTAAAATCATGTTTTTAGGAAATGGTCTGTGTGTATGTCTGTGTGTCTGTGTGTGTGTCTCTCTATTATCAGCATATCTCAAAAACAAATTATGGCAGAATGTTTAAAATTGGTATTCTAAATATGTATCATATAAGGATGCTACACTAAACTTTTCGTTAAGATCAAGCAAATGCTTCGTGTACAGGGACACTCAAAAATATTCAAATACATTGCATCTATGGGGGAAATTGAAGCTAAGTAGAATTTAACATCTATAGACTGCACTAAAACAAATGAAACGAATATATATTTTTTGTAATAGAGATAGTCAACAGGGAAAAAAATTGTGTATGTAGGAGTCTCGCCTCCCCCCCTGGAGGAGAAGTCCCCCCTCGAGGAGAGTAAATTTTCATGATGGGTATCTTTCAAAAGAGCTCGCCAATAGCTTTTAAAACGAATGGTTGAAGGATGGATCTGTGATAATTTAAAACAAAGTTATCGATTTTTTTTTTACCTTTAACAAAAAAAACTTAGAAAAAATCGTTTTTTTTTTTTAATATTGAGAATAAAATGGATTTTTTTTGGATATGTAGTTTTATACTACTTCTCTAATATGGAAATCGTCTGCATTATCATAAAAGATAATTTTTTTAAATAATAATTTTAATAAATTATTTTTTAAAAACAGAATTGATTTTAATTGCCGAATTAAATTCTATATAAATGGAGGTGCATTAATGAAACGGGGGGTTCAGGGGGGCGATAGACCCCCTCACACAGGACTAATTATCGTTTGTTACTAGAAATGCTTTACCAAGATTGATACGTTACAAGGAATGTTGCATGTGAATTTATTGAAATTTTATTTTTCCGACTGAGTGAAAATAATGCCTGGACCGGGAGTCGAACCCCGGATCTTTGACTTACAAGTTCAAGGCTCTACCAACTGAGCTATCCAGGCCGACAATAAAAATTGCATGTGAATGTTTCTAAGTAATTTTAAATGAACTTTTGAATTTAATAACAGTTTTTAATTCTGTATAAATGTAGGTACAATAATGAAACGGGGTGTGGAGGGGAGTGGTAGCCCCCCCTCACACAGAACTAATTATCATTTAAAACTCTTCCGAAGCCTAATTTGAATTGTTTAACACAGGTTTACATAACAGTACTCGTTATCTTACCTATTGATCTGCAACTTGTATTTATAGTATAAAATTTCAGGGTATGAGAAAGTCGTGTGAGTGACACACCAGATTATTTTTTAAAGGATACTTGTTTAAAATTGTAAGGTTAAAATCATAAGCTGATTACCTTGGAAAAGTATTCCCATTCTATGATAAAGGACATTAAAAATTTAAATTTCTACTTAATTTAGCAGATATATATGGCTGAATATCACATAAATGTGCATTTTAGTGTTTCAGGTCTTTATTATTAATTTTAAGCAAATAAATTGTAAAATTTTATTATTATTATTTAGAAGTACCTTTTTAAAAAAGCATCAAATCATAAAATGTGAGTTTATAGCAATTTCAGTATTTTTTAGAAAATTTCAAACCTTATAACCGTCATTTTCGTGACTGTCTCCAAGACCAAATGTTTACATACAAAGTATGTTTTTTACTAAAAAAAATAAAATGATAATTATAATAATTGTTAATTCTTGTAAAAAAAACTATTTGTTTTCAAAGGAAATTTTTTTTTCTTTTTAATTACGTTAATTTTCATGCATGTGTAATTAAAATGCTTGTATGCAAGTCTTCACGTCATTTTCGTGACACATGAAAATAACTTCATATATCATCAAGGGATGGTGCCACCATTCACTTTTTTTAAAGTTTAAGATCAGAAATCAACATTGACGATATGTGGGGAAAAAAAATTTCAAGAAAATTGAAAACAGGTAAGAGTTAACATTATTTTTATTGTTTACATGCTGTGCGTACTTTTATTGCTTGTCATTTTCGAGATGCATAAAAAATAAAAAAATATTATTATAAAATTTAGAACAAAGTTTTATTTTAATATAGAATGACGACCAGAAGAAGAAAATGTGACGATATCGGCTTAGTGAAAGCATGTTTTTCAGTACAGAACGAATTATTGACGATTTGTCATTTTCGTGACGGTCATTTTTGTGACGTCACGAAAATGACATTTGTTGCAGATTTACTATTTTGTAAGCCCTGGATTTAAATAATTTTTTATTTTGAATTAAAAGATTTGTTGGTGTAGGATAAGCTTTATATTTAAATATTTAAAGTACTTTCCGGTATCCAGGTAAATATAAAAAAATTACATACGACATTAATATTAAGATACAATTAAAAAAGCAAACTTTTATTTATTTATTTAATTTTATTTATTTATTTATTTATTTTTTGCCCCCTTTAAGGTGTCATTGAGAATGTTACTCAAAATATTTTACTTGTGTCATTTATGGCAAGATGCAGAAAAAATAATTTGCATGGCCTGACAAAGAGGATGTCCATGAAATTCAAGTGCCACATATTCTGTGCAAAATTAGGAATTCTCCTGAACCTGCTTCAAATAGATATTTTAAACTTCAGGATGAAGATTTTAATAATGTTCAAAATGCTTTTTCTGAATTTAATTCAGTTAATCATTAAACTTGAAACTACAAGGATTTTAATACAATAAAATTGCTTGATATTATCATTATTGCTCTTTCTTTTCCCTTCACAATCTTTTCTCTATTGTTCTAATATGTTCCATTTTTAATATTATATGGTCCTATTTCATTGACAAACAATGTTATTTCAGTGAAAAATAGTCATTTTGACAAATATTGTCATTTCAGTGACAAACAGTCGTTTCAGTGACAAACATTGTCATTTCAGTGACAAACCAGTCATTTCAGTGACATCATTTTTTGACATCTTTAAATGCTATAATTAAAAATTTAATGCAAGTAAACTAATTATTTCCAGTTTATAGTCAAGAGGTATGCAGTCTATGATATTTCCCATTGATATAATTTATGTTTATAAAAAAATAAATTTAAATTTATTTTTTTATTTTTTTATTTTTTTAAATTTAAAATTTTTGGTTTTTTTATTTTATTTTATTTTTTAAAATGGGAAGAACTTTTTAGAAAAGCCTAAGTCTTGCATTTTTTAATGAATCTGAACCACAAAAAAATTTTTTTAAATGGTAATTTTGATTTTATAAGATAATTAAAATTATAAATTTTTATTGAAAAATTTCAATAAAATTTAAAAAAATTATGTTCGATCTCTGTCAAACTCAGAATTTATTTAAGATGTACTTACGGACTTATTTTCAAAAATTCAAATTAAAATACAAAGTTTGAAAAAAAAGTTTAAAAAAATCCAAAATGCACACTTATGTGATATTCAGCCATATAACGAATGAATATACAATTTATTTTTCTAAACTCTTTTGGGGACTATTTATTTCTCGCAGTTTTTTTATGCTTTATTAACAATTAAACAATAGCGTTTAAGGAAAAATATTTTATTCTGAATTTGAATTATTCTTCATTATTCATATTAGATAGTTACTGGCATAAAATGTGTAGAAATATACGAAATAAGAAAGTGTTACTACAATAAAAACAATGTTTTACTCACATTTTCAGTATAATCGTTAAGCATTACAAATGCCAAATCAAAACAGATGCCGTAGTTGAACAAATCTCACACAAAACTTTCAAACTTTCACAACAAATGTGCTAATTCTATTCAGTTGATTTAACAATAGTACAAAACTGAACAGTACAAAACTGACAGTACAAAACTGAAGCGGTAATTGGTGTTCCCATCGTTATAATAGCAAGGGCAATATATTAAAATGGGAATGCGCTTACTAGAGGTGTCTTTTGTAAGATCATGTAGATGGGAAGTAATCTTCCCACGGGCCACGAAGGGGTTCAATGGCAGTTACAAAATATTATTCCTATGTACGTTAAGGAAACTTATTTCAATTTATGTAGTTATAAAGAAGTTATTAGTGTTTAGTTGAAACACATTTAATTTTAAAATAGCTATTTTGAGGCTATTATATATTCTTCATTCCTCTCCGCACATTAGTATTATTCAAAGATTTATACATACTATGCATCCCCTTCCTTCAGAAACAAGAAGTTAATTTTATTATCTACCATGTTCAACGAACATTTTAACCAATGGTTTATTAAACTAACTATTATGAAACTCAAAAGTTAGTCAAATTGTATGTACTTTTAAAAACGTTATTCGCTTATATTACGATTGTTTAACCCTTTCAGAGACAATGAATTTAAGTTCATTTAAATTAAAGTGCCACCAGAGTTTTCTTACTGACTGGGGATATTTATTTATTAGTGTGATAAATATATAGTGGGATTTAGAAAAATCAAACGTCGTTAAAGTTCAAAAGTGTTAATAAGAGCTTTTATTCAAAAATATCTGCAAAATTTGCTACTTTATGTATTTTTTGTAGCACTAAAAACATATATATATATATATTGTAATTTTAGTTTTCCATATTTTATTCCTTGATATACATCATAACTTAAATGAATTAGCCACTTTCTTGATAAGTATTCGGTTTGAAAAGTTTTCTTGTTTTCCACATTTTGTAATTTGTTTATATTTTTACATTACTTAATTAATAACAACTAATTTCTTAATTGTATGCTTTACTTAATTTAATCCAGACTGTTTTGAAGTTTTTCCATTAACATTTTGATAAATCTAACATTCAAGACTGATTCTGGCCGCTATTATTACGAAAGCTTAAATTATTTTAGCCACTAGAATGTTAGTGAAGTATTTTCTTAGTTGGTACCGCCCATTGCTTATTGCACTTCTCATCATTCTGTCATTTTCTTTAGATGCAGTTTGATAGAAGATGAAAAGTAGCTTTCAATAACCTTTTATATGTTGACAGGATTCGCGTAGAGTTATTGTAATCCGTATTCAGGAAATTGTTGTTTTGAACCGAATTTTTCGCGCATTACTTCTGATAAGATATAACTAAGCTGACAATGGAAGACTGATTTATTTGTTGCGTACAAAAGCCATGACAGGAAAAAAAGAAAAGAAAAAAAAAAGAATTTTAAGTAAGAAGTTTTTTTAAGAAAATAATCAAAAAAAAATGTATAACTCTTTAAAATGCAATTATTTTTTAAATTAATAGGAAAATTAACATTGTTCTATTATTTATTGTAAATGTGTTTCAAGAATAAACAAGAACGAAAAACCATGTAACACGCATTGATTATTAACAATTTCCAACTCTACATAGAGATTCAACGAGTCTACATACTCGTTGAATCGTTCAATCTTCAACGGTCTTTGCCTATCACAAAACGACAGACACTAGTACAGAAAGGCAGACAGATAGACTAACTGAATTCATAATAACTCTTAAAAATTTTTGAAAAGTGTTAAAATAGCTAATCACAATCATAAATGCAATTCCAGCAGTTTCCAGTTGCAGGAATTTTAATGTTTCTAAATATTTTAGCGTAGCCCTGTAAATCTGAAAGCTAAGCATATCGCATAACTATAAATGACAATTTCATTAAGGAATTTTGCAGTAGAAAGTTATTTAAATGTGATTTATAAAAATGTCTTTTTACTTTCTCTTACCCATAAGGTAGAGAAAGTATTGTTTTTGGGTCAAATTTTCGAACGCGAGTTTTTGTTATATTACATGTTCTGAGGTACTCTGAATACGAAAATCATGTTTTTAGCAAATGGTCTGTGTGAATTTCTGTTTTTCTGTATGTATGTCTCTGTGTCTGTGTGTGTGTCTGTCGTTATCAGCATATCTCAAAAACAAATTATGGCAGAAATTTCAAACTTGGTATTCTAAATGTGTATCATATAAGGATGCTACATTAAATTTTCGTTAAGATCAAGCAAATGGTTCATGTACAGGGACATTTAAAAGTATTCAAATATATTACGTCTATGGGGGAAATTGCAGCTAAGTAGAGTTTAACATTTATAGACTGCACTAAACCAAATGAAACGAATATATATTTTTGTAATAGAGATCGTCAACAGGGAAAAAAAAATGCGCATGTAGGAGCCTCGCCTCTCCCCCTGGGTGGGAAGTTCCCTCTCGAGGGGAGTAAATTTTCATCATGGGTATCTTTCAAAAGAGCTCGCCAATACCTTTAAAACGAATGGTTGAACCATCAATCTGCGGTAATTTAAAACAAAGTTATCCATTTGTTTTACTTGTAACGAAAAAAAAAAAAAAAAAAAAAAAAATGAACTTAGAAAAAAAATCGTAAATATGTATATATATATATATATATATTTAATATTGAGAATAAAATGAACTTTTTTGGATATTTAGTGTTATACTACTTTTATAATATGGAAATCGTCTGTATTATCATAAAAGATAATTTTTTTAAATAATAATTTTAATAAATTATTTTTTAAAAACAGAATTATTTTTTAATAGCCGAATTAAATTCTATATAAATGTAGGTGCATTAAAGAAACGGGGTGTTGAGGGGGGCGGTAGCCCCCCTCACACAGAACTAATTATCATATAAAACTCTTCTGAAGCCTAATTTAAATTGTTTAACACAGGTTTACATAACAGTATTCGTTATCCCTATTAATCTGCAACCTGTATTTATGGTATTAAATTTCAGGGTAAGAGAAAGTCGTGTGAGTGACACAGCAGATTATTTAAAATGCAATGCACTGGCATTTTTTGGGTGTCCCCGTAGACAAATCTGTTGTGCAAGGCCTATTAATGCCATTTTAAGTAAAGAGCATGGGGAACTTGAATAACATATATTATTTTAAAGAAAGTCTGGAAATATTTACAGACGCATGAGGCGGGAAAAGGGACAGATAGACACATGGACAGTCAGACATACATATACACTAATTCAAATCATATTGACATTTAAAACTATTTATAAAGTGTTAAAAACGGTTAATGTAAATGAAAATTCAATTACCAATTCAAATTTACAATAATAGATATTCAGTGTAACTGAATATTTATTGGCCCCACTGTAAATCTTAATGGTAATCATACTGTTTTCTACATAAAGCATTTTTCTCTGCATATAAATATAATATTTCAATTTCATTAAGATTTGAGTAAAGTTTAAAGTATCTGTTTCAAGAAATTTCATGAATATTAACGGGAACAATGACAGACAAACTGAAGTCACACTTTTCAACCTTGTTGGAAAGTGTTAAAAAAGTAACCCATTTACATTTATTAATACCGAATTTCGTGTATTTTTATTCTATTCATTGCATTTTATTCGTAATCTAAAAATTAAAATCTTTATTTATTTGTTTTACGTTAACACATTCTCTTAAATTTAGTTTTTTTTTTTTTTTCCTATCAGCCTCTATTACAAATGATTTTTTTTTTTTTTTTTTTTTTTTTTTTTTAGCATTTATAATCTCTGTACACTGCAAATAAAGGTGTCTTAATTTAAGACATAAAAACAACTAAAAAATCATTTAAGATACGTAAATGCCTTAATATACACCTAAGACATTATAGATATTTTAATTTAAGACAGAAATGTGTCTAAAATACCAATTCAGACACAAAAAATATCTAAAATGCATAACTATGAGAAATTTCAGACAGCAAATGCGTCTAAATTTTCGTCCATTTTGGAAATTCAGACACTTGCATTTCTTGGCATTTTTTCTTATGTGAAATCTACTTTAAGCAACATACTTAGCCTATTTAAATGTCTTTCCTCATTCAATAAATATAATACATTTTACATATTAAGTTGTAAAGCGTAAGCAATTTAAACAATATTAATTTATGAAATTAAATTTTTAATGAATATTACTCTAGATATGTGTATATTTGCATGAAATTATGTTTATTATAACTCATAAAGCAATATATTATAACGCAAAAATTATTCGGGGAAAAAAACTGTGTATTTAAAGCTAATATTTGATATTTAAAGAAAAAGTATTAATATGAAAGCAAGTAACTTACAGGTAAGAAAGCGAATCATGAATAATTTGTGCAGCACTGTTTTTTATTTATTATTCTTAATTTCGATTTAAAATCTGTTTTCCTCAATACTTGTTCTTAAGCGTAAAACAGCGAATTGTCAGGTATTCATGTTCATAATTTGTTTTCTTTTAAAAAACAGTTTAAAGGAGGATATCGTAATCCAGAAATATTGAGGGCGAAATAAGGATAATTTTTCACATATTTTATATGCATTTTTTTAAAATTTTAAACCTCTAGATACAAAATTTAATATAATAATGCATATTAACTGTTATTAATAGTTTTATAAAAATAAATACGAATTATAACATATAATTACCTGCATTTTACTAATACTGACACATATAATTATAAAAAGGACCTCTCGTGTGTGAAATGGTGGCCTGATTGGCAGGGTACATGGCATTAACTGCGACTTCCGATGCTTGGTTTCGTAATTCGCGTTTGATGTGAGTTCGATTCCAGTGCTGGGAGAAAGGCATTTTTTAAAAAATGTTTTTTTTTTTTTTTTTAAATGCTCTAGAGAATTCTAAAATCTATTTTTAACAAAAAAAAAAAAAAAAAAAAAAAAAAAAAAAAAAAGAATTTCAGGCCACCTTTATTTATTTATTTATTTTTTAAAAGCCTTAAAAATAGCGGTGTTTTTAAGCCTAACATGGCGGTATTTCTAAGCCTAAAAAACATGGCGGTGTTTTAAGACATTTTAATGCCTTAATTTCAGTTGCAAAAAAGTGTCTTAAAAAGTAAGACATTTTTTTTTCGCTTAAAATATGACCATACGTTTAAGACACTTTTTTAACTGAATTTAAGACGTTTACGTTTACAGTGTATGTCTTTTATTCTTCTATAATTTAAGCTGAATTATTTAACGACATTGTAAAATGATTTTTATTATTTATTTATTTATTTTTTTTTTTTTTAATGTTTTTATACTAGATTTAGCGGATAAAGCTATTTTTAACATCTCTCTAATTATTAAAATGTTTTTGTTTTATTTTCCCCTAGAAAATTCGTGATTTATCAGGGAAGAATGTGGGAATCTGAAGCAGCTAAGTGTTGTCACGGGTGAGGCAAATATAGAAATTAGCTAAGTGTAGAAATTATGACTCAGATTGATTTCACTGTGCATGATCCACAATTTGCATTTTTTTATCGTACCTTTAACATTTTTGTCGGTTTTTAATCAGATCATGGTTCGGTTTCACCTTTTGTTCACAGTACCTCTCCTGCTTTTAGTTGAACAAGAAAATAAATGCACGCTGCAAATGATGTTTATTTGGTTTGAATTAAGATATGTTTGCCACCCGAAAAAAAAAAAAAATAATAATGGTAACTCCAAATCATTTAAGTACCAAAGGAAGTTTTGAAATGTCTTGTTTTAAATACAAAAACTTTGTAATGGAGATGATTTGGCTGTCGTTTAGAGAAAAATATTTATTTTTTCCTGTAGCTGAATATATCATGAAAAACGGCAGTTTTTCGAGTGACGCAAGCGGAAGGACAAACGGACGGAAAGCTGCGAACTCATATATACGCCTAGTCTGACATCAAAGAGATTTGTAAAAGCCGACAATTAATATCTCAGCAAATAAGCCATTTTTTGTTCTGATTTTTTTCAAAATAGTCTTTTATATTCGGTCTTAATCTATCCTGAAAATTTTACAATTCTACATGCAGTATGTTTTGAGATCTGAATCTCAATTTAAAGCGAAAAAGGGAAAATGTGTGGTGTAACGATGTAATAAAAATATCTCTAAAACCGCACGAACGATTTTAATTTAATTAATATATGTTGTTAATGGGATCTTTCTGAATCTAATAACGTTTTTGTTTTTTTCAGGAAAACTCTTGCTTTTTATATAAATCGCTTTAAATATGGAACTATAGTACTCCGCCAATTACATATGTTTCTTCGGGTGAAAACGCTGTTATTCGGTTCTTACTTGTAAGGTATGTGGGTTGGTTTGTTGACCGACTTGAATGCAGCCAATGAATTATTTAGAATTTTTTTTTTTTTTTAACGCAAAAGTACTTTATTACATGTTTAAAATATTTATTATATATATACTAAGTCAAATTCACTTAAATATATTTTCTCTTCTGTTATGAAAAAAATAGTTTTGATTTCAAAATTTCATATTTAGTCAAAGAAATATTTAGATAATATTTTAAATAAGGAAGTATTTTGTAATTTTAGATATTCCATTTTATCATAATAATGAATTTACAATTTTTTAAAGCGAAAATTTTTTTAATCATTCATGAAAATCGATTTTATAATAACTCAATGATTTGCGATTCCTATTCATGTATCCTTACGCTCCGGGAATGGAAAAAAACAGCAAATACAGTTTTGGCGCCATCTATCGTCAAAATAAATAAATAACATCTTTACTTTCAAACCCATAATAATTTATTTTAAAAAAATTATTCTTTCTTTTCTTTTTTTAATTAATTAACTTGTGCATGAAAAATTCTATTTCGTAATTTACAATTACAGTAAACAAAAAATCCTCCTTTAATTTTAAATAACTATTTCTACCTGTTTCTAAACAAGATTTTTTTTTTTTTTTTATGAAAAAAAAAAGTTAAATCTGTATGTATATGATTTTTAAAAAAACTACTAGATGGCGCCACTACATTTAATTTATTTTTCTTAAAAAAAAAAAAAAAAAGAAAGAAAGAAAGAAAAAAACTTTTAATAGCTTCGAAACATGTAGAAATAATTATTTAAAATTAAAGGAGCGTTTTTTTTTATTGTAGTTGTAAATATATTTATGAAATAGTACTTTTACGCAGAAATTTCATTTTTTTTTTAAACTTAACTTATATTTTCCATAAAATTTTTCTCCAGGTGATTTTATCTTATTTTTAAAATTATAGAAATGTAAAGCTTAATTTATATTTTGTCTTTTTTCCCCCCAAACGTTTTATATGAAAATATATAGGAAGTAATTTTTACCTGCACTTTTGATGAAAATTTAAATTGTGAATATTGGAGCAGTATACTTAGCCTCAAAAGGGGAAAGAAAATATATAAAATTCCATTTTTAATATTTACTTGATATATTTTTTTAATTGTTTAATTTGTAATTCTCTAAAAAGAAACTTGCAAAATGTAAATTACGTAATTCTAACTTAAATTTGAAATTTTTCACTTACTTTTTTTTTTTTTTTTTTTTTTTTTTTTTTTTTAAGAGTTTGAGAATCCCAGTCAATAAATTTTTCTAGTGCGAAGCTTCTCCATTTTGTTTCCAAGTGGCAGGCTACTTGAAAATTTGTGAGTATGATAACGTTTGAAATACTGAATTAATTCACACTAAATTTGTAGTGTGGATTTATCTCAGAAATGTATTTGATATGTTCATTTGCCAACTTAATCCACCCTCTTCTTTCCCTGTGCCAACACACTGAAAATTTCAAATTTACATTAGAAAGGTTTTATGAACCGATTTGCTTAAAACTCCATATATAAATAGCCTTCATTTATAAATCCACTAAGTCCATTAATAAATTGTAGCTGCCATTTTGAAAAAAAAAATGGTGACAACTTCATACGAAAAGATAAATTAGTTTACCCTTCCTAGGAGCCAGAAGGACTTGTTTTAATTTTTTGATCAATGTCCACTAAAAAGTAATGATATCAGTACAAAAACCCCTTAACGGCTTAAAAGTTTGTGACGCCGCTACTTTGTGGCTATAAGAATTTGAAATATGAGTCTTAAAAATAATTATATTAAATTTTAAGTGACGCTTTGCAATTAGTTAAAATATACATAGATTTTCTTATTTGATCATTCACTTTTATCTTTTATTTATATTTATAATGCAAACGTAATATTTTTAACTTCAAGATCAGACAGATATTTAAAATACACTCACTGATGCTTTTTCATTCGCATTTCAAATTCAAAATAACAGTTTTAAAAGGAATGATATAAAAATTCCAGTGGCGCCTCGGTGTTATTTTAAAAGATTTGTTTTTAGATTCCATTAAAATTACTTTTGTTTTGCTAATAAAATATATTTACACATTTAAACAGTGCTTTTAATTTTCAAATATACTGTCAAATAATTATACTTTCACTGAGTTAGCATTATAAAGTAAAATTATTTATTTCAATAAATTGATTTATCCTTTGCGTCACGCTATCCAAAACTGCAAGTAAAATTTGTGTAAATGTTTTCTTTACGTCACACTACCTCTTTGAGCAAATTTGCACATAGTTGGACACTATGATACTATGTTTTGGATAGCGTGATGCAAAAGATAAATCAATTTATTGAAATAAATAATTTTACTTTATAATGCTAACTCAGTGAAAGTATAATCATTTGACAGTATATTTGAAAATTAAAAACACTGTTTAAATGTGTAAATATATTTTATTAGCAAAACAAAAGTAATTTTAATGGAATCTAAAAACAAAAAAAAAAAAAGAACATTAGCCTAGGACCGTGATCATAGTCCAACGTAAGTTCAATGAATTTTAAAATTATCGGTGTTGAGTGGTGAAAAAATTCGAGAATAAATAAAAACCATACTTCTTATAGGACTACAACTTGCCGGAAACGTGATGAAAAAAGCTTGAGAGAAAATGAAACTCTTTGGCGTTTGCATGTTACATTCGCCGAATTAAAGTATTTACTAAGATTGAGATTGCAGTATTCGTTATGAATAATCGTGCATGCATAATTAAAAAAAAATTACCATTAATTCTTTGGCAATCGATCTATATAAATAAATGGCTAAGAGGTCACCTTGGACTCTGTGTGCGGACGCACCGAGTATAAGATCACATGCTGAACAAAAAGTAAAACAAAAAAAAATGGTTAAATGAATTTAATGTTTTGATTTTTATTTAAAAATATGATCACGTGCTATTTTTTAAAGAATGCAAAAATTAAGAGCTTATGTGATGCATGTTGCATCTGTATAAAATGCTTGAAAGAGATAGATTAAAAAAAGTAGAATTAAAGAAATATAATAAAGAAAACGTTTATAAGAGATTGCTTAAAGAGAAGCAACTATGTTGTTTACATTTTGTTTTACAGCTTGATGGTTTCGTAAACAAACTTTGATCTATTGGCACACAAACAGAATCAGGCCGAGTTTTGTTCATTTCGAATTCGATTTTGAAATTTTTCCCGCATTCGGAATTCGGTTTGTTCGCGAACCGAGGATTTTATAGTTGTTAAATAATGGCAGGATTATGCCAACTTTTTAGTTCCTGAGAAATGAAAATCAAACCCATTTCTGGCATAGTCTTTAAAGCATATATCCTGAGAAAAAAGCACCTAATTTACATTTCGATAAATGAAGAAAGAAAGACGAATAAGGACCATTTCCGTTCAAAAAAAAAAAAAAAAAATCTGGTGTGAAATAACCACATGATTTTAATAATTATTACATGTATTATGTGCACATTTGGAGATAATGTTATCAGAAGACATAGAATTGACCTAATGAAATAGACACCTAAAACTTTTCCGGTAGGAGAAAGTTAATACACGTGTAAAGATATATAAAACAGAGTTTACACAGCGATTTTTTTTAAACACCAATTTACGAGATCTAAAACTGCTCTATCTGATCAGGATAACTATCAATTTTCTTGTTTTTTTGTGATAACCAGGTAAAGCATGAGAAAGGATATCTAAAATGGGTTTATGAAACAGTTTTCAAGAAAATCGTTAGAGCCGATTTTGAGATACCGACTTTTACCTAAGTTTAGCATAATTAATATTTGACCAGTAAACAACAATTACATGCAAAAGGAGGTTAATATGGCAAGTTTGAAAAAAAATCATACAGCCGTTTTGAAATCAACGCAATTGCAGGTCCTAAAATTCAGCTATTTATACAGGACGCCTATCACTTTTCCTGGACTAACCAACCATATCATTCGGAAAGACATCTAATAGAGTTTTCATACAGCATTTTTGAAGAAAATCGTTAGAGTCGTTTTTGAGATACGAACTTACCGTATCGGATGTCTCACTTTCTGTTTTCCAATTTTCACCAAAATTTGGAATATTCATCTGTACACTAGACCTGTTTCAATTCTAAAGTTTCGTTGTTCAATCTTTCCTAGTTTCCGAGATATAATAGTCAGAAGATTCCCCACATGCATACGTACGCGCACACACACACACACACACACTGACCAATTGCGAAAAACCACTTTTTTAGACTCAGGAGACCTTAAAACATGTAAATTAGGTGAAATCTCGATATCGAAATTTTGGACCGAATACAATACTTCCATTACCTGCGATAGTTGGGTAATGGAAGTAATAAAAGGAAAGTGAAAAGGCCAGAACATATACTTTCAGAGCCAAAAGAATTTACATTACGTTACAGAGAATAATGGGAAACGATCAAAGATTTTGTTTCAGTTGCCTTTAAAAAAATAGATAAAAGGGAACATAAAAAATTTTAGAGAAAATACACTGAATATGTATGCTTTTAAGTTATTCTTCATAGGTTAAAAACTAGGTATATAGCTCTATTTTAAATAGCTGTTAACATTAAATAATTTAATTTATAAATGTTATTTATTCAAATGTTTATCTATCTTTTATAGTGATTTTTTTTTTTTTTTTTTAATATGTGATAATTTACATCACAAACAGATAAAAGTTTAGACTGCAAACAAACCCTTGCTTTCACAGGAATCCTAAATTAAAAAAAAAAAAAAAAAAAAAAAAAAAAAAAAAATATATATATATATATCACTCGAACACGTTCTACATTTCCTTTGTATGTTTTACTGATTTCTATTAAAACATTTATTTCAGGAAAGGTCTCCGGAAGTATGTAAAGCTTTGTCTGTCAGATAGTTTTCTATAAATTATTAATTGATAAATTAATCACTATTAAATTTACATACGTTACACGAGTATAGACATCAGATTCATGATCTGCAAATCTACTAGTTAATTGTTGACACGCCAGTGGAGGTCTTCCAATTGAGATTCAAAAGAATTTCAACGTTTCTCTGTCTGTCTGTACTATGATAGCGGCCGCAAAAACCACTCGATTGACTTGCAGAGTGTTACACATGCTCATGAGCTATTTAGAATTAACTATATATTTTTTAATGTGTTTATTGTTTGTAATTTGTAGTCAGGGTAACCAAATTATTTCTTGACATTATGGTCTACGATCATAATCAGTATATACCTCGACAGTGACCGAGAAAATCACTCGTTTGACTTGAAATTGTTGCACATGTTCATCATCCATACAAATTTAACTGAACCTAGTTTGGTAATTACATTTTTAATGGTTCGTGTACATTGGTCACATTGGTCTTTCACTGTGGGTCCCAAACTGCTTGCTTATAGAAATTTTTGTTCCCACAGGAGAAAAAATTTGTCTACGGTCCTGCTAAGACCGTAGTTTAATTAATTGATAGGAGATACATCGAAAGTTGTACTTAAGACTGTTTTGAGGGAAGCTTAAAATTATAAAAAATAAAATAGAAAGTGATAATAAATAAATAAATAAATAAATAAATAAAAGGAAAATAAATGAAAATAAATAAATAAAAATAATAATAATTACATTTAGACAGATTACATATCATTAACAGAGAAAAGTAAGTCAACGGATGTAGTGTTAAAATTTATATTAAATGAATGAGTAATTTTCGTTTAAGGTATTATAAATATGTTGTAACTTATTATAATTATCTGGATTTAATAATATTGCTTTTAAGTTTTGCCTTATGGTTTTATTGATGTTAAATTTAAAATTGTTTTTAATTAATAAACATTTTTCGAATCTGTAATGAAAAGGGTTGCCTAATTTCTTACATTTGCAAAGTGCATTTGGTAGTTTATTGATTTTAAAAAAGAAAGTAGGGAAACTACCTTACCCTGAGATAAATTATAAAGATATTTTATTTGGGCATATAAAATTGGGATTTGCCATTTTAAGAACTGCGTACGTACCTATATTTTTAGACAATTTTACATTAATTCTGCATCATTTGTGAGAATTTTTAACTATTTTTGTATCACATAATTATTTTCATGCGATACAATTAAAAAAAAAAATCGATTATTGTTGTTTTATATTGTTAGGAGAAATTATTAGATAGTAAAACAAAAAAAAAAAAAAAAAAAAACTACAGAATCCAAAATATCTTTAAAAGTGCATGTCGCGGTGTTGGGATTAAGGTCAAATGTCTTAACGTTGGACATAAAGCCAGAGTGGGATACCCCCGTGGGAGTAATTTTAAGGGATCTATGCTGTATTCACGGTAGATTTGGAGAAATGCACAGTTAACTTGAAAAGGTTAGGCTGACGAGCATGACCAGTGTTCAAACCTGACAAGTCCCATCTACCAGTATTGAGAGTAGGATATCCTGATAACTTATGGAGTTTTTTAAAATAGACGTCCCTATATTTATAACACAGGTGAAAGATAATAATTACTTCCAAAATACAGGACATTCCTTTTGATACATTACAAATAATAATGATAATGATAATACTTACAACGATATCAACAATAAATTTGGAAAACATATTCTTTTAGTTTTGGTGAAAAAGTGGTATAAAGGAGAAGAATAGAATGTTATAAATTTATTGTTAACATAATCTTTTAAAATGTTTACTTTATTTTTCCCAAATAATAAATAATTGAGAAATAAACAAGCAATTAATTTTTCTATTTTGTTTTTGAAACTAAAAAAAAAAAAAAAATGGGAATGTTGGGAATGTTGCCACTCTCGTTGCCAATCACTAACAATTTTGGATTTTATAGTTGATTTTGTAAGTGAGATTGGGAAAGGAAGAGAGATCTCATAATTATATGAAATATTTATTAATACTTCTTTTGCTAGTTCATCTGCAGTTTCATTACCAAGGGTACCTACATGTGCTCTTGTCCATGAAAGTTGTATTAATGAGAAATCACTGTTAAGTATTAAATTATATAGTTCTAAAAAGATATTGTATTTAGGAAATGGATTTTTTAGTGTTTCTAATGTTGATTTATTATCTGTTGTTATTGTTACTGGAATATTTACATATTTTGAATTTAAATACCATTTAATTGCCTCTATGATAGCTTAAAGTTCTGCTTGAAAAATAGAATTACGTATGGGCAGTTTGATTTGTAATTTTTGTATAATTCTATTATTTTCGAAGACAGCGAAAGAACAAGAGGTTCACTTTGGCATTTTTGAACCATCTGTATGTATTTTGAGAGTTGTGTAACACACATTATTAGAATGTCTATAAACATGTTTTCTGTTAAAGAAGGTATTCATACACAATAGGTAATCTACAAAATCCCCCAAAAGAGTTCCAATAATGTCGTATATTCATTCAAATAATATAAATTTGATACAATGAGCAATATAGAATTTTCTGTACAGTTTTTATTGGTGTAAATGATTTTTGTGTATCATTTGCAGGGACACACAAAGTAGTACCGTTTTATCATAGTCTAAGGGCAGATATTCATTTAAACGCATTTTAATGTACTTACGATTCATAACATTGTAATCACCATAAATTGAAATGGTACTATAACATTCTTTAAAAAAATTCAAATTGAAAGTTATTAGGTTTAAGCACTTTCATTTTCGTTAAGGTTGGTTGGTTAGTTGGGTTTTACGTCGTACTAGTGCTGCGTAATGTATTTTCGTTAAGGACACAATCTGTGTAATTATAAATCATTTTATCTACACATGCATAATACTGCATACATAATAAATATAAATATCGATTATATATTATCGATATTTATCACATTTCTAATGTGCATTTATATATATGAGAATATTTATGTGTGTGTGTGTTCTTCTCTTTTTCGATTTTCCTCATCATGGTTTTAGATTTTCTTTTCTGTTAACTAAACGTATCTTGCTTTTTGCAATTTATTACCCAAAAAACATTCATACACGTATATAAGAACACGGAACACAAATCTAAATACTTTGATTAAGAACCAATAAAAATCTTTCCTATCTTAAGATATAGAATTAAAACTAATAAAACGAGAGAACAGGGAAACGTAATTTCTTATGCAAATTTTGTAGATACTTTAAAAATTCCATCCAAATACAAAAAATTATAGTATGATCAAATTCTTCTTTAAGAAAGGTGTGTAAACAAACTGTTCGCCCTAAAATAAACAGAGCAAATGTTAAATCCATGTAACCGTCGGAGGAAAATAAATACATGCACATATATAAATAACAAAGCTTCCTAATCCGATTAAAAACGCCGGGTTTGTAAAATGTGCTTGTGGGTGCCAACTGCAATTTTACACTGAAAAAAAAAAAAAAAAAAGAAAGAAAGAAAGAAAAAGAAGAATAAGCTTTCGCATAGATATATATAACCAAATATATTTTTGTGAGTTCGAATTTTACGTATTTCATTTTTACTTCAACTCTAATAAACTCTAATAATTGATGTATGTTTCTAATGTTGCATATATATATATAGAGAGAGAGATAGATATATATGTATATCGGATGACAATTTAAAAATTTTTTCATATTTTAAAAATTATAAAAATTGAAGGAATTGGTAGAATTGAATTTGGTTTGCGAAAATATTTTTCTCCTGAAGGGCAACTTTTTTTTTTTTTTTTAAATAGTTAAAATTTTCGGCGACAAAGGGCGCTGCACAGAAGCTTAATGAGTAATATGCAAAATCTATAAATTATTTCACGGTTTTACAAATTTAATAACTCATTTCATATTTTCATCTCCTACTTGTATATACAGTAACCGCCGCCTTATAAAATCACTGGTTAATAAAATCAGCCGCTTAATCTGATCAAATCGTCAGGACCGGAATCAAATCAATACAAACTACTTTTAAAGCCGCCGCTTAATAACATCAACATCGCCGGTTAATAAACTCAAAAATATCTTCTCAGCAGCCCCAAATATCATTTATGCACACTATTTTTTTTTTTTTTTTTTTTTTTTTTATAGAAAAATAAATTAAAGCACAACAAACCCTCCGTTATCGCTTATTGTTCAAGATTTTATACTTGCAGCACAGTTACAAATTAAACACGCCCCGCAACTTATCTCCGTGACAATTTCAAGGAACGTATTTTTCAAGGCGCAGAAATAAAATACAAATATAATTTGAAATGATTTTTTTCCCCTAATTATTAGAAGGCAATTTCTAGTTCTTATTCTGAAATTACTATAATTCAAAGGTTTAAAAGGAAAGATTTTAAATTTATAAGAACAGCGTGAACTTTGGGTAAAGTAATGACGATTTTCCTCTAACGAAAGTGCACGTGAACTTACAATGCGTTTAATTTACTTATATCGAAGAAATAATTAGTTAATTATCTATCAAAAATTAATTAATATTGTGTACTAATTCCATTTTTTGTTACCTTTTGAAGTTTCTTTCCAAATTCAGGGAAGTATTACATTTTCTTTAAGTACAGGAATGTTCGCCGGATATAAAAATTAGCCGCTTAATAAAATCACTTTGGTTCAGAACGAATGTGATTTTAATAAGCGGCGGGAACTGTATATGATTCTTTATTGTGATGCTGACTTGGGGGAAAATAGTAAAATAATATAAGGTACAATAAACAACCGTTTATACGTCTCCTGTTTATACGTCATTTACATTTATACGTCCTTTTAGTGAAGCCCCGATTCATTCGTATTCATTTTAATGCAAAATTCTTCGTTTATACGCCGCTAATATTGGTTATACGTCTTTTCCATTTTATAAAAGTCGCAAAATTTCTCGACCTGTCCTTATTTTTAATTCTAAATAAGGCGGATTTTTCCAAGAAAGCATCCCAAATGGAGAACAACAGAAAGATCGAAAAATACTGATCAAAGAATCAATTGAATTCACAGTAGAATTTTTAATACACATAGACAAGCAGCAAATCAGACGAATATTAAAGATTTTTAATGTTATTAAATAACTGTCTGTGTGGACATAAATCGTATGCTTCTGATTAGAGATGCGCAATATATATATAATTATATTCAAAATGTGTTCATATAGTTCTTAAGAAATGTAATATGATATATCTAATTAGTACACAGTCATGCATTAATAGTATGCTTTTTCTCACTTTTTATAATAAATATATATATATTTTTTTAAATCAATTATTATCTTAAAATGTATAGTATACATTTACTAACATAAGAAAGTTTATTAATTAGTATTTTCATATAATTTTTGCTTAGGTGTCATTAAAATTGTAGTAATCAAAGTGTTGTTATTAAAATTTCGATTATACGCCTTTTCATTTATTTCACGTCAGTCTCTTGAAATACCTATAAACAGTCTTTACTGTATATATGTTTTTTTTTTGCTTTGTATTACATGAAAGTTTTTGTAGAAGTAAATAATGGGCAAAATGAATTAAGCTTTATTTATAGATAAATTTAAACAATCTTCGCTTTATATTAAAACCAACTTAATATCGATTATTAAAGAATAAAAATAAAAACCTGAAGATTATTAAAATGTAAAATATATATAACTAAGTTTTCTGCGCTAACACAGATGTTAAAAATATAAGATATTTTCACTTTGAACTACTTTTTATGTAGTTTGTACCAGAATTTCCTCCCTGTTTTGTAATTAATAAACGGGTTTTTATTTTTATTTAAATTCGATACAGCAGCTTTTTATTATAAATCTATAAAAGTCTCAATTTGACTTCTTATTTTTAGTCGAAATTTTTAAAAGTTTTATATATTTAAGAAATCTGATATTATAAGGATGCATTTTCATTTAAAATAATGATTATTTATTTTTTAACTAAGTATTTTTACACCAGTAAGAATACAAAGGTAAAAAAAGTATAATATTAATTAATATTACGTATTTTCCAAAGTGCGTACAATATTAAGCGGCTCAACATAATACAAAATAATGTCCGCTTACCGCAGCGACAATTTCTACTAGCGGTCGGGCGGCAAAAAAATCATCGGAAAGTATTACGAGTAGTGAAAATATTCAGACAAAACGACTACCATATTTTTCGCATGTTAGCTTCATTTTAAATAGCCAAGATAAATAGTTTATTTATTTATTTATTGTCGTAATGATATATTCTTTCAGTCTCCATGCTATCGTCTAAAAAATCAAGTTAATTTAGAAACGCTGTAAGAAGAAAATGTGGATAAAGTACGGCTTGTAGATCAAAGTTTATTTTAGCAAAATGTAAGCATATATTAAAAAAAACTGAATAAATATTAGATAGTTCTCAAATGACAGCTATTTCTTAATCTATTCAGGAAACAGTACTTATTCTATTTGACAACTGCTTTAATAAAAAACATTCTATTTATTATTTATTATTTATTATTTATTAATTAATCACCTTTTGTGATAAAAAAAACAGAAATAAATACAAATTTTATTTTAAATGTTAGTATTTTTGATTGTAACATATGTTTAAAAACGTTACATTTTTTTTTCATCAATCATCAATATTTAGCAATGCATTAAACTTAGTTATACAGATTCAAAATTAGCAGTTTTATCAACATTAAATACAGTAATTTAATAGCTACAGTACAGACATTGTTAAAAGTATAAAATTGTTTTTTTTTTCCTCTGTGTATTAGCATTTTCTTTCAGTTGTGTGTTTCATGTTTGTAGGGATGTGTGCATGCTGTTATTTGCTACCACTATTTCTGAATGCCGATCTCCTTCGTTAATTTTTAGTTCAAGAGCTTTAAAAAAATTAATGTTTGAAAAGAGTGGAAGTGGCAGACTCCTGTATTTTAAATTATTTCACAATCACATACAATAGCTTTATGACTTATTTGGATACAAGAACAGATTTTCCACTGGGCAAATGCCTGAGTATCCAAATTAACTGCTTTTTGAAAAACATAAGTGCTAAAATTTTATTAATATTTCTTGTTCAACCATGATAGTATTAATGATAAAATCATCTGTCATTACTAAACAGCACATATATAAAATTAAAATCTCCTTCTTCCTTATCTTTTCACATTGCTGGTTAGAAAAAGGAAAGGGAAAGGCAGCTGTTTGTAAACTTTTATCCTGAAACAGAAACAGAGTAATCTCTTAGAAAAATAAACAAATGTTGCATATTTTTAAGGGAATATAATTTGAATGTAAAGATTTATTTATAAGCTTCTTTTGCAAGTATGCTGCAGTTTGCTAACCACTATATCTAAATATTGATCTTCCTTCTTACATTTGAGTTAAAGAACATTGTTAAAAAATAGTGTTTGAGAATTGTGGATATAAATTGTGGCAGACACCTGTATTTGTATCAATGCATAATGAGAGGCAATAGCTCTCTGACTTACTTGTATACAATAACAGTTTCCCCAGAGGCATCCAAATTAACTGCTTAAAAAGGAGAAAAAAAATGCTGAAACTTTAATTATTATTATTTTTTTCAAACATAAAAGTATCATTGATAAAATAATTTAACAATACTAAACTATAAATATCAAGAATCATCTCACTCATTCTTCTCTATAGATACTGCTGCCTAGAGTAAGGGGAGTGGAGGGAAGGAAGTTGTAACAAATCTATAAATTGGACTTTTCTTATGCACTTTTAGCTTGGAAACAAAAATAGAGTAATCTCTCTAAAAAAAAAAAGTTCCTTATTTTTAAGGAAATATAATATGTTAGAAATATTTCTTTATATACTATATATACATTATATAAATAAACTAAAGTTATTTATTCGAAATCATTAAATTTTTTATTACTATTTTTATAGTATGTTTTTTTTTTTTTTTTTTCATTTTATTCTAATAATAAATTGAATAACTGAATAACTGACACTAGTATAGTGCCATAACTTTAACCATTTAATCGTCGCAAAATATTAGAAGAAAAAAATTGTAGAAATTTAAAATGCATACTTAACAGATTTTTTTAATGTGATATGCTATAACTTTTCCATTAAAAGTAATAAATTCACGTGTTTTCAATTATTTTACTACTTTATGCTAATGACTTCTTTCTCTCTTGTACCAAAATTCATACATAATTTTATAAGTTTTTTTTTTTTTTTTCAGATTAACAATAGTTCTGAATATTTAAACTTTTTCGCATGCCATAAAATTAATACAAGCATTATCGGTTTCAAAAAGAAGTGACCATTCTTCTTCAAGTGCAAAAAACACATGCCTTAGGGGCTAAAACAAGACTGCTTTTGCCTCTATAGTAATAATAACACTTTTTTCTTTTCACCTGAAGAAGAAAGACTACGTCTTTCTGAAACTAGTAGCGCTTTTGTTAGTTTTATTATCTGTGAAGAAGTTTTAAAGTTTAAATATTTTTTGTATACCTGTTCTTTAATGTAAAATTAAATAAATCATATTGAATGATTTGAGGAAATATTGTAGATCCTTTAAAATGCATATTGGTAGCATCGTCTTGTTAGGTGAGGAAAATAATCGGGTATATTACTTACACAAGTTTCTCTTGCCCGAATTTCAATACCATAGAGATAGATTAAATATTACGCTATAAGATCAATAAAGTGAGATAATAGTTGTATCTACTTCAAAAAGTAATCTAAAATAGGTTTAAGAACAGTTTTATTTGACAAATAATTCTGTGTGATTCAGCAGTTATAATGCTTCCATCTATTAAAATAATAATTATAATAATAATAATAATAAGTGGCAATGTAATTCAAACTTCAAAATTCAAAATACCAAATAGGAATTTAATTCCCTGCACTTATTATTATTTTTTTTTTGTAGGTTATGCTGATATCAGATATACAAACAGATCAACCACTAAAAAATGGACTTTCGTATTTAGTGTACCTCAAAATATGACATTATTCAAACACGGAATTAAAAATAAAATATTAAAAAATATTTTGTATATAGTATGGTTATGAAAAATTGATATGAAAGGTTTATTTTCCTTCCAGAGCAATATTCGTCAACATAGTAAAATATAGCAAAACACTACTGTCAGTTATATTCAATAGCTTAATTTTGGTAGCCGTGTATATTGTCTATAAACTATATGCACATCACATTGCGTACTTAAACTTAGTTTTATATAAAAACACCTAACACAAAATTAAATACACTTCCAACAATTTTCAAGTATATCATCAATATATCCAAATAGATTGGGTAACCCTGTAAATGAAAGATGATCAATTTCAATACAACAATCTACCCAAACCATGATTTTATGCATATAAAAAAAATGTTCATTCTGTCTTGTTTCAGGCAGGCCATAGATCTTAAAGTGTACTTACCGACCGTACGTAGTGTTAAGCGTAATGTATTCAAATTCTTTTGAATATCCTTCTACTGTACATGAACCATCTGCTTAATCTCAACGAAAGGTGTAATGTAGCATCACGATATGATGCAGATTTAGAATACCGATTTTTCACTTTCTGCAATTGCTTGTTCGTGAGATATGCTGATAACAGATTCATACACAAACACAGGCCAACTACTAAAATCATGATTTTTTGGATTCAGGGAATCTCAAAACGTGTAAATATAACAAATTTCAATCTCGAAAATTTGACTCAAAGACCATACATAACTATAAAATATATAAGAATTACATATATTGTTCTTAATTTTAATTATTCTGTTCATAATTTAAGAATAGTAAAGTAATATTTTTTAAGAATAGTAAATTGAAGTAATATACAGACATAAAAAATAATACAATAATGTACAATGCCATACAGGGTAAAAGCAAGATTTTACTTCGAGAAAGCGCAAAATTTTTGGACAAAAACTACTCTTTTTTTTTTTTTTTTTTCATGTCTGTAATTCGAGGCTTCTTTTTCACCATATTTGATGTTTCTCATAAAAGAGTATAAAAAACCAAGACTAAATAGCATATATAAGAGAAAGCAATCTCAAAAATAGCAGAAAAAAAAAAAAAAAAAGCTGATTAATTTTTGGGTTTTTAAAGTATTAGCGATTCTCTCTACAAATATGCGCAATAGAGAGAAGGACGGTAAATCGAAATACTTTTCTTTATATCATATGGAAAATGCAAGATATTTTATCCTGCAAGATTTCAATTCTAGCTTGGTTTGGTAAGAGGGCTAGATTCATTTTTTGAGACAAGAAGTTGGGTTGTACATTTTGAATAAGTCCCACTTATACCCATTTTGTTTTTCAAGAAGTGTACACAAAATAATAAATACAAATTAAACTAAGAATAAGAATTTTAAACTAAGAATATTTTTGAACTCGGCATGAACTGCAGTATTGAAAAGAAGCGTAGTATGTAGCATCATACGTTACTTTGTTCACTTTTATACTTTTGAACATTACTTTAACTTACAAATAAAAAAATAAAATTAAGGTTGGTTGGTTGGTTGGAGGATTAAGGCCGATTGACTCCTTATGTGTCCTAGGCCTATAGGGGGAATGCCCTCCGTGGGGGTCTTTCTAAGGGGTCCTAGCCCGTATTTACGCGAGTTTCGGAGGAAACCACGGAAAACTCCGAACGGCTAGGTCGATGAGCGCGACCTGGGATCGAACCCGGCACCTCCCATCTACCAGCTTTGAGCGCAGAACCGCTCGGCCGCAAAATAAAATTAAGAGAGTATTATTCAACATTTAAAAAATGTTTCAAAGTATGATATTTAACAAGAAATCTAAAAATACCATGGGGAAATAAAGAAAGGAATATGCAAACGAATTAACTTTTGTCAGAAGTTATTAAATCTTTTCAATGCTAATCTTTTAATTTTAATTTTTCTTTAAGAATTATAAATACCACAACAAAAAATAAAATATCTTTAAAAAAAATGTATTTAGAAACAAATATTACAAACGCACAGTGAAAAATTTATGAATAATTTATTTTAAACAAAAATAAGAAATTTTAGAATAACAGTTCTAATACATGAAGGGAAAAAATACATATTATTCAAATATGCATATTAAATAGTTCATATGAAATTACATTATTACAATTACTTTCTTAATTAATTAAATTAAAATCTTTTCGGAAAATTAATATACCTTTGATGTATAGGTAGAACTAAGTGTGCTGTAGAATGCACTATAATGAATGTCAATAAAGCACTTAATTTATAATTAACAACAGTCACGAAAACCACATTTTTAATTGAATGACACAGAATCGAAAAAAAAAGCGGCAAAATATCTTCATTAAATTAAACTTAAATCGCACATTTATAGAAAGTGAAATAATTTAAATTAAGCAACAACAGAAACAAAACTTGCACTTGTAGAAATGAACAGGTTTATCGTAAATTAGCATTTAGCAATGAATAGAACAAAACATCGTAAACATGTAAACAAAACCGAATACGCCAAGGCGCAAAGCTTCTTTCTGATACCCTTAAAGTGTTACGTGTTTTGTTTATATTTGCCGCCCGTAATGGCGGAGATTGAGAAGACATCTATCTCCACAGAAGTTGAGTCGCTTATTATTGTATGATCTTTGGTATTTTCAATATAAGTTCATATTTAGAAAACGTATGTAATTATCAGTTTAAATTTTGTATAAAATTTGTAAGTTAAACTAAGTGTTTCTATAAATTATTATTTTTTTTTTTTACAGGGATGGTCAAATCAAGGAACAGGGAAGAATCCTCAGCAATGGACAATCCATTACAATCTATTGCTGGTGATGAATGCACGTGGCCTCCTGCTGATCAAGAGATATTAACTCCAACAATTGAACCTTCCCTTCCATATTCTCCTGAAAGTCTACAAGAAGAATCAATGTCAGCACTTCCTTCCACTATCGTCACACCCATGAGACGACGAAGCAGTAGTAATTCTGGATATCCCCAAGCAGGCAAACGGCTTGCAACAAACCGTACAGTCAATCTCCATCATCATCCCGATGACAATTCTCATGGCAGCGACAATAATTCCAACAGCGATTCCAGCACAGCTAGTGACGAAGGGTGCCAGACAACATGTCAGAAGAACACGAAACAACAAAAGAAATCGTCCTCTTCTTCTTCCGTGACATCAACATCGTCCAGTGGCAATAGGAGAAAGAGAAATACACTGAGTGCCCGAGAAAGAAATCTGAGAAGGCTGGAAAGCAACGAACGAGAGAGAATGAGAATGCACAGTTTAAATGACGCATTCCAAGCCCTAAGAGAAGTGATTCCTCATGTAACCATGGAAAGAAAGCTGTCTAAGATAGAAACCCTAACTTTAGCCAAAAATTACATAATGGCCCTAACTAATGTCATTTGCGAAATGAGGGGTGAGCAGGTGCCCTATAAGCTTCTTACCAATACCACCACAACAGATGCTGGAAATGGCAATTTTGATGACGACGTCAATACACAAGATGATAGTCTTTCTTGCACAAACACCCAAGAACAGAACTTTGATCTGGGGGCCACTGATATAACCCAAGAGAATGGTGAGAGTCCCAACGAAAATATTAACGTCAAGGTTGATGATGCCACTCTTTAGCATCGAAAAGGACAGACAGATTTGAAGTAATCAAGGTTTAAGCCCATTTCGAAGTGGAAAAGTTAACATAAACATGATCCCTGCTATTCGTTTTCTGAGATTTTACCGTTCGTTAAGGTTAACTGAGAAGAAACAAACAAAAAAAAATCTTTAGGTGAAATCATTTACATGGGATGTGGAACTTAATGACAGTCACTAGCTTTGAAATATTCTTTGCAGCACAAGTGACGTATCCGCTTAATACAAACAAATTGTTGCTCTTGCTTCGTATGTGCCGTTTAATATTTCAATGTCAGATACGGTGGAATACCGTCATTTAAGGCTTTTTGGCAGCAATTCACTTTAAAAAAAAAGTCTGTATATTTTGCATCATTGGCAATCTGCTTGCTGTATCGTGCATTTTCATGTACATTTACAGGAAATCTCATAAGCAGGTCTCACTGTACAAACATTTCATATGTATGGAGAAGTTTGGCAGAAATGATAACGTTGAGGTTTTAAAAAAAAAAGGTGTTGGTAGAGAACTTTAACTAATTTTTAATTCTATATTTTTTGTCGAAGAATTTTTAAAATAGATAAAATATATTTTCTATGTCAAAATTTAGATAAAATTTTAAAATTTAAGTAGAATTTGAATAAAGAGTTATCGATGTATAAATATAATTTATAACATAGTTTATACAAGGTATATATTTTTCTTATTGATTTGAACTTTATGCAAGCCTATTATACATGATTTAGAAAAGAATTTATCTCATTTGTTTAGATATAAATTACAAAACCACTCAAATAAGTGTTTTTTGTGTTTTTAAATAATTTAATAGAACTTTGGTGAAATAATATTTTACTTCAAATATGTAATTGGTAGCAACATATAACATAGTTAAAATAAACCTATGCCAAAATAAATACAATAAAGAACATAAAGAAGAATAAAACTATGTTTCATGTTTAAAATTAAATACAACTGTATATCATTGTTAAATTTTATGTGTTATTAATAGATATATGTAAATGATTTATTATATATATTCATTCATAAATTTATTCTTTCATACATTTTTTTAAAATTATTTCTTTATAATATAAGCAAACATTATCTCAAATTCTATCACATATAAATTACACATTTATTTTCTACGATTCAAAAATAAATATGATGCTCATTACTTCAGTTTCGTATATTTTTATTACCAAAAACTTATTTCCAAATATTATTGAATTACTAGGTCATGTATAAATATTCCAAATTATTAAGCAAATTCTGTGTCTCTAAATTTTCTATAACTTCTATAATAAGCATTATATATATATTAAACAAATAATAAATAAAACATTAATAAAACACGAATACGTTTTAATAACAAAGTTGCACAAATGGTAATATAAAGATATCTTTTACAAAGCAATATTGTTACTTCATATTTTATCATAATTTGATATAGATATAACTCCGTCTTTTCTTGAATATGCTAAAAAAATGCTAATTTTAAGGATTAAAAAAATCCAATATAAAATTTAACCTTTTCAAATGTGCTTCGTTTTTAAAGAAAAAAAAAACCAATAAATTTTTGCAATTTATAATACGGGTAAATCCTTTGTTGTAAAACGTTACTATATACGTTCGTACATAGTTTTATTAAGGAATTATAGAAAAAATTATAAAGAGAAATCGTTGAATATTTTTTTAAAGTATAATTATTATTTTTTTTCTAAAGAAAAATTCTTTATTATCGTATATAAATTTTACGAGGTACAAGCGAATTTCCTTTTGGGAATATTAAAATTCATATTACATTATAAAATTTATTTATAAAAGTGGTTAAATTTCTTATATAACTTGTACATATTTTTATAACAAAAAATAGTGTGATTGTAACAGTGTATAGAGGAAAAGAAAATGATTGCATTTTTAAATATGAAGCATGAATTATCATAAAGATCAGGGGTGGAAATTCGGCGCAGAACTCATATACAGTGGCGGATCCAGAACTTGACTTTTGAGGGGGGGGGGGGGGCTAAGATTTTTCAAAGTGTTATTCTAGACCAATAAAAAATTTACAATTGCAATATTCAATTATGAATGTTAGTGTTTGGGGGGGGGGGCTTCAGCCCCCTAGCCCCTCCCCCTTAAATCCGCCACTGCTCATATAGGTTTTTATTTACAACATTTCTCTACTTATAATATCATTTATTTAAGGAAAAGAAAAAATTTTTCATAGATATTGGTGTGCCGTTCTTAGCCAAATTTCCACCCCTGTAAAGATATAAAATATACATATGTATATATTATATAGAACTTGCATATTTTATGTGAAAAATTCTTGCTAACTGTATAAGTATACGCTTATGTGTTGTACGCATTTGATTATCGCCTTGTATTTGATATGAAATGTTAACATCTTATAAACTAGAAATTTTATGAATGTATCAGAAAACAACAGTAAAGACACCATGTTCGAATTATCATATATATATATAATGAAATATTACGTAGATTTTATAATTAAGAAAACTTATTAATATTCATTATGATTTTGTCAAGAATGTGATTTTATATTCACATTGCTGTTATTATTCATAATTAAATAAAATGTACATGGCTCAAGATATATAATTTCTAAAACATAAAGGATATATATGGTTTGTGTACATTTAAAATTTTTATGAATTAACTGTGATATGACTGACCAAAATGAAAATAATCAGAAATTTTTAATTTATACTTAGTTTATATATTTATTAAGATGTATTGTATAAAATAATCGAAATTAATTTCTAGTCTGTTAGATTTATTTTAGAGTTTATAATGTATGTATATATAGAGAGAGATAGGTTAAAGAATGAAACATATTTTATAAATAATTGTGTGTATACATATATTAAACGTATTTCAATGTTAAAAAAAAAAAAATAAATAAAGATTAGAGTATGTACGGTTCGTTGCTTCTCCGAGTCTTCTAACATTGATTTTAGGTAGCATTTTTTGTCATAAGATAAGCCTATAAATTAAAAAAAGTATATATTAATTGTATGTAATGGTGGAAGCCTCGGAGCCTGAAGGCAGATCCGTACGAACTCTACAGATAAATATAAAGAGAGAAAGTGCTAAAGTTTTTCTTTTCTTTTTTTTTCTTTATTTTATTATTATTATTATTATTTATTTATTATTCAACATCTTATTTTATTTTAATTTATTAGTTAATAGTACGTAGTTAATAAACATATCGTATTTATCTCAATATTATCGTAAAAATAACATATCGTTTATATTCAAAAGAAGTAGATTAATAAAACACTTTGATAGCAGTTTGCAGATTAAACAATTCAAGTACAATAAATTAATAGAGTTCAAGCAAACTGTTATTTCCAATTATAGTTAATATTAAAACAAATTTAAGTATATTTAAGAAAAGATAAACATTTCAAATTATAGATTTTGAAATAAATTTTGATCTGTTGTCTGAAGTATTATCAGAATATATGATTTACTTATTTTTATTTATTTACAGCTTTGAAACTTATAGTTAGAATAATTTTGTTTTGAATGGTCCATATTACAGAAGTTCACAATAAAATTTCCTTTTTTCCTTTTTTTTTTTTTTTTTTTTTTTTTGGACACATTAAAACACTACAAATGCGATTCGAACCCGAATCCCGGTGTTTCAGAAGATGACGTACAATATATTAAGTTATAAAACAAATTTTTTTTAATTTAATTTGTAACTAAAAGGTCATTTAAAATTATACTAAAACATATATAAAAAATATATATGAAAATTAAAATTAAGAGTAGATGAATTGGCGAAGTATTCATAGTACACTTATTGTGATATTAAATAATTATTTACATTTAAAATACAAAATTACTGAATAAATAAGTAAAAACTGCCAGAAAAATATTCACGTTTTAAAACTACTCTCTTAATTTCAGCTGCATTACAGATGATAGCATTAATCTATCACCAATATTCAATAGATTAATGCTATTAACATATTTCGATTTTATTACTAAAAAAAAAAAAGAAAAAAAATCATATGTATAATTTATTTGTAATCATAAAATTAAGTTATACTGAAATTAAAATAATTTCTAAATAAATAAAATAACGTATTTTTATTATTGTACCTTAAAGGGAAAAAATGTATTTGGATGTTTAAAAGAACATTATATCTTCACGATTTTAAAATTAATATCTACAGAAATAAATTTTTATTAAAATTTCAATTTATTGAATTTATAATTTATATATTTTGCAATTGACAAACAACAGCTGATTTAGGTTTTATTTGGATCTTTACAAATTTTTTAATGATATCTTCTGAGAAAGTTTTAACATAATTTTGTAAAGAAATTATTATTTAAATCAAATATTTATATATATATATATATATATATATATATATATATATATATATATATATATATATTATTGTTACACTGAATATTAATTTACTAAATTTAAGTTACAGAAAGTGTTAAATTGTGAAAAAAGAGAAGATTTTCTTTCAATAATTTTTTTATTAAAAAGGTAATAACTTTTTACAACATTTTAAAATGAAGTGTTAACAAAAACATGAAATTATGTTTGCTCGGATTCTTCAATAGAAAAAAAAATCTTAATATATATGTATCTTAATATGTATGTATATATATCAGACTGTTTTTGTTTAGAATGCAATAGTCCTCTGATAAGAAAAATTAAATAAAATCTAAACAACGGTAACTAAAAATTGCAGATTAAAAGTTAAACATAATAAAGAATTGCTTAATTTTGTATTATGTTAATTTTGTATTGTTCATTTAATTCATTGTTATTCAAGTTAAATTTTTAATGTTCAAGTTAAATTTTTTGCGTATTTTTCTATACATGAAAATATATATAAAAAAAAAAGAAACCAAAAATAAAAAAAATTAACTTAAAGTTGATTTCATGATTAAGAAGGTAAAAAGCCTTAAAATCCCCACTTTTATAAAATACATGTGTGTTTGTTTATATTCTTCTTTTCTTTTGCAATTATCTATTTACATTTATTTATTATGGATAAGAATTATTTATTACAGATTTTTTTTTCAAAGATACGGCCTTTTACCGACACCCCCTTTAATAATTTACTATTGCCAAATTATTAACCTTTTATTTTCTTCTTCTTCATCTTTTTGTGTAGAAAATGCATCCATTAATGCACCATTGTTTTACTTTTTATTTCAGTAATCAGAATTATTTCGTTATTTTTATATTATGTAACTTTTTTACAAAGTGTAAAATTATTTATCTATATAAATTTCTTATACAAAATGTGAAAATTTGTATTTTTATTACTTTTTAAGAAATTAACTTCTTATTTTTTGTATATTTTCTTTAATTACCTTTAAAAGTATTCCTAGACATTTATGTAAAATATTTTATTTTTCTATTTTCATGTAAATTTATTCCACTTAATTTTGTGATTTTATGTTTGAATAGACGAGATCACATATTAAATACTCTATGAGCTGAAATAACAAGTCATTATGAGCTGAAAGGAATGCTTGCACCTTGAGTAAAGAGTTTAACTTTTATAAATGTGTGATTGGATTGGATTTTGAAAGAGTAAAAATTCTGAGAGTTCTTCATCGTTATTTTAGATAGTCGAGTTTTTTTTCTATTGTCGAGATTATACGCGCTCCATTCTTAAGTTGTTTTTCAAAAGTGTACTTTTAGCTAATATATTTGTTATTGAGGTTATAACCAGTAATAATATTAATAGTACGCATTAGATCTGTTCTAGATTAGTTCTATTCTAGGTCTGTCAAAACGTTTTCTAAAAGTATATTTTTCATCATATACGCAAAATTGAATGCCCTAGAAAATATAATTTTAAGAATGAGAAATCATTCATATTGATTTACCTAATTCAAATTTACTTTCTGTGATTAATCCTTTCAGGGTCGGTGATGCCACTACAACATCACCTAATTTTAATTTTCAACTGCAAAAACTTCCCCCGGAAATTTTTTAGCAAAATTTTACTTTTATAACATAGCAGAAAAGGTCGTCAATTTCTTTTCTTTTAATTTTGTTCGTGAATTCCGGTAATTTAAATGATCCCAATTACCTTGCGCTGCAAAGGATTAAAATATTTTTTTTCTATTTGTATATATTCATCTATGAATATATATATTTAATGAGGCATTCATTGTAAAATATTTCCAATAAACATTGTTCTTTAATATACCACATTTTACTTTTTACGTTATCATTATATATATATATATATTTTTAATTTAATAGTGATTTAAATCTTAAAGCTAAATTTCCATCATATATATTTATTACCTACTTTAGTATGCAATTTAAGAAACAAATTAATTTAGTTTTTTTTTTTTTTTTTTTTTTTTGTGATAAAAAAGAAAGTAATGTGAATGAGGAGGAATAGAGCTTATTTTCCTGTTCTGAAAAAAATATGTGCTATATTTTCACAAAAAAATATACGTCGTCATATTTTTCCCTTTATAGATCATTGCATTTTATCAAACGAAATACACATGAATTTTGATTTTGTTGCATCAATATTCTGATGTGAATAAAATATTCATTCACACGCATATAGTAGCTCTTGATTGCATAGAATACAATATAGGTTTCTGAAACATCTTCAGTGAATTATTATAAAAGGTAGGATGATGCATGTAATAAACGAGTTTCGATATTGTTTTAAATACTCATATCTTTAAATTAAATGGCTACACTTGTTATGTTTTATATAAACGTATTGGTTTTAAAAGTTCGTAAAACTACCTTTGCTTTTTTTTTCTTTCTTTCTTTCTTTCTTTTACTGTAAAAATTGAATTTATTAAAAAAAAAAAAAAAAAAAAAAAAGGATGTAGAAGAAGACGTTTTCTGTTTAAAAATTAAATTTTGCTTCAGAATATCAATTACAAGAAGTATATCAATTATAAGTATATACTTTTGATGCATCGTATTACAACTTGCGAATAAGAACAATAACAGCAATAGTTATAAAAATATTAAGCCAAGCTCTCAGGACAGTGATGCCAGATAGTCGAAAATGATTTCCCCAAACAAGTCTTCAAATTTCCCCAAATCAGGGTTTTTTTCGAAAAAATTCCCAACTTGATTTCTACTAAAAAGGGAAAATAAAAAAAAATTTCAAAAAAAATATCAAGCAGATTTTTCTATGATTGAAGCTCAGATTTTTCCCTAAATGAAAGCAATTTTTGAAAAATATCCCCAAATAACAATAAAGTTATTGAAAGTCTCTAGTCGTAGGGATAAATCATTACGTTTGCCAACATTGACAGAAAGTTGAAGAACTCCCCAGATTTGTCCCCAAAAAGTCCCCACAAACATTTGGTCCCCAAAATTGTCCCCAGAAGCCTCAAAAATCCCCAAAATGGGGACAAAATCCCCAATCTGGCATCACTGTCTCAGGAATAGTGAGATTTTCAGTATTTTATGTAAGAAACTAGGAGATAAATATTTGAGAAAATTACAGATGTAGTTCTTCATCAGATGCGAGAGTGACATCCATTCGTTTCATTAGTTACGTACTCATAAAGTAGTGTAGTTTATAAACATGCCTCTCATTGATTTATTGTGCGTAACAATGAGACAGAGGTCAAGTGCTTTCCTTTCAGCTTGCCCCATTTATCATAATAATGCATTCCAGTGTCTGATGTTTCAGAGTTCATATCATGTTTGCCATATCTGTGAAGAACTATTTTTACTACGTGTGCGGATATTGTACTTTGTCTCTCCTCTCTTTGTTACGTGTGGCATTGTAAATGTGTTACTGCTTTTTGGTGATTTGTAAAAGCAAAATGACTACTGCTGTTTTTTGGTATGTGTGGTACGATATTAATGGTGATATGAATACAAATAAATATAAGATATATTGATATATATATATATAAATAAATATAAATAACTATATATATATAATTATAAATAAAGAATATATATATTCATTGAATGTTATCAATAAATCAATTTATGAAAGTTGTTTGTTGTTTATTTCGTTTTTTATTTGTAAAAATAAACGCAATTCTCGTAATTTATATTACTAAAGTTTACGAACATGGAATACAAGAAGGGATTAACAATCCAACTTTTGGCAGGTTTAAATATTACACCCTATTTATTAAAAGGCGCATTTTTCTATTTAATATAGACAATTAATTTCAACGAAATTTAATCTTATTATTCATTAAATAATTAAAATTCGCGCAGTTGTAATTTATAAAGATGGAATTTTATAAAAATGCAATAAAATGCTTAGTCCTTCTTTTACAGATATATACTGATTAAGCGCGAATACCAAGCGTTGAAACGATTAAAGTGTTCCAAATCCATTTTGATTTAATATAATCTGAGAGTAAATAGATATATTTTCTTTTCAGTTTTTATATTAAACGGCTATTAGCCCCATCCGTCATCCTTTTGTACTACTTTATATTCTAGTGGGTGTTCTAAATTAAGCAGGTAGTGTTTCAGCCCCTCCTATTCAAAAACTATTGGCTGAATCATAACAATATTTAGTTACTTAGTCTCCTGTGTATGCGCTTTTGAATTTCTGTAAAAAATAAAATAAATTAATTAATAAATTAATTACTTAAAATTAAAAAAAATAATAAGGAGGGAAAGGCTGAACAGCTGAACAATGAAAGTAAGTTACTCTTTTTTTCTTTTCTTTTTTAAGTCCAAGCCTTTATTTTATTTTATGACTCTTTACGCTGCTATCACAAGCTATTGGATACGCATTATTGTTAATTTGTGTGTTTACTATTAATTTTTTCAATGAATTCAATCTCAATTTCTCCAGCTTTCTGCATTTCAGATACTTCAGAGTTAGGTATAAGCTTGATATTAACTTTTTTCAATTTCCTTCGCAACCATATCGAAATTATTTTACATATCCTGCATCCAATGGAAACTAAAGAAACATTGTTTTAAATGTAAAGTGAATATCATGGAAAAAATGTGTTGTTGTTTTTTTTAGGTATTGTTTCATATAATAAGTTGTTGGATACTTTATATTTGAGAGATATTATTTTAAATATTACTATATTTAATTGAACATTTCACTTTATTTAATTGACTAATAGAAGTATTGAAAACGCCTATTACGACACGTTACTTTTAATAATAAAATTCTTTGATCATTTTGTAATTTTAGAATTAAGTTGCATTGAAAAACACAATAGTTAATCAGTTTTCTCTCGTTCTATTTCTTTCGCTATATCCCTAATTATCAACACATACATTTTGTAGTTTTCAACATCAAAATCCTTTTCATTGTGTGTTGCGAAATTATTTTATGCACTCTTTCTTTATAGAGACATATAATGCCAAATACTTTCTCTTTTATGCAGTTACAAGCAGTGCAGCTACTATTTTATTCATATTGGCCGAAACATTGAATACGAGTAAAATGTTTCTTTCAGAAATCCAAACTAAGTTTTCAGGAGACTATGGGCTAAAAGTTTAATTCATCCAGTAATTTTAGAATAGACAATGTCTTAACGGTTTCTTTAATTCTGGATCAACTTCTACACATAAATATTGGATAACATAAATATGTTTTCAGGCCGTAACAAAAGCTCAATTTTGGCATTATCTGATAAGGACCTTTGTAAGCTAGATTTCCAAATTATGTGGTCCATATGAAGAGCTTTAGACATTCGTTGACTGGTAACAACCTGTCTGAAATCTTGTAAAAGTATGTTAAGGTTGTACACTGTAAAATTATTTGATAAAAAAGGAAACATTTCTATAACATTCCTACAAAAAAAAAAAAATTTGTTTTGTAAAGGTACAGAAAGCTAGTGTTGTATTATATCTCAATCTGTGAAAAGAAGCTTTTTTTCTGTAATCTGATAAAATTTGATTTTATCTGGTGTTTACATGTGGTCAGTAACAATACAAATTGTACTTTCATGGTAGTGAGGTAAAATCCTGAGTACTATGTGGTGGGCGTGGTGGGCATTGGTTTGATTATGGCTGGTAGAACAAGCGAATTTTATTTAATGTGAGATTAACAGCGACAAAAATAAGTTGTGTACTAATAACATGTGTTATTAGTAATACATGTGTAATTACATGTGTAATGATTCTGTTACAGAAAATTTTTTCAAAGTATTTTTTTCATATCATACGGATAATGTCTAGCAGCATTACTGCTAAGAATTTTCTGGAATATAATCGGGAACTTTTACAGTATTTTATTGTCTTATAAAATCTAGAAAGAAAACCATGTGGGGATGTCACCACAATCTCAATTGCTATAAGTTCCTGGCTTAAACAGAAGCATTTAAGATTCAAGAAGATACAGATAGAATACGTCAGCCCGGTTCCCAGAGCAAATAGAATGTTTCTAAATACGCAGAATAAGCAGCTAGGAACTTGTTGCACAAATAAAATAAAAAAAAATTCAGATTGTATACATCTATTTCGAGTCTAACTTGGAAAACCTTCGTTATTACAGAAAATGAAGCATTGCACTTGTGAAGTGTATCTAATTAAACTTGAAACAGCTGTAAACAATTTAATTTTAACTTTTTTTATTTCCTTGGAGCAAAAATTCGTAGCTCTTTACCTTGTATATTTGTCTCTGCACAAAGGGGAAACTTTTAATGATTTTTGAACATACTACGTTCAGTAAGATATTGTATAACATATCACATACCTAACAAGAATTTTTACTGTGCATACCAGACTGGACTACCTTTATAATACGTTAGCTTTAAAATATTACAAACGTCCAGTTATGAGTGTCTATTTTTACTTTAGAAAATGAGGACCAGAAAGATAGTAATTATGGTGAAAAGATTCATAAATCATTAAAAGCAGTTATTAAATTTTAAGATTTACTTCAATATATTCAAATAATTTCCGCCTTTACAGCTCTATTAAACATAAACAAAAACTTTAAAGTAGGTCTGTTTATTATAAAAAAAAATTATATTTTCTCTAAACAGTGTGCACAAATTTACTCAAAAAGTAAATAAGTAAATAAATAAATAAAATAGTAAATAAATAACCTTAAATACATTTCAAGACAATTCCAAACAAAAACTAATACATAAGAAATCTCTTCTCTGGTTCAATAAACGAAAGTTAAATACTTATCAGGCCGTATTTTGTGTTGAACATGCTTCTTTGCATATAAAAATGTTTGTCAGTCCCATTTTGCTTAAGTCTGGGGGTTACCGAAGCGGGAAAGCTAGCCTCTCCGTGTAGGATCAAAATTATGATGGCATGTCTCCGGACCACTTCTAGGGTAAGTCCCAGATAGTCGCCAATTGCCCATTGCGCAGCACTAGCATGACGTAAACCTCAATCAACCAGCCAACCCATTTTGCCTAATCATGGCTCCCTTCGATTCAATAGCGGCTGTTCAGACGCGAACTTGAACAATAGAAACACCGTACAAGGCATAGTTACCCTCTTCTACGCTTGGTGCGCTAGTTACTCGTCTCGTAGTTACGATATCTGCTTACTTACAAACAAAGCTTTTTGACATAACGAATTATTTTTATTACAACTGTCTTGTAATGCACAAAACTGTTTGTTATATATGCAGAATGTTTTAAGAAGATTATTTGTAGATAAATAATTATTTATTTCTACATTTATTCCAGAAAGTTCAGCTATTTAAAACTTTTCTACTAAAAATGTTTTAACAAATTTAAAATAAATTTAAAAAATATATATATTGTATTTCTTATATATATATAAAGTCTCTAATTATATATATAAAAATCTCTTTAAAATAAGCCAAATAATAATAATAATAAGAGGGAGCAGTATATAAGGAATATTTAATAATTGTGCTTAAAAAAACAAATCCATATTCGAAATCATTTTAAGTATTTATTGCATTAGTATATGAAATACTTTTTTATTTTATTTTATTTTATTTTTTAATAATATCTACCTTTTGTACGCACATTAAAAAATTTCTTTATGTAAATTTTTAATTTTTTTTTTTTTTTTTAAGTAATTGTCTTAGATATTTTTATTATACACATGCAGTGAAAATCACTAATAATTATTATATTCACATTTCTTGAAAATTATTTTAAAATAAAAAAAAATAAATAAATAAATATTTAAAAAGTTTTGGGGGAAAAAGTTTTGATACTCCCTGCTAATTAATTCTTAATTTTTCCCTTATCGTTTTGCTCCATTTGAGGCCGAAAGGTTCTGTTATTTGAGCTGGTAGAGGGGAGATGCCGGGTTCAAAGCCATGTTGCGATCGTCAATCCAGGCATTTTGATTTATTCGCGATCTTTTCCAATACTTGCATAAATACGAGATAGAAAAAAAAAATACATTATCCCTACTAGTTAAAACAGTTTTTTTTTTTTTTTTTTTTTTTTTTTTTTTTTTTAATATCTACGCTTTGTACTCAAACTAGAATTTCCTTTAAGAAAATTATAATTTGTGTTTCTTTCTTTCTTTCTTTCTTTCTTTTTTTTTTTTTTTTTTTTTTTTTTTAATTTTGCTTTTTGATTACTGTTCTACACATACACATATATGTAATCATTATACATCTGCAATGAAATATAGTAATCAGATAAAATATTTAAATGCTATTGTGTTCACTCTGACACATACACATATCTTTATAAAAACAGAAAAATGAATTTAGGAAGCCACAAAACGTATAAATATACCAAAAACCTACAGTGACTTTTTTTCTTTTTTTTTCACGGGTACAATATTTCCCTTACATATTATATGTTTGGAAATTAAAAATGAATTCAGGAGATCTTGTATAAATATACCAAATTCTCATAGTTAGATTTTCTTTATAATTAAAAGCATTTTCTAACATAGTTTTATATAACTTTTTTAACTTCTCAACATATACTAGAATGATAAATATTTATTTGGGAAGTTGCAATTCTAAAATAGTACCCAAGTAAAAAAGGTAAATTATGGACATTATAATAATTTTTACTTTTCGTACATACATATTTGAGTAAAATATTGTAATCACGTCAAAAATCCGACTTTGAAATTTTAATGCTTCCATACGTTTTGAGGTCCCCTAAATTCAGTCACTATAGATTTTTTTTTTTCATAGTCTCAGAATTATAAAAAAAATCTGTATGCATTGGTATTGCAATGAAACAATATTACGTATGTTAAAATTTGACTAGGACTATTTAAATTAAATAAAATTTAAAATTTTTAATATTTTCAAAATGTTTCCTACTAACAAATATTTCTTTACTTCCTTCTGTTTTAAAGTATTGCAATTTAAAATTATGTGGTTGTGTGGCTTAAGGCTGATTAATACACTTGGATCCTAGGCCTTCGTAGTTGTCTTTGTAAGGGGGGGGGGAGACCCAGCCCCGTAATTATGTTAGTTTCGGAGAAAACCACGGAAAACTCCTAACGGGTCCTGGGGAAACTGAAGCCTGGGTCGAACTTGGCACATCCTTTCTACCACAATTTAATAATATAATCTAAGTATGGTGTATTCATCAATATACTTTTTTTTAAATTTATGAATGTTAAAGATTTGAATTAAATTTCAGCATTCAAACATTCAATTACATTTAAAAAAAAGAAAAAAAGAAGAATTCACAAATAATATCAAAGTATGTTTAGAATATATTGTTAAAAACTGTAATAATGTAAAACCCAGTGAAAAAAATTATAAATTAATAAGTAGGCAGCATTAATGTATATATATATATATATTAGATAGTTTTCAAGAAATTTTTATATACTTATGCAAATTTTCATAACTGTAATGCAGTAAATAACAAACATATGTATTTAAAACATTTACTATCACCATAAAATTTTGTCAGACGTTTCAAGATTCTTATATTTTGACACGATTAAAAAAAAAAAAAAATTCCCTTGCCTTTACAGAAAAATACTAAAAAGCACTCTATTTCATCATTTTATATATATATATAGTACTTTCGAATTTAATTCGTTTATTACAAAGGAATGGTTCTAAAAAATTATTATTAGGCATTAGTATTTCAAATCATAATTAAAGGGCGCGAATATCACGACGAATAAACGATCTTTTTATTTTTAACGTACACAAACATCAAACCGTCTCAATTATATATATTAAAAGCAAACACGTTTTATTTATGAGACAAAAAAAATTTTAAGTTAAAATACATTTAAAAAACAAAAATTACATATAAAAACAATTAAAATCAGACGTTTCGAAACCCGTCCGGGTTTCCTCATCAGTAATTACAACACAATATGCAAACAGGACATGAACACTCAAGGAATTTAAAGGAGTACAGAATATTGAGGAGCCAGTGCGCATGCTTCATTGATAGTGTGGAGATGCTTGGCAGTGTGCCAGCTCTCAAGGAAAATACGCGATTTATAATTATGAACACCAGAATTTAAAATTTTTATATTATCGAAGTCAGGAATATGATCGATTTCTATTGAATGGATTACAATTTTAGAATTTTGGTTGCAATTTTTAAAAGATCGTCTGTGTTCTTGTAGTCTAATTTTTGCTGTACGGCCAGTTTCACCTATATAAACAGATTTAATTCCTTGTAAAAATTGCAAATCTGTTTATATAGGTGAAACTGGCCGTACAGCAAAAATTAGACTACAAGAACACAGACGATCTTTTAAAAATTGCAACCAAAATTCTAAAATTGTAATCCATTCAATAGAAACCGATCATATTCCTGACTTCGATAATATAAAAATTTTAAATTCTGGTGTTCATAATTATAAATCGCGTATTTTCCTTGAGAGCTGGCACACTGCCAAGCATCTCCACACTATCAATGAAGCGTGCGCACTGGCTCCTGAATATTCTGTATTCCTTTAAATTCCTTGAGTGTTCATGTCCTGTTTGCATATTGTGTTGCAATTACTGATGAGGAAACCCGGACGGGTTTCGAAACGTCTGATTTTAATTGTTTTTATATGTAATTTTTGTTTTTTAAATGTATTTTAACTTAAAAAAAAAATTGTCTCATAAATAAAACGTGGTTGATCTTTTTATTGTATTTTTTATGATGAAAACATTTTGACAAACATGTATAATTCTACATGCATTGATATAATTATTATGTCCATTCAAAAAAAAAAAAAAAAAAAATTCTACATTTTAATGAGATTCTAGCGTGAACTGCAAATGCATATATAAAATGTTATTCTTATGACCGGACATTTAAATTATACTAGTCGACAAAAAAAAAAAAAAAAAAAAAAACATTTTTGGGGGGTAACAGAAATGAAATTAGCTATTTTCAACTAATTCTGCAGTGCAGAATTAAAAAATAATATGAAAAATCTGTAACACGTACAGTTTTTTTTGTTACGATTGTTTAATCTGTACTGTAAGCTATGTAAAAAAGTCTTTAGAAGACATGCATTATTACTATCAATATTATTAATTTAGCATGGAATACTGTTAATACGGAGATAATATACATATTGTAGACTAAGTATAACGTAAAAACATGGAAAATACACTAAATGATTGAATTGTTATTATTTATTATTTTAAAACCATAACACAAAAAATAGGCTTTTTTACGTCTTGTGTTAAAGGTCTACCTTGTGATTTCAATATGAATAATTCACAAATGCAGCAAAACATATCGGGTACGGTTTTACAAGTTCTACACTGAAAATTTGCCATTTTGAACATGAAACTTTAACTATAAAACAGCACAATCATACTTAACAAACAATATCTGTTAACTACAATACCAGGAAAAAAAAAAAAAAACAGATAAGGTACGAATACAGGGTTGCCAAACAGGGGTTGCCAGCAGAGAGGATGGCCAAGAGGCAGGGTTGATAGCACAAAAGGTGATGTGTGGTGCAGTCGGCAGCAAAAGTACCTGAGCACTAGCAATAAGCCCTGTCTAAAAAAAGTACCCTTAATACTGCTTTGTTAAATAAATCCTTGTTGAGTCATGTTCTTAGTCAGTCTAAGGACATGATTCGACAAGAATTTATTTAACAAAATAGTATTAAATGTACTTTTTTTATATCGGAATTACTGGCTTGTGCTCGGATACTTTTGCTGTCGACTGTATTGTAAAAATCATAAAAAAAAAGTGAAATTTACCATTTTCTGATACTTTAACAAAAAAATGGAACAAACATGGTTTCCTGGACTTTGAGTTGCCAGGACTCTGTGTTGCCAGCAGGAAGGGTTGCCACCTGTGATACTGTGAAAATCGTAAAAATTGCCTTTTTCTGTTACTCTAACAGAAAATGCGACGTGGTGGGACATTTTTACTTGCAGATATTTAAATAAAAATTGGAATTAATAATAAAAATAGTAATTTGACCATTGTTACCAAACCACTGTAGACCAGTGTTAGCGATGAAGAAACGATTTTTTTATTATACTTTTTCGGTGAAAACATTCTGACAAACAAACATATAATTCTACATGCCTTGATATTAATTATTATGCATATTCAAAAATATTTTTCGGCATTTTAATGAGTTTACACTTACAGTGTTAATTACAAATGCTTCTGTATAATGCTATTCCTATGGCTAGACCTTTAAATCAGGTGAAACCGAGACTTGTATACAAGGCCAATTGCTTGGTAGCGGTAAAATATGTAAGTTCTTGCTGTACGGTCTTTTCGCCTTGCCTGAACAGCCGCTGTTGAATCGCAGGCAGCCATGGCTTAATGCAGTCTCAACCTTAAACAGTACCCAAGAGAAAAATTATCCATTCCTGTACACGAACCATCTGTTCGATTACAATCAAAATTTTCAAGTAATTGTGCTATGTAATCCAGATTTAGAATGCTAAGTTTGGATTTTAGCTAATATTTGTTTTTGAGTTATACGGATAACAGTCTCTTCTACACCTCTGTCTTTCTTAACTTTCAGATTCGGGAAAATTCAAATTCTGTACATATATTAAAAGCTTAAATTATAAAATTACATCAATACAATACTTTTTCTGAGATGTCTATGTAAAATAAAATAAAAATAAATAACTAAAAAAGCATTAAAAAAATATTTTTATTTTGCAAACATTTAGAGCTTTAAAAAAAAATCGTTATTTAAAATCGTTATCATAAAATAAACATCTAGTATATTTTTAAAGCAAAAAGTACAGTTTAATAATACTAACAATTCAAGAAATATCAAACATCCCCCATTGTGTTTTAATCTTAAAATTCTACACTTCATGATCATTTTTACCTTTCGGCCATCCATATATATAAAGAAAGTATTGTAATCTTGAAAAAAATTGACTTTGAAATTTTAGTATATTTATACTTTTCTGAGTTCACTTTAGCTAGTTTTACGGTGATATATATGTGTGTGTAGACATGTCTCTATGTGAGTGAACACGAAAACGTATAAACGCTTTGTTCGAATTACCTAAAAGTTGGTACGTATTTTCTTACGAACCCTACTGATTTTACTGGATCTAACACTGATTTTTTTTTTTTTTTTTTTTTTTTTTTTTTACAGAGGCACAAAGAAAAATTCTCTACCATCAAGGCCTATGGGTTCAAATTATTTAAAGTGCGATAGCGTATAACCGCCTTATTCGAATAAAATGAAAATTTACGTATATATTACAAGTGATTGTCACACGAACTGTATCAGATGTAGAGGAATCTGGTACGTATACCTGTTTTACAGGGATACGACGAAAAATTCTTTATAATTATGGCTTATGGGCTCAAATTATTTAGAGTGCGATAGCGTCTAAATGCTTTATCCTATTGATATGAAAATTAATATACATGTTATGGATTCCAATCGCACCAATCGTATAATGTTGGTGAATTTTTGCAAGTACACAACGAAAAAAAAATTATCATTATGATCTAAGGGCTCAAATTTCAACAGCGTTTTAAGTTAAACAACATAGTATTATGGGGGTAAATTCTCAAACAACCTATTACTTTTTCTTTTATTTAGTTTATTTAAACTATCGTTAATTACTTAATGTTCGGAAAGTCGAGTGGAGTTACTCCAGAGTTTTATAAATACATTTAGGAAAGTACTTTATTTTGCATGAAATACTGCGCTTAAGTTTGAGCTTCTTACACTATCTATGTTATACTCTTCATTTTTAATTTTGACAGCTGTAATAGAGAATAATCGTTTTAATTGTAATTCTAATTAAAATATTTTACTTTAGAGAAATGAATTCATCTAAATTGCATGCTTTAAACAATGATTAATTGGTGTAAAATGAAAATTATATATCATAGCTCTGGAAATAACAAAATTTCCTCAATGTCAATCAATTCTGAAAATTTTCACTTGATCAATTTACATTTTTATAAATGCATCTAGTGATGCAAGTTTCTTTGAATAAAATGCACAGCTTATATTTGAACATATCCTGCAGCACCGATGCTAAAGTGTTTATTCTTGAAGTTTAATCTCGACAGCTGGAAGATAACATAATCCTCTTAATTATAATTCTGATTAAAATATTATATTTTATAGAAATGAATTTAATTTCATAAATGTGTATTTTTAACAATGCAAATGCTTAGATGTATCATATTACAAATGCTAAAGAAAATTTATAAAATTTTTTTTAGTTTGATAAAAAATAATTTTAGTCATTTAATTTTAAATGTTTTAATGTACCAAAAATAACCGAAAGATTCTAAAAATCTGTAAGTCATGGAATACGTTTGTTGTTATAAATCATTTGACCATGTTTTTATTAACTTCTATTCTTGTTTGTTTATTTGTTTTTTGTCCAGTACAAATCTTGCAATCGAGTTTTAACTAACTTCCCGACTAGCTAGACATATGAAATTTTCAGAATAGCCCAGAAGACGAATGTCTTTTTTAATATTTCAGCCAACTGTTTTGGCTTTCGGTAGCGTTTATATGATTCAACAGAAAATTTATTTAAGTAACTTCTTGACTAGCTAGACATTTGAAACTTTTAGAATAGCTCAAAACATGATAACAGTGCATTTTTAAAATACTTTTAGCCAATTGTTTCGAGTCCCCGTTGCTTTCGGTAGCATTTATATGACTCAACAATCATATAACTTCCCGACTAGCTAGAAATTTGAAACTTTTAAAAAAGCTCAGAACACGATGACAATGCATTTTTTTATACTTTTAGCCAATTGTTTCGGGTCTCTGTGCCTTCGGTAAAGTTTATATGATTCAACAATCATATAACTTCCCGTCTAGCTAGTCATTTGAAACTTTTATATCAGAATGCATTTTTTAAATAGTTTCAGCAAATTGTTTCGGGTCCCCGCTGCCTTCGGTAGCGTTTATATTATTCAACAATCACATAACTTCCCAACTAGCTAGACATTTGAAACTTCCAAAATTGCCCAGAACACGGTGACAATGCATTTTTAAAATACTTTTAACCAGTTATTTCGGGTGACCGCTGCTTTCGGTAGCGTTTATATGATTAAAAAATAAAAAATAAAAACATGGTACATAAAAAGTTTTTTTTTATCTTGTAATTAGTTAGTATAAGCAAAAATTTTACGAATTGTTCCTTACACATAAAAAAAAAAAAAAAAAAAAAAAAAAAGAAGAAGAAGAAGAAGACGAAGAAGAGATATATTTTTTAGTGACGTTTGCGTCTTTATTCTGTGAGATGAAACATTAATAATAGTTAAACCAAAATCATTCGAAGAAAGGTTTCAAAATAAATTCATATTTGTAGACTCAGTTTTCATATTTCCCCGGGTAGTTCAACCTTAGTATCGGAACGTTATAGTGATTTTTAATTTTTATCACTATGTTAACGTTGCACTTTTATTTATTTATTATTTATCTTGACATAGTAATTTGTTAAAAAAGTTTAGTACCTATTTTGAATATGTTTTTTATTAATGCGATAAAATAATTCACATTTTGCTTACATTTTTAAGATTTATATTTTTAAAGCTAGGTTTAAAATAACGCTTGCATAGATGGTAAATTTCCAAATTTACCATTAATAGACTTTTCTATAAAATGAACCAAGCAGACAAATGACGAATAATCTATTATATCCTCTATTTATAAATTTACTTTTAATTTATTTACTTTCAGTTTTTGACATTTTCAGTGTAGAAATAATTTAGTGCAGCATACGTTAGTTAATATGCGTATGGATTATGATACACAGTGATTTTTCTCACTCTTTTTCACATTATTTAATTTATACTTTGAATTTAAGGATTTTGTTCTCCAATGATGTCATTATAGTATCATTTGAAAAAAAAATGTAATCCCAACTGGTCCACCTTAAAGAATCTATATTAATAAAATCATATTTTTTCCAGAAATTTCTCAGAATTAAAAAAATTGGAAATATCTTCACGTTTCATGCATCGTAAAAGCCAAAAATGACTTCAGAAATTTTTCTGTATTTCTATATGTATGCGACACTGTTTTTTTTTTTTTTTTTTCGGGTATTACGTGAGAACAGCTGAACGGAATTAAATTACATTTTACAGGAATGTATAGGTCTGTACCAAACTTAAAATTTTATTTATAAACCTTTGTGAAATATCCCCTCCATGTTCCCTCCTGGGGGGAAGGAGACAAAAACACGTTTCTAAGCATAACTCAGCTCCAAATTACTTCAAAGGGAAGAAATTGCACATGGGGAGAGCAGAATCGTAGTAGAGGGATCGATTTTCGGGGAAATTTTGCAAATTCCGTTTTTTTTTTTTTTTTTTTTTTTTTTTGCAGAGCTTCACCAAAAGTTGTACAAAGATGTTGAAAAAAGGCCATGCACGTTTTTTAAGATACTTCAAAAAACCCATTTTTGAATTTTTGTTATGTTTGATTTCGGGAGGAGATGCTGGTGTTACGTGGGGGAAAGTTGAAAACCCTCCTTTTACCACTAAATTTGTCCTAGGAAATTTATGGGAGCTGTGTTCACGAATTTTCGTGCGTAAATTGCATACACGCCTAAATTGCTTACGCGCGTAAATTGCTAAATTTGGATATATTGTATATATGTATATATATATATATATATCCGAAATCTATTGCAACTGGATTTTACGCGATTCTCCACCTTTTTCCTCTTGTGGTCGAACGGGAGAGATAAACACCTTTCCCAGCGTAACCTTACTCCATATTATCTCAGTAAGAGTATTTTTTAAGTTTGGATTGGTTGTGAGTGCCCAACACGAACTATAAAGATATTTTGTAAATTTTCCCCCTCTCTTCTTTAAAGGCGTGGGAAAACACGTTTTCAAGAGTAACTCTGATCCAAATTATATCAGGAAAGTGATTTTTTGATGTGTCGATTGGTTATGTATACACAATGCACGCACTACAAAGAGATTTTTCGAAATTAATTACTATCTATGGGGGGGACACGTTTTCAACCTTAAATCTGCTCAAAATTGTCTTAGAAAAGCGATTTTTGATATGTGGGTCGGTCATACGAATCCAACACGTAGTATAAAGCGATTTTGCGAAATTCTTCCCCTTCCCACACTTTGTAAGTGAAAAGGAAGGAGGGGGAATCAAAACACGTTTTCAAACATAATTCTGCTCCAAATTATCTCAGGAAAGATATTTTTTAATGTATCCGTTGGTTATGTGTATGCGACACGCACTATGAAGAAATTTTGAGATATCACCCAACCTCCCTTGGAGCGGGTGTAGAAAAAGCACGGTTTAAAAATTCAATCTGCTTCATGTTACCTTAGAGAGGCGAATTTTGGTTTGTGGGTGTTGATTAAGTGTACGCAATATGCACTTTGGTGGATTTTCGCGAAAAGTATCATTTATCCAAGAGGCGGGGGTGAAAAAGAAGCGGGAAAGACGCTCCTGAAGGCAGTTGCGACCAGCACTCTTAATGTTGCAAATGGGAAATCCTCTACCAAACGCAGGTTTCGACTAATTTCAATGATTTCTTTTTTTCTAATTTTTGATTTTTTAAGATTTTATTATTAATGATTTGGAATTTTGAGAATTCATTTAAATATAATTTCAGCGAAGCGGGAAGAGCCAGCCAATTATTTATATAGCTATTAAATACAAATTACAAGTTTTACCTAGGAAATTATTATTAATATTATTATTATTATTTTGAAGCTCAGTGGGGTTTGTATATATATATATATATATATATATGCGTGTGTGTGTGTTTGGTACATGAATTATATTTTAAGCAAATACAAAAAAAAAAAATCTGGAGTGACTCCACTCGACTTTCCGAACATTGAGTAATTAACAGTTTTGTAGATAAAGTAAAGAAAGAGTAGTTGTTAAACAAACAAAAGAGAGAAAACCATAATAGAGTGTTTGAGTATTTTTCTCCATCTATTACACGTTGTTTTATTTAACGCTACTGAACTTTGAGCCCATAGATCATAATGACAAAGAAATTTTCGTTGTGTCCCTGTAAAAACCTATAAATGTTAGATTCACCAAAATGCTTATAGTTAGTGCAACAGTGATTTATAATACTCATATAAATTTTCAGCTGAATTCAATAAGGCGTTTAGATGCTATCGTACTTTTAAAAATTTAGTCCCATAGGCCATAATGATAAAGAATTTTTTTTTGTGTCCCTGTAAAAAAACTGTAAGTGCTAGATTCACCAAAATCTATACAGTTAGTTCAACTGTGATCTGTAACATGTGTACAATTTTTTTGCTCGGATTAATAAGGCGTTTAGACACTATCACATTTTTAAAAATTTGGCCCCATAGGCATAATGATAAAGAATTTTTCTTTGTGTCCCTGTAAAAAAACTATAAGTGCTAGATTCTCCAAAATCTATACAGATTGAGTATTTGTGATCTATAATATGTGTATAAAATTTTTGCTCAATTGAATAAGGCGTTTAGATGCTATCGCACTTTTAAGATTTTGCTCCCATAGGCCATAATGATAAAGAATTTTTCTTTGTGTCCCTGTAAAAAAACTATAAGTGCTAGATTCACCAAAATCTATAGGGTTCGTACTATGGTGACTTACAATATGCGTACCAACTTTCAGGTTAATCGAACGAAGCGTTTAGACGCTAGCGTGTTCACCCACAGACATACACACATACACACATACACACATACACACATACACACATACACACACACATACATACATCATCGTAAAAATAGTGAAAACGGACTCAGGGGACCTCAAAACGTATAGAAACATCAAAATCTCGAATTCGGATTTTTGACATGATTACAATACTTTCCTCACTATAGTGTTCGGAAAGTAAAAAAAAAAAAAAAAACAGAAGAAGATTTTGCGGGAACATTTTCTTGCACTTGAAATCGTTTTGATGTTCAATCTCTTACATTAAGTTATAGGTTTGAAACTTGAGCCTCTCTAGTACAATAAAGTCGGTTGATATGCTATTCAGTTTGAAACGTGACAGGTAGACAAGATAACGGATCTTTTAATTGCCGAAACGTCAGTGGAGGCCCTGAGACTCAAAACGGTTTAGGCTGTGTCTCTCTGTCTGTCTGTCTGTCTGTTTGTCTGTCGCGCGATAGCGGCCGCAAAAATAGCGCTATTGACTTGAAATTTGGTACACATGTTCATGAGCCCTACGAAATCAGCTGTATAATTTTTGGTATGTATTCCATTTGTAGTTCGTATACAGGGACACGCCAAAGTTTTTCGTATCATTACGGCCTATGGGAGGAATTTGTATGTATCGCGATAGCGGCCGCAAAAATAGCGCTATTGACTTGAAATTTGGTACACATGTTCATGAGCCCCACGAAATCAGCTGTAAAGTTTTTGGTATGCATTCCATTTGTAGTTCGTATACAGGGACACGCCAAAGTTTTTCTTATCATTACGGCCTATAGGAGGAATTTGTATGTATCGCGGTAGTGGACGCAAAAATAGAGCTATTGACTTGAAATTTGGTACACATGTTCATGAGTCCCACGAAATCAGCTGTATAGTTTTTGGTGTGTATTCCATTTGTAGTTCGTATACAGGGACACGCCAAAATTTTTCTTATCATTACGGCCTAAGGGAGGAATTTGTATGTATTGCGATAGCGGCCACAGAAATCACGCTATTAACTTGGAATTTCGTACACATATTCATGAGCCCAACGGAATTAGCTGTATAGTTTCAGGTGTGTATTCCATTTGTAGTTCGTGTACAGGGACATGCCAAAGTCATTCTATCATTACGGCCTATGGGAAGAATCTGTATGTACCGCGATAGCCACCGCAAAAATCAAGCTATTGACTTCCAATTTCTGCCGAAACGTCAGTGGAGGCCCTCTGTTGAGACTCAAAACGGTTTTGGACTGTGTCTGTCTGTCTGTTTGTCTGTCGCGCGATAGCGGCCGCAAAAATAGCGCTATTGACTTGAAATTTGGTACACATGTTCATGAGCCCTACGAAATCAGCTGTATAGTTTTTGGTATGTATTCCATTTGTAGTTCGTATACAGGGACACGCCAAAGTTTTTCGTATCATTACGGCCTACGGGAGGTATTTGTATGTATCGCGATAGCGGCCGCAAAAATAACGCAATTGACTTGAAATTTGGTACACATGTTCAAGAGCCCACGAAATCAGCTGTATAGTTTTTGGTATGCATTCCATTTGTAGTTCGTATACAGGGACACGCCAAAGTTTTTCTTATCATTATAGCCTATAGGAGGAATTTGTATGTATCGCGGTAGTGGACGCAAAAATAGCGCTATTGACTTGAAATTTGGTACACATGTTCATGAGTCCCACGAAATCAGCTGTATAGATTTTGGTATGTATTCCATTTGTAGTTCGTATACAGGGACACGCCAAAGTTTTTCTTATCATTACGGCCTAAGGGAGGAATTTGTATGTATCGCGATAGCGGCCACAAAAATCACGCTATTGACTTGCAATTTGGTACACATTTTCATGAGCCCAACGGAATTAGCTGTATAGTTTTAGGTGTGTATTCCATTTGTAGTTCGTTTACAGGGACACGCCAAAGTTTTTCTATCATTACGGCCTATGGGAAGTATCTGTATGTACCGCGATAGCCACCGCAAAAATCAAGCTATTGACTTCCAATTTTTGCCGAAACGTCAGTGGAGGCCCTCTGTTGAGACTCAAAAGGATTTCGTGTTCCGTCTGTCCGTCTGTCTGTCTGTCTGTCGTGCGATAGCGGCCGCAAATATCACGCTATTGACTAGAAATTTAGTACACATGTTCATGATCCCCACGAAATTAGCTGTATAGTTTTGGGTGTGCATTCCATTTGTAGTTCGTGTACAGGGTCACGCCAAAGTTTTTTTTATCATTACGGCCTATGGGAAGATTTTGTATGTACCGCAATAGCGGCCGCAAAAATTCTCCGATTGACTTGCAAATTGACACATATATTCAGGCTCGGTATAGAAATAGCTATTTATTTTTTTAGGTCTATACTTTTTATGGCTTGTATACAGGGACACGCCAAAATACTTCACATTACGGCGTATGACGTGAATTGCGTATAAACGCATTTTAACATCTTTACTTTGCAATCAAGAAAATTAAACTAGCGTACGTGAGTAAAATGTTTAAACTTATGTTGTTTGAAGAAAATATGTGCTCGTAAGCTTATTAATTAATGTACAGGACCTTACAAAAGTGTTCTGGCAATGTCACTTAGTCATCCAAACGATGTTAAATTTGGAACAATTATTAATTTTAAACGCAAAGTAAGCTGAATAGTTTTTACTGGTGTATACAATGTTTATGGTTTGTTTACAGAGACACGCAAAAGAATTTCGTAGCATTAGAGCCTATGGACAAACTTTTATTTAAGCGCGCACTTTAATGCGTTTATGCTGAATTGAACTTAATAAAATTAACATACATTATAAAGATGCCTAAAATTATGTTTACTCTTAAAAAAGGACTAAATAATTTATAGGACCACACAAAATAATTTCGAATATGTACTGTAATCATCCAAATGATGTCAAATTAGTTTGAAAAATTAATGAGTTATAATTAATTAGGTTTATTCTTATTATTGCCGTTTATAATGACTGTGGCTACTTTTCCGGGATACATAAAATAAATTCGTACTATTACGGTCTATAGTCGATATTTCTTAAAAGTTTATTTTAACATGTTTACACCCCATCAAATATAATGAAATTTTGTTAGAATTTTAAAAGCATATGTTTTCTTGTTGATAATTGTGGGCATAGAATTGGAAATTAGTTTAAAGGTTTCGCAAAATATTTCCGATATGTTCTCTAATTTTTTTGTATGAAATTTGGTAGTTATGAAATTTGGTATTTATGAATTTCAGGAAAATAATACAAGACCGTCGTTTATTCAGAATACATATTGTTGCTTACTTCGGGTTCCGTAAGTTGTCCGAGAATGAAAGGCAAAACTTGCAAAAATTCAGTGATGTATTCACGGGAAGTTCCAGAGAAATACAGGTATATAAACCAAGTATCAGCTTCAATTCAACCAGTAAACAGAGCTTAAACAACAGCCGTTAACAGCAAATCAACAGTACAAACTGTTTAGCAATAACACATAAAGAAAGTCTCATCTAAAGAGGCTCAAAGCAAAGCAAGCATTTGACGAAACTGACACAGATCTGAGACTGACCGTCTTGGCGAGAAAATGCTCCTTTTACACTTTTCTGTCGAACACAGACTGATCTGGAAAATTCTCGTATCTCATAATGAGATTAGAGCTTCCATATTTGGTATATCCCTAATAAGGATTTTCTAGCCAAGGTCGCCAAAAAAATCGCCAAGGAGGAAAACAGTCGCCAAATTTGGCGCCAAATCCATTTATTCCCTTATTGGAGCTTTTTAAAGTGTTTTTAAAGGAAAATTAGGCTATTTTAATGCTAAAACGACTAGAAATGCACAAAGTTAGCATTTTATTAACTTTACTAAACCTCTTTGAAAGAATTGGTACAAAAATAAATGCAATTATTTACAATTCCGTAACACTTTATAAGATATGCAAGTAGAGACACAGCGGGGGGTTGAGGAAGGCTTCCGCCCCCCTCAGGAATGTATTTGATTATAGTAACAAGTCGGTCGAATCAATATATACGATTATATAGTAAGGAATAAATAAAAATGACCTATTGAATAATGTCTGATGTAAATAGGACGTTGAGGCTCCTGATCTGCAGATCCACTAGTTAGAATATGATTTATGTCATGTATCTCAGGGAATAAAACTCAACTTTTGAAGTGTGTATTTTAAATAAAGTTATTGCTTCTGTTATAATAAAAATTACTTTCAGAAATATGGAAGCAGTTTAATAAAATAAACATACTAACATTTTTACAATAGTAGAAACATCTAACAAATCTATTACTAAATTATATATATATATATATAACCACGTTCTTCGTCAACCTTGTTAATCACGCCCACTTTCAAGTCTCTACCTATTCTCAAAATTATATATATATAAAATCTATGGACAGATGATGAATTTTTACAATATACTCATATGTATATATATAGGATGTCCCATAAATCTGTAGTCATACTAAAAATTCATAACAATTGAAATAGTAAAAATTTTCGTTGATAGAAGACGCTGTGTATGAAAAAATACATTTCCATGAAAAACTATATTTATTTACATATAATTTTCACAGGTATATAAATCCTATTCTATATGTCCACTATCACCACAATCTACAGTTTCAAAAATAGTTACAATACCGCTTACTGCAGCTTCAGTTAATGGTTATAAACTGAAAGAAAACATCTTTACCATCAGCGCTTTATCTACCAAATGAGCATCGAACTAAAACTTCATCTATCAAAAGTGTAAGGCAAAATAAGATATAAGCTGTATTAATTATAAAACCGTTCAACTTATCGGACACTGATATGCATATTTCTCGTTACATGTACGTGTAGCGCCTTCTATCAATAAAAAAAAGTAACTTTTTTTATTATTATTTAAATATATATGTATATATATATATCCTGCTTCATTAGAATAACATTTTTACAAACCGCGCTCAGTTCTATCAATTCTTTCAGTTTTTATGAATATTTAAAATATATCTACAAACTTATGGGACACCTGCTATATGTATCAAATTCAGATTCTTATATGTCATTATTTTTAATGTTACAAATACATATGATTCTTAAAAATATTTTTTAATAACAAAATTATTTTTATAAAAAGCTCAGTTTTTTTTGTTAATATATACAGTTCCCGCCGCTTATTAAAATCACATTCGTTCTGAACCAAAGTGATTTTATTAAGCGGCTGATTTTTATATCCGGTGAACGTTCCTGCCCTTAAGGAAAAGGTATTACTTCCCTGAATTTCGAAAGAAACTTCAAATGTGACGAATAATATAATTAGTAAACAATATTAATTAATTTTTGGTAGATAATTAACTAATTGTTTCTTCGATATCAGTAAATGAAACGCATTGTAAGTTCCCGTGCACTTTCGTTAGCGGAAAATCATCATTACTTTCAACAAAGTTCACGCTGTTCTTATAAATTTAAAATCTTTCCGTTTAAACCTCATGAATGATAGTAATTTCAAAATAAGAACTAGAAATTGCCTTCTTATAATTAGGGAAAAAAATCATTTCAAATCAAATTTGTATTTTATTACTGCGCTTTGAAAAATACGTTCCTTGAAATTGTTATGGAGATAAGTTGCGGGGCGTGTTTAATTTGTAACTGTGCTGCAAGTATAAAATCTTGAACAATGAGCGATAACGGAGGGTTTGTTGTGCTTTAATTTATTTTTCTATTAAAAAAAAAAAAAATATCACAATGTAAATAAAAAAATTTTTAGTGTGCATAAATGATATTTTTGGCTGCTGAGAAGATATTTTTGAGTTTATTAAGCGGAGATGCTGATTTTATTAAGCGGTGGCTTTAAAAGTAGTTTGTATTGATTTGATTCCGGTCCTGGCGATTTGATCAGATTAAGTGGCTGATTTTATTAACCAGTGAATTTATTAAGCGGCGGTTACTGTATATATAAATATTTCAAACTCTAGTTTGAATTATTGCGGACATATAAAAGAGGAGTGATAGACGTGTAAGTATTTCTACTATTTCAGTAAAATTTTCGACGCTCTATCGACGAAAAGTTTGACATTTTTTTTTTCCATTACCAAAAAGAAAAAACTCCTTCTTTACAAGAATACATTTCGGGCAAACCGCGTTCAATTCTACCATCTTGTTCGATTTTTATGAACATTTAAATGTTTACAGATTTACGGGACAGTCCGATTATACGTATAAACGCACATACATATATATATGATTAGCTATTTACCTAAACACATACATTTTTATGGATTTTCCCTGGAACCCAACTCCCCCGTTGTATATGTTTATTTCTACATATATGTATAGAAATTAAAATAATAATTCACCAATAACATAATCATAATGTCTTAATCATCACTTGTTGGCCTTTTGATGAGATTGATTAAGAATAAAAATTAAACTAAAGTACAAATTGGAAGTCAAATCGTACATTTTCTATAATTACTTAATAGTAAATCACTTTTTTCACGTTAGGCGGCGCTAGCTCACGTCACGTTGAACGTTAAATCTAAACTGGAAATAGAAAAGAATAACGTTAAAATTAAATAACCCTGTTAAATATTATATTTTTAATAGTGTTTTTCATCTTTTAAATTTTAAAGATTAAAAACTATCATTTAATGCATTCATTTATTTCATTTCAGAAGCAACTATAATCGATTAATCTTTTCTTTACTTTTAATCTTTTCTTTTCACTAATGTTCGTTTTGGCAACCTGTTTATTTCTACTATCTCTGTATGGAATCGGTTACATGTGGACTTATTAAAAATACTTATTCCATTTTTCAAATTTTGGGGTTACTGTTTAATCTAATTTCATTTTTTACTTTGTTTTGTTGCAAGATAGAGACCTGAGTTGTATATTGCTTGAATTAGCTAAACAGTGATCCGAAATCTTGCATAATGCTGACAGAGATGCAAGGTTCCTGATATGTGATCATTTCTGGCTTTCAGCATTTAAAATTCTGTTTTTCATTTCATGAATTCTCTTTTCTTTTAACAGATCCTTTTGGTTAATTAATCTCTTTCCATTTTTATTATTTGATTAATGTTTCTATTGGATTAATGGATTATGCAAATTATCTCATCGTTAGGCTTATGTGTTATGAGTGTCATTTCTCTTCTGCGTAAGTACTTTAACATGTTTTTACTACTCAGTGTACTTAAATTAAATTATCATCGTGACAATAATTTTATTCGAAATACATCTCATTTAAAATTTCATATGTTGGTATTTTCATCTATCTTTCATTTGCTGAGTGTTGTAAAGGAATTAAATTATTCAAATTATATATATATATATATATACATACATGATGTGAAACCATATTCCCTTCTAACTCATAACTTTGTGTTAATTAATTGTAACTCATAAACACTTATACCAAAATTGATACCAAAGTTTGCATAACATATTTTTGTGTATCTCTGTAAACTAATTGTTTATTCCGTGTCTAAGAATTTATACAAGAAACGAACTTATGTGCTTTTAAAAAATCTAATAACTTATGTTCATTTCATTATGCCGAATGAAGTGTAACAATAATAAATTGTTTTACAAAAAATTCCTGCATTGGTTACAAAATTATTTATGAGTCCCTGTATACATGCCGCAAACATTAGATGCACAAATAAAAATTAGATGCACAATTCCATGTAACCCATAAATACTTGAAAAAATTTAACTTCATTTGGTTGTTTGTGTAACGTCATCGAATTTATTTTGTGTGGTCCTGTAGATAATTTTTAAGTCTAAGCATTCCTTTTTCTAAATAAAACATATTTTTAAGCATCTTAAAAACGTATATTAGTTTCATTATATTCAATACAATGTAATTATGTTAAAATGAACTTAAATTAAACCCTGTATGTAGGCCGCACTGACAAAAAATACTTCGGTGTGTAACTGTACACAAACCGTAAACAACATTGACATAAAAAAATATATATATATATATACACCTATTTTTGGTATGGCTCATGAACATATGTACAAATTTACAAGTGAATTGGGTGGTTTTTGTGGTCGCCATAAAGTTACATAATAATTCTGTTCACAGGTCGTATTGGTAAGGAAAATTTTGGCGCATCTCTTTACATGAACGTCAAACAGAATATATACCTAAAAACATACATTTTTTTTCTGAACATGCATACCAAATTGCGGTCGCATTTTGCCGCTATTTCATTCTTTTTGAGTGTCAACAGAGCCTCAAAAAGACTCCACTGATGTTTCGACAGTTATACACAATTGAATATATATACGAAATATTATAATACTTTACTTTTTATAAAAAATCGTACTAATTTTTTTTTTTTAATTTAGGGAAATTTGTAGCATAGCAGACTCATATTTTAGTCGATATGCACTTAATTCATTCAACATAGTTTTTCTTACAAAACATCTTACACAAAAATTATGTTACCCTTATAACTCTACCTGTTACATAGAGCCTTTCTGTATAATGAGAAATTACATCATAGCGGTTTCACATCTGGATGGGATATATGTCAAAAATTGACAGACATGAATTTATGTGAATATAAAGCTAAAAATAAAATTTTAAGAAATTCTGAGTACTTGTTCTTTATTAAGAGGTACTGCACATTTCTTTTTTCACAAACTAACAGACAGAAGCACATCATTCAAAAAATGGTCAAAATGTGTTCGGAACATATTTAAAGTGAATAAACTGTCAAAAAATGAGTGTATTAATTGCAGTTAATATATATATATATTAATTAGGGAAAACTATGAAAAAAAAAATTCAGATAATTTCAGTTCCCCACGAAACCATAGATAGGGAGAACTTAGGTAATAGCGACAATTTTCGACTTCAGTATTTTTGACATTTTAATACGTTTTGAGGTTTGAGAAATCCAAAAATCACAAAATCGGCATAGTATAATCGGCTATGTGGTGTCAATTAGTTTGGTAGCTTGTTAGTAGGTTATTTGTTCAGTTTTATAATGTGTTCGTACACAATATCTCAAGAATAGTCGAACGAAACAATGTCAGACTCTTTTTAAAATATCTCTTATGCCACTGGCACGAACCCTATAACTTTGCAACATTCTAATTTAAAAATTTCGTAAGTTATTAGATATTCACAATTTTCTCATAAATTAGATAAAATCTTAGGCTGCTACAAAAGGTTATATATATAAATTTATTTTTTAAATGATAGAAAGAAATAAAGAAGCACATTACTTACATTATGGAAAAATCTATATCTATTGTTTAAATATTTAACTTATGTTCTTTATATTTTACTGTTTACAGTACAATTTTATGTACCTTTTTCTATCTTAAGATGAACACATATAAATCTAAATGACTTTTCTTATACTGCATATGTATTTTAGAATAAAACATACGTGCAATAATCATATTGTAACTAAATTTGAAATGCTGATATTGAGGAATCAATAAAAAATCGTGTTTAAAGTATGTTATCTGAAATATGAATTAATAATAGATATGTACAATAACATTTTTGTAGCTTTTTTTATTACATAAAAACTGAAAATAATTACTTGAGTATGTTCGAATTTAAGAGTTTCGTCGAACATCCGAAGAAACACTAATTGGGTTGTCTTGGAACTTCAAATGCGTAAAGAACATGTCACACCTCATATACCTGGTGTTTCATAAATATGTAGACATTTTAAAAATACATAAATATTGAAGCATTTAGTAGAATTGAACACGTGATTTGGGAAAAAGTAATTCTCGAAGAAGGAAGATTGTTTTTTAGTAAAGAAAAAAAAAAAAAAAATTCAATTTTTCAGCAATAGAGGACGTTGTACAGATGCGTAACGAGAAATATGCACATACTATAAATCACTAGGTTATACGTTTTACAGACCATTTCTTATTTTCCCTCATACATGTGCATACGTGCATACATAAAGTTTTAATTTTGATGTTGACTTTTTGGATAAAGCGATATTTCTGAAGATGTGTTACCTCAGCTAAGAACCGGCGACTAAAGGTGTGCACACTTCACCCTCTATCGACGAAAGTGTTTTTTTTTTTTTTTTTTTTTTTTTTTAATCCTATAAAACCCCCTTTCATTAGAATAACTTTTACGCCAACCGCATTCAATTCTACCAATTCCTTCAGTTTTTACGAATTTTTGAAATGTCTACAAACTTACTAGACAACCAGTATTTAAGTTAATATTTTGTCCCACAGGCGAAAAGTACGAGAAACATTTTAAAGAAAAAAAAAAAACTAATCGGAAAGTTTACGTATATAATATAGAAAACATTTTGTAAAATATTCGTTTAAAACATGTATGGTTTCCAGATCAAAGTGCTACTGTAAAGCAACGGAATAAGCACCGCAAATTCCTAGCTTTTCTCTTACTAAATTAAACTGTATAAAGGCGGACGCCAAGACTACTTATTTACACTTTAAAATTATTAAAGTAGCATCACTTATGCTCGTATAATAATTCCCTATAACATTAAACATAGTAAAATTATTCCTACGGTAAAAAGTAGTTCACTAAAATTAAAAACTCAAACTATACGAAAAAATGCAACTAACATCGTTGCTAACTTTATTCTGTTCTATTTCTTGAATCCAAAAAAAAACAAAACCATCGATGCCACACGCATCACGTAATCTTTACATTTTAACAAATTTTGAAGATAGCACGCGCTCATATTTTACATAAAAATTAAAAGCATTAAATTCATTTAACTCTTTTTTTCTTTGACATATTGTTCAGCACGTGAACTTACAAAAAATAGAGGATAAATAATAAACAAATTTATACACTGAAATTGAAAATGGCTCAGTTATAACATCCTCCCACCTTTTGATTATAGGTTATAATCAAAACCAAATGTTGCAGGTGTAGTTCTCAATACATTAGTCTTTCAGGGACTTTAATTCTCCTTCCCGCTTTGCTATATCTGACTGGTTCCTCTTCTGAAGTTACAACGGGTTTAACAGTTTGAGCAGAGGTTTCCTTTGAATGGTATGCTTCTTTCAGGTTTGAACTATTATTTGATGATGTTACTTCTAAAGGATATAATCTTTGAATAGGTCGTAAAAGTTCATGTTGCGAAGTTTGAACCTTTACAAGTCGAACTTTCTTATCTTTACCAGGCATAAGTTCTGTGATACGGCCTAGTGGCCAGTGGATTCGTTTCTTGTTGTCAGATCCAATTAATACAATATCTCCGACAGCGATACCCTTTTCTGGCTGTTTTCTATTTGCTCGCTGTATGAGAGCACCCAAATATTCGGATCTGAATCGATCTCTCAAAGCTCTGAGTAGGGACTGCCTGTATCTGAGCCTCTTTGATAAAGAATTTTGTTCAACTGCATCAACATCTGGAAGCTGAATTTCGTGAACATCTTGAAGAAACATAGATGGGGAGATAGGCTTTACAGTCGCATCATCAGAAAGGTATGTTAGAGGCCTTGAATTCACTACACTTTCAACATCAGCTAAAAGAGTTGTCATTTCTTCGTACGTAAGACAGGCGCGTCCTAAGACTCTTTTAAGAAGATCTTTTATTACCCTAATCAGCCTCTCCCAGAAGCCACCCCACCACGCCGCCGTTGGCGGGTTAAACTTCCAGTCTATGGAGTTGACAGACCCATATTTTTGTATACATTGCCAATCTAAGCTTCTCAATAAATTAGCTGCGCCAACAAAATTTGTTCCGTTATCACAGTAGATAACAGAGCATCTTCCTCTGCGAGCCACAAATCTTCTCAAACCCATCAAAAATGCATCTGTGGAAGCAGAGGTCACTAGCTCTAGATGAACAGCTCTATATATAGCACATGTGAAAATCAAAATCCAACTCTTCTTATCGTTCTTAAGATACAAAGGACCAGCCATATCTATGCCCGTAATTTGAAATACGGCAGAATCTTTTACTCTGTTTTCAGGTAGAGGAGCACTAGATGTCCATAAAGCCCTTGAATTAAACCTTTTACAAATCACACAGCTGGCTAACACAAGCTTTACACTCTTTCTTCCGTTGAGGATCCAATACCTTTCTCTAAGCAAATTTAAGAGGATTTGTAACCCCGCATGACAGTTCTTTACATGAATATAAAAAATAAGTCGCTTAACAACTTCATGCCTTGAAGGGAGAATTATGGGATGGAGAAAATCTTCACTATCTTTCCTGTAAGTTATTTTAGTTTTCAAACGAATGACATCTTGCTCATCCTTACAGGTTTGTAATGTCTTCAATCTTTCATCACTTTCCGAAGAGAAAGATTCTTTTTGAACCATACGTAGAGTTTTTATCTCAGCTTCCCGAAATTCAGTAGCCGTCAATTCGCCTTTACTCTTCTTATCAGGATTTAAACAATTATGCTTAAAGCGAAGAATCCAAGCAACTAAACGTATGATTTTTTCATAACTTGAAAAGTAGCGGTAATACCAGTTATTGTTGGATGGAAATTCAGGTTTCGTCAACATACAAGTAGACTTTGACCTTTCTTTCTGAATTTCTTCCTCATTCCAATCTTCATCGGAAGTGTTCATGTGGTTTCTAAATTCTGCTGAATCTTTCATCCAATGTGGGCCCTCCCACCATCTGATGACAGCTAATTGCTTAGCCTTACAGCCTCTAGACGGCAAGTCTGCTGGATTCTTCTCACTTGGTATATGTTTCCATGATAAAGGACTGCTTAATTTCTGAATCTCTTGAACCCGATTTCTGACAAACACAGACCAGCTCTCATTTCTTGATATCCAAGCAAGCACTGTTGAGGAATCGCTCCAGTAATATCTCTTCATTTCCTGCCAACCCAAAGCATCCACAACAGTTTTCGCCAAACGAGCGCCAATAGTAGCTGCTAATAGCTCCATCCTTGGTACAGTCGTATTCTTTAAAGGCGCAACTCGGGACTTGGCAGCAAGCAGAATTATTTCCCCTTGATCTTCCTTTTCTATCCTCAAGAATACTACTGCTGCGTAAGCATCTTTACTTCCATCAACGAAAGTATGAATTGTGCATGCATGTAAGTTTTCTGGAGTGATCTGGATATGTCTTGGTATCTTAACATCGTTTAAATATTTAAGTTCTTGGAACCATAATAGGAATTCTTTTTGTAATTCACCAGTTATTTCGTCATCCCAATTAATTCCTAATTTCCAAGCTTTCTGTAACATCAATTTAGGATAAAGCATCATCGGAGCAGTAAAACCAAAAGGATCAAAAATTTTATGAACTGCCGATAACATACTTCGCTTGGTAAGCCTTTCTGTGTTGAAATCGTTTAGCCATTTCATGTTGACTTTTAATGTATCGGAAACCTTATCCCAAATCAGACCCAATACTTGAGTTTCCTTCTGGTTCGACGTTTCATCGTGATCACCAGTGTATTCCCACTGTCTTAAATCAAAACCACCATTTGCCATTATTTTCTTTGAGTCCGAGATAAATTTCTTTAGATCTTCTTCACTGTGCACACTAGTGGCGACATTGTCTACATAAAAACTGTGCAAAAGCCTTTGCTTGAACTTTTCCTCAAAACTTGCACTATTTTTGATGTGATATTCAATTACTGATGATAAAAGAAAAGGGCTACACTTTACACCGAAAACGACTCGTGCATGCCTAAATACTTTAAGTTTCTTCTCTTTTAGATCTTTCCACCATAGAAATCGTAGGAAATCTCTATCCTTTTCACAAATGCTAATTTGAAGAAACGCTTTTCTAATATCAGCGGTTACACCAAATTTTCTTTCTCTGAAACGTAGAAGAATATCTGGGATAAGCTCAATCAAATTTGGGCCACACTGCAGACACTGATTTAAAGATGGATGGTTAGTCAACTTTGCTGAAGCGTCGAAAACCGGACGGATAGGTGTTGTAGTACTGGTCTCTTTAATAACTGGGTGATGAGGTAAATAATTACCATAAGAGTTCACTTTGGTAGCAGGAACTTCTTCTATGATCCCCTCATTCAACCAGTCCATAAATATATTTTCATATTTTCCGTACATGTTCTTAGATAATAACTTAGAAGTTGTACTTTCCAAACGTCTTACAGCCAAACTCAAGTTATCTGGTAATGCAGATGTGTCGTCAGCCCAAGGAAGACAAATTTCGTAACGACCATCCTTGTTAATTTTTACTGTCTCTAAGAAATGTTCCTTTGTTTGACGGTCAATCACATTTTTAGATTTCTTTTCTATAGTATCTGTTATTCCGATCAAGTCCAATCTCCATAAGTTTGAGATATCAGCTTCATTTACGAACAAAGACGTCACCATCATTGCTAAATTATCTGTTGAGACCTCGGTGTGAGGCGCTTTGCCCATCAATGTCCAACCAAGGTATGTTTCTATGGCAACAAGACCAGATGTCAATACTTTTCTTTTGCCAGTTAACATCTTTCCCATAATATCAGCCCCAATCAATATTTCGATAACTTCACGGCAATGACTTACATCAGATAATTCGATTCCATATTCTTTCAACTCTTTAATCCACGGACCATTAGTGACGGGTTGAATGTTTTCACATATAGTAATTTGATCCATCACTTCAAAATTACAGGTGAACTTCTCCTTCATATCCTTAACCTTTATTCTATAACAATTATGTTGGCATTCCTTTGTTGTAACTCCGCCAAACAATGAATGCATCATTTTTTCTTGACGAATGGGAGTATAATTCATCTCTTCTGCTATACTTTTCAAAATATAAGATTTTTGGGATGCTGAATCTAACAATAAACGAACTGTTTTTTGCTTGTTTTCGGAGATGAGTTTCACTTTTAAGGTTTGAAGGAATACTTTAGCACTTTGCTTATTAAAATTTGTCATGTTTACTTCACTACTGACTGAATTTTCTTCAACCTTTTCTTGTGCAGTTTTACCTTGAGAATCACGCAAATCGCACATCAAAGGCACATGCTTCTTAGAACAGATAATGCATCTTAAAACTGCTCGACATTTTTTCACTGTATGATTAGGTAACAAACAAGCGAAGCAGCAATTTTTATCCTTTACAATCTTTTGTATCTCAGTTAAACTCAATTTTCGAGCTGAAAAGCATTCAGAGCTCAAATGTTTGCCTTGGCAAAAAATGCATACTCTTTTGAAATCTAAAGCAGAAGACGTTGTTAATAAACCTGCAGCTGTCGATATCTTATTTCGCATATAGTCTGCACTTGCACCGTTTTTCCTTTTAGAATATTTATTATCTTCACGCTTTGTCAAACCGAAGCCCGCTACAGCTAAAGATATTCTCTCTTCACCTTCTACTTCCGTTTTCAAAAAATGCATCAGATTATTCAACCTTCCTTTAGCATCCGTATTAGAAGAAGAGAGATTCGAGCGATTCCAGGCCTTCAAAAAGTCTGCTGGGAAACAAGACTCAACCATAGGGTATAGAATGGAGGCATATTTATCAGTGGTAACACCTAATGTTTCTAGCGCCCGTAAATATGACTCAAGCTTATCATATAATGAAGTTAATGCAAATCTACCTTTTGTTTGCACAGATATTATCAATTTCAATAACTCTCGTACATACACTTCTACTAGAATATCTTCCCTGCCAAAACGAGCCTTTAAACTTTCCACTGCCTTTGAATAATTGGCGCCAGTTGGCGGGAAACTTTCAACAACTTCTCTTGCGCGTGAACCAGCGATTGTTGCTTGTACTAAATACTGGAACTTGTCCTCTGGGGCAATTTCATCATCTTTATCGATTTGTTCAAATTGGCTCCAAAAAGACAACCAATCCTTAATTTCTCCGCCAAATTTCCTGAATTCCAGCTTAGGTAAAGTAAATTTTCGTCTCATAGTACTATTTTCATAATTACTTAAAATAGCATCAGTTTGAATTTGCCCAGATGATTGTATTCTCGCCAATTCTAAATCATGATTCAATCTTAATTTCTCTTTCTCCAGTTCTGCTTCTTTTTCCAGCTTTAATGCCTCAGCTTCTTTTTCTAGCTTTAACTTCTCAAGTTCTTTTTCTTTTTCAGCTTGTTTTTCTTCTTTCAGAGCTTGTTTTTCTTCTTTCAAAGCTTGTTCTTGTTTTTCTTCTTTCAAAGCTTGTTTTTCTTCTTTCAATTTTCTTTCCGCTATAGCATTTTCTAAGATATCCTGAACAAAGTCAGGATCCTTTTCATACTCTTTACTATTTAAAATCAGCTCCTTTAAGCTTGCTGTTGTGAACGTCGAAGGCAAAGTCTCTCCAATCTCTTCGGCTACCCACTTCAAATCTTCTTTTTTAAACCCTTTAACGGTTTTAAACATCTTTTTAATCTTAATATAATCAAAATAATTTTACTTCACTTGAACGGTCCTGTCGCTATGGACTCCAATATTTTTATGTAAAGCAACGGAATAAGCACCGCAAATTCCTAGCTTTTCTCTTACTAAATTAAACTGTATAAAGGCGGACGCCAAGACTACTTATTTACACTTTAAAATTATTAAAGTAGCATCACTTATGCTCGTATAATAATTCCCTATAACATTAAACATAGTAAAATTATTCCTACGGTAAAAAGTAGTTCACTAAAATTAAAAACTCAAACTATACGAAAAAATGCAACTAACATCGTTGCTAACTTTATTCTGTTCTATTTCTTGAATCCAAAAAAAAACAAAACCATCGATGCCACACGCATCACGTAATCTTTACATTTTAACAAATTTTGAAGATAGCACGCGCTCATATTTTACATAAAAATTAAAAGCATTAAATTCATTTAACTCTTTTTTTCTTTGACATATTGTTCAGCACGTGAACTTACAAAAAATAGAGGATAAATAATAAACAAATTTATACACTGAAATTGAAAATGGCTCAGTTATAACAGCTACCATTTTTCGATAACTTGACATACTATAGGAGGAATATATATATATATATATATTAATTAGAAATAAAAGTATGGATTGTTTGATTAAATATGAACCTTTGCGCTAAATACTGTTTAACGGCGCATGCACAAAGTTAACAAAATTATTTTGCATAACTTATTAACTAAACGTGTATAATTAAACTTAAAAAAAAAAAAAGAAAAAAAAAAAAAAACGTAAACAATATTATCGTAAAGTGATATTCTCACCGATGAAATAAGTTAAATATAAGTTGTTCTCAAAATGAAATAAAACAACAAGATATCTTCTCTAAATTTTATTGTAAAACAATAAATTATAACTTTGTTTAAATTTTGCTATTAATTATTTTTTAGTAAAATGTTTATTCTATTTTCCCTGCATTAGTTAGATTAAACACTTTTGCGGTTTCATTTCAATATGTTGTATCGCCAACTAACGTCGTTTAAAGCGAGTATACGAATTTTAAAAATTTTAAATAAATCAAATATTGGTAGTAATTATTTCTTTTGGTAGTAAGTATTTCTTTTGCAATTACTTTTCCAACATAAAAAAAAAAAGTCTAATGTATCTGAATAACCTATGACAACCATCAGGAAATACTTTTAAAGTACTGATTTTTGATTTTGATTGTAGTACATTAAATAAAGAAATTTATTTTCTAATGTAATAAAGAGTAATTTCATAGAGGTAGCTATAATACCTTTTTTTTTTTTTTTTTTTTTTTAACTATTTAGAAAATTTGTTGTTTTTGTCTCCATTTTTTGTCTTGATATATTTTTTTTATTTATGCACGAGAACATACGATAATACCAATATTTTATAAGTACTGTTTAATAATAATAATAAAAAAAACACGCCTAATAAATAATTAATGAGGCATATTCTTCAAATGTTTTAAAATATTTACTCTGAACAAATAAAAACAGTTAATTCTGACACTTCAGGAGAATTCTTTAGAGAATTATCGCTTATCAATAAAAAATTATTAAATACGTTAAGCTATTTTGTGGCGCTTGACTTAAATACGATGTCCACAATCTTATTACTTCTCTTACCCATATATATGTTTCGTTTTACTTTGTCGACGAACACTGTTCAAGAAGAAAAATTAATTTTTCATACCCATTCAGTAAACAAAATATTTTGATTGTTCGAATTTCACTCTGTTTTTTATTTATTTATTTTTTTTATTTTTATTATATTTTTTTTAAGTATAATATCTCTTTTAAAGTGACCTGATTACTAAAATATAATATTTAGCAGTTGATCTGCATGTATTAGCATAACTTAAGGGCCCGCTTCACTCACCGCCGCCGGAAGCCGAAGATAATGTTATTCTATGGGAAATTTTTCTTTACAAATAACTTATTAACTAATAATGTATTTTTAAATTCTGTTTTCACATTCTAAAAATTCCCAGCTGTTAAATTGACGGACCTTTTTTAAAAAGTTATTTTTTAATTTTTTATATTTTATTTTGAAGCTGCAAAATACGAATTTTCAATATGTGAATTTTGTTCATTTTGCAATTTCAAAATTAAATATTAAAAATTAAAAAAAAAATACATTTTTAAAAAAGGTCCGTCAATTAATCTGTTGGGAATTTTCTGAATGTAAAAACAGAATTTAAAAATATGTATTAGTTAATAAGTTATTTGTAAAGAAAATTTCCCCATAGAATATCATTGGCTCGGGCTTCCGGCGACGGTAAATGAAGAGGGCCGTTAAACACAAATAACTACAGGTACTTCAAATTTGTTATTTTGGAGTTTGTATTAGGTTGCCACTTAAAAATTTTGATCAAGAATGACAATTTAGAATAATGAGTTCCTGCTATAATTTGTTCTTGAGATATGCTGAAAACACACATATACATACACACACATATACTATACAAACTATACGAAAACACACATATACGTACTTTGAATACATTGTATTCAAAGAACCTTCAAACGTGTAAATATAACAAAATCACAATTTCGAAAATTTTAACACAAAACAGTACTTTCTCTACCATATATATGGGTAAGAGAGAAAGGAAATAATCTGGTGTGTCACTCACATGAATTTCCCTTACCTTGAAATTTAATACTATACGTACAGGTTGCAGATTAAGAGGTAAGATAACGAGTACTGTTATGTAAACCTTCGTTACACAATTCAAATTAGGCTTAGGTAGAGATTTATATGATAATTAGTTCTGTTTGAGGGAATGCACCTACATTTAAACAGAATTTAATTCGGTTATTAAAAAATAATTTATTAAAATTATTATTTTAAAAAAAATTTATCTTTTATGGTAATGCAGACGATTTCCATATTAGAGAAGTAGCATAACACTAAATATATATTTAAAAAAAAAAAGGGTGAATTCATTCTCGATGTTTCTTTCAAAATTTTTTTTTTTTTTTTTTTTTTCAAAATGAAAAAAATCAATAACTTTATTTTAAATTATCGCAGATCGATAGTTCAGTCATTCGTTTTAAAGGTATTGGCGAGCTCTTTTGAAAGATACCCATCATCAATATTTACTCACCTCGAGGGGGGACACCCCCCCCCCCCCCACAGGAAGGGGAGGCGAGGCTCCTACATACACACATTTTTTTCCCCAATTAACTATCTCTATTACAAAAAATATATATTCGTTTCATTTGTTTTAGTGCAATCTATAGATGTTAAACTCTACTTACCTGCAATTTCCCCCATAGATGAAATGTATTTGAATACTTTTGAGTGTCCCTGTACACGAACCATTTGCTTCATCTCAACAAAGACCTTACTGTAGCATCCCTATATGATACACATTTAGAATACAGAATTTGGAATTTCTGCTACTATTTGTTCTTGAGATATGCTGATAACAGACACACATTGACATCCACACAGACAGACAGACACACAGACCATTCGCTAAAAACATAATTTTCGTATTCAGGGGACCTCTGACCATGTAAATATAACAAAAACTCACGTTCGAAAATTTGACCCTAAAAATGAATATGCTGTAATTTCTAAATAAATATTATAATCCAATTAAATTGAAATTAATCGAAAGGTTATAAGAATAAAAGTATTTAAAGAATGTAAGCATTATAAGAATGAAAGTATTCTGTTAATTATTTCATTCTTTTTTTTTTAACCAAAGAAGAACTATAAAATGTGTTTTAGAACAGTAAAATCTTTATTTTTTTTTTCTACTAATATTGTAATTCACCTGAAAATTTAAAAGCATTTCAGTTTACTTTTATGCTTACTTTAAATTAGATTGTAATGCATATTTATAATATTATTCACAATCTTTTCAATCTGTTTTAGTTAATTTTGATAATATTCTATTTTCTTGTAAATTTTAAATATATTTTAATTTCCTAAAAATGTCTTTGCACCGTGTCTAATGTCCCTCCTATTATATTTAAAATATCGAGTTTTTTTTTACTTCTTTCCAATTAAAAATAATAATAATAATAAATTTTTAATATATCCATGCATATATGTGGTAGCCTCATACAAATTTATACAGATGATGAGAACGTTTCTCAGAATCATATGCTTCGGCCAAAACGCATTTAAAGCATTACTTTTTACAGGGTGATGCAGAAAATTTTGTGTTTTGTTTAATTTTTTACTGATCCCCTTTTTCTCTTTTGGACACAACTCTATCTGAAATATATGAGGTATAACATGATCTACTAAAGTTTTCGCTACTAAAGTTTCAAGATGATTCCTAATGAAATTTTCCAGATATTTGACAAAATGTCTAAATTCGAAAGTGTCCTAATACCTTTTGGTAGATAGTGTACTACATCTTCACAATTTTTTGTTTTGCACTAAATCTCTTTCTTAGAAAAAAAAAATCCCATTTTTTTTCTTTTCTCTTTTTATTATTAGCGTATTTATTTATACAATCCAAGATGCTATAGAATTCGATTTAACATCACTGATTTTTACAAAATCCATGCATAATTTATAGATATGGTAAAATTTTATTTATGCAGTCTAAAGGAGAATTAAATTTATGACCTAGCCACTAAAAATATTGTCACCACAGAGTCTAGACGTAATTTAATCTTTGCAACGCAAGCGGAATCTGCAGGGAGCTTTACTGCTTCAATGATGAAAATTACCCTAGGGTTATATATATTCTTAATTTATATATGCCGCCCTTAAGCATTTTATAAGCTATAAACACAATAAATTTTATTGTATTATTTTGTTCATGCAAAATTTTTGCTTTTAAGAACGGATTAAAAAAAAAAAAAAAGTGAAAATATTCGTTTATATATAAGGAATTAAAAAAATTAAAAAATAATTTTGAAACGCAATTTATAGAACAGCAATTTATACAAAAAATGTCTTTATGTATTTTATATTTTATATTTGGACACATGTGAAAAGCTATATCCGAATTCTTTTATCACATTTTAAAGATAATGTACATATTTATAGGGAGTTTATACAAAAATTTATAGTATATAAGAGTACAAACTGTGCAATACTTCATATTCAATAAACATTTACAATTTGAAATACTTAAAAAGTGTATTATTTAATAAATTTATATTACTTTAAATGTGATATAATCTTATAAATTAATATTTCTGTAAACTATATTACATGTAACGCAAAGAAGTTATATCAAGGTATAAATATTAATAGATAACTTCGTTTAAGTCTAGAATATCACTTTATTACTTACCTGTTACAGGTCATAACAGCAAAAATATTACAATTCATAATATTCTTTTACAAATTTAGCTTGCTATACCCAAGTAGCACCGGAACGTTCTTTGTACGTCTAATAACGGTTACAATAGTTCAAACACCGTGTTTCGTGTCAAAAAAACGTTCCATTAGACGTTCAAAAATTGTATTATTTAGAACGTTCAAAAAAAGTGTGCATTGTACCTTCCATAAAACGTACAATTTCAGTTCTATACAAAACGTTTAAACGTAACACCGTCATAAAACGTTCCGTCTCAGTGAGATTATTACGAATAGGACAGAATGCCCAGATTCAGTTTTGATTTCATAATATTCATTGAATGTTGGTGTTAGGATTAAAACAAACTAACTACACGAGGGTCCTAGGTCTGGATGGTGTGTCCTCCGTGGAAATCATTCTAAGAATGCCTAATCCTTATTTATGCGAGTTTCAAAGAAAATCACGGAAAACTCCGAAAACCTAAGTCGACGAGCGCGACCAGGAATCGAAACCAACACTTCCCGTCTGTAAGGTTCGGGAGTAGAACCTCGCGGTCACTAATACTCATCGGGAAGTTACAGAAATGAGTTTTTTTTCTTTCTTTAAGCATAATTTTAAACTTTTATTATATTTTATTTATGATTCTATTTAGGTTTGAATGTTACTGTAAATTATCAATATTGATAATGTTTTTAAATCATTAATCTCTTTAATTGCTCTTATTTTATTTTTTTATTTTTTTTATCCAAATTTTATTTAATAAATTTTAATAAAAGAAAATTATTTAATATATATTTCAAAAAGTATTTTCTTAATAGATGAACATTTTACGTAGCCATTCTCTTTTAATTAAACTGTTTAAAAGAAATCTTCTACCCATCGCACTACTTTATTCTGTAACATTCTATATAACAGCGCCACTTAACCAGTTAACATGAACAAAAATTTAATAAACACTGTATCTCAAAATTAAAATTTTACATATTAAATTTGTTGCAGATTTCACTAACACATGCTGAGGTATAGCTATCTGGAAAAATTGCATAATATAGAGTACTATATCGGCCGATATATACCCAAACTGAATTATCATAGTTTTTCATAATATATATTTCACATACTCATGTTAGTGAATTTTTAATAATAATAATAATAATAATAATACTAATAATAATAATCTGAGATATTGCTTTCCTTTAAACGGCATTGAGTTACAGCACATTAGTGCCACCTCTCAATCAATATATGCTCAAATTAGATCACCATAGTTTAACATAATATCTATCTCACATATCAAGTTTGGTGCAGTTTTATTCAGTAGAAACTGAGATACTGCCCTCCGTTACATGGAGGGGGGGGGGGGGCATTACATAATAGCTGAGCACCTATTAGGTCATATATTCCAAAAATTAATCGGGGCTAGTTTAAATAAAAGTTCGACTAAATATCAAGTTAGTTTAAATTCTGTCCACTGATTCTTCAGATGCAATTTCCACAAAATTTTATTAAGATGCGCAAACAAGTTCTAAAAATTGTCGAATCCTACCGAGGACGTCTCAAGGAGTGTTAAAACCCCGAAAATTTCCATGCATCCATTGCGTTCTTTTTATGTATACAGAAAAAATAAAGTGTATGCCATTTCTGATCCTTTCACTGAATATTTTGTTCAATACTGAAATATACACTAAAACAAAATATACTTTTCCGTTTAATTCGAGATTTTAAAATGGAAAAATAAAGTGATCTCATAAGTTTTTGAAATACTTTATAAAAATTTAAATAAATGTTTAACTCAGCTCCATTTTTCCTAAAAAGAAAGAAAAAAAAAACTATACGTTTTCTACAGCTATAAATGCTTAATAAATTTCTGTTTCAAATCTTGAACTTTGAAACATGATTATTCCGGATGTAAGAAGGGAAGAGCAGATGAAATTGACAGCTGTGGATTGCATTTATTTCATTCTCGTTGACCGTGCAAAGTGAAACAAACGCCAGCGCCAGTTCTTGGGAATGTCGTGTCGTTATGTGAAGCGGTAATTTTAAAACATGTAATCTGTTTTGTTCAGTTTTCGCGTTATAATGACTTGGATAAGCTTTAAAAAAGGTAAAAATGTAATATTTTTAACCTGTAATATTCTCTATGTTCTATTTATTAAAGTCTTATTGCCGAAACGTCAGTGGAGGCCCTCTGTTGAGACTCAAAACGGTTTTCGGCTGTGTCTGTGTGTCTGTCTGTCTATCTGTCTGTCTGTCTGTCTGTCTGTCTGTCGCGCGATAGCGGCCGCAAAAATAGCGCTATTAACTTGAAATTTGGTACACATGTTCATGAGCCCTACGAAATCAGCTGTATAGTTTTTGGTATGTATTCCATTTGTAGTTCGTATACAGGGACACGCCAAAGTTTTTCTTATCATTACGGCTTATGGGAGGAATTTGTATGTATCGCGGTAGCGGCCGCAAAAATAGCGCTATTGACTTGAAATTTGGTACACATGTTCATGAGCCCCACGAAATCAGCTGTATAGTTTTTGGTACGTATTCCATTTGTAGTTCGTATACAGGGATGCGCCAAAGTTTTTCTTATCATTACGGCCTAAGGGAGGAATTTGTATGTATTGCGATAGCGGCCACAAAAATCACGCTATTGACTTGAAATTAGGTACACATGTTCATGATCCCCACAAAATTAGCTGTATAGTTTTTGGTATGTATTCCATTTGTAGTTGGTATACAGGGACACGCCAAAGTTTTTCTTATCATTACGACCTAAGGGAGGAATTTGTATGTATCGCGATAGCGGCCACAAAAATCACCCTATTGACTTGCAATTTGGTACACATATTCATGAGCTCAACGGAATTAACTGTATTGTTTTAGGTGTGTATTCCATTTGTAGTTCGTGTACAGGGACGCGCCAAAGTTTTTCTATCATTACGGCCTATGGGAAGAATCTGTATGTACCGCGATAGCCACCGCAAAAATCAAGCTATTGACTTCCAATTTTTGCCGAAACGTCCGTGGAGGCCCACTGTTGAGACTCAAAAGGATTTTGTGTTCCGTCTGTCCGTCTGTCTGTCTGTCTGTTGTGCGATAGCGGCTGCAAATATCACGCTATTGACTTGAAATTTGGTACACATGTTCATGATCCCCACGAAATTAACTGTATAGTTTTGGGTGTTCATTCCATTTGTAGTTCGTGTACAGGGACACGCAAAATTTTTTTTATCATTACGGCCTATGGGAAGAATTTGTATGTACCGCAATACCGGCCGCAAAAATTCTCCGATTGACTTGCAAATTGACACGTATATTCAGGCTCGGTATAGAAATAGCTATTTATTTTTTTAGGTCTATACATTTATGGATTGTATACAGGGACACGCCAAAATACTTCACATTACGGCGTATGAGGTGAATTGCGTTTAAACGCATTTTAACATCTTTACTTTGCAATCAAGAAAAATAAACTAGCGTACGTGAGTAAGATGTTTAAACTTATGTTGTTTGAAGAAAATATGTGCTCATAAGCTTTGTAATTAATGTACAGGACCTTACAAAAGTGTTCTGACAATGTCCCATAGTCATCCAAACGATGTTAAATTTGGAACAATTACTAATTTTAAACGCAAAGTAAGCTGAATAGTTTTTACTGGTGTATACAATATTTATGGTTTGTTTATAGACACACGCAAAAGAATTTCGTAGCATTAGAGCCTATGGACAAACTTTTATTTAAGCGAACACTTTAATGCGTTTATGCTGAATTGAACTTAATAAAATTAACATACATTATAAAGATGCTTAAAATTATGTTTACTCTTAAAAAAGGTTATGTATAGACTAATTTATGGGGCCACACAAAATAATTCCGAGTATGTACTGTAATCATCCAAATGATGTCAAATTAGTTTGAAAAATTAATGAGTTATAATTAATTAGGTTTATTCTTATTATTGGCGTTTATAATGACTGTGGCTACTTTTCCGGGATACATAAAATAATTTCGTACTATTACGGTCTATAGACGATAGTTATTAAAAGTTTATTTTAACATGGTTACACCCCATCAAATATAATGAAATTTTATTAGAATTTTAAAAGCATGTTTTCCTGTTGATAATTGTGGGCATAGAATTGGAAATTACTTTAAAGGTTACGCAAAATATTTCCAATATGCTATGTAATTTTTTTTGTATGAAATTTGGTAGTTATGAAATTTGGTATTTATGAATTTCAGGGAAATAATACAAGACCGTCGTTTATTAAGAATATATATTGTTGCGTACTTGGAGGTCCGTAAGTTGTCCGAGAATGAAAGGCAAAACTTGCAAAAATTCAGTGATGTATTCACAGAAAGTTCCAGAAAAATACAGGTCTATAAACCAAGTATCAGCTTCAATTCATTCAGTAAACACAGCTTAAAAAACAGCCGTTAACAGCAAAACAACAGTACAAACAGTTTAGCAATAACACATAAAGAAAGTCTCATCTAAAGAGGCTCAAAGCAAAGAAAGCATTTGACGAAACTGACACAGATCTGAGACTGACCGCCTTGGGGAAAAAATGCTCCTTTTATACTTTTCTGTCGAACACAGACTGTTCTGGAAAATTCTCGTATCTCATAATGAGGTTAGAGCTTCCATATTTGGTATATCCCTAATAAGGATTTTCTCGCCAAGGTCGCCAAAAAATCGCCAAGAAGGGAAACAGTCGCCAAATTTGGCGCCAAATCCATTTCTCTCTTTATTGGAGCTTTTTTAAGTGTTTTTAAGGGAAAATTAGGCTATTTTAACGCTAAAACGACTAGAAATGCGCAAAGTTAGCATTTTATTAACTTTACTAAACCTCTTTGAAAGAATTGATACAAAAATAAATGCAATTATTTACAATTCCGTAACACTTTATAAGATATGCAAACAGAGACGCAGCGGGGGTTTGAGGGGGGCGGCAGCCCCCCTCATGAATGTATCTGATTATGGTAACAAGTCGATCGAATCAATATATACGATTATATAATAAGGAATAAATAAAAATGACCTATTGAATAATGTCTGATGTAAATAGGACGTTGAGGCTCCTGATCTGCAGATCCACTAGTTTTAATATCAATTAAACAATCATTTTCATATCTGCGTAAGTTCTTAAGACTAACTTTTGAAACTTGTAAGCAGCGTTTTATCGCAGAAAAAACTGCTCCAGTTACAGAAAACCGCTTGGAAATTATGGATTCATTTTATTAATTTAGTCTTCTGAGATGGAAATTGTTAAAATGACTATTTTTGGTTATTATGTTTCTGAATGAAGTAACATAAAGAGTTTAAAAGATGAGAGTAAATTTTAAGTGAATGCCCTTGCAGACTGGTCATTGTGTATTTTAAAATGCTAGTTGCAAGGGTGTTTTCTTGAAAGAAAATTAAGAAAGTTTGAAGAAAGGGTTGTAAGGTTTATGAAGAAAATTAAGGTTTGTAATTCTTTTTTTTTTCTTTTTAAATTCTGAAGTATTTATTTAATGTTTATATGATCATATATATAATCTAGTTTATGCAAATTGCATATTTTTAAAATAATATCCTAAGTTTCACCGACTTATAATTTTAAATATCTCTTTACTGTAATTTATTAAATAAAATATATCAACTTGTTTAACTGCATAATAAAACAAAGATTCAATTCAATTTTATTCCACATCTTTATAAAAAAAAAAAAAAAAAAACATATTCTGCTTTAAAAAAAAAAAAACGATATTAATAAGTAAATAAATTATATACTAAGAAATAATATATTAATTATAAATAATATACTTACTATATTATTTATTAATAATAATATTTACATTTATTAATTATTTAATATGCCATGATAGCATAATTACATCAAATGAGTAAAAATTGCGTTGACTCAATTTAAAGAAATTTAAACATTTAAAGAATACCAATTACATTGCCATGTGGAATAAATTTAAATACCTGCAAACATCATTTTTGTAAACTGCTGCTGTAAACTGAAAATATGTATACACACTTGCACTGAAATTTAAAAATATGAAGTATGTTAAATATTTTAGAAAAATATTTTGATTAAAAAAATATTTATATATTTAAGTATTTGGAATTTTTTTTAATTTCTTCCTTCTAACTAATTTTTAATTTTTCGTTTCAATTTCTTATTATTATAAATATAAATTAACAATATATTCTAAACTCAATTATATATTATTTTAGCGGTGTATTGGTACATTCATTTTCGAAATTATTTTTTATGATGGAATATTAAAACTTTCTATGAACTTCAGCATTCAAATATATTTATAAACTATCCATGGACTTACAAAGTAGTACCGAGAAATGTTTAGAATATACAGGGTGCAAAGTCGAGAGCAGGCCTTTATTTGCGCAACAATTGGTCTCAGATGTCCTCCAATAAAAAAATGTATTCACACAAAAAAAAAAAAAAAAAAAAAAAAAAAAAAAGTAAGCAAAAAGTAAGTGCTCATATTTTTTAAAACATTTTGTAACTGAAACTATATATTTGCGACCAATAGTTGCGGAGATAAAGGTATTCTCGTGACTATGCTTTGCACCCTGTATTTAAAAAAAAAAAATTAGTATAAATGAATTTTTAATCTTAGTTAAAGCCAAGCAGCAGATATAAGATCACTGAAACCACATAGAACAATGAGAAGGAAATTACAAGAAATTTAAATAACCTGGGGAGACTGATTGTGATTTATTGAAGCATTTATTATTTATTTATTTATTTTTATTTTATTTAACTTCAGTCTAATCATAAATTTATTCCTATATTGTAAGTTGCAATTTTAATAATTTTGCCGGTGCTAAAAACCACATGAAACACAAATCAAAAGATACAAACAAGCAACGAGGAAATAAAAAATTAAGACATCATTTTGAAAAAAAAATTTTTTTAGGAAAAGCTTAGAACCGTAGAAAAAAAAACTCGCCAGGGGTGACCTTTTTCGTCGTTGAGCACCAATGTACGATTTCGTTCGTTAGCAGCTATAATAGCAAATTGCTAGCGGGCACCCTATCGTACAAGAAATTAATTGAAGTTAAAAATGAAGAATAAATTGGAATAAATTATTTAGTTCAAGGAATCAGAGAATCAAACAGAAAACAACCATGAAAAACAAACATTAATCATAGGATGACGCATTCGGAATCACAAGGATTAAAACAAGCAAAATAATTCAAGAGTTTAGTTGTACATAGCAGATGAAGAATAATGATACAACACAGCAACGGGGATATAAATTACTTTTTTTTTTTTAATTCAAATTATGTTTGAGAAAATTTAACATACTTACTATTCCTTTAATTTCAACGTATATGTATGAAAAATTCCATATTTTATGACAGTAATTCCCAAAAAGTGTCATAACGTCTCTATAACCTTTAAAAAATTCCTTAAATTTTTGCATTTTTAAAAAAATTCTTTTTTCTCCTAATCTGAAGATAATGACGTTATAGTATTAATTACGAAACTTTGAATAAACACCATAAAATGCAAGAACTCGCGACTGCTACAAACAAAGGACGGCTGCTATAAACAAAGCGGCAACGCATTCAACACACTCAATGTGCTTGTTTGCAGTTCTTGCGCCTACATTGCTCGCCTGATGAAGGGTTGTGTCTTCTTTTGACGCGAAACAGTTGGTGCGAGTTCTTGCATTTCATTCTGTTTATTCAAAGTTTTTTAATTAATACTATAACTTCATTATCTTCAGATTAGGGGAAAAAAGAAATTTTTAAAAAATGCAAAGATTTAAGAAATTTTTTAAGGGATAAAAAGACGTTATGACATTTTTTGGGGAAAACTGTCATAGAATATAGAATTTTTCATGCATATACGTTAAAATTAAAGGAATAGCAAGTATGTTAAAATTTCTCAAACATTATTTGAATTGAAAAAAAAAAAAAAGTAATTCATATCCCTGTTCATGTGTTGTATCATTATTCGTCATCAGCTATGTACATTTTACTTCTAAACGCCCGTACTGAGGGGATTATTTATAATGACGTCACTTTTTTTTTTTTTTTTTTTTTTTTTTTGACTACACTATTTTAGAACTTTTACAGTACGTTTTCTAGAACGTTCTGAAAATGTGTATAACGTTTTGAAAACGTTCTAAAAACGTTTAGAACGTTCTGAGACCGTATACGTAGAACGTTCTCAGAACGTTTCTATAACACTGATGGTGATTGCTACACGTTCACTGAACGTTCTCTGAACCGTACTATTGTACGTCTTCAAGATGGACAAATAGACGTCTATAACACGTTCAAAGTGAACGTTCTTAGAACGTGTTTGCAGAACAATTTTTGAACGTTCAGAGAACGTTTCTGTGCTGCTTGGGTATAAACTGAAATCTTATCAAAATACTACTGTAAAATAATAAGTAAAATCTCTTTAGGATTCGTTTTCAATATGCAGTGTATTTTATTTAAAGTCCATCTAGAGCTAAAATTTAAACGATTTATAGTATCGAAAGATAACTGAACCCTTAAATACTAAATTTTTGCCCACTTTTTTTATTTTCTTTATATATACAAATATATTTAGATTCGTGAAAAATTTCAACCACAGTTTTTGAAGAATTTACACGTCCTGAAAAAGTTTTGACTAATTTTAGAAAACGTCTGTCTGTTTTTATGCGTTTATACAATAACATTTCGTGGGTGCGGTATAACTCGAAAAAGTGGCCGAAATTCAACTAAATTCGATATTTAGTTGCCCTTGATTTAAATTGTTGCTGATTACATTTGTGTATTAATTGCTCAATAATTTCCCAGGCGGTGGTTGGCACCAAAGCGAAAGCTGTGTTGCTCCTGGTTGATTAAATCTCTATTAATTGCTCAATAGGTAGCACTGTCAACTTCTTTATTTGATTTCGCAGTATAGGACAAAGTTTCGTGTAAATGTACATAATAAGAATTATTTTGAATTTTTCAAGTTTAAATAAAAAATATATGCATTTATGACAGTACAATTCAACTAGGAAAAAATATTTGTATATGTTGAGACGTCGCTTAACCCCATAGGGGACGTATCCCCCCGGGAGTTATAAATTTTTAATATGGTTATGTTTCAAATGAAGTGCCAATACCTTTAAAACGATTGGTTGAACCATAGATCTGTGATAATTTTAAACAAAATAACCTTTTTTTTTTCATTGTTTAACAAAAAAAAAAAAAAAATCTTATGATGGCACAAAATTAAATTTATTTCCACATTCAATGCTTTATTCCTCTGAATTGACAATCGTATGAATTCATCATGGTAAATAATTTTGATGAATAATAATTTTGATAAACAATTTGTACTGCATGAATTTGTATAGGATAAGAAAGAAAAAAGAAAAGTTTCATGGTGACCACAACACACTAGTTTTTTGAACTGATGAAAAGTGGTCAGTATCTAGTTCAACCACGCTTCTCGCGCCTAGCATTGAACATGATTACAAAGGCTTGGAGTGCCAAATTGACCAACAGGTTGGGATTTAGTAAACACCCAGTCATTCGGCGTTTCTTTCTCTCTATTTTATCTCAATCATTAAGATTATCACCCCTATTTTAACACTGGACTCTTAGAGTGAGCACTTGTGCAAAGGTTCCGTAAGAAATATGGTTGAAGAATATGGTCGCAATAGTATGGTAAGAAATATAGTCGCAAAAAATGTGTTTGAAGTATTTGCAATATTTTTTGCATGAACATTGCAATTTAAATTTATGAATAGAAATGTATGTAAGTTTCAAATCATTAGAGGGTGTGTAACAGTCTGAACATAACGACACTTGATTTTGAAAATCTGCTTACACTATCAGATTTTTATAAAGCAAGAAAATTTACATTATGAAAAAAGTTGATTCTGTTGAAATAGTCAGGAAAAGCATACCAGCCTGTCTCGGTAACTAAGCTGTAATATTTAAAATTATGAGACATGTAAAATTTAATAAAAGATCACAGTCCTTTTTCAAATAGAAGGCTTTTAAAGCATAGCTTGTAGGATATGTTAATCTTTGTATTTGATTATTTTGATATTAATCTAGCAATCCCAAACGCGGGACGCAGACTGATCTTTCAATATGAAGTTTCTCTGACGATTCAGGGATGATTTTCATATGGAGGAAGCTTTTTCAGGAATGTGTACATCACCTTATTACACTACTAATGTCAGGCAGTATTTGAATGAACAATATCTTAATCAATAAACAAATCACAAAGGATTTGTTATACGTCCACATAGATCCCTAGACCTGAGTATGAGACACCAGTAGGAAACATTGACGAGTTACACAGATAAATTACAACAATTTGTAAAGACGTAAGAACTTTCATTACATCTGAAATGTCTCGAAGGTGTAAAAAAAAAAGATTTGTACTACTGTATTTTTGCTAATTAAAAACAATTTGAATTCCTGAATTATTAAAAAAGAAAATAATAATTAACTCTTTCACTAGCAATGTTTTTTCTTTCTGATAAAAAAAATTAAACTAATACTTTAATACATCTACTACATACAATAATCTCGATAATATGCTGAAAAAAAAAAAAAAAAACTATTAATGTTTCTATAGAATACCAGTAAGTTATACACGCATACTTATTTCATGTGGCCATTTGAAACTTGTCGTGGGACATATATATGCCTCGATGGTACAAAAGAAGTAAAGTAAATTAATTAATGAGTGAATTGGATCCTCAGCAGGTGGGCTCAACAGCTGTCAACCGCATAAAAAGAACTTGGAAATTTACGGAAAGAAATAATTTACGTCCCGGGATATGAAATGTTGGATTAATGTCAACTAATTTTATCTACATGCAATAAATAGAAAGCCTCACATTCTCTAAAGTTTCGTTAAATTTAAAATGTTGCTGTCTTCATTTTTGTGGTGATCAAGAAATCCTTATCCTGAGTATTTTCACAGTTTCACTTGTGAAAATTTTGTTACTTAATAACGTCTCACAGATTAAACACATTTTTAAAAGTTTAGTGCCGTTTTTAGCAGAATGTGACGTATTATCTAGTGATCTGAAATTTGATATATCTTCCTTTAGGGAAATTTAAGTGCGTATACGCGGAAATTTTGAATGCACTACTCGTTTGTTTAGCTCAAGATAATCTCTCTATATATAAATGGCTAAGAAATTTCCTTGGACTCTGTTTGTCTGTGTGTTGACGCAGTTGACACCAAAATTTCATACTTTAGTTAATTTAAAAAAATCTAATTGCCCGATCGATAGGCTGTTTAAGCTGACGGATTCAAAAAAATCGCCCCTTTCATTTGGTACCTTATTTGTAACGAAGTTTTAATTAATTTTTTTTAAATAATTATAATATGAAAATAATAAACTGGTAATTGCTTTAAAACTGGACATTTAAATTTTTCATTGTTGCCAAAAAAAATAAAGTAAATAAATAAATAAATAATAAAAATTACGATTTATTACTATTATTATTATTAATTTTTTTTTCAGCATAAAATGAAATATGCTTTCACGCGAGATATAAAAAAGCTATAAAATAATAAATTGGTACACATGCATATGAAAATATGAAAATATGAAAATGAAGTAAAAAATCAACTATACCCTTTTTTAATATACCTCAATTTTAGATTTTTTTTTCTTTCTTGTTTTGTTTCAACAGTATGTTTTTCATACGGATGAATCGCGCTTGGCATGAAAGCTAACTCAGCCTTATATTAAAGAGCTTTACTTATTGATAATCATGGGTAATTTTTAAAATTTTGATGCTAAAATAGATCGGACATTTTTCGCCAAGGACTCTAATTTCGCGAAAGCAACTTTAAGCCAAGTAGCGCGTCAAAAATATAAAAAATATTGAAAATATTGAAAAACAAAAAACAAAGAAAACAAAGAAACAGTAAAAATAATCGCATGAATTATGTATTTTTGTATAAAAGGGCGATAAAAATTCAAAAGTTGCCAAAAGGAACTATATTAAGGCTGTACCATGATCAGGTTTACATATTTAATTATTTTTTTCTATATACCAACTACTATTAACTAACTCAACCACTATTATAACCACAAAAAATTAATTGTCTCATGCGATAGATGTAGCCGATCATAGCATATTGTAATATTATATTTGGCGTGAAATTGTTTCCATTTTATGGTTGATCGAATAAATCAAATAAATATAGAAAATAACGTAAAAGAAAATATTATGTACACCATTTATAGTGCTGTTCATATGTAACTGGGATTCAAATATAAAATTGCTACTTCATTTTTTTCGATACTGTCCGTTTCGAAACTACTATCTGACAAGCACCCAAATGAAGCCCACTGGTAAGCTGTTGTCACAGGCGATAGGGACAGGCACCCGAGAGTCTGCGAATGAGTGGGTCGCTGACGCAGCAGCGAAGAACCAAAGCGGTCTTTAGAGCAATTCCATGATTTTTTTTTCTTTATATATATATAAATAAAGCTATACAGAAAAGTATTTCCGTTAAATATAGTGACCAGCAAAGCGGGCAAACCCTTCGTTGATTCATTACCTTCATTGATTTCATGAATTTAAAAATGGTTTGGTTAACAAACTTTGATCTGTTGGCATGCACACAGCATCAAGGCGAGTTTTATACATTTCGAGTTTGAAAATTTTCCCGTACTTTTAATTCGGTTCGTTCCCGAACCAGGGCTTTTCTAGTATAAACTAAAATCAGTGATTGACGGGAATATCACATAATGCTGTAAGTTAATGTCTACATAACATGAACACGTAGTGTTATTAAAGTAAAATATAAATAAATATTAATACTTTTACTTTTTAAATGTTTTGCGAATAACAGATAGCCTGGAGGTCATAGGAAAAATTAAAATTTATTCAAACATGAAAATGTTTTTTTCTAAACTGCAACTTATCCCATAGATCATAGACTACACCATATTGTATACTTTTCCGGGAAATAATATTAATAATATACAAAAATATGTTTCTATATACAACAATAAGTTTTATTACTTTCTTTGAAGAAAAATATCTGTAAAAAAAAAAAAAAAAAAAAAAAAAAAAAATCAAAAGCAATTAAATTTATGTTTCCCCAAAATATATTATACATGCACCACGAAACAAAATTTTATGTATAAAACATAGATTTACCCGTAAAGATATTTAAAATGAATAAAAATTTACCAAAGAATTATGAAAATAACTAATGTAGTAAGATTTATGTATATATATATATATATATATATATATATATATATATATATATAAACTAGGCCCTCGAAAACGTTAGAATGCATATAATGCTTATTTCTCATTCCAATTTCCAATAATTCATTTCGATTTTACTTTATTTCTTTTTTGGTTTGATTTGGGTAGTCTTCGCTTATGATCCGAATAATTGTTTTAATACTGAAATTAAATCATCTTTAAATTTCATATTTTTGCACTGATAATATTGTATTACTATATATATATAAATAAATTAAATAGAAATAGAATGAAATGTGTTATTTACTTTCTTTTCTTTCTTTATTTCCAGAAAGTTGTGCGAGTGACTCACACGACTTTCTCTTACCCTGAAATTTAATACTATAAATACAGGTTGGAGATTAAGAGGTAAGATAACGAGTACTGTTATGCAAACATGGTTAAACAATTCAAATTAGGCTTCGGAAGAGTTTTATATGATAATTAATTCTGTGTGAGGGAGGCTACCGCCCCCCTGAACCCCCCGTTTCATCAATGCACCTACAGATATATAGAATTTAATTCTGTTATTAAAAAATAATTCTGTGTTTAAAAAATAATTTAATTAAAATTATTGTTTAAAAAATTATCTTTTATGATAATACAGACGATTTCCATATTAGAGAAGTAGCATAACACTAAATATCCAAAAAAAGTTGAATTTATTCTCAATATTACATTAAACATTTTTTTTTTTTTTTTTTTTTTTTTTGTTGTTGTTGTTGTTGTTGTTGTTGTTGTTGTTAAAAATGAAAAAAAAATCGATAACTGTATTTTAAATTATCGCAGATCGATGGTTCAACCATTCGTTTTAAAGGTATTGGTGAGCTCTTTTGAAAGATACCCATCATGAAAATTTACCCCCCTGGAAGGTGGACTTCCCCCCAGCGGGGAAGGCGAGGCTCCTACATACAGAATTTTTTTTTCCCAGTTGACTATCTCTATTACAAAAAAAATATATATATTTGTTTCATTTGGTTTAATGCAGTCTATAGATTTTAAACTCTACTTACCTGAAATTTCCCCCATACACGTAATGTTTTTTAATACTTTTGAGTGTCCCTGTACACGAACCATTTGCTTCATCTCAACGAAAAGCTTACTGTAGCATCCCTTTATGATACATATTTAGAATACCGAGTTTGGAATTTCTGCTACTATTAGTTCTTGAGATATACTATAACAGGCACACATACACACAAATAGACACACAGACCATTCGCTAAAAACATTATTTTCGTATTCAGGGGACCTCAGAACATGTAAATATAACAAAAACTCACGTTCGAAAATTAGACCCTAAAACAATACTTTCTCGACCCTATGGGTAAGAGAAAGTAAAAAAGATAATTGAGAGAAAGATCCGCAAATCTTTAAAATAGAAATTAGATTGACACGTGCAACTGAAGTGACCTTTACAGATTTATCTTTTAATACCGGATTATATTTTTCATTAAAAAAATGGAAGGGTACTAATAATAGAATATATAACTACATACAAAGAAGTTAGATTAAAAAAAATAATCGCTGTGATTATTTTTTTTCTTTTAATCCTTAAAGATTTTTAAGCTTTTTTCATAATAAATTATTTTTAATTATATTCTCAAATACAAATGACTTAAATCATCATTCTACGTATTTTCGTATCATCATCATCAACAACAGCAGCAGCATTTTTTTTTATTCAAGTTGTTAATGAAAGATTAATGTCGTGCACAAAATTCAAATGTTATTTTTGGCTACATTTTCACTATTTCTTACTCAGATATGATGTATAAAGTATTGTAAAAGCTGGAATTTTGAACGCATATATTTTGCTATAATTAAACGTTTTGATGTTTCCTGAATCAAAAAATTAGTATTTAGTGGTCAGTTTAAGAGTGTATCTGAGTGTTCGTCTCTTATCAGCATAATAAAAAGCGGTTTAGTGCCAATAAACACAAATTCAGAATTCTGAATCTGTATGACATAAGAATATAACTTTTTTTTCTTTTTTTGAGATCGGACGAAAATGTGAATACAGTGATAGTCAAAATTATTTTAAAACATTGCTCCTATGGACAAATTCCATCATTGGTACATTTTATTATTATTATTTTATTTATATTTATATATTTATTTATTTTATAATTTAAAAAATTAAACTAATAATAATTTTTTTTTGTTTGTTTTTTTTCCTCACAAAAGCCAATTTCACCATTTTTTGAAGTATCAAACAAATGAATTCCAATATGTTAGAATCATGAATTGAAAACTGTTTGTTAAGTTACATTATATATTTTTCAAACTTCGCTAAATGCAATTTGTGCTGTGCATGTGGAATTTAGAGAAAATAAAGAAGGTTTCCCAAAGTTAATCAAATATTTTCTTTAATAATTGATGCGATTGGTAAAATGTGTACATTGTATCATACATAAGAAAATTTCTTAGGAATGATAGTAATTTTCCCTTACCCATAGAGTTGGCAAAGTATTTTTTTGGAATCCAAAAGTTGAAACAACGATTTTGCTATATGTACGCAATTTGAGGTCACTTAAATACGAAAACCAATATTTTAGCAGTTCAACGTTGTGATGTACTTTCATCAAATAATTTAAAAATCATAGAATTACAAAAAGACCAAAATTGTTACTTAGAAGATCATATGGGATGCGGCCGAAAAAATTTATTTAAGATTGGTAAAATATATAGAGTGGTATGGTTAAACATTCTCTGAATATTAAAAGAAGATTTCAATAAGATAACGGCCTTGATAAATGCTTTGTAACTACAGCTACATTATAGGGGAGAGTGAAGATGATTGGGATGAAGAATGAATGGGACAATAGCAAAACTTTTATGTTTTGCAAGCACTAGAAACTTGACAATTTTTCTGATATATGGCAGTACTGAGGTCATTCATCAAGAGTAATTTCAGAATTGTTCTGTCTATTGAAGGGCAGAAAAGAATTAAGGTGTCTTATTTTGCTGCCAGAGTAAGTTTTTACTGATACAATAATATAGTAGTTAGAAATTCACTATTTGTTTAAAGTTAATATAACTCATATATGCTGAAAAGGCATAATCTTTTATTGTGTTTATGATGTTCAAGAATAATATTGACAATTGTTCCTTAGGCTTATTTCATGTTTTATATGATCATGTGGTGGTGGGGGTGAATCGGACAATTTGAATGAAGATGAATGGGACATTCACCACTATGTGCTAATTTGAAATTGTACACAAGAAATATATTAAAACAAATCGTAAATAGATTTTCAATATTTTTATCATCTTTAGCTCAATAGTTATAACATGAAATTATAAAAGTAGCATGGATTTAGAGAAAAATAGATTGAAATTAATTGTTCTGATCTTTGTTTATAATAATTATGTTTTAGAAAATTATTAAATATTCAATGCAACTTAAAACAATAATATCAATAATTAAAAAATAAATAAATAAACTAATAATAATTGGATTAAAAACACAATTTCAATCAAGCTAATTAAATAAATCCTGGTGATTATTAATGTAATACAGAATAGAATGCTTATTTTTCCCGATCAGTCGGAAACAAAAATTTAACTGGATAATTTTGTACTCTATTATAATGATTTATATCGTTTTAGTGTCTTATTTATTTATTTATTTTTAGATTAGATCTTATTAGATTAAATTACCGAAGCCTAGATCACTAAGAACTGTGCGAACCAAAGGACTTTTGCCTTTTGATGTTAATTTTAGTCAATACATCATTTTATGTTAATTTCAGTAAATTCATAGTGTGTGATAAAATCACATACACCAACTTAACTTTAAAAATTTATGTACTTTCGATTTTGTTTTTTTTTCTTTGTTAACTCCAGTCCTGTCCCATTCATCCCCATAGTTGGGGATGAATGGGACAATACAGATGTATGTAAAAAATAAAAAATATATATATATTAATTAAAAATGATAACTTTTTATTAAAGTTAGTATGTTTTCATGTAACTGATTACTGAAGTGTACTTATGAGCAATGTTATAAAATTCTGAATTACATATGGGGAACTTTATTAATAAAAACATGAAAAATGCCCCATTCATCCCCACTATCCCCTACTAATAGGAAATGAAGATGCGATTGACGTTCTTTAACAACATTTCTTGCAACCATGTTAGCCTCTGCGCAAGTGCGAACTCTAAGATCCACTATTAAAATAGGGGTGATATCCCTTGCCGTAGAAAGAATAGAAGTAATAAGGGAACACCGAATGACTGGACCTTTTCCGGATCCAAACATGTCAATGAATTCGGCAGCTCTCAAATCTTTTTACTTCGTCCTCACTGCTAGGCATAGGAAATGTGTTTACACTATATCTCTTATACAGTAATACCAAGTTTTCTAAAAGTCACGGAAAAAATTAAAATTACTATATTAAAAAAGTTTTGATCGTAGCACTATGCGGTTTTTACTGAAAGTCACAAAAAGACATAAGGTTTTTTTTTTTTTTTTTTTTTTATAAGCAACAAAAGATTTATTGCCAAATAAGTTTAATTTTTATCCATTAGGCGACGCTTTAATTGTGATATTATTTTTGTACAGTGACGCAGTACATTTAACAACGAAACTAGAACTTTGAATAATCCAAGTGACGCTCGTCATTCATGAGAATGGTCGTCAAACATTGCCCATTAAGAATTATCAAAATAAGGCTTAACTAACAATGCTTTTTAAACTTAAAAATGTCTTCACACACCATGAAATGAATGTTAGCACTCGCTTTTGCCTCCAAGATAGAGGCACGCGCCTTTTTGCGCCTGAAAAAGAAGTGTCTCCTCCTTCCGAAACCATTTTTAAGTATATATTGTACACCAGTTCTTTAATTTATTTCTATAACAATGCTTTATCTTTTAACAATATCACGATTTTATTTTTAAAATCTATAGGAGCAGTAATAAGCAATAAAAGTTGAATTTAAATATTGGCTAACATTTAAAAACATATGCAACCCGCCAAAGTCAGATTAATCAGTATTCGCAATATAGTGCCATTTAAAAGGCAGATCTGTATAGCATGTGAATGGATACTGGAGATACAGAGTTATTACAGCACCTAGAATACATAGTGTGGGAAACGACCAGCAAATCAGTGCCTTAAATTTAAACCTCTCATTAGAGGTCAGTGCGATTGAGTTTATTGCTTGAAAAACTCCCTGCTGGTTAATTATGTGCTTACATCACGTGACTCAGAAGAGGAAACTGTAAAAAACAAATTTATTTGTCTATTGAAGGGCAGAAAAGAATTAAAGTGTCTTATTTTGCTGCCAGAGAACTTTTGCTGCCACAATAACTCTTCGATTTGAGTAAAAAATTCGATCGCAGCACCATCCGGAAAGCTTAATTTTTTTTAGCAGTATTTTAAGCATTCGATCATAAGCGCTTGCCATACCGTATATTCTAGGCGCTGTAGCTTTATCTTTTTGGAAAAGGCAAATAATATTTTATTCTTATGCATATTTAAAAAAAAAATCCCATGCATTTCTGCGCGTTATAGCTAAAACCGCATTGTCTTCTGGTCATTACTTTTTGAATAACACACACACACACACACATATATATATATATATATATATATATTGTATATTCTGTGACTTTTAGATCACCCAGTATATCCAAAATTAAATTGCTTCTAAAACTAGTGGATCTGCAGATCACGAGCCTCAACGTCCTATTTGCATCAGACATTATTCAATAGGTCATTTTTATTTATTCCTTGTTATATAATAGTATATATTGATTCGATCGACTTCTTACCATAATCAGATACATTCCTGAGGGGTGCTGCCGCACCCCTCAACCCCCCCGCTATATCTCTTTGAATACCTATTTGTATATCAAGGAAAGTGTTACGGAATTGTAAATAATTGTATTTATTTTTGTATAAATTCTTTCAAAGAGGTTTAGTAAAGTTGATAAAATGCTAATTTTGTGCATTTCTAGTCGTTTTAGCGTTAAAATGGCCTAATTTTCCCTTAAAAACACTTAATAAAGCTCCAAAAAGGGAATAAATTGTTTTGGCGCCAAATTTGGCGACTGTTTCCCTCCTTGGCAATTTTTTGGCGACCTTGGCGAGAAATTCCTTATTAGGAATATACCAAATATGGAAGCTCTAATCTCATTGTCTGATTAGATACGAGAATTATACAGAGCAGTCTGGGTTCGATAGAAAAGTATAAAAGGAGCATTTTTATCGACAAGGCGGTCAATTTGAGATCTGTGTCAGTTTAGTCAAATGCTTGTTTTGCTTTGAGCCTCTTTGGATGAGACTTGCTTTATGTGTTATTGATAAACAGTCTGTGCTGTTGTTTTGCTGTTAACGGTTGTTGTTTAAGCTGTGTTTACTGGTTGAATTGAAGCTGATACTTGGTTTATAGACCTGTATTTTTCTGGAACTTTCTGGAACTTTCTGTGAATAAATCACTGAATTTTTTGCAAATTTCGCCTTTCATTCTCGGACAACTTACGAACCCCCAAGTACGCAACAACATATATTCTTAATAAACGATGGTCTTGTACTATTTCCCTGAAATTCATAAATACAAAATTTCATACAAAAAACAAAAAAAAAAAAAAAAAAATTACATAGCATATTGGAAATATTTTGCGTAAGCTTTAAACTAATTTCCAATTCTATGCCCACAATTTTCAACAGGAAAACATGCTTTTAAAATTCTAATAAAATTTCATTATATTTGATGGGGTGTAACCATGTTAAAATAAACGTTTAAGAAATACCGACTATAGACCGTAATAGTACGAAATTCTTTTATGTATCCCGAAAAAGTAGACACAGTCATTATAAACGCTCTTAATAAGAATAAACCTAATTAATTATAACTCATTTATTTTTCAAACTAATTTGACATCATTTGGATGATTACAGTACATACACGGAATTATTTTGTGTGGTCCAATAAATTATTTAGTCTATACATAACCTTTTTTAAGAGTAAACATGATTTTAAGCATCTGTATAATGTATGTTAATTTTACTAAGTTCAATTCAGCATAAACGCATTAAAGTGCGCGCTTAAATAAAAATTTGTCCATAGGCTCTAATGTTACGAAATTCTTTCTTGTGTCTCTGTAAACAAACCATAACAATTGTATACACCAGTAAAAACTATTCATCTTAATTTGCGTTTAAAATTAATAATTGTTCCAAATTTAACATCGTTTCGATGACTACGTGACATTGTCAGAACAATTTTGTAAGGTCCTGTACATTAATTAGAAAGCTTAAGAGCACATATTTTCTTCAAACAACATAAGTTTAAGCATCTTACTTACCTACGCCGTACGCTAGTTTCATTTTCTTCATTGCAAAGTAATGATATTAAAATGCGTTTAAACGAAATTTACCCCATACGCCGTAATGTTAAGAATTTTGGCGTGTCCCTGTACACAGTTTATAAAAAATAAAGCAATAAAAATTATACAGCTACTTATATGCAAAGCTGAAACGTGTGCGCCAATTTGCAAGTTTTAGGATTTTTGCGGCCGCTATTGCGGTACATAAAAATTCTTCCCATAGGCCGTAAAGATAAGAAAAACTTTGGCGTGTCCTTGTACACGAGCGACAAATGGAATACACACCTAACACTATACAGCTAATTCCGTTGGGCTCATGAATATGTGTACCAAATTGCAAGTCAATAGCGTTATTTTGGGGGCCGCTATCGCGGTACATACAAATTCTTCCCGTAAGCCGTAATGATAAAAAAAACTTTGGCGTGTCCCTGTACACAAACAACAAATGTAATGCACACCCAAAATTATACAGCTAATTTCGTGGGGATCATGAACATGTGTACAAAATTTCAAGTCAATAGCGTGATTTTTGCGGCCGCTATCGCACGACAGACAGACAGACAGACGGACAGACGGAACTCAAAATCCTTTTGAATTTCAACAGAGGGTCAACACTGACGTTTCGGCAAAAATTGGAAGTCAGTAGCTTGATTTTTGCGGTGGCTATCGCAGTACATACAGATTCTTCCCATTGGCTGTAATGATAGAAAATCTTTGGCGTGTCCCTGTACACGAAATACAACTGGAATACACACCTAAAACTGTACAGCTGATTCCGTTGGGCTCATGAACATGTGTACCAAATTCAAATTGCAAGTCAATAGCGTGATTTTTGTGGCCGCTATCGCGGTACATACAAATTCCTACCATAGGCCGTAATGATAAGAAAATCTTTGACGTGTCCCTGTACACGAATTACAAATGGAATACACACCCAAAATTATACAGCTGATTTCGTGAGGCACATGAACACGTGTACCAAATTGCAAGTCAATAGCGTGATTTTTGTGGCCGTTATCTCGATACATACAAATTCCTCCCATAGGCCGTAATGATAAGAAAACTTTGGCGTGTCCCTGTATACGAACTACAAATGGAATACGTACCAGAAACTATACAGCTGATTTCGGGGGGCTCATGAACATGTGTACCAAATTTCAAGTCAATAGCGCTATTTTTGCGGCCGCTATCGCGCGAAAGACAGACAGACAGAAAGAAACAGAGACACAGCCCAAAACCGTTTTGAGTCTCAACAGAGGGCCTCCACTGACGTTTCGGCAAAAATTGGAAATCAATAGCTTGATTTTTTCGGTGTCTATCGCGGTACATCCAGATTCTTCCCATAGGGCGTAATGATAGAAAATCTTTGGCGTGTCCCTATACACGAACTACAAATGGAATACACACTTAAAACTATACATCTGATTCCGTTGGGCTCATGAACATGTGTACCAAATTGCAAGTCAATAGCGTGATTTTTGTGGCTGCTATCGCGTTACATACAAATTCCTCCCATAGGCCGTAATGATGAGAAAAACTTTGGCGTGTCCCTGTACATGAATTACAAATGGAATACACACCCAAAACTATACAGCTGATTTCGTGGGGCACATGAACATGTGTACCAAATTGCAAGTCAATAGCGGGATTTTTGCGGCCGCTATCACGATACATACAAATTTCTCCCATAGGCCGTAATGATAGAAAATCTTTGGCGTGTCCCTGTATACGAACTACAAATGCAATACATACCAAAAACTATACAGCTGATTTCGTGGGGCTCATGAACATGTGTACCAAATTTCAAGTCAATAGCGCTATTTTTGCGGCAGCTATTGCGCGACAGACAGACAGACAGACAGACAGAAAGACACACAGACACAGCCCAAAACCGTTTTGAGTCTCAATAGAGGGCCTCCACTGACGTTTCGGCAATTAGCAACTTGGAAGAAAATCACGAGAGCCGTTCCCGAGATACAAACTTACGATTCCACTTCCAGTTTAGAATGTCTTAATTCTGATTCTTCAATTTTAATAAAAATTTGGAAAATTGATTTGTAAACGAGACCTGTAAATTTTTTGATATTTTGAGGTTTTATCTTTATTAGTTTAGGAGAGTTGATTCTAAAAATTCCTCACACACATACATACACACTGATCACTTGCGCTGTTGTTTTTATTATTATTTATTTTATTCCGAAGAGCTTAAAATATGTAAATCAGGGGGAAATTCCATAACGAAATTTCTGACCGAATACAATATTATCATTATCTGCGATAGTCAGGTGATGGAAGTAATAGCAATGAAGTAGAACAAGCATATTTATCTTTTAATTTACATTTTAGTAGTTTTTAAGTAGTTTTTATTTTATTCAGAAGAGCTTAAAACGTGTAAATCAGAAAATTCTATATCGAAATTTCTGCGATAGTCTAGTGATGGAAATAATAGCAATGAAGTAGAACAAGCATTTTAATCTTTTAATTTACATTTTAGTAGTTTTTAATCCTACCTTTATCCAACAATTGACTTGAAGTTTTTTTTTTTTTTTTTTTTTTTTTTTTTTTAAATCCAAAATTAGATTAAATTAAAATAATTATAAGATAAAATTTTTTTTATAAACCATGTTTTTAAAATTTCTGTTGAATCATGTAAACGCTCCTGAAGGCAGCCGGAACCCCAGCAATTGGATGAAAGTATTAAAAAAATTCCTTGCTATCGTCTTTTGAGCTATTATAAAAGTTTCAAATGGCTATCTAGTCGGGAAGTTAGTTAAAAGTTGATTGCAAGCTTTGTACTGGTAACGCTGCCGAAGGCAGCAGGGTCCCGAAGCAATTGGATAAAAATATTTGTAAAAAGCATTTTCACCGTATTCTGAACTATTCCGAAAGTTTCAAATGTCTAGCTGCTCGGGAAGTTAGTTAAATAAATTTTCTGTTGAATCATATGAACGCTGCCGAAGGCAGTAGGGACCTGAAACAGTTGACTAAAAGTATTAAAAAAAATGTATTGCCACCGTGTTCTGAGCTATCCTGAAAGTTTCAAATATCTAGCTATTCGGGAAGTTAGTGAAAAATCGATTGCAAGCTTTTTACTGGTAACGCTGCCGAAGGCAGCAGGAACCCGAAGCAGTTGGCTAAAGGTATTTAAAAAAATGCATTTTCACCGTGTTCTGCACTATTCTGAAAGTTTCAAATGTCTAGCTAGTCGGGAAGTTAGTTAAATAAATTTTCTTTCGAATAATATAAGCGCTGCCGAAGGCAGTGGGACCTGAAATAGTTGACTAAAATTATTAGAAAAATGTATTGTCACCGTGTTATGAGCTGTCCTAAATGTTTCAAATGTCCAGATAGTCGGAAAGTTAGAGAAAAATCGATTGCAAGCTTAGTACTGATAACGGCTCCGAAGGCAGCAGGAACCCGAAACCGTTGGCCAAAGGTGTTAAAAAAATGCATTTTCTCCGTGTTCTGAACTATTCTGAAAGTTTCAAATGTCTAGCTAGTCGGGAAGTTAGTTAAATAAACGTTCTGTCGAATAATATAAGCGCTGCCGAAGGCAGCGGGACCTGAAATAGTTGACTAAAATTATTAGAAAAATGTATTGTCACCGTCTTGTGAGCTGTCCTGAAAGTTTCAAATGTCTAGCTAATCGGAAAGTTAGTGAAAAATTGATTGCAATGTTTGTACTGATAACGCTGCCGAAGGCAGCAGGAACCCGAAACAGTTGGCTAAAGGTATTAAGAAAATGCATTTTCACCGTGTTCTGAACTATTCTGAAAGTTTCAGATGTCTAGCTAGTCGGGAAGTTAGTTAAATAAATTTTCTGTCGAATCATATAAGCGCTGCCGAAGGCAGCGGGACTTGAAATAGTTGACTAAAATTATTAGAAAAATGTATTGTCACCGTGTTGTGAGCTGTCCTGAAAATTTCAAATATCTAGCTAGTCGGGAAGTTAGTTAAAAACCGATTGCAAGATTTGTCCCTGACAAACACACAAACAAACAAACAAGAATAGAAGTTAATAAAAACATGGTAAAATAGAAAGAGGGATGAAGCTCTGTGGAAAGAATATTTAAAAAATTCATGAAATTATAGGAATTTTTAAAGCTGTATAATTCAAATTCTGTAAGAAAACAATATTTGGAACATTTTAGTTTTTGGATACTGAATAAGAGATTAAATACTATATAAACCAAAATATTTTAGAATTTTTTCTAAAGCTAAATTGCTTTGAATTTAAGGTTAATTTTGCAGAAAATCTGCTTCATTGCTTATATACATGAATCGACTTATATTCGGCAACATACGGTAGGTATTCATTAAGATTAAAAACCTACCATTAAGCTATTTAAATATAACAATAACAAACAACAAAAGAAATTTGACAAAGGAGTTAAAGGATTACAGTTTGGCTTTATTTAGCAGAATTTAGTCAAATTTGACTAACTGATTTTACACCGAAGTTGTAACAAAAATTGCAGATTTTATAATAATATGTAGTGCAAACATAAATTTCTTGGAGAAGGATTAGAAAGGAAAAAGAAATAAAAAAAGAAAACACCTAAATCAGTTATATTTTTTCCGAGAGAAATAGTTATTCGATAGAAAATGTAAGTTTTCACTAAGATTCCAAGCAATCACTTATCACATAATGATCCTAACATTTTCAAGAAAGAAACACCTTCTATGGTTATATACATGAATAGCTTATATTTGCCAATATACGGAATTCTTTAACAATAAAAGATTACAATTACACTATTTAAACACTATAGAAACACTAGAAAAATGAGTTAATTTAGATTAAAAATTGATTTTATTTAGCTGAATTTAGTAATTTTTGTCACATAAAAACAGTAATTATTAGTCCCCCATCATACTATAGGTATGGGGAACTTAGGTAATCGTGAAAATTTTCGACCTCGGTTTTTCGACTTTTTTACACGTTTTCAGGTGAGAGCAAAATTTCACATAAACGTCAATCTTGAGGGATATTTTCATCGTAAAGATGTCAAACCACTTTCGAAATATTGTTTAGGATACTGGCATGAATATCATAGACTATGATTTTTCCAATTTAAAAAAAATTCGTAAGTTATTTGGAATTTACGATTTACTTAACATGCCAGAATAAGGTAAAATTGAGCATAAACTTTCATTTTGAGGCTCATAAATACATTAGACAACTTCAAAATTACATTTATGATATTTGTTTGAACATGATTGAATACAAATATTCTAATAGGAAAATTTCGTAAATCATTCGTAATTTACGATTTTACCAACATAGCGAAATTATAAATTTTTCATATAAATATGAATTTTGAGGATTATTGCATTGGAAATAGTAGCATGAAAACAAAACAACGGAATTGACCCTGATAAAATAAATTAATAGATTAGAATAAGATAAATATATCGAAGTGAACGGTGGATAGCCTATTAGGCGGGGTTTTCATTCTGTCACTATATCAAGCTTTTGTCAAATTCATTTCTTTTAACATGATTATATCTCTCAAACTAGAAATTTATGAGAACATAAATATGATGGGGAACTGAGCAGAGTCCACCTATGCCAACTAGTTTTTTTCTAGAGAAACAGTTATTCGATAGAAAATTTAAGTTTTCACTAAGTTTCCAAGCAATTACATACCACATGACGATCTTGAAATTTTAATAAAACATGTCGATATTTTTAGTTCAAAATCCTGTATTGTGATTAAATGTATTATTTATATTTATGGTAGCACAAATATTATTACTTAATATGTGCACATATCACACATAACTGTATAAGTTATCGTATTTTCATATATAATTGATTTTTACAGGTTATAAAAGAAGAAAGATCTTCTTACCTGTATACTTTATGCAAGCATCCGTTCTGATGTTTTGTTTCCACAGCTGAATCTCTAAATTTGGTTTTAACTATTCTGTAAAGAAATCTGCATTAATTATGAAGTAAATAACTCTATTACTCAATGATGACATTATGAGGTATAGTTTTTCTTGATATTTAATAAGGGAATTAAAATACGTTACCAATTAGTGCCATCCAATATGGTTTATACGGTATGCTATTAGAGAGTACGAACTTGTAATAACCATTTAGTACTTTGGAATGTCTACTTAAAACGTCAACATTTTTAAATAGAAATAATGTCAAAACTATTTTAAATCACAGGTTACACCTGAAGATAAAAATCCAAATTTAAACAAATACTTTACCAATTAGTACCATGGAATATTGCATATACGGTATGCTATTAGAGAGTACTTTCTGGTGTTAACAATTTAGTACTTTGAAATGGCTACTTATAACATCAAAAATTTTAAAATCAAGTAGTGTTAACACTATTTTCAGTCACATGTTACATTGGAAAATAATAGACCAAAATTTAAGTCAACGTTTTACCATTCAGAAGTGTAAATTATGGCGTGGTATTCTAGATTACTAATATGTATTAACCATTTAGTACCATGAAATGCCTTCATAATATATGAAAAATTTAAATTGAAGGAATATTAAAACCACTTTAAGTCACATGTTATATTGGAAGATATTATATCCAAATTAAATACAATATATTATAGTTTTGTACTATGAAATATGGTGTACATGGTATAGTATTACAGAGTACTACATGGTAATTTAAATTACGGAGCTAATAAGAGCTTTCAAAGAGTAAAACGAAGGTGATTGGTTTTGAAGGTAAAGAACCTATTAGAACAAAGATTATCTTAGAAAATAAACCAATTGAACAAATTTCATGTTTTAATTATCTAGGATGTGACATATCTTACAATTACAACAATGATATACAAAACAAGCTAAATAAGTTCCACTACATCTGCGGGACTATAAGAAGAACATTAAGAAATACAAGAAAAGATACCAGAATAAAATTTTTCAAGACCATGGCGATACCAACTCTTCTACATTGAAGCGAGACATGGACGCTCAAAAAGAGTTATGAAAGAGAAATACAATCTTCAGAGAAGAATTTTCTAAGGAGTGTGAAAGGCTGTTTATAATGGATAAAGTAAGAAATGATGACACCAGGAAGGAACTAAAAACTAAGCCAATAATACATACTATAATAAACTATAGAAATAAATGGAGAAAACATTTAGAACGAATGCCAAATGAACGTATACCAAGGGCAGCTCTAAAATATAGGCCAAGGGGGAGAAGAGATAGAGGAAGACCCCGTAAAAGATGGATTGAGGCCGGAACAGGCTTAAGCCTTCAACCGTGTTGGACATGATGATGATGGAAAAAACACTCCGATTACAAAGAAATCTGCGTAGCTACTGAGGATGAAAAATACATCTACATTAAAGTAGGTGCGCTGTAGCGCAGGGGATAAATTTGTGCGGCATGTGCAGATGCCTGATTTGCTTATTTTCAGAGTTCGTATCGGAAGATAAATGTATTTTTACAGTTTGTTAAATATATATTGGGCAGATTTTTTGACATTATTCAACACTCCACCTTGCACAATCTATATTAATGTTCTAACATTTGTAGTTTGTCTCTATGTTTAATGAACGCCAATTTAGGTAGTGCCTTAGTAAGCACATCAGCAATCATTTCCTTGCTTGGGATATATTTCAATTTGATTATACCTTGTTCACTCAACTGTTTTATTAAATGAAATTTCACATGAATATGCTTCGTATGGCTTAAGTACTTATCAGATTCAGTAAGTTTAATGCAGGCCTGGTTGTCTTCATAAATAACAATTGGTTGACTTTGTTCCATGTCGAGATCTTTCAGTAGTCTTAAAATTGATATTATTTCCTTTGCTGCATTTCCGGCAGAGATATACTCAGCTACAGCTGTGCAAAGTGCTATGCAGTTCTGTTTCTTGGACGTCCAGTTTATCGGGTTTTTGCCAACAAAGTATGCATTGCCGCTTGAGGATTTTCTATCGAGTGGGTCATTTGCCCAGTCAGCATCAGGAAAAGCCTTTAATATAGGTTCTTCATCAACATCGTATTTTATTTTATAATCTTTAGTTGTTTTTAGATATTTTATCACTCTTTTTGCGGCCTTCCAATCCTTTTCTGTAGGCTGTTCATTTCTATGGCTAAGTATATTGACTGCTGCTGATATGTCCGGTCTCGTCAATGCTGCTTACAGCTTGTCTATACTTTGTATTATTTGGTAAGAGGTTTTCAATTTTATTATCTTTCTGATATCCCAGATAAAGTGGTGTGTTAAATGGTTTGGAATCTTCCAAACTGAATTTGTTTATAAGTTCATTTATTTTATTTTTCTGGTGGATTGCTAATATTCCATTTTGACCTCTTTCGATTTGAATTCCTAAATAATTGTTTACTTGACCTAGATTTGTGATTTCGAATTCATTTTCAAGTTCATTTATTACTTTGTTTATTTACTTTCCATTTCTTCCTAACAATATATCGTCGACATATATAAGTAAGTAAACTTTATTGTTGTTTATTACTCTTTTGCATAATCATTTGTCAGATTTACAGGCAGTGAAATTTAATTTGATTAGAGTCTCATTTATTTTGATATTCCAAGACCTGGATGCTTGTTTGAGGCCATATATTGCCTTTTTCAATTTACAGACACTTTTTTCTTGTCCTGGTTTTATGATGCCTTCTGGCTGACTCATAAAAATGTCTTCTTCTGGTTTACCATGGAGGAAAGCCGTTTTCACGTCAACGTGAGTTAACTGCAAATTTTAATATAATGCATTTACTAAAACGGTTCTGATTGTTGTATGAGATGCCACCGGAGTAAAAGTCTCATCATAATCAGTTCCGTACTTTTGACTATAACCTCTTGCTACTCGTATCGCTTTATATTTTTCAATTTTGCCGGAGTTATTATACTTGGCTTTAAAACCCCATTTAAAGCCGACAATGCGTACATTAGGTGAAGGATCAACAAGATCCCATGTTTCAATTTTATTTCTTCTTCCGCTGCTTCTAACCTTTTTCTCTTTCAATAGGATTTTTCATGTTTACAATATCGTTAAACGGTATGGGTTCAACATAATTAGTATCAGTTGACAGAAAAATAAAACGTTCTGGTGGTACCTCTTTGTTTATTCTATTTCTATATGACCTCCATAGGGTTTGTGTATCCTGTATCTCACGACATTCTTTTGTTACATCATTTTCATTGTTTAGAATAACAGAAATTTTAGATTCTTCATTAAATTTCTCTTTCAAAATTTCTTCATTACTTATTGCATTTTGGTCAATATTTCGAGAGCGTTCACTAGTTTCTTGCTCTTCGAGAAATTTTACTGTTCTACAAATTTTTATGTTATTGTTTACATAAATCCTATAACCTTTACGTTTTAGATCGTAACCCATAAAAATTCCTAGCTTCGCTTTATCGTCCAACTTTTTCCTATCAGTTAACATATGCTTTGCAGCCAAATGTTTTTATATTCGAGAGGTCTGGTTTCATACCAGTCCAAAGTTCATAAAGTGTTTTTTCACGGCCAGTTGTTGTTAGTCTGTTTTGTAAATAGTTTGCTGTCATTAAGGCTTCTCCCCAAAAGATTTATCTAATTTACTTTCATTTAACATGCATCTGGTCATTTCGACCAAAATACGGTTTTCTTTTCCGCTGCGCCGTTCTGTTGAGAACAATGGGGCGCAATCAGTTGGTGTTGTATACCTTCATTTTCAAGAAATTTTTCAAATTATTTGTTTTCATATTCACGGCCATTGTCTGAACGCAAAATTTTAATTTTCCTTCCGAATATATTTGAAGTTAGTGAATGTAATTTTTGAAAGATTCTAAAACTTATATTTATTTTTCAGCAGATATATATAAGTGTAGCGGCTATAGTCATCTATGAAAGGGAGAAAATAACTTTTTCCACCCACCGTAGGTGCCTGGAATGGGCCACAGAGGTCGGAATGTGTTATATCTAATGTTTGTTTTGTCTTGTGTGTAGCTAATTTGGGGTATGAGTCGTTTTCTAATTTGGACATAATATAAATTTCCCAGTTATCATCGTGTTTACAATTGTTTAATTTAATTATATGCCATATATTATCCGTTGCCATATCTTTACTCACGAGTTCCTTTATTTGCTTGGTATTTTTGTGTCCTAATCTACTGTGCCATACTTTAGCGCAATTTTCATTATCACAAGTTTCTATCATGCTTATTTTTTCTTCTATGTTTTCATTCGTTTTAACTTCGTACAAATTGTCAGCTACTGTTGCAAAAATGTATGTTTCATTTTTAAATTTAATTTCACAAGTATTTTCTTTACATATTGCCTGACAACCATTCTCGGTTGCCTTTTTCATTGAAATTAAATTTATGGCAATTTCAGGAATAAAAAGAGTGACTTTGAGTGTAATGTTTTTGATTTCGTTTTTAGAATTTCTTACTTCTAATTTTACATCTCCACACCCTTGTGAGTTTACAGATTGTCTATTAGCTAAAATAACTTGCGTTTTATCATTGTTTGTAAATGCTATGAACTTTTCAATATTATTGCATACGTGACATTAACTCCCACTATCAACGATGAATGAGTTTCTGTTTGAGTTTCTTACCTCAAAAGTTAGGTTTGTCATTTTATTTTCCATTTCACGTATCATGTTTGATCTTTGTTTATTTTTATGTTTATTGCGATTGTAGAAATTATTTTGATAGTTATTTGGATTTTTATAGTCGTTACTGTCTTTGTTTTTATAGTCATTGCTTTCTTTATTCTTTAAATGCCAGTATTCATGCTTGTTATGCGAATTTTTCTTGCAAGAACAACAAAACTTTCATGGTGATGTTTTATTTTTAATGTGCATTTTACATGCACTTTCATTATTTGTTTGATTATTTTCTGATCTTTTTAGATCTTCATCAAGTAGCTTTCCCCTTATAAATTATGGTGTTAAATTTTCCTGATCTCGAGATTCAACTACTGGAATTAAAGTGTCATAACTTGAAGGAAGAGAGCACAGCATAAGAGCTGACATGTACTCATCATTTATCACTTCACCTATAGCGGTCAATCTATCACGAATTTGGTATATGTATGTCAGATGTTGAGATAGGTTTCCACCCTCTGCTAATTTAGCAGATTACAGTTTTCTCAACAAAAATAATTTACTTGATAGATTTGAACGCTCATGAATTCTTTGTAGAGTGTTCCATGTCTGCTTAGCTCTCACGAGGTTTTTTTATGTGCACTATCTGATCATCTTCAAAAGACAAATTAATGATCGCTTTAGCTTTGCGATCCATTATTGTCCATTCAGTAGTGACAGGATTGGGAGCTTCCTCTTTCCATTTTGAACTTCCACAGATCGTAATTTGTGGAGTTCAGTTTCTCAATAATTGAAATATCCTTGTTTGTTTATGCCATTTTTACTTTTATTATTTAATCACTTCAAATATTTTGTTTATATACTTCCTTTCTTATTATACTTAATTACAATTCAATTAAGTTTTTGTTTCTAGAACACATGCTTCTCAAACCAAAACTTTTGGTTTTAATTTTATTACTCAACGGATGCTTCTTAAATTGAAACTTATTTTCAAACTTATTTAATTTATTATTTTTATATTTTTAAGATATTTTATTTCACTTATTATTATCTTAAAATAGAACATTATATTTATATATAAATGATTTATTCATACAGAAAGTGTGACATCATATTTTCAGTTAAATGATCTATTATATTTATATTTATGGTAGAACAATTATTATTACTCAATATGCGTAGATATACATACAGACACATGACTGTATATACAGACACATATAAAACTTATCATATTTTCATATATAATCAATTTTTACTGGTTATAAAAGAAGAAAGATCTTCTTACCTGTATACTTCATGCAAGCATCCGTTCTGATGTTTTGTTTCCACAGCTGAATCACTAAATTTGGTTTTAATTATTCTGTAAAGAAATCTGTATTAATTATGAAGTAAATAACTCTATTACTCAATGATGACAGTGTAAGGAGATGTTTTTCTTGATATTTAATAAGGGAATTAAAAAAAGGAAAGAGGTAAATTTAAATGACGGAGCTAATAAAACGCTCCGATTACAAAGAAGTCTGCATAGCTACTGAGCATGAAAAATACATCTACATTAAAGTAGGTGCCCTGTAGCTCAGGGGATAAATTTGTGCGGCATGCGCAGATGCCTGATTTGTTTATTTTCAGAGTTCGTATCGGAAGATAAATGTCTTTTTACAGTTCGTGAAAGATATATTGGGCAGATTGTTTTTACATTATTCAACAAAATGCTCTTATCAAAAATACAGCTAACTGTTTTAGGGAAATACGTTAAGTCAGGCTGTTACTTGTAAGACAGCCTGTCTGTCTTGCTTTTGCCTCCAAGGCAGTAACACGTGTTTTTTTTTTGCACCTGATAAAGAAATTCCACGTCCTTTCCAAACTGGTTGTGCTGGCTTAAAATTTATGGTGTGTAAAGATGTTTTGAAATCTATATATTGATTGTACACCAGTTTTGAATTTAGTTTTGGTGTTACTTGTAGTTTCGACATATAATGATATCTTATTCTGTAATATCGGCCAATGTTTCAATTCTAGAACATATCGTTCCAACGTGAAAAATTTCTCCCGCCTAACACATTTAATGTAAAACAGTGCTTAGTTCAGATAGTCTGCCATCAACTTATCGAGTATGTTTTTTAAATAGAATGAATACCGTATGGCCTCATAAGATTTTTACTTTCTCATACTCATATATATATGGTAGAAAAAGTATTGTTTTTGGGTCAAATTGTTCAAATTGAGATTTTGTAATATTTACACGTTTTGAGATCCCCTGAATCCAAAAATAATATTTTTAGCGGTTAGTCTGTGTGTCTGTGTCTGTCTGTTATAAGAACAAATTATAGCAGAAACTTCAAACTTGGTATTCCAAATGGGTGTGTATCATATAGTTACGCTACACTAAATTTTTCGTTGAGGTCAAACGAATGGTTCGTGTGCAGGGTTACTCACGAGAATTGAAATACTCTACGTCTATGGGGGATACGTCTAAGCTTTTCGTTCAGAGGAAGCAGATGGTTCGTGTACAGGGACACTCAAAATTATTCAAATACATTATGTCTATCGGGGGAAATTGCAGATAAGTAGAATTTAAACATCTATAGACTACACTAAACCAAACGAAACGAATGTATATTTTTATATGCGTATAAACATGTTTCATGTAGAATATGGTATGGAAATCATTCACTGTTCGTTTACAGGGCTGCACACACATTTAAAAAAAAAAAAAAAAAAAAAAAAAAAAAAAAGATTATAGTTCGGCAATACTTGGAAATTGATGGAAATGTATTTCAGGCTGTGCCGTGTGTTATTAATATAGGATTATATTTATTTGCACCATGTGGTGTGTACATAACCTTCAGAAAATATACAGGGCTGTCAAGCTTTCAGTCATAACTTTTTTTTTGTTAGTGTAAGTGCTTTACTATAGTATATTTCCATGTCCGGGAAAGCTGCGAAGAAATTGAAATTAATTTCGCATAGCCATATCGCAATAAATGTGTATTTTTAAGCTAAATATTCATCGCTTGGTTTTTTGTATATTGACACATTTTGAGATTTCCTGAATACCGAAGTCAAGTTCTTAACGTTTAATCTTTTTTCTGTGTCACTTAAAGTAACTTAAAAACAAACAATTTCCGACAACCCAAATGCTGTATTTTGAAGTTAAAACGTTTGTTACTAGAAAAGTTTGATTAAGATTGATACGTTTCAAGGAATGTTGCATGTGAATGTTGTCTCAATAATTTTAAATGAAATTTTGAATCTAATAACAGATTTGAATGCTATATAAATGTAGGTACAATAATGAAACGGGGAGTTGAGGGGGGTGGTAGCCCCTTACATAGAGTTATTTGTGAAATAAAGCTGTTCCGAAGCCTAATTTTAATTGTTTTAACATAGGTATACATGACACCACTCATTATCTTACCTGTTAATCTTCAATCTGTATTTATCGTATTAAATTTCAGGATAAGAGAAAGTCGTGTGAATGACACAGCAGATTCTTTCTGTTGGAATACTTCAAATAATAGATGCAATCGACACCCTCTATCAATGACGTACTAAACGTTACAAAGTAACAGTTATATACTACAAATTGGGTAGCAAGATTTAGCTCAAAGAATCTACAGTGTAGCTGGAAAAAAATATTATTGAACATAATATATCGTTGACGAAAATAATAGGTACAATAACTTATTTTAATAAACAGAGTGTAGCATTTTTTCTATTATTATGCGTTGCAGTTATGGTTATAGTTCCAAGTACTTTCAAATTAAAAGGAAAGAACATGAATTTACCTTGAATCATGTGCACATATAAGGATAATGTACAAATATTTTTTTTTTTTTTTAAAGGTTTGAGAAATGAAAATTAGATAATTATTTAAATTATTTAAGATTAGATAAATATTTTCAAGTATTTTAAGCAAAATAACTTCACATATTCTTATTTCAATGAAATTATTTATAGATAATTTACCTAAATTTGAAAATGAAGTTTTAATATGTTTAATTATGTTATTCAAATAAATGAAAACAAATTTTATAATTTTAACAACAGCAAGCAAACACAATATAAAATGATCATAAGAAAATTATATTAAATTGAAAATATGTCATTATAATTTAAATATCGTTTGGAAATATGAATCAATATTTTATTTTGGCAAAAAAAAAAAAAAAAAAATGTATTAGCACATATAGAAAAGCAAAGGAAAAAAAAAATAAAAAAAATTCAGTTATCGCAAGCATTATATATATAATCTATTTTACTGCACTACAGATAAATTAAAAACAGTTAGAAAATAAATGTTTCAACAACATCAGAAAATATATTTAAAAGGAATTTAAATTTATTTAAAAATTCACTTTGATGAATACATTTTAAAATTCCTTTTAACTAAATAAAAGCTCATTAATATTTCGGATCTTACAAAAGTTAAAAGAAAATAATAATAATTCACTTTTGAGTCGCGAATTATTAAAAAAGAAGAATGCTTTCGTGAGTAGTTGATGTGACCTTTCCTCCTTTATCCGTTAATACCGGATTATGTCTTACGATAAAATATGAAAGTTTATCAGTCATACCTTAAGTTTATAAAAATAAGAATTTAAAGAAAAGTTAGTTTAAATTGATTATTTTCGTGTATGACCCAGTGACTTTTTCATGTAATATGTTTTTTTTTTTTTTTTTTTTTTTTTTTTTTTTATAATTAAATTTTATTAAAACTAAAGTAGTTTCACTTTAACTTTTGTTTTCAACAATAACTGAATAAAAAATAAGTTTTTTCAATTTTTATTACAGGGATTTATTTAATGTGGTATGTTCTTTATATGAGAAAGTCAAATATAAGAATTTGATTTTCATCCATTTCTTATAACTAATTGAGTTGAAATTTTGCATACATGTATAATTCTAATGCCAATACATGCATCAGTTAGTAACGGACATAAGAGCTTATGTTCGAATCTTAACACACTTCTTGTTGTTCTATTCAGTACAAAATTTACATACATGTATAATGTCAACAACAATGCATGCTTAAATAGTAACGGACTTGGAGTGTGTGGGCCTTAGAACCTGGGTCCTAAATTCCAGTTCAAAAATTGTTTTCGAATTTTAACCAATTTTCCATCATCCAAATGTACTAAAGCCTTGCGTACATGTATATTATTATCCATATCCAGTGAATTGAAATTTTTGTACATTTTGGTGAATTTTTTTTTTTTTTTTTTTAAATTTTTAATTTATGTCTTATTATCAATTTAGCTGTGTCAGGTAAAAGCTTCTTCATGTACCGCAAAATTAAGGAAAGCACTACCGGTTTCGAAAGGGCGTGGCCTTTCATCTTCGAGTGCAAAACACGCGCTTCTCTTGGTTTTGCCTCCAAGGCATGCGTTTTGCCCCTGAAGAAGAAAGGCCACGTCCTTTTGAAACCGGTGGTGCTTTCATTAATTTTATGGTATACGAAGACGTTTTCAAGTCAGAATAGTGATTGTACACCAGTTCTTAAATCTAGAATATGTAAAACTTTTAATTATATTAGGATTTTACAAGTTTTAATTTTGTATAAAATATATTGATAGTTATATGTAACAAATTTATTTTAAAATTCATGCAAATAAATAACTCAAGGAATTCCTCATTATGCTCAGAATAATTTCTTTTTCAAAAATATTAATAATTATTTTCTTATTAATACTTTTATAAATGTTTATATATATATATATTAATAATATCATAAGTATATTATTAAAGGAAAAAATATTTTATTTTATAGAAGAGTATACTGAGATTGTCTTTTTTTTTTTAGAAAATGAAATAAAATTGACATACACAATATATGTGCATTTCAATTTAAATGAATAAAAAAATCTCTAAACGCTAATAAAATTAAATTCTTAAAAATATACTCTTTACATTTCAAATTTATTTATGTGCACGCCGTCTGAAAATTATTTTACATCTTCGTCATATATCTATATTTTACCTATCTATATTGAAAGCAACGTGTTCTATTTATAGATTTATTAAAATATTAAATAAAAATAAGTATTGTACAATTCAGTATTTATTCCTATAGGAGATTTAAAAAGAAATATGTCAATGTAAAATGAAAATAATCTGCATATGTAACGCCTTTCTGGATAGCAAATATCCTTCTTTTTAAAATTTTTAAATGAGGAGAGAAAAATAAAAAGGTTACACACTCTCTATTAAAATGGTTAGGAGAATATTTATCAAGCACTTATTGAAAATTTTAAATTTATAATAAGTTTGATAATTTTACGCTTATTCAACTGATGTTTTTGAAATTAAAATTAACAGGAATCTAGATTTAAAATAACTTAGTAATAGTATGAGAAATAATTCTGCGGTGAATGATTAAAAATAAAATACTCCTTAAATGAAAATGATTTTTAAGAATTATTTACTTAAGAACAGAAAACAAGTCATTAATTAAAAGTCAAAGATAAAAATACAATGCATGAAATAATCTCTATTAAATTAATGATTCGTTGATTTTTAAAATTGTTAAATTAGCTTTTTTGATAATAATAATAGTAATAATAATAATAATGATAAATATATACATACACTTACATATATGTATATAAACTCACTAACCTCCAAAAGATAAGAAATAACTTGTTTTTGTTTATCAGAAGCTTTATATTGAAATTGGATTTTGTCATTGCGTCTTCGTGCCACGCTAAAAACAAAAACAAGGTACCTTCACTTTAAAATAAATGTAAGCAATTCCTTTTGTCGCTCGTTGGCACAGTTGGTTAGAGCTTCATACTAATAACGCGATTGTCGTGAGTTCGATCTTCGAAAGGCCGATGCGGTATTTTTTGCAGATAATTCATAAAAAAATGTCAATTTAAAAAAGAAAATTTTCATTATCTACATAGTATCTTAAGAATTTTGAAGTGTTTTTCAAAGAAGATATTTTTTTTTTTCTCTGTTAGTAAAAATCAAATAAAAATTTAAGAAATTAGTAGCCCTTTATTGATTTTTTTTTTCTATCGTGTTTTGGTGTCACACTGAAAAGCAAGGCGCATCCACTTTAATGTAAATATAAGCAACAGCTTCCGTCGATTGTTAGCTCAGTTAATTTACGCGTCATGCTGATAACGCGATGGACGTGGGTTCGGTCCTCGAAGGCTAATGTATTGCGTTTTTGCAGGTAACTAATAGAAAAAATGTCAGTTGATAGAAAATAATTTTTCATTGTCTACACAATATCCTAAAAATGTTGATTATATTTTTAAAAAGTTTTTTTATAGTTGCTAAAAATTGAAATTTAAGTTAAAAAAGAAATTAACGTTATAAGTTTTTTATTGTGGAGCCCCAGAAGGTATGAAATAATATATATATATATATATATATATATATATATATATATATGCTTGCACAGACATGCTATAAAAAAAGTTTCAAAGATAAAAATTTTTTAAATATATATACATATATTTAACTTTTGCAAAACATGAAGAATTTTAAATATTCAAAATATTTTGAAAAGGTTCTAGAGCAATGTTTTTTTTGTATATGTATTCGTTAGATTGTTCTAATGTGTTCTGTGACTTTTCTTGACTGTTCTTCAACTTTGAGTTAGAGCTTGAGTTTGATCCTCTAAGTGCCGATGTGTTATTTTTTTGCATATAATTAATAGAAAAGGTGACAAATGATAAAAGAAAATATTTCAGTGTCTACACAATATTCCAAGAATTTTTTATTAGCCTTTTCAAGAACCTTTTTTTTGTAAGTAAAGAGCATGAACTAAAAATTTAATTAAAAAAATAAACATTTTTAACAGTAAATACTTTTTAATTTGGAAACCTAAAAAGCATAAAATAAAAATTTATGCTTGTAAAGACATGTTATGAAGAAATAAAAGTTTCAACACTAAGAAAATTTTAGAATATATATATATATATAGATAGATAGATAGATAGATATTTCACTTTTACAAGACATGAAAAGTTTTTAATATTCAAAATATTTTTAGAAAGCTTTATAGACCTTAATTATAAAAAATTTATGGCTTACTTATACAAAAACTAATAACGAGGAATATTGGTCTCGTATACTTTCTAAAATATTTCGAATAATAAAAAAATTTCATCTCTTACAAAAGTTAAATAGCTATATTTTTCTCTAAAATTTTCTTAGTGTTGAAACTTTCATTTCTTTATAGCAGGGATTTGTAAGCATGGCTCTGTAAGCATAAATTTGTATTTTATGCTTTTTAGCGCTCCACAATAAAAAGCTTATACTGTTAAGATTTTTTTTTTAATTATAATTTATTATTATTATTTTTTTTTCTTTACTTAATTTTTTTTTTTTTTTGATTGGCGCATAAATTTCAAACAAATGAACATACTAACCTAAATTTTAAACGTTATGTTTGCTGTTCAGTAATTAAATAAGTTTTTTATAACCTAAATAAAGGTGAATTAAAGAAGAAAAACCGCTATAACCGAGAATGTGCAAATAAAGGAGCTATATTACCAGTAAGTATAATGAGTTGTAGTTGACAACTCCTGTGTAAAAGAACAAGTGTCTGAAAAAGCTAACAATAATTCCAGCTGCTACAAATTAAGGTTATAAATATTTAAATTACTTTAAATGTATTATCATAGTGGGTGCATGATAGATGGGACATAACATCTCAAAGTTAACGAAAATATTTGGATGCGATCATTTATGCATGCGACCATTTCAAGAGTGTATATCAAATATCAAGTATCCAGTAAAACATCAAATTTACAACATGAGTGTGGCAGAAAAAAAACTTGATAAACAGTGATTATCGCCTACTTACAAGAATCAATCGAGAGCGCATTCGAGTATGTCTGTACCAACGGACCATTAGACTACTGATGATAGGAAACACGTTGCTTGATCTGACGAGTCTCGTTTTCAACATTATCATTTGTGAATGGATATTTATGTGTATGGAGATAGCTACGTGAATCCAAGAAACAAATATGCAGAGCTGCCAACCTAATCCGGCAAATTGTTAGTACCGCCCCTTTTTCAACACCACTCATATTTTAAAGTATTTTTCTACTTAATTCATCATAGATACATTTGAAGAGAATTGCTCTAAAAATTAAGTGGTGTAGAAAAAAGGGCGTTTTTCAATGGGCGTTAACAATTTGCCGGATTAGGTTGGCAGCTCTGAATATGCCAAGATGGGATTTTTAAAGCTTCATTTATGGTTTCGAACGTGTGCAGTTGGCGTGATAAGAAGCCACTAAAACGCGTAGAAACATTTCTGACCATATGTAAATACCTTTTCCGATAACTTATACCCATACATGTCCAATGTGCATTCAAACGGACAATTGCAACAGTACAATGCCACACCCCATACATCGAGTGTTGCTTCCGAATGGATCAGGAACGCTTTTCTGATATAAATCACTTCTATTGGTCACCTAAATTCCCAGGCAGGAATATTTTTGAGCGTACCTGGGATATCTTGATACGTACTGTTCAGAAAAGATAACAATATTTTATGTGAATGGCACTTTTGTGCATGTAAAAAATATGTCAATTCAGTTCCCATTTTGATTAATGTAATCTAAGGATGTTAAACTGAACTTAAGAGAAAATTTTCCTATAGACGTAATGTATTTGGATAAATTTGCTTGTCCTGGTACACGAACTATTTGTCCGATCCCAATGAATTCTTTCGAGCAACATATCCATATAATACAGATTTAGTTTACCAAGTTTAGATTGCTAATATATCCTTGGTCATTCTGATAACAATCTTACACATACACTCATAGACACATATATAAAACATGACACACACATGCACGTAAAACAGCCCCTAAATGTCTCATTGTCTGAATCATGTGACCTCGAATCGCGTAAATATGTAAGAAACTTCGATGATTAACCCCAAAACAACACGTTTTCTAACATGCATGGCTAGGATAATGCAAAAAGAAAAAAAAAAAAAAAAAAAAAAAGAAAAAAAAAAAAAGAATCAGCAAGCAATTGATTATTTGGCAGATAAATACATACGTGAAATTAAAAAATACATAACATAGTATATATATCATAGTTCTTTTTACCATCAGATAAATACTATATATATTATTTATTTTTGAAAAGTATTATATTTTATTATTACAATATATTGAAGTGCTAAAAAACTTAAATTTCCATCATCGTCAATCAAATTAATACACTTTCACTTAATCACATTACTATTTTATAAATTATTTTAGGGATTTAAAGTTGTTTTGCTTGAAATAACGCTTTAAATTTTATTTAAGTTTCTTACATCATCTATGCTAGTAGATACACTATTCAAATTTAAATTTGACAGCTGGGAGACAGCATAATCCGCTTAAATTTAAGTATGATTAAAATATTATATTTTAGAGAAAGGAAATTCAATTTAAAAATTATACATATATTTTAAAAATGTTCAAAACGAAATTTATGTTATATATTAACGTTTTTATTTTAAAATTTCATCATAATGAATTGTATTTTAAAATTTCATCATAACCAATTAATTAAAAAAAAAAAAATCACTTAATGAAATTACTCTTTTTAAAATGGATTATGGAATATACGTTGTTTTCCATGTAATGCAGTGTTTAAATTTAACCTTACAGCAGCCATGCCAGAAGATATGAATTACAATTTTAAACTTGACAAATGAAAGACAGCATAATCTATTTAATAATATAATATTTATGATTAAGATATTGTACAATAGAGATAAGAATTCAATTTCTTTAAAACGTATTTAAAAAAATATATATATAATACTTGGAGCTATTATCTTATTGCATTCAAAAGTAATTGCTAAAATAAATCGGTTTAATTTATCTAGAATTATTTTAAAAGAAATAGTAATCATTATTTATTTTTAAAAAATTTTAATATATCTAAGATAACCAAATACTCCTAAAATTATAAAAGTCATGGAATACAAATTTCTGCATAATTATTTTTTAATTTAATTTAATTTTTTTAATTTTTAAAACAAAATTTTACCAAGCACGTTTGTGCCACGTCAGCCATTGGTGGCTGACACTGATCTTTCCGTTTACGCCGCGTCAACCACCGGTGGCTGACAGTGTAAAATATGATATAAAACTAAAACAAATTACATTGTTTTAAGAAATTACTGAAAATATATTTAAAATTTACGTAATTTCTTTTTATTACAGGATTATATCATTAAGGCATTTTAATTGATTCTATTCAAACGCGTTAAACATATAAACGATTGTCCTTGCTATACCACAATACCAGCGCTTATAAGCAACACTCGGGCCTGACGGGATTTTCTCAAGAAACCGCATGCCGCTCAACGTGTTAAAAAACATTTAAAAGCGAGAATTACTTACATGAAAACAGTAAGGAACAGGTTAAAAAGCATAATGGGCGATATTTGTTAGCCTCTCATTAGTGTTAAAACCCCTTGTGGGAAAAATAATAAAAGCATGAGTTATTTAAACAGTAAAGCAGGACGGTATATTCAGTCGATATCGTACATTATTTCTTGCAGCTTTATTAACATAACTTGCAGATAATTTAAAGTGAGATTAGAAATAATAATGTTTAATAATAATAATGATCTACTAAAAAACTGTAATAATTTAAATTTTTGTTTTTGTTTTGACCAACATGTTTAAAATTCCTTATGATTTAATATTTTTCCAGGGTTCGTACGGGCTCGTTTTTTTTCTCCTCTGAATTATTCCGCTTTATTCAGAAACAATGACCTTTTTCTTTGTGAATGTATTATTTTTTTATAACGAAAAAAAAAAGTCTTTATTTACAATTAGAGGTGGAAGATTCGGAAAAAAAAAAACACATGGCCAAAAAAAACCCGAATTCTATTCGATTGTAATATCGGAGTATTGATAACTTCGAGTGTTGATAAACGTGTGTTGATATAGATTATCTACACTCAAAACTGTTTTGTGGGTTATAAATCAGAAAACTACTAAATCAAAATAAATGTTTTCAATATATGTGATTTTTTCTTGTCTTTACTTCCACAAGAGTGCATTACTGATTATATAACTATTTACAGTAACACCATAAATCCCATGGGTACAAAATAATGTCAAGATTAGGCTAAAACTTTTAACTTTACTAAAATATTAAGAAAACAAAACCGTAGTAATTTGCACCAAAAATACATTAACAAATCGTATCATTCTATTCTTTATATTTGTAAACAAGTATTCAATATGGGGTGAAATGAAAACTTTAAACGTCATTTTCCCGAAACTAATTTTTACAAAATTATGTGAAGTTAAAATGTTTCAGGCGTCTTATTTTTTTGCTGAATCTTCGTGAAACTTAATTTAATTTTTCTTAAATACATTTTAGCACAAAACTTAGTTTCAATTTTCCACTTAAAAATAAAATAAAACTGTGAAATAGAAAAAAAAAGTTAATTATATTTTTTCGAAAAAAAAAAAAAATAAATAAATAAATAAACATTTTTTTTAGGCATAATTAGGAATGCAAGAGAAAGTAATCTGATAACTTTCACACAACTTTCTCTTACCGTAAAATTTAATACTAGAATTACAGATTGGAGATTAAGGGGTAAAATAACGAGTACTGTTATGTAAACCTATGTTAAAACAATTGAAATTAGGCTTCGAAACAGCTTTATTTGACAAATAATTCTGTGTGAGATAGTCTACCACCCCCATGAACCTCCTGTTTCATTATTGTACCTACATTTATATAGAATTCAAATCTGTTATTAAATTCAAAAGTTCATTAAAATTGTTCAAACAAGTTTCACACACAACGTTCCTTGAAATTTGTCAATCTTGATCCAACTTTTCTAGTAAAAAGGTATTAATTAAAAATACAACGTTTGGATCGCCTAAAATTATTTGTTTTTAATTTACTCAAAGTTACAGAGACAAAGCTGAAGAGTTAAAAACTTGAATTCGGTATTAAGGAAGCCCCAAAACTTGTAAATATACAAAAAACAAAGCGATGAATATTTAGATTTTAAAAGTACATTATTAAACATATGGCCGCCATGAGGAAATACTCTCAATTTCTGAGATGATTTCCTGGATATGGTGAAATGTTATAGTAAAGCACTTACCAAAAAAAAAAAAAAAAAAAAAAAAAAAAAAAGTTATGGCTTAAATTTTGGCTGTCCCGCATATCTTCTGAAGATAATGTACAGACCACATGGTGTACATGAATATAATCCTATATTAATAACCCACTTCAACACCTCAAATACACTTCCATCAATTTTCAAGTAATCCATCAATAATCTAGTTCTTTTGTGTAGCTCTGTAAACGAACAGAAAATTATTTTCATACCATATTCTACACGTGAAACATGTTTTTACACTGGTAAAAAATATGATGGTTCGGTTTAATGCAGTCTATAGATGTTACGTTCTACTTACCTACAATTTCCCCCATAGACGTAATGTATTTGAATTATCTTCGGTGTTTTGGATGACCCTGTAAAAAGTAATGCTTGGAATGCATTTTTGCTGTAGCATGGAATTAAGAGGAATTTTTTCATAATCTGTATAAATTTTTAAGAGGCTAGCACATATATTCATGGAGATATAACGGTTTCTTTAAAACATTGGGGAAAAAAACATTTTTTAAATTATAACACGTAGGACATTAGATCCAGACACATTTTCAGAAAATTTGGTGTAATTTATTAGAAACAACATACTGCAATCAGAATGCAAAAATGTTAAATCGCTACAAACTTATGATGATAATTTGAACACAAAAATTATCTAATCTGAATTGCTCTTTATTATTAGATTTTTTTTTTTTTTTTTTTTAATTTCTTCTGATTTTCCTGTTTTTCGTTTTAATTTTAGTTATTTATTTACATTAATTATATTATCTATGTGTTAACAATAAAATGTATACACTTATAGTATATTGGTTACGAATAATTTTGTATTCCGATGTTTACATATAAAAAATAAGATTATTTTTTTGTTTTAGAGAAAAATAAATAAATAAATAATTAAAGTGTAAAATCGAAATAAATATTATAATTGAATTAGCATAAAACATTTAAATATAATCTTAAAAAAAAAAAAAAATTAGAATGCTCGAAATTTATTCACTCGAATTTTACGTTTTTTTTTTTTTTACTTTTAAGCTAGTAGGGAACTATAAAATATGTATTGAAACTATAAATTCTTTTAAAAATAATAGAACAGGCCTTTAAACAAGCCTAACTTGGCATCATATTGTAAAGATAAATGTGGTGTGTGACAATCACCCGACTTCCATTACCCAATTATACACATATATATTAATAAAATCAGACTTTTGTCTGTAAATTTGTCAGAATAAAAATATTTTGCGATAGCTACACGTTTCACACACCATGAACGCCGAAAATAAATTTTGTGTGTGTGTGTGTAATGGTGTCTGTCTGTAACACTGTTTTTCTCCGAGCATCATTTGGGAACGGCTGAACGGAATTCATCAGTGCCTAGCAGAAACTTAGATCTTTACTCAATTTAAAATTATATCAATCAATATTTTCGAAATCCCCCTACATTTCCCCCCTGGGGGGTAAAAGTCAAAAACATGTTTGTAAGCATAACTCGACTCAAATTTCGTCACAGTAAAGGAATTTCACATAGAGAGACTAGACATGAGTACAAATAAAACACTATCTGCGATTTGGGAAGTTTATTTTTAAGGGGAGAAAGGAGGGGGGGGGGGAGAAATTTTTGGCAGGAAATTTTGCAAATTCTGAATTTTTAAGTAGAACTCTACCAAAAATGGAACAAAGATGTTGAGAAAAGCTATCCGACTTTCTTAGAATTTTGAAGACGAAGTGTTTTTTTTTTTTTTTTTTTTTTTTTTTTTTGATTTGCGATTTTATTTTATTTACGTATTTAATTTTTTTTTTTTGGGGGGGGAGGGGAGAGGAGGTTACGAGGGGGCAAAATCTGGACATCTCTTTTAGCGCTAACTTTGTATTGAGAAATCGATGGGAGATGCGATCACGAATTTTGGCGCTTGGATTGTTTATATATATCCGACACCTAAAGTAACAGAATTTATCTCCCTTCCGTGGAGGATCAAAATTGTGATGGCATGTCTCCCGACACCTCTAGGGGTAAATCCCAGACCGTCGCCAATTGCCCATCTGCGCAGCACTAGTGCGACGTAAAACCCAACCAACCAACGGAATTTATCAAACTTAACTCCGTTCCCCCCCTTGGGAAGTCAGAAGGCAAAAACACATTTGTAAGCATAACTCGGCTCCAAATTGCTTCAAAGTGAAGAAATTGCACATAAGGAGACTACACATTAATTACAAATAAAATATTATCTGCGATTTACGAAATTTTGATTTTTAAGGGAGGGAGAGGAAAACTCGATTTTTGATCGGTAATTTTGCAAATTACGGATTTTAGAGAAAACTCTACCAAAATTGGAACAAAAATGTTCAAAAAAGCCATGCGTCGAGACATACCTTTCGAGACATACCTTTTAACGCTATATTTCTCCTGGCGCTAAATTTGGGGGGGCGAATTTTTAAAATTTTAAGCGAAAGAAAATGGCGAAAGAAAATTAGCGAAATTTTCTGGAAATGTATGAGAGCTGCGGTCACAAAGTTTCGTACTTGGATTGTTTATAGGTATCCGAACACTAAAATAACGGGATTTATTGAAAATCGCTCCTTTCCCCTGGGGGGTAGGAAGCAAAAAAAAGAAAGAAAAAGGTTTGTAAATATAACTCGACCCCATACTTCGCGGTGAAGAAAACGCACATGAGGAGACTAGACTTGAGTATAAATAAAACATTATGTACGATTTTGGAATTCTTGATTCTTGCTGAAGGAAGGGGAAAATCGTTTTTCGGGGGGAAATTTCAGAAATTCCGAATGTTTGAGTAGAGCTCTACTAAAAATGGTACAAAGGTATTGAAAACAGTCATGTGTCTTCTTTGGGATACTTCCAAAAACACCTTTTCGTTTTTGTTTTTTTTATGGGGGGGGGGGGTGGCTGGTGTGGGGGGGCATTACGAAGGAGAAATTTCGAGACTCTTTTTTCATAGTTCATCTGCGGGATTTCGCAATTTTTCGAACTTACCCTCTGGGGAAGGGGAAGTAAAAAGCGGGTAAGTTGCTATCGAAGGCATTGGTGACCCGGACTCCTCAATCTGCTAGCGGGAAAAACCTCTACCGAATTCATCGGGAACTTTAAAGTAGGTTATTAATAATGATATGGGATTTTGACAACTCATTTAAAAACTGCCCAGCGAGGCGCGCAATGCCAGCTATATACTTCTTTTCTTCGTAAATAGTGTCAAAAGACATAAAATTGATGTGAGAAATTGGATACCTAACTACTTTCCTGTAAGAGCAAACTGATACATACGTAGTAAAGATAATAAATAAAAAGTTTACATAACAAGTTTTAAAAAATAGCCTTTCATTATTTATTGATTTATTTTATTTTGTTTTGTTTTGTTTTGTTTTTATTTATTTATTTTATTTTATTTTTTAAGCTTTTTTCCATTTCCGAGAACTATAACTGACCTAATAAGGAAGCATGTCAGTTTTCCATTAGTAACCAAATAATACATGCTGATGGACATTTATATATCAGTTTACATTGCAAATTTGAAAAAAATCGCTAGTCGTTTTTTAGATATCATCTTTCGTCCCTATTGCCGAATTTCACCAAAGCTTGGCAAAATCTACTTCTGTTCATTAGAAACTATCAGTTAAATATGAAATGATATCTAAACGTTATTATTATGGCGAATTTGAAGAAAATTCGTTGACACATTCTTAATGGTAAGCACTTTCGAGATATCCTATTGGCGTGTTTATACAGGACGTCTATGAATTTTCTCGGATAAACCAACTAATACGTACAAAAGGACATCTTAAAAGTGTTTATACATCAACCTTGAAAAAAATCGTTAGAGCCAGTTTTGAGATACGGATCTACGTCCGATTTCCGATTTTTTGAATTGTCTCCAAAAGTTGGGACAATTATCTGTACACCAGACCTGTCTTAATTATGAAGTTTCGTCGTTGTATCTTCATTAATTTTTTAGATATGATAATCATAAAATTCTCCACACGTATACTAACATACATGCATACACGCTAATCAATTGCCAAAAATCTTTTTTTTTTTTTTTTTTTTTAACTCAGAAGACTTTAAACATGTATAAAACAGGTGAACACTCCATATTGAATTTCTTCACCAAATATTTCCTACGGTATTCCGCTAAAGATAGAATTCATTAAGGAAATAAAAAATGAATTCTGATTCTGGGAAAGCATCTTGCACATTCATAATACTTAGTAAATGATACGTTTTGTTTATATCCAAAGATCTATCTATGGGCATGCTAACATAGTGAAAAATCTGGAGTAACACTACCCTATTATCTAAACGTTTACTAATTATGTATTGTTCATATTTAATTTAAATGACAGAAGACGTTAAATATACAAAATGTAGAACACAATGGGTATTTGAATATTTCTGTCCAAGTTGTGTATCGTTTAATGGATCATAATGTATCCAAAATCTTTTGTGAGTCTCTGTAAAAAACTATACACGGTAATCTCGCAATAACTGTTCTACATTGTATCCAGAAAAAAAGTCTTACAGTTACGCAAATCGATACGCAATCGACTTGAGGGCATAATCTCTAATATTATCAATTTCTATGTCAATCGAAAAAATTCGATAGCAGAGGATAACGCACTTCACATAATTTGACTCTATACTCCACAACGCTTAAGAACTTTTTTCGTCCCTGAAAAGTAACAATAAATTCTTCACTCATTCAAACTTATACAAATCTTGTGACTGTGACCTATTACATACCTAACAATTTTCAGCTTAATTGAATAAGGTGTTCAGACGCTATTGCACTTCAAATAATTTCAGACCATTGGCCATAATGATAAAGAATTATTGTATGTGCGTAAAAAAAAAAAGAAAAAAAAAACTGTAAGTACCAGAATCATAAAATCTACATTATTCGGGCACGGTTAGCTATAATATACTTATCACCTTTTATTTCAATTAGTCAAAGCATTTAGACGACATAGTGCTCTCTCACACGCATACGTACAGCACCGTAAAAAAAAAAAAAAAAAAAAAAAAAAAAAAATGCAAAAATAATCTCAAACAACTTTAAAACATATACATCAAAACCGAATTTTATTATGATTACAGTACTATTCTTACATAATGTATGTTCGAAATGTAAAAAATATTTGTAAAAAATATTTGTATAAATGTAAAAATGTAAAAACCCCATTTTATTTAGATGTATTCCAAACAAACGTGTAACATTAACATTCAAAAAATTTTAGCACATTCCTTTGAGGCTTATAGCCATACTGTATTAAACTTCTCGAATGCATTTCTAGTACTTTAGAAATATTCTGTTCTGAATTGATGATTAGAAAATATTTTTACAATAGTCTCTAATAAACATTTAACGTTGTTTATATTCTTTGAAATATCTAAACCTAAGTTAATAGTTAATTTAAATATTATCCAAATTCCTCATAAGTTTTAAGCAGATTTCAGTTTAATTTGTAAAATTTTATAATTTCGATTTTAATGCTTGTATATAATACAGTAGAACTTGGATAATTCGAAGTTGAAGGGACCAGAAAAAAATTCGAATTACATATACTATTTTGTCAAAAAAAGTGATAAATTGAAAAATTAAAACTCTACGATCAGAGATTTAACACATAAACTTTATATTTAAGAATACCGCTACATTACCCCTTTCACCCCCCCCCCCCCCATTAAATGAATATTTTTTTAGCTTAATTATTCAACACTTTTTAAAAAATAGTCAAATATTTTTTATTTCTTTTTTAAGTAGAATCTTTGTGTCATAGCATATGACCTGATACAAAAATAGAATCTACATTACACATGGCTTTCAATTCACAAAAGCCTCGAAGTTCATACATATGCACCATATCTTCTGGTGCACTAGCTAGGGGCTTCTATTGTATTTCCTTATCCTTCTTTTAAAATATTATAAAAATTGATAATGCACTTCACATGAGTAAAATCTCGGGAACAAATTTTACTGTAATATTTTAAAGGTAATCGTATGAAAAATTCGAATTATCCAAAATAGAGTTCGAATTATCCACGATTTTTTAACATCATTTCAATACAAAATTCAAGGGACCGTGTAAAATATTCGAATTATCCAAAATTTTGAATTAAACAAGTTCGAATTATTCAAGTTTCACTGTGCTCAAATTTTTTTAAATCTGTTTTACTCTTAATTCCTCTATAAATCAAGGGTTAATCTCACATATTTTTTAACTTTGCGTATTGATTTAAAAATACATATGATGATATACATCTCGATTTATCATCATTCAATTTGTTAAAATCCATTTATTTTTATTGGTACAGTAAAGTTTAATTTGTGCAGGTTACTGAAAATTTGAATTATGGTCCAGCAACTAAATATATAGTCACAGTGAGTCGAGACGTAATTTAATCTTCTGCAACCTAAGCAGAATCTGCAGGGAGTTTTACTGCTTCAGTGATGGAAATAACCCTGGGGTTGTATATATTCTTAATTTATATATACTGCCCTTGAGCGTTTTAGATGCCATAATCGCAATAAAGTTTAGTGCATTATTTTGCTTTATTTGCAATTTATGCTTTTTAAAACAGAGAAAAAATCTTGTGAATATAATGTTTATATTTGACTAATATGGGCAAATTAAAGTGAATTTCATATCGTGGGTTATAGGTCAAAAATATATACGAAGAATATTTTTATGCATTTGATATTTTTTATTTAGAATTGTCACGTTTCAAGATTTTTTTCGCAATTTTAACAATGCATGTGAAATATAATTTAAAGCCCCTTAAAATTAAAGCTTCGTTTATCAAACTTAAATGATTCTACCTCCCACTAATCCACTCATAGCACCTTAATTAATTCTTTATTAATTTATTTTCTAAATATTTCACTAATTACAAATTCATTAACTTATTTTTAATTCTTAAACTTATTTTATTTTATTTTCCGATGAAACACACTGTTATTTATTATATTGCGCAACTCTAACGTAATTTTAATGTAGAACCTTCTATTCCTGCCTCCTGTGGACGTATGACGTCTTCTAAGCCAATCAAGACGGTTTCGATCAAGTGACCGCTCCCGCTTGGAAAGAAAAAGAGAATTTTCGAGTTAGTTGCTCGAGTTAGTTCTTAGTCTGAAGATGGGTTTTTACGATGTAAGTTATATAGTTCTCACCTCCGCGTTATGGATGTAAGCCCTAAATTTATTAAAGAACCCATTTAAGCAAATGACTGCATTTTAATTACTTCCATGTGTAGCTGTTCATTTTATTATGACACACACACACACACACACACACACACACACACACATATATATATATATTGATGTAAATTCTGTATACAAAATTATAGTATATAAGAATAAAGTTGTTCAATGCTTAATTTTTCTCTATTCATTAGAACTTTTACAGCTTGTGAGATTTATAAAGTGAGAATTATTTATGCTTTCTTGTTGTATATGTATCTTTATGAAAATTATATTACTTGTAAGTCACAGAGGGCATAAATATTAATAGATTATTTTATTTGAGTCTTAGACATTAACTTATTATTTCAATGCAAAAAGACTGACAAATAAAAAAATAAAATTTACTCTATTCATTTACTATTTGAATAAATCATGCAAACAATATATTTTAATGAAATAGTTTTGTTAAATAACAAATATAAAATCTTCCTAAACTTTGTTTGTAATACATAATGCGTTTAATTTAATTTGTACGAAATTGCTAATATTTACACTTTTGTATTATTAAAAAAAGACCAAAATTGTCCAGCAACAAATTGAAAATCTCGCATTTTCAAGGCTAAAACTTAAGTTAAATTTTTAATGTCACTAGCTTCACTATTGTGACGGACTAGCAGTTCTTATTATGACTAATACCACGATTTTACTTTTATGATTATGAAAACATTCTTCGTTCATAATTTTTCAGATATTATATTAAATAGATTTCAGAAAATTTATTGTGGGTTTGACGTGCTTTCTTATGATCTGAAATCTGATATTCCTTCCTATTGGTGCAAATGAGTTCTTGCGTGCGAAAAAATTGAGCATGTACAACTCGCATTTTTAGTTCAAAAAAATGTACATTGAATATGCTGATTGATAGCATATATTAACGTTAAGTCGAATTTGAAATATTTAAATAATAGCCGGGGAGAGAAATCGGATGGTGTCTTGGATATTCAGTATGTTTCTACAATTTAACATCACATATATACGAATAACAGATGTTATTTAAGCGTACAAAAAGAAAGTTATTTTAACTCTCTAGCTTACAAGATATAATCGCGGACGCCAAATAAACTTAAAAGCATACAAAAGAAGTTATTTTAAACTCCTAAGCTTTCTAAAAAACTAAATAAATTTCAATAACAACAAAATCTATTTGCTGCTTTTTATTCCACTGAAAAATTTGAATACTGAGAAAAAGAAACTAGATGCACGCACACGAGCATCATCTGAAATCTTTTCTTTTTTTTTTTTTACAATAATAAAAATACATCACGTGAGTTAAAAAATATAAAAATGAGAGAAATAAATAAAACATGGACAATATCTAACATCCTCTCACCTTTTGATTATATCTTATAATCAAAACCCTTCATTTTGATATCTCTAGAATATTTCTTCTTCATAAAATCAGTCTGTCTGGCATTTTAATTAGTCTTCCAGATCTAGTCTTTCTAATTTCCCTGCAGGACTTATCCTCCAAAGGCTTTTCAATTTCTGCTTCCTTCACAACTGAATTAGGAAACGTATTTTCACCACCGTCACTAGATGATACTTCTAGAGGATAGATTCTTTGTATTGGTCGAAGTATCTCTGAATGAGATGTTTGTAACTTTACGAGGCGCACTTTTCCATCTTTGCCATGAATAAGCTCTATGATGCGTCCTAATGGCCAGTGCATCCTTTTTTTATTGTCCGCTCTCACCAACACAATCCCTTACTAAAATTTAAGGTTTTCTAAAACTTTTTTTATGGTTTTATCTAGGTTTTCAGGTAATTAAAAGGTTTCTTTGAAGTTTCGCTAAAAAATACTTCCTGAAAAGAAACCTTATCTAAGTTTTCTTTAGGTTTTATTCTTAAAACCTCCTGAAAACCTACGTGGTTTTATGTTTTCTAGAGGTTTCCTAAGGTTTCGGATAAATACATCGGTGATTATAAGTTTCCCTATGGCATTTGGATAATATCTACAGTCAAAAACGTTTTTTAAACGTTTTATTTTTAAAACCTTTTAAAACCTGCACTGTTTTAGGTCTTATAGATGTTTCCCAAGGTTTCAGATAAATACATCGAGAATAGTAAGTTTTCCTATGGTATTTAGATAACACCTCCACTATACCTACAATCAAAAATGTTTTTTAAAGGTTTTAATTTTAAAACCTTTTAAAACCTGCACTGTTTTAGGTCTTATAGAGGCTTCCAAAGGTTTCAAATAAATACATCGATGATAATAAGTTTTCCTATTGTATTTAAATAACACCACCACTATACCTGCAGCCAAAAACGTATTTTTTTAGTTTTAGTTTTTGAACCTTTGAAAACCTGCACTTTTTTAGGTTTTATAGAAATTTCCCAAGGATTCGGATAAATACATCGATGATAATAAGTTTTTCCATGATATTCAGAAAATACCTCAGCTATACGTTATACCTCAATCAAAAATGGTTTTATTTAGGTTTTATTTTTAAAACATCAGAAACCTCCCTTACTAAAATTTATATTTCTAATAATGATAATATATTTCTAAACTTGTACCTGACAACTTAGAGTAGGTTTTTAGTAATAAAATTCTCTTCTACATTTAAGGAAAATTTAAACATTTTAGATTTCAATTAAAAAATAAAATAATAATAATAATAATAACAATCTAAATTTAAAAATATATTTGATGATTACATAAATGAGATATTTTTTTAATAAATAAATTATAAAACAATTAAATTAAAACACAATAAATCTTATATTTCACATATGTATCTGAAAAACTATATTTAAATTTATTTTATAAGTCTTTCGTCAATGAAAAGATATGTCAAACTAAATTCACTAACAAAAGAGATCATGTAACGATATTGATGTAAGATATAAATAAAAAAAATATGCATTAAAAAAAATCACCTTTTTTTTCGGGGGGAGGGGGGAGTGGGGGGAATAACTGAATGAACTTATTTCTTGAATACTTCCTTTTAAATTATAATCTTTCAAATATTTAGAAGTAAACACCTATAACGTAAGTAATAAATAATAATAATTATGATAAAATAGAGAAGTTATGATTAAAGTTATGAATAAATGGTAAATTAAAATTTACAGAAGGAATTTTACAGCATTGATTAAAAGTATTAGTGATTGCTTACAGTGTATTCCCCAAACTTTTTAATTGGTACGGGGAGAGAAAAAAAAATAAATTAATTATAAAATAAAATAAATTAAGAATTTAGTTTAGCACGGAGGACTATTAATTTCAATCTATAAAAATTTTATTTTTGTTCTTATTTTTTAACCCATTCATGGTCACACCATTTTTAATTTTTTTGTTTCGAAGCCATTTTAGTGGGATGTGTTTTATATATTTTTAAGTCATTAAGTACTAATAATATTACAAATTTATCAGGAATACTGAGAAACTGATTGTTTTCTATTTAGCAAATTCGTAGCAATAAATAAATGATTCAGAAATAAAAAAAAACTCTGACCGTGTATACACGTTCATGACCATGAAAGGGTTAATATTATTTTTAATCTCATTTTTTGACCGTAAAACTGGGACACGTACTTTTTAAAATGACTGAAATGAATTAAAATGAAGTGTTACCACCTAAATTTCATACTTTAGTTAATTAAAAAAATGAAATAAAATAAATAAATATAAATAATTGTTGCGTCGAAAAATTTTTTGTACCCCTCAGATTCAGAAAAATCGTCCCTTTCGTTTGGTACTGAATTTGTACCGAGCCGCGTACTTTTTAAAATGACAGAAATGAATTAAAACGAAGTGTTGCCACCTACATTTCATACTTTAGATAATTAAAAAAAAATAATAATAATAAAAATAAATATAAATAATTGTTGCGTCGAAAATTTTTTTGTACCCCTCAGATTCGGAAAAATCGCCCCTTTCGTTTGGTACTGAATTTGTACCGAGCCACGCACTTTTAAAAATGACAGAAATGAATTAAAACGAAGTGTTGCCACCTACATTTCATACTTTAGTTATAATAAAAAAATAATAATAATAAAAATAAATATAAATAATTGTTGCGTCGAAAAATTTTTTGTACCCCTCAGATTCAGAAAAATCGCCCCTTTCGTTTGGTACTGAATTTGTACCGAGCCACGTACTTTTTAAAATGACAGAAATGAATTAAAACGAAGTGTTTCCACCTAAATTTCATACTTTAGTTAATCGAAAAAGAATATTGATTGTCGTGTCGAAAAACTGTTTGTTCCTCTGGATTCAGAGAAATCGCCCCTTTCATTCGGTACCGAATTTTTAACGATAGGACTGATATTTCTAATTTATTTTGGTGTTACAAAAAACTGGTCTATAAAAACTCCAGACTGAAACTTATAGTCCTCCGCTCCAATAATGAAATTAGGAATAAAAATTTAGGTCTTAAAATTAAAAATGGCAGCTGAACCAATATTTTACAATTTCATATTAATTCACAAGAAACATTTATATTAGCTTTAAAGTTTTTTTTTTTTTTTTTCCCCTTCTTCTTTATTTCTGATTTTTTTATTCGTTTATTTCTTTTACATAAAAATTATGAAGAGACTCAAAAATATAATACATGATAAACAAAACATTTGGTATCTAATATAATACATTTCTTAAAGAAAAGAAAAGAGTGTATTGTTTTCTATTCAAAATATTTAATTTATTTACTATTATTACGGTTAACATTTTTATTTCATTCCGATATTGCTAACTTAAAATCTTTTACATTAAAAAAGATAATTTTTTTATTTCCTTTAAAATATTTTCCATCAAAATTCTTGAGTACATTTTTCATGTAACTTTATTTATTTATTTTTTTTTTTGTTTCATTCAGAATTTAAAAGAAAAAGTACATTTAGAATTTAACCTGCATTGTACAATCTCTCTGTATATACATACAATACATATATTTGTTTTCTTTTCTTTTCTTTTTTTTTTTTGAAAGTGATTAAAATCCGAGTTTTAAAGCCCTTCAATGCTTTCATATCTCAAGCTCTAATTCATTATTTTCAAGTTCAATGGATTTGCATAGTAAAGATTGTTCCAAGTAAAACTTCTAAATTCTTTAGATAGTATGTTCTTTAGGATTATGTTCTTTAGATAGTATGTTTAGGATTATTTAGATCTGTATGTTTCAATCTGCAGAGAAAACTATCTGTTCAACAGTAAGATAGTATACTATACTATATCTCCGGTATACTATATCTCCGAGATACCATATTCAATGAACAAAGAGATTAACATTTGCTTCAGGAAAAGTATTTAATTTCCCCTTTCAAAGTTGTCTTCTATGGAATTTCTCTCTTAAACACTACTCCAGGGAAACTGCTGATGTTTCACTTGATTCTACCTCTCCCATAGAAAAACCTAGATTCTACCCCTCCCATAGATCCTTTTGCGATGACATTTGACATGCAAAGAAGTGGACAAAAAAATTCCGGGCGTTTTGGTATTTTAAGCACATACTGAAATTCCAGCTACGGTAAAGAAAGGGTTAAGGTTTTCTAAAGCCTTTTTTATGGTTTAATATATGTTTTCAGGCATTTAAAAGCTTTTATTGAAGTTTGATTAAAAAAATACCTTCCGAAAAGAAACGTCATCTAAGTTTCTTTTAGGTTTTTTTAAAAAATCTCTTGAAATTTTACATGTTTTTAGGTTTATAGAAGTTTTCCAAGGTTTCGGTTAAATACATCGCTGATAATAAGTTTTCTTATATTATTCAGGTAATACCTCCATTATACTTGCAATCAAAAACTTTTTTTTTTTTTTTTTTTTAAGTTTAGTTTATTTTTAATTTATTATTACTCATTAACTTATTATTACTCATTGACTAAATATTTTAATTAGTAAAATAATAACAATTTTGTGTATTATTATTAATAATTATCAGTTTCAATTTCTACGGAACAAAACATAATAATAATAATAATAATAATAATAATAAAGAAAAAAAAAACCTATAAAACAATTATTTTGTACTCAAAATTAATCTGAGATTCATTAATATTCTTCCATTAATTTATCAAAAACATAATAAATATTAATACATATATCTCATAAATAATAAAATAACACGCATTTGAAATTAATTTCAGTTTTAACCCATTAACCCCCAAAACTAGAAATAATGATTTATTTATTTATTTTTTTCTGAATAAAAACAGTAAAGTTCATTGTTTTAATCATATATAACAATAATTTAAAATAAAATTATAAAAATTAGTCTTATCTTACTAAAAATAGAGTGTTATATTTGTACAATGTCAGTGGAATAAGAATATAGGATTAAAAAATATAAATGTTTACGGAAATTTCCTTGAGGGCGCATAAAACAGAAAAAACTACAGATGACTAAAAAAGTAATTATTTTATTTCGACAACATTTTTAGAAGTTTCTTATATGAAATTGACTTTCTCATCGTGTCTTTGTCTCACGCTAATAAACAAAGCGCCTCCATTTTAAATTAAATATAAGTTGCTCAGTTTGTCGCTTCTTGGCCAACTGGTTAATTTTTACAGATAATTAGTAAAAAATGTGTCAATTCATAAAAGAAAATTTTTTGTTATCTTTTTATATCAGTATTTGATAGATTTTTCTAGAATGTTCTATGACTTTTCTTGAATGTTCTTAAACTTTTGGTTAGAGCGTCATGCTGATAACGTCCCGGATTCGGTCCTCGAAAGACGATATGGTACTTTTTTGCAGATAATAATAATAAAAAAAAATGTCAATTGATAAAAGAAAATGTTCCGTTGTCTACACAATATCCTCAGTAATTTTGATTATTTTTTTTTTAAGAAGCTTTTTTTTTTTTTTTTTTTTTTTTTTTTTTTTTTAAACTAAAATGCACAAAATAAAATTTAAGTAAAAAAACCATTTTTTAAAGTTAGAAGTTTTTTATTGTGAAGCCCTTAAAAGCATAAAATAAAAATTTATTCTGGCAGAGACATGCTACAAAGAAATGAAAATTATAAAACTAAAAAATTTTAGAGAAAAATATAGGTATTTCCCTTTTATAAGAGATGAATTTTTTTAATGTTCAAAATATTATTAAAAGCTTTCGAGACATTTGAAATTTTTAGCCTAACTAATGATTATACAAAAACTAATAACTAAGAATATTGGTCTCGAAAGCTTTTTAAAGTATTTTGAACATTAAAAATTTTCATCCCTTGCAAAAGGGAAATACCTACAATTTTCTCTAAAATTTTCTTAGTGTTGAAACTTTCATTTCTTTGTAGCATTTCTTTGCCAGAATAAATTTTTATTTTGTGCTTTTTAGAGCTTCACAATAAAAAGCTTCTAACGGTAAAAAATTGTTTTTTACATAAATTTTATTTTACAAGTTATTTAAACTCATTCAGATATGAAGATATTGAAATTTTTTTGTTTGAACAGTGTTTCACGTTTGAAATCCATTTTAAACTTAAAACTATTTTTCAGATCTTTTTTTTTTTTTTTGTCATAAAAAAAAAATCTATTCTTTTCTCACTAAAAAACAATACTAAAAAAATACGTTTTTTAGTCAACTATTAAGCGCGATTATTTCTGGTCTTGCGTGAACGCAACACCAGCGGGCAATAGGTTAATCTCAAAACGCTACTTTAAATAATCAAGAACAAAGTAATCAGAGCCCGCCGGCCGATTGGTGAAAGCACGCAACTGCAAACCCGAAGTCCTTCAGTTCGATCCTCTCCGGGAGCAAGCGTGAAAGAAAATGATTGAAAGTACAGAAGTTCAGCAATTTCTCACTAGATGGCAGCATCAAACATACAAAATGATCCCGAAGCCGTCGCTTCATGGTTCTTTATAAAAAACCTGAAATAAATTTTATAGAAATACCTTAACCTATAGAGGTATTGATGGAGCTTTTATTATGGCTTTATTTTGCACCATTAAAGCCTTGATAATACCTTATTTTAAATACCTCTAAAACCTGTAAAATACCTGTTAAAAAAAACCTAAGGAAAAACCTTCAAAAAAACATTGGGAAGGTATTTATAAAAAAGCTTTGTATGTATATTAAAAATACCTACATGAGTCATGGTATTTTATGAAAACCCTTTGGTATTTATAAAAAACCTGCAAAAACTTTCTGAAAAATACCATAATGTATTCGTGAGAAACCTGTGGAGGTATTAATAGAGCTTTTATTATGGCTTTATTTTGCACCATTAAAGCCTTGATAATACCTTATTTTAAATACCTCTAAAACCTGTAAAATACCTGTTTAAAGAAACCTAAAAAAAACCTTAAATAAAACCTTAAAATTTTAGTAAGGGATGTCTCCTACAGAAACTGTCTGTTGGCTTCTTCTCACATTCAGTCGCTGAATAAGTAAACCCAAATACTCTGATCTAAATCGATTTCTTAAACTCATCTGCAGTGATTGTCTCTATTTAAGCCTTCGTTTGAAAGAATTTCCCTCGACTGCATCAATGTCTGGTAAAATGTATTCATGAATATCTTTTAAAAACATGGCAGGAGAAATTGGTTTAATAGCTTCTTGCTCTGACATGTAAGTCAAAGGTCCACAATTGATAATGCTTTCGCAATCAGCCAATACAGTAATCATTTCTTCATAATTTAAGCACGCTTGACCAAGGACTCTTTTTAATAGACCTTTCATCAGTCTGATGAGCCTCTCCCACCATCCGCCCCACCACGCCGCAGTTGGAGGATTGAATTTCCATTCAATTGAATTGGTTGCTCCATCCTTTTGTATATGATTCCAGTTCAGTCGTTTCAAATAGTTGGCTGCACCAATAAAATTAGAGCCATTGTCGCAATATATAATGGAACATCTTCCTCTACGAGATATAAATCTTCTTAAAGCCATCAAAAAAACCTCGGTAGATGCTGATATCAATACCAATGATCTGAAACACAGCTGCATCTTTTACTCGATTTTCTGGTAGAGAAATAGGCGAAGATTCCACGTTCTTAGAGTTGAATCTTTTACAAGTAGTACATTTAGATAAAACAGATGTCACAGTTCTTCTTCCATTCAAAATCCAATACTTTTCCCTAATCAAATTTAAAAGAATCTGAGGACCTGCGTGACAATTTTTCCGATGAAAATATGAAATTAGTCGTTTAACAAGTTCATGGTTAGATGGTAGAACGATAGGTGTGAGAAAATCCTTCTTGTCTTGTCTATACAAAATTTTAGTTTTCACGCGTATTATATCTTCCTCATCTTTGAAAGTCTCAAGAGTTTTCAATTTCTCATAATCTTTAGAGGAAAAAGCTTCCTTCTGAATCATCCAAGCTATTTTCATTTCTGCTTTGTGAAATTCCTGACTTGTCAATTCTCCTTTAACTTTATCCTTTGGATTACAAGTATTATGTTTAAAACGGAATATCCATCCAACCAGGCACACGATTTTCTCATAACATGAAAAATATTGATAGTACCAAGTATTCTGTGAATTTTCATCTACATTTATCAGTAAATTTGTTGATTTTAACTTTTCTCTTTCAACGTCTTCTTCATTTATATTCTGGCAGATGAAATTCATATGTTTATTATATTCATATGGATTCTTAAGCCACGATGGACCCTTCCACCATTTGAGAGAGACAAGTTGTTTGGCTTTACAACCTCTAGAGGGTAGATCCGATGGGCTAATTTCACTGGGAATATATTTCCATAAAGAATCATCAGTCAAACTCCTGATTTCTTGAACTCGGTTCCTAACGAAAACTGACCAGTTCTCTTCTCTGATTATCCATGCAAGAACTTTCGTGGAATCACTCCAAAAATATCTTTCCATATTTTCCCAACTGAATGCACCTGTTACTGATTTCGATAATCTAGCACCAATCAAAGCCGCCAAAAGCTCCATTCGAGGTATAGTTGGGCACTTTAAAGGACTGATGCGGGATTTGGCAGCCAGAAGGAATAATTTCACTTCATCAGCTTTTTCTATTCTCAAAAATACAACAGCAGCATAAGCCTGATTACTAGCATCACAAAATGTATGAAGAGTACATTTCTTTAAATTATCTGGAGTTACTTGAATGCATCGCGGAATCTCAATTTCTTCCAATATATTTAATTCACGAAACCATCCTATAAACTCATTTTTTAGATCCCCGGTAATTTCTTCATCCCAGGTTAAACCAATTTTCCAGGTTTTCTGTAACATCATCTTGGGGCAAATCATGACTGGTGAAGTAAAACCAATTGGATCAAAAACTTTATGTGCCACTGATAGCATAGTACGTTTTGTTATTTTTTCCAGACTTACATCTTTCGTCCAGGATACATTGACCTTTAAAATGTCCGAAAATCTGTTCCAGTGTAATGCAAGTACAACAGCTTCTTTACCGTGTTCCGTGTCCTCTCTCTCTTCTGTGTGTTCCCATCCTCTTAGGTCGAATCCGCCTTTAGACATTAGGTTTTTAGAGCAAGTAATAAATCTCTTTAACTCTTCCTCCGTACGGACACTCGTAACAACATTGTCAACATAGAAGCTTCTCAACAATCTTTGCTTAAGTCCTGTGTCGTATTCTTCATCATTTTTAATACGGTATTCTATTACTGAAGCTAGCAAAAAAGGTGAACTCTTGACTCCAAAAACGACTCTAGCATGACGAAATATTCTAAGCTCACTTTATTCTGGATTGCTCCACCAGAGGAAACGTAAAAAATCCCGATCTTCTTTCCGGATGCTTATTTGCAAAAACGCTTTCTTGATATCAGCTAAGACACCGCATTTATTTTCTCTAAATCGCAAAAGTATGTCAGGAATTAATTCAATGAGATTTGGACCGCAGTGTAGACATTGATTCAAAGATGGATGGTTTTGGATTCTTGCTGATGCGTCGAATACTGGACGAATTGGAGTAGTGCTATTCTCCTTTATAACTGGTCGATGAGGTAAGTAGTGTCCATAAAAGGACCTTTCACATTCAGGAACCTCTTCAATAATTTTGTCGCCAAGCCATCCTAAAAGTACTTCCTCATATTTTCCATAAATATTACTCGCAAGTAGTTTTTGTGTGACATTCGTTAACCTTTTCTTGGCTAAACACAAATTATCAGGTAAAGGAGGTTTATCTTCAGCCCATGGTTAGGATATTTCATAACGACCGTCTTTATTCCGTGTTACTGTCTGTAGAAAGTGCTCTTTTACTTGACGATCCACTTCCATCTTAGATAGCTTTTCGATTGAATCACTTATTCCAAGTAAATCTAATCTCCATAAGTCGGAAATTTCTGCTTCTTTTGCAAACATGGAAGTAACTGATAGAGCTAAATTTTCTTTAGATGAACTTTCTTGAGGAACTTTTCCCATTAATGTCCAGCCAAAAAGTGATTCCATTGCAACTAGCCCAGAAGACAACACTTCTCTTCGACCTGTCAATAGTTTACCGATTATATCGGCTCCAATCAGTACTTGAATAGACTCATCTGCATCACCAACATCTATCAAAACAATGCCTTTCTCGGCCAATTCTTTCCGCCAAGAACCTTTTCCCACAGGCTTAACATTTTCACATATAATATTTTGATCCAAAACTTGAAAATTGCATCTGAATTTCCCTGTCAAATCTCTTAATCTTATTTTATAAAAGTTATGTTCATATTCTTTGGTTGAGATTCCGCCAAAAAGTGAATGTACAACCTTTTCTTTTTTAATGGCTGCATATTTCATTTCTTCTGCTAATTTCATAAAATATACGATCTTTGTGAACCAGTATCCAAAATTAGACGAATATCCTCTTCTTTATTATCAGAGACGACTTTTGCTTTGAGAGTTTGAAGAAATACCCTTGGATTTTTATTGAAATTGGCCATATTTACTTCACTTTCATTTGACTTTTCTTTCTCTTCCCTTTCATTTGTTTTGCCTTTATCAAGACTTTGGCACATCACGGTGGAATGTTTTCTATCACAGATAAAACACTTCAGGACAGCTTTACACTATTTGGTAGTGTGACCTGACCCCAAACAGAGGAAACAGCACTTCTTATCCTTTAGAACATTCTGCTTCTCATTAAAACTCATCTTTCGTGCCGTAAAACAGTCTGAACTCATATGCTTTCCATCACAAAACACGCAATTTTTCTTTAGATCTTGTTTAAAAGAAGTCGTTAATAAAGTAGAGGCAGTAGATATAGGCTTAACAAAATCAGTGTAAGTCCTTCTTTTTCTATAATTTCGGTCATCATTTTTCTTCGCCAGACCAAAACCGTCGACCGCCAAATTTATTCTTTCATCTCCTTCAACTTCACATTTGAGAAATAGCATCAAATTGTCCAACCGTTCTTTCGCATCAGAACTAGTAGAAACAATGTTACTTCTATTCCAAGCTTTCAAAAATTCAGCTGGAAAACAGGATTCTACCATAGGATATAATATAGAAGCGCATTTATCAGTAGTGACACCCAACGTTTCAAGAGCCCTTAAATATGATTCAAGTTTGTCGTACAATGAAGTAAGAGAAAATTTTTCTTTTGTATGCGCAACTATAATTAATTTTAATAATTCTCTAACGTACACTTCAACTAGAAGATCATCTCTTCCATAACGAGCTTTTAGACTCTCTATAACTTTGGCATAGTTGGCGCCAGTTGGCGGAAAACTATCTACAACTTCTCGTGCTCTGGAACCAGCGACCGTTGCTTGAATGAGGTACTGGAATTTGTTTTCTGGAGGAATATCGTTATCTTTATCTATCTGCTCAAACGACTCCAGAATGGTAGCCATTCTTTTAAATCGCCATCAAATTGTCGGAATTGTAACTTGGGTAAGGATATTTTTCTTCTAGATGCATTATTTTCATTAACAGTTAAAATTGACTCCCCTTGAATGTAGGCCTGGGACTGTATTCTAGCCAATTCCAACTGTTGGTCTAATTCCATCTTCTTTATCTCTAGTTCTTGATTAAGCCTTTTTTCTTCTTGTTCAAGTTTAAGTTTTTGTTGTTCCAGCTTAAGTTTCTCCTCTTGTTCAAATTAAAGTTTTTGTTGCTGAAGATCTTTTTCTTGCTCGACTTTCAATTTTTCTTTTTCTTGCCTCTCAACAACAGCCGTTGATAGAATTTCTTTCACAAAACTGGGATCATTTTTATATTCGTCGCTATTCAAAATAATTTCCTTCAAGGTAGCAATAGCACATTCAGGAGGAATTATTTCGCCAAGCTCTTCCGCTACAAACTTCAGATCGGCTTTTCTGAAACCTTTAATTGCTTGAAACATATTGTTTTACTTTGTCCTGTCGCGGACGCCACAAAATGTTATTTAAGCTTACAAAAAGAAAGTTATTTTAACTCTCTAGCTTACAAGATATAATCGCGGACGCCAAATAAACTTAAAAGCATACAAAAGAAGTTATTTTTAACGCCTAAGCTTTCTAAAAAACTAAATAAATTTCAATAACAACAAAATCTATTTGCTGCTTTTTATTCCACTGAAAAATTTGAATACTGAGAAAAAGAAACTAGATGCACGCACACGAGCATCATCTGAAATCTTTTCTTTTTTTTTACAATAATAAAAATACATCACGTGAGTTAAAAAATATAAAAATGAGAGAAATAAATAAAACATGGACAATATCTAACAACAGACAATATTTAACCATTATTGGGCTGCACGATAAAATAAAACTGGTATAAAAAATAACTCAAAATTAAACCTAATGCATTATATATTTTAGAATGGAAAATTAGTGTGAAAAATGTAAGGGTTCGCAAGTAATACTTGAGAATGAACTTGATTTTATAGATGATGTCATAAAATTTTAAATGTAATTTTATAATATTCATATAGCTTTCTCATGTAATCAGCATCGTTATTACTGTTAATTGCGAATATTATCTAACATTTTACAGATAAATATATAGGTCTTTCATTATTATTATTATTATTATTATTACTGTTGTTGTTGCTGTTACACTATGTAAAGTTCTTAGATTTTTAACTTTTTTCTGAAATAAACGTTAAATTTGATGTTTGTGAATAATGATTACGTATTTAAGAAAGGCACATTACGCCTCATTAAAACGCAATCTACTGCTTAATGTTTATTTTGAACCATTACGAACATGCATACCTGAAACGAGATTCAAACGTGCCACCTAACAACTGAAGGCGAAAAATAAATAAATAAATAAATAACTATTTGGTAACCTAGTGAGTTCAAAGAATATTCTTATGTTAAAAAAATAATATGGTGTGTCACTCGCACGCCTTTATCTTACACTAAAATTTAATACTATAAATACAGGTTGGAGATTAAGAGGTAAGATAACGAGTACTGTTATGTAAACCTGTGTTAAACAATTCAAATTAGGCTTCGGAAGAGTTTTATATGATAATTAGTTCTGTGTGAGGGGGGCTACCGCCCACGTCAACCCCCTGTTTCATTGAAACTTGTCAATCTTGAACAAAATTTTCCAGCACCAAACTCATATTAACTTCAAAATATAACATTTGGATCTCTTGACATTATTCATTTTTAAGTTACTCTATGAGACACAGACAAAGATCAAACGTTAAAAAACTGTACTACGGTAATCAAGAAGCTTCAAAATGTGTAAATATGCAAAAAACAAGACATGAATATTTAGATTAAAACTTACATTATTTACCATATCTCTATGAGGAATTTATTTAAATTTCCGAACAACTTTCCTGGAAATGGTAAAATATTATTAGTAAAGCACATCCATTAACAACAAATAACTAGTGTGTTGTGGCCACCACAGGAATTTCTATACAAATACTATTATATTTTCCTATACTATATTTTCCTATACAAATTCACTCAGTAAAAATAATTTATTAAAATTATTATTTAAAAAAATTATCTTCCATGATAATGCACACGGTTTCCATATTATAGAAGTAATATAACACTAAATATCCAAAAAAATTGAATTTATTCTCAATATTACGTTTTTTTTTTTTTTTTTTTTTTTTTTTTTTTTAATGAAAAAAATCGATAACTTTCTTTTAAATTATTGCAGATTGATGGTTCAACCATTCGTTTTTAAGGTATTGGTGAGCTCTTTTGAAATATACCCATCATGAAAATTTACTCCCCTAGAGGGGGGAACTCACGCGAGGCTCCTTTTTTTTCCCCAAATGACTATCTCTATTGCAAAAATATATATTCATTTCATTTGGTTTAGTGCAGTCTATAGATATTAAACTCTACTTACCTGCAATTTCTCCGATAGACGTAATGTATTTTAATACTTTTGAGTGTCACTGTACACGAACTATTTGCTTCATCTCAACGAAAAGCTTACTGTGGCATCCCTATATGATACACATTCAGAATACCGAGTTTGTAATTTCTGCTACTAATTGTTCTTGAGATATGCTGATAACAGAAACACAGGCAGACAAACAGACACACACACACACAGACCATTCGCTAAAAACATGATTTTCGTATTCAAGGGACCTCAGGACATGTAATTTTAACAAAAACGCACTTTCGAAAATTTGACCCTAAAACAATACTGTCTCTACTTTATGGGTAAGAGAAAGTAAAAATGGCTAACTTATGTCTCCGAAACGTGTATCTTGAATTCAACTCTACATATTTTCTTAGAGCACGTTATATTAACTACATTTTAACTGTTCTTTAGTTTTGATTAGTTGATTTCCTGCGTGCATAGAAATTTGCGAAATTTTAGTAAAATAAGTAGTGTCGAAAGTCGTTATTTTTTAAAAAAAACTTTTTTTTTTCTACAAAATTTAATATGTTGATGGCCATTTGTCTGAAGTACTTGATTAGAAAAATAAAACTGCTTGGTGTCCTGATTAGATAAGTCAGTTTGAACTCACGATAGAGTGTTAAAAAAAAAATATATATATATATAGATTCTTCTTAAATTTGCTATACATTCTTTTTTGGTCTTTACTTCGTATGTATAAGGTGTTTACCGCAATAAATTTCAGAAGAGTTTAATTAGTTAGGACAATTTTATAATTTTATGTGTTCTGATTACACTATCGCCATAATTATTATTTTTTTTTTGAATATGTGTTGAAGTGTGTAATTAAAGCCTTATGGATTTTACACACAATACTTTTTATAAAGTTATGCCATTTAATACATGAATAAAAAAAAAAAAAAAAAAAAAAATTAAAGCTTCTGATTTTTAAAACTATTAAGCGGTGTTTCTGTGAATTTAAAAACGAAAAGTTTAATTAATTTAATAAAACGAAAAGTTTAATTAATTAAAAGTTTAAACATATTTCTTCTTGAACAGTTTTTATAAAATAATATAGCTTGATATGTGCACAATTATTTCCTTAGAGAATATATATAAATTTTTACTAAATATCAAGACATTAAATATATAGTAATTGAAAAAAAATCTTAAAACAATATCACATATAGAAAGTAGTTTGGACAGAAAAAAACCTAATATGCAAAAGAAAACTTTGGTAAAAGAAAAACTAATTAAATCTAAACTAATTACGTGTAAATCTTGAAAGAAAAACTACTTAATTAAAATACCATACTATTATACTCAAAGTTATGTAAAACAGATTCTATAAATTAGAAGGTAAATTTTAAATGAAATTTCTTCTGAATTGCTTCAGTAAACAACAAACCACATTCATTAATTAATTGAAATAATACAATACCTCTAAATAAATATCCGGACAGCTTTGATTTCAGACGTTTTTGAAATATCTCATAAAGTATTGAACAAATTATCTTGTAATTTCAGGAGCATGAAGAATATGTTATAGCTCATATATTTCAGTGAAACATTTGCTCGGAAAATGAAAGGGGGACCAGAAAAAAAAATGAGAGTGCTTGGCATAACACTGTAAAAAGGATTGCTTGAAATGCGATCAGGCATGTGATTACGAGGATCTTCCTTATTATCTGTAAAAAATTTTGTGCCTCTGCCACATGTAGTCAGTTGTGAGGTTGAGACGTCAGAACGTCATCACAGTTGTTTGAATTAAGCTGGATCCAGCAAAGTAGAAAGTGGGGACGGTTAAAATCGCTTCATCGCCAGTGACTCGGCGAAAGTTGAGGTCGATTTAGTTTTGTGTCGGCAGGGTGCTGCAATGAAAGAATTAGATTCTGAGTGTTAGATAAATTAGAAGTGATTTTAAAAGAATGGGTTTGAAATGAAGAGAAAGGAGGGTGTAGGAAGAAGTATAAAATGGAGATGGTTTTAGTAGATAGTGTGGACGTTGGAGCATGTTATAGTGGATGTTGGAGTATATTATAGAGTGGATGTCGGAGCATATTATAGTTTGGTTTTGGAGTATTATAGTGAATTGTGGAAAGTCTTATTTTGGCAAGTATTGAGTAGTTGAGATTTAGAGGAGTGATTGATGAGTGTTAGTACGAGTATTTGCTAGCGCTCGTGAAAGTGAATTTCGATCTGTAGGGAATCCTCTGATCAAAAGTGAAGTCGCAGCAGTGGAGTTACGAGTGCAACCGTCTCTACACCTTCAATTGTTTGCTGGGGTGAGATATTTAAGATTATGTAATTTAATTGTTGATACATATATTTTGATTGAGTAATACGCTGACTGAGCTAGTTTGGTTGCCAGGCCACCCTTCCATTAATCTGCTCAAATAAACTTTTTAGTTATTGTTAATCCAAGTCTTGTGTTCTCTTATTTATCCATTTAGTGATCTAATTAAGTTAAGATGGAGTTTGCATCAACGCAAACTTCACACAGTGAGATATAACAGTTTATTTAAAAAATTGAAAAAAAAAAAAATCACTGTTTTAGCTGTAATACGCAAGGTGTTAAACCCAGTGCAAAGCCATTTTCAGGAAACTTCACATACTACATTAGACACAGCATACTGCAATCAGAATGAAAAATATATTAAACAGCTGATGAAATATGAGCCTTTTCACTAAACAATTTTTAACTGCGCATGCGTTAGCCAGATGTATTAAGCTACTTATATAAAAAACCTCAAACAAATATCGTGTAAACTCAAAAAAAAAAAAAAAAAAAAAAAAAATGTACGCGATGGAATAAATTGCTATTGAGTTTCTCTTGAAAAAAAATGCTAAACTATAAGGGTTTTACTCATATTTTTATTTTGATTCAATGAATGGTAATACAGTCTTCGATGATCGTAAATAAGTATTGAGAAAACCCCTTATCATTTTCTTATTTTTGGGAACAGCTAAAATTCAGTTCATTCTATCGCGTACAACGTTTTGAGTTTATACGGTACTTGTTTATGGTTTTTATATAAATAGCTCAATACATTTGGCTATTAAATTATGTAAATGAAATTTTGCTAAAGCTTGCGCATGCGCAGTTAAAAAGTATTTAGCAAATCTTGCAGAAAAGTTTCATAATGATAAAAACAAATTTAATTTTTTTAACTAAAGTCAGTTTTTTAATAAGTGAGATAATTACTAAGTATTGGAACGTTAAACTAAAAAGAGTAAAATATTTAAATAGAATAATTAAATAAAACTTTCATAAATAAATTTGTCGTATAAAAGAAAAAACAAAATTAGTCTTAAGATTTTAAATTAAAAGTTAAAATATAGAAAAGGAAAAAATAGTTAAATTTGAAGAAAAAATGCTTAATTTTAATTTACCTCTGATTTTTAATAGTGTGATTGTAAAGATACATCGTATATGTATATAAGGGGGTAGTGTGTTCGAATACCATCCGTAGAACCGTTTTTTAGATACCCACTTACGAGACTTAAAACTGGTATATAAAATCAAGACACTCATTTTTTCTGCAGTGACCAAATATTAGATACAAAAGACAATCTGAAAGGAAATTTATTCAGAAAATTTTGAGAAAATCGTTTTAGTCGTTAAGATCCTAATTTTTTTTATTGAAACACAATTACCACTGTCGGACGTTTAACTTTCGATTAATAATTTTTGATAGTTCATGGTTATGGAAGTTTTATAATTGTTACATACATGATTTTTTTTTTTTTTTTTTGTGTGTGTGTGTGTGTGATATTTTGTTATGCTATTCAATGCATTTTTTTAAACTAATATAAACAAAGTAGCGATCTTAAGATTTAAATTTAATAAGCAATATTTCTATGATATTGCATTAAAAAAAAATTAAGTAGCTTTTTAAAATATTTCTTTTCGAACAGTTTTTAGAAAATAATTAAGCCTAAAGAATATGTAATATATATATATATATATATTATAAACAAAAAATACAATTTATTTTATCATAAAAAAGTGTAAATATTTCAAAACATTAAGAATATTTGGGCAAAGAAAATGTAATAAATAATGGAAACCACTCATGAAAAAAAAATATAGTTATGAGTATGAGATATACTATAATTAAACAAATTGTATCCGATCTTTGAAAACAACGCTGCATAATTAAAAGATTACATTATTATGCTCAACTGTATACAAAACAGATTCAGTAAACTAAAAGTAAAGTTTTAAATAAAAGTTTCCTCTGAATCTCTTTATTTCTAAAACAGCAATGAATTTATCATATTTATTTATTCTCGGTAATTATGTAAGAATGAAAATTCAGAACTATTATATAATGAAATTTATATTTTTAATCAACATAATTCTACACATACATTTATTAGTAAATATTTGTAGAAGTTGTACGCAAGTTGTTTAATAATTAAAACACTTCTTTAAAATCAGGAAAATTAGAATTCAGGTTTTGACGTTGAATACGAAATTTTATAGAAGAAACTTTTATCAGTTTAAGTCTGTCATCCATTCGTTTCTCGCATTTTTAAATACATTTAAATTTGTGCGACATTTTGAATATTCATTGAATTCGGGAAAACAAGTATATTAATACAACCATCACTGAAGCAGTAATACAGCTGAAATTTTTCTGTTAAGACATGATTATTCAGATATTTATTTTGCTTTAAAATTAAGTGGTATGGAAAAGCAATCATTCCAAGTACATTTTCAGTTTAAATAAACGCATTTTTAATTTTTATAATTTATATGATAAACTACGTATATTAGTTTTATTCTTCCATACCATGTTGAAAATTTTAATAAAGAAAAAAAAAATATTCAACACTTTTAAAATAAACTGTGTTTTATAAATAAGATAAATGCCAAAAAAGAACAGTTCCAAATCTTAATTTTTAGCTAAACTATTCCAAGAGTGATTTTAACTTCATTTGCTTTTTATGCATTTCGATCACTATTTTGTAGTTAAGCTGCAAATTAATACAACAGCTGTAATAAAAACAAGAAATTTATTTTGCACGATTTGTCCTTACAAGGTTGCTGTGATTGCGTGCATAGGTACAGGAGAGTGTTATTAATAATGACTAAAATTAAATTGTTATGGACTAATAATTGAACTTAAATGACGCTGTTGTGAGGTTTTAGAAAAACAATTTGTGTTTTATCATCAAAAACGTTTACATAACGATTAAAGAATCAAACACATCAAAAAATTTAAAGAAAAATTAAGAAATCTGTAAAAAAAAAAAAAAAAAAAAAAAAATCTATCAATGTTACAAAATAACATTAATTTATTAGAATAGGGGGCTCTGCCCCCTGCTCGCTCCGCTCACCAACCCCCAAGGAAGGCTATCCCTCACCCCGACTTGCTTCTCTCATTAACCCCTGCTGGATTCTACCCGACTATTCTCAACTTTGCCTTTCATTGAATTGGAATATTAATAACACATAATACAAGAGAAAAGTTTAACAATATTATAGAAATCCACCATATTTGGTATCATATTGAAATAAACAATATTTAATATTATATAGTTTCTAGTATGTGAAAAATCTGTCTTAACGTTCGACAGTTTAATAACAATTTGCCATTATTTTGAGAGAAAACATATGTTAGACAGCTAGACACACAAAATAAACAACGATAGTACTAACTGTTTAGAACAGAGAGAAATTCTTAACATCTAAATGATTTAGCGTTACAGCTTTAGTATACGATCAACTTGTTCAATTTTTGTCACTGTTTGGCGATGAATTTTTCGGGTATTATTGCTTGATTAAAGAAATTATGAACTTATTTTTTCTAATGCCTATATTTTTTACTATTGAATTTTTTTAGTTAATTTAGGGCAATATGTAACCCTCTGCATTTATTTCCAATGTGCAGCAAGGTTTAAAATGGTGCTTACAACAGTAAAGATGCAACTTTTTAAAGTGCATTTTTCCTAGAATATGATTTAGTCGGATCCATTGAAAATAAATATCTTATGTGATTATTGCAATTATTTTAAACATTTCATTAGTAGTAGTACGACAGGACAATTTTTTCCAGATAGCGATTTTGCATTGTCGCCATGAATTTGCCAAGATGCCCGTCAATATCTGATTTTACCACTTCTTAAACTATATTAAATACTAAGTTAAATCGGGAAAAAAGAAAAAAAAATAATCACATTTTTCGAAACCTACTGATAAGTGAAAAATTCATCCTTGATTATATTCTAATAACGAATTGCCGGTTTGGAGTATTCGAGATAGACCATCACCATTTATAAATTGGATGGCTTTTGAATATTTGTTGACAATTTGAATAAATATTCATGATGGCTCCTGAATACTTGTTGGCGATATCTTCTGAATAATTATTATTGTTGGCGATATCTACTGGCATATATTGATCATGACATCTTAATAGTTGTTGGCGATATCTCCCGAACTTGTGTTAATGATGGCTTCTGAATATTTGTTGGCTACATCTTCTGGATATGTACTGATTACACCTTGATTTTTTTACATATATATAACATTGAATTTAGAAAATAAAAAATGCGTGCGGAGAATGAAATATAATGATATTGGATAATTTAATTTATAGAGACATCAATGGTACAGGAAAAACTACTTTAGCCATTTTCTTTCTAATAATAGAGATAATATTTTACCTGGAGATATTTTGTACATTTAGACCAAATAAAAAATGTTCTTCTTTTTTTCTCACTTGAATTAAGTTAAAAAAATATTTAAAATAAAATTGAAAAAAAAAAAAAAAAAAAAAAAAAAAAAAATGTGCTAAAGCAATGGTAAAGTTTAACCTCTTGGCGAAATTTTAAACTTGGCACCGAAGTAGCTTAGACTTTTCTCGCAAAAATCTTGACATACATAACTGATATAGATAGTTTAAGTCATCATCAAAATAAATGAAAAATTTAAAATCTTCCAGTGAGGTCCTGTATTATGTGTAACTAAAATATTTTAGCAATGCAGTTACTTCATTCCATTACGTGGAAAAATAGACAAAAAAAAAAAAAAAAAAAAGTCCTGTTGTATTAAATTAAATTCTGTTTTCTGAAAAGTTTTACATCAATGCTTAAAAAACAAAAATAGGTTGCGAATTTTATTATTCTTATTATTCTTATTGCTCTATTTTATAATTTTTTTCGGTACTTACGTATTAACGCCACAGCAGCAGAAGTTGCAATAAAGAGCAATCTTGTTGTTCGCACACAAGAGACATAGGGGGACAGCGAGACATCTTTTGGAATCTTATTTATCAGAGTTCATATGGCGACAGCATCAGGTGAAAGATAATAGAGACAGTTTTGAATCTATGTTAAACTCTATATCGGCCCATTTTCCACCGAATCAGATTGACTACTTTGTTTTAAATAAAGTGTTTTGAATTTTGAAAGTGCTTTGATTTTAAATAAAGTGTTTTATTTTATGACTTGTCGCAAAAATTTTAGGTGTAGATTGACGGCACTTAATCTGTAGCCGCGGTGGCGTTAATACGTAAGTATCTTTGGAACAACTTCAGTATAACGCCACAACGATATTTGGCGATTTTTTGTTGGCGATTATGGCTAAATCATAAATCTAAAAATCATAAATGATAAATGATAAAATCATAATCGAAATCATAAATCATAAAACATAAGCTCATGAATCCAAAATAAACAACATATAGGCTGCCATATTATATCGCAAACAGTCCAGAACCACATCGTTATCGTTCAAAACGGCGCCAAAGAAAAATCGCCAAATTCAGCTGTGGGGTTATACTGAAGTTATACCAATTTCTGGGCTTAACCTCTAATTCTATACCAATCGTTGTTTAACATAATAATTATATTCATTACTAAATCTTTTTCGCCTAACGTTAAAATAAAAACTAATAATATAAACTAAACTAATAGTATAAACTTAACTAATAATATAAAATAATAATATAAACTAAATTAAAAATATAAACTAATTTTATTTCATTTTATTAAATTTTTACTCAATATTTTTTAAATATTGGTTATTTTCATGTTTTGCTATTCTAAATAATTTTTTTCTTCTCTCGAGCATCTCAAAGATGCCAATTTTTCAAATTTTCTTATTTACACCATTGATCTCATTTTAATTTTCCTGAGGAAAGTGACGTGAGAAACACAGAAAAAAACGCCATAAGAGAAAATTTTTACTCCGGTGGCAAATAGAGTACCTTTATAAACCCGACGTTTTTAGTTATAACTTCGTTAATTAAAATGATAGAAATTTCTAAACAGCTGAAATGCCTTCCTTGAAGCAGTCGGAATACACTGATACCTCTCATGATGCAGAACACTTTGCCCTCCGCGAGAAGATGCTGTCGCAGACAAAAAAAATTGACTCCAGCGACAGTTACTTTTTTTTTATATATTTATTAGAAAACACGTTTATGTAAAATCAGTTCATAAGCTAAAACTACACATTGCAAAACTACGTTGCAATTCTTCCGGATCTGACTATTTTTTCAACATACTTTTTCATACAAAGCAAGAAGAAAGCCCAAAAAGTGCATAAGCGCAATCTCGTATAAAACTTATGAAAGTATAAATTATCTCTAAAAGAGATTTTTGTTATTAAGATTAAAAACACTTTTAAAACACGTTTTCTAAAATTATACTTTATTTAAAAACCTTTTACAATTATCTAAAGCCTTTTGCTTTGAAAAAGTATTTATGCAAGCATTTATGTTTTTAAAGTATTTATGCTTTTAAAAGTATCCATGCTATTTTAAAGTATTTAATCAAGTATAACACTCAACGCAAACATCTACGAAAACCCAAACTGGAACTTAGTACAGATTTTTTTCTTTATTTCTACTTTTTACTTTCCGAACACTATAGTGAGGAAAGTATTGTAATCATGTCAAAAATCCGAATTCGAGATTTTGATGTTTCTATAAGTTTCGAGGTCCCCTGAGTCCATTTTCACTATTTTTACGATGATGTATGTATGTGTGTGTGTATGTGTGTGTGTGTGTGTGTGTGTGTGTGTGTGTGTGTGTATGTGTATGTCTGTGGGTGAACACGCTAGCGTCTAAACGCTTCGTTCGAAGAAGCTGAAAGTTGGTGCGTATATTGTAAGTCACCATAGTACGAACCCTATAGATTTTGGTGAATCTAGCACTTATAGTTTTTTTACAGGGACACAAAGAAAAATTCTTTATAATTATGGTCTATGGGACCAAAATCTTAAGAGTGCAATAGCATCTAAACGCCTTATTCAATTGAGCAAAAAATTTATACACATATTATAGGTCACAGTTACACAATCTGTATAGAGTTTGGAGAATCTGGCACTTACAGTTTTTTTACAGAGGCACAAAGAAAAATTCTTTATCATTATGGCCTATGGGGCTAAATTTTTAAAAGTGCGATAGCGTCTAAACGCTTATTTAATCTGAACAAAAAATTTGTACACATGTTATAGGTCACAGTTGCACGAACTGTATAGATTTTGGTGAATTTAGCACTTACAGTTTTTTTACAGTGACAAAAAGAAAATTCTTTATCATTATCCAATTTTTAAAAGTGCGATAGCATCTAAACGCCTTATTCAATTGAGCTGAAACTTTATATGAATATTATAAATGACTGTTGCACTAACTATAAGCATTTTGGTGAATCTAGCATTTATAGGTTTTTACAGGGACACAACGAAATATTCTTTATCATTAGGATCTATGGGCTCAAATTTCAGTAGCGTTAAATAAAACATCGTGTAATAGATGGAGAAAACAACTCAAACACTCTATTACGGTTTTCTCTCTTTTCTTTGTTTAACAACTCCTCTTTCTTTACTTTATCTACAAAACTGTTAATTACTCAATGTTCGGAAAGTCGAGAGGAGTCACTCCAGATTTTTTTTTTTTTTTTTTAGATGACATTTTTATGCTGATATCGCACTTTTTTTAAGCTAATGACGGGTCATGTTGAATTTGTTTTACTTTAAAGATTTATTCCCAATTTTTAATATTTACAGTATTTGTCTAAAACGATCTCAACATGCTTAACAAATACTACTTAACATGAGTATTTCAGTGCATTTTTTTTCTTCTTTCTTTCTTTTCTTTTCTTTTTTTCTTTTTTTTTTTTTTACTTTCATTCAAATAGCCAATTATCTTCAAACATATTGTTGATGCATTCAACAGAAATTTTAGAGTGATATAATAAAAGAAAAGAAAAATAATATTTAAAAAAAAATGTTTTAAATCACCCAGTTGTAAATATATGATTATCAAATTAAAAATTATGACTTTTCCATAACCGTTATTCCTATTTATTTCTCAATTTATTAGAAAAAGATATTTATCATAATTACTTTCTTTTATATACACGTGAAAAATATATTTTATTCACGAAAATTTGCAATATTTTGTGCCTGGCGATTAGCATGTTTAGACATGTCCTCAACACGATATGAATACTTACAGAAAATCTGTGTTTCTATCGAAACAGTATTTGCTGAATCTCACGAATCAATGGACAGAACTCCACAAAACTTTATATACTGAAAAGAGTTTTAAAGACAACGGGTGACAGGTAAGATGGTTATTCTGCGATTTCTGTCTATTATGGGAAGGTTATGTTACAGCTTCTAATATGTTCAACTGTAGATAAACTGATATGTATAAGGATTATGATTCAAAACTATGTAGATTCAATTTTATACACATTGAATGAAAGTTGACTTTGCAATGCTTCAATATATCCTCGTTTAAGGTGAGGCAATACATCAGCTCATATGATATTTAGGTACATCAAACATCATATGTGAATTCTACATGATCCAAAACTATGCTGAATAAATTCGGCTGTATATTAGCCGTCAGGTAACGTTACTGTATTGATATATTTACAGTTGCACATACAGAAATTCCACACATAGCATACATGTACTTTCTGAGTGTGGACCTATGTGTATTTATGGGACTATGTGTAACTATATGTATGCATAGAAGTTCATATACAAACAATACTTGCTGCATGCATTGAAATGCGTAAAAAAGAGAAACATAATAACTCAAGCATATACAGTTTTTACATTATTGCGTTTATCTTATAATACAGATAACTGCAATTATTGGGTTGTTCGGAAAGTAATTTCGTTTCTCTCAGCGGAGGACTTGATTGTATTATTTTCACACCATCTTGACAATTAAGCTACATTACCATAATATACTGTGGCAGCTGATATAGCAAGGCTTGCTTGTGAAAAAAATCGTTTTATTCTGTTCAGTAGTGTTTTCATTGGTGTCCTATCAAATAAAGAAAATCGGAAGAGACATTTTCGGCATATTTTGATTTTGCTATCAGAAAGGCGAAAATAATGTTCAAAGAAGGAAAAAAGTTTACGATGTGTATAGAGAAAATTTATTTAAAGAATGCCAGTGTCAAAACTGGTTTACCAAATTTTGTTCCGGCAGTTTTGACGTTGAAGTTGTATTATGTTCTGGAAAATTATTTTATGCTAATGAAGAAAAAATAAAGTATTGATTTATGAAAACTGCCGAATAACAACTCCTGAGATCGCTAAGAAACCGACCAAAGTAGAGAAAATGTAATTCAATAAAATATTTATACAATATAAGAAAATCGCCTTTCATTTTCAGAGGAAAAAACGAAAGCACTTTCCAAACAACCCAATACAATATAACTTTTTTAAAGCATTTAAACTTTAATATTTCTTCCTGTAAAATAAACATATTGAATTTTTACTTTCTCTTACCCATAAGGTCGAGAAAATATTGTTTTAGGGTCAAATTTTCGAACGTGAGTTTTTGTTATATTTATATGTTCTGAGGTCCCCTGAATACGAAAATCATATTTTTAGCGAATGTTCTGTGTGCCTGTCTGTGAGTCTTTTATCAGCATATCGCAAGAACAAATAGTAGCAGAAATTCCAAACTGGGTATTCTAAATGTGTATCATTTAGGGATGCTACAGTCAGCTTTTCGTTGAGATGAAGCAAATGGTTAGTATACAGGGACACTCAGAAGTATTCAAATATATTACATCTATGGGGGAAATTGCAGGTAAGTATAGAGTTTAACATATATAGACTGCAATCAACCAAATGAAACGACTATATATTTTTTGTAATAGATAAAGTAAACTGGAAAAACAAATTGTGTATGTAGGAGCCTCGCCTCCCCCTCCCGGTGGAAATACCCCCCTCGAGGGGAGTAAATTTTCATGATGTGTATCCTTCAAAAGAGCTCGCCAATACCTTTGAAACGAGTGGTTGAACCATGGATCTGCGATAATGTAAAATAAAGTTACCGATTTTTTGGGGGTATATTTAGTGTTATAATACTTCTCTAACATGGAAATCGTCTGCATTATCATAAAAAAAAAATTGTTTAAACAATAATTTTAATAAATTATTTTTTAAAAACAGAATTATTTTTTAATAACCGAATTAAATTCTATATAAATGTGGGTGCATTAATGAGGGGGGTGATAATCCCCCCCACACACACACATAGAACTAATTATCATATAAAACTCTTCCGAAGCCAAATTTGAATTGTTTAATATAGGTTTACATAACAGTACTCGTTATCTTACCTCTTAATCTCCAACCTGTATTTATAGTATAAAATTTCAGGGTAAGAGAAAGTCGTGTGAGTGACACACCAGATTATTTTATTAGAATAGAACATAATTTATTTAGTTTTCTTTTTTCTTCATAACATGTTTTAGTTAAAAACTTTGAATTAGTTTCAGCAATATTGAAATTAGAAATATTTTCTATATTGTTAATCAGCCTGAATTTTAGAGCAGGTTTTTTTTTTTTTAATTAGATGTATAAGAATGTGTATAATCTAGTTCATTTTTTTTATTTTTTATTTTTTCATGTTTTACAGTGTCAAATTATAGTACATATATCTTCAACCATAATGAAAAACAATGAAATATATATAATATGAATACATATATTACATACAAATATACATATGAAATGTCCGATTTTCATGGTCTACTTAGAAAAAGAATGTATTTTTACAGAACAAACTTTATTAATCAAAATAGGAACCATTAGCTTCAATGCACTTTTTCCAAAGAGAAATAAGCTTTTTTTTTATGCCGGTATCATAAAATGTAGTCGTCCTGGTGGCAACAAATTCATTGAATGCCGTTTCAGCATCCTTTGGATTTCTGAAGCATTTCTCCTGCATTAAGTTATCGATATGTTTGAAAAGGTGAAAATCTGTAGGTGAGAGGTCAGGTGAATATGGTGGATGATCTAAAATTTCATAGTTTAACGTGTGCAGCTTCTGACGAGCGATCATTGAAACATGCAGTCTAGCATTATCATGGAGAATAATAGGGCCCTTCCTATTGACTAATGCCGGCTGTTTTCGTGAAAGTTTCTGGTGCAGTTTGATCGATTTCTCTACAATATTTGTCCGCTGTGATGGTTTCGCCTCGTTTTAGAAAACTGTGGTGAATTAAACCAGCTGAGGACCACCAAACAATCACCATAACCTTCTTTTGATGGAGTTTCGGCTTTGGGAAGTGTTGTGGAGCCTTGTCAGGATCCAGCCACTGCACTGAACGTTTACGATTGTCATACAGAATCCACTTTTCATCACAAGTTACAATTCGATTGAGAAAAGGATAATTTTGGTTGCGAAGAGGAAGGGCAGACGAGATTTCAAAACGTTTGCGTTTCTGGTTCTCCTTCAATTCATGAGGAACCCATTTATCCATTTTTTTAACTTTGCCAATCAATTTTACATGACGTGAAATGGTTGTAGGAGATACACCTAGTTCTTCTGCATAATCTCTAACAGTATTTCCTGGATTTCTTTCAACTATTGCTCGTAAAACTGCATTGTCCACACCAGTCTCTAGTCTGTCCGGTCTTCGTTTGTGAGACTTTCATCTCCAGTTTCGAACATTGCATACCAACGTCGAATGGTACGTTCATTTACAGAATCATTTCCAAATGTCACATTAATATTTCGGGCAGCTGCTGCAGCATTATGCTTACTTTTCCACTCATACAAAAATAGCACTCTAAATCTCTAGAATTCATCCTACGATTAAAGCTATAAACTTAACACCAAACCACAATATTTTTATTTGAAACACATCAGATGAAAAAGACAAGGTTTTAGCTTTAAAATGATACATAATTAACAACTGTATCAAAAAATTTTATAAGGAACCAAATCTCAAAAATTTTACTGGTCAGAATCGGGCATTTCATATGTTACAACCTGATATATATATATATATATATATATAGGCATATTCTCATGCATTTTTCAGAAGGTATAATTATTTATTTTATTTTATCTAACTCCATAAAAATAGTTCATATTTCTTTTGTAGAACAGAAAACGGCTTCTGTACATGTAAAACTACCTTTACATGAAAAAAAAAGTGCATTTTTTCATAAACAAAATATTTTTAAAATGTCACCATGATTTTTATGAATATATAACAAAAGGAATTTAAAAAATGCCATTGCCTTTCTATACATGTAATTTATTTTTGTCATTTTCTAACTTCAATTGAAAAAAGAAGCACAATTAAATGACAATTATTAGGTTTACAGAAAAAAAAGGAAAATAATTTAAAAGGAAGTATAATTGACACGTGCAGTTGAAGCGACCTTTACAGTTTTTATCTTAAATACCGGATTACACTTTTCCATTAAAAAACAGAAAATTTCTAATAATATCTTCAGAGATTAATCTTTAAAATAAGAGACTATATTAAAAAATAATACACTTGTTCTTCTTGTGAGAGATTTTTATTCTTAAAATATATTTTAAGCTTTTTTTTATGATATATTAGATACGCATGACTTAAGACACCATTCTTCAATTCTTATCATCATCATTATAAATTTTATATAATTCATCTTGCTATTAATACATAAATACATTTATATTTAATAAACATAAATTTAATAAAAATTAATTTTTGCTCCTCCACATATGGTACATAAAGTGTTGCTTTCGGATCAAATTCGTCAAACTTAGTTTATTCTGTAATTACAGGTATTTTTGTATCATAAAATCAGGCTTTTACTGGCATTTATTTATGTCTGTCTTAACGTGTGCGTGCTTAAAGATATTGACATTAAGCATAAATTCAGATAATCTGTATGATATGGGGATAACACTTATTTTTATTGAGATCGAAGAAATGTTCGCGTACCGTAAAATAGATAAGAATCAAATACATTATGTCTACGATCACAATTTCGCAATGTTACAATTTAACATAATTATACTGCACTGAAGAAAAGGATATTAACATATATAAATAATTATATGTGTATAAAAGCATACTTTATATAAAATATGATATGAAAATTTACCATTTAATTACGGAACTACAATTGAATTCGTATGTATTTTACAGGCTGTACTTACAAGGAAACATTCAAAAGGTGTCATCTTCAAAAAGTATTGAAAAAAATATATGTGATTCTACTCTTCATGAAACACCAGAAAACGAAAAAATTATTGGCTGAAATTAAATACAGCCACCACAAAAAATTATCAAAATTAAGCATATTTGGCGATTTTGCGCTGTTAGGCGATACGTTTGCTAGCACCGAGATTGCCGTGTGCGAACAATATTACACGAAAATTGAATAGAACACTTTTAGTTGCCCCTTCAAATAATGTCTAACAAGGAAACATTCAAAAGGTGTCATCTTCAAAAAGTATTGAAAAAAATATATGTGACTCTACGCTTCATAAAACACCAGAAAAGGAAAAAATTATCGGCTGAAATTAATTACAGAGACCACAAAAAATTATCAAAATTAAGCATATTTGGCGATTTCACACAGCTAGGCGATTGATTTTGAGTACTTGGCGGAAAAGCAAAACACGGTTCTGTTCGCACAGGCAATCTCGGTTCTAGCAAACGTATCGCCTAGCAGTGTGAAATCGCCAAATATGCTTAATTTTGATAATTTTTTTGTGGTCGCTGTAATTAATTTCAGCCGATATTTTTTTCATTTTCTGGTGTTTTACGAAGCGTAGAATCACATATATTTTTTCAATACTTTTTGTAGATGACACCTTTTGAATGTTTCCTTGTTAGACATTATTTCAAGGGGCAACTAAAAGTGTTCTATTCATTTTTCCTGCAATATTGTTTGGTGTGTATGAAAATTATGCCAAAATACACTGGGATATCCACATTTAGGCGATCTCTTTCTTTAGTAAATGATGTAATTGATAAAAGTACTTTACTAAATTATATTAGGTCCAATAAAATTGCTTAGGAAGGATAAGTATATTATATTATATATATCATCATATCGTGTCGCATTTTTTATTCATATTTGTAAAAGTCAAAGATTTGTGTATGTAGGGGAGAGTGGTGATGAATGAGACGCAGGATGAATGGGACAGTAGCTAGATTTTTATGTTTTTCAAGCACCAGACACTTGATATTTTTTCTGACATTTGACAGTTCTGAGGTCATTCATCAAGTGTAGTTTCAGAATTGTGCTATCCATAGAAGTGCAGAAAAAAATTAAGTGTCTTTTTCAGCTGTCAAAATAAGTTTTTACTGATTAAATTAGGTAGTAATTAAGCCATTAACTATTTGTTTAAAGTTAGTATAACTCTTATATGGTGAAAAGGCATAATATTTTATTGTGTTTATGATATTCAAGAAGAATATTGACAATTGTTCACTAAGCCTATTTCCTGTTTTATATGATCATGTGGTGGTTGGAATGAATGGAACAGTTTGAATGGGGATGAATGAGACATTCTCCACTGTGTGCTAATTTAAAATTGCACATAAGAATTATATTAAAACAAATCTTAAATAGATTTTCAATATTTTTATAACCTGTAGTTCAGTAGTTATAACATGGAATTATAAAAGTAACATGGATTTAGAGAAAAATAAATTGAAATAAATTGTTCTGATTTTTGTTTATAATAATTATGATTCAAAAAATTATAGAATATTCAGTGCAACTTAAATCAATAATTAAAAAATAAATAAATAAACTAATAATAATTTGATTAAAATCACAATTTCAATCAAGCTAATTAAATAATTTCTGGTGATTATTAATGTAATACAGAATAGAATGCTGATTTTTCATAATCAGTCGGAAACAAAAACTAATCTGGATAATTTGTACTCTATTATAATGATTTATATCTTCCTAGTGTCTTATTTATTTATTTATTTTTAGATTAGATCTTATTAGATAAAATTACCAAAGCCTAGAGCACTAGGAACTGTGCGAACCAAAGGACTTTTGGGAACAACTATAGTATTTCCCCTCAGCTAGATTTGGCGATTTTTCGTTGGCGATTATGGCTAAATCATAAATCTAAAAATCATAAATCATATAGCATAAATGATAAAATCGTAAGCTAAATTATAAATCATAAATCATAAAATCATAAAACCAAAATAAATAGCATGCAGGCTGCCATATTTTATCGCAAACAATCCAGAACGACATCGTTATCGTTCAAATCGGCGCCAAAGAAAAATCGCCAAATTCAGCTGAGGGGAAACACTATAGTTGTACCGACTTTTGTCTTTTGATGTTAATTTGAGTCAATACATCAGTTTATGTTAATTTCAGTAAATTCATATTTTGTAATAAAATCACATAAACCAGTTTAACTTTAAAATTTTATTTACTTTCCATTTGTTCTCTTTCTTTTGTTAACTCCACTCCTGTCCCATTTATCGCCCTAGGTGGGGATGAATAGAACAATGCAATGTAGAATTCGGAAAGAAAATGTTAATCGCATAGAAGAATTTTAATCAGTAGAGTAATGTCAAACCAGTTAACACAAAATATACATACATTGTTTGTACATGCATTCATACATTTTTTTTTTTTTTTTTTTTTTTTTTTTTTTTTTTTATTCTGAAAGTTGATCGAAAATTTCTTAATTTTCGTATTTAGTATTTCTTGTATTTTTTAATAATTTAAAAAGAAAGCTGCCGTCTTAAAAAAATAGGATTAAACTAAATTTAAGACCAGCTTTGGGATGACATTTTATAATATGTGATCTAGTGTTCTCCTAATTCAAAATTAGGGATTTTGTTAAAAAATTATATTTTGTTAAATTCTAGATGAGGAATTTTACAAAGTTAGTTTTACGCTTATATATATTTAATAATACATAATTAAACAAATGAAAAAAAAGTAATCCCAATGAAAATTTAACATAAGAAAATTATATTTATCTAGAATTAAATTATTGCAATTTAAATATTATTTAAAATTAAAATAAAATATATTATATTTATAAAAATAATTCTACGTTAGAACAGAGAAAATTTGAGAAATAAGTAAAAAAAGCTCACAGTAATTGCATTCACTATACGTATAATCTTTCATAAATGTCAAAAAATAAAATATGTATAGCTTAGAAAAGCAATTAAATCAATAAAATAAAATTATTATATTCTAAATCAATTCAACTTTATTTAAAAATTTTGGCGAATACATTTAAATTTTTCCTTTAACTAAATCTAAGCTCATTAAAATTTTGGATTTTATGTAAATTAACAAAAATTATAACTCGCTTTTTAATCTTGCGAAATTGTAATAATCTGGTGTGTCACTCACACGACTTTCTCTTACCCTGAAATTTAGTACTATAAATACATGTTGGAGATTAAGAGGTAAGATAACGAGTACTGTTATGTAAACCTATGTTAAACAATTCAAATTAGGCTTCGGAAGAGCCCCCTAAATTCATTACTGCACCTACATTTATATATAATTTAAATCTGCTATTAAAATTAAAAATTCACTTAAAATTATTTAGACAACTTTGGCATGCAACATTCCTTGAAATTTATCAATCTTGATCAAACTTTTCCAGCAATAAATTTATATTAATTTGAAAATACGACTTTTGGATCACCTGAAATTATTCGTTTTTAAGTTACTCTAAGAGACACAGACAATAATCAAAATTTAAAAAACTTGACTTTGGTAATCAGGAAACCTCAAAACAATCGATGAATATTTATTTTAAAAACATACCTTATTTATCATATCTCTATGAAGAATTCATTTCCATTCCTGAGCAGCTTTCCTGGAAATAGTAAAATATTATAGTAAAGCACTTCCTCTAACAATAAAAAAAAGAATGTTATCGATTAAATATTTGCAACCCTGTATATCTCTTGAAAAATATGTACAAACCACAAAGTGCACCTAAATACAATCCTATAGTAATAATATACGACACAACCTGAAATGAACTTCCATCAATATTCAGCTATTGTCGCACTATAATCTAGTTTTTTTTTGTGAAGCCCTGTAAATGAACTATGAATGATTTCAATGCCATATTCTATATGAGGCATGTTTTTATGCATATAATATATATATATATATATTCATTTCATTTGGTTTAGAGCCCACTATAGATGTATTGGCGAGCTCTTTTGAAAGATACACATCATGAAAATTAACTCCCTTCGAAAAGGCACCCCTCCCCGCAAGGGGGGGGGGGGGCAAGGATCCTACATACACAATTTTTTTTTCCGAGTTGACTATCTCTATTACAAAAATATATATTCGTTTCATTTGGTTTAGTGCAGTCTATAGATGTTAATCTCTACTTATCTGCAATTTTCTCCATAATTAAATAGTTTTGAGTGTCCCTGTACACGAATCATTTGCTTCATCTCAACGAAAAGCTTAGTGTAGTATCCCTATATGATACACATATAGAATACCGAGTTTGGAATTTCTGCTACTCTTTGTTCTTGAGATATGCTGATAACACACATACACACACATAGACCATTCGCCAAAAACATGATTTTCGGATTCAGGGGATCTCTACTTACCTGCAATTTTCTCCATATTTGAATAGTTTTGAGTGTCCCTGTACACGAATCATTTGCTTCATCTCAACGAAAAGCTTAGTGTAGTGTCCTTATATGATACACATATAGAATACCGAGTTTGGAATTTCTGCTACTGTTTGTTCTTGAGATATGCTGATAACACACATACACACACATAGACCATTCGCAAAAACATGATTTTCGGATTCAGGGGACCTCAAAACGTGCAAATACAACAAAAACTTACGTTCTAAAATTTGACTCTAAAACAATACTTTCTCTATCTTTTGGGTAAGAGAAAGTAAAAAGGAAGAATGCTTACATGAGTAGCTGATGGACTACTTTATCTTTTAATATTGGAATATATATTACGTTAAAACATGAAAGTTTATCAGTAATACTTTAAGGTTTTGTAAATATCTAATGATAAGTTAGTTTAAAATGATAATTTACCTGTATGAAAAAATGACTTTTTCTTGTTTTTTTTTTTTTTTTTTCTTTCTACTATTATTATTCTTTTTTCTTACAATAGTTTTGTAATAATATAATTTTTCATTTTTATTTTTATTTTCATTTAGTTATATTATGTTTCAGAAAATTAAATAATATTTGCAAAATGTTATTGGTGCATAACATTCCAGACTTAACTTTTGCGAAAATCATAAATATTCTTTAATAAAAGATAAATTACACAATTTTTAATTAATAAGAACATGAGTCTAACTTAAAAAGTCATGTCATAATTTTGTCTCGTTTTCAAAAGTAAATCTTTGAATTTTCGCAACTCTTCCTAGAAATTTCTGTAGAATGGCAGTAGTGCAAAATATTTTTTTTAATTAAACGATTTCCCCTACGCTGCTGTTGTAGACTAACAGTACGAGTACCAACGGTTCTCTCTAAAAGCGAATAATTATTAAATAAAATGCTGCAAAAACTCTCCTACCGACATGGGACTGTTCACGCATTTGCTACGTAGGAGAGATTGCGCATTCTTTCTATTTAATTCCATACTAGGAGAAATAATCCATTTTTTTTGTAATGACAAGGCAAAGAAGATGGGTAAATATAATGCCTAGAAAACTGTACCAGAAGACAACTTTAATGGGTGATTGGACTTGTATAAATATGTTAGTTGTGGTAGATAGTTGCAGAAAAGCTACACCATTTACAGCAATAAGTACAACGATTCTGGACAAAGATAGATTTGGTCAACAAACAAGAAAACCTTGAAACTGAAAAGGAAATGTATTAATTTTAAGTTAAACGTGTTATCTAGGAATTTTTTTGCAATCTTAATTGAGATTTATATTTTCTGGTTTTTTAATTTCTTTTCTTTAAATGCATTTTTTTTTTTTTTTTTTTTTTTTCGTTCAAAATTTCTTTTAAATTTCTGTTTTTTTTTTTACAGTTATTAGGTTGAAATATCCACTTCTAGTACAATAATATTTGTTTAAAAAAGCATTCTAAAAATGTCATTTAATTGCAGTTATTACCATTAACAATTTAATTCTTGTTATTATTAATAACAATCTCTCTTGCCCATGCACACAGTCATAATAATCCTGTAAAGAGAGAGTGCGCAATCTAGAACCTTTGGTTTTATTAGAAATGTCGCATTCAGTTAAATCTTATTAAACAAAATAATAATAGAAATGCATAATATATATATATATATATTCATAGAAAATATAGCAAAAATATAATATTTGGATTTTTATCTTATTCTGTCGAATTGTGCGGAGGCTCTCCTAGCTTTACCTTACTTACAAATCAAAATGTTATGTCATTCCTCTATGAAAACCTGCATGTCTAATCTTGTAGATTTTAAAATACTCCATTATAACTAAAACTACTGATTATATTAGGATTTTATATCTTTCAATTTATAATGTTTAATTAATAGGATGAAATTTTCATTAATAACTATAGCAAACAATTTCTTTTTATTTCAAAATGTACAAAAACTCCAACTCAATAGATCTGGATAATATACATTCATGCAAAACTTCAGCTCAATCGAATGTTTTAAAATAAGTTAAAATTCGGAAACTGATTTTGAACTGGATCTGGAGTCACGGGCCTTCATTCCCCCTTCCTTAAGCACACACAAAGTCCGTTACTTTGTGTATGTATTGTCGACTAAATAAATACGTGTATGGGAAATTTCAGCTCTCTCTCTGACGATAGGAGAAGTTTAAAAATAGAAAGCAAGTTCAGAAAAATAGTTTGGGACCCAGGTCCCCCAGACCCTCACTCAAAGACTTTTACTATTTGAGCATATAATGTCATCGGGTGCATGTATACAAAAATTACACTCAATCGAATGATAGGAAATGGAGGAAACTTTATGTAATAGATTTGACCCTAACTCATACATAAACAACATTCTATACATGCATAAACAACATAACATCTAAAATAACACCTTGGGAAAATACACTTGTTACGTACCAAACGTATTTATGTAAATATTGTTTAGTATTTCTTTGATGTACTCACGATATATTTCTGCTATACTTATATATCTGTTGAAAAGTTTTTCTTATTTATTGATTCGATACAATATTAAATGAACAGAAATTTTACATAACTATACAATCATCCTATGCAAGTTTTAAAGAATTCTGTCAACGACATTTGTCAGAGAAGAAGGAAAATAATCTGCTGATGTAACGCTTTTCGGAAAAGCAAACATCACTCTTTTTAAAAATTTTAAATAAAGAAAGGAAAATAAAAATGTTACACTCTCTATTAAAACGGTTAGGAAAATATTTATCAAGCACTTATTGGAAATTTAAAATTCATACAAAGTTTGATAATTTTACGCTTGTTTTCACCTCGCGTCTTTGAACTTTAAATTAACATCGACCTATTTTTAAACCAACATAGAGTACAGGAAATAATTCTGTGGTGAATGATTACTAACGAAATATTTCTTTAGTTAAAATTCATTTTGATGTCATATTTACATAGGAAAAGTAAATTAAGTCATTAGACGTAAGTGAAAGATAAAATTATGTTGCACGGAAAGATCGTTTCTACAATTAAAAGATTCTTAATTTTTAAATTGTCAGTTTTGCTTCTGCTTTACATATGCATATATAATAATAAAAAAATGAAAGGAAAAAAAAAATAAAACTACGCTTGTGCTCGAAATATGAAAAAAAAAAATTGATTGTTTTCTTTTTAACATTTTACAACAAGGTTAAAAAGTGTTAATGACTTCGGTTTGTTTGTCTGCCCGCGCTCTAATGTTCTTAAATATTTATTAAGTTTCTTGAAACTAATTTATGTTATTCAAGTTCTCTATCGAATGTTCCCTATTGAAAATGAAGTTAATGTCTCTACTGGTTTGTGTATAGGGATACCCGAAAATATTCAAAGCATTTCGTTCTATGAGAGGTATTTCTATAAACCATATTTTAATACCTTTACTGTATACAAATCTTAGTAAAATTGAAATATGTTATTCAAATTCTTCACAAATGGATATTTTATATAAAAAATGGAGAAAACATCACCACTGGTTTGTGCACAGGGATTCCCAAATGTATTCCAAAGCATTGCGTTCTATGAGAGGTATTTCTACAAAACAAAATTTTAATAACTTTACTTTGCATAAAGCTTCATGAAATTGAAATATATTATTCATATGCACAAAAGACTGCTTTCTTTAGAATATAGTATGATAAGTATTAGATTTACAGAGCCACACAAAAATATTCATTTACATTAAGAGCTATTAATACAAATTTACTGGCTATTAATACACTTTCTAACAATTTTTAATTTTGAATATGATTTTAATTTATGTATTTGTGTGTCTGTTCGTCTGTCAATCTGTTTGTCTGTCTTTCCCCACTCTAACTCCCGTAAATATTTATGGAACATCTTGAAACTCCTTTATGTGGTTCAAGTTCACTATCGGATATTTTCTATTGAAAATGGAATGCATACATCTACTGGTTTGTGTACAGAGACACCTGAAATATTCCGAAGCATTGTTTTCTATTAGATATTTTCACTATCGGATATTTTCTATTGAAAATGGAATGCATACTTCTACTGGTTTGTGTACAGAGACACCTGAAAGTATTCCGAAGCATTGTCTTCTATTAGAGGTATTTGTATAAATCATATTTTAATAATTTAACTGTACATAATTATTAATTAAATGGAAATGTTTTATCCAATTTCACTATTGGATGTTCCATATGTAAAATGGAGTAAATACTACCACTAGTTTGTTTACAGGGACACTTGAAAGTATTCCAAAGATTTGCGTTCTATGAGAGGTATTTATACAAACCAAATTTGATATCTTAACTTGTCACAAAGCTTAATGAAATTGAAATATGTTATTCATATGCACAAAAGAATGCTCTATATAGATCATAGTATGATTAGTACAAGTCTTACATGGCCCCATAAAAATATTCAGTTTCATTAAGAGCTATTAATAAAAATTTACTAGAATTGCATTTTTGTTCACATTAAGCGTTTTAAACACTTTCTAACGAATTTTAAGTGTGAATATGATTTTAATTTGTTTATTTGTCTGTCTGTCTCCCGCCCCAATCGTCCGTAATTATTTTCTGGTTTTAAAAAAATGATATACATTAATGACGTTGACTGTGGAATTTTTCCTATTTAATATGTCATTAACGCGTCCTGTATAACTAGTTTGTGTACAGGGACAACAACAAGAAAAAGACAACAACAATGCATTAAATTTTAGGACATACATTTTTAAAATCCACTTTTAAATAACTTTCTACAGTAAAAATAATAAAAAAATTGATAAGTATTGGTAATCTTCTAAAATAATGTTTTGTACGGAATAGGATATGATTAACTTTCAGATTTACAGGGCTACAATAAATATTCACATACTTTAAGGGCTGCAATTGTAATCTATCGGCTGGATTTTCTTTTGCCTTAAGCCTCTTTAACATTTTCCAATAATGTCTAAGAGAAGTTTCAAATTCAATTAGTCAATCTGTATACTTTTCAATCCTTCTTTTTTCTGTGTGACAATGTAGGCAAAGAATATTGAAAGCTGTATGATACAACAAGTGCGTATAGTTGGGAATTGTTAATAATCAATGCGTACTGCACGACTTTTCCTTCTTGTTTATTAATATATTATCGTATGATAAGATGAACACATGGCTATGAATTTTGAACGATGTGTAATAATTAATCGACAAGTTATAAACATATGCAATAATTAACCGATATTTTATAATTATGTAGCATAGTTTTTAAACTAATATTTTTTAATTTTTTTTTAATGGATGCTTTTGATTTATGGCAAACGTACACATGCCTCCGAATGTTTTATTAAATTAATATTCTTCTTCCTATTTTCGTTATACTTCTCCTTTAATAACAAACTTAAAAAATAATATTAATTATTAATCATTATTATTATGAATAATCATTATAATTATTACTTTTGTTATTGTTATTATTAAACATTAGTCACAAGTAAAAGATAAAGTTATATTGCATGGAAAGATCGTTTCTTCTGTTAATGGATTCGTAAGGTTTAAAATTGTCAAATTTGCTTCTGAATTACATATGTATATGTAATAATAATAAAAAAAAAAAAAAAAGAAGAAGAAGAAGAAGACGAACAAGAAGAAGAAAACGAAATAAAAAACTACCCTCGACTCCAAAATTAAAAAAAAAAAAAATCTCTTTGATTTCTTTTTCTTTATAGTTTAAATTACAAATAAATGAACACATAGCTATAAAATCTGAGCGAAATGCTCATTATGTAACAATTAATGTACATTTACATAACTGTAACACAGTTTTTAAACTAATATTTTTTCAATTTTTTCAAATAGATGTTTTTGATACATAGCAAATGTACACATGCCTTCGAATGTTATATTAAAACAATATTTTTCTTCCTATTTACGCTTTATTTCTTCAGAAACGTATTTTTAGAAAAAAATGTTATTATTTATTCTTAAACTGTAAACATTGCTATAATGATAAGAAAAATTACATTTAATAACGCTGCTCGGCATGAAAATTGCCTCTGACACCAATTCAGCATATTCTTATGTAAAATGACCTCCTGAATCCGAATATGAAGCCCATTTTCCCTATCACCTACCTTTTTTAGGAACGGCCCCCTATTAATATCATTTTTCGGATATTTTATGACTATAAATTTGATTTTTAGGAGGAGGAGGATTATTTTAACTGTTAAATATCTTCTGATGGGCCACATAATTGGAAAATTCCAAAACATGGACTTTTGCGGCAAGAAAAAATTTTTGGGGTGGATTTGCCACTGAAATTATGCATATATATCTTATATATTTTTAATCTGTTATTAATGATATTTTTTTTTTAATCTCGAGAGCTATTATTTATATTTTTAAAATACCCTTAAATATGACTGACACTGACAAAGTGCATGAAAAGATTACATACCCGTCAAATTCACAGTATTAAAAGTAGTTTGACAAGACATAAAAGTAATTTAGGCATATAAAAATAATTATTACTTACAAACTTTGAATAAACACCATAAAATGCAATAAACTCGCAACAATTGTTTCGGGTCGAAAAAACACACGACCCTTCATCAGGCGAACAAAGTAAGCACGAGTGCTGCAGTCAAAGCGGCAACGCACCTATTATTAAATATAAAATATATTATTAAATATAAAAATATATTAAATATATTATTAAATATAAAAATAAATTACTTTTACAATACATATGGAAACCTATGCAGAAGGGTACTTGAATAAATGATTTTTTCAGTAAATTAATAATGATAAAGTTAAAAAAAACGATAAAGATTAAAAATAATTCATATTCAAAGTAGCCTTTAAACAGACTTTCACGAACAACACAAAAAACTAAACTAAACAACAGCATTACTATTCATATGCAATATGGTGGACAACTGGATGCAGTATCATTAACAAAACTATCCGATTTTGGAAATTATAGGCCCTTCAAAGAAATAGTATATATATATATATATATATATATATATATATATATATATATATGTGTGTGTGTGTGTGTGTTTGTTTGTTTGTTTGTTTTTAACTAAATCATTTATGTGATTATAAATCAGAAAATCTTCTTTTCTGCTTTGGGCATTTTTAGCCGTGTATAAAATTCACTCACATTCCAACACATTGTATTGTCTTGTTGATGTAGTTGAAATAAAAAATTCCCATTTCCTTGTTAAAATAAAATAATATATATTTATAACAAATATTTATTTGTTAGACTAAAAGCAAAGAAAATTTCAGTGAAATAACAATGCATATCTGTACATTCATATCTATGGGGGGGGGGGGGGTTATATTATATATATTTATAGACAGATACAATTAAAATATTTAGTTTTAAACTTAATGTTATATTACTTTTTAGATACTTTATCATTTAAATATAAATTAGTTTTATAACCAAGACAAATGTAAGTAGTGTAGAAGTATAAATATAATAATAAACTTCTGTTAATAAACATTTGGAAAAATCTAAAAATTTGTACTTTAAAAACAAATATATTTCTTTAATTATTGTAGATTTAAAGTTGTACATAGGAAAATTTTGATTAATTTATTAATTATAAAAATTATAAAAACTTATATTTTTGGATAGATATTGTCGGAAAAAAATGAATAAATTCTGATGCCAAACACATAAAACTGTTCCATGTAATACATTTTATTAAGAGCAATCATTTGTGTCATGAATATTTTAAAAGAAATAAACGAAAAATTAAATAGCATAAAAAATATAACTACTACTTTTAATAATTTACTTATAACTTACCCACTAAAGCAGCAGAGGCTTTTTTGTATGATTAAATAAATATTTGCATTACATTTATGGATAATTTGCTGGAAATAATATTTTTTCTGCATTTAATTTTAATATTTTACTTGGTATTGATTTTTTATTAGAAATATTACTGAACTGAAAATTATTATTTTATAAAATAAATATCTGCAGTTAATCATTTAAAATTTTTATAAATATAAAATGTATTTTTAAAAATATCAGATAAATTAATGCATTTTTATATTATTCTATTTTTATGTATATTTTTGATAATATGTTACATATAATAACTATTTAAAAGGTGTTTTTTTATTCGATAATCTCATAAAAAGACATTTTTAGGATACATATTTTCATAAAGACAAAATATTTAATCTTTAATCTGGTGTTATGAATTTAATTGTTATTTTTATACAAAATACTGTTTAAACAACGTTTTAAAGAAAAAAAATGTATTTTTAAATATAAGATACATGAAATATATAAATTAAATTCCGTGTTAGATTTATTAAGTTATAAAATGTTTAAAAATTTCATAATCGATTTTTAAAATTTGGTTTTCATTAAATGCTAGAACATGTTCCTTGCTTATCATTGTATCATAGTAAAAAGTATATCTTCAAAACAAACAAAATAATCTGGTGTGTCACTCACACGACTTTCTCTTACCCTGAAATTTAATATTATATATACAGGTTGGAGATTAAGAGGTAAGAAAACGAGTACTGTTATGTAAACCTACGTTAAGCAATTCAAATTAGGCTTCGGGAAAGTTTTATATGATAATTAGTTCCGTGTGAGGGGGCTACCGCTCCCTTGAACCCTTTCGTTTCATTAATGTACCTACATTATACAATTTAATTCGGTTATTAAAAAATAATTCTGTTTTAAAAAAATATTTTATTAAAATTATCATTTTAAAAAATTATCTTTTATGATATTACAGACGATTTCCATATTAGTGAAGTAGAATATTACTAAATATCCAAAAAATGTTGAATTTATTCTCAATATTACATTTTTTTTAATGAAAAATTCGGTAACTTTATTTTAAATTATCGCAGATCGATGATTCAACCATTCGTTTTAAAGGTATTGGCGAGCTCTTTTGAAAGATACCCATCATGAAAATTTACTCCTCTCGAGGGGGAACTTCCCCCAGGGGGGGGGGGAGGCGAGGCTCCTACATACACACAAAAAAAATCCCAGTTGCCTATTTCTATTACAAAAAAATATATATTCGTTTCATTTGGTTTAGTGCAGTCTGTAGGTGTTAAACTCTATTTAACTGCAATTTCCCCCATAGACGTATGTATTTGAATAATTTTGAGTGTCCCTGTACACGAACCGTTTACTTCATGTCAACAAAACATTCCTATATGGTACACAGTTATAATACCGAGTTTGGAATTTCTGCTACTATTTGTACTTGAGATATGCTAATAGCAGACACACAGACAGAGAGACAGACACACAGACATACACACAGACCATTCGTTAAAAACATGATTTTCGTATTCAGGGGACCTCAGAAAATGTAAATTTAACAAAAACTTACGTTCGAAAATTTGACCCTAAAACAATACTTTTTCGACCCTATGGGTAAGAGAAAGAAAAAAATGGCATTAAACAATTTTAATCTTAATTACACAATATGTATCAAAAATGAGTTACAGGGTTAAGTGTTGTGATAGTACGCTCATTTTGGTAAAAGCGTAAATATGATGGCTAATGTCCCGGCTAATGCTCCAAGTTCTAATCACTGAACACGATGCTGACTTTTTAGATATCATTCAGTTTGTACTTATAAAAAGACTTTATGATATCTGTTTATTTAAACATTTATGTGTTTTGTAGTGAATTTCAAATTTTAGAATTATGATTAGTTCTGTGCTAAGTTGTCATTTTCAACTGTAATTTTTTTTATGGTGGAAAATTTCTGAATTTGGCTTGTCTGGAGCCTCTTGATTAGACATTCTGATGATTGAAATCTGTATATCGTAGAAAATAAATAAAGAGGAATGTAAAACTCAACAGAAATTTATTATAAACTTCAATAAGCGGAAGAATTACAAGACCGAGATACTAATTTTTGAGCTATAATTAATATCATGAAGAAATGCATTTGAGATGTAAATGTCTAAATTAGCGAGTGAAAACTAAACAGCTTATCAGTTTATACAAGAGCTCGCTGATAAGAAAATTCTGCTCAAACTTTCTGCAGCTAAAGATATTTGAACTCAAGACTAAGCTGAACATGCTGAAACTGAACTCCCTTATCTTGAAAGTTTTGCTGCTTAAATTGGTCATTATTGGAGTTTTACTTTAGATACCTGTTGTATCAAACTTTCTTTTAAAAAAATTCGAATCAAACAATACACGAAAACTTCACCGAATGCTAAGTATCACATATCCAAGAATTACAATCCCGAGATACTAAATATTGAGCTGTAATGAATATCATGATGAAATGCGTTTGAGATGTAAATGCCTAAATTAGCGAGTGAAAACTAAACATACCCCTTTGAATATATTACTTTTTTTAAAGTGACGTGCTGGCACGAAAAAAAAAAAAAAAAAAAAAAAGCACTTATCAGATTATACAAGAGCTCGCTGATAAGAAAATTCCGCTCAAACTTTCTGGATCTAAAGATTTCTGAACTCAAGAATAAGCTGAACATGCTGAAACTGAACTCCCTTATCTTGAAATCTTTGCTGCTTAAATTGGTCATTATTGAAGTTTTACTTTAGATACCTGTTATATCAAACTTCCTTAAAAAAAAAAAAAAAAAAAAAAAAAAAAAAAAAAAAAAATCGAATCAAACAATACACGAAAGCTTCACTGCGTGCTAGATATCACATATCCCACTCTATCTAATTTTGCAACTTTAAGGAGAACGATTTAATTTCAAGTAATGCTTTGCTTTAGCGGACAGAACCACTCTAAGTAATCCATTCTCGAAATATCGCAAAGCTGGACATTCTTGCAAAATAGTACCTATGAGCTCTTAAAAATTTACTTCGTAATAACCAGTTCTGTACTTCTATGCAACGAAAGCTTTAAATTACTGTGTTTATTTTCATAGTTATGAAATATATAATCACCGCAAAACGTTTACCTTTTGTGGCGTAATCATGTAATATTTTATGTGGTAAGTATATACCGTGTATATTTTTGAAAAAAGAGATTTCTTGGCCATTCCAACTTATTTTTTTATTTTTTATTTAGCGGGTTTTAACTTGTAATTCAATTATTATTATTATTATTATTATTTATTTTATTTTATTTTATTTTTTATTCGTATGATTTTTTTGAACTTTCTTTTTATTGTGTAGCTATAACACAAAGTTTGTTTTAAAATACATTGTACAAATCCTTCATCTTTAAATATTCATTTGCAGACACTTGCCTCATCAGAAAAGCTACTGTATCATATAAGAATTCCTGGTTAGCTAAATATTTGTCACAATGTCTTGTGCAAATATTTTTATACTTCAAATTTCAAGTTTCAAACTTTTTACAATAGATATTGTTAAAATAATCAAAAATATATATTTATAAACATCAAACTGATGCATTATAGTACAGAAAAAAAGAACCCCAAATGGTAAAATAAATATAAATATTTATTAGTGGACGTAGAGATACTAGAAACCAGCAAAACTGAACTTTGCTGAAAAAAAAGCTAAGTATCCTTATTTCCCATTATATAAAATGTCTGAATTAAAAAAAAAAAATATATATATATATATATATATATATATATAATGTTGTGACGTACTGTGTTTTAATTACAAATATATAAAAATTGTCATAAATGATATAAATTTCCTAATTTGCGCCATTTTCTCGAAACGACGACTTTCTTGGCCAAGAAAATCGTGATGGTACAGTTACAAAAATGTTGGTTTAGTTTGTATTTAAAGTAATCACATGCAACAAATTTCCCTTTTAAATTTAATTTTAAAAACCTCATTTTTAAAAAGACTTAATTATTACTTTCGGATAGCTTTTTAAAATATTAAGACCAAAAAATCCAGGTACAGGATAATGACTGTGATTAAAAATACTGACCAAGAATAGGGATGTAATATGGAAAAAGGCATACATCTATATATTAATTTGAAACGTGTTTTTGTCTATCTCCACTAATTTGAGAGAAGGTGTAAAAATTTGGTGTAAAAAATTTGGTACTAGGTGTAAAAATTTGGTTGAGGTTTCTAAAAAAAGATCTTGGTCTGTAGATGTGTTATGAAAAGAGAAAAATAAAAAAAAGTCGAGCGGTTCCCCCCCCCCCTGGGGGGGCAGGGGTTAAAAGCACGTATGCCAGCTTAACTCAGCTCCATATTACTTCACGGTGAAGAAATTGTACATGGGGGAGGACTAGACTCGAATACTAAAATACTACTCGAATACTTGCCGGGCGGATTTGTTCGGTTCCAGGTTAACTTTGGGGAATTTTTTATGTTATTAGCGGCCCTTGTATGCGCTCCCGAAGGCACCGGGGTCACAAGGCAGAGTTTCGTTCGGTTCGAGGTAATTTTTTTGTTACAGCTAATTGTTTTTTCGAGATGCTTTTATTTAAAAATAGAAATTAAAACAAAATTGAGTTAAAGATGTAAAACCATACAAATTTAAGGTTCATTTAAGGTTATTAGAATGGGCCCGGGCAACGCTGGACGGGTCAGCTGACATGTAGTCTTAATATTAAACGAAATAGAAAATAAAAGATAGCAACTGTTTATTTGGAGTCAGTTTGACGTCACTTTGACAGCACTTTGTAGAAAGTAATGTCATATATAGTATTTCTAAGCATTTTTCCGACTTTCTTTTTTTTAGGTGAAATGTCGTAAATTATATTAGATGTTTTAACTTGAAATACATTTAAATAATGATGCGATGGTTTTTGAAACATTACGGCCAATAAAGTGATCGTCGAATTCGACGGGTTCCAGCTAGTAATATTTTATTTAAATTAATAAAAAGAAAAAAAAAAAGTATTTTTATGGGTAATATAAACGGGTAGAACTTTTGCACTCACCCAATATATTCTTACTTTTAAAAGGAAACTATTGTTTTTGTTTATCCTTGTACATCGTCTAAAAATTGAATATAGATTATATAGTATTAAAAAAGAGAAAATCACTGGAGGTTTCAACTCAGTATTTTCCATTTATATGCAATGATGTTTCTGAGTATTTTAGTAGGGCACTGTAAAAAATATTTGTAATCACCCCCAGATATTATAATAAAAAACAAGCTTTTTTTCTATAAAAATGTATGTTAAATTTGTTATTTATCATTTTGTTTAAAGTTATTAAAATATACTTTAAAATTTTTTTCTCATAGACGGTAATGTATAAGAATACGTTTTGGAGCTTACGTACACCAATCAATTGAAACATGGAGAACTTAAATAACTTATCAGTTTCGAGACATTCAAAAAATACTTACGAATATTAGAACGCGGACTGTTATGATATCATGCAACTGATACCATAGCCTTTTTCATCATTGTTAGATACTGTTAAAGAAGATAGTGTTACTTAACTTTTGGAAACTGTTTTATTTTAGCAATAAAAATATTCTTTAGTTTAATCACCATATAAATACTACTATTTTAAAAATATTTTACATGATTATTTGTATTTAAAAAGTAATATTTATTTCATTAAATTAAAAAAAAAAGAAAGAAAGAAATTTTTATCCCATTTCTTTTTCTTTACTGACCTCTGATAAAAGAGTTATACAATTTTTCTTGCCAACATAGCAAAATAAAACTGCTGATATAACGACTTTTCAAAAAGCAAACATCTCTCAATTTAAGTGTTTTAACAGAAAGTAAAAGTAAAAATGCTATACACTCTCTTAAAACGTCTATGAAAATATTTATCTAACACTTGCTGAAAATTTAAAACATACATAAAATTTTATAACTTTTATTTTATTTTTTTACCTTACTACATTAATATTTATACGTGTTAGTGAAGGTTTATTACATAAATTGTAGTTTACTGTGAAACTTAATTAAAAGAAAAATTTAATTAAAAACCAGTCAGTTATCTATAAGAATAAACATTATATTAATATATCAATGAAACTCACATTAAAGATAAATAATTCATTACTTTTTAGTTCTTAAATTAAATTTTGCATGGGTAAATTTTAAAGTAAAATAATAATTTTAGCAGATTTATATACTATTTTTAAACGTATACAATTATTAACGTGGACTCACCTTTTCACTTGGACATAAAATTAGAACTGTATTTTATATCTTAAAAACTAAAGAGAGAAAACTAAATTAGAAGCTAAACTTTTAAAAAGAACAACAAAATAATACAAATATTTTAAACAAACGAAGAATAAATGATTATTTTTTAAAGTGAATAGTTACTTACCAACTAATTGTTATATTACATATATACACTCTGTCACAAAAAAATATATGCACTCAGAAGCAAATGAGCTACAATCACGAAACTTAACATGTGTGTAGTGTATGAAAAGATAAGCAAATGATTAAAAATTCAGAACAAAAGATCATTTTATTAAGAAGTTAGGGCATGAAAGCGGGTTACAAATCAGTAAGTAGTAAAGCCACCTCTGGCAGCTATACAAGCCGAAACACGGCGTGGCATCGAATCAATTAAGAATCAATCCAGACCGTTGGCAATCAATCCAGACCGTTGGCCTGGCCGATTCCACATGCGTGTGCGATGGTCATCAGCACTGAGACTGAATCGTAATTCACCACGAACGATCACACGTTAGGTCAGTTACACTCCAGCTTGCTTTGGGTCGACAAAAATCTAGTCGACATCGCTTGTGATGTGGCGTGAGGGGTAGGCGTTTTAATGGACGTTGGCAGTTTATACCAGCGTCGGCCAGTCGTCTCCGAATGGTTTCGCTTCATATTACTGGATGCCTAGAATGTGGTAAATGTCATTAAATCGAGGCTAATGACGCTGTTGGTGCGGCTGGGTCGCTCTTATGATTGTGCGATCCTCGTGTTCATTTGCGCTCCTGGGACATCTTGACCCTCCACAGTGGTTGATTCTCCCTTCCGTGACCCATTGTTACTAATCCCGAGCAACTACCATATCGTTCCGAACGAGTTGGCGGCTGATATGCCTGAACGACAAAACGGCTTCTCTGAGGCCTACCATACGGCCCCTCTCACTGTTCGACAATTGTCGGTACTGCCGCCGGTTACGTATCAGAGGCATCTCAAGTCACAATACCGTCCATCAAAGTCGACAGATTCGTTTGAGTAGCTTTACGGCGCGAGAAATGATGCTTTTAAACTCGCCCAACTGCGCAGTTCAGATGCGCATAACATGCTTAGCCTTGTCTTATTGGCGTTGAAATTTTAATCATTTCCATATCTCTTACCAGACTACGTTTGTACTGATTTTCGTGAATGTGGTTCGATTTCTTCTGGGTGCATATATTTTTTTGTGACAGAGTATATTTTATGGATTAAATTAAGCCAAAATTAAGTATAACAAAAACGAAAACTCAGTAGCTCAGGATTCAAACCTAGATCCTTTGGCATAAAGATCTTGTGCTTTCTTAACAGTCTACCCAGAGTCAGCATCTGACCTGCTCTAATAACTCATACAGAACAAGGTAATTTTTTATCTGACATGGTAAAACGAATGCAGTTTTTTTTTTTTTTTTTTTTAACACTTTTTATTAGTATAAAAGTATTGGATTACAAATGAATAGCTAAATTGAATTAACTTTATCTAGAGCGAAAAATTCCACGTCAGGTTTCAAATCAGGGGCATTTTTGACCAGGGAGCTGATGGTCAATCACTAAAGTTTTATGATGACAAAAAACCAAGATCTGAGTTTTGACCTGGTCTTGTTTTTCTTTTCGTCTTTTTTTTGGGGCTATTTATTTACTTAAAACCTAGAATATATTAAACGCATTATAATCAAAAAAAAAAATAATAATCTGTATGACATAATTGTAAAACGTTTTAGCATTATGTTAGTATTTACCTTTTATTTGAAACAGAAAAAAAAAGTAATTCATTGAAAATTTGAGTTACTTTAAAAGTTGCTGTATCCAGCAAAACAAATAAACAAATAAATATTTTTCTTTTCTTTTTGGGAATTGAATAAAACCACAAATTAAATGATTGATATTTCATGAAATGACCATATTTAAAAGTTTTTAAAAGAACATAATCTTTTACCTTTGTAACGATGAAAATAAAATACAATTTAAGCTTGTAACTCTAACATATTTTTGTTTATTTACTACGATTCGTGAGATCATATGAGTTTTTTCACAAAAAAGAACTTTTGCAAAATGGTTCAAATAATTGGATATTCAAATTAATTACGCGGCATGTTAAAAACCCCTTATGAACTTTCAACTCTTGGGAAATACATAAAATCTAGCTTTTTTTTTTTTTTTTTTTTCGACAATTTGCATAATTTTTATTCCATTCAAATGAACTCTTGACAAAAGTTGCCCAATATATCGAGTTTTTAACCTATATAATAATTTTTTTTCTACATTTCGCACATGCGCAGTGATAACGTTTTTCATTAAAATGTTCATATTTCATGAGATATTTAAGATATTTGTATTCCGATTCCAGTATATTGTTTCAAAAGTGCTTTTTCAATTTATATCAAAATGGGAATCATTTTCGTTTAAAACTCTGTCTATTATAAGTAAAAAACATGATATATATGTATTTCTTTTAACTTTTAAAATAAATGCTTATATCTCCATTATTTAACATTCTATCAGCACACAAACTCTTCCACAAACTGCTCAGGGCCTACATTAACATAACTAAAGGTATGAATCATTTCGTTCACTTAACGATACAGGGTGATCGCAAATATTATTAATTTTGCTCAATTTGTTACAGGCCCCCTAAATGTTGTGTTAAACTAATCTTCACTGAAAATCATGGGGAAGATCCAATCTTTTAATACCTAGTGCTTGAAAATATTTCATCGAGAGATAAGTTTTTTAATTGAGAGAAATTGGTCGTTTGCAACACTTTTGGGCAGATGTGTATCATTATTAATTTTATTTTAATCCCTGGCAACCGAAATTATGCTGCGTGGAAACAAAGAAAAAAAAAAGATTTCAAAAGCGAGTTGTGTTAATCCATATTTAAATGTATCTGAATTAAAATGCAGTTTAAACGAGCCTGAAAAAGGCTTTGGCAGAATTGTTTTATATCCTCAACATTATTTATTTATTTATTTATTTATACAAGTTTAAACTGAGACGTAAATGTCTGATTTTTTTGCCTTAGATTTTAAAATAATAAATGTAAGAAATACCATGACAACTCATTAGAAGTTTAAATATAATTCATTATATATATATATATATATATATATTTATTTTTCTGGTCAACATGCATATCTTATATTGTGTGTATATATATATTTTAGAACCAGAAGTAAACTCATATTTTTAAAATGTCAGGAGTTGATAGATAAATGTAATTTTTATTTGTAAATATATTATAAATTATACGTATATATTTATTTGAAACCTCAATTTCTGAGAAGTGACATCATGTTAATAGATTTTACATTGTAATACCTTCCTTTCCTGACTTTTATGTCAAGATTCCATTGACAGAGAAAACAACGGGTCTCACAAAGAACGAATTCACTCTTTCAGAAGTCCGACGGCTATTCAAGAAATATTTCTGGGCGAGATTTGCAATTTACCCGAGACCACTCTAATGGTCTAGGATCGTCTTGGAAGCACCCTGGTGAAAGAGATGCAGTTGGTGTACAAATTTCGGAGCGCTCTGCTCAAGAGCACGGGATAGATTAAAGGAGATATTGTGTTGTGTCGACCACCTTCCCTGTCGAGGAATGGCGAATGATGTTCAGAAAAAGAGAAGAAAAAAGACGAATTTGGATCTTGGATATTAGACAATTTATGTAGTTAGAAAGAGAGGTTTTTGAGGAAAGACATTTTCGAAATAAGTAGGCACGATGCCTGAAGATAAAATTTTCTACTTTAAAATTAAATTTTGTACATAGTTTTTGTAAATAGTAAGAGCGTAATTAAAAAAATTATGCTTCGAAAAAGCCCAATGCTTTTAATTCCTCTTGAACCTAATCTCCCAATGATATTTTCTTAGCTGTTTTTGACGCTATCACAACAGGAATTACTTGCATATTATTTCGCAATATTTTTGTAGTTATTACACTCTTTCATTATATAGTAAATATTTATAAATATATCTTTTAAGTAGCTGTTAATTTAAAAATAAATGTATTGAGTAATATTTAAGAGAAATTTAATGTGTTTTCTCAAAATTTTTATTTGAAGAGTCTAACCATATATACTACTTCGTTTCTTTTATAATATAAATGTTTGTCTTCTTTATTAAAAAAATAATAATAATAATTTAATTGTCAAAATAAACTGGAAAAGTATTTTAAAAAATAATAACATGTTTCTTGAATAAAATATTTATCATAATGATAAGTGTTTTTATTCTTTCGTATGCGCGATAAATCATGTACTTTTCCAAGAAAAAAAATCAATGAGTGAAAATTTGTTTTTCAGATTCATGGAAATGTATTTTTATATGTCATGTAGAAAATAAATTTATATTTCGCATATTCTTTGGGGAAAAATATCATTTTCTAAGGAAAAAGTAATAATTTTATTCTTCATGTGTTCTTATGTGTGTGCTCTCTTTTCCTACATTTAAAACAGTTGTTTTGGAGTATTTTATTTTACTTATTTATTTTTTTTATAAAAGAAAATAGAAATTTATCAAATAATTTCCTTTTTACTAATAATAATAATGGGAATAATTGTGATAATATTACAGATAGTTTGATACGCACTTTATGATTAGAAAAATGTTCATCATAGTTCACAAAACAGTTAATATTTTTTTAAATGTAAGTTTACTTTAACACATTAATGAGCAAAGTAAATTTTTAAAAAATTATAAAATACTTATTCGAAATACTTAAATTAAATAAATAATCGATTCTGCTATTGTATCTACTTTTTTTCATTTTCCGACACCGCACTTTATTGCAAAACGGTACTGAAGCAAGTAGTTACCAAACACAAAAATAAAAATAATCAGATGCATTTTATAGAATAATACACCCCCCACCCCACCCATCAAACTGCCATACATATATATTTACAAACATATAGTTAAGTTTAAATTATAATTAAAATAGTCATACATTTTCATAAAACAGGCGACTAAAAGCAACTTAAAATTAATACACATATATATTTTTAAAATTTAATTGATGGGGAATTATGAAGAAAATTATAGTAGATTGTATTAACAAAATGTGCCAAGCAATGTTAATAATAAAGAATTTAAATAGAATAAGCAATTTAAAACATGTTAATTTAGATCAAAATTCAATATATGTAGTATAACCTTCCTCAGCAGGTGGGAGAGCTGTCGTTCAAAAATATGATGCAATCCTAGAAGATTACAGAAGATATGTGAAGTTTGCTTATTCCATCATGTATACAAATTCTTAAATTAAACGGATTATATAAATTTCTGTACTAAAAAACTAGATAAGAATTATGTATTAAACATTTGTTTCAAAAAATTTAAGTTAAACAAAAAAAAAATGTCAAAGGTAATTAAGGAGAACGCACCAGTAGTGGACCCTGTACCAGTAGTGGACACTTTTAATTTTAAACTCGGAAAATAAGCTACCTAAAAATTCTGAAGATTCGAGCAATGTTTAGGGAGGACGTTATAGTCTTCTACTGTTAAACCCTTTAACTAAAAATAATTCCGGCCATTAGTTTTAAAATAATGTTAGTTTAACTAAAAAAATGTGCACTTTTTGTGATTTTGCCGTTTTCTTCTTATCACTTTGAATATTTTATTTTGCTCTCTCTCTGCTTATTACTTTCTTCTATATGGAATATGGAGAAAGTATTGGATTCGCGAAAATTTTCGACCTCCGTTTTTTGATGGATTTACACGTTTTGGGATGTACTGAACACGAATTGATAGTTTTTAGAAAATGTCTGTCTGTCTGTGTGTACCACGATTTTTGTGGACACTGTAGCTGACGAACCAATGAATGAAATTTAACCAAACATGGTATTTAGTTGCACCATGACAAAAACTGATGCTGATTAGATTTTGAGATCAATCGCTTAACAGGTGGCGCTGTGATCGTATTTTTGTAAACTTTTAACATGACAGTATAGGAAAAATTTCGTATAAATGTACATGATGACAGTTATTACTTTCTTCTATATTCAATAGAAGGAAGTATTGGATACGTAAAAACTTTCGATCTCGGGTTTTTGATGGATTTACACGTTTTGAGAGCTGTAGAACACGATTTGACCATTTTTAGAAAATGTCTGTCTGTCTGTCTCTGTGTGTGTGTGTGTGTGACAAAATTTTGTGGCAACTGTATCTCAGGAACTACAGCACAGAATTTCATACAAATTGGTATGTAGTTGCACCTTGACATAAATTAGTGCCTATCAATTTTTGGTAAAAATTGTTTTACAGGTTGCGTTGCCATCCCGCTTTTTCTAAATTTTTAACATGGTGATATAGGACAAAATTTTGTATAAATATGCATAAAGAGAATTATTTTTTAGCAATCATTATGAAATTTACAAGAATTATTTATAATAGAGATAGTCAACTGGGAAAAAAGTTTTGTATGTGTAGGAGCCTCGTCACCCACTCGAGGAGAGTAAATTTTCAAGATGAGTATCTTTCGAAAGGTCTCGTCAATACCTTTAAAACGAATGGTTGAACTATAAATCTGTGATAATTTAAAACAAAGTTATCGATTTTTTTTTTTTTTTTTTTACGAAATTTAACCAAACTTGGTATTTTGTTGGCCCCTGACATAAACTGGTGCTGATTAGATTTGGGGATCTCAACAGGTGGCGCTGTGATCGTATTTTTTCTAAATTTTTAACGTGGCAGTACAGGACAAAATTTCGTATAAATGTGCATAATTAGAGTAATGCTTAACCTGTGATTGTAAAATTAATATGAATTATTGATAATAGTAGTAGTTAATTTGGAAAAAAAAATTGTGCATGTGGGGGCATCGCTTCCTCCCCCCTGGGTTGGAGCACCCCCGGAGGGGGGAGGTAAATTTTCAAGATGGGTATCTTTCGAAAGGTCTCCTCAGCAGCTTTGAAATGAATGGTTGAACTATAAATATGTGGTAATTTAAAACAAAGTTACCTTTTTTTTTACTTTTAACGAAAAAAAAACTTTGAAAAAAAATTGTATTTTTTTTTCTTTTTAATATTGTTACTGAGAGAATTTGTATAGGAAAATATAGAAGAAAGTCTTGAAGTGGCCACAACATATAAGTTTTACACTCGTGATTGTATAATTAGTATGAATTGTTGATAGTAATAGTAGTTAACTAGGAAAAAAAAATGTTGTGCATGTAGGGGCATCGTTTCCTCCCCCCCTGGGTTGGAGCACCCCCGGAGGGGGGGGGGGTGTAAAGTTTCAAGATGGGTATCTTTCGAAAGGTTTCGTCAATACCTTTAAAAGGAAGGATTCAACTATAAATCTGTGATAATCTAAAACAAAGTTATCGATTTATTTTACTTTTAACATTTTTTTTTTTTTTTTTTTAACGAAATTAAGAAAAAAACTTGGTATTTAGTTGGTCCCTGACATAAACTGGTGCTGATTACATTTGGAGATCAATTGCTCAACAGGTGGCGATGTGATCGCATTTTTTCTAAATTTTTAACGTGGCAGTATAGGACAAAATTTCGTATAAATGTACATAATGAGAGTTATTTTAAACTCGTGATTGTAAAATTAATATGAATTATTGATAACTGTAGTAGTTAACTAGGGAAATAATTTTGTGCATGTGGGGGCATCGGTTCCCCCCCTGAGGGGGAAGAACCCCTCTTCTTCCTCAGGGGGGGGGGGGGTTAAAAGTTTCAAGATGGTATCTTTCGAAAGGGCTCGTTAATACCTTTAAAACGAATGGTTGAACTATAAATCTGTGATAATATAAAACAAAGTTATGTTTTTTTTTTTTTTTTTTTTTTTTTTTTTTACTTTTAACCAAAAAAAAAAAAAAGAAAAAAAAAAAACTTAGAAAAAAAATCGTATTTCTTTTTTCTTTCTTTCTTTCTTTCTTTTTTTTTTTAATATTGTTACTGAGTGATTTTGTATAGGAAAATATAGAAGAAAGTCTTGTGATGACCGACACATACTAGTTTTTAACTGATTTTTTCTATCTTTTGCTTTCATATGACTAAAATAAGAATGCAAAATTCTTTTCTTTTGCTGTTTTTTTAAATCTTGTATTAACACATAGTCTTTTTATGGGTGTCCACTACTGGTACCAAAAAAGGTTATCATGACCAATAGTGGACAGTCCTGTCCACAATTGGCTCATGTGACTTTTAAGGTCAGACTTAGTAGTGGACACATTTCTGTAATCTCGCAATTTTAAAATTGAATTCAGTGTTTTTATACGTCACCCTAAAGGTACGCATTTAGCAATTGGCGCCGGTCTGGGACTCAATCCCAAGAGGGTAAGGAGATATGTTATCACAATTTTGATCTTCTGCGGAAAAGGTGGATCGCAGGCTATTCCAAATTTAGAAATCTAAACAAAATGGAAATTCGCTTAAATCATGAGATAATCTTGGGACATTTTAGTTTTTTTATTCGCATTTCTTTCTTTCTTTCTTTCTTTCTTTCTTTTTTTTTTTTTTGTGTGTGTGTGTGTGTGTGTGTTCAATATTGGACTAGTTGGTTAAGTTCGGTTCCCATTGAAACATCGACATTAAAATAGCATAACTACGGTCAGTATTTAAAGAGCTGAGTATGAGTGAATTTTATGTCGCACTAGTGCTACACTATGGGCAGTTAATGACGGTCTGAAACTCACGCCTAAGAATAGTCCGGAGACATCTGATAACCCTCAAATGTTTAACTTTGACGGGAACATGGAGGAAATTGCGGCCAGGAGGAGAAAATACTGATGGGAGGTATCCTGACTAGCCTTATTAGTGATTCCCAGACTGTCTCCAATAACCAATAGTGCAGCACTAGTGCGACGTAAAATTCACTCAAATTTCAGCCCTAAATGTTGGCCCCAACGGAGATTTATGTATGTGAGGTCAAACTGCTAAAACGGGTCTGTTCCCAAGACATAGAAACATTTGGCCATCTTAATTTTAAAGCAAAAATTCAAAATGTTCCACTACTGGAATTGAAAAGTGTCCACTACTGGCTCATTTTAAGCTCTCCGAATTTTTGATTTTTTACATATGTAAATGCTACAATTAGAAATTTTCATAATACAGTCGTGTTAAGAAAGAGTTAGTAAATGTGTGAAATATTAATTATTTTTTGAAACTCTTAAATTTAGGAAATTACACAAAAAGTAGCCGGAAAATGTCCTTAAAGAGTCCACTACTGGTGCGTTTACCTTATATATTCTAAATTTGAACAAAGTTTCTTTTAGGGTTAAAAAAAAAAAAAGAAAAACTCTTACATATTAATGTCAAAATTAACAATAAAATAAAAGAGTTTTCAATTGGCATGCAATCGATAACTCGCGCCCATCTGTATTTGATTAGAAATATTAAAATTAGTTAAATTCACCAACTGCATGGAAAGAAATGCCAGCAAATTATGAAAAAAAAAAAAAAAAAAAATGAAAATTTGAAAATTTTTATATGATTTCTGTTTTCCGGTCTCTGTACATCCATTTTATTTCCAAGTTGACATTAATGCGTTAATATCTATACAGATATCAATCTTGAGACTTCTATAAAAATGATTTCTAGTTGAACGCTTCAACGAGGATATTTTAAGAGGACAGCCATCCAAAGCCAAAACTAATTTAGTTAAATTTCTTATTTTTGAAAATATTTTATATCGTTGTAGTGATCATTTTTTACAATTTAGAAATATATTATGGGAACTTGTGTACTGAACGCTTTTGCCAATATATATTAGATTAATTTCTTTAGAAATCGACCTATTGCAATCACTTTGTTTTTCTATCTATCTGTCTATAAAGAAAATTTTGTCATCAAGATAACTCCCGAAATAATACTCCAAATTGAACTAAATTTGGACAGTGAACTGATCTTATAAATATCTTGGATGGGTTTGTTAACCAAGTAGCTCCGACTTCTTGTTTTCAAATGGCAGCCACTTGAATATTTCAAAACCACATTGTAAGAAGCTTATTTAAAGCAGGATTTGCTTGAATTTTGATGCAAATATAGACCACATAAGGGTCTCAATGAAGTTTATTAATGAACTTTGTCCACCATTTTTAATAAAGTGGTAGATATTTTAAGTTAAGCGGAGCCACTTGAAATCAGGCTACAACTTGAAAAATTAAAAATCACAATAACTCCTGAAATAATACTCCAAATCGAACCAAATTTAAAAAGTGTCTTAACTTATCTTATAGATTTCTTAGATGAGTTTATTAACCAAGTTGCTACGCCATTTTGTTTTCAAGTGGAAACCACTTGAAATTTTCAAATTCAAATTGTAAAAAGCGTATTCCGAATTTGTTTGAATTTTGATGTATACTTAGATTATATAAGTGTCTCAATGAACTTTATAAATGAACTTTATCTGCTATTTTTATTAAAGTGGCGGATATCTTAAGTTAAGCTGGGCCGCTTGAAATCAGGCTACCACTTGAAAATTTAAAACCACGATAACTTCCGAAATAATACTCCAAATCGAACCAAATTTAGATAGTGTCTTAACTTATCTTATGAGTTTCTTAACCAAGTTGCTCCACCATTTTTATTTCAAGTGGAGACCACTTGAAAATTTCAAATTCAAATTGTAAAAAATGTATTCCGAATTTATTTGAATTTTGGTGCATACATAGACCATATAAGTGTCACAATCAACTCTATTAATAAAATTTATTTGTCATTTTTAACAAAGTGCGGTTGTTATAAAGTAAGCGAGACAGCTTGAAATTAGGCTACCACTTGAAAATTTAAACATGATAACTTCTTAAATTCTAATTCAAAGCGAACCAAAGATGAATAGTGATTTTATCATATATATATCTGGGATAAGTTCACTGAACATATTGTTTCAACATCTTGTTTCCAAGTTGCAGCCACTTGAAATCCCACTGCCACTTGAAAATATCCCATCACAATAACTTTTAAAGTACTAAACTGATTCAAATAAAAGTTGGATAGTGAACTTATGGTACAAATATCTTGGATAAGTTCACTTGGTGACTTCATGCGCAATTTTATTTCCAAGTGGCGGCCACTTGAAAATTTGTCAATATGGTAACTTTAGTAATACTGAATCAATACGCATCAAATTTGGGTAATGGATTTATCATTCATGTATCTCAGATATGTTCGCTGGTCATGTCACTCCGACTTTTTTTTCCATGTGATGCCACTTGAAAATTTCTAATGACGATAATTTTTGAAATACTGATTTAATTTGAACTAGAACTGGACAATGAACTTATCGTACAAATATATTGGTGATTTCACTGGGCAAGTTGTTTCGCCATTTTGTTTCGAAGTTGCAGTCACTTAGACTGTCACTTGGATAATTGCCATAACAATAACATTAGAAACACTGCACTGATTTGAACAACAGTTAGACAGTGAACCTATGCTTTAAATATCTTGGATGTGTTTGATCGGCAACTTGCTCCACTCCATCGTTTCCAGGTAGCGACCACTTGAAAATTTGTTATCACGGTAACTTTTGAAATTCTTAATCAATTCAAACCAAAGTTGAAAAATGGATTTATCACTTAAAGAACTCTGATTTCGGTTGGCAAGTTTATTTCCAAGTTTCGTCCACTTGAGCGCTTCCTCTTGAGACATTGTTATCGCAATAACTTTTGAAATACTGAGTATATTCGAACCAAAGTTGGACAGTGGACTTATTTTACAAATATTGTTGCGTACTTGCGGGTTCGTAAGTTTTCCGAGAATGAAAGGCGAAAATTGCAAAAGTTCAGTAGTTTAGTTACAGAAAATTCCAGAAGAATACAGGTCTATAAACCTGGTATCAACTTCAGTTTCACTAGTAAACACAGCATAAATAACACCTGCCAACAACAAATTCACAGTGAAAACTGTATCAAAGCATTAACATAAATCAAGGCTCATTCAAAGAGGCTCCGAACTCCTTCAATAGCCATGCAAGTGTTTGGCGAAACTCAACTGCGATTGACTGGAAATCAGTAGGTGGTTTGAACTGACTTGGTGCGTTCGACCACCTTTTATACCCCTTTATCGAAACCAGAAAAATCTAGAAATTTCACTTAACTGGTGAACCAATCACGTTACATCGTCCATCTTTGGTATATGGATAATAAGGATTTTGTCGCCAAAGGAGAAAAGTGCCGCCAAGAGGGAAAAGTTGCCAAATTTGGCACCAAATACATTAGCTGCTTTATTGGAGCTTTTTAATGCGTTTTTAAGGGAAAATTAGGCTATTTTAACGCGAAAACAAACTAGAAATGCAGAAAATTAACATTTTATTAACTTACTAAGCCTCTTTGAAAGAATTTCTACAAAATAATAATAATAATTATTATTATTATTATTACTATTATTATTTTCAAATTTTCCACAATATTTTAGATTAATTAGTTCACTGAGCAACTTTCTCTGCCATTTTGGTCCAAGTAGTAGCCATTTAATTTTTCAACTTCGATGACTTTTGAGATTCTGAATTAATTCCAACTATATTTGTACAGTAGTGCCATCCTTTATAAATACGGACACTGAACTTTATTTGGCGAAAGACTTTTGCTGTATCGTTGTATCTTATACTAGACATCCACAAATCATTACAGATTTTATCAAGTGGGTCAGAGATAATAATTTAAACGCAACAATATATATATGAGGAACAAAAAATTATTAATAAATATTTTTACTTCTGAATTATTCCTATCATAAAGGATATTTTCATTTGGGTATGAATGCAAACAACATTCTTAAATTCAATGAAAATGTTTGTACTGTCGTAAAAGTGTAAGAAAAACTCAAATAATTTGTGTTTTAATATTTCGCTATTAAAGAAAGAACTCTTATTCGAATAAAACTTTTTCGACTAGAGACAATCTTCATTAATGTACGGGTAGCTAAGAAGAATGTACCACTCCTAGCTTTCAAACTGTTTAATCATCGTTTTTCTATATCTTTCTCTCGCGCGTGAACAACTGTAATGTATATGTACTCACTTATCAAAATGTAAACGTAATGATCGGAGCTCTGTTAAATGCTCCGGAATATTTTTTTATTATTCATCTATAGTTATATATCATATAATATATCTAATCCGGAATAAATAGTTGTGTCAACAAGGAGCTAATTTAATGATGGATCTAAAATACAAAATAACAACACATTTAACATAGATTAATATTTTTCTCCACACACCCAGTTTATTTTCAGATGCCGATCGAAGATGGTTCTTACTGTCTCTGGATACTACATCATGGACTGGTGAGAAGGTGAGTACAAATCTTGCCTTCTTATAAACTCTTTATGATTAATAACTTTTAAACTTCTTTATAAACTGTTCAGCTCTCTAGTAAATTAGAACATTAATAAATATTATTTATATAACTGAATTAAACCTGAGAGCGCTATGCGCAATCTAATCTATTAAAAATAGATTATTTATAAAATGTACATTCTGTGATTTTGAGGAGCTTAATGCAGAGGAAATTTTCCATGCTGAAAATGAAGTTACTTGGACGTCATTCTGATAGCCAATACGGAAGCTGTTAAATTGTGCGAGTTTTTGGTAGAATATCAAAATTATTTTCCTTCTTATGGATACTGTAATTTAAAAATGAAAGCGGACATCATGTCAATGTCGAATGCAGACACTTCTTTAGGATAATTCTTCAGAACTAAATATCATGTCTCCATTTTAAAGAAAACTGTCAGCTGGAAGTTGTGCTTAAAGATTTTATGTAATTTTAATTAATTAATTAATTAATTTTTTGTTTTTTTATAGTTTTATATTTAGTATTATTCTATGTTTGTTCCTCCTGAAACCGAAGCTGTGGCGGTGTCTGGTCCTCGTTAATCTGGGCTGCACCGTGAAGAGACCGATGCGGTCATTAGCAGTTCATCGGGCTTCTAACATGGAGCACCGTCCTTCCGGGGTGGATCAAAATAGAGATTGCCCTTCTCTTCTCAGTTATTAGACAACTCTCGTGCATCGCACGCTCTTGTTTTGTCCCTTAATATCTAAGACTTTAATTTCCAAGAATTTCACATTTCATTTATGTTACACAAACCCAAAATTACATGTTCTTCCCCCAGTGGCTATGTCAGTACCTTCAAATAAAGCTCCCATGTTACCTGGCCATCAATTGTGAATTCACCTCTTTGTTCAGCAGTTTTATCCAAGAGCGTGTTCCCGGTTTCTTTCCCCATGTTTTTTAGAATATCCTTTCTCATGGCTAGTAAATTTTCCGTCACAACTACCATCTGCGGTTTCTCAAAACCTTTTCCCTCTTTACAAAATTCTTTTTCTCCACCTATTTTTTAGCTAGTAGTGCAATTAGTTCAAAATTCATGCGGTCCTGAGCGTGTTTTGTGCTCTTCTATTGTGCAATCTTGGAGGTGCGGGTATGCCGTTCGATCATCATGTCCAAAAAGAACATCGTAATTCAAGTAACATTAGTGCAGTATCTTACTCAATAGATATATGCATGAAGTTATGTGTAGGTTAGAGTGGCCATATTTTTTTCATTGAATTCGGGGACAAAGATGGCGGTGTCCTTGAATTTCCATGACAAAAAATAAATAATTAATTAAATCACCTTAAACTGTAAAAGTTTAGTAATTTTTATGTAGAAAGCACTTAATAGAACTTATTTCAGCTTAGTTATTATACATGTAATAAATTATTATAATAAAATATTAATAACTTTATAACCGGCGTCCCCAAATGTGTTGTAATTTTTTGGGGACGAAAGTAGTTTTCGACGACTGTCCTCGAGATTCAAGGACATATGGTCAGCCTAGTGTAGGTGAGTTCTTCGTCTTTGTGGACGGTGTCAAATCCGTTAAAATTGGTTTAGTTCAGGTATGTAGAGGGCCGTCCATAAGTTTCCAAGTTCCAAGCATACAACATTCTTATAGCCTAAGAGTCTTCTTTAAGAATCTTCCAGTACTGAAAAAGGAAATAAATGCTATGAGCACCGCTGATATAAATTAGGTTTAAATAATGAATCATTATTAAGTATTAACAATAGATAGATAAAATTGACTTTAAATAATTAAACTAAATATCGTTTCGGTGTTTAAAATTTAAAATATTTCAATTAAATAAAATGCTTACTACTTAATTATTTTGAATAGATTTTGCATTACTCTATACTACTAATTAAAATATTTATTAACGAGAATTTTTCTGAAAATAGATTGAAATATTTTTCAATCAACTTGTATACATAATCATATATTTCTCTGTATTTGCATAAAATTTCCTTCCTATTTTTATTTATTTATTTATTTTATTTTTTTAATGATTTTTCACAACAATCTGAATAATGTTAGTATAACTTACCACAAAAAATTTATTTAAATCTAGGAATATTTTATTTCTAAACAAATTTTTAACTGTAAGTTTTAAACGGATTTAGTTTAATATAATTAAGTTTAAAAAATAATAATTTTATTTCTTTAGTTTTCATCGAATTTTGCGCCATAAGTTTTCCTTTTCCTCATTCTCAAGAGAATAATCAGTGTTCTTAATCACAATATAATAACATGAAAAGGAACTTGGAGAAAATTATAATACTATTAGATAACGTATACTCTATTTCACGAATAAAAATGAGAAAAATAAGCACCTCTTTTATTTTTTTTTTACAATTAAATAGTAAATTTATTGGTAGCATGAAGATGATTTTATTGCAATGAAAATTTTATAAATTAAAATTATTTAAAATGAAAAAGAAATATTTTTCACTAACTTTAAATTTAGTTTTTACTTCCATTACACTACTACCGTAGGTAATGGAAGTATTGTATTCGGTCTGAAAATTCGATATCGGGTTTTCACCTGATTTACACGTTTTAAGGTCCGCTGAGTCCAAAAAAGTGGTTTTTGGCAATTGGTCAGTGTGTATGTATGTATGTATGTATGTGTGTGTGTGTGTGTGTGTGTGTGTATGTGGAGAATCTTCTGGCTATTATAGCTCAGAAACTAATACAGATAGAGCTACGAAACTTTAGAATTGGAATACGTATGGTGTACAGATGAAATTTCCAAATTTTGGTGAAAATTGAGAAACCGGAAGTGGGACATCGAAAACCGGAAGTGGGACCGTAAGTCCGTATCTCAAAAACGGCTCTAACGATTTTCTTCAAACTTGCTATATAAACACTCTATTAGATGTCCTTTCGAATGATATAGTTGGTTAGTTCAGGAAAATTGATAGGCGTCCTGTATAAATAGCTCAATTTCAGGCCTCGAAAAGGCGTTCCTTTAAAAACGGTTGTACGGATTTTTTTCAAACTCGCTATTTTAACTCACTTTTAAATATGCTTTTGTATGAAATTATTGTTTTCCATTCATTAATTGAATTTTGATAAAAGTTGGTATCACAAAAACGGCTCTAACGATTTTCTTGAAAATTATTATCCATTCCTTTCTAATGTATTACGCAGTTATTAGAGGAAAATTAACAGTCATCCTGCTTAGGTAAGTCGGTTTTAGATCTCGGAAATTGGTGTTTCAAAATATAACTATACCTTTTTTTTTTTTTTTTTTTTTTTTTTTTTTAACCTCACTATAATATATAAGCTTCGTTTTATATCTCTATACGTGTAATAGTGGGTAATGGAAGTTGTGTGGCTGTTTCACACCAGATTTTTTTTTTTTTTTTTTTTTTAATGTTTAGATGTTGTTTAGAAGAATATTTTTCTCAAAATAAAATTTGTAACCTTGTATTATTAAATAGTTCGTTTTTTAAAAGAATGTAGAACTTATTTTAATAAAATTAGAAAATTTGAGTATTTTAGTGCTTTTTTTACTTTCTTCTATATGTACACTAAGCGACAAGGAAAAAAAAGCCACACTGTAGAAAAAATTACTTATACCTATTTAATTTTGAATAACTTTAAAATTAATGGTTGAAACAAATAAAACTGTCATGTTTGCATAATGCAGAGGGATGAAAGGATACCTATGTACATTTTCGATTTAATAATTTGCTTTATTACACTCTACGAAGTACTTTATAAAAATCTACATAAAACTTCCTTTTTAAACATAATGCAATAGCCATACACTTTGTATTCTATTATGATTTATTATATGAAATAAATAAGCTATATTTTAATATATGAAATAAAACTATTTATTTTTTAAGAAATTTTTAATAAAATGTTGTATTCTGCATTGGGTTAATTCCACCTTTATATGTAATTACTTGTTTAATGCACAGTGGCATAGTATTATACATTTTTTTTTTTTTTTTTTTTTATGTAAATCTCAAAAATTTCACTGTGCTAAATATTGTAAATATTTTTTTTTAGTTCTTGCAAAGTTGTAGGTAGCAAAATTTCGAATCCTCCTCTCTCTCCCCGCATATTTTTATGACTAAATATTTTCGAGCGAATTGAGATTAGGACTGTTTCCAAGTCTAATAAAGAAGAAATCCTACGATATACTTTGTGGGATTTAACTTAGAGTGAAAAAAGATATTATTACTTACCGAATTATAGGTGCTCACGGGAATGGATAGGTAATTTTAACAATTTGAATCAAACTGATGTACCACGGACGCCGTAAAGCAGGCTGCATTATCATCTTGAAATGCAATTTGGAGAAAAGTCTGAAATACTTCCAAAATAGTAGGTCAGGAACCCCTTTTATAACCACCGGGTTTTATTTTGAGTTAATTGATCCCTTGAGAATGAAAATTTGCCTGATTCTTTGAAAAATTATGCACCTCCGTACCATAATGTTCGGAGAATGTGTCACTGTTTTACGAGAGCAGTTTTCATAAATTCAGTCCCACTTTTACCGTCCTAGTAGTTTTTTTTCATCAGCTCGAAATAAATTAAACTTGACTCATCAGAGATACTCAGTTCAGCCTGATACTTAGCTGCTAAGGCTTTTTTAATTTTTGTTCAAATGATGTCTTATATATATTTTAACTTGCCTTGTTTAATTGCTTCTGGACTAGTTTTGAAGAAAGTATTTTGCTATACACTTTTTTTTTTTTTTTTAATATTTTTAACGCTGTTTTTAATAATTAACGCTGTATCTCACGAACCAATGAACGGAATTTAACTAAACTTGGTATTTAGTTAAACCCTGACATAAACTGGTGCTGTTTAGATTTGAGGAACAATTTCTCAACAGGCGGCGCTGTGATCGCATTTTTTTCTAATTTTTTAACATGGCAGTATAGGATAAAATTTTGTGTAAATGTACATAATGAGAGTTATTTTAATCGTGTGATTGTAAAATTAATATGAATAATTAATAATAGTATTATTTAACTAGGAAAAAAATTGTGCATGTGGGATCATCGCTCTCCCCCCCCCCCCCCCGGGGGGGAAATGAATTTTCAGTATGGGTATATTTCGAAAGATCGCGTGAATACCTTTAAGACGAATGGTTGAATCTGTTGAACGATCTGTGATATTTTAAAACAAAGTTATCGAATTTTTTTTTTTTATCTTTTAATGAAAACAAACTTAGAAGAAAAAATCATTTCTTTTGATATTGGAAAAAAAAATTGGCTTTCTTTAGGCATAAAATGATATAATTCTGTCAGATAAAAATCGTCTGCATTTATATTGGAAAATAATTTAATAATTTAATAAATAATTTGTATTGAATAAATTTTGTGTAAAATTATATAGAAGAAAGTCATGTGGTGGCCACATCATACTAGTTTTTTCCTTCAATCGATAAATTGTTTTCTGTATGCAATAATCAGAAGTTATGAGAGTGACATAAATATTAAAATAAAATTTCTAAAGCAATCATTTAAGGTACTTTTTTAAGGAAGTACTGTTTAATTACACTGCTGTGCATGAAAATTGCCCCTAAAACCATTTTTGCAAATTCTTATGTAAAATGGCCTCCTGATTCCGATCATAACGCCCATTTGCCCTATCACCCACCGATTTTCAGGGACGGCCCCCCAATTTTATCACTTTTCGGTGATTTTATGGCTATAAATTAGATTTTTAGTTGAAGGGAGGAGGATTATTTTACCTGTTAAATATCTTCTGAGGGGCTACAGAGTTGGAAAATGCTAAAACATGAATATTTGTGGAAAGGGAAAAATTTATGGTGGGATTTGCCACTAAAATTATGTATTACATTTCTTATGTTTTTTTTTTTTTTTTAATCTGTTATTAATGTTATTTATTAAACATTATATTTATTTGTTTTTAGGTGTCATTTTTTTTTCTCATTCTACAAATCAAATTGATAATCATAAAATTATCGAACAGTGATAAAAATTGAGGGAGGGGGTGGTGTCCCTAAGAAAACCGTGGGTCACTGGGCAAAATGGGAGTCATATTCGGATTCAAGAGGTCATTTTACAAAAGAATCAGCAAAAATAATAGCAGAGATTGTTTTCTTTTTTTTTTTTTTTTTTTTTTTTTTTCCTTTTTCAGTGCACTGCAGTGTATTTTAAACAAATCTCATAAACTGCGGACTTTTACAATTTTGTGATAATTGTTTGATTTTTTTTTTTTTTTGTACTTTCTTATTCGCCATATATGATGGAGAAAATATTGTTTTTGGGTCAAATTTTCGATTTTTTTTTTTTTTTTTTCTTTTGCTATATTTGCACATATTTATGTCCGCTGAATCCCAAGAACGTGTTTCTAGCGGTTGGTTCGTGTGTACGCGTCTCGCTGCAAGTGTGTATATGTCTCTGTGTGTCTGTAAACTCGGTATCCTAAATCTGCATCATGTAGGAATGCTACACTTAATTTTTTTTTCGTTGATATCAAACAAATGGTTCCTGTACAGGGACAGCCAATAGATTTCAAATACATTACGTCTATAGAAGAAATTGCAGGTCAATCACCTACAGTAGAACCAACAGGATGGGATTGGTTTTAAACTACTTGCCGAGTAAAGTATATTCGAGTGCTAGCCTGCATAAATTTAATGAAGATTTCTAAATTATATAACTTTTAAAATTACATATTTGGTTTTGGTGTATTTTATGCTTGTAAGCAGATTAAAAAAAAAAAAAAAAAAAACTATTATTATTATTATTATTATTATTATTATTATTATTATTAACAGTCCATGGATTTTGCAATCTGAACTTCTCCAGCATTAACTTATTTAGAGATTATTTAATTAGGGTTTTGACAAATTCACAAATTCATATTACGCCAGGTTAATATTGCAAATTTAAATAGCTGCTAAATCGAAATACAGTTGCAATTGTTAAAATTAAATGCTTGTCTGTATATAGTGAATCGGAAACATACTTTACCTAAATACTCTTTAGGAGTTTACATTAAATATTACAAGTGTTTATTTTTACTTCATTAGCTTCTAATATATATAATTTGGCATAAATCGTTTAACCAAATTTAAAAATTTTCGAAAAATGCAAAAAATTAATGTAATAAGCGATGATTAAAAAAAAAAAAAAAAAAAAAAAAAAAAAAAAAAAATCTGTAGTATGACACAAATGAAAGGATCTTTACTTATTTTTGTTACAAATTCCTTAAATTTCATTTGTTTCTAATCAAATTTATTGGTTTTGTTCTCCCTAACTTATAAAAAAAAAGTAATTGTTCTATCCAACAATTTATTATTTTAATGAAACATTTTATTCCATGTTTCTAACTTTCGGTTCAAAATCTGCAATACTTCATGATATTTCTTATACGAAATATATAAATTAGCAATTCAAAAGAGAAAACGAGTGCTTTTTTGAAAAATGAAAGCGATATTTTTGTAGCAAAAATAATAAATATGCCTTTTGAAGAGAATTCTCTTTTCTTATGTCTAAAAAGGAAATGAGAAAATGCACAATCAATAGGTGATGTTATTTTATCTTTAGAATTTCTTAAAATAGGAATTTGAATTACTTTTTGTTCTAAATAAATATATTTTTGAACGATATACTTCTTATATTATTTACATGACTTTGGGAAAGTGAAAAGGAAATACTTACACAAATTAGAAAAAATTTTAAATTATCTCGCAAAAAGGTAATAAATTTGCAATTGTTTCTTAATATAATGGTTTTGATTTTCAAATTCTTATTTACTCGTTATCGGTAAAAAAAAAAAAAAAAAAAAAAATTAGTGCTAAAATTTTATTCAGTGGTTTATTTTATGTGTATATATATCCATATACCTAACTGTATATATATATATATGTGTGTGTATCCATATCCATCTACCTATCTATATATGTTTGTGTAACAATTAATAGAATATAATCAAAACAAAACAATTAAACATATATATATATATATATATATATATATTGCGGAAATACAAATGTCAATAGACAGAATCTTAATGAATTATTTAGAAAAATCGCTTTTCTTAAGAGGTCACTTAAAATAATCCAAAAAATCTGGTTTAAATGAGTGATGTGCAAAACAATGATTGTAGATTATAAAACTCACCCTATTTGCTCTTATATATGAATTTGTTAATACAACAAGCATGAAATCTATCTATTGATAATGTATAACTTCAATCACTTATACATTCTAAAAAAATCTGGAGTGACTCCACTCGACTTTCCGAACATTGAGTAATTAACAGTTTTGTAGATAAAGTAAAGTAGGAGGAGTTGTTAAATAAACAAAAAAGAAAATTATAATAGGTGGATTGGGTATTTTTTTATATAGTACACGATGTATAATTTAACGCTATTTTACCAAACACGTAGATTATAATGATAAAGAATACTTCATTGTGTCCCTGTAAAAACCTACAAATGCTATATTCACCAAAATGCTTACAGTTAGTGCAACAGTTACTTATAATATTTATATAAATTTTCAGCTCAATCGGATAAGGCATGTAGACGGTATCGCACTTTAAAGTTTGAACCCACATGCCGCAATTATAAAGAAATTTGTATTTGGTCCATGTAAAAAGAACCATAAGTGCTAGATTCTCTAAAATTCATAAAGTTCGTGTGACGGTGACGTATAACGCCATAATGGTACAGAATTATTTGTTGTGTCCCTGTAAAAAAAGCTAGAAGTGCTAGATTCACCAAAACCTATATAGATCGTGAAACTGTGACCTATATAATGCGTGTAATTTTTTTTGTTCAATTGAATAAAGCGTTTAGACGATATCGCACTTTTTAAAATTTGGTCCCATAGGCCGTAATGATAAAGAATTTTTCTTTGTCCCCCTGTGTGTAAAAAAAGTATAAGATCTAGATTCACCAAACTCTATGCAGCTCATACAATTATTACCAATAATATGTGTAAAAATTATTTTCTCAGTTTAATAAGGCGTTTTGACATTATCGCATTTTTTAAAATTTGGTCCCATAAGCCATAATGATAAAGAATTTTTCTTTGTGCCCCTGTAAAAAAACTATAAGTGCCAGATTCTCTAAACTCCACACAGTTCGTGCAACTGAGACCTATAATATGTGTATAAAGTTTTTGCTCAATTAAAGAAGGCGTTTAGATGCTATCGCACTTTTAAGATTTTGAACCCATAGACCATAATGACAAAGAATTTTTCTTTGTGTCCCTGTAAAAAAAACTATAAGTGCTATATTCCCAAAATCTATAGGGTTCGTACTATGGTGACTTACGATATACGTACACTTTCAGCTTCTTCGAACAAAGCGTTTAGACGCTAGCGTGTTCACTCAAAAACATACACACACACATACATATACACATACATACACACATACACACACACATACATATACACATACATACACACATACACACACACATACATACATCATCGTAAAAATTGTGAAAACGGACTCAGAGGACCTCGAAACGTATAGAAACATGAAAATCTCTAATTCGGATTTTTGACATGATTACAATACTGTCCTCACTATAGTGTTCAGAAAGTAAAAGTTATATTCTGCTAAAAAATAGAAAACTTTTGTTTTCAAAAATTTATGTGTCAAAAGACAACCTTTTTCTGCAACGAAATAAAATTGGTAACCATTGATACTTATATATATATATATATATATATATATTTGTAATACATACGAAGTACTTGTTATCTGTATTGGGAAAGTAGGATTGAAAAAAGCGAAGCAACAGCACACATTGTGCTTCTGTTGCTAAAAAGTAAGGTAGTCGCCTATTTGGGAATTCTGGGTCGATCCTGGATAGCAGAACTGGGGAAATTTGTTAGCGTTTGAACCGGATTTTTTTAAACCCAAATAGAGACATTTGAAATGGTTTGAGACTAATTTGTGTAAAGCAAAAAATCTCTCTCCAAATCGTGCGAAACGTAAAATTACCTTAAAATCATGAAGGTAGAGTTGTCAATAAAATTATTTTTTAGACAATAAGATTATATTTTAATTAGAAATGTCATTTGAGGCTACACGTTAAGAGGGTTTTAATGACTGATTTTTTTTTTTTTTTTTTTTTTTACAGTGTGTCCTGTGGAAGAATCTGTTGTGTATAATTTTTTTCTGTATCGTTCTGATACAGAAAATTTTATCAATGTATTTTTTGCATAGCATATGGATATTTTTGGAAACTTTTCGTAACACAACAAGATATATGTACATGTATACATACACACACACACACACATATGTATATATATATATATATGTAATATAGATAGATGTAATAGAATGTAATAGAATTAAGGCATTTTATAAGAAATTAAAATTAAAACAAAACAGTCAAGACTTTCCGTATTTAGTTCTTGTCCCAAAATTTCATAAAACCCCCATTTCATTTAGAAGAGTTACATGTGGTTTTGGTTCTGACATAGTTAACGGCAATAAGTCATTACTGAATAAACTAAATAAAATGGTTAATATAGTTTTACAAAATAAAAATACATTTATAATCAAAAATAGTTATGAACTTATTGAAAATTCTAAAATTTTAAGTAATGTGTCTGAATTGTCTGAATTATTTGCTTAGGATTTTGAAGATTTGTACAATAGTATTGATTGATCAGATCTAATAAAGAAAGTTAAGAGGTTTATTTTAGACGTACAATGCATTGGATTTTGAAAAGGATAAGTTTTTTTTTTTTTTTTTTTTTTCTTTATTTCATTTTATTCTTCAAGAAAGTTATATATACGATGGTGATTTTATTTACTGACTGATTCGCGGCATTCCAATTGGGAGTGGGGAGGGGGAGGGGTAGTTCAGTTTTAGCTGACTTTTACTAATACATGTATGAAAAGAAACTAATTTTAAATAACAGTATAAAATGTTTCAGGTATATTGACGAATTATTGTTTGCTAAACTTAATGCTATTGAGGAAAAGGTACATTTTAGCTTTTGTGCAATACTGAAACCCAAATTATTCAAAGAAAGGTTTCAAAACGAAATTCATGGTTGACGACCCAGTTTTCATACTTCGGCAGCCAGTATAGTTTTAGTATAGGACTTCCTTTTAAACTTTTGTCGCCGTATTGGCGATGACATTTTATTTACTTGTTTCGGCATGATTTTTTTGTTTTAAAGAAATCTAATTCCTATTTTGATTGCACTTTATATGAATGCATTTTTTAGTCAATTTATGATAATAGTTCATATTCTGTATAAATCTTTAAAGTATTGCTAGGTTTAAAATGACGCTTGCAAAGATTCTAAAGAAGCAACTTTTAAAAAATATCATTTTTCCATAAAATGGACTCATAAGACAAATTATTACTTACAAACTTTGAATTAACACCATAAAATGCAATAAACTCGCAACAATTGTTTCGGGTCGAAAAAGCACACGACCCTTCATCAGGCGAATAAAGTAAGCACGAGTGCTGCAGTCAAAGCGGCAAAGCACTAAAAAGTTTTTTTAGTGCGTTGCCGCTTTGACTGCAGCACTCGTGCTGACTTTATTCGCCTGATGAAGGGTCGTGTGTTTTTTCGACCCGAAACAATTGTTGCGAGTTTATTGCATTTTATGGTGTTAATTCAAAGTTTGTAAGTAATAATTTTTACAACACCAGTTTTGTGGTGCTTTTTTATTAAATCATAAGACAAATGTCTTTTTTTTCTTATTAGACCATTAAGCTGAAAACACATGTTTAAATACTGTCCATTTATAAATATTATTTATTTTATCCTTGCGTATTTTATTAATTACATTACTCACTATCGTATCATTCCGACAAAATGTAATCGTCATTGGTCCACTTTAGAGAAATATTATTTTTGAAATCTATTTTTCAGACTGAGTGAAAATAATGCCTGGACCTGGAGTCGAACCCCAGATCTTTGACTTACAAGGTCAAAGAATAAACGTCCAAGGTAAAAAACGTCCTTTTCAACTTTAAACCCATAACCCCTTCTCTGGATTTAACTGGTGTAATATATTTAATTCCATGTAAAAATTGCAAATCTGTTTATATAGGTGAAACTGGCCGTACAGCAAAAATTAGACTACAAGAACACAGACGATCTTTTAAAAATTGCAACCAAAATTCTAAAATTGTAACCCATTCAATAGAAACCGATCATATTCCTGACTTCGATAATATAAAAATTTTAAATTCTGGTGTTCATAATTATAAATCGCGTATTTTCCTTGAGAGCTGGCACACTGCCAAGCATCTCCACACTATCAATGAAGCATGCGCACTGGCTCCTCAATATTCTGTACTCCTTTAAATTCCTTGAGTGTTCATGTCCTGTTTGCATATTATGTTGTAAATTACTGATGAGGAAACCCGGACGGGTTTCGAAACGTCTGATTTTAATTGTTTTTATATGTAATTTTGTTTTTTTTAAATGTATTTTAACTTAAAATTTTTTGTCTCATAAATAAAAGGTGTTTGCTTTTAATATATATAATTGAGACGGTTTGATGTTTGTGTACGTTACAAGGTCAAGGCTCAACCAGTTGAGCTATCCAGGCCGACAACCGGTAGACATTACTCACTCAGACAACCTTTAGGCAGAAACATCTGGTCTATCATGTAGATAGCTCGACAGAGCCTTGACTTTGTAAGTCAAAGATTTGGGGTTCGACTCCCGGTCCAGGCATTATTTTCACTCAGTCGGAAAAATAAATTTCAATAAATATGATTTTCTTCCCAATCAGTTGATTGTGTGATTTTAATATAATAATGATATATAAATGATAATCTATATAAATAGATTATCATTTCTTATTTATATGGAAAAAATGAAAAATCTGTTAAAAGCTTTTATTTATTTGAAATCTAATATAATATTTTTAATAGTTTTTTTTTTTTTTTTTTTTTTTTTTTTTTTTTTTTGAAATGATCAAAATTACATAGTTCAGTCAAAAAATATCGATTTCCTAGAATTATTGCACTCGCGGTAAATCAGTTCCCAAACATATTCCGAAAATCAATCAACTTATCTAATTTTATTAGGGAAAAGATAAAACACACGTTAACTGCACTTTGATAAAGATATTTCTGCGTTTCCATAAAATTCACTCCCCTTTTAAGAGAATCGGCATCTGATTTCGTTACTTTGAGTAATCATTCGAAATGAAATAATGAAATCAGTACGGAATTATATTTCTTAAGTATCTTGGCATTGGAAATGACTTAAATAATCGTTGCGATAATTTATCTTATGTATCTTTTAACAATATAATCAGATCAGTTAATATATTTAATGTGTTCTTGAATTAATAATGATTTTTTTAAAAGATTTAACAATAATCTGCAATGATTTTATGTTATTAAAAAGTTATTTTTCTAGTACTTAATATAAGGTATTCATAATTATTTAATTTAAGAAACTAAGCATTGTGTAACGTTTTTAACAATTTTAATTACTTCTAAAGGTAATGCCGGAAGTTTCGCATTAATTTTGGCAATTGTTTAATTTCAATTTCGTTGCATACATGTACGATGCTTACACATAGGCACACTGCAAATAAAAGGGTCTTAAAGTAAGACATAAAAACAACTGAAACGGCATTTAAGACACGTAAATGTCTTAAAATGTACCTTAGACGTTCTAGATATTTTAATTTAAGGCAGAAATAAATCTGAAACATCAATTCAGACACAAAAATGTCTGAAACACGTAAATACGCGAATTTTCAGACAGCAAAACGCGTTTGAATTCTCAGACACTTTAGAAATTCAGACACTTGCATTACTTAGAAATTTTTTCATATGAAATCTACTTTGAGAAAATATGCTTATCCTACTTCTTTCCACATTCAATAAATATATTATTATTTTATGTAATAAGCAGTTAAACTACTTAAATTATGGAAGCTTTATGAAATTATATTTTTATGGAATAATACTCTAGGGATGTGAATGATATGTGCCTGCTATTATCTTTAACACAATTCATAAACGACATATTTAGACACAAAGCTTCTTTTGTTTAAAAAAAAAAAAAATCTTTGTCTTAAAAACTTTCTTATATTAAAAGAAGTGTGAAGACGGATGTAGCAAGTAATTTGTAGAGAAAAAAGGTGGTAAATGCTTCATTACGAGGATGCTTGGCTTCAGGTTTCGGTTTCCTTAGACAGTGCGAGTTCGAATCCCAACGCCGGAAAATAGGACTTTTTTTTTTTTTTTTTCTTTTTTTATATAAATATTTCATTCATGCTCTAAACAATTCTAAAATATATTTTTAACAGAAAAACATAACCGCACGCCATATTTATTTATATATTTATTAAAAAGCCTTAAAAACTGTAGTACTTTTAAGCCTAACATGGCGGTGTTTTTAAGCCTAAAACATGGCGGCGTGTTAAGACACTTGCAATATCTTAATTTCTGATGCAAAAAGGTGTCTTAAAAAGTAAGACATTTTTTTCGCTTAAAAAATGACCATTCATTTAAGACACTTTTTAAACTGAATTTAAGACATTTACGTTTACAGTGCAGGCAGTTATGTCTCTACTCATACAGCCACTTATATCCATTAGAGATCTAAATTACATTCAATGATCCATAAAAGCTACAAAATATCAAAAAATGTCAATAAAAAAGTCCTGGATGCTGTGTACTAACAATATATATCTATTAGATGTTTAAATATACACGAAATTTAGACATGCCTTTTTCGATATCTATTAAATGTAACATGATAGATCAAAACACGATTTAAATATTTTCAATATCGTTTAGATGTAATAAGTCTAATTATTGGATATTTGGAGATTTACTGAATATGTAACAGATATCTAATTGATGTAAAAAAGAGTGACATTTGTCATGCTAATAGATATCTGTAGGATATTTATAGACGTTTAATGGATTATATTTTAACTTTTATTGATGTTTATAGATGTCTTATGGATGGAGGTAGCTGTGTGGGCATCGATTATAAAATATACCAAGTTGTTATTCAGTATAAAATAAGGCATATAGTCAACATACAATATGGCATTCAACATAATTATGTTATATGACAAGACAATATTTGGCTAAAAACTTCAAAATTAGTTGACAGATATATATATGTATTATAATTCTTTAAATTTTCTTTGAACTTGAAATGTATTAAATTTTATCATTAATTCTTAATTAGTTTACTGATGCCACATTCCATGACATAAAACTTCAAAAAATGTTTGAACAGTTAAACTAAATGCACAATTTTACATAGATTAAATTTAAAAATTTTAAATATATTTTACAGTTTAAGTAAATATTTGATGGAAAATCATATACAGGAAAATCTCTCAAAACGTCCACCTCTATTTAAGTTTTATCTTCCTTAAAGTCGAGTTTCTTTCGGTCCTGGATTTTTTACCACAGGATTTAATACTTTTTTACCTTCATTAAAATTTCATATGTCATTGTGTGCCTCTCTTAAGGGTAACATTTGTGTCAGAAATTGATTTTATTATTCCCTTTAATCAAACTGACTACTCTCTAGAGCATAACTAATGTTATTCTCTATACTTTGTAAGAAAGTGGGTGTAGGAAAAAGAAATGAGTGATTAGATTATTTGCATTTCTAAAAGTATATATTTACAAAGATGAATTACAATATTGGAAAAAAAAACAATTGTCATATCATTATTTAGTTAATAAATTTATGTGTAACACAGTCTTGCAAAATCAAACTTTTCAATTTTTTTTCCACTGTGTTGAGTGTCTCTAATGTATTTTGATACGCTGAATTCAGAAATTATTATATTTTCTTCCTATAACGTAAGGATTTTTAACAAAGTAAGGACAAACATCGGAAAATGTCATACAGAGGCTTTAATAAAATCGAAGTTATTTATGCATAAAATACATAAAAATAGGTTATCATTGTCTTTTAATTGTGTTTCTTTACTCAGAAGATCACTTTATCTCTTGTGTATGGCTTGATGGCCTTAAGGGAGGGGGGGGGGGGGATTCGCTATGCAGTATCCAACAATAATCTGCTAACATGTTAAATCTTCATGGTCCCTGATACCTCCTCTACATTTCTTTGATGTCTTGATGAAATAGCTTCTTCACTCACATCCCGTAGATTTTCCGGGAAATTACTTACATTAGATTTGAAAAAGTGGACCTCTAAGCTTAAAAAATTAATTTTTTGTCAAAACTGTGACGTGATGGAAATTTTCGAATAGATTGTCCTTAATTAGCATCCAAAAACACACCAGAAAACATAGCGTCTTGAAGAAAAAAATTTCATCGCAGATCTGCGGGTTTAAAAGTGCGTAATTGTATCCTTAGATGCTAAAATAAAAATTCAGTATCTAAGGTTGCTAAAAGTTAAATTTAGTATTAATGGCCCTGAAACCTTCATGGAAATTATGGGGTAAAATACTCTTGAAAGGGAAAAACGTCAGAAATAAAATAACCATAACTTTTTTTGCACTAATTAAAAAAATATTTACTTTTAAATCATGTAAATTTTAACAGGTATTAAGAAAAGTTCTATTTCTCTATTACAACCATTAAAATAATTCTACATTTCTTATTTTAATTTTTTTTTTTTAAAGTGTCATAGGAAATTTTTTGTCGATAATCTTTAGCGCACATTATTTCCGTGATGTTTAGCTAGAATTTAATGAAAGTTTAACAACCTTTAAGTAACTTATAAAATATGAAATAACGAACAATTAGGTTATATATATATATATGCCCCCTGAGCGGTTTTTACTTCTAATTTTAAGCATTTTTATCCAATTATTATTTCTATGGTTCTTTAGTTATTTTCTCTGTCATTAAGTTTAATGGTCCTTTTTTAATTATTATCATCCATGTCGGCGTAAGTAATTTAAATTGTTTTTGTCTCTTATTGGTTTTTAGTCTGTATCACAACATTTTTGTGTCAGTCTTACCTTTAAGTTAAAATCTGTTCAATTATTGTTGTGTTGGTATTGTTTTGTATCTATTAATTGCTAAATTTTAAGGTTAAATATTATTACGATCTACCATTTATATATATATTAATAATTATATATATATATATATATATATATATATATATATATACATATACATACAATGTAGCTTTTCAGCAAAATCACTTTTCTTATTTCATTTATAGGTATTTGTTAATGTGCTCAATCTTTTTAGGTTAATGGGACGCATCATTTACATGCAATTTTACGCGCAAGGAAATTTCCGATCATAAAAAAAGGGACATTAAAAAAAAAAAAAAATGAAATTTAAAACATTTAATTATTCTTGCTGCTTTAATAGATAAATGAATTCTTTTTTAACACTTTCTAAAAATTACAATCTTCAAAAGTAATTTATTTTTTAGTTATTGTAAAAAAAAAATTATAATCAGATTTACTAATATTTCCTCTGTTCATAGGTGTGTGAAACTCTAACAGATTAATAGAGGCCTCTTTCTACTCAAAAATAAAGTTGTGTTGAAAGCTACTGTTTTGATCTGGAATATAAAGGAATTTTTCGAATTTAATGTTGAGATTGTGTGTGTTTTGAAATGTTATGGAGCTACGTAATGTACAATTCAGCGTTCTTTTAAAACTAAATCAATGCGAAAAACTTAAAAAATAAAATAAAAACAAACTATTATGAAGGATTTTCACAGGCAGTGCAGACAAATTATGTAAATTTAAATATTTAAAATCACCTAATTTGTAGTGCTTGTTGCCTGACCTCTGTTAAAAGAACACAGCAATAAACAGGCAATTTTCTCTGATGTGGTGGGTGGTCTTCTCAGGGAGGTTTGACTGTTGTTTCATTATTCTAAAGAAATAAATCAAATAAAAACTTTTTTTTCCCGAATAATTTCTTAACCTTACATGAAATATATGTGCCTACTATATGCAAAATGTGCATTATCATTTCTATTTCAAAAGCCTTTTATTGGTTTATATATACTGTGTAAAAATAAGTTAAATTTTCAGCAGTTATTGTTAAAATTGTAACAAAAAATAAAAAGAAAAGAAAATTTCACTACATATGCTGTGTCTATATTACTTGATAATATTAATTTCAGAAACATTTCTTATACAAAATGTCTGTATATACATATATCTTAGTCGCTCGCTAAGTAAACAGTGTGCTCATTACCGATATGAATTCAATCAACATTGTTTTGTATAACAATTTGAAATTTGAAATGATAATGTAAGATATAACTACAAATTTCACTGTAAAAATGTTTGGTAATGTTTCTCTTGTACATCATTTACGTTCCTGGTTTTTATAAGTTTCGAGCAGATTCCTGAGAATAACAGGATTTCGTCCATGAAACGTTCTTGATTTCGGGAATGTAGTATTATTTTGAATAAGTGTACATCTGATGGTCACTGATATATTCAAGAAACGTTACGGGTAAATATTGACGATTTAGTACCCGAAATTTCACAGTAATGTGCCGGATTTTTTTTTTTTTTTTTTTCTTTAAATCAAAGTTTTATGGTTTGTCAATATGGAATATTTGAAATTATATGCAGAAAACAAAAACAATATGAGGGGAAAACGCTCATATAGTCGTCACTGGTAGCCAATACACATAAATTTACTGCGAACAAACAACATTTTAAAATTAAACTATAAAGAAATAACGCGTGGTTTGTATAGTATACAGACACTTTCCAAAAGCCCATATCATTTACTCATTACACATTTAGCATTGAAAGCCTTTTAACTCCCCGATGACACTTTGAAATACATTGAATATGAACCATGCGATGTTCTACAAAATTCCCCATTACATTAAGTTTTTATATTGAACAGTTATACCTCAGAATGAATCAAAAAAGTTTGGGGGAGCCTGTAAACAAGTTAATTACACTGATCTCACTTTTTTTACAAGAATGTTTTTTCAATATCTTAATAATATATATAAATTTCATTAAGTTGTATGTTCCATAAAAATATTAAAATATGCTTTAAAGGTATAGTGAAATGCTTCGCACATCTTTTGCAATTGCCTGTACACAAAACATAATTTTCCAGGGGAAAAGAAAAATGCTTATCAATGAAAATATAAGATAAGCAATTTCTATTTATATCTTACAATGTATCTAACCAACTTTGTGAGGTCCAATCAACTACGCTAAAATTATCTTATTCTAAAGAAGAAAATTTTCTTTTTATTTTGAAAATGCATTCATTTCATTATGATAACTGCAGTTTAAAGGTATCGGAATATGTTTTAAAAATTCTCTTATAGACCATACTTTATTTGAAGTTTTTGCAAAGTTCGATACACAAAGCTATTTTTACGATTCTTCAAGGTAGGACATGTCATTAAAATTGAATAACATATATCAGTTTAAAAACATTTAAGAAATTTTGACCGAACATAAAATGAATGAACTCACTTTTGTGTCAGAATTCAGAAATTAATGTCAGAATTCATTAAATTAATTTAGTTAAAGCATTTAGTGAACCTCCAAGTTAGTTTTGTTAATTTATAAATAGAACTTCCGTGTGAACACTGAGTTATGGAATGAAAACCTCTTAAAACTGCATTTACACCCCCTTCTGCTCATATGAAATTCCATTGTATTTATTGAAAAAGCTTATTCAAAAATGTATTAATAAAGGCTTTGTTGCTTAAGTTTTTCTACTAATGTACCACTTATAAATAAATTTAATTTTCAGTTTTCCAATTCAATATTACTTTTCTTATTATTCAGGGATGTGATTCAAACTCAGGTCACGTTCATTGAGCAAACCATTCGTAGTTTAACGTGATTTTCTTCAAGTCTCACGTAAATTACTGGCTAGAAAACATTTAACCCATTGAACTGAAATGACGAGTCCAGCTCGTCATGAATTTTCTGACACTAATTATGTTCTTATATGTATACATAACAATAAACATTCATATAAATGTGTGAAACATATATTATTTTTAATAACAAAACCGGAAGTTTTTATATCAATCCCTCCTCTTAAAACTAAGAAAATTAAATTGTCTGCATGAGCAGTGCTGACTGAAAATAAATTGCAGTTCAAGGGGTTAAAAAAGATCCCACAATGATCATCCTACTACGCCTATTTCCGCTTATTAGACAATGGAATATAAATCCTACATCTACCCTTACATATCGTGAAGTAATCCATTAAAAAGACACATACGTATTTATGGAATAATTGACAGTAACATCCATTTTCAAATAATTTAACATATTTTTCACGAATATTTTAAATTTATTTCTGAGCGTATTTCACTGCCAGTGTAATAACGTTTTCTTAAAATAGATCAAACTGAAGTACCGTATTTAAGATTCAATATCTTTCACGAAATATCATTTTTAAATTTATAGATTTTCCATTTTTTTTTCTTGAATTTTCCGAATTGAATATTTAAGGTATAAAATAAGCTATAAGAATAGAAATTCTGCCATTATCCAGATGTATGCTTAGAAAATTATATCACAATTAATTTTTTTTTTACATATTTATTTCTATTTTTATATATATATTTTGTTTTCCAAAATGCGAAAGTTTCTGTAAATATTAGTAAAAAATTTAACTCGGTAAAAATAAAATTAGAAATATGTATACCATGAATGAATTTTAAAGTAATAATAATTCATCACTCTATCTCATGTATATGTTGCATCAGACAAATATATTAAATTCATATTCTTTCCACATAGAATTTCAAATATTTTCCTATGAATGATTTTTTTTTTTTTTTTTTTATTGTTGTTTTTTAGATGATGAGGAAAAAAAAAAAAAAACTGGCTGACATTATTTTATTATAGAAATAAATAACTGAATTTTTCTTCATAAAGTATCAAATAAAATATTCCGCAATTCTTTTAAGAGTTATTGCAGTTATAAAATCAAGCATTGGTGACTTAAATGAAAATTATTGACAATGATGTGTGTAAAGGCAATACTTCTAGTAGATTAATTCCATTTTTCCATCTGATGGTTTTCTATGTACTCTAATTTCATGATAAAGAAAATTTACTAACATCTTAATAGCATGGTCTATCAAAGTTAAAACAAAACAAAGTTTTTTTTTTTTTTTTTTTTTTTCAGTACCTGTTTGGAGAAAACCTGCATTTTTACCTGTATTCCTATTACTTAGGAAAATAAATTCTTTTAGGTATCTTTTCACGCTTTCCAATTAACATAAAATTTAAGACATTTACCAGAAACAGAATATTAGTGGTGTAGGATTTACGGCCGAATGACCACAAGAGAGTACTAAGCCTGGATGGAATTTCCTCCTTCGAATGCTTTTTTTAATGGTTTCTAGCTCGTATTTAGTTAGAAACAGTATGCAAAAAGCCATCTTTCAATATCATACTGTTTGTATTAAAGCCAGGAAAGAGCCAATTTCATGACATTTAAAGATTGAAAACATAGGTTAATCAATCATCAGTATAATCTAATACCGATTTTATTAAACAATATATTTTTTACTATATGTATCCAAAAACCAATTGAAAATGCTTTAAATAGTCATATTTGCTGTTACTGATTATGAATATCGGTTGATATCTTGTAATAAATATTTTAAATTATGATTTGCTTATCAGTTGCAACAATGTGAAATTAAAATTTAAAGCTCTAAATAATTTTATATTTTGCACTTCAGATTTAAAAAAAAAAAAAAATCCTTTTTAATTTCATTTTACTTTCTTAAGGTGCATGAATTGATTTATCTTCTCAAACATAAGTTACTTTTCTTTCAAATCGATTTATAGAATTCAGTAAAAAATTCTATTGTTGAAGCAAAATATCTACTTTGTATGTAAATCAACACGAATTTTATATATTTAATCCAAACTTGATTTATCTTTTAATTCATGATTTACTAATTAAAAAAACAAAGAACAATTGTTTGTTCTAATTTCTTTGCAATGTCTTTTATTTACAAAAATATGATAAATTAAGATTTTACAGGTTTTTATAATTTGTGTAAATGTTTAAAACCATATTGATGCATTTTGATGAATGGTAAATTAAAATTTCAGATTTTAATATTATGATTTTTTAATTTTAATTTTGGGTTTCCTCAGTTATTAATTTTTATAAATGAGGAGAAAACATTCAAACCGTGTTTTCTCCTTCGGACACAATTTTTCAGACAATATAAAAACTAATACATTAAAAAATTACTAAACTTAAAACCTAATTACCGTTTGCTTAGATGTATTACTACATACTAGGAGAATATGTAGACCTACTATCTTTATGTTAAGTTCAAAGAAAAATCACTAACACGTATTTTTTATTTTAAAGAAAACACAGTTTGAAAGTACCTCAAATGTAAAATAGTTATTAGATAAAATTGAAATAATCTGATTTTCCCAAGCAATGACATTTTCCAAGAACATACACTACCTACCAATTAGGACACTTTTGAATATAGATATTTCTTCAAATATCTAGAAATATTATTTAGGAATCATCTAGAAACTTTTGGAGTATAAAGAACATGTTCCACCTCATACATTTCAGCATTTTTTATTTTTATTTTATTTTATTTCATTTTTATTTTATTTTTTACGAGGAGGAAAAGTGAACCAGTAAAAAATTAAAAAATAATCAAAAAGTTTTGCATCACCCTGTAAAAAGTGATGCTTCACATGCATTTTGGCTGTACCATGTGATTATAAGGATTCTTCAAATTATCTGCATAAAATTTTATGAGGTTATTACATGTATCCATGGGTATATAATCGTTTCTTTAAAAAAATTTTAAAAGAATTGCCACTATTAAATTATAACACGTTGCTATTAAACCCAAGGCAAAGTCATTTTTAGGAAACTTGGCATTCTACACTAGACGGAACATACTGCAGTCATAATACAAAAATATCAAATGTCTTGCGAAATGTAAGCACTTTTATTAATAACTACGTATGCGCTAGATTTACAAAAATTCCATTTGCATAAATTTAACTTCCAAAAATATTGAGCTACGTATATGAAAACCCCAAAGAAATTTCGTATAAGTTCAAACAGTTATAAGATATACAATGAACAGAATATTAGCTCCTCTCAAAGTAAAAGCTAAACTATAAGGGACCTTTCCCACATTTTTATTTAGATTAAATCAATGCCCAATGGTAATACAGTATTTGCTGATTGTAAATGAATATTAATAAAGCCCCCTATGATCTTCTTTTTATTTATAGAGGAACTGAAATTCTGATCATTCTATAACTCAAAACAGTTTGAATTTACACTATATTTGTTTGGGTTTTTAATATAAGTAGCTCATTACGTTTGGCTATTATGTGTCCTAAAAGTTCCAGTACTCCAACTTAGAGAATTCATTGTGTCCATGATTTTTTTTTTAATATTAAATTTTATCGGCTGCTTATTATTGCATCAGTTCTTTAATTTTTATAGTTTGTTTCTTTTCTCGCTCAAGTTGCGTGAGAATAAAGTTTTTGCTATTTTGTTCTTCATAGGGAAATGTGTTTATCACGCATTCAAAGAATTACGCTGTTTGAAGCTTATTTTGAATGTAAATCGTATGAAAGATGCAAAGATGTTTGGCGATATAAATATCCAGATGATGCAATACCGAGTAAAAATATGCTATATCAGCTCGTTCGACAATTTCATAATACAGGTTTTGTGCAGGTGGGTACAAGTTTCTCTACAAGAAGTCACTCCCAGCATGTTAAAACGCGTTTCTAAACACATGCGCAAACGAGTTCAGCGTTGCCTCCTAGAAAAAGGTGGACATTTTGAACTTTTATTATAAATGCAAGTTCTGTATTTTTTCCTCCGTTATTTTAAATGTGCCTTTTATCATTAGCATAAAAATAATCGTTTTAAGGTTTGTTGTTTTGTAAATAAAAAATACATCAGCGTCAGAACTGGAACTTTTAGGACACTCTGTATTATTCAAATGAAATTTTTGTAAAGCTTGTGAATGCTTAGTTAAGAATTATTTAGTAAAAGTGCTCTTTTTTCGTGAGTTATTCAGCATTTTTGCATTCTGATTACCGTATGCTATGACTAATGTAGTATTCCAAGTCTCTTAAAAATGACTTTACACTGGCTCTAATACCCTATACGTCGTGTAATTTAAAACCTGGCAATTTTTTTTTTGCAATTTTTGAAAGGAACCGTTATGTCTCCATGAACATATCTTGTTGTCTGATAAAAATTTATACGGATAATTAAAAGAATCCTCATAATCACATACTACAGTGCATTTCAAGTAGTACCTTTCATAGGGTCATTCAAAATATTTTGATTTTTGTTTAATATTTTAGTTGTCTTTTGTTCTTCTTCAGGAAAAAAAAAAATGATTGAAAACATGAGGTGTAACATGTTCTTTATACTCCCAAAATTTCAAGATGATTCTTAAAGAATATTTCTATATATTTAAAAAACGTCTAAATTCGAAAGTGTAACAATATTTATTGGTAGGTAATGTATACGTCCACACACACACACACACACACACACACACACACACAGACAAAAAAAATGGAGAGGTTCTTTGTATATATATATATATATATATATAAACAATATACACTGATGGAAAAAAATCCCAACACCAAGAAAAAAATATTGCACAGTAATGAAATTTCAGCAATACATTTGTCTAGGTAACATATTTAATTGATTAAAGTTTCAAGAACACAGGTAGAGCCATTGGCGAGAAGAGCCCTTTCAAATGTGAAATGTTGGTACATTAGTAACCGGTGTAACCGCCAGAATTTTGAATGCAAGCATGCAAACGTGCATGCATTGTGTCGTACAGGTGTCGGATATCAGTTTGTGGGATGGAGTTCCATGCCTGTTGCACTTAGGCGGTAAATGCAGGGACGGTTAATGCTGGTTGTGGATGACGCTGGAGTTGTCGTCCAATGATTTCCCATACGTGCTCGATTGGAGAAAGATCTGGTGATCTAGCAGGCCAAGGCAACACGTCGACACTCTGTAGAGCATGTTGGGTTACAACAGCGGTATGAGGGCGAGCGTTATCCTGTTGGAAAACACCCCCTTGAATGCTGTTCATGAATAGCAGCACAACAGGTTGTATCACTAGACTGACGTACAAATTTGCATTCACGGTGCGTGGGATAACCACGAGAGTGCTTCTGCTGTCATACGAAATTGCTCCCCAAACCATAACTCCAGGAGTAGGCCCTGTGTGTCTAGGCCGCAGACAGGTCGCTAGCAGGCGTTCACCTGGCCTCCTTCTAACCAACACACGGCGACCAAGGCAGAACCGGCTTTCATGAGAAAACACAACAGATCTCCACTCCGTACTCCAATGAGCTCTAGCTTGACACCACTCACGTCGCAAACGGCAGTGGTTTGGAGTCAGTGGAATGCACGCTACAGGGCGTCTGGCTCGGAGCTGTCCTTGAAGTAACCGATTTGTAACAGTTCGTTGTGTCACTGTGGTGCCAACTGCAGCTCGAATTTCAGCTGCAGACGCAGTACGATTTGCCACAGCCATACGCCGAACACGGCGGTCTTCCCTCTCAGTAGTGCCACGTGGCCGCCCGGAACCCGGTCTTCTTGAGGCAGTACCTTCCCTTGACCACTGCTGCCAACACTCATGCACAGTGGATACATTCCTGCCAAGTCTTTCTGCAATATCGCGGAAAGAAAACCCACCTTCTCGTAGCCCTACTACACGACCTCGTTCAAACTCAGTGAGCTGTTGATAATGGCTTCTTCGTCTTCTTAGAGGCATCCTTCACTAACATTAACCCACTACGACAAATCTCAACTGTAAATAACGATCACGAACCTTACAGCGCTTATTTAAAGCAAACCTCATTTGCATGTTCATAGTGTCGCTACTAGCGCCACACTTATGCGCGTAGCTCGAAATTTGAATCGACGTCATCTTTCAGATGTATAAAGACGCCTACCAAATTTTGTTTATCTAGCACAGCTCCTTCCTGGTGTTGGGATTTTTTTTTTCCATCAGTGTGTATATATATATATATATATATAGTTCATTTCAGTCATTTTAAAAAGTACATGGCACAAAAAATGAGATAAGTACGGTCAAAAAATGAGATAAAAATAAATTAAAAATTAAAAATTTAAATTTTACAGATTGAAATTAATAATCCTCCGTACTAAACTAAATTCTGTTTTTGACAGAATGTTTACTTTTTTGTATATTACTCTGTTAAAATGCGCGCGGACTCTTCTAGATTTTTATTTATTTATTCTTTTATTATTATTATTATTAATATTATTAGTATTAGTATTATTTTGTTTGCCATGACGTTACAAACTTACATTCCTAGTCAAATATCAATGAAAGTATTATTAACTAATGTGTGGGATTAAAAAAAAAAATGTCATATAAATAATAATGCAGTTTGATGTTCAAAATTTACTTTTAAAATATATTTTCTTTTGCATTTTAATGAAAAATTTTCACTTAATTTCCAAAAAATACAACGGAAATTATATATTTAATACTGTGTATGTATATATTCTGCAAGAAATAGTGTTTAAGTACAGTAAAGTAGTGTTTAAGTACAGTAAATTGGTTATGCGCTACTAAAGGCTATCGCTTATAGCGCCACTTGTTGGAAAACGACGGGGTTAGCGGTTAGCTCTTTCCTTTCTCGAAAAAAGTGCAAGACAGGGGAAAATGGAATTGCAAAGTTGTAAAGCAATATCGATGGTCACATCAGTGACCGAGGGGTTCTGCGATGAGAGCTCATACGTGGGAAGTGCAGGGTTCGGTCCCAGGTAGTGCTCATCCACCTATCCGTTCTGAGTTTTATCCGTTCATGGTTTTATCCGAAAATCGCGTAACCCTTAGTAAGGGTAACCCTTTCTAACTCCTTTCGCGTAACCCTTTATAAATGTTGTCTTATATACATTATTAATAAATAAAATAGGCTGGTGTTTTTAAAACGATGATGAAGAACAAAAGAATAATTTCAATGTTTTAATCAAACTACACATGCTTCACAAAAAATAGATATTAAGAATTTATACTTCACATAGCTATTTATTTACAACCTGTAGGATATATTTACAAAGAACCCAAATAAATTTAAGTTCGAAAATAATTCTTTACGCAAGTTAAACAACAGTCTGTCATTACGATGAGAGCTTCCTTCACCAACTGCCGGTAAACGGTAAACAGAAGCATCCTTTTAAACTCGAGACGAGTTTAGTTGTTCTGCTGAGTTTTAAAATTTTCGCTGACTTTGGGGAGGAAAACTTCCAGCTGTTCTACTTTTCTAACACCAATCTTTTTCGCGGAATTTCATTTTCTAAGGGCTAGGGCACCATTAAAAAAAAAAAAAAAAAAAAAAAAAAAAAAAGTAAAGCATTTTGCCTGTAGGCCTAGGACCTTTAGACTACACAATTAGCCTTAAGCCACACAATTTCATTATCGATGTAATATGAAAAGACATCTTCTAGACATTAATGCACATTAGGAATCTTATTTGAACTTTACGCTGTACTCATTGTAGCATATCAGCAGACACGTATGCTACATAAAGTTCAAACTAGGGTACACATGTGCATTGCAGGTCACGGACAGACGTTTCACACCAAAGATAAAGGTATCGTGTAACAGCTATTATTATTATTATTTTTTTAAGATCACTTCTTTTCACCACAGTGTAGAAAATCCCGATAAAATGAATGCATGTTTTAAGCGTTCTATTTTTAGCATTCATGTCTACAAGTGCTTTTCGTACTAAATCTTTTATGCTTTTCAAGTTAGTAATTTACATTTTATCCCCTATCTGACATAGGTTTCGATATAGGAACGCTATCTCTTCCCCTTTTTGCCAGCTCACACAATATGCGGTACTATATAGTAGCAAAAAACCACTTTACTATACCTAGATACCACTTTCATGATTTTCTTTCGTCAACCGTTCAGCAGTTAAAAGGGTGGGAACGGATTTTACTAGACATCCTGCATGTGTAAAACATGTGATTTATTTCTATTTCAGAATTATCCATATTTGTTTTAAAGCCATCGTTAAGAAAATATATTAATGTACAAAAAATAAATAAATGTTCTCTTTTTTTTAAATCGTGAATGTAAATTGAGATATTCTGAGTAATGCGTAGCACAACTTGATGATAAATCAAAGCTAATCAGAGAAAATTATGTAGTAAATATTTTAGTTATTTGTTTACTTAAATTTAAGGGAGTTTATTTTTTTTTTTAATGAAACAGAAATTAAAGATCATCTTTATTAATTCTTTATAAGGCTATTGATTTCTAACAGATGACGTCACGAGAATGTTTGATGAGGGACAGTTGACCCCACTGACCCATTTTATCATTGCGGAATAGTGTTAAAAATTTATTGTAACACAGTGTTGTAAATGTATTTGTAAAAGCATAAAAAAAATCGACTACTACGCTTCTAAAGGCATGGAAAATTTAGCGTTGTCCTTCAGCAAAGTACGGTTGCTAAGAAGAAAGTCACGTGGTTGTTAGAACTCTATATTTGCAATATTTTTCAACGAAGAACAAATTCTGGTTGTAATCATGATTAAATATATTTAGTTAAAACTGTCTTCTTTTTTTCGTAAAATAAAGCAAAAAATTCTAGAATATTTATGCGGAATATTCATTCGATTTCATGTTTTATGAAATATAAACATATGAAAAAAATATAAACTATGTCTAGATTCAAATCTCTTTTTTTTTTTCTCCTCCATCAAAAACCAACTTGTTCCATCGATACCTTTTTTAAACGATTATGGAATCTATCTAGCCGCGATAAATATCGATTTCAATCTGTGGATATTCTTCAAAGATTAATTTTTCCCATTTTTCAAAGGTTATCGATATTCTCACTTAAACAAAATCTCTAAAAATAGCTTCCAGTTCCTAGTGATCAATGGAAGTATCTGGTTAGGATGAAATTAATGTTCTCATCAGCGTGGGAGTATTGACTCTACTTGAAATGAATCGGAAATGCGTTAAAGGTCTTTTCAATGAAACATGAAATAGGTTTTTCCACTTTAAATGATTTTAAATATTTCGTGGATTGATATGTTTCATAAAGGGTATTGATTTTGTTTTACTAAAAATAATTTTCTTCAAAGTATTATTTATATAATCAATATTCTTCAACTTACAACAAATTGATTGATTAGATAAGATAAAGGAGAAGTAATTTTTCAAAAATTTTAAAATGTGCACCGAGATTATAAGTAAAATCTGTATAATAACTGTAAAATAGGGTGATCTTATATATCCTCGAAATTAAAGGTTAGTACATTCGGCAATTTTCATCCTAAATTTTGAAAAATTGTACAAGAAAGTAATTTATCACATTTAATACCTTTATGATCTTAACCACTTCAACTGAAATGACGATTCCAGCTCGTCATGAACATTCTTGAGCAAACTGATCATGACGAGCTGCACTCGTGATGTGTGAAACAATAAATGTGTGAAACAAATATTATTTTTAATAATAACAAATTATTTGAGCAACAAAATCGTAAGTTTCCATATCAATTCCTCCTCTTAAAACTAAGAAAATTAAATTGTCTTAATGAGCAGTGCTGACTGAAAATAAATTGCAGTTCAAGGTGTTAGTATACTTCGAATTAAAAAACACCCCCGTAATTATGTAATTGAACGTTTTTTTTTTTTTTTTTTTTTTTTTTTTTTTAAATTCTATTTTATTACAAATGTACTCCAATATGTTCACTATAGCGATACGGAATTTTTAACATTTCTTTGATTATATGCACTAGTCAAAATACATAGATAAAAAATCGTATCATCATATTGATAATATGATACATGTGAGACAGGATCACAATGACTTTCAAAAATTTTAATTTTTTTTTAAATGTAATCGACGAACATTAAAACCCTTTCAGCGTGAGCGCTTTTTCAGTCAACATGTTTAATGATTCATATGTTGAAAGTTATACACAATCCAATAATGAAAATGTTATAATGTATACTACAGGTATTTATTAACCTCATTTACCAGAAAGTATATCAATATATATTTTAAAATTCAGTCACATTCGACTTTTAATTTGATTATATATGACAGGAATTAGCAGTGTAGCAATAAAGGTTTTAAAGTTATTGTAATTATATTATTTTGAATAAATAATTTACAAAATTAATGATAGGATCGATGCATTTCAGCTATTATTATAAATATACTAACAAGGAAACTCTTTCAAGTACAGGGTGGGCAAAAAGTACATAAAAACTTTAAAATTTTATAAAACCCGAAAAAATAACCAAAATAAAAAATGGTTTGCAGATTTAGACTCGATAAGTCACGGGACTTTTTTTAAGATAAGAAAAAAAAAGATAGTTAAAAACAGCCGATAGGTGGTTAAAAACAGCCGATTCGTACAAAAGGGAAGAAAATACACGTAAATAACAAAAATAATGTTACCAAATCATTTATAATAGAAGTAGATGGACTGTGGATGAAATCATATTTATTGAAATTTTATTTTTCCGACTGAGTGAAAAACTCGAACCCCGTATCTTTGACTTAAGATCCCGGACTTGGCTTGGAGTCCCGGTCCAGACATTATTTTCACTCAGTCGGAAAAATAAAATTTCAATAAATATGATTTCTTCCACAGTTGATTGTGTGATTTTAATAAAAATTGTATTTCTTTCTCCCATTATCTAATGGTGTTTTCCATTTCCTGCGGCTTATTTTCTGTTGAGCTATCTTCATGATAGACCAGAGATGTTTCTGCCTGAAGGTTGTCTGAGTGAGTAATGCTGACCGGGGTGTCGGCCTGGATAGCTCAATTGGTAGAGCCTTGACCTTGTAAGTCAAAGATCCGGGGTTCGAGTCCCGGTCCAGGCATTATTTTCACTCAGTCGGAAAAATAAAATTTCAACAAACAATAGTACGTTCTTTAACAAAACTGCTGAACTTTTGCAAGATAATTATATATAAACAGAAATTCATTATTATAGACAAGGCACAAAGACAAACAGAAAGCCAAATCGAAAATATTAGCATTCATCAAATAATACAGGAAGGTATTTAAAATGGCCAATACTACTAAAAATCCACTTTTCTCTTATATACCGTAATGTATCCGAATCTTTCATTAGATCCGGTAAACAAAACTTTAATGTTAATCCAACCATATTGAATAGAAAAGTTGTTTTTGACCATGATAGGAATGATGCTACTTTCATCCAGTGGAGAAAAAAGGAGCTTTCGGGTAAAAGTTACAACGGAAGGATTTTTGTAGCCTTCATACCACCTAAACTCAACAGATCATAGGAAACAAAGCCTTATACACAGTAACGTACCTAATTTATTTTGTTATGTACATGTACTCAAACTGGTAGTGACATGCATACTATTTTGAATAGGAAAACATCTAATATTACTTTAAATAAAATATATTAATTTCGAACCATGCTAAAAATATTTGCGAAAAATCAGTTTTCGAACAGACAGACTGATAGACAATTAAATTGAAATTAGACATTTTTTTAACAAAATAGAACTTTATGTGGCATACCAGCCTGTAAAATTATGTAAAATAAATGACTGAAAAAATATTTTTATCATTTCCCTTTTTCGTTGATTAACGAGGAAACCAGAAAAATATTCGGCCCGACACGGCCCGGAGAAAATTTCATTCAGGCCCGGCCCGGCCCGGCCCGAGTGTACACAGAAAAATTAAGCCCGAGCCTGAAAATTTTTTTAAGCCCGAGCCCGGCCCTGCCCGAAAACAAATTTAAAAATTCGGCCTGAACCCGGCCAGGTTCCCGTGCAGACCTCTAGTGTCCGCCCCTCATTAATCTCTTGTGCACTGTCAAGTGTTCGACTTCGTATGGAGTTTGTTCCGCTATCAAAGCAATAGAGCATCTATATGTATTTAATCTTCTTACCTTGAGAATCGCAAAATTGGAACCACCAAACAGGCGCTTATTTGGAGATTTTACAGACGTGCTCTCATTTTTAGTAATTTTTGATAGCTTTTCTATAACGACTCAGCAGCTAATATTTTGAGAAAACACTATTTAGGATTAAATTTTATACCAGTAAATTTTTCATAAAAATTGGTGATTAGCACTTGAAAGAGTTTCCATGTAAGAAATACGATATTAAAAAGAGAACTACTATAATATTCATGACATTGGTATATCAAAAATATAAGATTTAATGCTTTAAGACAGGGGCCCTCTGTGGTCGAGTGGTTATGTCACCACACTGCTAATCGCCTTCGAGCGCAGGAGAGCGAGTTCGATTCCCGTGCTGGAGAAGACGAAGATTTACAAGCGGGCTTCGAAAGTCAAGCATACAAATCTGATGCATATGTTATCAATAAATGCCAAATAAGAATAAAATGCTTTAAGACAGAACTAAAGAAGATGACATAAATAATAAAACTTTGAGAGCAAGTGCCTGAAATTGCAAAGTCATAGAAAAAAGTTAATACGAATCTTTATCAGCATTATTGTGCTTTCACTGATACACTCATTCCTATTTTTTTCGAAAAATGAAGTATCAAACTATTTATTTCGCCTGTTTGTGTGTATGTGTTACTATGTCGACCTAAAACGACAGGTTTTTATTTTATTTTATTTTATGTTGCAGTCTATGGAGTTTACTTGCAATGTTCTTAGCCAACATCATTCAACAATTGTACAACTGGCGGATTTTTTTCAGAAAGTATTTGACACATTCAATTTTTTGTTGCAATGTGAAAATGGATTGGTTAATGTAATTTAAACATTTAAACTGTACAAAGCAATTAACAGATATAAAAATATACAGAAAAAAAAAAGAAAGATTCTTCGGTTTAAAAAAAAAAAATCTTGGATTGACTTGAAGCAGAATATTTGGTCTGCACGCATTTTGGCTAAAGGAAATTTATCGGATCGTGTGAGAATTTTTCATCTCTCCTTGTTAAACACAATGTGGTACTGTTTTTTCACAAGCTCATTACAGAAGATGAAAACTGGATTCTTTACGAGAATATAAAGAGAAAAAAAAATACTGTAAATCTTGAATATTCTGAACAATTATTGCAAAATTAAATGTTCATCAATGGAAAGTTATGCTCAGTTTGTGGTGGGTTGGTACTACGAGCTAGTTAAACAGGTAAAAATCATCAATACGAATACCTATTGTAATGAGCTTGATAAATTGAATGCAACTATGAATGAAAAGTGGTCAGTATTAGCAATTAGAAAATGATGTCTATGTTCCATCAAGATAATACAAAACCGCATAGTTCAATGGTGACACAACAAAATTTTAATGCGCTTGGATGCGAAATTCTAAGTCACCATCATATTCACCTGACATACATTCATCGGATTACTACCTATTCCGATCACTTCAGAATTAACTGATGGGAAAAAATTCCCTTCTTTCGAAGCTGTGTACGGATGTTACTGAATATATTCGGCCCGACGATGTGAAGGGGCCGACACTAGGGGGATCGACAAGCTGCCTGAAAGATGACAACGAGTGATTGCAAATGATGGATATTATATTATTTGTTAAAATGTAAATAAACATTATTAAAATTGATTAAAATATTTCGATCAAAATGTGACAGAACTTCGTTTCCAACCTTCGTTGTTATTTATATCATATTCAATACGGAACATGCTTTAGTCAACTTGAATAGCTTATATCGATAGGAAGAAATTCTGAATTTTACTTCTGAATTTAAGGTATTAATTTACTATTATTATTTACTTCTGAATTTAATTCTGAATTTAAGGAAAAATCCCGTAATTTCATTTACGGACATCAGAGGACGCATAAACCAGTGGACGGACAGACAGACAACCAGAAGTCATAAATACTTTTCAACAAAGTTGAAAAGTGTTAAAAATGTTTCAGATATGTCTTACAACTTTTATTAATTTGTTCGCTATTTTTTTTTAAATCAGTAATAAGAGAATTCAAAAAAATATTCCTAAATGCTTAAATTTTTTTCTAATAATTAGTCACTGTTATTGTTTAACTTATCATTTAACAACAGTTATCAGTCACTTCATTTAAAAATAACTTTTTTTTTTTTTTTTTTTTTTTTTTTTTTTTTTTTTTATCATTTTCGATTTTTTTAAAACTACTAATAAATAGAAAACTTTTTTTTCAAGAGTTTTCAAAAGAAAGAAAAGAAACCTTTTTAATAATTCATTAAGTGAGCTTTTTGAATATAACATTTCTTTAATATTTTAATACGTTTAGACATAAGTGGTATTTCTACAGTATTATATAATTTTATTATATAAATTTAATACAAATGAACATAGTTTCTTTATATCATGTAAACTGCAGACTCATTAAAAATCTCAATACTTCAAAATTTAATATCATTTCTTAAGAATCTTTGGCAGTTTAATCAATAAGTTTCATTTTTAATCTCAAGAACTTTGTTTCCTCTTAAAAGCATGGAAATTTTCAAGAGTGAGTGTTGTTAATACTTTAAAGTTCTTGGCATTTAATTTATTACATTGAGTATAGGGAATTTTCTTTAAAAAGAAATTTAGTTTCTTCACTGTCAAAATTTATATCTATTAAATGTGTGAAGTATAAAGAACAAATAAGGAAACTTCATATGACTGCAGGATAAAAGATGATGTTAAGTAGTTGGTCATGATAGACATCAGTTTTAATGGAAGCTGATATTTTGTTTCGTAAAGTAAATTTTGTTTCGAACAACACCTAAGTTAATTTAGTTTATTTAAGTCACAAGTTATTATTTTCTTATATTCAATAAAAGAAAATATTGAATTCATAAGAATTTACGATTTCCTGTTTTCGAAGGATTATTATTCACTATTATTTTTTTAGAAAATATATGTCTTTTTGTGTGTGCGTGACAATTTTATTCTGCCAAGTCTAGTTCGAAAATTGATATACAGTATTTCACATAAAAATATAGCATATTTCATAAAAATTATAATGTATTTCATAAAAATTTATTTAATGTTGTCCTTTTTTCTAATTTCACGCCTCTTTACTTCTTTGTTTACCTTTTAAGGATACCACCTGTCACGCAAGTCAGAAGAAGCAGGAGGTATAACGTGTCAGTAGTGAAAGTTTCGTTTGCCAAGACATATATATCTGTTATATATTTTGAATTTCTTATTTTTAGAAAAGGTGAGTTCTTACTGTCTTTTGTAGACCATCATTTAGTGTACTGAAAGTCGTTCTTTCTAATACATTTTATATATTCTATGTTGGTAAGATGCTAATAGTAGCATAAACTGGGTCTTCGAACGTTCAGTTCATCTTACGAGAACTGAATCTTTGCCATGTTACGATGTAGCGTGACCCAGTTTCGTCCCCTTTCGTACCTCTGGATCCCTGTCCACCCGGTGAAAGTTTCATGGTAATTGATCAACCATTTTCAAATGGTCATGTTAAGCAAACTGTTGCTGCCATTAGCACTAAAGACATTAAGAAAGTCCCAGTGATCACACCATGAACTTCTGAATAAGGAGGTTCAGCAGCATTGATTATTGGGTCTCCGCATAGGAAAAAGTGAAAGATTTCCAGACATGAAAAAAAAGAAAAAGGCAAAGAAGACGTTCAGCTGAAAAATAAGTTCTGACATCCATCACTTTGCAAATGAAAGGGGAAGAATTAGTCATCTAAAAAATCCAAACGTGACCCAACGACTCATATGACAAAAATGATTCTTCAGTTGACACTCCTTAGGATGACACGAGCGATAATGATCACGTTAATGGTGCAAAGTGCCTTATCTGTTTGAACTGTTCCTTTAATGATAAATATAGAGAAAACTTTGTCCAGTGCACTGAGTGCTGCAGTTGGTCACACGAAACATGCCCAGGAGCCAAAAACAATATATGTATATATTCCTCATATTTAAATGCCTAATATTTTTTGAGTTATTGTTCAATTGATTATTACTGTTCTTTGTACCTTTATTCATTAAAAAAAATGATTGAAAAGTGAAGGCCATTTTATTCGATTTTTCGAGGGGTTCGAAAGTGGAACCACTTTTTTAATTTGCCAAATATAGGTATCTTTTGAAACACAGATTTTAGACTTCGTATTTTTTTTTCTTTAAGTAAGTTTGGCTACACTTGGTTGTTGGTAGATAGTGAGAGAATGTAACTGCCAAATCTGGTTAACTTTCTAGAAAAAAAACTCATAGCTTTCAAAGGCCTAAAAGTGACTGGGGAACGAAATAAGCCACTTTACCTTATCTACACTCCTGCTCAAAAGTTAGTAAGATTTGCAAACGATCAGTTTTTTTTTTTTTTTTTTTTTTTTTTTCAATTTAAAAACTTATTTCTTGATAAAATGTTTACAAGCATTGGATATTTAAAGAACTAGGTCTTTTTCATGTTTTTCCATGAAGATTGGTTTAAGAAAACATTTAGGGGGCCGGTAACAAATTAAGCAAAATGAGTAATGTTTGCGATCACCTTGTATCATTAAAGGAACAAAATGAACTGTAGCTTTAAAATATGTTATTATAGACACAGTACAATTTGTGGATAAATTTGCGTGACGATAGCATGTAAAACAACGGAGATATAAGCATTTTAAAACTCAAAAAAAAAAAATCAGTATGTTTTTTATTTATAATACACAGAGTTTGCAACAAAAATTACTATCATTTTCAGATAAATTGAAAAAACACTTTTGAAACAATATACTGCAAACGGAACATAAATATCTTAAATATCCCATGAAATATGAACAATTTTATGAAAAACATTTTCACTACACAAGCGCTAAAGATTAAAAAAAAAAGAAGTTCTATTACTTACGTTGATAGTTGGATAGATTGGGCAACTTTTGTGAAAAGTTCATTTGAATAGAGTAAAAATTAACCAATTTGTCGGCCAAAGAACAAGCTAGATTTTAGGTATTTTTACAGAGTTAAAATTTCATAAGGGGTTGTTCACATGCCGCGTAATTAATTTGAAGATTCAATTATTTCAACCACGCACCAAAAGTACTTTTTTGTGAAAAACCCCTTATAAGCTTGTAACTCGAACATAATTTTGTTTATTTACTAAGATTTTGGAGATTAAAAAGTGTTTTTCACAAAATGGAACTTTTGAAAAGAGGTTGAAATAATTGGATCTTCAAATTAATTATGCGGCTTGTGAAAAAAAGAAAACCCTCTAAAATTCCAATTCTGGAAAAATACTTCAAATCTAGTTCATACTTTTGCCAACAATTTGCTTAATTTTTACCCATTCAAATGCATTTTTGTCAAAAGTTGCCCAATATGCCTAGCTTACAATTTATGTTTACGTTTTACTAACGTTTTTTAGAGAACGCCATATAAAGATTTAAAATATGTAAAATATGTATCAAAATTCATAAGAATTGTTGCCTGAATATATATTTTATCGAAAAAACCTACAATAGTTAAATTTATAAATACTAAATGGAAATATAAGCTTTTATACGAAACCTTCAAAGGGGTCAAGTCCCCTTAAAGGATAAAAAGTAATTTTAAAGATGAAAATGCCTCTTTTATAGGAAAATAATGCAGAATAATAATCAATTTCAAAATGCTACATGCTAATCTTAAATTATTTTAAATCTCTAGTTATTAAACTATGTGATTTTATATGTAACTGAAGAAAGTTTAGTTTTCAGTCTTATACCTCTATTAGAGCATTAGTTACAAACAGCGTAAAAGTTGAAATCTTCGTGAATTTTTGTCCTGCGATTGAATTTGAGAGTTAAAAACAATTTAAAAGATGGAAATCTTTAATATTATATCTATACGGAAAACTACAATATTATATCTGTATTCTTATACAGAGTTCGTAATATAGGTAATTAATTCTTGATTTGCAAATGAAGGCCCAGTTTTATGACAAATACGTTGGTCAACACTCATCCACTTTTTTTGTAAAGGATTGGATGAAAAGAGATACACAAGCTAACATTACAATTAAATAATCATTTAACTCCCATTTCAACAGATTTTGTAAACTTAGACGTAAACGTGTAAAATTTCTTAACCATCTGAGATTTCTTCAAAAATGTAAATATAACAAAGTTATTCCTAATTTTATTAAATTGCAGTGTTCTGTTCCTGTAACTGGTAGAGTATCTAAAGCCATATTTCGCTCCAAATTTATTCTCTTAAATGCTTGTATTCAAGATTTTCATCAACGTATCGCCAAAATTGAGGAAGAGCTTTATGAGCTTCATCTCTTCCTTGGAAAAAACTTCAATGATTTTGCTGTTTCAGAAAATGATAATTATTTATCCTTACATTCACTTAATTCTGCTCATCAGCGTAATTTAAATTCTAAGTTTTCTATTTTGTGTAAAAACCAAAAATCCTCTCGTAAAATTAACAAAATTCCTGAAGAAAATTACATTGTTAATCTGTCTTCACATAACTTAACTGCCCAACAAAATAAAGTGTTAGAACTCGGTTTAAATTTTTCCCAATCTTGTAAACCTTCAATTTCTAAATTAATTGCTCCCACTGAGGCTTCTTTAAAATATAGTAAAATATCTACCTCTCAAAAAGAATCTCTTCGCCATATTGTTGCTGATTGCATTTCTTCCAATAATTCCAATTATAAATCTAATCTTTCTAAATATGAAAGTGTTGCTCTTAAGGAACTTAAATCTAATCAAAATCTTGTCATTACTAAAGCTGATAAAGGTGGCCAGATTGTTCTCATGGACAAAACTGATTATGTTGATAAAGTTAATTCTCTTTTATCTGAAGGACCTTATACTGAAATTAAAAAAGACCAAACTAAATCTCTTCTAAGCTCTGTTCAAAAAGCTGTTAAAAATTCCACCGTTCTTCATGACAATACCAAATTTTCGGTTTCCCCTTCTTCAGCAATTTGTGCTCGTTTTTATGCTTTACCTAAAGTTCATAAAAATAATGTTCCCCTCAGACCTATTGTTTCGAATATTGGTACTGCTACCTATCCCCTCTCTAAATTTTTAGCTTCTATTTTTTCTCCTTTATGCAGCACTAATAGTCATACTATAAAAAATTCCTATGATTTTGTTATGAAGTTAAATAATTTGAATCCTGTAAATTGCTCTATGTTATCTCTTGATGTGAAGTCTTTATTTACTAACGTCCCCACTGAATGTGTGCTTAATTGTTTAGAAAAAAGGTTACGCGAATTTCATTATTCTGACATTGAAATCAAAGAATTTGTCAATCTAACTAAACTCTCTGTTTCCCAAACTACTTTTGAATTTAATAACAAATTTTATAAACAGTGTGATGGTTTAAGTATGGGTAATCCTTTATCTCCTATTCTTGCCGATATCTATATGCATTATTTTGAGGAAAAATTATTAAAGATGTTAAATTTAAAATGCTGGTTACGTTACGTAGATGACACTTTCATTCTTGTTGAAAATCCGTTTGATGTTCTGCCATTCTTAATATTGCTAATGCTATGGATCCCCATATTCAGTTTACCTTCGAGTTAGAAAATTGTAATCAACTTCCCTTTCTTGATGTTTTAGTTACTAGGTACGATTCCTCTTTTAAAACCTCTGTGTACAGGAAACCTTTCTCTGTTTCTAACCCTCCCCATGCTCTCTCTAATCATCCGGCTAAACAAAAAATTGGCACCTTTTACACTTACGTGTATCGTGCCCTTAAAATTTGTTTTCATACTTCTTCTCTTAAAGAAGAACTGAATTATTTAAAGTCTGTTGCTATTAAAAGAGGTTTTAGACCCTCTATAATTGATAAAGCTCTCAAAAAGTTCAGTAGGCCAACTTATAATTCTACTCTTTCCATTGATGATAAAATTAAACCTGATAATCTTGTTGTCCTACCTTTTTATCCGCCCTTAAGTTTTAAATTAGCCAAAATTTTGAAGCGTTTCAATTTTCACGTTATTTTTATACCTGTCAATAAATTCCACTTCCCTTCAACCAAATCCCCTGTTCCTGAGCTTCAAAAATGGGGTATCTATAATGCCCCTTAACTGTAATAACTGTGATTTATCTTATATTGGTCAAACTAAAAGAAATCTTGAATGTCGTTTACGTGAACATTTTCGGTATGTTGTTAATCAAGAAATTTCTAAATCTTCTATTGCGAAGCACAGTTGGGAATTTGATCATAGTTTTAATTTTAAGAGTGCCAAAATTATCTTTCATGCCAAACGCGTTTCCGAACTGGATTTTTTGGAAAATTTAGCTATTTACCTTAATCGTGATAAAATTGTCAATGAAAAATCTGATTCCACTTTGCTGTCTACAGCCTGGAAAAATTTGTTTAATTCAATTAAATAATTTCCTTTATTAGTTATGATAAAATATTTCTAATTAAAATAAAAAAAATAATAATTAATGGATAAATTTTATTAAATTTACTTTTTAGTTTAATTTTATTGAAAAAAAAGAAAAAAAAATTAATTGTTTACTCCTTTCCTCCCTCCTCTTTTTGTGGTGTGTGTACGTGTGTTCCTCTCTGATTGGTCCTGCCCTGCATGTTGCTTCCTATTGGTTGTTTGTGTTGCTCCCCCCCTCTGGATTTTGTCCTGCTTTCATTCTTGCTTTTGCCTCCAAGGCAGTTGCACGTGTTTGCACCTGATGAAGAAAGGCTACGTCCTTTCGAAACAGGTTGTGCTGATTTAAAATTTATGGTGTGTGAAGAAGTTTTAATTTCTTGCTATTGTCTGTACGCCAGTTTTTGAATTTATTTTTGGAGAATCAATGTGGCTTCTGAGCATGCGTAACGTCTGAAATGTCAAAAAGAGATATTTATTGATGTCAGTAAATATTATCAATATTCCCAGATATTAGAAAAAAATATCTCTAAATAAGTTTTAGAGAAGGTTCAATTTATATTCCCTAATATCATATTTTTATATTGGCCAATATCTTTGTGCTACCTGGGTATAGCGATATATCGGGCTCTAATCACATTAGAAACATGATTCAAACGTCATTTTAATCAGAAAAGAACAAAAACCATACATATATATATATATATATGTAATCTGAACATTTTTGTGTCTCAGACTTCCTTAAGCTGTTTCTTTGTTTTCACGTTAATACTTTAATACAATTACAAATTGATGACAAAATCGTTTAAAAACTCAGCTTTCCAATGTAAGCTTAAAGGTGTACAATTTTGGTGCACACAGTCATGGTAGTAGATAAGATAACCCAAAATTATTGACATTCCATATAGACTCTTTAAAAATTTTCTCTAATATGCTAGAGAACAGCTAGAAAAGACATACCTCATATATAAATATTTTTTCATACATCTTTTCTGCATAATTTATTTGTAAGATGCCCCTAAGAATAACATTTTGATTGCTCATTGATATTATAAATCTTTTAACAATTACAATTTAAAATACATTTCAAACACAATTTACCCCTCTCCCCCAAATTATATGAATGTTAGATTGTTTTTTTTTTGTTTTTTTTTAAACTTCAGCATAAAAATAGACATGCAAGTAAAACATCGAATAATTTAAGAACATACAGAGGACAAGTTTGTTTCGTAAAATACGTGGTTTTATTTAGTAATTATGTGCCTGACTTTTACCTTTTTATAAATGGCAGAATAATGTATAATATAAAGCCAAGCTTTCGCTATATATATAGATAAACATATTTTAAATATGTACAAAAAATTTGCATAATTATTTATCTTATGTAATAAATAATAATATAATGTAATGAATAATGATTAATTTTAATAGTAATATATTAATCCTGTAATATAATATAATAATATGCTATTAATATATTATTATAAAATGTAATTTAATGCCATATAATTTTATCTCATCCATGAAGGCAATTTCATTTGAAAAAAAAAATGTAGAAATTGATATTGCATAGTAAATTGTTAATTAAATCCAATAATTAATAAATAAAAATGGGTTAAAAAATATTTAAGATTTCATATTGCTTATGCTTGAATTTATGCATCACAAACGAATTATTTCAATTTCATTTCGCTTTTTATTTTAAATAATCTGGTGTGTCACTCACACGACTTTCTTTTATCCTGAAATTTAATACTATAAATACAGATTGAAGATTAAGGGGTAAGATCACAAATACTGTTATGCAAACCTATGGTAAAACAAACCAAATTAGACTTCGGACGAACTTTATTTGACAATTAATTCTATGTGAGAGCGGCTACCGCCCCCTCAACCCTCCGTTTCATTACTGTACTTACATTTATATAGAATTCAAAATCTGTTTTTAAATTCAAAATTTAATTGAAAATTATTCAGAAAAATTTTACATGCAACGTTCCTTAGAACTTATTAATCTTGATCAAATTTTTGTAGTAACAAACGTATTAACGTCAAAATATTTGGATCACCTGAAATTGTATTTTATTAATTTTTTCTAGCAGACACAGACAAAGATCAAACGCTGAAAAACTTGATTTCGGTAATCAGGAAGCCTCAAAACGAGTATATATACAAAAAGCAAGCGATGAACTTTTAGCTTAAAAATATAAATTATTTACCATGTGACTATGAGAATTCATTTCAATTTCTGAGCAGCTTTCTTGGACATGGTAACATATTACAGTAAAGCACTTAAACTAGCAGTAAAAAGAATGTTATCACTTAAATATTAGCAGCCCTGTATATCTTTTGAATATTATGTACACACCACATAGTTTAAATAAATATAATCCTATATTAATAACACACGGCACAACCTGAAGTACAGTTCCATCAATTTTAATGTTTTGTCGCACTATAATGTAGTTCTATTGTGTTGCCCTGTAAACGAACAGAGAATGATTTTCATATCATAATCTACAGGAAACATGTTTTTGCGTATATAAAATACATATATTCGTTTCATTTGGTTTAGTGCAGTCTATAAACTTCTAAACTGTACTTACCTGCAATTTCTCCCATAGACGCAATCTATTTGAATTCTCTTAGGTGTCCCTGTACACGATTTTCTTCATCTCAACGAAAAGCTTATTATAGCATGATATACATTTAGAATGCTAAATTTGAACCTTCTCCTACTATTTGTTCTTGAGATCTGTTGATAACAAACAAACAGACACACACACACAGAGACTCAGAGACCAACCGCTAAAAACATTCTTTTCAGATTCAGGAAACCTCAAAACGTGAAAATATAACAAAAACTCACTTTGGAAAATTTTACCCCAAAACAATACTTTCTCTATTTTATGGGTAAGAGAAAGTAAAAATACTTATATAATTAATTTTTAGCACACTAAATTCTTATTTAAATCCAATAATTAATAAATAAGAACGGATTAACAAATATTTTAAATTTCGTATTGCTGATGCTTGAATTTATGCATCACAAAAAATGTATTTCAATTTCAATTCACTTTTCAATTTAAAAACTTACTCAGCTAATTAATTCTTTTTTCACTAAACTATTATTTAAATCCAAAAATAATTAATTTATATTAAATTAAATAATATTTAAAAATTCATATTGCTCATGCTTAAAATTATCCTTCACAAAAAAATAATTTTAATGTCATTTCACTTATTAATTTGAAAACTTATTCAGCTAATTATTTCTTATTTCATTAAACTAGTTTTTAAAACAAGAACTATTCTCTTAATGTACTCAATTAGAAGGTGTTTGTCTAAACATAATTAAAGTTACTTCTACAATTTCAAGATTTTAACTGATATTAATGAATTAGAATGTAAAACTAATGCTTTTATTGTAATTAATTATTGTACTTTAGCTGTAAAATTAAATGCTTAATGTAATTAATTGCAATTATATGCGATAAAGGCATTTCATATATTTTGAAAATTTAATTATCTTACTGGCAAATTTAATAGCCTTTACCCATTTTAATATTGTGAATAGTAATATTTGTACAAGTGTAGCATACTCAATAGGTAATACACAACATTATTACCTTAAGGGCCCGCTTCACTCACTGTTGCCAGAAACCGAAGCTAATGTTATTCTATGGGAAATTTTCTTTACTTATAACTCATTAAGTAATAAATTTTTTATAATTTTTTTTCACATTCAGAAAATTATCAACTGTAAACTTACGCACCTTTTTTTTTTTTTTTTTTTTTTTTTTTTAAATGTATTTTTTTAATTTTTACTATTTTACTTTAAAACTATAAAATACGAATTTCCAATATGTGAAATTTTTGAAACAATTGGGAATTTTTTTAATATGGAAACAGAATTTAAAAATATATATTAATTAATTAGTTATAAGTAAAGAAAATTTCCCATAGAATAACATTGGCTCGTGCTTCCGGCGACTCTAAGTGAAGAGGGCCGTTCAGGGGACTCTGCACCTTTGACTTGACATCAATAAAGGTTTCATACACACTGAGAAAAACAAAATATATACCGCCTTCATCTAGAACGACTAAGTGGTCATTTCCTTAATCCCTAAACTAGAAATATAGTTTTTCCGAGCTATGCGTATAAGGAACGACAATAAGCTGAATAGACGAAATGATCGAGAATTTCTACTCTATACATTTCTAGATGCTAAAACAATATTATGAATATTCTGAATCCTTTTTATTGTGAGAAGTTCTCGCTTGATTTTCTAGAATAAACCATGATTATAGTTGCTAAAACTCGCCTCTTGTACTCGAATTTATTTGCAGAAAATTTTAAATATGTTTGACCTCGATAATATAGACAAACGCTCTAGAATTCTTATATAGATTTCTAGAACTCGCTTTCAAAGAGACTAGATTTTATGACGATGACATGGAACTATTATTACTAGAGCCATAATTTAGATTCTAGATGTCAGTTACAGAATATATTTTCAGTGTAAAAGCTTGTATTTAAATATAATATTTATAAATAGAAATATATTAGGGGCCTGATCAATAAAATATGCATTTAGGGAATAATTTTTATGGTTTTTAATATGTATGTTACAGATTTTTAAATCTTTAAATTGCGTTTTCCCAGCATTTTTTCATGAATCCATTATCTTCAAAATGCTTAAATTTGAAAAGTTTTTATTTGTTTTTGAGAAAAAAATAAAAAAATAAAAATAAATAAAAATTGAATATTTATGTAAAAAGTTGCATTTATATATATATTTTCTTTTAAAGATATTACAAAGTCCGCCCACGATTCTTTTAAGTGGGCTCTACTAACAAACAAAAAAATAATTAAGTCCTTTATCTGTACACTATCTATCAATTTGTATTTGGACACTTTCGAATTTAGACATTTTGTCAAACATCTAGAACGGTTCTTTAGGAACCATCTTGAAACTTTGGTAGTGTACAGAACATCCTATACCTCATTTTTTTCAGCAAAATTTGTGTCCTGAAAAGGAAAAAGGGAACAGTTAAAAATTAAACAAATAGCAATATGTTTTGGATCCCCCTGTAAAAGTAATGCTTCAAATGCGTTTTGGCTGTAGTATGTGATTAAGAGGATTTTTCCAAATTATATGTATAAAATTTTATGAGACTACCACATATATTCATGGAGATATAACGGTTTTCTAAAAAAACTGCAAAATTAATTTTCACTTTTTAAAATATAACACGTAGGGTATTAGACCCAGTGCAAAGAGTTTTTTTGGAAATATGGCATACTAAGTTAGACAAAGCATACAGCAATCAGAATTCAACAATGTTAAATATGTTACGAAATACGAGCATTTTTACTGAATAATTTTTAACTACGCATGCGCATGCTTTATAAAAATTTCATTTGCATAATTGAATAGCCAAAGGTATTGAGCAACATATATGAAAATGCCAGACAAATATCATGTAAATTCAAAACGTTACAAGAGATAGAATGGACAGAATTTAAGTTCTTCTTGAAAAAAAAAATAATGATATTAAGGGGTTTTATCAATATTTATTTATTTCTAGAAAAGCCCCGGTTCGGAAACGAACCGAATTTCAAATGCGAGAAAATTTTCAAAATCAAACTCGAAATGTATAAAACTCAGCCTGAAGCTATGTGCGTGCCAATCGATCAAAGTTTGCTAACGAAAAAAATTTTAAATTCACGAAATCGATGAAGGTAGTGAATCAACGACGGTCGCTGGTCACATATATTTAAAGGAAACTCTTTTCTATATAACTTTATAAACAAAAATAAATAAATAAATGAATAAATAAAAATCATGAAATTGTTCGAAAGTCCGCTTCGGGGCCCGCTGCGTCAGGTGCGATCCACTTCTTCGCAGACTCTAGGGTGCATGGTTGCCTGTGACAATAGCTTACTAGTGGGCTTCCAGTTAGGTTCTTATCTGATGGCAGTCTCGAAACGGACAGTAGCAAAAAAAATTGAAGTAGCAGTTTTATAATTGAATCCCAGTTACATATGAACAGCACTATAAATGGTGAACATAATGTTTTCTTTTACGTTATTTTCTATATTTATTTGACTTAAGATCATGAAGCTTTACTACAGGATGCGTGGCTTTACCATAAGGTTTTCTTAATGAATTTTGAAACATTGGCACCGAAATGGACTGGGCGTATTTTGCCAAAGATTTTACATAAGTGACAACATTTTTAATGCTAGCCACACGTTAAAAATGTTGAATACGGTAAATAATATTAATAATAATAATAATAAAAGAAAAATAACGATCGATTAAAATAGTATTCATTTTTCCGACTAGAACATTTTATACATTTTTTTTTTTTTTTTTATTAGAAATTTAATTTCAAAGTACCGTATTATCTTTACGTTAAAATATTAATAAATTTTGAAATATTGCCAGAAATTAAAAAATAAAGGAATGCAATTATAATAAATATGAAAAACAAATACTGTTTAGAACTTTTCATCAAAGATGAGAAGTGTTAATGACTTCGGCTTGTCTATCCGACCTTCTGTAAGACTGTCAGAGTTTTAAAATGCACTTAAATTAAATGTCATGTATTGACCGTAATGTATCAAATTTCTTTTGCGTACTTCTATGCACAATCTACCTACATTATACGTAGTGAAATCTATACATCTAATTCGTTGTTAGTCTTAAATATTTTCATCAAATTTTTAGATTACAAAATATATCGGAAATTGTTTGTTATAACTTTCTAAACTAATTTTTTATTTCTGGCCTCCTATTTTCTAAAATAATAAAAAAAAAGGTTGATTGGAGTGTGACCACACTACAACACACATAAAATATACCGGCCATAGACCACAACACCATTTTCTTTTCTTTTTGTGTGTGTGTATGTTGCCCTGCACACGAGCTATAAATTATATACACACAAAAATACTAAACAGATGCTATCATGTAATGCATAAAACTTGTACAAAACATTCCGTTACCTTCAACATCAATTTTCAAAGTGACGACAGCGAAGATTCTTAGTTGTACATGATACATTTTATAAGTCTTCTAGAGACATTTGTGATATCTGTAAATCTTGTTTCAAAAAAGAACAAAAAAGAAAAATGGTAAATATTTAATGCATAATTTATAGAAAAAAACTTTTCTCTTAAGCACGTCTGTCTTAAGTTTAAGTCTGGATTACTTGTCTTAAATCTTTATTTTCTAGGTGGAATCTTTCCCAAGCAGGATGCAGTATCCCAGCTGGCAGAAAGCCGAGGTTGCAATCGAATAACTACGAATTCGACACTCTAGTCGTCAAAATTACTGCGTATTCATTAATGGTAGCTGGTGCATGGGAAATCCGCCGTGATTGCAGTTTTCAGAATATTCCGTAAAAATAATACCTCTGGGATTACAGAAGCTGGAGAGCCGTTCTCAACCGCGAAAAATTAAAATTGTTATGACAAATTTCGGAACACTCAGTCGACTTTTTTTTTTTTTTTTTTTTTTTTTTAATACCGCTTTAAAGTGACGTATTAAAAAAATAAAAGCACCATTAGAATGTGTAAGAGAAGATCTAAATGTTGACGTACTTAACAAAAAAAAATACCTTATAACTTTAAAAGCTTCTAAAACTCCATGCCCTACCCCCTGAGGTTTGAAATTATCATGACATATCTCCGGACCATTCACAGGAAAGAGAGACATTTGTGTATATCTGTAAATCTTAATTCAAAAAAAAAAAAAAAAAAAAAAAAAAAAGAAAAAGAAAAAGAAAAATGGTAAATAATTAATGCATAATTTATAGAAAAAAAAACATTTTCTCTTAAGCACATCTATCTTAAGTTTAATTCTGGATTACTTGTCTTAAATCTTTATTTTCCAGGTAGCATCTTTTCCAAGCAGGATGTAGTATCCCAGCTGGCAGAAAGCCGAGGTTGCAATCGAAGAACTACGAATTCGACACTCTAGTCGTCAACATTACTGCGTATTCATTAACGGTAGCTGGTGCATGGGAAATCCGTCGTGATTGCAGTTTTCATAATATTCCGTAAAAATTCTCTCTGGGATTGTAGAAGCTGGGGAGCCGTTCTCAACCGCGAAAAATTTAAATTTGTATGACAAATTTCGGAACACTCAGTCGACTTTTTTTTTTTTTTTTTTTTAACCACTTTAAAGTGACGTATTAAAAAGATAAAAGCACCGTTAGAATGTGTAAGAGAAGATCTAAATGGTGACGTATTTAACAAAAAAATACCTTATAACTTTAAAAGCTTCTAAAACTCCATGCCCTACCCCCTGAGGTTTGAAATTATCATGGCATGTCTCCGGACCATTCACAGGAAAAAATGTCAGGCCGTCGTATCACCAAAGGCAATTGAAAGATTCTGCTTTTTGAGCTGGTAGACAAGAAAAGCCGGTTCGATCCCACGACGTGCTTTAGGCTCAGCTGTATTTCCGTATTTTTCCGAAACGCTTCTGAGAACGTGCTAGAATACTTTAAACAAACCCAACGGAACGATCTCTACTCTGACTAATGTCTCTAGTTCAGAAAATTAGTCTTAATCCCGACACGAACACCACACCATCATCTCCTTTCCTTTAAAGTCGCTGTTTCTTCGATGGTAAGTATTTTTCAACGTCTAATAAGGGAAAAAGTGATCGTTTCGGATTGACTAAAGATTTTTGCGCATGTAGAAATTTTCTTATTTGGCTGGTGAACATTTGTTCTAACTGTCAAATGAATCAGATTAGACACACACTCACGGGCCAAAAAGTTTTTGAATATCAAATGAAAGCCCTTCGCTGACGTTTTGGCAATATAAGAAGCGGCAGACCCGTTGAAGGTGCTTTTATTTCATCAGCTTTTATGTGTTTCGTCAAAAATTGTCCAGTATTCCAACAGTATCATTTTCTTTTCTTTAACGTTTTATACCGCTACAACTGTTCTTTTATGACACGTTTGGACGTATGCGCTTTAGATATTTTATAGAAAACTTTGTTTGTAGAAAATTTGTTTTCTCATCATCTCCTTTCCTTTAACGTCGCTGTTTCTTCGATGGTAAGTATTCTTCAACGCCTAATAAGATAAAAAGGGATGGTTTCGGATTGACTAAAGATTTTTACGCATGTAGATATTTTCTTATTTTTTGTCTTAAAGTAACTGCTTTGTGTTTTAATATATAATATTTTAATTTCAGTATAGTAATGCAGTGTACCGACGATAAAATACGATTCAAAGAAATTCTGTCTGTAGAGCATAATGTTATATTAATGTGCCCCTGTATATGAATACTGAAAACAATGTACAGGGTGATTCAAAAAAACGTGGACAAAATGACATGGCAGATGAGTCATACAACAAGGATCAAAAATCGCATAGGAACAGAGGGTCGCAAACGCCTGTCGAAGGCGCTAGAGTCACGAGAGGGAGTTGCAATACAAACACAAGCTGAGCAAATGGAGATTGTTTTCATTCGAGCCGTGGGTGCGTTGGGCGTAACATGGCTAGTTACACGCCCCACGAAATGGCTGACATGCATTTAATTTACGGCATGGCCAACTGCAATGGACGAGAAGCCTTGCGAATGTATCGTGAGAAATATCCTGGTAGAAAGGTGCCTAGCCGCTCATTCTTTACCACTCTGCATCGACGATTGTGTGAAACCGACTCGTTCGACGTGCACAAACCTGATTCTGGTCGCCAACGAATAACTCGGACAGTTGTCCAAGAACTCCAGCGTAATCCTTCATCGAGTACACGAGTTGTATCCCGAAAGACCCATATCCCCCAAGCTACCGTCTGGCGCATTGTACACGACGAAGGACTGCATCCTTATCATTTGCAACGCGTCCAGGCACTGTAACCGGGAGACTTCAACAATCGTATGGATTTTGCGCGGTGATTTTTGCAAGAAATTGCTGCAGACCGAAACTTCGCAGCAAGTGTTCTCTTCATGGATGAGGCTGCGTTCTCATTAGAGGGTGTGATGAACTTTCACAACCTGCATACGTGGGCGGATGAAAACCCACATGCTACACGTCCGCACGGCGCACAACGAAAATTTTCCGTTAACGTGTGAGCTGGCATTGTAGGAGACTGTTTACTTGGTCCGTACATTCTCCCAGAAAGACTTAATGGTCCCATTTCTCAAACATTCTTGCAAGAGGTTCTGCCAGAAATGCTGATTGGTGTTCCGATGCCTATTCGTCAACGCATTCGATTTCAACACGACGGAGCTCCTACACATTTCAGCACAGACGTCAGAGCACATCTGCAGGCTACTTTTTCCTGGCGGGTGGATTGGTAGCGGTGGACCAATCGCGTGGCCACCACGATCACCAGACCTGTCTCCCTTGGATTTTTTCTTATGGGGATTTTTAAAAGGACTTGTGTATGAAACCCATGTTGCAACACCGGAAGACTTGGTAGGAAGAATCGTTGTTGCAGCAGGATGTGTTCGAGATATACCTGGTATTTTTGAGAAGGTGGGGCGTTCTATGCAACATAGATGCCAGACGTGTCTTGATGCATCTGGCAAAAACTTTGAGCGTCTCTTGTAGGCTCAACATTTGGCTTGCATTAGTCGCTTGCATTCGTTATTAGTAATTATCAATAAAATAAACTGTAATGGTTTTGTTTCTTCTCTTTGTGTTATGTATTATTTTAGACGCCCTGTAGCGGTTCCGGATCGCAGTTGCGACCCTCTGTTCCTATGCGATTATTGATACTTGTCGTATGACTAATCTCCCATGCCATTTTGTCCCCGTTTTTTTTAATCACCCTGTAAATCCAAATCATTTGGTTCTATGTGGTTGGTGAACATTTGTTCTGACTGTCAAATGAATCAGATTACACACACACACTCACGTGCCAAAAACTTTTTGAACATCAAAGGAAAGCCCTTCGCTGACGTTTTGGCAATATAAGCAGCGGCAGAAGGTGCTTTTATTTCATCAAATTTTATGAGTTTTGTTAAAAATTTTCCAGTATTCCAACTGTGTCATTTTTCTTTTCTTTAACGTTTTATACCGCTATAACTGTTCTTTTATGACACGTTTCGATTTATGCGCTTTAGATATTTTATAGAAACTTATATAATTTGTTTTCTCATTCCAGAAGTGACATATATGACATTTATGACATTTATGTGACATATATGACATTTATGCATGTGTTGTAGAATTTTTTACACTTTTTTTTTTTTTATAATAGAAACATATACTTTCTACTATTAAAGGAGATAACTTATTCTAGATAACTCCGCAAAAATCAAGTTGGAAATATCTCAAAACGTTAAATTAACTCAAAGTATTTAAAATAAATAAAAAGGGAACTTTAAAATTTATGGAATATTTTTCAACCTCATTGTGAGTAAATGTCATAATCATGTTCAAAAGTCAATATTTAAGATAAAGCCTTTCGAAGCATAATTTAATTTTACATGAAGTACTAGACGATTAAAGAGAATGTCTCGTAAATTTGATTTTAAATCTCGTAATGTGACAAGAGATGTTAAAACATGAGTATATATCGATGAACTTTAAAAGAGGGAATCATTTTGAATTAAATTTTACCGCGATTTAAAACTAACGTAAAATTATAATAAATCGTTGTTTTATAAGTACGTTTTTAAGGAAATGTTTGCAAAGATTATTATGAATTTATGCTGAGTAACATTTGAATAATTTTAATTGCTACCTATACGTATCAAATACTAATTTAACTATGCAAAATTCGTATTATAAATTTTATGATAATTGTTATGAAATCTTATTCTACGGAGAATGTTTGAATGCTAATAGTAGCATTTTTTTTTTTCTTTATTAACGTACATTAGGTAAGAAAAGTATTGTAATCATGAAAAAATTCGACTATGAGATTTCATGTGTCGATTCGTTTTGAGCTCTCTCGAGCTTTTTCTTTTTTTTTTTTTTTTTAATAATATAAACATATACTTTCTACTATTGAAGGAGATTACTTATTCTACATAACTCCGCAAAATTCAAGATGGAAATATCTTAAAACGTTAAATTAACTCAAAGTATTTAAAATAAATAAAAAGGAAACTTTAAGAATTATGGAATATCTTTCAACCTGATAGTGAGTAAACGCCATAATCATGTTCGAAAATCAATATTTAAGATTAAGCCTTTCGAAGCATAATTTAATTTTACATGAAGTACTAGATGATTAAAGAGAATGTCTCGTAAATTTCATTTTAAATCTGATAATGTGACAAGAGATGTTAAAACATTAGTATATATCGATGAACTTTAAAAGAGGGAATCACTTTGAATTAAATTTTACCACGATTTAAAACTAACGTATAATTAGAATAAATTGTTGTTTTATAAGTACGATTTTAAGGAAATATTTGTAAAGGTTATTACGAATTTATGCTGAGTAACATTTGAATAATTTTAATTGCTACCTATACGTATCAAATACTAATTTAACTATGCAAAATTCGTATTATAAATTTTGTGATAATTGTTATGAAATCTTATTCTACGGAGAATGTTTGAATGCTAATAGTAGCATTTTTTTTTTCTTTATTAACGTACATTAGGTTAGAAAAGTATTGTAATCATGAAAAAATTCGACTATGAGATTTCATGTGTCGATACGTTCTGAGCTCTCTCGAGTTCTTTTTTTTTTTTTTTTTTTTTTTTTTTTTAATAATATAAACATATACTTTCTACTATTGAAGGAGATAACTTATTCTACATAACTCCGCAAAATTAGAGATGGAAATATCTTAAAACGTTAAATTAACTCAAAGTATTTAAAATAAATAAAAAGGAAACTTTAAAAATTATGGAATATCTTTCAACCTGATAGTGAGTAAACGCCATAATCATGTTCGAAAATCAATATTTAAGATTAAGCCTTTCGAAGCATAATTTAATTTTACATGAAGTACTAGATGATTAAAGAGAATGTCTCGTAAACTTCATTTTAAATCTGATAATGTGACAAGAGATGTTAAAACATGAGTATATATCGATGAACTTTAAAAGAGGGAATCATTTTGAATTAAATTTTACCGCGATTTAAAACTAACGTAAAATTATAATAAATCGTTGTTTTATAAGTACGTTTTTAAGGAAATGTTTGCAAAGATTATTATGAATTTATGCTGAGTAACATTTGAATAATTTTAATTGCTACCTATACGTATCAAATTCTAATTTAACTATGCAAAATTCGTATTATAAATTTTGTGATAATTGTTATGAAATCTTATTCTACGGAGAATGTTTGAATGCTAATATTAGCATTTTTTTTCTTTATGAAAGTACATTAGGTAAGAAAAGTATTGTAATCATGAAAAAATTCGACTGTGAGATTTCATGTGTCGATACGTTCTGAGCTCTCTCGAGTTCTTTTTTTTTTTTTTTTTTTTTTTTTTTTTTTTTAATAATATAAACATATACTTTCTACTATTGAAGGAGATAACTTATTCTACATAACTCCGCAAAATTCAAGATGGAAATATCTTAAAACGTTAAATTAACTCAAAGTATTTAAAATAAATAAAAAGGAAACTTTAAAAATTATGGAATATCTTTCAACCTGATAGTGAGTAAACGACATAATCATGTTCGAAAATCAATATTTAAGATTAAGCCTTTCGAAGCATAATTTAATTTTACATGAAGTACTAGATTAAAGAGAATGTCTCGTAAATATCATTTTAAATCTGATAATGTGATAAGAGATGTTAAAACATGAGAATATATCGATGAACTTTAAAAGAGGGAATCACTTTGAATTAAATTTTACCACGATTTAAAACTAACGTAAGATTAGAATAAATTGTTGTTTTATAAGTACGTTTTTAAGGAAATATTTGTAAAGGTTATTACGAATATCTGCTGAGTAACACTTGAATAATTTAAATTGGTACCTATACGTATTAAATGCTAATTTAACTATCCTAAATTCGTTTTATAAATTTTGTGATAATTGTTATGAAATCTTATTCTACGGAGAATGTTTGAATGCTAATAGTAGCTTTTTTTCTCTTTTTGTCCTTTATGAACGTACTTTAGGTATGAAAAGTATTGTAATCATGAAAAAATTCCACTAAGACATTTCATGAGTCGATACGTTTCGAGCTCTCCCGAGTTCATTTTTTTTACTGTGATATATGTGTGTATTGGTTTCACAATCAATTTTTAAAGAATAAAGCAGGCTGGAGTCTTGAAATAGAACATAGAATAATTTCAATATTTTCTTTTAATTAAACTGCACACACTTCCATAAACAGATATTGTTGAACACAAACATTACTATTTACAAACTATTATACAACAATTATGTACAGAGGGCCCGGAAATTAAAGTAATATTATATTCGAATAATATTCGCACCATAGCGACATATTGATCAAAACAGAACATTCTTTCGTAGCGATAAACAGAAGCATTCCGGTAGCACTCGCTTCAACTGGAGAGGAGTTGAGTTGTACTGCTGAGTTCTGCAGTTATTGCTGGCCTTGGGGAAGGAACTATTACAGCTGCTCTAGTTTTCCAACATCCTCCCCACTTGAGCGTTCTGCAAAAATGCTCAACAGAAATATGACACTGAAAAATACTAATAGAAAGGTTAACAAATGACAATATATATATGAATTACATCAAACATCTAATAATAAAAAAAAAGAAAAATACCAAAAAAAAATATTTAGAGTTCACTTTTTAAAGAAAAAAAAAATGTTTTTATAGTTTTTGAGCAGTCTTATGTTAAAATTACACATCAAGTCTTTTTACTGGCCTCACTACCCTGCCAAAACGTGTCTTAAGTAGCTCTCCATCATTAGGCTTCTCACTACTGTTATTTGTTTTTGGTGCAGGATTTGGCACATGCTGTTCAAGTCTTTGTGTGATTTCAAGAGGATAGAGTCTCTGGATTGGTCGTAGTAAAACTCCTTTCGATGTTCTAAGCTTAACCAGCCTAATAATTCCTTTACTAGGAAAGAGTTCGATGACCTTTGCCAAGGGCCAACATAAGCGTTTCTTATCGTCGCTGCCAATCAAGACTATATCACCCACTTGAACTGTGTCGTGACTTTTGGGGATCGACGAACGTAGAAAACCAAGATATTCTCTTCTGAATCTTTGCTTTAAAGATTCTCTTACTCTCTGAATATATCTGTATCTTTCAACAACGTCAGTTTTCTCAATTTGATCCAAGTCAGGTACATCACTTGTTCGTAATTCTTGAAGGAACAGTGAAGGCGTTAGAACATTTAGTTCTTGATCTTCAGATATGTACGTTAACGGTCTAGTGTTCATAATAGATTCGCATTCACATACAAGCGTATGTAGTTCTTCTTGTGTCAGAGAGGCTCTACCTAAGTTTTTTCGAAGCAAATCTTTGAGAATTCTTATAAGTCTTTCCCAGAACCCTCCCCACCATGGGGCTGATGGTGGGTTGAATTTCCATCTAATTTCCTTTACTTCAAACGTTCGTTGAATCTCAGTCCAATCCAAACTCTTCAATGCGTTATTTAATCCAGTGAAGTTTGTACCGTTGTCGGAGTATAACACAGAAATCCGTCCTCTTCTCGCTATAAATCTTCGTAAAGCCTGAATGAAAGCATTCGTATTAAGTGATGGAATCAATTCTAAATGTACAGCCCTAAACACCGCACAAGAAAATAGTACGATCCAAACTTTTTCTTTGGACTTGGTGAGCAGAGGACCTGCTAAATCAACTCCTGAGACTTCGAAAACTGCTGTTAATTTGGTGCGATCTTCTGGAAGAGGAGGAAATGGTACTTCTAGATGTTTAACCTTTTGCTTCTTACAGATATTACACTCATGTATGACACTTCGAATAATTCTTTTTCCCTTTAAAATCCAAAATCGTTCTCTCAAAATAACAAGTAGAGCAGACGCTCCAGCATGCTTGTTGACAATGTGCTCTTGCTCGATAAGTCTTTTCACTACTGGATGTTTGGACGGAAGAACCAGAGGAAAAATAAAATCAGAATTTTCATTTTCGTTTGTAAGTCTTGATTTCAGTTTTAGTATTCCCTCATCATCTTTATAAGTTTGGAAATTTACGAGAGATCTTTTGCCTTCTTTAGCTGTAAAGCATTCAGTCTGTACACAACGAAAAAGTGTCTTTCGAGCATTTTCAGTTTCTTCAGATGTAATATTTGGATATTTTCTTAAGTCTTTAGATTTCGGTTGAAAACGTAATATCCAAGCTATGATTTTAACAATCTTGGAAAATTTTGAAACTCTGTTCGCTAATCGGGATACAACAGATTCAAACTCAATATTATTAGCAGAAACTACAGTTCTTCTTTTTTCTTGAGCAATCTCTTCTTCATTGATATTTATGACTGACTTAGGCCATTGCTCTCTTGGTTTCTTCAACCAGACTGGTCCCAGCCACCACTGAGATTTTAACAACTGTTTAGCTCCACATCCTCTGGATGCAGCAGGGTTCAATTCACCGGAAACATGGAACCAATTCTCAGCATCAGTAAGTTTCCTAATTTCATTTATGCGATTATTCACAAAAACTGACCACTGTTCTTGCCGCTTAATCCAACTGAGTACTGTAGATGAATCAGTCCAAAAATAGGATTATATTTTTTCCATTTTCAGAGCATCTTTAACTGATTTGAACAATCTTGCTCCTATTGTAGCTCCCATGAGCTCTAAACGTGGAATTGTTATCTTTTTCAGTGGAGTTATTCGAGATTTAGCTTGCAATAAGTGAATGTTCACTACACCATTAGTGGACTCAGATCTTAGAAAAACGCATGCGGCATAGGCATCTTTGCTCGCATCTACAAATGTATGCAAACTTAGAAGTGACGATTCAGTCACACCAGTCCATCTGGGTATTTTTATGTCTTTTAAAAAATGCAAATTTTTGACCCAACCAAGAAACTTCTTTCTAATTTCATCACTAACTTCCGCATCCCAATGTTCCTATCTGCTTTTTAGTTTTCCATATGGCCTGAAGCAAAATTTTGGGTTGTATTAAAGCTGGGGCAATATAACCTGTCGGATCGAAAATTTTACTAATAAATGACAAAATTTTTCGTTTTGTTAGTTTTTCTGTCTTATCAAATTTTAATACTTCATAATCTATTTCTAAGGTATCAGAGTATTTGTCCCATATTAAGCCTAACACTTGTGTTTTAGAATCTTGAGAAGGGATTTCAGGACAAGCTGTACTTTCCCAGCCCCTAAGATCAAATTTCCCTTCTTTCATAATATCTGTGGCATACTTCACAAAGATATCTAACTTTGAAATGTTATGTACACTGGCCACACAATTATCCACGTAAAAACTGTCACGCAATCTTTCCAGCAATTTTTCAGAATACTTTATTTTCAACGATTCAGCTGACAAATGGTGATGAATAACTGCCATGAGTAAAAAAGGGCTGCTGGTTACCCCAAAAACACAACGTGTATGACGGAGAACCTTTATGTCATCTTTGTCATCATACCAGAGGAATCTTAAGAAATCTCGATCTTTTTCGTGCAGAGCTATCTGTAAAAACGCTCTTTTAATGTCAGAAATAACCCCAATTTTGTATAAGCGAAATCTTGTTAAAATCGAAGGAATGGTTTCAATAAAGTTAATACCAGTCTCTAAGCAATCATTTAGGGATGGATAACCAGGCTTCTTAGCTGAGGCGTCAAAAACGGGCCTAATTTTCATAGAGGTCATTGATGATGTTTCCTTAATTACTGGACGATGGGGAAGGTAATAAGAATTAGCAAGCGCCAATTCTTCAACGGGAACTTCTTCAATAATTCTATCATCAATCCACTCTTTAAAAACTTCATGGTATTTTTTACGATATCCAGTTTTTTCTAACTTTTTAACAGTAGATTCTAATCTTTGTACTGCAACTTCGTAATTGCTCGGTAAGCAAGCATGGTCATTTTTCCACGGTAAATGGACCTCATATCTTCCATCTTGTTTTTGTTTGACTGTTTCTTTAAAATGTATTATAACAGCCTTTTCAATATCTTCCCTATTACTTTGTTCTATAGGATCTCTAATGCCAAGGAGTTCTAAATCCCATAATTTCGAAACCGATATGTCTTCTTGTGAAAGCATACTAATGACAGACATATTTATATCTCTACAACTACTGGACTGAGGGACTTTTCCCATCAAAGTCCATCCTAATTTCGATTCCATGGCGACTAAGCCTGACTTAAGTTGTTCTCGTCTACCAGTAAATACTTTACCCACGACGTCTGCTCCCAAAAGAACTTCGATAGGCCCAGAATTGTCAATGTCAGTTAAATTGATTCCTTTATTTTTTAACTCACGTATCCAATTTCCTTGAGTTATCGCAGAAATATCATTACAAATAACATTTTGATCTAGAGCATCTAAGCTACAAATATAATCATTATGAAGATTGCTCAAATAAATTTTGTAACATATGTGTTTATTTATATCTGTTTTCTCTCCACCGAATAATGAATGACAAAATTCTTCTTCTCTTACAAAATCGAAATTTAATTCTTCTGCAGTGGATTTCAATATATATGACTTTTGAGACCCTGTATCTAGGACAACTCTCGCTTTGCGCTTCGCATTTTTTCCATGCAGCATTACAACTAAAGTTTGTAAAAATACATTATTAGTGGCATGCGATTTTGATTTAGTTTCTTTTTGTGTAAACAGTGTGTCAACACACTTTTCTTTTATTTCATCGTGATTCGAAAGTGACCTAGAACCTTCATTATTTTTATTAGATTCCAACGTGGGACACATAAATTTTAAATGTTTCTTACTACAAATCTGACACCTAATGTTTGATTTGCATGAATTGGCTACGTGGCCCTTAACTAAACAGATTCGACATAATCCCTTATTTTTAATAACTGAAAGTTTCTCGCTTAAAGGAATATAAAATGCTTTCTTACAAAATCGCATTTCATGATCTTTTGAACAAAATGAACATAAATTACTTTTTGAATCATGTGTAATTAGTTCCATTGTGGATGGATAATTATCTTTTACATTTTTATAAGTTGTTAAACCTTTATGTTCGCGCTCAGGAAGCGTATTACAAAGATCGGTTCTGCTCAATTTAATCTTTTCTTCGGACTGTACTTCATTTCTTAAAAACAGAAGTATGGCATCAAGACTCGATATTTTATTTTCAGTTTCTAGAATTTTTCTCTGTCGTTCAAATAAACGTAATATATTTATGGGTAATGAACTTTCAACTAAGGGATATAAAATTAGGCCACACATTTCACTAGTAACACCCAAAGTGCCTAGCGCTCGTAACTGAGTAGATAATTTATTATATAAACCGCTCAAAGAACAATTTTTCTTATTATTAGAATTAAGAACGAGTTTTAATAACTCCCTAACATAAAAATCGATCAAAAGGTCTTCTCGACCATACCTTTCTTTTAAGCTCTGTATAGCCAAATCATAATTTTCTTCAGTTACGGGATATGACTGAACAATTTCTCTTGCTTCTGATTTAATTTTAGTTGACTGAATCAAATAGTGAAATTTATCTGCTTTACTTAAATTTTTATTCTCATGAATATTCTTAAATTGATTCCAAAATGTGAGCCAATCTTTTAAATCTCCTCCGAACGTGTAAAGTTCAACTTCAGGGAGACGCTGACATAATGTTTTACCCAATTTGTTAATCTCTAATTGATTATCATAATCAACAATATTACTTTCTTTTACATTTAATTTTTTGTGATTTTCTAAAAAGCGTCGAGCTCTTACTTGAATTCTCAGTGATTTTTCCCTATATTCTTCTACAGAATCAAATTCTGTTTCAAATTTTTGTTCTTTTAAAGAATCTAAATATGTATTATGTGTCAGCTCTAATGTATCAGATTTTTGTTTAAATAAAACTAAACTGATCTCTACTTCTTCGAACGAAGAATTTTCGTCTATTTTCTAGCTTATTATAGGCCCTCGTAAAGGAAGCTCTGTGTGCAGTTTTATTTCTTTTGATTATTTCCATTTTTACTATCAAATAATATAATACAATATTCACTCAATATTTATTTTACTTAGTAAATCTCGTTTTCATAAATTTGAAATCACCACAAAATAAACTTCAAAACCAAAATATTTTCGTTTTACAAACTTTCAATTGACAATCATAAACTTCTATTTTCATTATATCAATAAATAATACACTTTGTATTACTATCTAATACTATCTAAATGATATAATAAATTCATTAATAAAATGCATTCATTTAGGAAATATTCTTCGTAAGTTTCGTTTTAATATTTCTTTTTTTTTTTTAGATCATCAATGAAAAACTTCAAAATGGAAAAAATCTAATCTTCTTACCTCTTAATTATTAATCATTCTATTTTAAAAGACGCCAGGCCCACCCGGGGGCTCCAGATATTGGTTTCACAATCAATTTTTAAAGAATAAAGCAGGCTGGAGTCTTGAAATAGAACGTAGAATAATTTCAATATTTTCTTTTAATTAAACTGCACACACTTCCATAAACAGATATTGTTGAACACAAACATTACTATTTACAAACTATTATACAACAATTATGTACAGAGGGCCCGGAAATTAAAGTAATATTATATTCGAATAATATTCGCACCATAGCGACATATTGATCAAAACAGAACATTCTTTCGTAGCGATAAACAGAAGCATTCCGGTAGCACTCGCTTCAACTGGAGAGGAGTTGAGTTGTACTGCTGAGTTCTGCAGTTATTGCTGGCCTTGGGGAAGGAACTATTACAGCTGCTCTAGTTTTCCAACAGTGTGAGTGCATGTAAGTGAACACGATATTTTCTAAGGGCTATGATCGATTGAGCTGAAAGCTGGTATAGTATAATATGGCCGCCATATCACGAATTGTACAGATTTTGGTGAATATAGCACTTTTTTTTTTAACAGGGAGAGAAATAAAATTTATTTATCATTGCTGCAAAGGCCTCAAATTATTTAAAGTGGGATAACATCTGAACATCTATTTCTATTCAACTAAAAGTTTTTAGGGATATTATAGTTCACTGTACTACGAACTTTACAGATTTTTAAGAATTTAACATTTGTACTTCTTTTACAAGGATACAAAGAACCTTTTTCATCATTATAGTCTATGGATTCAAATTACTGAAAGTGCGATAGTGTCTAAATGATTTATCAAATAGAGCTAAAAATCGGTATATAGATGAAGGTCATTATTAGGCGATTTCTGTAGATTCTGATGAAATCAGGGGCTGTAGTTTTTACAGGGTCACAAAGGAAATTTCTTCATCATTATGACCAATAAACTCAAATTATTTGAAGTACGATTAATTCTAAACACTTTATTTGATTGAGCTAAACGATGGTGGGAAAGTTATAGGTCACCGTCCCACATCTTGTAGAGATTTTAATGAATACAAACTTACTGTGCTTTTACAGAACATAAAGGAAAATTCTTCATCATTACGTAAAATGGATTTAATATATTTGAAGTGCGACAGCGCCGAAACTCTACATTCGATTAAGATATATCCGGACCACCCTTAGGGGTACGTCCCAGACCGTCGCCAACTGCCGATTGCGCAGCACTAGTGCGATATTAAATCCAACCAACCGATCGATTAATATATAAAGTGATACGCATGTTAGTTATTGTCGCTAGACAGTTTTACATAAGAGCTTTTTTTTTTTTTTTTTAAACCGGTATATTAATTAGGATATTTATCCAATGTGATATTAGTTCAATGTGATAGATCCATATCCAATGTGATAGATTTATCCAATGTCATGTCGAATTATTTGAAGTTAGCTTTAATAATGTTGAATTGTTTAAAGCTGAAATAGATAAATTTTTGATATTGCAAGCTTATTATTTATAGTTCTTTCAGAGGGACGCATAAATGAATTTGGTTACATTACGATCTATTTTACCACATAGAACTTGGTAGAAAACACTGAAACACCCTAATGTAATTTTCTCTTCAGTTTTTTTAAATATTTTTTCATATTTCAATTAATTTAAACAACCGTTAATTACTAATGCTCAGAAAATCGAGTGTTGTCAAACCTGACCATTTGCTTTTTTAATTTCGATAAAATTTTTAATATGTAATTAGCGTTTATTTATTTTTGTAATAATTATATTGGTTTTAATTTTTTTTTTCTATTTTTGTAATATACAAGATGAAAAAGCTTTCCTACCAGAATCAAAATTTAAAGAAAAAGTTGAAAATGTAATCTTATATTATAAAAGTTAAACAGAAATTCATTTTATATACAAGATGTTTTCTCTTTGTTTATTTTAACTTTATTAAAGAGTCATCATTGCTAAACTACTCATTATAAAAACGTATTTAATAAGTTATTACTAAAATAGATACAACCAAATTATTTGTCATAAATTTCTCTCTTTAGTATTAGAAACGTTCTTAAATATTACTGTAATCATCCTCAAACAGAAAGGAATTTTTAAAAACAACGAAATAAAATACTTTATTGTTGTACATTTAAGAAAAATTTAGAATTTCCTGCGCTTTGGATTTAGAACGGATGATTAGTTTGATGCTTATACATTGGGGGACAAAAGCCAAAAATGACTTCAATTTTTAACAGAACCGAACAACAAAGCAAGAGAACTTCATTACTTAAACATTAATAAATATTCAAATTAACAAATATATTCTGTGTCTTCTTCTTTTTTTTTTAAGTGTTTATTTTAATCCCTGCCAAGAATTTTTCCAGAGTTCATTTTCTCGGGAATTTTATTTAAGGAAAATATCAGTCTTCATAATATATGAGTAAAAAATTATATCTCGTCATCGAGCAATACTGCCAAGGATACATAATTTCAAACAGTTAACTTTCATACCACTAACAATAAATATTTGTTAAAAGTTTACATATAGGTACTACAGCAGTCTAAAATCATTTATTTGTTATTTTGTTTTGTATAATTCAAACGCATTAAATGGTTTGAAAACTACTTAAAACAGGAACAGAACTGCACAACAACGCCATCAATAGACTGATAATTATGCATATTGAATCAGTACTCCTTTTATTATCATAAGTAAAGTATGGTGCATCTATACGCAAACGAAGCTGAGGTATAGACTTCCTATAAATCAGAAAAATTTCGTCATAGCAGCGGTGCCTATTGGTAGGTATTAAACCAAATTGTATCATTTTAGTTTTTTTTTATTAACCTTTTTACATAAGTAGTTTAACCCTTCGCGGCACACTGTCCTCGCTGCGAGGACGCAATTATTAAGTTCCTACTGCAAAAACTCATCCCGGAATTTTGTTTTTCAAAATTTTACTTTTATAGCATAGTAGAAAAGATCGACAATTTCTTTTATTTTAATTTCGTTCGGGAATTCCAGTGACAGTGTAATTTAAATAATCCCAATTACCTTGCGCCACGAAGAGTTAATGCATTTATACAAAGGAGATATAGCAGTCCTGAAAATAAGAATATTTTCAAAATAGTAACGTCCCCAGCAAGGCAATATAAGGGCCATTAATTAAATGAAGAAACATAATCTTGCTTTGTGCATTTTTTTTATATACACAGAGCCACAAAACATTGATAAACACACAAAGAAACACAGAGATAAATGTACACACAGAATTTTTTTTTTTTTTCCAAAAAATGGATTTTTTTTCAAGTAGTATTAAAAAATGTAAATACATCAAAAACCGGAGGTAATATTTTTTACGAACCAATGTTTTCGCCTTATGTAGCTAGAAGAAAGTAAAATATCATATTATGTGAGAAATTTTGCTGCGTAGAATGAATATATGCTTTCCGAATACGCAAATAAAATTTTAAACTTACCGTAGGATATATTTATGAATAAACACACAAATAATTGTAAATAGCAATATATACAAAAATGCTTCATCATGATAATTTGGTGTGAATATCGAATTTTAAAATTAAGCGAACCCTGGAAATCTGGTATTTATAAAATACGAAAATTTTAGAGCGTAAATAGATACGGAAAAATTTTCTGCAGGCTAATTAGAAATTGAATAATTTTTTATATAGCGTTTGCTTTTCTCAAATTGAATATGTAGAGAGCATTAATGAACATTTCCCAAAATTATTTTTATTTTTATTTAACAACTACGCGAATAAAATTGCATAATTTTCTACTTGAATGATAAATTAGTCATTTTGTTTATAAAAAGATATTTCTGAATTGTCATAAAACCAAATTTTCGTGCGATAATTAATTACTTTTCAGAATTATCCAGATACCAATTTTACCCCAACTGGTCAGATATAACTGATACTTTTTAAACAATTATATCGGAATGATATAATTATTTAATTTTTTTTTCTTCTTAAGTGAGGATAATTTTTTTTTTTATGCTATTGAATCTTTAATTATTTTATTTTATTTAGATGCTTCTTTAACTAAAACATTTATATTGATAATTAAATCGTGAGAATTTTCTTCTTATATATATATTTTTTTTATTATTATTATTTAAACAAATACCACCGAAATATCAACTAATAAAATTAAAATGTGGTATGTGTTGGGGGATAGGTATCCTTGATGGGTAAAGAAATTGATCTGTGCCTTTTCCTACCTATCAATTTCTTTCATCCATTTCATCTTTCACTTTCATTTCCATCCGATGTCGAGGAATTAGTTTTTATACAGAAATAATATTTTTCGTTTGTATTGTGATACTTTTTTGTTTAGAAGCAATAGAGAATTCTCGACTAAGTCTTCCTTTCCTAGCATTTGTTTTTTTCTTGTTCTTCAATCTCCAGTTTTCTTCATTTTTAGGTAAAGAATGAAGTATATTGTTATAGCCCCACACCGTTTACCGCGTTTCTTCTAAAATCTTGGGTATATATTTTGCACTGTAAGGAAACTTCAATTCATTGCAGATATTGTAAAGAAAGGTAAGAAGACATGACCTAAATATTGCTTAGATATTGAAAGATTATTGACTTTTAGCATTCGATTCTTTTGGGATCATTGCTTTGGTAACAAATTGCATGTATTTGAAATCGATTGAAGTTCTTTAGTCTAAGCAATGTTAGTGATAAATGATTTAACTTGAGATTTTTTAAAGTGAATGTTTATCTCCAACATCTATTAATTTCTTAATTTAATCCGATGGTGCAAAGAAATAATCTATAAATACATAATTGTTTAGTACGTAAATCTTAATCTTTTTATAACTCCAGAGTGGCTGTTTGATGAATTGATTCTCTTAAATTAAAGTTCTGAAAACCACTTTGCGGATTAGTTATTTGCCCACTTCATTTTCTTAAAAGGAAATTACAGATACTATTAGAAAAATTCTAGTGGCTGTAAAAGGTGGGTTATTTAAGGGAATTCTTTTTTTTTTTTTTTTTTTTTGGCAATATTATTTGTGACACAATTTTTGGCATACAACAAATTGCCATATAATATCAACAGAACTGGATTCTCTACAAAGGAATTAGATAAATTTCCGGAGCCAACAAAATATTTTATTTTTTTTTGGTATCCATCCATTGTTATTATAAGCGGCAAATGATCCAGGAAAAGCATCATCTAAAAAAAAAAAAAAAAAAAAAAAAGATTTTTTCTTTAAGTACAGAAAGATAAATATTGGTGACAGAAAACTGCTCGCAGCATATCACGCGCAACTCTTCTTCTTTAAATAGAATTTTTTGTCGGCAGACTGCTAGTTTTCTTCTTAAAATATTAGCTTTAAAAGAGCTAATATTTTAAGAGAATTATTAACGATCATTCACTTAAATTTTTATTTTTTATTTTAACAGCTTTATACATTTTTCAATGTTTCATTTTCTTAAAAGAACTTAAATAAAAAATAATTATTTTATTTTAAATGTCTATAAATTTAAGTTTAGTTGCACAAAAGAGAACAAACAATATGAAAGGTTGTATATTTTTATAAAATTTTTTCAATGATAATAATAATAGTAAAGATGAATTTTTATGTGAATTATCTAAATAATTATTACTTTTGTAATTTATTTTACATATTAACCTTTCATCAATCGCGCATTCTTTCTGTCATGGTTAATCGCGTTCCGTCTAAGAGATGTTTCTGGATTTTTAAAAGCCAAGTAATATTTATTCCAGCTTAAATAGTTTATTATTACCTATTTAATATTCTTTTCAGGTATAAAGTATTGAATAATTTATTTAATTAGTAAAATGTATTAAAATATAGTATTCCATCTAATTCAACAAAAATAAAGAAAAATAAAGAAAAGAAAATTTGTGTAGAAACTTCTTATTCCAACATCACATATCCAAAGAAAATATTAATTTAGAGGAATGCACCTGTGAAGTGCAAGCGACTAACGGAAGGATGAATAAACTGCTTCCATTTCACACAATTGAAGAAATGATTTGTCTTAATCTTTTTACAAAACGGTCCTGTTCGATTGCCAAAGTGCTATTAAACATTATTCATTATATTACTTTAATATGCTAAAGTTAGAAAATTATATAACATGAATTATAATTTGACTAAAATTTCATTTTTAAGGAGTCTGCAAGCTATTATTGCATAATATACACTATCTACTAATAAGTATTTGTACACTTTCGAATTTAGAAATTTTGTCAAGTATCTACAATAGTTCTTTAAGAAACATCGTGAAACTTCGGTAGTGTAAATAGTGTGTTATTCCTCATATTTTTCAGCAAAAGTTAAGTCCTGAAAAGGGAAGGGGGACCAGTAAAAAATTAAATAAAATTCAAAATGTTTTGGATCATCCTGTAAAAAGGACTGGTTTAAATGCGCTTTGGCTGTAGCATCTCATTAAGAATATATTTCTCATTATCTGTATAAAATTTTATGAGGCTACCTAGGTATATCCATGGAGATATAACGGTTTATTTAAAAAATTGCAAAAAGAATTTCGACCTTTTTAATTGTAACACGTAGGGTATTAGACCCAGTGCAAACCCATTTTTCGGAAATAGGTTATACTAAATTAGACACAGCATACAGTATTCGGAATGCAAAAATGTTTAATATCTTACGAAATACCAACACTTTTATAAAATAATTTTTAACTACACATGCTCAAGATTTATAAAAATTTCATTTGCATAATTTAGTAGCCAAAGTTACTGAGCAACATATATGACAACCCCAAACAAATATCATGTAAATTCAAAACGTTACTAGACATAGAATGAACAGAATATCAGTTGTTTCAAAATAAAAGTTAAATTATAAGAGGTTTCACTCACATTTTTATTTTGATTCAATCAATCCTCAATGGTAATACAGTGTTTTTGCTGATTGTAAATAAATATTGACAAAATCCCGTAACATCTGTCTTTTTTTCGAGAAGAACATAAATTCTGTTCATTCTATTCGTCCCAGGGCCGCGGTAGCCTGGTTGGTAAGAGCAGCGAGTTCGTGATCGAAAGATTGCGGGTTCGGTCCTCGAGCCGGCCGAAGACCGTCGTGTACGCTAATGGCGACTGGTGCACGTTAAATTCCGTCGTGGTCGCAAAGTCCTCCAAGTTCCCATCAAAAATTATACCTCTGGGGGTACCGGAACATGGGTCTAAACTCGCTCTGATACGGATCAAAATTCGAGTTTGGCTGGTGCTGCCATCTTTCACCAGCTAATGGAACTAGAAGTCGTACTTCCTCCCTATGAGGCGTTTCTAATAACGGAAGACGCAACCCTCTTGCCTTAAACTTCCGGGGCTCGGAATTTCCGAGTGGCACACGACAACAACAACAACAACATTCTATCTTCCGTACCGTTTTGAATTTAAATGATATTTGTTTGGGGTTTTAATATACGTTGCTCAATACCTATGGCTATTAAATTAGGCAAATGAAATTTTTATAAATCTTGCGCATGCGTAGTTAAAAATTATTTAGTAAAAGTCCTCTTATTTCGTAAGGTAAATTTCTTGCATTTCATTGCTGTATGCTGTGTCTAAATTAGTATGTCGTATTTCCTATAAATGGCTTTGCACTGGGTCTAATACCCTACGTGTTATAATTAAAAAAAGTGGAAAATCCTTTTACAATTTTTTAAAGAAACCGTTATATCTTCATGAATATATATGGTAGACTCATAAAATTTCATACAGATAATGAGAAAAATCTTCTGAATCACATGCTACAGTCAAAAGTCATTCCAAGCATTACATTTTACAGGGAGATCCAAAACATATTGATTTTTGTTTAATTTTCTACTTGTCCCTTTTTCTTATACAGGACACAACTTTTATTGACAAATATGAGGTATAACACATTCTTTACACTACCAAAGTTTCAAAATGATTCTTAAAGAACTTTTCTGGATATTTGACAAAATGTCTAAATTCGAAAGTATCCAAATACTTATTGGTAGACAGAGCAGCAATTGTAAGATGCTTTTGTTTATGATTAAAAAAGAGTCAACAGTCAAGAAAATTCATTTTGAATTCCTATTTACATAGGAATAAATATATTAAAAAAGAAATCAAGTTCTCGTCACGCAATATGTTTAAAGATCCGTGTAGTCAAATTAATTCTATTTCACTAAGCTTTTATTTAAAACATTCTCAATTAACTAAATGCATTAATTTAAGTCTCGGAGTTATTTGTCTAAACATAATTAAGAATTCTTTATATATGCTTAAAGGCTTTAAGTAATCTTAATGCATTAGAATTTAAAACTAATGCTGTTATTGTCATTAATCATAGTGTTCAAGATGTTGAATTAAATGGTTAATGAAAATTCATTACAAATATTTGAGTTTAAAAAAAATTCTCAACTTTAGACAATTGATTTATCTTCCTGCATAATTCATAATATACACCCATTCGTTAAATCGTAAATATACGTAGATATCCATAAATGTTATTCAGAAAAATAGTTTGAATGCATATTCTATTATTATTATTATTATTATTATTTTCACTTTTTCAGTTGGAAAAGTTAATTGTATTTTTGATAAGGAATAAGCTTAAACAAACGAAATTTTGAGTTATTTGTTTGACTCATAATTTAATTTATAGGAAATATATTTTTAAGAATTTTTTAAATAAATTATAGCTTTTTTCTAAATACTCACGCAAATTGCTTTACTTCGCAGTCCCACTAATCTTACATATAAACTTCTTTGTGAGTAATATTATTCTCTGTTATTACACTGTATCTTTCTTTTAGCCTTAATATTGCAATAAAGTCGTGAGTTAATGATTAAAACCTTTTTAACTCTAGCTTTTAAAGCTAGCCTTTAAAAGTGAATATTTTTTGCGCTTAAGTTTGGTATATAAAAAATTGAATATTCTGTTTTGTTTTCACCTGTCGTCATTACCTTTGACATACACAGCTGCCTTCTATATTTTATGTCATTTCACGATTAAGGAATTTCTCACCTAATAACTGATTTTATTTTTACAAATACAATAATCTGTAATTCAATATACGGGATGAAACTAAAAGATGGAAAGAGTTAAATATCTGGTGAAATACGTATCAGGTAGGAAACAAATGAGACCAGACAAATATTTAAAGATATAATTCGAGAACTTAAAAATAAATAATAAAAAAGAAGTAAAATTCTGCTTACATTCTTTTTAAAACCAAATTTAATTTAGTTTAACGGCTTTATTTTAATCTATTCTTTCATATAAAGGCATGTAGTAAGTGTATTTCATTCCCTAGCATCAGTAACCATATACATTTCTTAAAATTACTATGGTGTAGCTTTAATACGAAAGCACCTTGGGGTTATATATATATATATATATATATATCGCAATTGCGTAAGTAAGCATCTTGGCGAGAAACTGACGATCTGTTTCAGTGGCGAATTTCAAATTTACAATAATTGTGGTTATATTCAGAAGATACAGCCAACAAATATTCAGAAGACATCATCAACGCATATCCAGAAGGAATAATCGAAAAATATACCGAAGTCATCATCAATATATATTCAAAAGATATTCCCAACAAACATTAAGAAGTCATCATCAATATATATCCAGAAGATGTCGTCAACAATTATTCAAAAGCCAACATCAGCACTTATATCGCCTACAAGTATTCAGAAGTTATAATCAATACTTATTCAGAATATATTGCCAACACATATTCAGAAGTTATAATCAATAATTATTAAGAATATATTGCCAACAAATATTCCGAGGCTATTCAATTAATGAATGTTGATCGTTTCAGATACCGAATTAGGCATTTAGTTTTCACATAAAATCGAGGACGAATTTCTCACTTAACAGTTGTTTTTTAAAAGTGTAAACGTTTTCAAATACTGGACATAATATTTGAAGATAATTTAAAAAATTAAATGTTAAAATTAGATATTGGCGAGCAACTTGACAAATTCAAGGTGCGATGCAATAAATGGCGACAATGCAAAATCTCTGTCTGAAAGAAATAGTCCTGCCATACTAATAAACTATAGTGCAACTTTAATTTTTATTATATGATTTTTTTTAATTATTATTTTATGTGTTTATTTACATTTTCCGATTACTCTAATTTATATGTTCAACTACTTTGGTTAAGAAAAGTATCTCACAATACCATCTTGGCTAAAAATTTACCTGACGGATGTGACAGATGGTCATACCACAAAACAAACACACAAACCTGTTCATTCTGATAATTATTAATCCAATTAGTTAATAATCGATTTTGGAATGTGTAAAAAGTTTTACAAAATAAACGTATTATTAAAAAATCTATTTATTATTATTAAAATTATTTATTTATTATTTCTTTGATTTAGCTTTAATTTAGGAGCCTCTGGGCGGCTTTTAAATTTTAATTATCATTTCGGTGATGAATTTAAATGGCTATTGTAATTGCGTAAGTAAAGACGTTAGCAAGAGACGTCTGAGCTAATTCGGTACCAAATTTCAAATTTCGCAAAGGGGTTCTTTACTGAAGCAGTTTTATTTCGTTTGCACGATTTTTCCTAATTTTATTTTAATTATTACAGAAAGAAAAAAAAAATGCTCGTTCTTTTTTGACATAAAAATAAATGTTATTTACTCATTTATTCATTTATTTATTTTCGGCATCAAATTGTTTTTCTCTGTTACACAATTTTAAAGTGAAATTGGGGTTTTTACTTAATAGTTTTATTAAACAATTATTCGATTGAACTAAAAAATACAGCGTTAGCTACATTTTCTCCTTATTGATAAGTGTAATTTTTTTTTTTTTAATTTAAAAGTCCAGATATACACAATAACGAACTTTCAGCTTTGTATCTATATAAACACAAGTATATGTGTAGGAATGTGTGGGTGATTCCTGCGCTCAGGTGCTCTGATCGCAGAGCTGAAAAACTTGTCAGATTGTTAGCTGGGACCCTTCAGGTGTGTACCTCATCGAATTTTTTTCAAATTTCGAATTAGAATTTTTTAATTAATTTATTTTCCAGTTTTAAAAATTGTCTTCCCTGTTTCATTTTTCGTTTCAATCGGCTTAGCGGCGACTATTACGCTATTTATTTTTTATTTATATAAATCGCGCGTTTGAAGGCGGAATCTTTTTTCCTCGAATTATTATGCACTCGCTCTCATTTGGAACCTTAACGGCCCTCTTCGCTTACCGTCGCTGGAAGCCCGAGCCAATGTTATTCTATGGGTAAATTTTCATTACAAATAACTTATTAACTAATACATATTTTTTAATTCTGTTTTCACATTCAGAAAATTCCCAACTGTCGGACCTTTTTTAAAAATGCATTTTTTTAATTTTTAATATTTTATTTTGAAATTACAAAATGAAAAAAATTCACATATTAAAAATTCGCATTTTGCAGCTTCAAAATAAAATATAAAAAAATAAAAAAATAATTTTTAAAAAAAAGGTCCGTCAATTTAAGAGCTGGGAATTGTCAGAATGTGAAAACAGAATTTATATATATGTATTAGTTAATATGATATGTAAAGAAAAATTTCCCATAGAATTAGCTTCAGCTTCCGGCGGCGGTGAGTGAAACGGGTCCTTGAGTTTGTGAATTTGTGGTTTGAAATTTTGTTTAAAAGCGATAGCAGCCGCAAGACCGTTAAAAGAGCCAGATAAAATAGAAGTAACGGTCCGATTTTAATCGATGCGATAACTAGAATTTTTATTTAACTAAACTAATATTTCTAATGGCAACAATTGATTTCTTAATGTATCATCCCAGACAAATGTCTAGAAAATTAAATTATGAAAAATCCTTTGGTGTTAAAATTATTACGTGATTTCATATGGGATTCAATTCTGCAATTTTTCATCCCAGACAAATATATCATCCCAGACAAATATTTATTCCTATTTACATAGGAATAAATATATTAAAAAAGAAATCAAGTTCTCGTCACGCAATATGTTTAAAAATCCGTGTAGTCAAATTAATTCTATTTCACTAAGCTTTTATTTAAAACATTCTCAATTAACTAAATGCATTAATTTAAGTCTCGGAGTTGTTTGTCTAAACATAATTAAGAATTCTTTATATATGCTTAAAGGCTTTAAGTAATCTTAATGCATTAGAATTTAAAACTAATGCTGTTATTGTCATTAATCATAGTGTTCAAGATGTTGAATTAAATGGTTAATGAAAATTCATTACAAATATTTGAGTTTAAAAAAAATTCTCAACTTTAGACAATTGATTTATCTTCCTGCATAATTCATAATATACACCCATTCGTTAAATCGTAAATATACGTAGATATCCATAAATGTTATTCAGAAAAATAGTTTGAATGCATATTCTATTATTATTATTATTATTATTATTTTCACTTTTTCAGTTGGAAAAGTTAATTGTATTTTTGATAAGGAATAAGCTTAAACAAACGAAATTTTGAGTTATTTGTTTGACTCATAATTTAATTTATAGGAAATATATTTTTAAGAATTTTTTAAATAAATTATAGCTTTTTTCTAAATACTCACGCAAATTGCTTTAGTTCGCAGTCCCACTAATCTTACATATAAACTTCTTTGTGAGTAATATTATTCTCTGTTATTACACTGTATCTTTCTTTTAGCCTTAATATTGCAATAAAGTCGTGAGTTAATGATTAAAATCTTTTTTACTCTAGCTTTTAAAGCTAGCCTTTAAAAGTGAATATTTTTTGCGCTTAAGTTTGGTATATAAAAAATTGAATATTCTGTTTTGTTTTCACCTGTCGTCATTACCTTTGACATACACAGCTGCCTTCTATATTTTATGTCATTTCACGATTAAGGAATTTCTCACCTAATAACTGATTTTATTTTTACAAATACAATAATCTGTAATTCAAAATACGGGATGAAACTAAAAGATGGAAAGAGTTAAATATCTGGTGAAATACGTATCAGGTAGGAAACAAATGAGACCAGGCAAATATTTAAAGATATAATTCGAGAACTTAAAAATAAATAATAAAAAAGAAGTAAAATTCTGCTTACATTCTTTTTAAAACCAAATTTAATTTAGTTTAACGGCTTTATTTTAATCTATTCTTTCATATAAAGGCATGTAGTAAGTGTATTTCATTCCCTAGCATCAGTAACCATATACATTTCTTAAAATTACTATGGTGTAGCTTTAATACGAAAGCACCTTGGGGTTATATATATATATATATATATATCGCAATTGCGTAAGTAAGCATCTTGGCGAGAAACTGACGATCTGTTTCAGTGGCGAATTTCAAATTTACAATAATTGTGGTTATATTCAGAAGATACAGCCAACAAATATTCAGAAGACATCATCAACGCATATCCAGAAGGAATAATCGAAAAATATACCGAAGTCATCATCAATATATATTCAAAAGATATTCCCAACAAACATTAAGAAGTCATCATCAATATATATCCAGAAGATGTCGTCAACAATTATTCAAAAGCCAACATCAGCACTTATATCGCCTACAAGTATTCAGAAGTTATAATCAATACTTATTCAGAATATATTGCCAACACATATTCAGAAGTTATAATCAATAATTATTAAGAATATATTGCCAACAAATATTCCGAGGCTATTCAATTAATGAATGTTGATCGTTTCAGATACCGAATTAGGCATTTAGTTTTCACATAAAATCGAGGACGAATTTCTCACTTAACAGTTGTTTTTTAAAAGTGTAAACGTTTTCAAATACTGGACATAATATTTGAAGATAATTTAAAAAATTAAATGTTAAAATTAGATATTGGCGAGCAACTTGACAAATTCAAGGTGCGATGCAATAAATGGCGACAATGCAAAATCTCTGTCTGAAAGAAATAGTCCTGCCATACTAATAAACTATAGTGCAACTTTAATTTTTATTATATGATTTTTTTTAATTATTATTTTATGTGTTTATTTACATTTTCCGATTACTCTAATTTATATGTTCAACTACTTTGGTTAAGAAAAGTATCTCACAATACCATCTTGGCTAAAAATTTACCTGACGGATGTGACAGATGGTCATACCACAAAACAAACACACAAACCTGTTCATTCTGATAATTATTAATCCAATTAGTTAATAATCGATTTTGGAATGTGTAAAAAGTTTTACAAAATAAACGTATTATTAAAAAATCTATTTATTATTATTAAAATTATTTATTTATTATTTCTTTGATTTAGCTTTAATTTAGGAGCCTCTGGGCGGCTTTTAAATTTTAATTATCATTTCGGTGATGAATTTAAATGGCTATTGTAATTGCGTAAGTAAAGACGTTAGCAAGAGACGTCTGAGCTAATTCGGTACCAAATTTCAAATTTCGCAAAGGGGTTCTTTACTGAAGCAGTTTTATTTCGTTTGCACGATTTTTCCTAATTTTATTTTAATTATTACAGAAAGAAAAAAAAAATGCTCGTTCTTTTTTGACATAAAAATAAATGTTATTTACTCATTTATTCATTTATTTATTTTCGGCATCAAATTGTTTTTCTCTGTTACACAATTTTAAAGTGAAATTGGGGTTTTTACTTAATAGTTTTTTTAAACAATTATTCGATTGAACTAAAAAATACAGCGTTAGCTACATTTTCACCTTATTGATAAGTGTAATTTTTTTTTTTTTTTTAAATTTAACAGTCCAGATATACACAATAACGAACTTTCAGCTTTGTATCTATATAAACACAAGTATATGTGTAGGAATGTGTGGGTGATTCCTGCGCTCAGGTGCTCTGATCGCAGAGCTGAAAAACTTGTCAGATTGTTAGCTGGGACCCTTCAGGTGTGTACCTCATCGAATTTTTTTCAAATTTCGAATTAGAATTTTTTAATTAATTTATTTTCCAGTTTTAAAAATTGTCTTCCCTGTTTCATTTTTCGTTTCAATCGGCTTAGCGGCGACTATTACGCTATTTATTTTTTATTTATTTAAATCGTGCGTTTGAAGGCGGAATCTTTTTTCCTCGAATTATTATGCACTCGCTCTCATTTGGAACCTTAACGGCCCTCTTCACTTACCGTCGCTGGAAGCCCGAGCCAATGTTATTCTATGGGTAAATTTTCATTAAAAATAACTTATTAACTAATACATATTTTTTAATTCTGTTTTCACATTCAGAAAATTCCCAACTGTCGGACCATTTTTAAAAATGCATTTTTTTAATTTTTAATATTTTATATTGAAATTACAAAATGAAAAAAATTCACATATTAAAAATTCGCATTTTGCAGCTTCAAAATAAAATATAAAAAATTAAAAAAATAATTTTTAAAAAAAAGGTCCCTCAATTTAAGAGCTGGGAATTGTCAGAATGTGAAAACAGAATTTATATATATGTATTAGTTAATATGATATGTAAAGAAAAATTTCCCATAGAATTAGCTTCAGCTTCCGGCGGCGGTGAGTGAAACGGGTCCTTGAGTTTGTGAATTTGTGGTTTGAAATTTTGTTTAAAAGCGATAGCAGCCGCAAGACCGTTAAAAGAGCCAGATAAAATAGAAGTAACGGTCCGATTTTAATCGATGCGATAATTAGAATTTTTATTTAACTAAACTAATATTTCTAATGGCAACAATTGATTTCTTAATGTATCATCCCAGACAAATGTCTAGAAAATTAAATTATGAAAAATCCTTTGGTGTTAAAATTATTACGTGATTTCATATGGGATTCAATTCTGCAATTTTTGATTTTCTGCAATTTTCAGCCGATTTTAAAAAAATCGGTTTCACTGTCATCTGTAACGATAAGTTTGTGAATTTGTCACTCAGTAAAACCTCGATAAACCGTCCCGTACAAACCTTCTAACGTATATTTGATTTTTAAATTACTGAATGAGTGAGAATTCTGAATAATACTTTAAAATTAGTGAACAAAAATCCAAAAGTGAAATCAAAGTTTAATTTAATCATCGCTTAATAAATAAGGTCAATAAATGAAGTGCTGTTACGTTAAGTGTGTAACTCAATACACCTCAATAACTGCAATTTATGCGACGTCAATTAATCGAATTATCCGAAACTGCTCAAAATTGTAACGCAGCTCAAATTGTATCTCGTTTAGCAGGTAGAAATTTGGGATTAGAGATGAAAATCATCTCTCGATGAGATACGATACAATCGATGCTACAACACCAGCAGATATGATACAATACCAGCTGACTTATGAACAATAGTCTTCCTCGATGACAGAAAATTCGTCATTATCTACAGGTAGGAGTAAGTGATTGACCCTCAAAATGGGAAATTGAATCTGAGCCTATCAAAATTAATTCGAATTTCATTACAGATAAGTGAGACCGCTTCACCAAGGCAGAAATTGTCTTAGCAATAATTTCGCACCGATTTGGCGCAATTATCTCTCATGATCTCATCATGAAGTTTGGCAATCTTTATTATCGATATTTCGATATATTTGTTATTGAATGTCTTTTAAGAATAAATTTTGATTGAATATATCTTAGTCGATGCGAGCATAAAAATTTAGCGCTTGTATTATTTAAATTTATAATCAAATAATTTATTTTGAGAAATTATCAAATCGACAATTAAGCTTAATATTTTGAAACATATATTGGATACATTTTTGTAGGAATAATAATTTTTAAAAGAATATAAACAATAAAATTTGAATTTTAAAATCAAATGGGTAAGGGAGAAACTCCAAGCCTACGTGAAGTTCGTTTAGAAAAACAGCGGAAACGCTATGCTGAGAAAACAGCTAAGGAAACGCCTGAAAAAAAGAGAGCTCGTCTTGACGAGGTTAACGCAGGAAGGAAAAAACGGGAAGAAAAGGAAACTGATTATCAACGGACAATTAGATTGCAAAAACAGCCTTTCTGTATGTCAGTTAAGCAAGTAAACGAGACCAAAGAAGAACGATCTCAACGACTGGAGTCAGTGCACGAAAATTCGTCAAAAAAAAGAGCCTTTCTTTTCCAGGACACATTTTTTGCTGAAAAATGTCAGGTATAACACTTTCTTTACACTACCAAAGTTCCAAGATGATTCTTAAGGAATTTTTCTGGATATTTGACAAAATGCCTAAATTTGAAAGTGTCCAAATACTTATTGGTAGACAGTGCAGCAATTATAACATGTTTTTGTTTATGATTAAACAAGAAAGAAAAATCATGCAGTACGCATTGATTAGCAACACTTTCCAACTGTACGCAATTGTTGAATTGAATAACTATTAATATTCTTTGCCTACGTTATCGCACGACAGACAGAAGGACTGAAAAACACACAAATAGACTAATTGATTTAAAAATTACTCTTAGGCATTTTGGAAAGTGTTAAAAAGGCTTAACGCAAAAGAAAATGCAACCGTTAGATTATAATTACAGCTTTTAAACTATCTGAATATTTTACTGTAGCCCTGTAAATCTGAAAGTTAATCATATCATATTCTATACAAAACAATATTTTAGAATATTAATAATACATGCCTATAAGATTTTTGTAGTAGAAAGTTTTTTTAAATATAACTTTTAAAAAATTCCGTCTTAAAACGTAATACATTGGCTTTTTTTTTATTGTTGATGTTGTTGTCCCTGTAAACAAACTAGTTATACAGGACCTATTAATGACATTTTAAATAGGGAACATTCCATAGGGAACATGAGTGTATCATTTTTAAAAAATTCTCAAAATATCCACGAATGAAAGGAGCCTGAGACAAACAGATAGAAAGGTAGACAATCGAACAGACAGATGCACAAATTGAGATCATATTCCCACTAAAATTATAAGAATGTGTTAAAAAGCTCATGTAAACAAAAGTGCAATTCCAGCAAATTTTTATTAATACCTCTTAATGTAACTGATTATTTTTGTGTGGCCCTGTAAATCTAATGCTAACCATACTATATTACATAGAAGGCACATTCTTTTGTGCATATGAATAATATATTTTAATTGCATTAAGCGTAGTGGAAGATAAAATTATTAAAATTTGGTTTATAAAAATAACTCTCATACAACACAATGCTTTGGAGTTCTTTCAAGTGCCCCTGTACACAAACCAGTTAGAAATGTACTTTACTTTACATAGGAAACATCCGATAGGGTATTGAATAACATATTTAAATTTCATTAAAGTTTCTATACATTAAAGGTATTAAAATATGATTTATAGAAATTCCTCTCATAGAACACAATGCTTTCGAATACTTCTGGGTGTCCCTGTACACAAACCAGAAGTGGTATCCATTCCATTTTCAATAGGGAACATTCGATAGTGAACTTCAATAAAATATATCGGTTTAAAGAGACAGACAGACGGATAGAAGAACAATCAGACATATACACAAATTGAAATTATATTCACACTAAAAAAATGATAGGCAGTGTCAAAAACGCTTAATTTAACGAAAGTACAATTCTAACAATTGTTTATTAATAGCTCTTAATATAACTGAATATTTTTGTGTCACCCTGTAAATCTAATGGTAACCATGCTATATTCTATGCAAAGCATTCTTTTGTGCATATAAATAACATATTTCAATTTCCTAAAACATTGTGGAAAGTAAAGTTATTAAAATTTTATTTATAGAAACATCTCTCATAGAACGCAATGCTTTAGAATACTTTTGAGAGTCCTTGTATATAAAACAGAGTTGGTAATTAATCCATTTTATACAGGAAAAATCCAATAGTGAACTTGAATAACATATTTCAATTTCTTTAAGATATGTGTACAGTAAAGGTATGAAAATATTATTTATAGAAATACCTCTCATAGAACACAATGCTTTGAAATACTTTCGGGTGCCCCTGTACACAAACCAGTAGAGGTATAGGCTCCATTTTCAAAAGGGAACATCCAATAGTGAACTTGAATAACATATATCAGTTTTAAGAAATTCCACAAATATTTACGGGAATTAGAGCGCGGAGAGCCAGACAGACGGACAGACAGACAGACAGACAAACCGAAGTCATTAACACTTTTCAACCTTGTTGGGAAGTGTTAAAAATGTTAGAAAGTGTTAAAAACGCTTAATGTAAACGAAAGTACACTTTTAGCAAATATCTATTAAAAGCTCTTTATATAACTGAATATTTTTGTGTCACCCTGTAAATCTAATGCTAATTATGCTATATTCTATGCAAAGCATTTTCTTTTGTGGTTATAAATAACACATTTCAATTTCATAAATCTTCGTGCAAAGTAAAGTTATTAAAATTTAGTTTATAGAAATATCTCTCATAAAACGCAATGCTTTGGAATACTTTTGTGTGTCCCTGTACACTAATCAGTGGTAGTATTTGCTCCATTTTATACAGGAAATGTCCGATAGTGAACTTGAATAACACATTTCAAATTCATTAAGATTTGTGTACAGTAAGGGTATAGAAATATGGTTTATAGAAATGCCTCTCATAGAACACAATGCTTTGAAATACTTTTGTGTGTCCCTGTACACAAATCAGTGGTGGTATTTACTCCATTTTATACAGGAAACATCCGATAGTGAACTTGAATAACATATTTCAATTTCATTAAGATTTGTGTACAGTAAGGGTATGGAAATATGGTTTATAGAAATGCCTCTCATAGAACACAATGCTTTGAAATATTTTAGGGGGTCCCTGTACACAAACTAATAGAGGTATAAACTCCATTTGCAACAGGGAACATCCGATAGTGAATTTGTATAACATATTTCAATTTCGTTAAGATTTTTGTACGGTAAGGGTATGGAAATATGGTTTATAGAAATGCCTCTCATAGAACACAATGCTTTGAAATATTTTCGGGGGTCCCTGTACACAAACCAGTTGAGGTATAAACTCCATTTTCAATAGCGAACATCCGATAGTTAACTTGTATAACATATTTCAATTTCATTAAGATTTTTGTACAGTATGGGTATGAAAATATGGTTTATAGAAATGCCTCTCATAGAACACAATGCTTTGAAATATTTTCGGGAGTCCTTGTACACAAACCAGTAGAGGTATAAACTCCATTTTCAATAGGGAACATCCGATAGTGAACTTGTATAACATATTTCAATTTCATTAAGATTTTTCTACAGTAAGGGTATGAAAATATGGTTTATAGAAATGCCCCTCATAGAACACAATTCTTTGAAATATTTTCGGGGGTCCCTGTACACAAACCATTTGAGGTATAAACTCCATTTTCAATAGCGAACATCCGATAGTAAACTTCTATAACATATTTCAATTTCATTAAGATTTTTGTACAGTAAGGGTATGAAAATATGGTTTATAGAAATGTCTCTCATAGAACACAATGCTTTGAAATATTTTCGGGGGTCCCTGTACACAAACCAGTAAAGGTATAAACTCCATTTTCAAAAGGGAACATCCGATAGTGAACTTGAATAACATATATCAGTTTCAAGAAATTCCATAAATATTTACGGGTGTTAGAGCGCACACAGACAGACGGACAGACAGACAGACAGACAGACAGACAGACAGACGGACGGACGGACGGACAGACAGACAGACGGACAGACAGACAGGCAGACAGACAAACCCATGTCATAAACACTTTTCAACCTTGTTTGAAAGTGTTAAAAAGAGTTAACAATCAAGAAAATTCATTTTGAATTCATATTTACATAGGAATAAATATATTAAAAAAGAAATCAAGTTCTCGTCACGCAATATGTTTAAAAACCCGTGTAGTCAAATTAATTCTATTTCACTAAGCTTTTATTTAAAACATTCTCAATTAACTAAATGCATTAATTTAAGTCTCGGAGTTATTTGTCTAAACATAATTAAGAATTCTTTATATATGCTTAAAGGCTTTGAGTAATCTTAATGCATTAGAATTTAAAACTAATGCTGTTATTGTCATTAATCATAGTGTTCAAGATGTTGAATTAAATGGTTAATGAAAATTTATTACAAATATTTGTTTATAAAAATTCTTAATTTTAGACATTTGATTTATATTTCAGCATAATTGATAATTTACATACCCATTCCTTAAATCGTAAACATACATAGATATCCATAAATTTTATTCAGAAAAATGGTTTGAATGCATAGTCTATTATTATTATTATTATTATTATTATTTTTACTTAATTAGTTGGAAAAGTTAATTACATTTTTAATAACAAATAAACTTCAACAAACGAAATTTTGGGTTATTTGTTTGACTCATAATTTAATTTATAGGAAATATATTTTTAAGAATTTTTTAAATAAATTATAGCTTTTTTCTAAATGCTCACGCAAATTGCTTTACTCCGCAATCCCACTAATCGTACATATAATGTTCTTTGTGAGTAATATTATTCCCTGTCATTACACTGTATCTTTCTTTTAGCCTTAATATTGTAATAAAATCACGAAATAATGATTGAACCCTTTTTAACTCTAGCTTTTAAGGCTAACCTTTAAAAGTGAATATTTTTTGGTCATGAGGTTGGTATATAAAAAACAGGACATTCTGTTTTGTTTTCACCTGTCGTCATTACCTTTGACATACACAGCTGCCTTCTGAATTTTATGTCATTTCACGATTAAGGAATTTTTCACCTAATAACTGATTTTATTTGTACAAATACAATAATCTGTAATTTAATATACGGTATGTAACTAAAAGATGGAAAGCGTTAAATCGTGCGTTATATAGTGAAATACGTGTCAGATAGAAAACAAAAGGGATCAGACAAATATTTAAAGATTTAATTCGAGAACTTAAAAATCAATAATAAAAAGGAAGAAAAATTCTGCTTACATTCTTTGTAAAACAAAATTAAATTTAGTTTGACAGACTTTATTTTAATCTATTCTTCCATATAAAGGCATGCAGTAACTGCATTTTATTCCCTAGTATCAGTAACTATATATACTTCTAAAAATTACTTTGGCATAGCTTTGATATGAAAGCGCTTTAGAGATTTTTATATTTTTGTATTTTTGTATTTTTGTTTTTTTTTTTTTCATTTTAGAGATGGATTAAAATGGGTATCGCAATTGCGGAAGTAAACATCTTGGAGAGAAACTGACGATCTATTTCAGTAGAGAATTTCAAATTTCCAGTAATTGTTCGTTATATTCAGAAGATACAACCAACAAATATTCAGAAGACATCATCAACAAATATCCAGAAGAAATAGTCAACAAATATACCGAAGCGATCAGGAATATATATTCAAAAGATATTTCCAACAAACATTAAGAAGTCATCACCAATATATAGCCAGAAGATATCTTCAGCAATTATTCAGAAGCCAACATCAATACTTATATCGCCTACAAATATTCAGAAGTTATAATCAATACTTATTAAGAATATATTGCCAACAAATATTCAGAAGCCATTCAATTAATGAATGTTGATGGTCTCAAATACCGAAATCGGCATTTAGTTTTCACATACATTCAAGAATAAGTTTTAAAGTTATCAGTAGGTTTTTAAAAGTGTAAAAGTTTTTACATACTGGGCATAATATTTTAAAATAATTAAAAAAATTAAATGTTAAAATTAGATATTCATGAGCATCTTGACAAATTCAAGGTGTGATGCAATAAATGGTGACAACGAAATAAGTCCTGTCGTACTAATAAACTGTGATACAACTTTAATTTTTATTATATGATTTTTTTTTTTAAATTATTTTATGTGTTTATTTACATTTTCCGATTACTCTAATTTATATGTTCAACTACTTTGGTTAAGAAAAGTATCTCACAATACTATCTTAGCTAAGAATTTACCTGACGGATGTGACAGATGTTCATACCACAAAATAAAATGCACCAATCTGTTCATTATGATAATTATTAATCCACTTAGTTAACAATCGATTTTGGAATATGTACAAATTTTTACAAATTAAACATATTATTATAAAATCGATTTTTTATTATTAAATATATTTATTTATTATTTCTTAGTTATGGCTTTATCTTCGGAGCCTCTGGGCGGCTTTTAAACTTTTATTGTCATTTCGGTGATGAATTTAAAAGGCTTTGTAATTGCGTAAGTAAAAACCTTGGCGAGAAACATCCGAGCTAATTCGGAACCAAATTTTAAATTTCGCAAAGGGGTTCTATACTGAAGCCGTTTTATTTCTTTTGTACGATCTTTCTCAATTTTATTTTAATTATTTAAAAAAGTTTTCATGTTCTTTTTTCAACATAAAAAGAAATGCATTAACTCATTTATTCATTTATTTATTTATTTATTTTCGGCATCACTTTGTTTTTCTATTTTAAATAATTTTAAAGTTAAATTGGAGTTTTTACTTAATACATTTTTTAAACAATTATACGATTGAACTAAATAATGTTAGCTACATTTTCTCCTTTTTAATAAGTGTACAAATTTTTCATAAAATCTAATAATCCAGATATATACAATAACGAACTTTCAGCTTTGTGTCTATATAAATAAACACACGTATATGAATCTGTGAGTCTTTCTGTGCTCTGGTGCTCCTGCTACTGTTGGCTAAGCTAAAAAACTTGGCAGATTGTTAACTGGGACCTTTCAGGTGTGCACCTCATCGAGACTTCAAATTTCGAATTTGAGATTTTTAATTTTTTTTTTTTTTTCAGTTTTAAAAATTGTCTTCGCTATCTCATTTTTAAAAAATTTATTCTTTCATTTGAATCGTCTGTATATCTTAGCGACGACTATTAAGCTATTAACTTTTTTTTTTATTTAATTCATGCATTTGAAGACAAAATCTCGATGACAAGCAATCCTCGATGGCAGGAAATTCGTCATAATCTTTAGGTAGGGGAAAGCCATTGACTCTCAAAATGGAAAATTGTCGCTGAGCCTATCAAAATTAATTCGAATTTCATTACAGATAAGCCAGACAGCTTCACCAAGGCAGAAACTGTCTTGGCGATAATTTGGCGCCTATTTGACGCGAATATCTCTCATGATCGCATCATCAAGCTTGGAGAGAAAATCTTTATTATCGATATTTCGGTATATTTGTTATTGGATGTGTTTTAAGAAAAAATTTTTGATTGAATATATCTTAGTCGATGCGCGTATAAAAATTTAGCGCTTGTATTATTTAAATTCATAATCAAATAATTTAATTTTGAGAAATTATCAAATCGACAAATAAGCTTAATATTTTGAAACATATATTGGACACATTTTTGTAGGAATAATAATATTTAAAAGAATATAAACAATAAAATTTGAATTTTAAAATCAAAATTGGTAAGGAAGAAACTCCAAGCCAACTTGAAGTTCGTTTAGAGAAAGAGCGGAAACGCTATGCTGAGAAAATAGCTAAGGAAACGCCTGAAGAAAAGAGAGCTCGTCTTGAAAAGGCTAACGCGGCAGGGAAAAAGCTGGAAGCAAACGAAACTGCTGATAAACGGACAATTAGATTGCAAAAACAGTCACTTTGTATGACAGTTAAGTGTCAAACGAGACCAAAGAAAAGCGAGTTCAACTATTGGTGCTTAAAAATTCGTCTCAAAAAAGAGCCAACGAGACTAAAGAAGAGCAAGCTATTCGATTGGTGTTTATGCGTTAATATAAGTCTCAGAGAAAAGCCATCGTGACTGAAGAAGAGCGAGCTCAGCAATTGCAGTCAGAGCGAGAGTACAATTCTCAAAGATATTCGAATGAAACTGCAGAACAAAGGGAAGTACGACTGGCAATGAAAGCATTTTACGATAGGAAACGACAGTCTCATGTCAGAGAGAAAATCTCTTGCAATCGAATCGAAATCGTGAAGCTGACAGGAAGGCGGATATTAAGCATTGAAAAAAAAAAGTTTCTTTGAGTTTGCGGATATTTATTGCGAGATGTGCACCAAGACCTGCTACGAGAATCAAGTGGCAAATTATAAAGTTCCAGCAAATCCGCCCGGTAATCTTCCTGATGAGCTGAAAAGCATGCCAGCTCTCGTTTTGTGTCATACCATTAAGAAGAGCATTTGACCGATCGCAAGTGAACAACGCATCCAAAGTCATATTGGAATGATATGGATCCGGAGAAATTCCAGGAGAAATGAAAGTACATTCAAAACTCGAGATCAGACTCTTACCAAGGACTGATGCTTTTGTCGAGGTCATTAAAATGGATGGAAAATTCGGGCAATACGGATTGAAAGGTGAGGCCATTCTCTTTGCTAAGGACATTTTTGAAGTGACTGAAAAATTGAATGTTCTTCCTCGGTCCTCTCAAGATTCAAATATTGTGATTATGATGGAAGGTTTGGATAATATTCGCAGGAAGGAGTATTCTATTGGTGCCGCTCGCCTACACAAAGCATTGAATTGGCTGATTCAGAACAACCCTCTCTACAACGGTGTTTCTGTTAATAAGGAAGCAAGACTGGAAGTAAGTGACATTATGCGATTGACTAAAATTAACGAGCAAGCAGATGATTCAAACGGTGAAAAGTCGGCATATGCTAAGAGGAAACCCGACGAATCTTGAAGTATCGTTCGTTGAAAATTCCATCAGGAAGATCGAATGTTTGGAGAAACTGGTGGAATGCAGTGGTGTGCGATCGCATTAGCTGCGATTGTGAGCGCATCCATTAATCCTCCTGGACGTTGGATATCGAACACTATTGATCGAAATCTCTTGCATGGTGATGCGCTTTATAAGGACATAAAAAAGAAAACGCGACAAGATCCAAATGCTTTGCAGATACATAATTCAGTATACTTGGAAGTCAGGCTTTTCAATATCATCAGGGAGGATTTTAAGATATTTGACAGACATTTCTCGAATGAATATGACCCGGATGCTCAAACCTTCGGAAATCTTAACGATTTTTTGAATGCTAACACTCTTGGTTTGAAATTGTAAGATGGACTAATTGCAGTTTTTGAAAAACAAAATGCTGGAATTTTAATTATACAGAGAAAATCGTTCGCAGTGTTTAAAGATGAAACGAAGTTTTATTTCGCGATAGATACTTTGTTAGATACCTTGCGCCGAAAAATTGAGTTGCATGCGTGATTCGATGTGATGATTTGAATGCATTGTTTGAGACTTGCAGAAATGTAACCGGTCGTTTATCGTGTGACGAATACACGCTTGATTATATTGATGCCATTCAACATGGAAATGTGAGTTCTCCGAATGAAGTAGTTGAGATTAACCATGGGATGGAAGTTGATGTTGCTACTCCTTCTATCGAAGTAGAGATTGTTTCCAACATTGACGATGTTGAGATTGTTTTTCTCCACTTGAGGTTGAAATTCCCTCCTTTGAAATTGCTGTGATGGTTTTGTCGATTCAAGATGAAGAGATTGTTGAGAAATGTCTCACTGAAGTTTCGAATGTTCTTCTGGACGATGAAATTTAGGCTGTGGCACAGAAAAATCAACCTGGTGGGATTCAAGATGTTGCAATTCTTGAGGAAGGTCTTGTTGAAGTTGAGAATGCTCTTCCGGATGAAGAATTTCAGACTGGTCCAAGAAATTCAACGGTGAGATTCCTCTTCAAACGTCAGTGGCGCATGCGAGAGATTATCCAGTGCCCAATTTTTATGATGTAGTAGATATAAGAGTAGATCGTACCCAGGCCCTGACTAACGGCAGGGCATACGGGGCAAATGCCCTGGGCCCCAGGGGCCCCCCTACAGGCGTATGCGGATATTCTGCAACCTAAAGAGCTCTTATGCCACTGCAAGGGGGCCCCCCAGAATAGGCTTGCCCCGGGGCCTCAGGTAGTCTAAGTCGGGCCCTGATCGTACCTTTCGCACAAGGAAGAACAATATTGTGAATGAGAAGCGTGAGTTAAGGGCAAAAGAGTATAGTTGGTGGTTCTTGTTCCCGAAAAATTTAATGGATTGCGCCAAAAAAGAGTGATGATGACAACGCTTTAGTACTTCCAATTTCGGATTCTCGGAAAAGATAAACAATTTCAGCGCTCTGATTATTTTCTATGCGCTATCCATTACAAAAAATCATCGTGTTCAATCGGCAATTAATGCACTTGCAAAGAGGATGCAAGGAACAAGTAGAAAATGTTCATATCATTATGAGAAATATTCGAGGAACATCATCATATTGGAATCAAGCTTGATATGACTGGACTGATTAGAACATTCGGAGCGCCTACATATTTTGTGACATTCAGTTGTAACGATTTGAATTGGACAGACATGCGAATGGCATTACTGATTGAGGATGGTCGACCTGACGTCGATCCAGGATCGCTCAATATGCTTGAGATTCAACGCTTGGTGGAAAGATATCCACTTGTTCCAAGTCGATATTTCAACAGAAGATTTGAGATTCTGCACCAATTTATCATGAATAACGATCAAGTACTTGGAGGAAAGTTGAAATATTACTGGTACAGAGCAGAATTTCAGTAACGTGGATCTACCATATTCATATGCTTGTGTGGATCGATAACCACCCGAAGTTGGATACACCTGAAGGTCTTGCAGTGATTGATAAAACTTGCACCTGATATTTGCCATATTTATCAGAAGATGTTTACATGCATGATCTCGTCCACATGGTTCAAAGACACAACACACAGAAACATGTAAGAAGTACGATACGTAATGACGTTTTAAGTTTCCATGTCAAACTGAAAAAGAGACAAGAATTATCGTTACGACTTGTGACGAGTTCGTTAAAAGCGGACACAGGTGCATAACTTTAAACAGGATAAAATGCAAAAAGTACATTAACAATTACAATGAATCGCTTTTGCGAGTGTGGGAAGAAAACATGGGTATCCAGACATGCGGAGAAAAGGAGACCATTGCTTACTACATTGCAAAGTATGCCGCAAAGGTTGAGCCAAAGGAATTGACAACTTCAACGAATGAAGCAATCCAACAAATTCGACAAGAGGATTCATATGCCTCAAAGAGAATGTTTAAGATGTGCATAAAGCTTTTTAATCAGAGATGTATTTCTACATGCAAATGTGTGTATCGTATTTCAACTTGCAACTGCGCGGTTCCTCCACAGAAACACTATTTCTTAACACTTGTAAGTTTGATGATCGCTATCGAATTGTAAAATTTGACCAGCAAGGAATGAATGTTGGTTTTTGCTTGAGCATCATTGATAGATACACCAAGAGGCCGCAGTCACATTCGGAAATCGATTTTGAATCAATGAGTTCGACAGAGTTTGCTCTGCGATTTCACGCCCATTATGACCGAGCTCTAGAAGAGGAAGAATGTATCGATGAGGACTTAGTTGCAAAGTAGTTGGAAAATCCTTGCTCGATTCAGTTAACGGATAATTCCTTCATTAAAATCCGAACAAATCTTGCTGCCATTCGAGTGGCAAAATTCAGCTGCGATAAAGATCCAGAAAATTATTACTTCAGTCTTCATAAGCAGTATATGCCATTTCGCGATGAGAGTGAATTAACGGAGGGATTTCAAACAGCTAACGAATCTTTTATGCACATAGAACAAGAAATAAGAATGAGATCAACTCTTCTTTTTATTTTATTTATTATATTGGTCGGAATCATGTGGTAATATAGTATGAAGAGCAAAAGCTATAAAATAAATGCTTCAAAAATGAAAATATTTAATAAATGCTCAGATACAATCATCTTTAAAGTTGTTCTTAAATAATGGCAGATCCACCTGTCGTCGATAAATACCCTGATTGAAGTTCCCGAGAAAGCTTTTTATGTAGGCAGTAGGACACTGGATCCGATGCAGTGCGGGCGGAAAAAGAGCTGCTGTAGGCTGCAGGTAGCCGAAGCGAGATTTAGAGCAATTTCAATGTTTATATATATGTATATAATGTGTTATAAAAAATAAATAGAGAATCAATTCTCTTGAAAATTCTTTTAAATATAGTGATCAGCGAAGCAGGCGTAGCCTGCTAGTATTTTGAATAAAATAAAAATGTTTGCATGCACGTTCATTCAAAGTGTAAAGTAAAAAATAAATAAATAAATAAAATAAATAAATAAATAGGGCGACCACGTAAAATTGCTGTCTAAGAAAAAGAGTATCAATAAATAATAAAAGAAAAAGTAATCTTATGATGCCATAGTTGATGAACCATCAGCGGGTTGGTCAAAAGCATCTTTAAAACTTCAAATAAAAAGTCCCCATTTCGATTGAAAGTATGGTTGTAGGATTTTAAGGCCGATTGACTCCGTAAGTGTCCTAGACCAATAGGGAGAATGCCCTCCGTGGGGGGTTTTCTAAGGGGTCCTAGCCCGTATTTACGCTAGTTTCGGAGAAAACCACGGAAAACTCTGAAAGGCTAGGTCGATGAGCGCGACCTGGGATCGAACCCGGCACCCATCTATAAGGTTTGAGCGCAGAATCACTCGGCCACTGGTGGGCCGATTGAAAGTCTGGATTTTCCAGTGTTTAAAATCAGGGTACCTTACGTATAAATAATTTTTTTTTTCACATTTGACGTTATAATTATTTAAACTGAAACAAAGCCGCTAATGGTAGAGAATACGAACACCTAAAAAAAAAAAACCTCTACGTATTAAAAATAAAATTAATTGAATGTATATTTTTTGTATTTCATTTATTATATGTATTCATTTTTGGTTATCATATGATGGAAACTCGATCTTTCAATCCATTCTTTTAGGGATTGGGCAAGGAGCAACTGATAAATCTTACTTGAAAAATTCTCATTTTTAGTGTAAATCGGTTCATAAAGCGTACTTATGAACCGAAGTACTTAAAGTTTGGTATGTACATAGCGCATATGAAAGTCTGAAGCAATTGTAAGAATAAACGTAATCCAGCATCTGTGTTCGAAATTGCGTCCACATGAAAAGAACAAAATAGCCGATTGGTTCGTTAAACTGAGGCAGCGGTTTTTTTTTTTTTTTTTTTTTTTTTTTTGTTAATATTGATTAAAAGTGTATATCTCGAAATGTGTAAATAGCCTCTTCTTTTTGTGGCATTCAGTGTAAAAATGTTTCTAAATTCTCAGAATCTGCTATGCATCAGAGTTTAGTAAATCTAAGCCAGGTTTTTAAAGTTTAGTAATGTTTACTTAATGTCCATAATACATATCCTTGCCCTATGTTTTTTTTTTTTTTTTTTTGCACTTTCTTTTACACGGGTTTTAAGGAATAGTATAAAATTTGCTCAACTATTTCATTTAGGTAAAATTATAAAGCAAAAATTTATGTATAAATATTTTTTATTTATTTATTTAATTTTAAGATTGTATGTATAGTCCAAGACTACATACCTTCGTCTCACTTAATTTGGGTATTATTTTAGTAACTGCGTGCTGATTCACGCAAATAATAGACAGTTTTTGATTATATCAACATTTAATGCTCACGTATACATATCAAAATCATTTGAATATATCATTGTTTTTAGTTATACCTCATATTTTATAAACTTTAATGCGTCTAAGCACTTTAAAACACGTAAACCAAATATCAACTCTAACTGTACCATATGCCATAGAAACATGCTTTTATGCATATGAATACCATATGTGACTATCACGAAGTTTTATGCAGCGCAACGACAATAAAATATACTTTACACAAATACCTTGCATATAACGTAATATATTGTAATTTGCTTGGGTGTCCCTGGGCTCAAACCAGTCGTGCACTTGATATTATTTTCAATAGAGAATATGTCTTACTTAGAGAACATGAATGATTTTATTAGTCTTAATGCATTCTAGTAATATATGCAAAAGGATTTAAAAAAAAAAAAGCACAAAAATACTTAGAATTTTTTTGTGAACAACATAAAAAACATTGGGCACTACGCATTTCAAAAGAGTATGTTTTTACTTGTTAGATGTAGAGGAAAGCACGCTTGGCCATTGCAAAAGCAAAAATCTGGCTGAAAGAAAAGTGGGGGTGTACGAAATAGGAAAGCAACGTCATAGCAAATAGGTTGAAAAGAAATTCGACAAAAGATGAGAGAAAGAGCGAACAACTAAAACGAATGTCCAATAATCACAAGATAGAGGAAATTTCGTATAATGTGGCAATCAGAAAGCTTTCTTCTACGTGTTTCTACAGGTTAACAGCGCTACCTGATGTTAAACGGTATAAAAGTTTAATCAACATAGATTCTCACAATTATTATTTTCATCTGTGCAATTTATTACAACTTTACATAAAATTTGCGTTATTTTCACTAAACATTGTTGCGATAAATTCAAGTTGGTGAATTTATAAACATATCTGAGATATAACATTCCCGAAAACAAAATGTATTGCAGAAGATTATAGTTACTTGTCGTCTGACATGCATTCAAATTGAACCAGCGTAATAATGTCCATATGGAGTATTACTTTCCCTAAAAATTACTGAGATAAATCGTGAAAATCGTAAAAAGTAATATCAGTGACATATACCGGCCAGTATACAATGAATCAGGAAAAATTTCCATAGTTGATCTCGCATGCCAAGTTTGAAGCATTTATAAACATATCAGCTGAGATATAACCTTCTCGTAAACAAAATATATTACAGAAGACCATAGTTACTTGTCGTTTGACATGCATTCAAATTGAATAAATATAATAATATCCATCTAGTTTAATAATGTCTATAATGTTTTACATAATATCCATCTGGTATAAAAAGTTCGGTGCATTTGTAAACCTTTCGAAGCTAGGATATTGTTTTCGCGTAAACAAGATTAAATTACAGTACAGGAGCGTCTCCTTTTGAACGATATGGATCCAAATTTAATCAGCAGAGTTTTGCATGATATTCATTTGACATACGAAGTCTGGTTCATTTATACACTATAGAAGCTAATTTATAGTCATCCCTTGATGGACAAAATTGTAGCATAGCATTGACGTCTGCTTAGCAATATATCTCACAAGTTAATCAACAGTAATTTAAGTCACACTCCAACCAAATATCATATTTAGTTAAATTCAGTTCGTTAGTTCGTGAGATACAACGTCCCAAAAATTTTGCACACTCACACGTAGATAGATGCACAGAAATACAGGCACACAAAAAAAACCGATATTTCCTGAAAATGGTTGAATTGTGTTCAAACCATGTCAAAATGTGGAAATTCATAGAAAACTGGATGTCGAAAATTTCCACAAATTCCGATACCTTTTCCTTATGTGTGTAGAAAAAATGCTATATTAAAAATGAAACGAAATATACAACAGAAAAAGTAGAATAATGCCTTGAATAAAAAATGAACTATTAAAAATTATATTTAAATAAAATAACGACCAAATATGTATTTTAAAAGAAAAGAGTTAAATAATATTTTCCATTAAAGATACTATTGAAATCAGAAAACTAAAAAAAAAAAAAAAAAAAAAAAAAAAATTTTCTTTGGTTTTTTTTTTTTTTTTTTTTCTTTTTCAGTATTTACCACTTTTTTTAAGACCATTTTTTTTCAAATTATATTCTCAGAAATTATGATTTTGCAGACTTGTGAACTTATTGGATTTTACAAAACCAGTATTTTTTTTTATAGAAATATTCGCTTTGTGTTTTAGTAAAAATTTTATGATTAAATAACCCGAAGATAACTTTATTGTAATAGTGGTATGAGTTAAGACGAAGGGTTGACACTTTAAAATTTATACTTAAGTTTTTATTTAATGAATTCACCTTTCTCCTTTTATTTCCTACTCTCTATTTCAAACATAATTTTTTGTTTATCCAGTCTTGTAATTTTTGTACTTGACTGTGTTTCCGCTTTGATAAAAATTGAGATGTAGCTTTGAAGTAGACAGAAAATATTGCAGCAGTACAGCGCATCTTGTTAGTGCCACCCAAATTGAATCATCATAATTTTGTATAATATCTATCTTATTTACAAATTTAGTACATTCATAAACTGTGAAAGCTGTGATATAGCCCTCACTTAAAATCGAGTAAATTGCATCATAGTAGCGCCACCTATATGGTGGTATATCCCAAAAGCTAAACAACGCCAGTGTGTATTAACCCTTTCAGGGGCACTAAGTAAAAATGATTGAATTTCCTTTTAAATATATATATATATCATAAAGTAAACATCCACTACAAGTCATATTTGATGAAGAAAAAAATTCAGCATGTGGGGATTTTTTTGTGGGTGGTGGCTAGGCGTTCTAGCCACAGTGTCTTTCCACCTAAACGATGCTCCTAAAAATCAAACTAAAATTAATGATCTAAGATAATATGTAAATCTGTTGTATTTAAAAGGTGCATTACAGTATATTTACACTACCAAATACTTTTGAATAAAAAATTATTTTTCATAAAAATATATAAAAGAAACTTCAAAAAATTTTCCCGCTACTTGTCCATTTAAAAAAGTCACAGGCACATCCTGCTTAAAGTTACTGTAGTTCTGCCATCTCTATTTCAATTTTAGAAGTACACATTAACTTTTCATAAAAGTGGATAAAAAAAGTAGCCACTGCACACTTAGAGAAAAATTTCTAAAGTAGGTGGATAGACCCTCTAGCCACCGCCCCTGAAAGGGTTAAAATCAAATAAAAAGTTTTGCTAAATTCAATCCAATAGTTTGTGAGATATAGCGTTTGAAATATCTCGTTAACACACACACACACATACAAAGAGAGAGAGAATTTTTAAAATAGTCGAATCGTTTTCAGAATATGTCAAATTATGTAACTTCATGGAAAGCATAAAAGCATGATTGCAATGAAAATTATTCACGAATCCAATTATTTTTTCTTATAAAACTCTGGAAAAAAGTATTAGATCGCAAAATATATTAACAAAGATGTATAAAACTTAGTTAAACACGAAAACTTTAATATCGATCTTTCTTAGAAATTAAATTAAAAAACATAAACTTTGGTTATGGATATATGTAAAATATAATCAAAGCATTGAATGAAATTCTGGATATGTGATGCCACTATATCTTAGAAATATATGTAAGGTTGAGAAGTTGTGAATGAAAAAATAAAGTCAATATCCTAAATACAAATGGAACTTTCTTTTCAATGATTTTTATCAGTAGATCAATCATAGTTGCAGCAAGTCTACGTAAAGTTTCTTTTTTTGATATTTTCCCAAGCATTCTTGATCGCATTGATGAATTCGCCTTTTCCTCAATACTGTCGCATGTCCTTACAAACATATTGCTAAATTATGCCGCAATTATTTTCCATTAAGTTTAAATCCGGACTGCAGGATGACCAATCAAGCAGATGGATCTCATTTGCTTCAAACCAAGCTTTTCTTGAAAGAGCAGCAGGGATGCTAACATTATTCTGCTAAAATGTCCCCTCTCCTGATTTAACTACTGGGGTATTAGGAAGCAAAGTATAGCCCAGCATATCTTGATAATTTCCTTCATTCCTTTTGATATCGATTAAGACAATTGGTAACGTGCCATAAGCAGCAAACGCTCTGAATACCATTACTGATCCCCCTCCACATTGGAAAAGTAAGGTTTTATTTCTTTTGAATAACATGCCAGTATTTTTAAAGCCGTCTGGCCTATCAAAATATTTTTTTTTTTCTAATCCGATAAAACTATATCCTTTCATTTATCTCTAAGCAAAAAAGTTTTTTTAGCAAATTATAAGCGAGCACATTTTTGCTTCTTTCTCAAGGGTGGCCCAGGTCGTAATTTTACGAACTGTGCGCTCGGGTTGGAGCTAAAAACATTGCGGGCAGTTCGGCTGGTACTTGGTACGTTTAAAGCACGAACTAGTTCAGAAGAAGATTTTTTTTTTTTTTTTTTTTTTTTTTTTTGTCGCACACCGATCGAAAAACAGTCAATTTTTGGTTTCTCGAAAGTGCACTTGGTTTTCCAGGGCACTTGCATTTGCCATACTTTGAAGGATTTTTTAAGAAATTATTGACTACCGTTTTAGACCTACAGACAGACCTGGAAATAGCTGCCCCCCACTCATTCCAATCTCTTTCATTCCAATGATTTTCTAGCGTTCTACATCGGACAATTGTTTTTGCCTCGGCATCGTTGTCAACAGTGCAGAGAATGATTAAAGTAGTCCTAAATGCGTTGTTTGGTTGTGTTTTATAGTTCGTGCTTTTCCAAACTGCAGAAAGTTTGCATATCCCTCCAGAAAAACTGACAACCTTATACTTTTCCATCAGCAAATATGATCAATATCTAAAAAATACTGCGCTGAAAAAAAAAAAAAAAAAAAATCAAAAAACAATTCGAGCCCTGATACCATTTCTGATGATTCTTATGTAAAATGACCTCCTGAATCCGAATATGATCCCCATTTTCCCCCATCATCCACCGTTTTCTGGGGACACCATCTCCTCCCTATTTTTTGTCACCGTTCAGTAATTTTATAGCCATGAATTTGATTTGGAGAATTAGACTTTAAAAAAGGAAAAATATAATGTATAATAAATATTAATATTAATTGATTAAGAAAATCTGTTAAATGTAATTTAAAATTTCAGTGGCAAATCCCACCCTAAATTTTCCATTTGCTGCAAATGCTCATGTTTTAAAATGTGTCACTTCTGTAGCCCCTCGGAAAATATTTACCAGTTAAATCAATCCTTTCCTCCACCACAAATGAAAATTATAGACATAAAATTACCGAAAAGTGATAAAATTAGGGGGGTGGGTCCCCCCCAAAAAGGTGTGTGATAAGCAAAATGGGCGTCATATTCGGATTTTGGAGGTAATTTTACATAAGAATTTGCAAAAATGGTGTTTGAGCCGATTTTCATACAGAGTAGTGTAATTAGTTCGATTATTTTAAATTAAATTTCAATTAAAATATATTATAATTAACAAGTCATTTACATACTTTATATTTTTGTTACTTTCCCATCCGAAAAATTTGCATTAATCTTAGATTGATCTACCTAATAATTTTTTCCTTGGTCTTATAAATATAAAAAAAAGAAAAAATTGTGCAACATAATTTGTGAATAAAAAATGCTCTTAATCTATGATTAGAAGGTATTTAGTTTTAATTATCCGTATTGTTCAATAACTAAAAGTAGCAGAGTTCATTTTATTTTTATGAACGAACATGTGAGTGGTATTCGCCTTATTCCGAAACTATTAGATTAATTAAGACTCAAGTTCCTTTGCTAGTGACGTTTCTTCGTAAGGCTTTCTCTAAGTGCAAAGAAATTCGAAAGAAAATGTTTGACGTTTAATTCTTTGTTATTTATCTACTGAAAGACATTTAATGAAGCACTATTGAACACATTTATTCATAAAATAATTTCTGCCTTCATTAATTAAAGTTTAATTCTGTTGATTGAGTAAGAGACCTTTTGTAGTTAATCATACGTTGTAATATGTAGAAATCCCATTTTTTTTTCTTTGTTCTCTTATTCTGAGTCTTTATAAATTGAGCGATAAATTTAACAAAATTAAAAATGGAAAAATCTGAGAAGCGCTCATGTAAAGATATAGATGATGCATAATAGAAGAAAAATAAAAAATGTAAAACGCATCAAAATAGCAAAATAACAATTTGATTTTTACTTTTTTCTAGATACAATAGAAGAGACAATGAATTTGGAAAAAAGTTTTCCAATTTTAAGTTAGAAAATTGGATTTATACGTTTAAGTAGTACTGAACACTATTTTACTATTTTTAGAAATTGTCTGTCCTTCTGCTCGTGTGAATGCGTGCGTATACTTGGCATGAATTCTGTTGCATTTCAAGTTGAGGAACAAATGAGCAGAATCCTATTGGAATTTATACGTAGTTGCACCTTGACATAAGTTAGTAAGTCTCCTATATATACGAGCTGGCGCATCAGGCATTTTGTTGCCTTAGGGTTGCCACATGTACCCAGCGCGTTTCTCTGATAAACAAACCACAAACATTTTTTTTCTTTCGTCTTACGTTACTTTAGAGTAACCTATTTTATTATATTTCATAATTTCAGCTAAGTAAACTATGATATGGAAGTTTGTTTAGCGATAAACTGTTATAATCATTCAAGAAGTGTAAAATATAAAGTGTTCAGAGACCTTCTATTACTGTGTATTTGAGTTTTGGGGACATTTTGTAAAAGAAACAGAAACCGCCCTACCAACACATCGTACATCCATAGGATATCCTCAGAATAAAATGACATCCTGAGAATGTACTGTGAAAAAAAATGTGTTTTTAGGTATATTATTGTTGCTTATTGCTCTTATCTTGACCGGATTTGCTTCAGATCAAGATTTCTTAAAATCATTAGGGAAGTGATAAGGAAGCCAAGCGGGAATGCTATCCTCTTCGGAGGCAAAAAAATGGCGGTGATGCGCCGGCCTATTATTTTATTTAGGGGCTCTATAAGTTAGTGCTGATAAGTTTAAGTGTTAATCGTCCAACAAGTTGTGCTTACATCCCCCATATATATATATTTTTTAATATTTTTATAATGGCAATATAAGACAAAATTTCAGGTAAATGTACACTATGAAAATCGTATAAAAAATAATTTTGAAATAAACTAGTTGGCATAGGTGGAATCTGCCCTGTTGTCCATCATACATGTGTTCGCATAAATATCTGTTCTAGATCATCCAGTTACAAGAAAAAAAAATATCGATCACTCTGGTCAGTTGGTGAATGTAGTTCCCCAACTGCTAGGCTATGTTCGGAAATGCTTCCTTTTTCTCCCATAAAATCAAAGAGATTGAACGAGACTATCTGAATTCCATGGTCTCTTCAAAATTACTAAAAGATCATTTTTGGCAACCAGTTTTTTTTTTTTTTTTTTTTTTGTGTTTTTTAGAATAGAAAGAGTTTATGTTCCGTTCTTGTTTCTTTTATGTGTGAGAAAATGGCAACAGTAGTGTTGTTGTTTTTGTTCTTTTTATCTGTGAGGAAGCGATAGCTTAGAGTTTCTTTCGTTTCAAGAGTAATTAAAATACAGAGTAAGAATTAAAATACGAGAAGATTTATGAGTATAAATCCTTTTAGAGTTATTCTACCGTTATAAACGGATAATTATATATGTATTAAGAGTTATTTTCGTCACAGTCTGGTGAATTGCATCTGTAATAGAATAGCCGATGCTGTGTTATACTATTCCAAGTTTTGTATATAGATCCTGTAAATAAACTATATGTGTTTTTGATACGAAGTTGATGTCTTATCTGAGTTTATCGTTGACAGCTACCTTTTCCCTGCTTCGATATATTTACCTAATCCTATTTTGCTGTTTAATTTTATTGGTGTCAGTTTCAAATCTTAGTCATCATACAATTACACAGAATTTTTCTATCAATAGTCCCTATAATGCAAGTTTGTACTAAATATTGCCCCATTTTCTCATTTTAGGAAAATTGCAAATTTCAAATAACTTACGAAATTTTCAAAGTAGAGTATCCATAGTTAATGTATGAGCACTCATACGAGATGCGAACTATCTCGTAGGAAGGACAATAAGTGTTTTTAAAATTATTTACTTAGTTCAACTTGTTCTATCGGTTAAAGCAAAGTACCATTTGGAAGTGGATCGTTCTGTACAAGGTTGTGACGGTAGTTACAATGAAGGTTGCAAAGGTGTAGTTTTAGTCTATGATTGAATCGTGTGGTATTTTTAAGAAAGTTTGTAATAGCTGTTTTTTAAAATAAATTCCTATATGAGCACCTTAAGTAGCGAGACTTTCAAAGATAAGTGAGTTCAGTTTAGAGTTCAGTTCTAGAGATTTGAGTTCCAGATAGCTTAGTTCTAAAGTATTTAGCTCCAGAGAGTTTGACTTTCCATTAGCGAGCTGCTGTATGTTTTCAAGAGAGCTTTCCTACAAGGATGTTAGTGACACGTTTCAGTTATCAGTATTTTCTATCAGGATGTTCAAGGTAGGTTAACCTCACAAATGATGCATAGGCCGGTGTCATAAATGATGTTTTAAAACTTATCCAACATTTTGACGATGAAAATAATCCTATCCTAACATGTCTATGTGAATATGTCGTATTTTCCCGTACCTTTAGTTTTGAACAATCCATGAAGTTTTCAAATTAGCTTGTTGATGATCATGCCAGTAACATAAATGATATTCTTAAACTGATCACGTATATTACGATAAAAATAATCCTCATAATGCATATTTATGAAAACATTTCTCCTATTCCCCTTTGATTAGAAAATCGTAAACATCCACTAACTTACGAAATTTTAAAAATCGAATGTTGGAAACAAATAGGGTTATTTCAAGTGTCATAAGCGATATTTTAAAACTTGTCCGACCTTATTATGGCCATTTGATTTTGAGATATCATGTACACATATTAACATGCTAACCCATTATAATACTAACAAGCTAATAAACGGACACTCTACAGACGGATATCAGGTATATTTTTTCACTTTCGAGTTCATCAAATTTCAAAAAAGTAAAAAAAAAAAAAAAAAATATTGACATTTTTACCAAAGCATAAACTTTCCATACCTATAGTATAAGGAAGAAACTACAAAGAAATATCAAACAAAAACAATATATATATATATATATATATGGGCGAACATTGAAACAACAGTGGGTGTTTTGTTGACTAAAGGTTATATATCGCCTTTGACTGGATTATTGCCCATATGTTGGCAAACCGTTTGTTCGCATGCAGATTTTTGCTTTGGCAATACATTTTCGTATTTATTATTTCCTATTTTTATACTTTCTTGAGAGTGTAATAAAATAATATATTTTCTTTGAAGTTACGCAATGATTAGAAATGAATCGTTAAAGGCAAATTTAACACATCTATTATTGTTGACCTCATAATATTGTCCATTTTTGTGGGCCATCCATAGGTACCCCAACAAATAACATACCAAAGGAGGGGACAAAAAATAGTCGTTTGGCTAACGGTAACTATCCCAATTAACCAAGTGACAACCGCACGATCCATTCATGATTCGTATTTGTAGGGATTATAATAATAATAGCCGAACAGAAAAAAAATATATACATGTAAAAAGATCAGGACAGACTTTAGAATGTATAAATTTTCAATAAGAATGTTATTCAAAATTATCTTGCAATTAGATTTAGAATAATTACACAAATTTCGTTTTTTCATTTGAACTAAAACTTAATATTTGAAAAGAAACATCATTTTAGCTTTCAATTCTCTTACCACCTGTCTTGCTACACTTTTGTTACTAACTCGTATGCTAATATTTATGTAAAAATGTTTTGTACCACATTAATCTTATTCTATTTTAACAAGAAAACATTTAAATTGAAATTTAAAATTTGTTTTCTTAATATGTTTAAAGTCTCACTTAAGGAATTTTGCAAAATTTTACATTCATAGTAATACTAATACTTAACTCTTAAATATATATATTTAAGAAATTTATACAATCAAATATAAATAAATACATATATTTTTATAAATTCATTTAAAATTGCTTACACAGTATTCTCAGAATCGTAAGTATAGCCTTTTTTGCAAAATGTCGGACCCATATTTAAGAAGAAGCAAGGGAAAACCGAAAAATGCCCAATCCCAGTTTAAATTTGTACCAAAAAAAAAAAAAAAACTCTAGTAAACTGTTTGGTAGTCTTAAAAAAATAAAAATCAAAAATTTATTTACCAAAATTATTATTTGGCTCTCCAAACTTTTGCCCCATTTAAATTTTGTTGTTTACTCTTAAAAAGTTAAGTTGTTACTAATTTTTTAAATTGTAACTAGACATATAGCCAATTATAAATATATAAAAAGGAAAAAAAATTACATTTTTAATTTTCGGGAAATTTTTGAAACATATATGCGTTACTTAATTAAATCCAAATAACAAGTAAATTAGTTCATAAATACTTTACAAATAAAAATTATAAATTTCAAAATTTCGTAATAGTGTTTTCAGGTCAATAAATAGCATGGTCTTTCAATAAACGATAAAAAAGTCACGGGTGCAGCATCAAATAAGCAAGATTCACTCACGCATAACTATAAATTTTAAGAGAATTCTGCCTTTGGCTTACTTTGAAACAACATTTATTAAATTTCGAGTTAGTACCATGCAAAAAGTATAAAAGTTTAATCGATTGAAACAAGGGAGGGGGGGGGGAGATTTTAAAAAATTGTTACGTAAAAAAAATTATATATTTGTATTAGTATAAAACCAATTAAATCTAAAGCATTTAATACTTAATATTTTAGATATTCTATAAACTATTTTTAATTGCTATAATATCTAACCAATGAAAATCACGATAAATGATTTATATGCAATGCAGGGAAGGCTGCCGCTTGTCCATCAGGAGCAGTAATACAACTTATTGCAGAATATCGCATTTCGCACATCATAAGTTTAATGTAATTTACCCGACTCGAATTTTATTTCTGCTGTACGGAAACACCTGTGTCAAGAACACGCACATTCCGCTACATAAGAGTAGAAGCTAACGAGATAGGATGTCCAGAATTTAAATTTACAGCTAATAAAGGAACAAAGACTATGAAAGTACACAAACACAATGAACAATAGTTTATAGAGCTTATCAGAAATTGGTACTACAAATGACAAATAATTAGAAAGGCTAAGGACAGAATTAGACAATTAGTAGAAAAATTAAAGATATTAATAAACAAGAACGAAGCATCATGCAGTACGCACTAATTATCAACACTCTCCAACTCTGCATACTTGTTGTATCGAATAACATTCAGTGATCTTTGCCTACGTAATCACACAACGGGTGTATAGATAGACTAATTGAATTCATAATCCCGTTTAAAAATGTTCGGAAAGTGTTAAAAATACTTAACGCAAAAGAAAATGCAGTCCTCAATGTATCTGAATACTTTAGTGGAGCCCCGTAAATCTGAAAATTAACCATATCATATTCTCTACAAAACATTATTTTAACATATTAACAATAAATGTTAATTTCTTAATGGTTTTTACAGAAGAAAGTTATTTAAAAGTAATTTATAAAAATGTCTGTCCTAAAACGCAATTCACTGGCATCTTTTTCGGTATCCCTGTATATAAACCAGTTGTGCAAAACCTAATACCTATTCAAATAGGAAAAATTCCATAGTAAACTTGAATAACATATATCATTTTTTAAATTTCTCAAAATATTTACGAACTCTGGAGGTGGGGAGACGAAAAGATAGACACATGGACAGTCGGACAGACGGATTCACAAATTCAAATCATATTCACACTTAAGAATAGTAAGAAAGTTTTTAAAACGCTTAATGTGAGCGAAAATACAATTCTAGCAAATTTCCAATAATAGCCCTTAATGTAACTGAATATTTTTTTGTGGTTCTCTAAATCTTAATGGTAATCAGATTCCATAAAAAGCTTTCTATTGTGTATATGAATGACAATTTCAGTATGATTTGTGTAAAGTAAAGACATTAAAATATGTTTTATAGGAATACCTCTCATAGAATACAAATGCTTTGGAATACTTTCGGGTGTCCATGTTCACAAACTAACAGTGGTATTAAGTGCAAAACTTTGAATAAACACCATAAAATGTAAAAACTCGCAATAATTTTTTCCGGTCAAAAGAGCACACGAAACAATTGTTGCGAGTTTTTGTCGTTTATGGTGTTTATTCATAGTTTTGTACTTATATTTTAAATGCCGTTTTTGTGGTACTTTTTATAATAATAGTTGTATTCACTCTATTTTAAATTGGGAACATTCGATAATGAACTTGAATAACATATATCAGTTTCAAGAAATTCCCTGATTATTTATGGGAATTAATTTGTTAGGGCGCGGACAGAGAGACAGACACACCGAAGTCATTAACACTTTTCATCCTTGATGGAAAGTGTTGAAAAAAGCATTGGAAAGTGATTGTTTAAGTTAATTTCATTTTTTAAAAGGTAAAAATATAAAGAAATTAAAATCATGCATTCCACATAAATTATGAAGCAGTTTCTCATATTTGTGGTGAAATAAAAAACACATTATGGTTGAAACTTCAACAGTCCTCATAACACAGATTTCGAATCCACAAGCACCCGAAGGGAACATAGGAATACGTTGATACTTACGGAATCGTGCGTGCACACAATATATACATTTTAATATTTTATCTTGTTTACACATAGCGGTCAGGCATAATAAAAAATCATTTCATTCTTTAAACAGTTTTCTTCATTTTTTTTTTTTTTTTTTTTTTTTTTTTTTTTTTTTTTAGCACAGTAAATATTATTAATATAATTTCTACTTGTTAGATTTAAATTGTAAAGAAAGTATACGAATCTCTCTGTCTTTTTTTAAAACACTGTACAATTTTTAGTTTTGTGCAGTTTCGCTTCAACTCAAACATCAATCGGAAACCATAAAAATATATCGTGGAAGAGGAAAACGTGGTGTTGCTATGGAGAAAATAGTCTTATCTTATGGGAAAGAAAATATTTTTTTTTCTTCTGTTTTATTTTCGTTTTTAACACTGAGTTATATTTTTATAAACTTTCTTTTTTTATTTTCTCTTTTTTTATTCTATTGTTGATATTTTCCTTCTTACAAGATTTAAAATATCATGAGCATATTATTTTGTAATGAGCAAATATTTATGTATACAAATAATTTAAAAACTTATGTTTCAATGAATCAATAAAAAAAAATTGAATAAAAAGAAATTAAATAATCTGGGATGTCACTCACACGACTTTCTCTTATCCTGAAATTTAACTCTATAAATACAGATTGTAGATTAAGGAGTAAGATAACAAATACAGTTATGTAAATTTAATATTACAATTCAAATTGGGCTTCCGAACAGCTTTACTTGACAACTTTACTTTGTGTGAGGGGGTCAACTGCCGCCCACATTCATTCCATTAAAAAAAAAATTTCCATTTAAATGGCAGCTTAAGAGAGGCGAAATAACAATTTTTATGTATCCGTATTCTCTATAAAATATCTTGTGCTTTGATCGTCATAGGTGCTGAAGAAGAAACTTTATGATTACAAGTATGAAAATTTGCCTATTTTTAATGCGATTGCTTTTGAACTATGTTATGTAAACAAATTCCCAACTTTGAAAACTGATAAATGTACATTTATGTCTATTGAGATGTCTACAGACATTATGCTCCATCAAATTTAAATTTAAATTTCCCAATGAAAAGTTAAAGTTTTTAAATGTGGATAAAAGATAATTAATTTTTGTGTCTGAAAATAAAAACATAATCACCAATATTTTCAGTTATTTGTTGGTGTTAGATTAAATAAATAAATAAATAAATAAATAAACTAGTTGGCATAGGTGGACTCTGCTCAGTTCCCCATCATATTTATGTTCTCATAAATTTCTAGTGCGAGACATATTATAATCATGTTAAAAGAAATGAATTTGACCAAAGCTTGATGACAGAATGAAATCCCCGCCTAATAGGCTATCCACCGTTCACTTCCATATATTTATCTTATTCTAATCTATTAATTTATTTTATCAGGGTCAATTCCGTTGTTTAGTTTTCATGCTACTATTTCCAATGCAATAATCCTCAAAATTCATATTTATATGAAAAATTTACAATTTCGCTATGTTGGTAAAATCGTAAATTACGAATAACTTGCGAAATTTTTCTATTAGAATATTTGTATTCAATCATGTTCAAACAAATATCATAAAATGTAATTTTGAAGTTGTGTAATGCATTTATGATCCTCAAAATGGAAAATTATGCTCAAATATGCCTTATTCTGACGTGTAAAGTAAATCGTAAATTCCAAATAACTTACGAATTTTTTAAATTGGAAAAATCATAGTCTATGATATTCATGCCAGTATCCTAAATAATATTTCGAAAGTGGTTTGACAACATTACGGTGAAAATATCCCTCAAGATTGACGTTTATGTGAAATTTTGCTCTATTTTGCCATGTTAAGAAATTCGTAAATTTCCAATAACTTACGAAATTTTTATATTGGAAAATTCATAGTCATTAATATTCATGCCAGTGTCCTAAATAATATTTCAAAAGTAGTCTGGCATCTTTACGATGAAAATATCGCTCAAAATTGACGTTTATGTGAAATTTTGCCCTATTCTGCCATGTTAAGAAATTCGTAAATTTCCAATAACTTGCGAAATTTTCAAAGTAGCATATTTATAGTTACTGATGTTCATTCCGGCATCCAAACTGAGATTTTAAAACTGGTCTGACATTTTTACAGTAAAATGTTTCCATTTAATGCACGTTTAAGTGAATTTTTGTCCTATTCTCCCATGTTAAGAAAATCGTAAATTCCTAATAACTTACGAAGTTTTTTAATTCGAATGTTGCAAATGAATTGGCTTCTTGCCAGTGTCGAAAGTAATATTTTAAAACTGATTTGACCTCTCTGCGATAATTTGTTCTTGAGATATCGTGTACACAGACTAACAAACTAACGGACTAACGGACTAACAGACACCCTACAGACAGACACCATACAAATTTTGTCATTTTCGGATTCCTCACACCTGAAAACGTGTAGAAAAGTAAAAAAACCGAGGTTGAAAATTTTCACGATTACCTAAGTTCCCCATACCTATAGTATGATGGGGAACTAAAAATGCACGTCTCATAATTTTTCAGTTACGTGAAAGATCATCATGTGAAATTCATCAAGACTACTGAAAAGATGTATGCATTATATCTTCAAAATAGAGAAATGACATTGTTGATGTTTTGTTGAGTTTAAAGTTTAATTCACTTCACTTTTCATTTGAACTAATTCATGTTCCTCAGAAAAATTTTTCCTTAATTATGATTCACTGTTTATTAAAAATTAAGTTCATATATATGTACAGTTAACCAGCAAAATAATTCGAGCACTAGGAATAATTCCTATGTAAAAAAGTACACTTAATACTGCTTTGTTAAATTAAACCTTGTTGAATCATGTTCTTATATTGACTAAGTACATGATTTGACAAAGATTTATTTAACAAAACAGTATTTAGTGTACTTATTTTACCTAGGAATTATTGCTAGAGCTCGAATAATTTTGCTGCGGACTGTGTATATATATATATATATATGTGTGTGTGTGTGTTTGTGTGTGTGTGTATATATATAAATTTAGCACACTTTTTTCTCTAGAAGGAAAAAAAATTAAGTTTGACACGAAATATTTAATTAAAACTATTTTCTAAATTTTTTTTTTTTTTTTTTTTTAACCATTTTGTGGATTATACTTTTTTTGCATATAATAAGCGAGATTTTTATACGTTTATATATATATATATATATGTATATAAACAAAAAGTAATGTATAATTTTCTCAAGAGAGAAAACAATACTCGAAAATGGGATCAAAACTGTATACGCACTAAAATTTACAATCAATCATTCAGTATAAAGATAAATTTCTACACATTTCTAATTTCCGCAGAATATTCAATGTACTATATATATATATATATATATATATACATTATTATTATTATTATTATTATTATTATTAAATAGTTTACACAAAAAATCTTTATTTAATAGGATTTTTGCAAGTACGGAAAAGAAATGTAAAGAATTTCTTAGATAAGGAAGAAGAAGTAAAAGAAATAAAAGCCTGAGAAAAATGAAAAGAATGAAATAATGCTAGATAAAAATGCACATTGTTTATAAAACTTGATAAAATTTTGCTTTCAAACACCGTAACCAAAGGGAAGAAAAGGGGGTAATTTAAGCATTCTCCCTGTCAGCTTTCTCTTTTTCTCTGTTTGTGTCTATCTTTCTATCTATCTCAGCCATCTGTCTGTCTATTTATCTATATGTGTATGTATATCAGTGTTATTATATAAGTTGAGCAGATTATAACATGAACTTTAAGATAAAAAATATATTTATGCATATTTAATGTAATGTTGCCTCAGTTATGTATATTAATTATTTAAAGTTAAATCTTGTTTATAAAAAAAGGGTAATAGTCCAGCTAAAAAAATCTGAAGATAATTTAAAGGCATTTGGAACAAAAATCATAAAATTTGAAGAAAAATTAGTCTAAAAGCAAAAAAATTGCAGTTTGGTAGCAAGTAATTCCCTCCCTTCCCCCCCTTAAAATGTTTATTGTTCCAAATACCTTCAGATTATTTGCAGTTTTGTGCAGGTTTTTTTTTTTTTTTTTTTTTAGCCGGGACAGTACATACATTTGTATAAAATTTTAAAATATCCCAAGCAGCACCGAAACGTTCTCTGAACGTTCAAAAATTGTTCTGCAAACACGTTCTAAGAACGTTCATTTTGAACGTGTTATAGACGTCTATTTGTCCATCTTAAAGAGGTACAATAGTACGGTTCAGAGAACGTTCAATGAACGTGTAACTATCACCATCGGTGTTATAGAAGCGTTCTGAGAACGTTCTATGTATACGGTCTCAGAACGTTCTAAACGTGTTTAGAACGTTTTCAAAACGTTATACACATTTTCAGAACGTTCTAGAAAACGTACTGTAAACGTTCTAAAATAGTGTAGAAACGTTCTGAAAACGTTCTATACACACGTTCTCACAACGTTATGTAAACAATTTTTGAACGTGCTAAAAATGTGTTTCATGTATAATAAAATGGAAGAACTCGCAACATTTGTTCCGGGTCGAAAGAAGACACGACCCTTCGTCAGACGAACATAGTAGGCACGAATGCTGCAAATACAAGAGCTACGTTGCAGTTTTTTTGCAGCACTCGTGCCTACTTTGTTCGGTTGATGAAGGGTTGTGTCTTTTCTCGGCCCGAAACAATTGCTTAAAATAATATTAATAAAATAAAATAAATAATTAAATAAAAATAAATAAATAAACTTCAAAATTTAAAACATTTAGAAGTATTAAGAATCACCTTCATATTGTTTGTCTATGTTTTTCCTTTCTTTCTTTTCTTTCTTTCTTTCTTTTATTTTTCTTCCTTTTGGATTTTGTGATTTATTTGTATGTACGTGTTCATAATTGCCTTTGTGTTATAAAATTTTGCATACACGTCTTCAAATATAACTTATAGTATTTTCAATTTTATTTATTTATTTATTTATTTATTTATTAACTATAATCAAAGAAAACTGAAAAATTTTAAGATGCTCCTTACTGACTAATTATTATTTTTCCCTTTGATTTTACATTATTATATTTTAACAATAGAACTTAACCATATTTGGGTAATTAATTTGTGAATTTCTTGTTAAGTTAGAATATATATATATATATATATATATAGGTTTAAATACTGAAACTTATTGCAAACTTTTGGCATTCAAACATACAACTATTTTTAAAACTTAAACTTATGAATGAATTCACAAATGAATACCTAGATATGTTATACATTTTATTGATAAAGAGTAATAATGTACAAATGATGGGAGAAAATAAAAATATTTAAGAGAAGTATTTAAAAAAAAAAAAAAAATTAATTAATTAATCTATTTATTTTTTTTTTATTTAAATCGATTTTGTGAAGTATTAATTTTAAAGTATTGATTTAAAGCTTATGAATTTTACTTACACATGCATTGAAATATAACAATGTAAAATATGATAAAATTTCTTGAAAATCTTTTAAATATAAAATAAATAAATTTTAAAATTTAAAATATTTTTTAAAATTTTTAGAGAGCCGGCTGCTAACTATTTTTTCCCTTGATTTTACAATACTACAGTGTAACAATAAAACCTAAACAAGTATACTTAAATATATCTAACATTAAATTGTAATAATATAAAATCGAATGGGGAAAAAAATAGTAATAATAATAAATAATTAAAAGGTATTTAGCATGAAAAATTTAAAAAATTAAAGTTTTCAAATTATTATTATTATTATTATTTATTTCTTTATTTTTTTATTTTTTATGGTTTTTGAAAGTGTTAATAGTTAATGCAGATTTGGGCAAAACTATGCAAATCCTAGACTAGACATATGAAAATTGTGTAGAATAAACTTATCTGTAATAGTGTATCCAAATGTCAGGAAGAAATCTTAAACCAAACGCGATGAAAATGATGGCAGAAAAAGTTATCGTTATCTATCTTGGACCTTGGAGTCCGTTTTCGTGCTTCCGTAGTCATAACTGGCAAACCCAATAAAAATTTCACAGTTTGGCGAATTTTTTCGTTTTTTTTTTTTTTTTTTTTTTTTTTAAGATTCAAGATTCAGAAAAATGTATGTCACTTTTATATTATTAATTGAAAAGGAATTTATTTTAGATATATTTATTGTTTTTATGAGAAATACAAAACTCAAGATTTTTATTCAGATTTTTTTTTTTTTTTTTTAATGTTACGTGTTATTGCGTATCTATTTAATAATATTTTACAAAATAATAGACGTTTATTATGAAGTAAAATATAACAATTTTATCGTAACTAAAATAATCGCATACCTGCTTATATGAATCAATTACAATAAATTACAGGAAATGTTAAACTCGTGACTTGTGACTATCACACAATTCTTTTCTTTATTTTCTAATACAATTCACATAGTTTAGATCAAATGACACATTTTACATAGTAAAATTGAAAAACAAAATAAAATAAAATAAATAAATAAATAAATAATAATAATAAACTTTTTTTTTTTTTTTTAATTAAAATAATATCGATAACTTTGTTTTACATTATCACAGATAAGTGATTCAACCGTTCGTTTTAAAAGATATCAACGAGTAATTTTGAAAAAATATTATAAAAATTTACACACCCGAGGAGTAGGGAAGGATTGTTAAAAGTCTTCATGTTCACCGTTAATATTTTAAAAAAATCAGTTTCACAATGTTCAGCTAAAGAAATCCCTATTGTGTGCATTTATAAGAAATTTTCTCCTCTATTGTAATATTAAAATTTTGAAAAAATAAATGACAGCGCGACTTGTTGAGCGTTATATGTGTAAAAAAAAAAAAAAAAAAAAAAAAAAAAAAAAAGGTAATAATCACTAACTGATATCAAGATGGAGCTAAATATAAGTTTTCAGGAAATTCTGTTCATTAGTTTTTGACCTAGAGTTGACACAAAATTCTTATCACACATATTCATACACACAGACAAACAGGCATTTTCTAAGAAATATCAATTTTTTGTTAGAACATCTTAAAAAGGGAAAAATCTATCGAAACGCGAAAGTCAAAAATATTTACGAATCAAATCTTTCTTCTTTTAATTATAGAAGAAAGTAATAAATAAATAAGGAAAACAAAAATTTTAGCTACTTTTTTTTATTGTTTCAGCTTCTAAATTTACAATATCATAAAGATCATTTACAACGTATCATCACTGTTTATTATTATTATGTTTGTTACTTACATAAGAAAAAAGCACTAGATTTGTGAAAATGTTCAACTTCCGGTTTTCGATAAATATACACGTTTTGCGACTTCTGAGTATGATTTGGCTTTTTTATCATTTGAAAATGACTGTGAGTTCGTTAATAAATAAATAAATAAACAAATAAATAAAAATAAATGTGGACACGGTTTCTCACAAAGCAATTGACGCAAAGTAACATAACATTTGAATGGACCTGGAATTAGTGCTTAGTAGCTTTTAAGATATTATCGTCCATCATGTGGCGCTGATATAATGTGATCCCATTTAAGGAAAGGTTGTATCACAGCTTGTATGATACATAAATGCACTAAAGTTATATATGAGATCAGCATTATGTAAATCTCTGCTGATTCAATTTGGGTGCATATCGGTCGACAGGTGCCTCTGCTATGCTGCAATTTAATCTTGTTAACGGGAAGCAATATATCAGTTTCTATGATATTTAAAGTCATCACATTTCGTTTGTGAGATGGCTATTGTAAAGTTAAATAAATTAATTTTCCATATCGTCTATTTTAGGTAGCGTTACTACGTTGAAGTTTTACCCGTTTAGTTAAAATCTTATTTCAATTTCTGTCATTTAAATACACCAAACTTGGTATGTGAAAAATATATTATTAAAATTTATTCCGATTAAATGCGGATATAAATTGGCAAACAAGTTGTGCTGCTATTACTTTGTACGATTTCTAGATGTCTACACTTCAGCATCAATTGCTGAAAATTACACGAAATTACAAATAAAAAGTTTATTATATGAAAGTAAATTGATTAAAATTCTGTATATGCTAATCGTAGGTAACGCTGTTCATATAGAATGATATAAAAGAAAGTTTTATGATGGTCCGAGCATAACTAATTTTGTATTATATCTGTGTCACTCAACGAAAAAATAGTTATATTTTTATTGATACGAGTATAATACAGAAATTATTTATTTTTTAGTAATAAATTTCATAATTAACAAAAGAGAAAAATAATTCGGACCTCATAGTTTATAAAAAATTTTCCATCTCTACTTCACTATATTGTTTAATTTAGTGATAAACCCTAGAGATAATGCTTTAAAATATGCTTGATTTCAAATGAAGAAGAAGAAATCTCCCGAAATCTATCTTTGGAGCTTTATATGGAAAATAAAAGTTTAAAATAGGTTATTTTTTTAAATAGCTCTTATATCGTATAAAAATTTTGTGCACATTATATGCTGTGTAACAAAAAAGTATAGAAAGAAAAAAAAAATTATACTATTGAATATTTACAAGGAGCAATTGCGAACTATATATCATATTTTTTCGAAAAATATTTGTGAGACCCTTTAAAACAATCATTAATATTAATCATAGCATGTTCTACACGTTTTATTTTGCCAAATCGCAATAAATATGCCAAAATGATATACATTCCTGCTTCCTGCGTAGTTTAGCAGAGCAGATGGCCGCAGCACACGTGTCGGGATAATTGCTGATTAGGCGAAATGCAGTTCAAACATTAACATCCACTTTTGATTCGGAATTTGTATACTATTTAAAACTTAAATATTTTTATAAACTAGTATATTGCGGCCATTACAAATCTTTCTTTTATGCTTTTCTGTACAAGTACATGATATTTATTAAATTTATTTTCTCTGATGAATACAGACGATTTTCATCTGAAAGAAGTAAAACATTAAGCATAAAAGAAAAAAAAATCTATGGTATACAGAAGATATTTTAGGAAATGTGTTTTAGAAATAAAAAATGTAAAAAATGTAAAAAATTGATCATATTGTTTTAAATTTTCACAGTTTTTTAGGGTTCAAGCATTCGTTTTAAAGGTATGGATGACTTTCTTTGTAAAACAAACATGTTGAAATTTTAACCCATAGGAAAAAGCGATGACCTACAAAAATCACCCCTAGATTTTTTTTTTCTAGTTGGCTATTGCTATTACACACACACACACACATATCTTTATATATATATTTCTTTTGTGCGTGTGTATGTCACTGAACTCCTCCTAAACGGCTGGACTGAGTTTAATGAAATTTTTTGTGTGTCTTCAGGTGGATTCGAGAATGGTTTAGATTTACAAATGAAAGTTGTAACTTAATTAGTTCTTTCTTAATTAATTTTTAACCAACTCTTTCAACAACTTTTCCACCTAGATGGCGCGAGTTGTCGTAAACACGATGTCAGAATTTATTTAATGTTGAAATGAAAAATGAATTTTTAACCGTATCTTACGAACTGTTTAAAATATTTTTTCAAAGTTAATATTTTAGAATCGTAAACACGATGTCAGAATTTATTTAATGTTGAAATGAAAAATGAATTTTTAACCGTAAGTGTTTAAAATATTTTTTCAACGTTAATATTGTTAAAATGTTAAAATTAGTTAAAATGGTATATTCTTTTAAAAAATTTGTCAATATCCGACGGAGTTATTTTATGTTAAAATGAAAAATGAATTTTTTAGGCCATTATTATTTGTGCAGATGGAAAATGTACTAAAAGTTTTCCGAAAAATTTCACGATCACAAAGGTTGACGGATATCCAATATATCGTCGAAGAAATCCCGATAATGGCGGACAATCTTATCATCTATGGCGGTCATCTATGTCAACAACATAGATATTGACATTGATAACCGTTGGGTGGTCCCATATTCGCCTGTGCTGAGCAAAACATTCAATGCTCATATTAATAGCAAGAAATTCAAACTTCTTCACACACCATAAATTTTAAATCAGCACAACCGGTTTCGAAAGGACGTAGCCTTTCTTCATCAGGTGCAAACACGTGGAACTGCCTTGGAGGCAAAAGCAAGACTGAAAGCAGGACAAAATCCAGAGGGGGAGGAGCAACACAAACAACCAATAGGTAGCAACATGCAGGACAGGACCAATCAGAGAGGAACACACGTACACACACGCCACAAAATGAGGAGGGAGGAAAAGGGTAAACAATTATTATTATTATTATTTATTTTTTTTTTCAATAATATTAAACTAATAAGTAAATTTAATAAAATTTATCCATTATTTATTATTATTTTTATTTAAATTAGAATTATTTTATTATAACTAATATGATGTTATAAACATAGTGAAGGAAATTATTTAATTGAATTAAACAAATTTTTCCAGGCTGTAGACAGCAAAGTGGAATCAGATTTTTCATTGACAATTTTATCACTTTGTTTAATTCAATTAAATAATTTCCTTCATTATGTTTATAACATCATATTAGTTATAATAAAATAATTCTAATTTAAATAAAAATAATTATAATTAATGGATAAATTTTATTAAATTTACTTATTAGTTTAATATTATTGAAAAAATAAATAAATAAATAATAATAATAATTGTTTACTCCTTTCCTCCCTCCTCATTTTGTGGCGTGTGTGTACGTGTGTTCCTCTCTGATTGGTCCTGTCCTGCATGTTGCTTCCTATTGGTTGTTTGTGTTGCTCCTCCCCCTCTGGATTTTGTCCTGCTTTCAGTTTTGCTTTTGCCTCCAAGGCAGTTCCACGTGTTTGCACCTGATGAAGAAAGGCTACGTCCTTTCGAAACCGGTTGTGCTGATTTAAAATTTATGGTGTGTGAAGAAGTTTGAATTTCCTGCTATTGTCTGTACGCCAGGTTTTTAATTTATTTTTGGTGCTCATATTAATGTTCAGTTCTGCAGTTCAGTGAAGAGCATCAAATACATTTGCAAGTATGTGAATAAAGGCAGTGATATGGCTGTATTTCGAGTTGAAAATACTAATGTGAATGCTCCTCCGGTGAATAACAACGATGAAATAACACTTTACCAAATTGGCCGGTACGTCAGCTCCAATGCAGCTGTTTGGCGTATCTTTGGTTTCCCAATTCATGAACGGGATCCAGCAGTTCTTCATTTAGCCGTCCATCTTGAAAATGGCCAGCGCGTATATTTCACGAGCGAGACAGCGATTGATCGTGCTATAAATCCACCAAAAACTACACTCACCGAATTTTTTGAATTGTGTAATCGTGTGGATGCTTTTGGTGCTTTTGCACGGACATTACTCTATTCAGAAGTACCACGCTATTTCACATGGGCTCCAACAAAAAAATGGATGCCCCGCAAGCAAGGCACGCCGATGGATGCATGTCCCGGTTTATTCAAATCAAACACCTTGGGACGAGTATTTACAGTCAATCCAAGGCAGACTGAGTGCTTTTATCTTCGACTGTTATTGGTTAATGTCATCGGCCCTTTGTCATTTCAAGATTTACGTAAAGTTAATGGACAACAGTATCCAACGTATAAAGATGCATGCCTTGCACTCGGCTTGCTGGAAGACGACAACCAGTGGGAGTGTATGCTTGCTGAAGTTGGACTGAATTGTACAGCAAAACAAATTCGTCTACTATTCGCTATAGTGTTGACTACATGTTTCCCGGCCAGAGCAGAGACATTATGGGATAATCACAAAGATTCAATGACTGATGATATATTGCATCAACATCGTTCACGGTGCAACGATCTAACGATAGTATTCAGTGACGCTATGTACAATGAAACATTGATTGCTATTGAAGATCTTTGCATTATCATTGCCAACTTACCACTCAGTCATTTCAGTATGCATTCAACAAAGCGAAATGCATCTGATTTAATAAGCACTGAATTGAATCGTGAACTACAATACAATACTGTAGAAATGGCAGCGATTGTTGCTCGCAATGTCCCACTAATGAATGAAGAACAAAGAACCATTTACGACCGCGTCGTGCTCGCAGTTTTGGCAGGACAAGGTGGATTCTTTTTTTTTGGGGAGATGCACCAGGTGGAACTGGCAAAACATTCCTTATTTCGCTAATTCTCGCCGAAATACGATCAAATAATGGCATCGCATTGGCTGTTGCATCATCTGGCATTGCGGCAACTTTATTAGATGGAGGCAGAACAGCTCATTCATTATTTAAACTGCCACTAAATATTCAAAATACCCCGACGCAGTGTGCAACATAAAAAAAACAATCGTCCATGTCCACAGTGCTGAAATAGTGTAAAATTCTTATCTGGGATGAATGCACTATGGCACACAAACATTCGATTGAGGCGTCGAACAGGACATTGAAAGATATAAAAAACAACGACAAACTATTTGGCGGCACTCTGTTACTCTTTTCAGGTGATTTCAGACAAGCACTTCCCGTTATTCCGCGTTCAACATACGCTGATGAGATCAACGCGTGCTTAAAATCATCGTCATTGTGGCGTAATGTTGAAAAAGTACAACAGAAAGTAAATTTGTGCGTTCAAAAGCTTCAAGATCCATCCGCTGAAACATTCTCAAAACAATTGTTAGATATCGGCGATGGAAAAGTTACTACAGATGAAACTGGATGCATAAAATTACCGACTGATTTCTGCACAATCAATTGATTCTCAAGATGCTCTTATTGACCAGATATTTCCCGATGTACACAGACGATACACAAATCATGAGTGGCTGGCAGAAAGAGCAATTTTAGCAGCAAAAAATGTGGACGTCAACGAATTGAATCTCAAGATACAACATTTGTTACCAGGAGACTTGGTGTCATACAAATCTAATGATACAGTTTGCGATGCCACCGAAGCTGTAAATTATCCAACAAAGTATTTTAACTCATTGGATCTACCAGGCATGCCACCGCATATTTTACAACTGAAGGTTGGATCTCCGGTTATTTTGCTTCGTAATTTGAACCCACAACGGTTGTGCAACGGCACGCGATTAGTCATAAAAAAATTAATGAAAAATGTTATCGAAGCCATCATTTTAAATGACAAATTCCGAGGTGAAAATATATTACTACTGCGAATCCCTATTATACCCACAGATGTGCCAATTCAATTTAAACGCCCTCAATTTCCAATTAGATTGGCATTTGCAATGACTATCAATAAGTCTCAGGGCCAAACGATGTCTGTCTGTGGCTTAGATTTGAGCACATCATGTTTTTCACACGGACAATTATACGTGGCACTCGAGTGGGCAAACCATCCAGTTTGTTTGTATTGGTGAAAGATGGGATAACAAAAAATATTGTACACTCTGTTGCATTAAGGGATTGATATTGTTTTTTAGTAAAATATTGTTATAAGTAGCGATATGTATATAATTTTAAACAATCAATTTTAATAAATTAAAAAAATAAATGATTGGTGTTTTGTTATTTTTATATTCTTTCACCGTTCATAGCGCTCCATACATCTTCCACTTATATACCACATCCTTACACACTTACAATAAGTTAGTTATTTTTTTCTAGCAAAATATTCTCTAGAAATAATTTATATGACAAAACAACGTTTGTCGGGCCAGCTAGTATATATATATATATATATATTACATAATTTCAATATAACATTTTTATACTATTTTTAGTTTAGAGCATTTATAAGTAATAGAAAGTATGCTATTACTTTTCCGTTAACGAAATTAAATTGCAACGTACCAGCGACACCTGTCGATCGATATGCACCCAAATGGAATCAGCAGAGTTTTATATGATATCAATATTCTATATCAAGTGTGTGTATTTATAATCAAGTGCATTTGTAAGTATTACTGTATTTATAATAATTTATATCACAAAATCTGAAAAATTGCTTTATGTTAGCGGGATTAATTGCAGAACAGCAGCGCCACCAGCTGGCCAATATACGCTTCTAAATTAGATCAGCGTAATTTTACATAATATCTTGCTTACATGTTAATTTGGTGCATTTATACACCGTAGAATCTGAGATATAACTTAGCCGATTTGCAAAATAGCATCTCCACCTTTCATTCGATACATTCAAAGAAAAATCATCAACAATTTAGGTCAAGATCTAAGTAAATATCAAATTTTGCGAAATTCCGTTCATTGGTTTGTGAGATACAGAGTCCACAAAATTTTTACAATACACACACAAAAAGACGGACACGCAGATTGAAATTTTCTGAAAATGGTCGAATTGTATCCTGGATATCTCAATAGTATAAACTGCTGTAAAACCAGAAGTCAGAAATTTTCAATTATAAAATGCATTTTTCTCAGAAGAAAGTAGAAATACTATTACGTTAACTTAATATACCTCTGCTAAAATTTTATGAAACATATAAAATTGAATATCTGAAAAAAAAAAAAAAAAAAAAAAAAAAAAGTCCGGAGTAATATGTTTTATTAAATTCAAAAAATAAAATTATAAATACAGATACTTAAACTTTATTTTTTTTCCCCTATTACCTCATCACTATTACCATTCTTTAATAACATGTTAATAAGACGTAAAACTAAAAATAAGGCAACATAAACACAGAAAAAGACATTTTGTCTTATTCGTTACAACCACACTGAGACAGAACGTGTTACGACGGTGATACACTAGAACGTTTTTCTTAGAACTAGAATTGTACGTTTTATAGATGGTACAAAGCAAACCTTTTCAAAACGTTCTAAATATTACTATTTCTGAACGTCTAATAGAACGTTCTTTTGACACGAAACACCGTGTTTGAACGATTGTAACCGTTATTAGACGTTCACAGAACGTTTCCGTGCTACTTGGGATAGTACTATCAGCATTTTTTCATGGAAATTGGGCCTTCGTTCAAACATTAAAACGTTAAATATTTTCTGAAATAAATATATTTAGGTTTCGTTTCCGACAAAATTCACCGACTGCGGACAATCTCTAATATTTTAGTGTTTAAATATATGTATATATATTTTATTCTTTCAGATTAGTTATTAATAGTTTTAATGTTTAGTTTCATAAAATTATAATTAAAATATATTCTAGTAACGTAATAGATAAAGGATGAGCAAAAGCTTTTCATTTTAAATATGAACGTGGAATTTGTGTAACTGGTTTAAAAATTCGGTGGTAATAATTGTAAAATGTAAAACAGAAGTAGCAATATTTACAAATAATTCTTCTTCTTCTACTTCTTCTAGTCGTTACTATTATTTTTTCTGTTATTCTTTCATCAAATCTGCTGTATATAATCTCATCCACCAGTATTTCAGAAACAATTTTTTTTAACATTTTAAATACAGTAGAGTCTCCATTATTCGAGTTAATGGGGATCAAGACTAAATTAGATAATTACTAAATTAGATGAAGGAAAAATTGCAAATAAAATAAATCGTGTACGTTTAAATGTATATTTTAACAAGTAAAAATGTTATACAGATACACTGCATGCAATTCATATTGTACTAAAAATCAAAGAGATTTTATTTCTTGTTTTATGTTACTTTAGCATTTTTCTGCAGCAGTGTTTCGCCGTTTTGTAAGCAATTACAGGCATGCCGTGCCGCTTTTTCTTGTTATTATATGCATTCAATAGCACATTCGATAGCTTTTAGTCCAACTGATCCTTTGTGAAAATCAAGTTCAGATTTTTTTTTTCGGTAATTTTAAAATCAGAAAATATAGAACCAAAGAAAAGAAAAATTGTTAAAAATATTTCACAGCTCATTTAAAGCGGAAACTTGGCTAATTGGGGCTCGGATCATCTAAGTATTACTGTATGTATGTATTTTTTTTTTTTTTTTTTTTTTTTTGTATAAGGCTCATTTCCATAAGTGGTTCTTTGTTCATTAATTGTCACTATCCTTCCTCGTGATAGATCATTGCAATGATGAAAAATGTCTGATTGTATCACGGAATAATAAATTAACATTTATGTAATAAAAATGTTAAAATAACATCATGTAACTTATACTAGATGTTTCTTGCACATACAGGTTTATTATCTGATGTAGTTTTATTTTAGTCTCATTAATTAAATTTTTCTGTTGTGTGTGGGGGAGTAAAAAAAAAAAAAAAAATATATATATATATATATATAACGGTAAAGAAAGAAAAATCCAGGTTCACGGGGTTTTATTTTGCATAAATTACCATAACTTTCATCTAAAAATATTTTAGCAAAAGTTCAGTTCAATTTCCGGAAGAAATATGAGTAGTGCTCCTGAAGATAACTTCCCTTCAAAAATGGTAAGTTTTGAATATTTCAAATATCCTGTGATTATATTAAACAAATTAACATCCAATTTTCTATGAATTTTAGAATTATTGAAATGCAACAATTTTTAAATAAATAACTGTCAAATTATAAAAAAAATTTGACATTCTCTTATGAAGTTACGCTGCAATAAATTCACATGCTTGATGTGTAATTACATTCAATTCTACATTCATATTTTAACTATTCTTGAACTGTTTTACTAAATATTATAACCAAATAAAGCTTAATATAGTTAACATTATATGAAGTATTGTTTAATTTGTTAGAATAACTTTTGATGAATCCCTATGGCATAATATGCAATAGTTAAGTTTAAAACTCTCCAGTAAGCTAAAAATACTTAAATCAATCACAATTACGTTTTCTTTTTTCCTTATACGAGTACTTGCAGGCTTATTATTATTATTATTAAGCATATAAAAAAAAAAAAAAAACTTATCGTGATTCAAGACAAAAGAAAAAAGTTATTCTAATGATGATGAAAGAGGAAGTTTATTTATTTTTTTTTTTTTTTCAATTTAATAATATGTAATAGAAGATAATTTTAAATAAATTAAGGAATTCTTAAGAAAAATAATTAATGGTTTGTTCGATTTTCACTTTTAATAATAATAAAAAAAAAAAAGTTTTAATGAAAAATTTAATATCTAGCTTTTTATTGGTTTACACGGCTTGAAAAGTCCTATGATATGATAATTGATATGAGATATAATTTGATTATTTATAGAAAATTTTCCTCTGTCTGTGATTAAAAAAATTATGACAGGTCTAGATAAAAAATAAATGGACATAATTTCATGAAAATTTTTTTTTAGTTGCAGATTTGCATAAATTCGTGTATTCTATTTTGGTACATATCGCTATACAGTGCCGTTTTTCCATAATTTTTATAGGACAAAAAATTTTGTAGTATATAACTGGAATTAGAATTTGTTTTAATCAATAATTTTGAAAATGAAAATTTTTATTTATAATAGTAAAACTCAAACAGGATAAAATTTTGGTAAATGCATGAGCATTGATTTTCACTGTCAAGCGTATATATTTCTAATAAAAGTATTCTTAAAAGAACCTTTAGAATAAGTCGTCCAACAACGTATCTGCGATCGTTTTCGTCATTTCGCCCCCTCAGTTTTACTATTTTAAACTGATGACTGTTTTGGTCTAAATTACGTGAATGTGTTTAAGAAAATGTAGAGGAAAATTTTCAATATTTCGAAAAAAAAATATATATATATATATTTTCTTGTAAAATAATAAAATTAGACGAATATTTAATATAGCATATTATTATAAAATCTAAATATGCAGTTATTTAAACTGTTGAAGAAATTAAAAAAATTATTTATGCAGATATTAAATTAAAAATAAAATAAAATAAATAATAATAATAATAATATATATTAAAGTTACAAACTTAAGGAACGTCCCGGTTAAAAATGTGACAATTTTGATATTTAATAATATTAACACTATAAATAAAATAAAATTTTTATTTACATCAGAATATTATTCAATAAGTTCTTTATCATTGTGAATACCTAAATATCTGTGTAAACTTATTTTGAAGATTTCTTCGAACTCTCTGAATGCATGCTTGTACTGTTTCTCTAAAAAATGATTTTAGTAATTTAAGGTAAATTCTCTTGAACTAAGAAAAAAAATTAAAAATGTTTTTTTAAATTAGTGTACTTGCTTTTAATAATTCCCTAAAATCTTTCAATTAACCCTTGCTTTGAGCACTTTGGAGATATTATCCAATTTAGACCTAAATTCAGTTTTCATGGTGTTTAAATGATTAACAACATCTTCCATATAATGGCTGGTAGTCAATTATGGCTAAAACAATATATCTTCATTATGATGATGTGTTTTGATAAAAGGAATGAAAATATTTTTAATACAATAACTTAACAGAACCATTTACTGTTCCCTGAAACTCAGGTCTTGTTTTGTTAGCCAACTGACTATGTTTTGCTTCATAACCGTTATGCTCCTTTTCGAACACCTTTTCCAAAACTTTGATTGATATGGACATGCCCTTGTTCATCATATTATTTTAACACTCGATAAATTGTTTATTTAGATATTTGACTATTTTTGAAATGCTTAAAGTTAGGAGGAATTTTGCTACGTTTAGCATCACAATTATAAAAACGCATGCCTATAAATATTTCGTTCTTAATAGCTTTCTTTAAATGAGATGCCGTTGTAGAACCGTTCGTAATATTAGACGTAAACTAATAGTGTTTTGTACGTATTGAGTTTTCATTTCTATAGCAATCTATAGAATTTGCATATTTTTGCAAATTAGCTCATGCGCAACGAAAGTATTAGTCTCATTCTTATCGGGCAGGCTCCTTATAATAAAGTATATACAATATTTAAACTGCTTGAAACAATATACATATAAATATAACAATATTTTTTAAACAACTAAAACTACTTACAATTTAAATTGGCTAAGATTTGTTCGTTAATTCATACAATTAATCAGATGTGTAATTTACAATAAATGCTTTGATTCAGATCTTAATGATTTCTACAATGACATTGCTATTTTAGATATTACCAGATATACCATTTTCTTATATAATTTCATACGAATTGAATCAGTCTTGATATGTAGGTATGCATGTGATAAGCAGTTTCAATAAGAATTCAGTTATTGCAGTTTATAATATTTGTTAATAATTGTTAATAATTGGACGGCCTGAGTTTTTTTTTTTTTTTTTTTTTTCAGGAAATATGTTTGGTAAACTTTGTATTTTCAAGGATAATAACTACTCCTGCCCGTCACATTTTTTTTCTAATAGCAGCCAGCTTAAATATATATATATAGATGTGTGTGTGTGTGTGTGTGTGTCTGCGCTCTGGTGCTACCACTGCTGATCGCGGAGCTTCCAAATTTGGCACATAGGTACCTGGGACCCTGCAGGTGTGCACCTCATCGAGATTTTTTCGAATATCGAATTTGAATTTTTTAAATTAAGGTTTTTATGATTTTATATATTGGCTTTAATGCTTCATTTTTCATGAATTTAATTCTTCGATAGTAATCGTCTGCGTATCTTAGCAACGGCTATTATGCAATTCATTTTTTATTTAATACATTCAATTGAAGGCGATTTATTATTATTATTATTATTATTATTATATTTATTAAAAATTAAATGGTAATGCAATAGAAATAAATTGTTACGTTTATGTATAACTTTTATACTATAGCAACTTTTTATTTTTCATTTTTTTAATTAATTCCTTTAAAAAAAAAGTCTTTTATTATTATTATTATTATTATTTATAATATTTATTGGGTGAAAAAAAAAATGGTAGTTTATAGTAGAAAGGATAAACTGATTAAAATTCGTTTTTCATGTATTTAATTTCTTTTAAAAGAAAATATACTTTTTTATATTATTTTATTGCTTTGGTCGGAATCAAATCGTAATATATTGTAAAAAACGGGGGCTATAAAACACATGGTTAAAAAAATAAAACATATAATAGATGCTGAGATACAGTCATCTTTAAAATCGTAGTTCTTAAATAAAAGAAAATCCACAAGTCGTCGATAAATACACAGATTAAAGTGCCCGGGAGAGACCTTTCTGTAGACAGTGGGAAACTGGAACCGATGCAGTTCGGGTAAAAAAAAGAGCTGCCTTAGGCAGCGGGTACCCGAAGAAGCGAGATCTAAAGCGATATCCGTTATTATTATTATTATTATTATTATTATTAAGTTTTTATTTGTAATGTGATGCAAAAAATAAATACTGATTCAATTCTTTAGAAAATTCATTTAAATATAGTGACCAGCGAAGCGGGCGTAACCTGATAGTTTTTAATAAGAAAAAAAAAAACCTTTTTTTAAGATATCGTTAGTGGAATATAAAGTCGACTTTTTTATGAGGTTTAGTGTTATACATCTATGAGGAAAAAATCTTCTGAATTTATCATGGAAACTAAATTTATAAATAATAACTTTATTAAATTATTTTTACTGGGTGAATTTGCGTAAGAAAATATAGAAAAATATTTTGTAATGTCCACAACATATTATTTTTTTTTCTTTTGTCATTAAATTAAAAATACTTACACACTTAAATTTTTTCCACACAAACAGACACACACAAAAATGAACTGCTTATTTTATGATTTTTTATGATGAAAAATATAACTGCATGAAATAAAAATTATAAATTGAAAAGAAAAAAAAAATATATATATATATATATTAAGCTAAAAAATATATGATTAAAATAATAAAAATTATAAAATTTTGCAAATCCTAAGGTTATTTATTTTTCTAAATGATCTAAAAATACATGCAAAGAATTTTTATTTTCGCAAGATTAAACTTAATACTAATCATCATTTTAAACATTAATTTCATTTGTGAGTTTTCGCAGGAGAATGAAAATTGATCGATATGAAAACACCTCCGGCTATAAGAAAAATGACTTCTTTGTTGGTAACAAAATCGAAAGTTAAATATGCGTAAGTAAAAAGTTAAATTACAAAAGGTTAAATTGTTTAACTTGAAACTGAACCTTTTAAAAGTCAAGCATTATGAAAATAAATATTTATTCTAAGAAAAAAAAAATCCTTTAATAATGTCAAGTTTCCTCAAGCTAATACAAACAAAATTACTTGAAAGAAAAGAAAAAAAAAAGTATGAAGAAAATTTTATATATTTCTTTTCTGTATAAATTAACATAGAAAAAATAGTTTTCTTTCCAATTTGGTTGTTCAGTTGATATTTTTTAAATAATTTATCGCTGGAAGAAATGATGAATTAGAATTTATATATTTCAGCTAAACACTTTATTTTATTTATTTTTTTTTTTTTCTCATGAAGAAAGGTCTTAAAAAATTTCACAAAAAATACTTGTGTTTAAATTTCTTATATTTTTATAAGTATAAAGTGTGGGGTGTTTTTTGTTTTCCCTTTTTAATATGCTTACCCATTTGGAAACGTCCAGAACTTCGATTAGTTTAAGATACCGTCTACATGTTTGGCGTCGAATTCAGTACAAGCATTTATGAGTTACATTAATACACTGCTATGTGTTACAAGGAAATATATATATATATATATATATATATATATATATACGCATATATACATATAAATATAGACAGACAGATAAAACGGAGGGCTGAGGGGAGCAGTAGCCCCCTCCAAAATTGTACCTGGTTTTGTAGAGAGGTAATCGTGTATACGTTTGTGCATGCATATATATATGTATATATTTTTTATTTATTTTAAATAATATGGAACAAATACAAGTGATCTGTTGAGTAATGGATTGTGTAAATAGGACTTTGAGGTTTCTGAACTGCAAATCACCATTTATTTATTTATTACATATTTAGTTTATACGCTAAAAAATTTTGAAAAAGAAAAAAAAAGTCAATATTTAAAATTAATCCATTAAAACAACAGGAATAAGCATGTCTTGAACGAATTCATAAGAATTTTACTTTGTTTTAAATTATTACACGATTAGACAGTGAGCCTGATCGGTAAGAGCAGCGAGTTCGTGATCGAAAGATTGCGGGCTCGGTCCTCAAGCCGGCCGAAGACCGTCGTGTACGCTAATGGAGACTGGTGCACGTTAAATTTCGTCGTGGTCGCAAAGTCCTCCAAGTTCGCATCAAAAATTATACCTCTGTGGGTACCGGAACATGGGTTTAACTCGCTCTGATCCGGATCAAAATTCGAGTTCCTGTTATCTTTCTGCCATCTTTCACCAGCTTCTGGAGCTAAAGTCGTACTTCCTCCCTATGAGGCGCTCCTAATAACCTCATGCCTTAAAAATTCGGTTAGTTCCACTACCGGGACTCGGAATTTCCGATTGGCGCACGACAACGACAACAACAGCAACAGTGATTAATGAAAAACTTTCCTTATTAAGAAAATAAAATATAATAAATCACAAAGCAATATGAAATATCCAACATAATTCAGAAATAATGATTTAAATATATCAAAAAAATTTAGTCAGACAACGCCAGGATCTAACTTAAAAAGTAAGGTCTCTAAGCACACATATTAATAGGAATTATCTGTGGAAATTCCTGTAAAGTTATCCGTGTCCTAATGGATGTGATATATTTGACACATAATTGCCAAAATTAAAGAGTGCTTTATTATTTAATTATATGTACTAGTATCGCCCAGTGGTCGAAATTCGACCACTTTACATGACAAGCAGACAGCTTAACTAAAAAATCACAATTAAGCCTAATATCAAAATTAATTAAATAAAATTAAACAAGCAAGAATTGATCAAAATTTGCACAAATTGCAGCATAAAATTTAATAAATCTCTAGTTAATCTCCCTACTACCATGAAGTCAATTTTGACCCCAACATATATTCTGCGTATCACTAAACTTAAAATACATAACCTAAAATTCTCAAAAAGAAAAAGAAAAGTGACTTTGTTCATTAATTTATAATATTTATGATATTAAAGAGTAACGTAAGTATAGAACAAACAAGAAAGAAAAATCATGCAGCACGCATTGATTAGTAACACTTTCCAACTGTACGTAATTGTTGTATCGATTAACCCCTTAACGCGCACTTTCCTCGCTGCGAGGATGCAAAACTTAAGATCCAGCTGCAAAAATTCATCCCGGAAATTTTTTATCAAAAATCTACGTTTATAACATAGCAGAAAAGGCTGGGTTTTTTTTAACCTTAAAATTTAAAATTTCTTTTAATTTAATTTAGTTCCTGAATTTCGGTGGCAGTATAATTTAAATGATCCACTCTTAATCTGAAAAAGTTAATCATATCATATTCTATACAAAGCATTATTTTAGAATATTAAAAATACATGTGAATGTTTTTATAATTTTTACAATAGAAATATCTAAATATAACTTTTAAAAAATTCTGTCCTAAAACTTAATCCATTGACATTTTTTTTTTGTTTTTTTTGTTTGTTTGCTGTTCTTGTCTCTGTAAACAAACTAGTTGCACAGGATCTATTAATGTCATTTTAAATAGGGAACATTCTATAGTGAACTTGATTATTTAAAAAATTCTAAAAGTATTTACCGACGCTAGGAGCCGGAAACAAACAGATAGAAAGGTAAACAATCGGACATACAGATAAACAAATTGAAATCATATTCAAACTAAAAATATAAGAAAGTGTTAAAACGCTTAATGTAAACGAAAGTGCAATTCTAGCAAATTTTTAATAATAGCTCTTAATGTAACTGAATATTTTTGTGTGGCCCTGTAAATCTAATGCTAATCATACTATATTATATAGAAGGCACTATTTTGTGCATACGAATGATTTATTTGTGCAAAGTAAAATTATTTAAATTGGGTTAATAAAAATAACTTTCACAGAACGCAATGCTTTGGAATACTTTCAAGTGCGCCTGTAAACAAAAAAAGTTAGAAATGTACTCGATTTTACATAGGAACAATCCGAAAGGGAACTTGAATAACATGTTAAAATTTCATTAAAATTTCTATACAGTAAAGGTAATAAAATATGGTTTATAGAAACTCCTCTCATAGAACACAAAGCTTTCGAATATTTTTGGGTGCCCCTGTACACAAACCAGTAGAGTTATAATCTTCATTTTCAATAGGGAACACCCGATAGTGAACTTTAACAACATATATCACTTTCAAAAAATTCCATAAATATTTACGGGAGTTAAAGCACGGGCAGACATACGGACAGACGGACATATACACAAATTGAAATTATATTCACAATTGACAAATGTTAGAAAGTGTTAAAAACGCTTAATGAAAAACGAAAGTACAATTCTAGCAATTTTTATTTTAATAGCTTTTAATATAAATGAATATTTTTGTGTCACCCTAGAAATCTAATGCTAATTATGCTATATTCTATATTCTATGCAAAGCATTCTTTTCTGCACACAAATAAAATATTTCAATTTCATAAAACTTCGTAGAAAGTAAAGTTATTAAAATTTGATTTACAGAAATAAGGACGCAATGCTTTGGAATACTTTTGAGTGTCCCTGTACATAAACCAGTGGTGATATTTACTCTATTTTCTACAGGAAATATCCAATAATGAACTTGAATAACGTACTTAAATTTCATTAAGATATGTGTACAGTAAAGTTATGAAAATATGGTTTATAGAAATACCTCTGATAGAACACGATGCTTTAAATACTTTCGGGTGTCCTTGTACACAAACCAGTAGAAATATAAACTCCATCCGATAGGGAACATCCGATAGTGAACTTGAATAACATATATCAGTTTCAAGAAATTCCATAAATATTTACGGGAGTTAGAGCGCGGACAGACGGACAGATAGACAGATAAACCGAAGTCATTAACACTTTTCAACCTTGTTGGAAAGTGTTAAAAACGAACCCAATACATTTTTCTATATTATTTTATATGACAACGCTGCCTACTGATTAACATGTACAAAAATTTAGTCAATATTTTCCCCCATAAAATACGGTTCAATTTTCACCAACTGATGCTGAGATATAGCAAAGAGAAACCGCATAAATTATTAACAATTAAACTATTTTTGATATATGCACTCACACATCAAATTTGGTTTAGTAATATAGGGTAGAAGCTGAGATGTGGCTTTCTCGTAAACGGAAAATATTGCTGAATTGCAGCGCCAATAGTCGTTTGATATACATCCAAAGTGAATCTGAATAATTTTACCTAAGAACAATCTCACATGCCAAGTTTCGTACATTTTTACCTTACAGAAGCTTATAGTCTTTGCCGAAGTGGCAATAAATTTCAGCTTGACAACGCTGAATTTGCGTATATGTTCAATAGTAAACTTCAATCTACCATTCATCTATATATATAAAAGAGTACTTCCTGACTGAGTGAGTGAGGGGGTGATTCATCATCGCCCAGACCCAAACCCCTATACCTAGAAGCATGAAATTTTGTGACAATGTTCGTTCTATGACGTAGGCATCCACTAAGAAGCGATTTTACAAAATTCGCCCCCCAAAAGGGGGAGAAGGGGCAAAACGTGATTTCACAAAATCCTTCGTATCTCAAACAAAAAAACAGATATCCGTAAAATTTTTGCTTTAACATATAGCTAATACAAATGTCTAAAAACCAATTTCTGGAATTTTCAAAATTCGGTACCCAAGGGGGGCGGGGAGGGGACAAAACATGATTTCACATGCGTAAAACGTGATTTCGCATAATCCTATATATCTCAAACAAAAAAAATAGATATACGTGAAATTTTTGCTCTAAAATATAGCTAATGCAAATATCTATAAACAATTTCTGGAATTTTAGAAATTCAGCCCCCAGGTGGGGCAGCAGGGGGGGGCTATGGGGCAAAAACAAATAGAAATAGAGTTAGGGCGTTCAAAATTGATACAGATAGGTTTTAGAGGCCTGCAAGTCGAATGAGGATATTTTCGATTGTGTAAAGTTATTAGGAGGGGCAGGAAGGGGGGAGGGGAGAGGAGGGGGCAAAAAATAAAAATAGAGTTAGATCGTTCAAAATTGGTATATAGAGGTTTTCGATATCTACAAATCAATCGCGGATATTTTCGGATTTGTAAAATTATTAGGAGGGGCGGGAAGGGGGGGCTATGGGCCAAAACAAATAGAAATACAGTTAGGCCGTTCAAAATTGGTACAGATAGCTTTTAGAGGCCTGCAAGTCGAATGGGGATATTTTCGAAAGTGTAAAGTTATTAGGAGGGGCAGGAAGGGGGGAGGGGAGAGGAGGGGGCAAAAAATAAAAATAGAGTTAGATCGTTCAAAATTAGTATACAGAGGTTTTCGATACCTACAAATCAATCGCGGATATTTTCAAATTTGTAAAATTATTAGGAGGGACGGGAAGAGGGGTGGGGCGGTAAGGGGGGGCTATGGGCAAAAACAAATAGATATACCGTTAGGCCGTTCAGAATTAGTACAGATAGGTTTTAGAGGCCTGCAAGTCGAATGGGGATATTTTCGAAAGTGTAAAGTTATTAGGAGGGCCGGGAAGGGGAGGCAGAAGGGCAAAAAAAATAAAATAGAGTTAGATCATTCAAAATTGGTACATAGAGGTTTCCAATACCTACAAGTCGATTGCGGATATTTTCGAACTTTTTAAATTATTGGGAGGGGCGGGAAGGGGGGGAGCAGGGGGGCAAAAAAATAAAAATAGAGATATATCGTTCAAAACTGGTGCACATAGGTTTTTGATACTTACAAATCGATTGCGGATATTTTAGAATTTGTAAAACTATTAGAATAGACAGGAAAGGGGGGGGCGAAGGGGGAAAATAATAGAAATAAGTGCTAGAGCATTTTTGGAATTTTTTCCGAAAATGTGCGATATTGTGTGAAAATGTGCGAACCCTGTGCGATATTTTTCCTAATCAGATTTTTTTTTCTCTTTTTTTTTTTTTTCACGTGATAAAAATTAATGCAATTTTGAGAATTCAGTAATTATTGTGATTCTTTTAAGAATATGGACCAGCGAAGCGGGCGTTGCCTGCTAGTTCACTCATAATATTTTTTTTCACTCTAATGGCCGTTGCCACTTAGAATTAAAAATCTGTAATCGAGAGTTTAAGAATATTACATCTACATACATTACTATGTCCATGGTTTTAATTGTATTTTATGAAATTGCCATATTTAACAATTTTCTTCTTTGGGAATTTCTTAATACAAAAGAATATGCGTAATATAAAATGAAATAGAGCATAAAAAATAAAAGTATTTAAAATTATCCTTCTTAATATCGCAAGAAAATAATTTTTGTATTTTGCAAATTTGGCTAATCATACCTTTCGAATGACACCATTTTTATTCCTCTAATTCCATAATTAACATATTAAAAATGTACGACAAATTTCGTGTTTGCCAATTTATATATTGGTAAAAGCAGGTTGAACGAACGATAAGCAACGCTCTCGAAAGCTCTCTTCCGAAAATGAAAATTATTTGGAAGAAGCAGTACATAATTCTGAAAATAAAATCAATTACAAATAAGTACGAGTAATATTAAAAACAACTAGAAATAACTAAGATGCATCGCGGATAAGAAAAAGACAATTTTGACATTTACTAATATTAAAGCTACAAACAAAATTGAATTTAAACTTAAATAAGAATACTATTCAATAAATTCTTTTTCATTGTTCTCACCTGAATAACTGAGTAAACTAATTTTAAGCCTAGTTTGCGAAGATTTCTTCTAGCTCTCTGCAAGCATACTTGTACCGTTTCTTTAAAATTGATTTTAATGATTTAAGGAAAGTTTTCTTGAACTAAAGGAAATTTTTAGGTCCCTTCTTTTCATTGAAATACGAGCTTTTAATAATGCCCCAGAACCTTTTTATACTCTCAACTTGGGACACACTGGGTCATTATCCAATTTAGACACAAATTCAATTTTCTGGGTGTTCAAATAATCAACATAATTTTCCTTATAATGGCTAGTAGCCAGGTCCGGCCAAAACAAAACATCTTCATTTTGATGATGCTGCTTAATGAACGGAATCAAAAACTTTTTACTACACTGATTAAAATAAAAAGAACCATTTACTTTTACCTGAAAAATGACAGGTTTAGAAACAATATCATCTTCGTTTCTGGCATGACACACCGTTACTTTTCTTGGGAATGTTTTCTTAGATTTTGTCCTGAATTGCATAGCGACAAAGTCAGGGTTTATAGTATGATAATATTTAGTAACACTACAGAGATATGGGGCAAAACTAAAATATGACTCACCATGTATGATGTGTTTCTGCCCGTCTCCAGATGGAATCAGTATGTTAACAATTTTACGGCAATTTTTCTGTGCTCGTACCATTTTTTATATTTTATATTTATTTATTTTTATACCTTTTTTTAATACGATCTTAATCCAAGATCTTTCTTAACCCGTTAAAAAGTTATTTTATATATATTCAATTTTCAAGAAATTTGGCGGATAGAAATGTCACGTGTTGCAAACAATTTCCATTTAACCATTTTCATACATTTTTGACTTAATCTTCGGACTCTTTTTCCAAAACTTTGATTGGTATTAACACGTCCCTGTTTATCATGTTGTTTTAACACTCGATAAATTGTTCTGTATAGATATTTGACTATTTTAGAAATGTTTAACCACAGCAATTTTACTACGATTAGCATCACAATTATAAAAACGTGGGATTTAATTTTTAATAGCTTTCGTTATATGAGGTGCAATTTTAGAACCGCCCTAACAGTAGACAAAAACTGATTTTGCTTTGTACGTATTAAGTTACTGTTTCCATGCCATCCTGTAGATATTGCATATTTTTGAAAATTAACATATGCGGAAAGAAAGTATTGGTTTCATGTTTATCCGGGACGCTCCTTAATTTTAAAAATAGAATGAAATTGCATTTTTGCATTGAACCAAATTTTTTTCTTAGGTTTATGTTATTCACACAAATCAAAGTATTTTACTAATAATTTGGTTTAATATTAATGATTTCATTATAAACGTAAACCTTTATAAATTATGTACTAAATCAAAATTGAAATATATTACAAATCTTTTAAAACAGGAGGATTTGTGTAAAAAGTCTTTAACTGCGTGTTTGAAAGATAATTAGTCTTTTTATTTATTAATCTTTATTTATTTTTAGCACACTTTGATAGAGAAATTTATATATATATATATACATATAAAGAAATGATAAAAGCTCTGTCATATTCTGTGAATGTTATTATCTAAATCTGAAATTTTTATTTATTTATTTATTATTATAATTATTATTATTATTACTATTATTTTAAGTGCAAAAATGATTGCTTGCTTGATAAAGACGTTAGCGTTGTGTTTGTTTTTAGTAAAACTATGGTAAGAAAAATTTACGAAATATATTTTATAACTAGTGGATCTGCAGATCAGGAGCCTCAACGTCCTATTTGCATCAGACATTTTTCAATAAGAAAATTTTATTTATTTCTTATTATATAATAGTATATATTGATTCGATCGACTTATTACCATAATCAGATACATTGCTGAGGGGGGCTGCCGCCCCCCTCAACCCCCCGCTCTATCTCTCTTTCTATACCTATTTGTATATCATATAAAGTGTTACGGAATTGTAAATAATTGCATTTATTTTTGTATAAATTTTTTCAAAGAGGCTTAGTAAGTCGATAAAATGCTAATTTTGTGCATTTCTAGTCGTTTTAGCGTTAAAATAGCCTAATTTTTCTTTAAAAACGAATTGAAAAGCTCCATGAAGGGAAGAAATGGATTTGGCGCCAAATTCGGCGACTGTTTCCCTCCTTGGCGATTTTTTTGGCGACCTTGGCGAGAAAATCCTTATTAGGGATATACCAAACATGGAAGCTCTAATCTCATTGGCTGATGAGATACGATAATTTTCCAGAACAGTCTGTGTTCGATAGAATAGTATAAAAGGAGCATTTTTTTTTGCCAAGGCTTCCAATCTCAGATCTGTGTCGGTTTCGTCAAATGCTTGCTTTGCTTTGAGCCTCTTTGAATGAGACTTGCTTTATGTGTTATTGCTAAACAGTTTGTACTGTTGTTTTGCTGTTAACGGCTGTTGTTTAAGCTATGTTTACTGGTTGAATTGAAGCTGATACTTGGTTTATAGACCTGTATTCTTCTGGAACTTTCTGTGAATAAATCACTGAATTTTTGCAAGTTTCGCCTTTCACTCTCGGACAACTTACAAACCCCCAAGTATGCAACAATATGCATTCTTATTAAACGACGGTCTTGTATTATTTCCCGGAAATTCATAAATACCGAATTTCATACAAAAAAAAAAATTACATAGCATATCGGAAATATTTTGCGTAACCTTTAAACTAATTATCAATTCTATGCCCACAATTTTCAACATGAAAACAGGCTTTTAAGATTCTAATAAAATTTCATTATATTTGATGGGGTGTAACCATGTTAAAATACACTTTTAAGAAATACCGACTATACACCATAAAAATACGAAATTCCTTTATGTATCCCGGAAAAGTAGCCACAGTCATTATAAACGCCAATAATAAGAATAAATCTAATTAATTATAACTCATTAATCTTTCAAACTAATTTGATATCATTTGGATGATTACAGTACATACTCGGAATTATTTTGTGTGGTCCCATAAATTATTTAGTCTATACATAACCTTTTTTTAGAGTAAACATGATTTTAGGCATCTTTATAATGTATGTTAACTTTATTAAGTTCAATTCAACATAAACGCATTAAAGTGCGCGCTTAAATTAAAAATTCGTCCATAGGCTCTAATGTTACGAAATTCTTTCGTGTGTCTTTGTAAACGAACCATAAACATTGTATACACCAGTAAAAACTATTCAGCTTATTTTGCGTTTAAAATTAATAATTGTTCCAAATTTAACATGACTAAGTGACATTGTCAGAACACTTTTGTAAGGTACTGTACATTAATTAGAAAGCTTAAGAGCACATATTTTCTTCAAGCAACATAAGTTTAAGCATCTTACTCACGTACTCTAGTTTCATTTTCTTCATTGCAAAGTAATGATATTAAAATGCGTTTAAACGAAATTCACCCCATACGCCGTAATGTTAAGAATTTTGGCGTGTCCCTGTACACAGTTTATAAAAAATATAGCAATGAAAATTATACAGCTACTTATATGGAAAGCTGGAATGTGTGCGCCAATTTGCAAGTCAATCGAAGGATTTTTGCGGCCGCTATTGCGGTACATACAAATTCTTCCCATAGGCCGTAAGGATAAGAAAAATTTTGGCGTGTCCCTGTACACGAACAAGAAAGGGAATACCCACCTAACACTATACAGCTAATTCCGTTGGGGTCGTGAATATGTGTACCAAATTGCAAGTCTATAGCGTTATTTTTGGGGCCGCTATCGCGGTACATACAAATTCTTCACATAGGCCGTAATTATAAAAAAAACTCTGGCGTGTCCCTGTACACGAACTACAAATGGAATGCTCACCATAAACTATACAGCTAATTTAGTGGGGATCATGAACATGTGTACAAAGTTTCAAGTCAATAGCGTGGTTTTTACGGCCGCTATCGCACGACAGACAGACAGATAGACGGACGGACCGACGGGACCCAAAATCCTTTTGAGTCTCAACACAGGGCCTCCACTGACGTTTTGGCAAAAACTGAAGTCAATAGCTTGATTTTTGCGGCGGCTATCGCGGTACATACAGATTCTTCCCATAGGCCGTAATTATAGAAAATCTTTGGCGTGTCCCTGTACACGAACTGCAAATGGAATACACACCTAAAACTATACAGCTGATTCCGTTGGGCTTATGAACATGTGTACCAAATTGCAAGTCGAAAGCGTGATTTTTGTGGCTGCAATCGCGGTACATACAAATTCCTCCCATAGGCCGTAATGATAAAAAAATCTTTGGCGTTATACCTGTACACGAATTACAAATGGAATACACACCCAAAACTATACAGCTGATTCCGTTGGGCTTATGAACATGTGTACCAAATTGCAAGTCAATAGCGTGATTTTTGTGGCCGCTATCGTGACACATACAAATTTCTCCCATAGGTCGTAATGATAAGAAAAACTTTGGCGTGTCCCTGTATAAGAACTACAAATGGAGTACATACCAAAAACTATACAGCTGATTTCGTGGGGCTCATGAACACGTGTACCAAATTTCAAGTCAATAGCGCTATTTTTGCGGCCGCTATCGCGATACATACAAATTCCTCCCATAGGCCGTAATGATAAGAAAAACTTTGGCGTGTCCCTGTATACGAACTACAAATGGAGTACATACCAAAACCTATACAGCTGATTTCGTGGGGCTCATGAACACGTGTACCAAATTTCAAGTCAATAGCGCTATTTTTGCGGCCGCTATCGCGCGACAGACAAACAGACAGACAGACAGACAGACACAGCCCAAAACCGTTTTGAGTCTCAAAAGAGGGCCTCCACTGACATTTCGGCAATAACATTTATCTGCCTTCTTTTTATACATATGCAAAAGTAAATATTTATTCATGTATACATCTTGCTATATACACAATTACAAAACATACATATAGATATATTTTTTTTTCACTCACGAGATGAATATATTCGTATATATCCTCTATTAATGCATTATGTTCGACTCATAATAATAAAGAAGAAAGTTCAAAATTATGAAAAAAATTTAAATCTTACCTAAAAGACTAATTAATTATTAGAAAACAATTTATATATATATATATATATATATGTATGTATATATTTATATAGATTTTTTACTATATGCTTTAAAACCTAATTTGTATGCGTGAGGTACAGTTATATAGAGAAACATAGAAGAACGTTATCTGAAGAATGCATCATACTATTTTCTATTAAAGTTCACGTAAGGTATAATTTGTACAAAAATTTCCCTCTCAACAATTGTTATATAATTTCTTGAATAAGTTTCTCCTATTTATATTGTACTTAAAAAAAAAACTGGAGTAATTTCACTCGATTTCCTCAACATTTTGTAATTAAGGGTTATATAAAAAAATTAACTAAGAAAATAAGACAGTGAAAAATGGAAGAGAAAACAAAAATAACGCGCAGATGTTTTTTCTTTTTTTTATCTCTTTTGAGTAAATGCTTGCACTTTAGTTGTTTGTTCTACATGGGATATATTGTTACAAAATTGTAAATAATTGTGTTTATTTTGGTATAAATTCTTTCAAAGAGGCTTAGTAAGTTGATAAAGTGCTAATTTTGTGCATTTCTAGTCGTTTTAGCGTTAAAATAGCCTTGTTTTCCCTTAAAAACGTATTAAAAAGCCCCAATAAGGTAGGTAATGGATTTGGCGCCAAATTTGGCGACCTTTCCCACCTTGGCGATTTTTTTGGCGACCTTGGCGAGGAAATCCTTATAAGGGATATACCAAATATGGAAGCTCTAATCTCATTGGCTGATGAGATACGGAAATTTCCGGAACTTTCCACACATTTCTACAGGGGTATGTAAGGGTGCTTTCTCGCCAAGGCAGTCAGTTCAGTTCAGTTCAGTTTTCAGCCAGCTTCGCTAGTACTTGCATTGCTTTGAGCCTCTCTGAAAGAGACTTTATTCAAGTGTTATTGCTATACAGTTTGTACTGTGGATTTGCTATTGACAGCTGCTGTTTAAGCTGTGTTTACTGGTTGAATTGAAGCTGATACTTGGTTTATAGACCTGTATTTTTCTGGAACTTTCTGTGAATAAATTACTGAATTTTTGTAAGTTTGGCCTTTCATTCTCGGACAACTCACGAACCCCCGAATACGCAACATTTCTGGTGTCAGGAGTGGGGTTGTCTGTAAATGGTGATAACTAGAGCTATGGAGCAAGAGATGAAGAAACTTCTAGAAAGCTTAGCTACCCAGATGAATGAAATGAAGGAAGGACAAAGAGAAATGAAAGAAGGATAAAGAGAGATGGAAGAAAGTATGGAAACATCGCAAAGAGAATTGAAAGGCAGTTTGGGTCAAGTTCAGGGAGAAATTAAGTCAATCCAAGAAAAAGTTGAATGCAGTCAAGAGGAGATGAAGAGAGAACTTTCGGCAGTAAAGGAAGTGATTGAAAGTAAATTATCCGATATGGAAAGCAGAGTAGATGGAATAGAAGAGAAAGTTTTGAAAATAGAAGAGAGTTTTGAAGAGAACGCTATAAAGATAGAAGAAAATGTTATGAAAATTGAAAGAAATTTTGAAGAGAGATTTATGAAGATGGAAGAGAATTTTGAGGAGAAAGTTAAAGAAATGTTTTGATCCGGAACTGAAAGGAATGTTTTCAGAGATAGACGGTAAATTGAAGAGAATAGAAGAAGATCTGGAGAGAAAAGTGGAAGAAAAGTTAGAATCCATGCCCCAGGAAACTGAAAAGAAAGAGAGAAGAATCCAGAATAAGGAATTTATTAAGCTATCCACCTACGACGGCAGTTCCTCCTGGCATGTATATAAGACGCAGTTTTCCATCGTAGCTGAAGCTAATGGCTGGGACTCTACAGCCAAGTCAGTCCACTTAGCAGCAGCATTACGGGGAGATGCAGCCGAGATACTGAAAAATGTTTCTAAAGAAGAAAGGAACGACTTCGAGGCCCTGACTAGAGCACTGGAGCTACGGTTCGGAGAGAAGTCTTCTAAGGACTATAGTCGCCTCCAGCTAAAATCCCGTTACCAGAAAACGGGCGAAAGTTTGCTGGCAGCGGACATTCAGAGACTGTCACACCTAGCATTCTCAGACTGTCATGCTGACACTCGAAACGATTTAGCTCTTCAGTACTTTATCGATGCTGTTCGTGATCCAGAAATTCAAAAAGTGCTGAGACTCTCCAACATCAGAAACGTAGAATCAGCTTTAGGCTATGCACTTAGGATAGAGGCAGCCCAACAAGCCTCCCATAAACACCGCCATACCATAAGAGCAGTCTCATTAAATGATACGCCTGCTGATGAAAATGAAATGAAGAGAAGTCTCGCAGACATCTTAAAGAGATTGCGCAGACTGGAAAATAATAAGGAAATAAAAGATCGGAAGATAAAGTGCTGGGGCTGTGGAGGGGATGGCCATGTAAAGAGGAACTGCCCTGTATGACCAACTAAAGGAAATCATCCGGCTTTACCATCACTCCAGGGAAACTAGGAGAAGGCCATCTCGCGGGGCGGAGGTTGCCTGAAGTCAAAGAGCCCCAATTTACAGTATTTCATGTTTCATCGATGATTGGCGGCGATAATGGACTTTACGTCTATGCCCAAGTTAACAACACCACCGGCCGGATGATTCTGGACACGGGAGCCAACGTGACCATCATTAGAACGGATTTGGCTCAAGAACTAAAAGAGAAGATCATTTGGACGCCGCCCTGCGTTAAACTCCAGACTGTGACCGGAGACAAAATCGAAATATATGGAAAAATGAACTTGACCATCACTTTTGGGAATGCCAGTTACCATCATATGGCATATGTGGCTGATATAAGAGATCCTTTAATCATTGGAATTGATTTCCTGAGAAAATTTAACTTTAAATTGGACTTCAAGAATAATGAACTGCATTAGAGTTCGGAAGACATCGCTGTGTTCAACACTGAAAATCAAGACATCCAGCCAATCTGCCAGATAACAGCCAAGTCTGAAATTTCCATCCCTCCACACACAGAGACAATAGTTTCAGGAACACCTCCTACAAAGCAATACTTCCGCTATGGACTGATTGAATACCCGAACACAGACAGTAGCCCAAGAGGAAGTTTGGTAGCTTCATCTCTAGTTGATCTCTCAAAGAATACTATTCCTGTGAGAGTCGCAAACATCAGCGATAAGGTCCGAACAGTGAAGAAGGATGAGGTGTTAGCAGCCTGCACTCCTGTAACATGCATAAACCGCCCCACGCAATCAACCGAATCCAAGTCTTCTGAGCAATTAATAACGGAACTACTCAAGAATGCAGAATTGGGAAGTGAACAGAGGTGTGCTGCGGAGAAGCTACTCCAAGAATTTAAAGATCTTTTTTCTCGAACACCTGAAGACGTCGGGAGAACGAACATCACCCAGCACAGAATTAATACAGGAAATCATCCTCCAATCAAACAACATCCAATAAGACTTCCATTTGCTAAACAGGAAGAGTTCACTGGACTTCTAAATGAAATGCAGCACAATGACGTCATCGAGCCATCAACGAGTCCTTGGGCCTCTCCCATAGTACAGGTGCGGAAAAAGGATGGTTCAACAAGATTTTGCGTGGATTATCGTCGTTCGAATGACATCACGAAGAAAGACAGTTACCCTCTTCCCAGAATTGACGACACATTAGACACACTTGCTGGCAATGAATGGTTCTCAACTTTGGATCTGAAGAGCGGTTACTGGCAAGTAGAATTACATCCTGATGATCGTGAGAAGACTGCATTCACCACGGGACAAGGACTGTGGCAATTTAAAGTTATGCCATTTGGATTATGTAATGCACCTGCCACTTTCGAACGCCTGATGGAGACGGTTTACGGAAATTTCGCCCCCAGCATCTCGCCCCCGGCATTTCGCCCCCAGCATTTTGCCCCCGGGAAATCTCGCACCCCGGAATTTTCGCCCCCGGAAATTTCACCCCCGGAAATTTCGCCCCCGAACAGTGGATTTCGAAATTTTCGCCCCCAGCGTCTCGCTCCGAGTTGTGGAAAATATATATGCAATAATAAATAAAAATATAAATATACATGTAGTAATTCTCGATATATTTATATTGAATTCATACTATTTTTCCTTTTAATTTCAATATAAAACATATGAGTTAAAATAAGGTTTTCGAATGCAAAAATTGTTCGATTACTTTTTTATCGCTGTTAATTAAAAGAAAGTTAGAGTGTACAGTAATATTATTTATTTATTTATTAAATATTTAGTGCACACATAATACTTTTATTAATTTATCAAATACTTTTTTACTTTCTTTTAGTTATTAATCAGTTTGGTCATTATTGATAAAAAAAGAAATAAGATTACAGAAGCAAGAAATTTTTAATTATCCTACTACTGTAGGGTGAGAAACTTATACTAGGCCAGTCGCATTAACCCCCGACGATATATAGAATGCCACAGCCGCCCGTTACCGCTCTTAGGTGTTTTTTTCTAGTCAATTTTGTCCTTTTATCCATTCCGGTGTTATATATATATATATATATTCACACTTGACATTGTGAGATTTTTGGTTTCATCCCATGCTTTTTTCTATGGAATATTGAATTTTTTTTCCCCTGTTTCTATGAATTTTCAGCCTTTTCCCCTCATTTTCTATGTTCTAAGGTGCGGTCGGAAAAATCGATATCGAGTTTTCACCTGTTTTATACATTTTAAGGCCTCCTGAGTCCAGAAAAGTAGTTTTTGACAGTTGGTCAGAGTATGTGTATGTATGTATATGTATGCATGTGTATGTATGTGCGGAATCTTCTGGGTATCATATCTCCGAAGTTAACAAAAATAGAACTACGAAAATTCAGAACTGAGACAGGTCTGATATACAGATTAATTTTTAAAATTTTGGGGGAAATTGAAAAGTCAGAAATGGGACAGCGGAAAACGGGAATGGTACCGTAAGTCTGTATCTCAAAAACGGCTCTATCAATTTTTTTTCAAAGTTTCCATATAATCACTCTATTAGATGACCTTTCAAATAATATAGTTGGTTAGTTCAGGAAAATTTATAGGCTTTCGGTTTCACAAGTGCGTTCCTTTAAAAACAACTGCACGGATTTTTTTTTTCTTCAAACTCGTTATATTAAGTCCTTTTCAAACATCTTTTTGTATGTAATTATCGTTTTCCAGTCAATAATTGAGTTTGCCAAGTTTTGGTAAAAGTTTGTATCTCAAAAACGGCTCTAACGATTTTCTTGAAAATTATTACATAAATCCATTTCAGATATCCTTTGTCATGTATTACGTGATTATAAGAGGACAATTGACAGTCATCCTATTTAAGTAGGTCAGTTTTAGATCTCGGAAATGGGTGTTTAAAAAATGAGTCTACCATGTTTACTTTCTTATACAAAGTATACGGAAGTTAGTAATCCCGATGTGCGAAATTCATTTTGTATTCTGCATAGCTCATAAAATGAATGATCGTACAAGGTTGTAAATTTATATGCATGACTGTTATAATGTCTAGTTGTACACTTGCAACTTTGGTTTTAATACGAGTTCCCGTTTCAAATATATCAACGATTTTACACTCGAATTTTCGTGACGTCAGTCTGTAAGTACGTGTGTGTGTGTGTGTGTGGAGGGGGGGGGGGGTTATGTATCTCGCATAATTCAAAACCTCTCTTTTTGGACTGTATATAATTTTCCGTTTTGGTGATATTTAGGAGAATTATATTCATATTGACCAAGAATACAAAGGTTTTGGCCATTAAATATGACCTACCATCATAGAGATTTCAAAAGAAGCTAATGATAGAGCTAGTAATTATATTGCTATAAATGTTGAAGACATTTTTGCGTGTATAAAGTAATATGTAAAGACATAAGCAGGTTCTTGTCGACAAATGCACTTTATTTAATGAATATTTAGCCCACAGACAGAGCCCGTAATTTTATTGTTGCGAAAATTTTCGACATCTTAGCGTTTCGAATTTGATTCTTTAAGACAGAAATATGTTCTAGTCGACGAATGGATTTTATTTATGAATATTTAGCCCGTAGATAAAGCCTGCAATGATATTGATAAAAGACAAATTGTTTACGAATTACGAAACAAACGAAAACATACTTAGTAAGCGAGCATTATTTATTTTGGCTTAATGCAATTTAATTAATTATATGCTCCATTACTAATAAATAGTTTAAAATGATAAATGTAAACCCATAATAAAACTTTCTATGCTCTATGAGAGTTAAGAGTTACTTTTGAAAATGTACTATATTTGCAAACAACCTCAGTTTCGATTCTCAGTTCTTAAACCCTCTGAGGAGCAGAGTTGGTTGGTTGGGTTTATATGTCGCACTAGTGCTGTGCAGTGGGCAATTGGCGACGGTCTGCGTCTCGCCCCTAAAGGGGTTCCGTAAACATGACATAAAATCTGACCATCACGGATGGGACAGAGTAATTTTGCTTATTTGAAAGTAAAAAATGACCAGAATTTATGAACGATGTTAGAAGAGGAATAGTAAATCTTTTCAGCTTGAATGAATATATTCAATGTTCACTCACGCATATTTTTATCGCCATGCTGTTTGTGAACCCTTGTTATGACCAAAATCAAAACATATATCAATATTGTATAAACTTCATATTTTTATACAATAAATTATTACAAGATATAAAGATGAACGATCTTTTTATATAACATGTTTTTAAATTTTCTGTTGAATTATAAACGCTACCGAAGGCAGCGGGAACCCGAAACAGTTAGCTAAAATTTAAGAAAAAAAAACATGCATTGTCACCGTGTTCTGAACTATTTTGAAAGTTTTAAAGGTCTAGCTATTCGAGAAGTTAGTTAAATAAATTTTTTGTTGAATTATAAACGCTGCCGAAGGCAGCAGGACCCGAAACAGTTCGCTAAAAGTATTTTAAAAATGCATTGTCACCGTGTTCTGAACTATTTTGAAAGTTTTAAATGTTTAGTTTGTCGGAAAGTTAGTTAAATAATTATTTGTTGAATCATAAACGCTGCCGAAGGCAGCAGGGACCCGAAACAGTTAGCTAAAAGTATTTAAAAAATGCATTCTCACCGTGTTCTGAATTACTCGGAAAGTTTCAATTACCTAGCTAGTCGGGAAGTTGGTTAAATAATCTTTTGGTGAATCATAAATGCTGCCGAAGGCAGCAGGGACCCGAAACAGTTAGCTAAAAGTATTTAAAAAATGCATTGTCAGCGTGTTTTGAGCTTTTCTGAAAGTTTCAAATGTCTAACTAATCGGGAAGTTAGTTAAAATTCGATTGCAAAATTTGTACTGGACACACAAACAAACAAAGAAAAATCGAAGTTAATAAAAACATGGTAATATTTTGGAAATACCGCATGTAAGTTTATATCTTTACTTGTAATTACAGTTATATTTTACATCACTCGGGGGCGAAATTTCCGGGGGCGAAATGTCTCGGGGGCGAAATTTCCGGGGTGCGAAATTTCCCGGGGGCGAAATGCTGGGGGCGAAATGCCGGGGGCGAGATGCTGGGGGCGAAAATTCCGGATCCCGATGGAGACAGTGCTAAAAGGACTTTCCTATGAAGCCTGTCTGGTGTATTTGGATGATATTATCATTGTGGGGCGCACCTTTGAAGACCATCTACGAAACATCCGAAAGGTGCTAGAGAAACTCAGAATGGCTAACCTCAAATTGAATCCAGGCAAGTGTAACTTGTTCCGTCGTGATATGAGCTACCTCGGCCATATCATCTCTGCCGAAGGTGTGAGAATAGATCCTGAGAAGGTCTCTGCAGTCGAGAACTGGTGTTGCCCTGAAAATGTACACCAACTACGAAGTTTCCTGGGGTTATGCACTTACTACAGGAAGTTTGTCAAGGGTTTCTCAAATATTGCCAGACCACTCCACAAGCTGACGGAAACCAATCAGAAGTTCCTGTGGACAGATGAATGTGAAAAAGCGTTCAAGCGACTTAAAGAGGCCATAACATCATCGCCTATCTTGACGTATCCACAGCCCGACAAACAGTTCATACTTGATACAGATGCCAGCCATGAGAGTGTCGGTGCTGTTCTGTCGCAGGAAATTGATGGTCAAGAACATGTCATTGCCTATTGGAGTAAATGCCTGTCTAAACCAGAGCAAAATTCCTGTACCACCAGGAAAGAGCTACTCGCCATCGTAAAAGCCATAGAATATTTCCATCATTACCTCTATGGCGGAAGATTCCTGCTCCGGACTGACCATGCATCTTTAACGTGGTTGCTCCAGTTCAAGAACCCGGAAGGACAGATTGCCTGGTGGATACAACGCCTCCAGGAATATGACTTCGAGATACCTCATCGTAAAGGGACTCTACATGGTAATGCAGATGCCTTGTCCCGGAAACCCTGCTCGGAAAGCTGCAAGTACTGCTCTAGAGCCGAAGAGAAATACCTGCCGATAAATCCGGTTGCCTGCCAAGTTACTATCTCACCATCAGAACAAGATCCCGATCCATGGAGTGACGAAGAACTTAGACAAGCCCAGTTGGAAGATCCTGACATAAAGCCAATATTACAGCTGAAGGAGTTGACCAGCAACAGACCTACCTGGCAGGACATTTCCAGATTTAGTCCCATTACGAAAAGCTATTGGGCACTTTGGGGCTCTCTTCATATCAGAAACGGCGTATTATACAGAAAGTGGGAATCTGATCATGGGAAAAGCTTCAGATGGCAGATTGTATTACCAAGGTTAAAAAATTCCACATGTTTTAGAACAACTGCATAGTAGCTCTACCGGAGGCCATTTTGGGGTAATGAAGACTCTGCAGAAAGTTCGGGAACGCTTCTACTGGTGCAAGGCAAAGGTGAATGTGGAGAAATGGTGTAAATTCTGTGATGCTTGTGCGGCACGTAAGCGCCCGCCGAAGCGAGGTCGAGGAAGACTGCAACGGTATAACGTGGGAGCACCATTTGAACGGATTGCACTCGACATATTGGGTCCTTTGCCATGGACCTCCAGTGGAAATAAATACATCCTCATCGTGATGGACTACTTCACCAAGTGGCCTGAGGCATATCCCATTCCCAATCAAGAGGCATGCACAGTCGCAGAGGTCCTAGGGCAGCAATGGGTGTCAAGGTACGGCACGCCCCTACAACTTCATACCGACCAAGTTAGGAACTTTACCTCTGCTGTTTTGAAAGGACTGTGTCAACTACTCAGCATAGACAAAACCCAGACAACACCCTTACATCCCCAGTCGGACGGCACACAGTGGATCGAAGTATCCGCGATTGTAATGAAATGCTCGCCCTCTGGTGGGCTAAGGTGAAATTATCATACTACTGACAGCTTTCACGCTGAAACAATGATAGAACAATAAGAAAGCATTATAATAAATACACGTGGCAATTATTACACGTGGCAATATTTACTAACAACTACAGTTGAGAAAGTGCCATCTATCGATCATTACAAACGCGGATAGGCAGTGGCGAACATAGGAAGGTTATGGTATTATTATTATCTATGTATGATGGTATGATGGTATTATTATTATCTATTTCTGATGTTGTAGTTCCCCATCATACTATAGGTATGGGGAACTTAGGTAATCGTGAAAATTTTCGACCTCGGTTTTTTGACTTTTCTACACGTTTTCAGGTGTGAGGAATCCGAAAATGACAAAATTTCTATGGTGTCTGTCTGTAGGGTGTCTGTTAGTGTGTCAGTGTGTCAGTGTGTCAGTCCGTTAGTGTGTTAGTCCGTTAGTTTGTTAGTCTGTTAACACGATATCTCACGAACAAATGATCACAGAGAGGTCAGATCAGTTTTAAAGTATTACTTTCGACACTGGCAAGAACCCTATTCGTTTGAAACATTCGAATTTAAAAACCTCGTAAGTTATTAGAAATTTACGATTTTCTTAACATGGGAGAATAGGACAAAAATTCACTTAAACGTGCATTTAATGGAAACTTTTTACTGTAAAAATGTCAGACCAGTTTTAAAATATCAGTTTTGATGCCGGAATGAACTTCAGTAACTATAAATATGCTACTTTGGAAATTTCGCAAGTTATTGGATATTTACGAATTTTTTAACATGGCAGTATAGAGGAAAATTTCACATAAACGTCAATTTTTAGAGATATTTTTCATCGTAAAGATGTCAGACTACTTTTGAAATATTATTTAGGACACTGGCATGATTATTAATGACTATGAATTTTCCAATATAAAGATTTCGTAAGTTATTGGAAATTTACGAATTTCTTAACATGGCTGAATAGAGCAAAATTTCACATAAACGTCAATCTTGAGGGATATTTTCATCGTAAAGGTGTCAAACCACTTTCGAAATATTATTTAGGATACTGGCATGAATATAATAGACTACGATTTTTCCAATTTAAAAAATTCGTAAGTTATTTGGAATTTACGATTTACTTAACATGTCAGAATAAGGCAAAATTGAGCATAAACTTCCATTTTGAGGATCGTAAATACATTAGACAACTTCAAAATTACATTTATGATATTTGTTTGAACATGATTGAATACAAATATTCTAATAGGAAAATTTCGTAAATCATTCGTAATTTACGATTTTATCAACATAGCGAAATTGTAAATTTTTCATATAAATATAAATTTTGAGGATTATTGCATTGGAAGTAGTAGGATGAAAACTAAACAACGGAATTGACCCTGATAAAATAAATTAATAGATTAGAATAAGATATATATATCGAAGTGAACGGTGGATAGCCTATTAGGCGGGGATTTCATTCTGTCATAATATCAAGCTTTGGTCAAATTCATTTCTTTTAACATGATTATAATATGTCTCGCACTAGAAATTTATGAGAACATAAATATGATGGGGAACTGAGCAGAGTCCACCTATGCCAACTAGTTTTGTCACATTTCGATTTAAATATGTATATATGTATGGTACTATGAGTGATTCTATGTTTTCTTTTTCAACCCTTTAAGGCCACAGAGATAAATTTCCCCACCAAATTCGTTATCATTTTATTCAACTGGCACCATTTTTTTTTTAAATTAATGAATCCTGTGTATCATTTCTCTAGAAAAATATCAGTATAAATAACATTTTACCATGTTTTTATTAACTTCGATTCTTGTGTGTTTGTCAGGGACAAATCTTGCAATCGATTTTTAACTAACTTCCCGACTAGCTAGACATTTGAAACTTTCACAGTAGCTCAGAACCCGGTGACAACACAATACTTCGAAGTCAGATTTTCGAATAGTTTTCTTTTATTTAATTAAAATGTGAAAATGATAAGCTCCTAATAGCAATAAAAATAGACATTAAAATATTAACTATAATTTAATTGTTGCCAAAAAAAATTTACGAGTTCATTTTCTTTCGACCTAAAGATAAATACATTTAATTAAACGTGAGCGTTAAAAAATTGTTAAAAGTTAAATTATGCATTTCGCAAAAATTGACGTCGTTATCATTTTAAAGATTTTCTACACAATGATAAAGTGCTAATGTAGTGTTGCTCGGAAAGGATTAATATTTTATTTTTAAAACCAACTTTTTTTTTTTTTTTTTTAATTCAAATTTCCGGTAACTCTTTAACCAATCACATTAGAACGTCCATCTTTGGAATATCGATAATAAGAATTTTCTCGCCAAAAGTCGCCAAAAAGTCGCCAAGGGCAAAAAGTTGTCAAATTTGGCGCCAAATCCATTACCTGCCTATTGGAGCTTTTTAATGTGTTTTAAAGAGAAGTTTAAGCTATTTCGAAACATGGTATATACATTTTTTTTAATCTTATAATTATTTATAATATTGCTGCGAAAAAATAAATAAATAAATAAAAACAGTCATTTGTAGCAATTCTGCTTATGCTAATACAATGGGTTCTAAGAAGTTTGCGATTAACTAAGAGAATAAATAATGTGTCAAAATTAAAATTAATTATTTCTAATAAGCTAAATGAATTTTTTTCTTTACATCAATTTTTATTCGTGAAATTAGTTTAATGTGCCATTTGAGGAAAAATTGACATTATAAAAGGGGTTAAACGGTATCATATTTTTCTGCTGCAAACAGGTATTTAGAAACATACCTGATAAAGAAACAAATGTTGCAAAAAATAAGAGAAGAAAAGAAAATAAATAAAAATTTCATGAAGAAAATCTATATTTATAACACAATTAATTTATCACACAATGTTAAATATATCATCACATTACTGCTTCTTTTTTCTTTCATTTTCCCAAATTCTTATGTACTTATTGTCATTCACTACAGTATGTTTGCGAATCTCAACCAAATAAAAAATGCGCCTCTATTTTAAAGTAAATACAAGCTTTTTCATTTGTCTCTTCGAAGTTCAGGTGGTTAGAGCGCCATGCTAGTAATCCGGTGGTCCCGCGTTAGATACCCTGAAGGTCCGGAGTGTTAATTTTTGCAGACAATTAGTAGAAAAGATGTCAATTGATAAAAGAAAATTTATCTTTGACTACATAGTATCCAAAGAATTTTTCAAAAGCTTTTTTAAGAAGCCTTTTTCTTGCATCTCTTTTTAGAAGCAAAAAAGAGTTTTTTGTGGACTACAAGCGTCCTCTATTGGGCGGAATATTCACTAAAATGTTAATGAAACAACTAACAATACAAACAAAAATGATTAGGGAAAATACATAAACATTAACCAAATCAGTAAAATGTTAAGTTATAATATAAAAAAAAAAATAATAAACTACAACAATAATAAAAAGGTAATAACAGGAAACTTGGCGTTGGTACATTAAAACTCGAATAATATTCTTTTTATTCGGGTTTTAATAATAAAAAGGTGCCTCAAACGAATATTAAATTGCAGGTATTGGCCCTTAATCAAAAAATGAAATCACAAAACTTATAGGCAATCATGTGGTGCTGCCATCTGTTGTGCATTTTAAGAAATAATTTCTATTTTCTTAACACAGTTCAAATTTCCCCAATTTTGGGGTTAGTTAAAAAGTTACTTTTTTTTTTTTTTTTTTTTTTGCAAATTAAATTTTATTCTAACTTCGAAAAGATTTATATGATACGCTATAATAAGAATTTTGGTTTTAAAAGTTTTTTTAAATAGATTATTTTATGTAGTATTTCAATAGAAAACTCATGCAAGCATATACTGGCAAACTCTATGAAATATTCACATTTGTCTTTATTTTTATTGCGCAGAAACTTTTACTTTAAATCGTAATATGGTATTATAATATTTAATTTTAACATTTAGTAATTTAACATGAAACATTTATTTAATTTTAACATTTTATGATATATCATAGCAACCATTTACATTTCCCCCCTTTTTTGGGTCCAAGGTACTTTTCAGTACCTTTAAAGTAAAATTAATTATTTTATTAAATAAAAAAAAAAGAAATAATTTCTGATTTATCAAATCTATTTCAATAATATTTTCACTATAAAAATTTTAATATATTTTCTGTCATTATTGAATACAGTTATTCAGATAAATTTTTCGATTGGTAATTTGGGGGTAAACAGAATAAAAATTTATTTTTCTCTAAAAGTGGCGATTTGTGGCTAAAATCCTTTTCACAGATTAAAATGTATACTTTTGGGAGTAGTAAAATGTGTTTTAAATTTTGGACAATTTTGGACAAAAAAACTTATAAATTTAATTTTGTTGTTAATTTTATATTCACATTTCATGCGTGAATCACAACATGAAAAACCTACAAAATGTTGGCAGAAGTACCTTAAAATTTTATTAGAACATTATTAAAAGTATTTTTATTTCGTATTTTTTCATAGTTATTTTAAGTGCCACTTGATGGCTATTCACATAAAGTCATTCACATTTATCGAAAAATCTTATTTCTGAAAGTTTTCGTTTTGAACTTATTTATATATAATATAACTTCGTGTAATTGAAGAAATAACCATATATTTGTATTTTTTACACACTCTTTTAAATTATTTCACTGCAAAATATCAGTTATTTAGAGATTGATTTTTGAGCCTATGTTCGTATTTTAACATTGTTCGATCCACTGTGCGGCATGGTCGAGAGGTTCAACCATACCATCCTGAATAACCTCTCTCTTCTAGTATCAAGGAACCAGCAAGATTGGGACTTGAAGTTGCCATTGTTCCTGCTGGCTTATCGAAGTGCTGTCCATGAAACCACCGGCTATACTCCAGCCCAGACCATACACAGTCTTAAAAAGGCTGAATGATGTAGTGGTGCGGATCACTTAAACACCTTCATCAAAATCGAAGGCGGTGCACTATAACAGGCTAGCCAAGTACCACAATTAACGGTAATTTTAAAATTTAAAATGTAAATACTGGTAAAATTTGCGCATGCATAATGTAAATATTTGTATATAAATACTTGTACATATTTGTGAATTTTGTAAATAGTTCTCACTTGATTTTTGTTTCTATTTTGTCGTTATATGCAACTTAGTTTTTGTATTTTAGATTGTGTAAATTTGTTTAGTTTCGCCGCTTGACCAAGGGTTGCACTGCCCGGGACGTGCAGTCCTTGGGAGGGGGGCAGTGTTACAAAATTGTAAATAATTGTGTTTATTTTTGTATAAATTCTTTCAAAGAGGCTTAGTAAGTTGATAAAGAGCTAATTTTGTGCATTTCTAGTCGTTTTAGCGTTAAAATAGCCTTGTTTTCCCTTAAAAACGCATTAAAAAGCCCCAATAAGGCAGGTAATGGATTTGGCGCCAAATTTGGCGACTTTTCCCAACTTGGCGATTTTTTGGCGACCTTGGCGAGAAAATCCTTATAAGGGATATACCAAATAGGGAAGCTCTAATCTCATTGGCTGATGAGATACGGAAATTTCCGGAACTTTCCACACTTTTCTACAGGGGTATATAAGAGTGCTTTCTTGCCAAGGCAGTCAGTTGGGTTCAGTTTTCAGCCAGCTTCGCTAGTACTTGCATTGCTTTGAGCCTCTCTGAAAGAGACTTGCTTCAAGTGTTATTGCTATACAGTTTGTACTGTGGATTTGCTATTGACAGCTGCTGTTTAAGCTGTGTTTACTGGTTGATTTGAAGCTGATACTTGGTTTATAGATCTGTATTTTTCTGGAACTTTTTGTGAATAAATTACTGAATTTTTGTAAGTTTGGTCTTTCATTCTCGGACAACTCACGAACCCCCGAGTACGCAACAATATTATGTGTAAATTCTACCATGGTTTCCTAAAAAAGAACTATAAGTAATGCGCACGTGCATTCCCATAATGATCATCCTTTAGCAAAACAATGTAAAATACATGAGTTTTTATGCTGTTTAATCCAAATTAATATTAACTAGTATATCTCAGTGGTCGAAACTCGACTACTTTTTTGCAAAGCTAAGTAATAGCCTTCTATTAAACGGAATTAATTTGCAACACAACAGCGTCACTTGTCTGTGGATATGCACGCAAATTAAAACTGTATAGTTTTACATAATGTTCATATCATATATCATGTTTGGTGCATTTATACACAACAGAAGTTGTGGTATAGCTTGAGCTTGACTTAAATGGGATAAATCACAACATAGTAGGACCACCTATTGGGTGATATATTCCAATAGCTAATCAGCACCAATATAAATCATATTCTTACCAATTATCAACCGTATTTAATTTTTGTCCATTGGTTCATGACATACTACAAAATTTCCCTAACACATCATACAAAAACAGACAAATATTCATTTTCTAAAAATGAGCGAATCATATTTAGGACATTTCAAAACATATAAATTCATCGAAAACCGGAAGTCAACAATGTTCACGAATCCAATACTTTCTTCTATATTAATTTACATCACAGTGCCCCCAACAAATTAACACGAACAAAAATTTAATCAATATGATCAATATAATCTATATTCAGTCGTGTTCAAGATATCTGAAATGTATATATATATATATATTCAGAAGATATAGGAATAAATTTTTTTATTAAAAAATAAGTAGTCATTTTCAGTTAGTTGAAATGCGTTATGTTTTAGCTAAACAATGTGACTTTAAATTAGAGCTGATATAAATCACAAATAATAATAGTAATAATAATAATAAAGAAGAAAAAAAAGAAAATGAATGAAAGAAAATGAATTATACGATAAATAAATTAGAAATAAGGTAGAACTTTCATAAACCAAATCCATTTTTAATTTGCGTATGTGTTCAATAGTTTAAAACTTCGATCTACCACTCATTCACACATAATCATTTTTGCCACTATAATGGACGTTGCCTCTTAGAATGAAAAATTCGTAGTTGAGAGTTTAAAAATGTTGCATCTGTACAAATTACTGTGCACATGGTTTTATTCGAATTTTAAGTAATTGCAAGATTTAACAGTGTTCTTCTTTAGGAATTTTTTAATACAAAAGAATAAATGTATAAAATGAAAAAAATTAGTAAAAAATAAAAGTATTTTAAATTATCTTCTTGACATCATACTAAAATAACTTTTATTCTGAAAATCTGGCTAATCATATCTTTAGACTCTCTGCTTTCACAATGAATATGTTAAAAGTGTACGACAAACTTCATGTTTGCTTATTCATATATAAATAAAACAAACATCTCAACTTTAGTCTTTTGGTCATAATATACAAGAATTTGCTCCTCTGGAGAAAAATTATAATTCTGATACTAATAAAAATTTTACAGTTATTGTGTCAATGACCTATAACATGCGTATGCAATTACATCTTAATCGAATTCAAAGTTCAGACGCAAGTGCATTTAAAATTATTTTAGTCCATAGACCGCAATTGAAAAGAGATATTTGTATTATCTTCTTTGTATAAAAATTTATATAGTTTCTGTAACAGCGATATACAACATACCTACCAGTTTTAGAGTTGAATCAAATGAAGATTTTAGATATTATTGTGTTAATACACATACACACATATATAAACACATATACAATAGAACACTTTATAAATAGCAAAAATGCATTCAGAAGTCCTGAAAACGTATAGCTATCCTAAAATTCCATAATTTATATGTTTAGAATAATAATACTTTCCTTACACAGAATATGTTCGAAAGGTAAAAAAAGAGTGAATTTGTTAGATAAAATTGTATTTTAAAAATGCAAAAAAATTATTTAAACCTTCCACATGATAAGAACGAACATAACTACATACTTTTACTCAAACGAAACATCTCCAGTAAATCTACTTATCTCTTTACTATGAAAAATAAAACAGATAATGTACAAAAATGGAATATTCCATAAAGAGTGATGTTTTCTTTTGGGATTTATTGACCTAAAATTTAATCTTGTGCTGGAAAAAATTTTGTAGGTGCCAATCCATATTTATTTTACGTCACACTCACGTTGAAAAGTAGATACATTTTTTGTTATTAATGTCACAGTTCAATTTTCATCGGTTATCTATATTTACTATGAACATATCAAACATAAAAGTAAGAGTTCTTGAAACAAGTGGAACTTTATTGAGGAAAACGAAATAAAAGAATTTCTATTTTCTAAGTAAATAAATGAGAGCCAGAATTTGTATAGTAATCTTTTAACTTTTTATATTGTAAAATTTTTTATGGAACATATTTCATTAACATTTGTAAAGTTTCAAAAAGAAAAAAAAAATATCTTTTCAAGTATCATACTACTCTTCTATTTATTATTACTTTTGTAAGACATTTATGTCCTGCCGTGTGCGCGAATAACAATTAAGTTATTTTCTACGAAAATACATTTATTGTCAGTTTATATTCTTTTTTATATTTCGTCATTTTTTGAGATGAAGAGAGATCGGATGTGATAGATTTTTGGGCAAGTTTTTAAAATATGCTGCATTTGTTCTCCTAGTGTATTACCTGGAATAAAAAGCGTATTTATGAATGATTTGAAATATTTTGTATGTACTGTTGGAGAGAAATTGTTAATTTAAAACATTCTCTAAACGGTATTGTATATTGGCGTTCTCTACATCTAAATTACACCCAAGTTCTTTAAATAATTTTAATGGGTCATAAAATTTATCTATTTATTAAGGAGACAAATTCAAATTAAACTAAGTTTTCTAAAGTAAATAATTCCTTAATTAATAGATAGACAAAGAATTTCATTAATGAGGTATTTTATTAAATATGTTGGTCTCTTATATAAAACTAATTTTTATTGAATTCAAGTTTAATTTTATTCAAAACCGCTTTAGGTAGCACTCAGACATGATTGAATAATAGAAAAAAAATGGGCATAGATACACAATCAAATATTTTCTCTTTTTTTTAGACTATAAAATTTTGATTCACCCAGATGAGCATTATAGAGGCTATGCAATCGTAAACGGCAGTGTGAGGTTTCTCCATCTTTCCTCTTTATAATAACTCTCAAGCAACTCATAGAAGACTTCTAATTCACAATTCTAGGTCACTTCGGGATCCTGGAAATAGGGAGAACACTTGGATGCTCCATTCGATAGATTCTTTACAGAGACGAATCATAGGTGTTTTGCCAGCTCTTCTGGTCGCTCTAATTTTTCATATTTTGAGATTAAAATTTCAAAGGCTGTTGATGAGGGATGAAGCAGGATATCTGGAGAATCACCGGGAGATTGCACCACTGGGAGATTCCATCACTGTCTCGCCGAGAAAAGTTGACCAAGAAGCCATACTCGCACTTCTAAAAAAAATGTTCTTTTTAAGTCGAGGGCTGAAGAGAGAGTGTGAGGGTGGCTTATAGTTCCCCTAGCCTGGAGTTGTTTTTCCGATCCTCCATTCAAGTTTTAGGAGTCCTATAAACTTACATTCTATTTATTCTCACATTCTTACATTCTTACATTCTATCTTACATTCTATTTATTCTCAATGTAGTTCACGTTCATTTCTTTATTATAACTTTAACAATAATAACTTTAACAATAATAACTTTATCATTATTATTATTATTATCTGCACACTCGCAACTTGATACATTTTTGTTTACTACCTAATGTTAGCTTTATTACTATTATTATTATTATTAATCTTTTTTTTATTACTGTTATCAAGGCCACATTCAAAATTCTTCACTGGCAAGGAGAAAAAAACATCTATAGCTTAATAAAGGGGCCCCGCCATAAATATTAATTTCTCTGTTTGAAGACCAGCTCCAAACAGTTACCAGTTAAAAATCTGAAGCACCCGTCTATAACAATGAAATTATGTTTGTCTCAACTATCCACACTATTTTACTATCTATTATTATTAGTTTTTTTTCTTTACCTGTTCCATTATTTTGACCTAGATCCTTCCTATTTCCTTTAGCTGGTTATTTTAATTTTCTTTTTCTTGTGGTACTTTAAATATTTTTGAAATATGAATTTTTAAACTTTTATTTCCTTCCTTTTCTCGTATCAAGTAATTTGAGTTTCTGAACTTTCTTTCCACCGAAAATGGTCCGTCAAACCTTTTACCTAATTTTCTATTAGTTCTTAGTGATTTAAGGTAGACTTCATCACCTATCTCCAATTCTTTACGATTTATACTTTTATTTCTATTGTACTCTTCTGAAATTATTTTCATATTTAGCAATGCTTTTGCTCTTGCCTGATGCATATGCTGTTTTATTTTTGATATATATTGCGAAGGGGTTTCCTTATTTCTGTCATTGCAATCGAGAAATGGAGTTTTTAATTTTCTCCCAAAAAATAATGCCGCGGGTTCGTATCCCGTTGCTCGATGTTTCGACATATTATAGTTCAACTTAAAAAAATTTATAATCGTGTCCCAATCAAAAGTTTCCTGACACATGGCTGAGATGGAATTTTTTAAAATTAAATGTGCTTTCTCAATCGTACCATTACTACTGGGTTTGTAAATGCTCGAATAACGCAATGTTATATTTAGATTCTTAGCGAAGTCTGTAAATTCTTTGCTTTTAAAATAAGCCGCATTGTCTAAATTTATATACTGGCATAGGCCATATTTTCCGAAATATTCTAGCAGCGCATTTATGATGGTAGTTGTATTGGTATTTTTTAGCGGTATTACTTCTAAGAAGTGCAAATGATTGTTAAAAGATATTTGTTCTGTTTTAGCGTTGGTACTAATTTTCCAACAATATCAATATTTAATGTTTGGCCATATGCATACTTCTTATTCATTACTTGCAACGGAAGCTTTATTGTTTGATGAGGTTTGTAAGAGTTACATGAAATACATCTCCTACAAAAAAATTTTACTGTTTGGTACATCCCAATCCAGTAAAATCTACTTTTAATCATTTGATATGTTTTCTCAAAACCGTGGGGAATTGCGCGGTATTTATGATTTTCTCTCTTAAACTATGTGAAGCTATGATAATATTTTGCGTATTTTCCGTAGCATTATTTGAATGTTTCAGTACTAATACATCATTGTCTAATAAAGAGTATTTTCTTTTGTATTTATTATTTCTCTTTGATTTTAAACATACTATTATTTTCTGTAGTTAGTCGCATTTTTTTTTTTTTTTTTTTTTTTTTTTTTTTTTTTTGTTCATTTAAAATGTTTTCTTCTGACAACTCTTTTTCGGCTTTAAAGAAATACATTTCATCCTCTTGATCTTCATGCGTTATGTTTGCTATGTGCCTACTTAAAAAATCATTCAGATTAAGTGATCCTGATATATGCTCTACTGTTATGTCGAATTCTTGGAGATCTAAAAGCCATCTCGAAATTATGTCAGGCTGTTTCTCCAAATTAATAAAATATGTTAACGCCTTTGCATCTGTTAAGAAAAATAATTTTTTTCCTAATAGTAAGTTTTTATAATTTAATATTGCTTCATGTATTGATAGTAACTCTTGTTTCATGGCTGGATAAATTTTTTCTGAATTCTTTAATTTCCTACCATAATATTCAATCGGATGCAAAATTCCATTCTCTTTTTGTGCCAAAATCGACGATATTGCGTATTTTGAAGCATTCGTGATCAAATAAAATTCTTTGCTCATATCTGGAGCTCTTAGAGTTGGTTCATTTAATAACGCGGTTTGTTAATTTGTAAATGCTTTCTCTTGTTCTTCACCCCATTTAAATTTTATGTCTTTTCTTGTGAGTTGTAATAATGGATCTATTATATCATTATAATATTTTATGAATGTTCTGAAATAGTTCGAAAACCCTAACAGTAGTAAGATACCTTTTTTATTGTCTGGTCTCATTATTTTTTTTTTATACTTTGTTTAAATTTCCCTCCGATGGTCAATAACCATGTTCATTGATTTTATACCCTAAGAACTCTATCTCATTTTTACATATTTGCATCTTTTGCGGGTCAATAGTTAGATTGTTTTTTATCAAAATGTCTAAGACTTCCTGCATTAGTTTTTTCATATCTTCTATTGAGTCTGTTCCTAAAATAATGTGATCGATAAAGCACCCTATTTTATGTTTATCTATGTGACCCAGAATCTTATCCATAAGTTTAGCAAATGTCATAGTTGATATTTTATTACCAAAATTTAATCTGGTTGGCTGATAGCAACCAAATTCCGTAATGAATGCTAATTTTTCTCGGTCTTCTTCTTTTAAATTAATTTGGAAGAATGCCGAGTGAAAGTGCATCACAGTATAGTATTTCTTGCCACTAAGTCTCTGAATTATTTCTTTCGCATCCGGGATGGGATGTGGTGAAACTTCAATGATTTCATTAAGGACCCTGTAATCTACTGCTGCTCTCACTTTAATGTGTTTGGGATCATTTGTTTTCGAGTTACATTTCTTCTTTACGAAAATTACGGGAGATGCATAATGGGAGTTAGTTGGCTCAATAATTTTCGCCTCTAATAATTTATTTATCTGCTCTTTCGCCACTTCTTTCATATTATGAGCCAATTTATACGGCTTTAATTGAATGGGGGTAATTATGAGCTAATTTAAATAGTGGTGCAACTAATGACGTTTGTCCTAGTGTCTTGTAATTTTTGGAATATGCAGCATAATTTTTCATCAATATTTCATGCATTTCTTTTTGTGTCACTGAATCTAAATGACTTAGATTAAAATCTTCATTTTTTAAGTCAGCTTTTCTCATTTGTTTAACATCTACCATGTTTAAATTGTTAATAATTTCTCTCTTTGGTTTTGTTTTGTCCGTTATTATGAATTGTTGTGTAACTTTCGCCACTTTCATATTTTTATTCAAAGTAATTTTATGGTCCTTTGTATTTGAAATTTGAATTTTTAGTTTATTTTCATTATCTATTTTATGCATAGAGCAATTTATGTTTGTACCCGAATTATTTCTCTGTGGTTCAAAGAATATTGTTTGGTGTTGATATATTCTAGGAACTTTTACTTCCGCCCTAACTGTTTGCTTTGGTGCAACATCAATTTTTCTTATCAGTCTTGCAAAGTGATAATTTTGATTTAACGTATCCTGTCTTATAATGTTTTCTTTATTTTTCTCATTTAATTCTATCATTTGTTTACTAGAAGATGCCTCCCAATTTATTAGTTCATTTTCATTGTTTTTTGACTTTGTCTGATCCTTTGAGCATTTAAAATTCCCATAAATTTTTGCATTTTCTTCCTGTTTCTGTACATGCACTCCTGACTGTGGGAATTGTATTTTGTCCTTCATCTCTGATGTGTCTGTATTTGTTTTTATTGACATGGTATTTATATGATTTGGAATTTCTTGGTTGTTTGGAGTTTTATTTAATTCCAATTTCATGTTTTTAAATAGTACATGTCCTGCCTTACAGTCTACTATCATTTTGTTTCTTTTGAGAAATTCATAACCTAATATTACATTATACTTCATATCAAAATTAAAGTTCAATATATAAAATACACCTGTCACGAATTTCCCTTTAATTTTGAATGTAATTTTAATGCATTTTTTGAAATTAATTCTCTGATTGTTTAATGTGTGTATGTTTACATTATTTGACATATACTGAATTTTTATCCCTGTTTCTTTGATTTTTTTGAAATATTTTGGGACACATTGCATTTAAAGTTGCGCCTGTATCTATAAAATTTCGTGTAGGTACCCTATTTATATTCAAATCTAAGATGGGTAAGTTACCTATATCATTTTGATCAATATTTGTCAAATATTTAATCTCTTGTGTGTTTTTCCATCTTTTTGTGCACAGATATCCATCTGGTGTATGAATGATATTTGAGTTATTTTTGTTTTATTATACCTGCGTGAATTGTTATCTTTCTCGCATCTCTGCGTCTGTACTTTATTATATTTTTCATAATAATTTCTGTATAATTTCTTGTCTGTTTGATTCACATATTTTTTATCGATATTTTGATGCATTTTTAGTCCCCTGGATATATTAAGGGATTTACGAGGGACTATGTTATTTTTTTTATCTTGGTAAACCCCTCATTTAGTTTCCTGACTGCCTTGGAAACGTTATAGCCGGGCGGTTTGTACCTCTTTGTCTAAAAGTTCTATGTGAACTTCTTCTGAAATTATTTCTACTACCCCTATCCAAATTTCTATAATTTGTATTACTAGATCTATTTTCGTCTCATCTTACGTTTCTAACCCCTGAATTTTCACTCTCTGGTATTATAGGGATTGTATTGTTTACAATATTCGGATTAGTTCTTGAATTGTACCAGCATTGTTCAGTGTTATGTGACCTAATTTTGCAAATTGCACAAAATCTTGTGCTTTCGTATTTTTGTCTCTCTTTACTTTCTAATCTGTTATTTCTTATTTCTAATTCTTCAATTTTTTTTTCTAATTGTGTGATTTGTTCAGTTTGTTTCGATGTTAATTCTAATAATAATGAACACATATCGGTTTCTTTGCTATTTTTTTCTCTATAATATTTATTTCCTCCACGTTAAATTGCATTGCATTTTCAATGGTCTTAGCCATTTTGAATGCACTTTCAAAATCTTTTATATCTGCCTTTCTTAACTCAAATGCTATGTCTGCCCTCATGACTTCAATAAATTTATTTAATTTTAAACTCTTTACAAATTCTTTTGCCTCATCTTTGTTTTCGAATCCAGACCCTTTTAAAAATTCATTTGATTTTTTTATTATTTCCGTTGCATATTCTTCTATAGTTTGTTTTGGTGATAGCCTGATATTCATAAAATCTGCTTGAGCTTTTGAGAAATTTACTTTGCTCTTAAATTTTTCTTTTAATTTAAGTTTGAATTGCTCATGCACATTATCATTTACTAAATCCTCATCCAAGTTTATTTTCTCCTTCGCTTTTCCACTGATTTTACTTTTTAAAATTAATAATTTAATTCCATCCTCTAATTCTGTCGCATTTGTTAATGTCTCAAATGATTCTAGAAATTTATCTATATTAGCCTGACTGTCCCCACTGAAGTGTGGAAGACCCACTAACAGCGTATCTAATGACACTGTTAACTTTTATTCCATTTTGATTTTACCTTGCACTACCTTATCAGTTTTTGTTTCCACCGTTTTCTTCTGATTTTGAGTTTTTGTATAACACTTATTTGCACCCTTATTTCTCAATTTGTAAGTTGTTTTCATTTACATCAACTACTTTCTAACCTTTACTTTAAATCAACTCTTAAAAAATCATTCTTATATGTATTAACATTAACACAAATTATGCTTGTATACATATATTTATTGACTAGCTAGATTATTCTAGTTCAATTATTATTATAATTCCTTATTTTAGGCAACTATTTACTTTCTTCAAAAGTAAAATATTCAAATGTATACAGGCATCAAAAATAATATTATCAAACAAACAAAATATCAGATTATTTGATTTCTATAAACCTTCCTGAGCAATCTTACTATTTATGTGTACATATAAAATATTTCCAGTAAATTTTCAAAATTTACAACTGTAATTATCTTAATTACACTTCATTTATTTTCCTATTCTACTTATCATTCTTCATGAAAGTGTAATTTATATCTATATAAATATATTTTATGTACACATATGCATATCTATTCATTATATATACTTTTTATCAGTATTCATATACAATAACATTATAATGCTATGATTTCCTTTATCTATATCTATCCAATTTTATTTAAGAAACTGCTTAGTATGTTTCTTTATTATTATTTTGGCTGAGTCCACCTTAAAATTTTCCTAAATTAGTTTTTTTTTTTTTTTTTTCATTTTATGACCTCAACTGGATAGGCACCATATCGTTTTTTGTTTGTTTTACAGTGTTGGAGAGGAATTTTTAATTTAAGACATTCTCCAAACGGTATTGTACATTGCGTTCTCTACATCTAAATTAAACCCAAGTTCTTTAAATATTTTTTATGGGTCATAAAAATTATGTATTTATTAAGGAGATAAATTCAAATTAAACTAAGTTTTCCAAAGTAAATAATTCCTTAATTAATAGATAGACAAAGAATTTCATTAATAAGGTATTTTATTAAATATTTTGGTCTCTTATACAAAACTAATTTTTATTAAATTCAAGTTTAATTTTATTCAAAACCACTTTAGGTAGCACTCAGACATGATTGAATAATAGAAAAAAATGGGGATAGATACGCAATAAAATATTTTCTCTTTTTTTTAGACTATAAAATTTTGACTCACCCAGTTACGCATTATAGAGGTTATGCCATCGTAAATGGCAGCGTGAGATTTCTGCATCTTTCCTCTTTATAATAACTCTCAAGCAAATCATAGAGGACTTCTAATTCACAATTCTAGGGCACTTCGGGATCCTGGAAATAGGGTGAACACTTGGATGCTCTATTCGATAGATTCTTTACAGAGACGAATCATAGGTGTTTTGCCAGCTCTTCTGGTCGCTCATATTTTTCATATTTTGAGATTAAAATTTCAAAGGCAGTTGATGAGGGATGAAGCAGGATATCTGGAGAATCACTGGGAGATTGCACCACCGGGAGATTCCATCACTGTCTCGCCGATAAAAGTTGACTAAGAAGCCGTACTCGCACTTCTAAAAAAAATGCTCTTCTTAAGTCGTGGCCTGGATAGAGAGTGTGTGGGTGGCTTATTGTTCCCTTAGCCTGGAGTTGTTTTTCCGATCCTCCATTCAAGTTTTAGGAGTCCTATAAACTATCGTCTTTCCTTTTTTGTTCTATAATGTCAACTGGGCAGCCAGTTAGTCTAAAAGTTCCCTATCTTATTTCTTTCTCCTCTATTTCAATTTTACAAGCAGCACTTATAAATTTATCTTATTCTTATTTAAAAGCAAAAAACTTTTTTTATCCAAATATTTACATACAGATTAATAATTACTTTTCATTGTTCTACCACAAAAAAAAATTATACATTAATAGCTACATACTTAAATGAAAAATCATTTATGTATCTATATACATATCTAAATGTGCAATTTTAATTACAACATGTACATAGACCTTCATTTCAGGACATTATTAAAAATGAGAAATCTTCTCTTTATTGTTCCCACTTTTGTTATACAATAGTATCTATGCTATTTAATCAGAACTCATTATTGCAAAAATATCATAAAGGTTTCTGCATTAAATTAGTGGTGGCAAAAAAGGCGAAATTTTCTGAACTCTGAAAGTGACCTGAGAAAAAGGCGGGGAGTACGACCCCTGACATAGGTCATATTAATGTCTCAACTAAGTTTACTAACCAACATGAGTCGACATTATGTATATTTAATAAAGAAAGGAATCTGCTATTTCAATTACTTCAAATATAATGTTGATATATACAATATTTGACCGCTATTGACACTAAAGTTGTTCTCATTTGCTAAGTCAATTTTGTGGTTTAGATTATCCTAACAAAAATGAATTTAATATATAGTAATATTATTTTGCACTCTGCATAATGATAAAAATATTAAGTTCCTTTCCAAAGGTTTGTTGAAAATTAAGCCTCTTATTGGTAAAATTATAAATTAAAATATTTTATGCAAATATATCATTTTATTATAACTTTATTTAATTCCAAATTTAATTTCAGATTAATTTAAAAAACTTTGTATGTGCTAATATATATTAAAATAAGGTTAGGCATGTCCCAGTATTTATTTTTCTTGATACAATATTTCATTTTTCGATTAATTTCTTTATTTTACATTAGAATATAAAGCATAAAATATAAAACTTTTATTTGAAGTGATTCAGAAATAATTTTCATTTCATTCTCATTTTCATCCATTTATTTAAATGTGTACTTCAAACTTATGCTAGATACTAGTATTGGATATTAGAATTTTAATTCTAAATTATATAAATTGTAACACAAATGTATATAAATTTAAAGGAAATACAGAAAATGTCCTTATAAGAAGAGCTTATGTACGTATGTGCACTACAAGGTAAATATTGATGTTACTAGTTGTTTGCTGGATCATATGTCTTTTTTACAATTTACTTTTTGACTTCATCATGAGGATCATTTTGCCGTAGTGCCCTTCGTGTTTTCAAATGGATCTTCTAATCTGAGGCTTTTTCTCCTTTTACATCTCTGTTTTCGCACATCATACCATATGGCATCTAACAGGGTTCTATCGCTATCGTTGCAGGATATTTCATTGGCCCTCGATGACTTCTCTTTTGATGGCATAGTTATTGCTATTGTAATTCGAGAAATTTTTAACATTATCAAAATTTGTTTTAATATATTCATTTTAGTTCGTTTTGGTTAATTCAGTCGTTATTCTGTTAAAATTTAAATCATTCCAATATTTCTTTATGCTTTTTTTTTTTTTTTTTTTTTTTAACTTGGTAATTTGATGCACATGCCTATTATATTCTCTGAATTTGTGTAATTGTTTTGATATATACCTGAGATTCCTAGCGATCGATTTCATTTCTTTCATTGCAGATTCGACTGAAAACATTTGCATTAATTTTAATGCATATGTTAATGTTAATGTTATGTTTGGATGCTTGGTTTTTCCTTTTAATTTCAGCATTTGAAAACTGAATAAAATCATTTCAGAAATAAATAGTAAATGAAATAAAGGACTAGTAGATATACAAATAGATAGATTATTTATCTTGGAATAAAAATAATTTTTTTTAGAATTGTATTTTTCATAATAAATAATAATAATAATAATAAATCAAGGTATAATCACAGAAATAAAATATATCGAAAGTCAAATGATATAACGGGAGTGTACCATTGAAAAGTTCATAAAAATCTATACACCAGGATTTTCTTTCTTACTAATATTTGAAATTGTACCCTTACTTAAAAGTATCATTTATTATTCGTTTTTTTTTTTTTTTTTCCCTTTCTCTTTTTTTTCAAAAGTTATTAGTATATTTATGTTCTCAGGAAAAACCCTCAGAAAAATCCCTTTGTGGCTAGATCCATTCATTAAAAATGCGGTATTAAAGAAACTATGCGATAGGAAAACCATCCCTGTTTGAGATTTATTTTAACTAATAAAGTAGAGGTCTTCATTAACTAATAGTAACGCAATTTATAATATTACTCGAACATAAAATACAGAGGCTTTTCGCACATTTTTTAGACGATTTTATTTCGCAGTAAGAAAAAATCGTTTGCATGGAGAATTTTATTTTCAAAACAGTTATATTTTTGGAAGTTTTATTTATCTTCTGATATATAGAATTTTTGTTTAGATGCAAAAATGCGCTTTTAAAAAGGCAGTGGATGGAAGGATACTTTTCCGCTTTTTCTAAAGAGAGTTTTTAGTGAAATCGTTATGAAAAGCATTTATCAGGAGAAAAATGGAAAAATGTCGCAACAATAGATGAATCTTGGGTCTATTTTAGTGGTTGTAATAAAAAAAGATCAATTTATTATAACAAAAGTGGACAAAAAATGTTTTGCTACATGGCTCAGAGGATCAAAAGAAAGTTTTTCTAAAGGATTTATGATTGTCACTGGTTTTTCATACAAGCGCAAGATAAAAGCAAAAAAAGGTGACAAAAATGTCAAAATCAGCTCTAAATACTCTCAAGAACATATTTTAATTCCAATTTTTAAAAATGAAAATCCAGATCTTTATCCACAATGCTAACAATTCGTTGAACTGTATCAAGACAAAACAAGCAGCTGCACATCACAATCCGCAATTGCTTTTCTAGAAAAAAAATGCAACAAAAACGGAAATTAAAACCACACCCTTCACTGATACTCCTGCTAAATCTCCTGATGTATCAGTGTTGGATTTTTGTGTTTTTCGACTCTTAAAATCAGCATTATCCAAACACCGACCTACAACGCTTTGTGGACTTTGGAAAGCCGTTCAAGAGGAGTAGAAAAATATACCTCTTCCGATATTGTAAAAAGCATTATTATCATAGAAATTACGATGTAGAATGATAGTTAAGAACAAGGGCTATCAAACTGAACAAATAAAACATGAAATATGAGTGAAATTGTTTCAGTACACTCCATCAAAATCGTCTAAAAAATGTGCGAACAGCTTCTGTACAGTAATGACAAAGCACAATGGGATACTTATAAAAGAAACTAGGACAAATGAATAAAACATAGTAATAAAATTACATTAACGTAGGATTTAAAGCTCATTCTAGTTTTAAAATTTAATAGAATATTTCGTTTGTCATAGTGCGATGATATAAGGAAAATGTTTTCAGATAATAAATGACTCTATCCCTACATTATTTTTTTAGGAATTCAGTTCAACAGCATTCTAAAACCTTGCAGAAATGAATATAAACGTTTTTGCCAACTTCAAGAAATTTTAGCGAAATCGCATGGGACCCATCCATGTCACGTTTAAGAAAATTTGCGTTATAAAATATTTTTAAGTTATTTTGGAATGCTTGAATAAAAATAAAAGCATAGGTATACTTACTTCTCAATATATTTTTTTATTTAATACAATTTAGTGTTCACTTTGATGTTGTAAAATATAACGAATAAAAAATCATAGATTTAATTACATTTTTCTTGAGAGCTGAATCCTACAATATTTTTTTCATTTTTAGAATATGCAGAGTCAACGCTGATGTACCGGCACAATATTAAATTTTTAAAAAAAGTGATAGCAATTGTTGTAGACGCGGCATTTTAGTACAGTAGGCATTCACCATTTGCAATTTTCAAGATATCAAAGCAAAAGTTTATACAATCAAATTTTAAGATACTTTAATCTGATTAGGTTTACCAAGATCTCACCAAAAAAAGAAAAAGAGAGCGTGAAAAATATTTTTTAAATTATTTTCATTTGAAACGTGTTTGCCGAAAAGAAATTAGACTTAATTTACATAAAAAGTTTTAACAGAAGCACTGAAATTAAAATGTGTCATTAAAGAAAAAAATAAAATAAAATAAAATTTTTAGTTTAATCGTCAATATAGTAAATTCAACAATTTATTATATTGCCTATGAACATATATATCGCGAGAAGTATCTCTGAATGATAGATTCTTAGTAATGAGTTATATTATAACATACATAAATTCATGATTTATCTAAAATTCTAAATAGTGCGTAGAAAAAAGCGATCATAAGACAAGTTTGCCGGTAAAAAAGAAAAAAAAGTCTGCTTACAGTTTTGCCAATTACCGACAGCGGGTGACGGCAAAAAAACCAGCGACATGACATTTAGGTCCTGGACGAAAACATTTATTGAACTAAGCATAAAAATTACATTACGGGATAGATTAGAGAAACCTTAAAGTTTCAAAATTATATGTTTTTGATTTAATCAGGCAAAGTACTAAAAAGGTTTTGCAAACATATTTACAGTATGAAATAAATATTAAATACAGGGTTCTCGTAGAGCAAAATTTAGAAACTAGAAATTTTATATAGAGATTTTTTAAATAAATATCTACGATTACTCAATACTAAAAATAATGGTGGTTAAAAAAACGAAAAAAGTTGTATGCAAATTCTCCTTTCTGAAAACCCTGATTATACGCAACGCTTGCCGACCAAAATAGATAACGTTAAGGGGGACATATTCTCCATTGATATTGCGCGTCTTACATTGTCTATTCTTTGATATAGACTTTAAAAAAGCTCTATACAGTTATTACAAAAAATTATAAAAATTATTGCATTTATAATGTAGTCATTGTCAGTTACAAATAATAATAATAATATTAATAAATACAGATTTTCATTAATTTTGTTGCACTTTCTAATTTAAGTTAAATAGTTCATGTGAATGAATGCTCTTTTGAGGAATAAACTTGAATAAATAAATAATTAATTTTAAGTTTTAAATTATATTATTATCAATCACAGTCTGGAACATACGTTTAACACCATGTATTATTCATGGAAAGGTGAAATAATGGCCATTTTATTTTAAAGGCCAGATGCAAAAATATTCCAAAAGACATTCTACATTCAAATATATTCAAACAGATTGATATTTTGCAGTTATAAAAAATAAGAAGTACAAAATGAAAAAATATCGATACAATCTGAACGCAAACAGCTGGTTTAAAATGTCGTTTATAAAAACATACTTTCTTGGATTTCTATTTGAATTCATGACCAATATTTTAGAATAAATGTTTATTTAGAGAATTTTATTGGCAATAAGTCTTAAAGGAGAAATAAAATTCTCCTGTCGTATTTATCATAATGGTGCATCGAAGTATCATCCATTTTCACAGAAAATGTATAAAAGAAAATTTTTATCGAATTTTTTGAATGATGCATTAAAATGACAGATGATTGACATAAATTAACTGAACACATAATTTTACCTATTTTTTGAAGATATATTCAAAAATAACTAAATATATTAGAATTGATAAGAAGCAATTTCGTATTTATTTATTTATTTTTCTTCTTCTTCTTATTATTATTATTTAACTTTCTTCGTTAAATTAAAATATATATATATATTAGAATTTATTTATTTATTTATTTTTCATGCAACAAATAATTAACTAAAACACTTAAATTAAATTTCGAGAAGTTATTATATATATTTTAACAATGTATATATATTATTTTTTAATAATATTAATAAAATTTTAATGCAAGAATTAAACTATGAGTATGAGAATTTCAGATAAAATAAAAATACTTGTTAATTTACGATTTAAAAAAAAAAAAAAAAAAAAAAAAGACACTTTTATATATCTGATTTATACAAAAATGGAGAAAGTATTTATTCAGTGTAAAATTTTTTTATTCGAAATTCTTCTATATTTACCCGTTTTAATTTCCCCTGAACAGTGGCGGATGCAAAAAAGGGGGATAGAGGACGACCCCCCCCCTCCCGACAGACACACACACACACACAAAAAAAAAAAAAAAAAAAAAAAAAAAAAATCACAAAATTTCTAAGTAAAGGAAAACAACTTAAACTCACATTGGAATGATTGAATAATATTTTTAGTAAAATTATTTTAAATATTTATATGTCATCGTTCAATAAACATCAGCAATCAAAAACCTCATAAAAGTCCACTATTTAAGGGTCTTCCGCTATAAGGGCCAATTTTTTTCCCTCCCAAAATTTCCCTGTCAAATTTAGTACTGATTTCCATCGATTCAGTGCCCATGTACAAATTCATGACCTTCTTATGGTCACATTTTGCGATAACGAATAATACTGTTCAACTCTTGTGGTGAACTGACCACTTTTCGTATGTAGCCACTTTCAAAGAACCATCTTATTCAAGACCGTAGCCAGAAAAAAAAAATCGTAGTAGTTTAAATTCTAGTACATAATGTTGAGTAAAATAAGTCAAGTTTAATACAAAATTTTCAACAAATCTGCAAAATTTCAGGAAGTGTTTGAATAAATAATTACCTACAATTTTCAAAGAGCTAAAACTAAGCACTTTTGTAATAGAGGTGAAGTGTATTTTTACAATGTTTGAAATTTTACACAAGGCTTAAAATAAATTATTACGAGCAGTTTTCTGTTGATAGTTTAATAGTGTGCTTTAAACTGAAATTAACTTTTAAAGTGTTATTGCTTGGATTATTGTTTTCCCTATTTAGAGTTGATGCTTTATATTTAGTTTCACCTTTGAATCCAATGTCGCTATTAGAATCTTAGTGTATATCGATTATTGGGCATTCTTACACCACTTTTTTGTAGATAATCATTGTACGTTTTCTTCGATTCGGAAACAATCAATTTAGTGCCGATTTTTCCTCGGTTTTTAACTCGGTTTTATCAAAAAAGGAATGGTCTCGGTATTGAATTAAAATAATATCACATGAGGCTCTTAAAGGTATAGAGGACCCTAGTGCATATCGTAGCTGATTAAAAAAATCATAAAACTTTCGTAATGGAAATTCCTCATTCTACATAATCATCCAATAGCTAAAATGTAATTAAAAAATTAAAAAAAAAAAAAAAAAGAAAGAGAAAGAATAAAGAATAAAGAAAAATATATTGTATGTAATTTTTTTTTCTGTTTATTCATTTATTCTTCAGAGATTAATCATAATATTAAAAACTTAAAAACTTTCATTTAATTTCTATTAAACTGTTTATTATAAATGTATCAACAAATTTATTTATTTATTTATTTATTTTTATCAACTTCAAGTTGATGAATAAACTTGTTTAAAATATCTTTGGTAATACACCAATTCATTGAAAATGACATTTGTAGGCAATAATAACAAATTCTATTAATAGATAAACAAGAAAGAAAAACCATGTAGTGCGCATTGATTAGTAACACTTTCCAACTGTACGCAATTATTGTATCGAATAACTATTAACATTCTTTGCCTACGTTATCGCACAACAGACAGAAGGACTGAAAAACATACAGATAGACTAATTGATTTTAAAATTAATCTTAGGCATTTTGGAAAGTGTTAAAAAGGCTTAACGCAAAAGAAAATGCAGCAGTTAGATTATAATTACAGCTTTTAAACTCTCTGAATACTTTACTGTAGCCCTGTAAATCTGAAAGTTAATCATGTCATATTCTATACAAAAGAATATTTTAGAATATCAATAATACATGTCAATGTTTTTAAGATTTTTGTAGTAGAAAGTTTTTTAAATATAACTTTTAAAAAATTCTTTACTAAAACGTAATACATTGGCTTTATTTTATTGTTGTTGTTGTTGTCCCTGTAAACAAACTAGTTGTACAGGACCTATTAAGGACATTTTCAATACGGAACATTCCATAGGAAACTTGAGTGTATCATTTAAAAAAAATTCTCAAAATATTCACTGATGATAGAAGCCGGAGACAAACAGACAGAAAGGTAGACAATCGGACAGACGGATGCACAAATTGAAATCATATTCCCACTAAAATTATAAGAAAGTGTTAAAATGCTCAAGTAAACGAAAGTGCAGTTCCAGAAAATTTTTATTAATACCTCTTAATGTAACTGATAATTTTTGTGTGGCCCTGTAAATCTAATGCTAACCGTACTATAATACATAGAAGGCACACTCTTTTGTGCATACGAATAATATATTTCAATTGCATTAAACTTTGTGGAAAATAAACTTATTAAAATTTGGTTTATAAAAATAACTCTCATACAACACAATGCTCTGGAGTACTTTCTAGTGCCCCTGTAGACAAACCAGTAAGAAATGTACTCTGTTTTACATAGGAAACATCCGATAGGGAATTGAAAATTATATTAAAATTTCATTAAAGTTTCTATACATTAATGGTATTAAAATATGATTTATAGAAATTCCTCTCATAGAACACAATGCTTTTGAATACTTTTGGGTGTCCCTGTACACAAACCAGAAGAGGTATCCATTCCATTTTCAGTAGGGACATCCGATAGTGAACTTCAATAAAACATATTGGTTTAAAGAAATTCCATAAATATTTACGGGAATTAGAGCACAGAAAAACAGACAGAGAGACAGACAGACGGACAGAAGAACAGTCAGACATATACACAAGTTGAAGTTATATTCACACCAAAAAAATGATAGAAAGTGTCAAAAACGCTTAATGTAAACGAAAGTACAATTCTAGCAATTTTTATTAAGAGCTCTTAATATAACTGAATATTTTTGTGTCACCCTGTAAATCTAATGGTAACCATGCTATATTCTATGCAAAGCATTCTTTTGTGCATATAAATAACATATTTCAATTTCATAAAACTTCGTGGAAATTAAAGTTATTAAAATTTGATTTATAGAAATATCTCACAAAGAACGCAATGCTTTGGAGTACTTTTGAGTGTCCCTCTACATACACTAGTGGTACTAGTATGTAATCTATTTTATATAGGAAACATCCAATAGTGAACTTCAATAGCACATTACAATTTCATGAAGATATTGTACAGTAAAGGTATGAAAATATGGTTTATAGAAATACCTCTCACAGAACACAATTCTTTGAAATACTTTCGGGTGTCCCTGTACACAAACCAGTAGAGATATAAACTCCATTTTCAATAGAAAACATCCGATAGTGAACTTGAATAACATATATCAGTTTCAAAAAATTCCATAAATATTTACGGGAGTTAGAGAGCGGGCAGACAGACAGACGGACAGATACACAAATTGATATCATATTCACACTTAAAAAAATGTTAGGAAGTGTTAAAAACGCTTAATGTAAACGAAAGTAGAATTCTAGCAAATTTTCAATAATAGCTCTTAATATAACAAAATATGTTTGTGTCACCCTGTAAATCTAATGCTAATCATGCTATATTCTATGTGAAGCATTCTTGTGTGCATATAAATAACATATTTCAATTTCCAAAAATTTCTTGGAAAGTAAAGTTATTAAAATTTGATTTCTAGAAATATCTCTCATAGAACGCAATGCTTTATAATACTTTTGAGTGTCCTTGTATATAAAACAGAGTTGGTATTTAATCCACTTTATACATGAAAAATCCAATAGTGAACTTGAATAACATATTTCAATTTCATTAAGATATGTGTACAATTAAGGTAGGGAAATATGATTTATAGAAATACCTCTCATAGAACACAATGCTTTGAAATACTTTCGGGTGCCCCTGTACACAAACCAGTAGAGGTATAAACTCCATTTTCAACAGGGAACATCCTATAATGAACTGGAATAACATATTTCAAATTCATTAAGATATGTGGACTGTAAAGGTATGAAAATACGATTTATAAAATACCTCTCATAGAACACAATGCTTTGAACTACTTTCGGGTGTCCCTGTATGCAAACCAGTAAAGGTATAAACTCCATTTTCAAAAGAGAACATACGATAGTGAACTTGAATAACATATATCAGTTTCAAGAAATTCCACAAATATTTGCGGGAATTATAGCGCGGAGAGACAGACAGACGAACAGACAGACAGTCAAAGTGAAGTCATTAACACTTTTTAACCTTGTTGGGAAGTGTTAAAAATGTTAGAAAGTGTTAAAAACGCTTAATGTAAACGAAAGTACACTTGTAGCAAATATTTATTAATAGCTCTTTATATAACTGAATATTTTTGTGTTACCCTGTATATCTAATGCTAATCATGCTATATTTTATGCAAAGCATTTTCTTTTGTGCTTATAAATAACATATTTCAATTTCATAAATCTTCGTGCAAAGTAAAGTTATTAAAATTTATTTTATGGAAAGATCTCTCATAAAACGCAATGCTTTGGAATACTTTTGTGTGTCCCTGTACACAAATCAGTGGTGGTATTTGCTCCATTTTATGCAGGAAACATCCGACAGTGACCTTGAATAACATATTTCAATTTCAGTAAGATTTGTGTACATTAAGGATATGGAAATATGGTTTATAGAAATGCCTCTCATACAACACAATGCTTTGAAATACTTTTGTGTGTCCCTGTACACAAATCAGTGGTGATATTTGCTCCATTTTATACAGGAAACATCCGACAGTGAACTTGAATAACATATTTCAATTTCATTAAGATTTGTGTACAGTAAGGGTATGGAAATGTTGTTTATAGAAATGCCTCTCATAGAACACAATGCTTTGAAATATTTTAAGGGGTCCCTGTACACAAACTAGTAGAGGTATAAACTCCATTTTCAACAGGAAACATCCGATGGTAAACTTGTATAACATATTTCAATTTCATTAAGATTTTTGTACAGTAAGGGTATGAAAATATGGGTTATAGAAATGCCTGTCATAGAACACAATACTTTGAAATATTTTCGGGGGTCCCTGTACGCAAACTAATAGAGGTATAAACTGCACTTTCAATAGGGAACATCCGATAGTGAACTTGAATAACATATATTAGTTTCAAGAAATTCCATAAATATTTACGGGAGTTAGAGCGCGGACGGACATGCAGACAGACGGACGGACAGCCAGATAGCCAGACGGACAGACAGACAGACAGACAGACAAACCCAAGTCATAAACACTTTTCACCCTTGTTGAAACTAGTATGTTGTGGCCACCACAAGACTTTCTTCTATATTTTCCCATACAAATTCACTCAGTAACAATGTTAAAAGAAAATCCAAGATTTTTTTTCGTAAAAAGTAAAAAAAATCGATAACTTTGTTTTAAATTATCACAGATTTATAGTTCAACCATTCGTTTTAAAGGTATTGACGAGACCTCTCGAAAGATACCCATCTTGAAAATTTACTCCCCTCGAGAGGGGACTTCCCCCCAGGGGGGTTGACGAGGCTCCTACACATACAAATTTTTTTTCCCAGTTGTCTATCTCTATTATAAATAATTCTTGTAAATTTCATTATGATTACTAAAAAATAATTCTCCTTATGCACATTCATACAAGATTTTGTCCTATATCACCATGTTAAAGATTTAGAAAAAGCGGGATGGCAACGCAACCTCTAAGACAATTTTTACCAAAAGTTGATAGGCACTAATTTATAACAAGGGGCAACCACACACCAATTTGTATGAAAATCTTTGCAGTAGTTCCTGAGATACAGTTGCCACAAAATTTTGTCACACACACACACACACACAGACAGACAGACAGGCAGACGGACAGACAGACATTTTCTAAAAATGGTCAAATCGTGTTCCACAGCTCTCAAAACGTGTAAATCCATCAAAAACCCGAGGTCGAAAATTTTTACGAATCCAATACTTTCTTCTATTGAATATAGAAGAAAGTAAAAATGTTAAAAACTGAGTTTAAAACAACCTCTACAATATTTAAGTTATAAAGGTTAACAAATGAAATTAAAATGCACTTTCTAGATAACTTTAACTATTTTAATATCTAGTAATTAAAGTAATGTTGTTTTCCATATATAAAAAATAAAATTGCTTTTTTTATTATTTTAACTTCTTCTTGGCAGGTGAAATTCAATACCATATTAATCTGAAAAGAAATATCAGAAAATACTCTTCTGTCCACACATTTCTAAGAAAAGTATTACATTGAATTGTTCTACTAAAGAATATAAACATTATACCGATATCATTATTTCGACTTGAGTGATTAACAGTACGATATAAGTAATTGAACTCAAAACTTCTTTCAAGCGATTAGGCATCGTCAAAAGTAAAATATCCTTATCTGGCTGTCAACAATACGTCTGTTGTTTTTCTCAGAAAAAAAAAATATATATATATATCAATAGATTTACGGACTTTTATTATGTTTCACTTTTATTATTGATATAAAAATGACGCAGTAAGTAAATTGTTTGTAAATATAATGTTTTATGAGAATAACACAATTTATATAAATGTTTTTTTTCGGTAACTCGCATGTATTTAAAAATAATTTTTATTGTTTTGTCTAAATTAAACATTTTAACACACCTACACACACATGAAAAATAAAAATGAAAAATTTTTTAGATTGATTTTAAGTAAACTGGAAAAATTTAGGCGAATTCTCTTCAACGAAATTAAATAAATAAATAATAATTATAATAGTAATGCTTTTGTGTTGTTTGGCGCTTCATGCGAAAACAGAAGTAAACTTAGAAAAAAAAAAAAAAAAAAAGAATTACATACCATACACTCATAAAATAAAATAATTTAAAATAAAAAATTGAAACATATTTTAACAGTTATTTGAATATTATAGTATTTTATTTTTCTAAAATTGCTTGTTTCAAGGTAGGATGTTCACAGACCAACCACGAAAAAAAAAAAAAAAAAAAAAAAACGGAAAAAGAATAAAGACTTTTTTTTCTTTTTTTTTTTTAAATCTAGAAATGCACAAATGTATTAAAAACAAAATTTTTTCTAACACAAGTAAAACAAAGTAAAACACAGCATCAAAATTTGAAATCCAAATTTATATATTATTTATCATATGGATATGAGAAAGCAAAATTCATTCCTAGCCAGTTTTCTGAATAATATTTAGTAAACTACCATTATCAAATAGACAATAAGACCTCTTCACACACCATAAATTTAAAGCCAGCACAACCGGTTTCGAAAAGACATAGCCTTCCTTCATCAGGTGCAAAAAAAACACAAGCTACTGCCTTGGAGGCAGTAGCACGTGTTTTTTTGCACCTGATGAAGGAAGGCTACGTCCTTTCGAAACCGGTTGTGCTGGCTTTAAATTTATGGTGTGTGAACAAGTCTTATTGTCTATTTATCGTTTGTACACCAGTTTTGCATTTAGTTTTGGTACCATCATCAAAGTCCAGTGATTATATTCAATGGAGATAAATGTATTTACTCAATTTTGGGTTACACGTTATAGTGTCTATAAATTATATACACACCACATAGTGTACTTATACATAGCACATTGTGAAAAACACATAACACAAGTTGAAAAGAATTTTCAATAATTTACGTACAGTCTTTAACAAAAGTGTCCGAACACTAGCGAAAATTCCTATGTAAAAAAAGTACACCTCATACGGTTTTGTTAAATAAATCCTTATCAAATTTTGTTCTTACACTGACTAAGAACAGGATTCGACAAGGATTTATTTAACAAAACCGTATGAAGTGTACTTTTTTTACATAGGAATTTTTTCTAGTGTTCGGACTACTTTTGTTACCAACTGTATAGTCCTAATATATTTACATTCTTCTTTTTTCAGCTTTTTGTATTTTCATAACAAGTTTTTAAACATGCTTTTTTAATACATATGATATATATTTATTTCGATATGTTTAGGGAAGTCTAATGCTGTTAATATGTACGCACTGGAGATTTTTTCCCAAAGTCGTTATGCATCTGAATTCTCTTGAATATACGGAACATTTGCCAGATTTCATTAAAAAAATGATGCAGTAAAATTTTGAGTAACTCAAAAAAAAAAAAAAATAAATAAATAAAAAAATAAATCGTGATTAATATTTAATCTTTTATTATTATTATTATTATTATTATTATTATTGGAAAGGCCCAGTGTGGTATGAATGACATGTCAAAGTGGCGTAATATATTTACTATTGGTTGCCCAATTATAAGTGATTTATGGTTTGTATCAGATATTTAATAATTTTGAGTTTCGCGTGTTTGTCAAGAGAGCGAGGATTTGTTCATTAGTTATGCTTATAAAAGACTCGAACAGAAAAATACACGCACACACAAACACTGTTTTGATAATAACAGTTTCACGGACAAGCACATGGATGAAAAGAGAAACAGCTAAAAAAATCAAGGTTTCAGTTTTAGTATCATAAAATGGGTAAATATAGCAAAGATCAATTTTTAAACTAACTCAAAACCTTTCTGTACAATTAATATTGGTAAGAAAAAGTAAAAATACATTGAACTTTTAGGTTAAATTTATTAGTCAAGTACAAAAGCTTACTTTAGCTCATATGTATTAATTAAGAATTAGTGAACATTGAAATATCATGAGAATGCTCATATAAAAACAATACTGTTTCAATAAAAACATATAAAAATATGCTATACATTATTGTTATTATTATTGTTCTTCTTATTATTATTATTTTCTTCTAAAAAAATCTTAAATTAAGATCTGCGTCAAAGACGGAAGTCTGTTTTTGGTTAAACAAAAAGATTGAAACAAATAACAACAACAAAAAGAAAAAACCCTGTATTATTCATTCAGTTTTTTGTTTAAATAGATAGAAATTAATATGTTTCCGTCGGCTCGAATTTCAGGATAACCTATCGTATTATGATGGGATTGGGTTGGGGCACTGCTAAACAGTCTTTTTTTTTTCACAATAAGTTTCATTTGACTGGGATCCACAGCTTAAAGTTCATTCCGAACCGTTCGAATCAAAATTTGATCCTGGAAACTGGACGCAAGTTTGCTAAATATTCTGTTACGAGATTGACTAATATATATACATATATATATAGCTAAAAATCGTTAAGGCATTTAGATATGACAAACCATTGCGGCGCACTATATTTAATTATAATGGTTAAGCCAAAAATTTAAAGGTGAGTGTTGATGAAAGTGTATATAAGTGTAGTGAAGAGATATATACTGATTATGAAAATACAGATTATGGACATGTCATTACGGGGGAATTTGGAAGTTATAAAGGACGAAAAGTTGAGAAGAGTTATAGAATATGGAACTAAATACAGAATTAAGCGTATAATAACAAAAAGTGCCGCAATAAAACGACTTAATACTAATATAGAAATATTTATACAAAAAATTATGTACAAGTATAATTTACCATATACTGTTTTCAAAGAATGGAAATATCATATTTTTACGGATTTAAAGAGAGAATATCTAAGGGATGGTAATGGTGTTTCACATGAAAATATTTAGAACTAACGAAATCAATTAAAGAACTTCGGGAGAGGTTTATAGTAACTTATGTGGATAAAGCTAATACAAGCTATGCAATAATTTGTAAAAAAACTATATGGTGAGATTTGAAGCGCAAGTTATAATTATACAAAAAATTATGAGTTTATTAATTCGAAAGTTACAGTTATTGAGAGCAGGGTTAAGATATTTTATAAAAAGTTGAAACTAAAACAGAAAAGCCAAAATTTCGCATATTTAATATTAGTGCCAAAGTTTCATAAAACCCCTGTGAAATTTAGAATGGTGACTTGTGGTTACGGAACTTATCTTGAATTACCCTAAAAAAAGTTGTTGAAAGTTTTGAGTGAAATGTTTGAAAAAATGCTATTAGAAGAACAAACTTTTATAATAAAAAATAGTTCTTAATTATTGGTTTGCTTAACTAGAATAACTAAGTCAAATAAAATTATCAGCCTATATGCTTACGATTTGGCAGACCTTTAATATACTATTGATTTAATAGATTTAAAGGGAAAAATGATAGAGTTTTATAATAAATATAGTAATAAAGAAAGTGATAAAGATTTCTTCGTTAATTTGTTTAAGTTTGTCGTTCAAGAAAATTATCTGTATAAGGGAAATAAGTTGTTCAAACAAGTTTTCGGAATCCCAGTGGGGGGGGGGGGGTGAGTTGCAGCTCTATACTAGCTGATATCTACTTACATATTTATGAAAAAAAACAATAGTTTAAACAGAGAAACATTATGTTGTAGATATATCGATGACCTTGTATTGATAAGGTTAAATGGTGAAAATACTGATATTGATTTTCAGTACTACCCTAAGAATTTAAAGCTAGAACCCTCTTCCATGAATTGTAAAAATGTAAATTATTTGGACGTAAATATAAAATTAGAAAATGATAAATTGGTAAGTAGAATTTATGACAAAAGAAAAGACTTTCGTTTTAAAACAATAAAGCTAATGCATTCTACATCTAACGTACATATTTCAGTTAAAAAGAACGTATTTAGAAATGGTTTAGTACATATAGCTAGATTAATTTCAGAATTGGAAGAGATGTTTGAGTGAGGATATTGTAGAATGGTGTCGTCAGAGCATAGCGCTGGGTTTCCATAGAGGTTTAGTGAAAAGTATGACGTGCCAATTCGTGAATCAGTTTAAAAGATTACTGAACTGAAAATGTTCTTGGAAAGAAAGGATGGTTTAGAGAATTGGTTTCATGTTTTTTTTTTTTTTCTCATTTGGTCTTGACAGGTGAGGGGAACGTTGCATGCGTAGAACTATTTCAGCATTCTTTAAGTCAGCTTTCTTTACAGCCGCCGTGGGGTAGAGGTATGTCTCCGGACTGTCACCCAGACGGCCTCAGTTCGATTCCAGCCGGGGGCAAGTAAATTTAAAGACTCTAAAAATTATTTCTAAATTCTTATAATTATCTTTGCATATTTAATTTCCTATTCTAGCAGTTTCTAGAATATTCTAATTTATGTTAATCTTGTATTCTGGAATATTCGAATATTGTATATAAGTGACTTGTTCCTCAGTCTGAGTATGTTCTCAGCTGAGTGTAGTTGTGTTACGAGTTTGTTCTGCTAATAAACTACGTTTGTTACTTCACTTCGAGTGCTCACTTTGACTCTTCAGGACATCTATGTGACATTTTGGTGGACGCGCCGGGTACATAAACCTTGCAAACGTGGATAACAGTGACAATCTTCGCAGATGTCTCCGTTTAAGAGGACAATCTTCCGAGTACGGACTTTATTTTCCAGACAGCAAAAAGAAAAAAACGAAAACGCCAGAAACCAAAGTGCCAGAAGAGACCAAGCCCGTCGTATTGACTCCTACCTACCAGCAACAAAGGAGCCCATCGACCTTCCGAGGAGTGCCTGGAGAAGACCCTCTGAAATGGCTTAAAGAATACGATCGAGTGGCTAAATTTAACAAATGGGATGACATGATGTGCTTAGCCAATGTGTATTTCTGCCTTGATGGTACGGCAAAGCAATGGTACGTAAACAATGAAGATACTCTAAATTCCTGGTAGGTGTTCAAGAAGGAATTAAACGAACTATTTGGCGACAGACAAAAGTATACCAGGAAGGCGGAAGAACAATTAAAGTACAGAGCACAGCGGTCAGGAGAGAGTACACAGTCCTATATAAAGAGTGCCAGGAAATTAATTATTCAATGTCCGAAGTCGAAAAAGTTGTCTCACCTAATGAAAGGCATTGCAGAGGACATTTATCAGACCCTGATGACGAAAGAAATCAGCACCACAACGGATTTCATTAAATGGTGCAACTACATTTAGGACATGAAGCAGAAGGGGGTTGGACGACAAAGATTCGAGAGGCTTCCGAACGTCGTACCAGTGGCAGCCATGGAGGAGGAGCCAGATTTGGTATCCCTTTTCCGCCAGATCGTACAGGAGGAAATCCATCGACTGATCAGCCAGACGAAAGAAACTTCAGAGTCATGTTCCCCATTCCTAGAAGAAATAGTCCAAGACGAAGTTCAAAGGGCTCTAGCCCCCGTTTCAGCAACACCAACCAAAACTCCACGACAACCAACATATGCCACTGTAACCAGGGAATCCAGAGTTCCTATCCAGAGATCACCCACGCAGCCGAGAAAAACTGATCTTTGGAGAACAGCTGACAACAGACCAGTCTGCTTCCACTGTGGACGTCCTGTACATGTTGTGCGTTATTGCCGAGAGAGATAGGCTATTTTCAACAGCTATCGACGCCGCCGACAGAACCCCGACGAAATTGACGCAGAAGAAGAACTTCGCCGACCAAGCTTCACTCGCCGTTCAACTCCTAGTCCAACTAGAGGTCGATCTCCAACACGCCGTTTCAGATCACCGTCGCCATATCGTCGATCAAGTCGATCTCCAAGCCGCAATAAGGAAAACTAAACGGAGCGACCTTCCAAGGAGGTGAGGCCGCATGTAATCAAAATTCATCGTCGGCCGCAAAGATGACTGGTAACCAACTAGACATAATCGTGGATAAAAAGCCGGTACGAGCCTTGGTGGATTCTGGAGCTGTCTTCCAATCCAAACTTGTTTCCGCTCTCGTCGAATTGTGTAATATCGATCATAGGATGACGACAGCATATCACCCTCAAACAAATGGACTGACGGAGCGGTTTAATAAAACTTTGGCGGACATGTTGTCCATGTACGTGGATACAGAACAGAAGAATTGGGTCGAAATTCTACCATTTGTGACCTTTGCCTACAACACCGCTAAACAGGAAACGACGGGTTTCACGCCTTTTTATTTACTTCACGGACGTGAGGCTGAAACGACGCTGGACACAGTGTTACCATTTTGCCCTGATGATGTCGACGACGATCACATCGCTAAGATGATTGCCAGAGCTGAAGAATCAAGGCAGCTAGCCCGAGTGAAAACTCTGAAAGCCCAAGATAAAGACCGTCGACGTTACGAATCCAGACACCGAGTGGTTTCTCATGCTTCTGGAGATCTCGTATGGGTGTATACTCCAGTCCGGAAAGTCGGCCTCTCCGAAAAGCTTTTAAGAAAGTATTTTGGACCATATCAGGTTTTACGTCGTTTATCGGACGTCACCTATGAGGTGCAAGATTTTGATCCTGCATCGAGAAGAAGAAAACCAAGAGACGTTGTCCATGTACTCCGTATAAAACCCTACCATGATCCGGATAAGCAGATTGAGAACACAAAAAATCAGGATGATGTTGTTCCTCCTAAAACGAACGGTACTTACAAGGGACCCATAACGCGTTCGAGGACTAGAGCTTTAATCCAGAAGTCCTAAAACAGCGAGGCGCAGTTCTTTGAAAGGAGGGCAATGCCACAAAGTCAGCTTTCTCTACAGCCGCCGTGGCGTAGAGGTATGTCTCTGGACTGTCACGCAGACGGCTTCAGTTCGATTCCAGCCGGGGGCAAGTAAATTTAAAGACTCTAAAAATTATTTCTAAATTCTTATAATTATCTTTGCATATTTAATTTCCTATTCTAGCAGTTTCTAGAATATTCTAATTTATGTTAATCTTGTATTCTGGAATATTCGAATATTGTATATAAGCGACTTGTTCCTCAGTCTGAGTATGTTCCCAGCCGAGTGTAGCTGTGTTACGAGTTTGTTCTGCTAATAAACTACGTTTGTTACTTCACTTCGAGTGCTCACTTTCACTCTTTACGACATCTATTTGACTATATATATATTTCTCTTTTTTTTTTTTTTTGTTGGAGAAGACACACACGTTAGATGTACATAAACGAAACGCATTGTTCATAAATCTTTCATTTGTTCCATAAACTCACACATTGTAATAATCCATTTCCATAAATAATGCAAGTGATGTTCTTTTCCATTTTATTTATTCACTTCACAAAACAACATATAACGGATTCACAATAAAAACATAAATAAACATTTCTTAAGCGCTATATTTTAAACGGTCAAGCACGACCGAATCCTTTCAGATCACATTCTTAACTAGTCAGTAATCGTACATCGGCGCGTCGAAAAATGACGACTAGTCGCGCCACCTGAGAGGATGCAAAAGACAATTCAATTTGCAACATCCTCCCGCCCCGAAAGGTAAGTTAAGTTCAATACAAAAATTTGAACAAATCCAAATCAAATACAATTCAAAAAATTACAACCAATAAAAAAAATAGTACATAATAATAAATTTCACAACCACATAATACTGAAAAATAGAAATTATATCAAATACAAAAATCAATGTTACCTGGATACAATTGAAAAATGAAAACAATAATAATATTACCTTACAGGTGAACAGTTGGTTTAATTAAGGTAAGTCCCCTTGGACTTCCAAGTTACAAAGAAGTTGAATGGGTCTTTTTAACATTCCTGATGAAGTTTTTAAGTTTTCAGATCTTACCTTATTGTCACGTCCTACATGTGTCTCAATTACTTTTCCTAACTTCCAAATTTGTCTTGGGGCCTTGTCATCACCTATTAGGACTATATCACCTATATTAAAATTAGAAATTGGATTAACAGGTTTTACAACATTAGCATTTCTCAACTGCAAAATATATTCAAATTTCCAGCGCTTCCAGAATTCGTTAAGAAGTCTCTCACGATACAAGTATCGTTTAATTAAAAGTTTTTGAGAACTAGATTGATATTATTTAGAAATCTAAAAACATAGGCGGTTGTTCTCAAAACTCTATTCAAAGTACTGTAATTCTCCAGATTTAATAATGGCATTGGAACTTCTACGTTAACCTGAAGTGTTGTAACTCCATGTCTTTCTTCAACCACACTGTCCATGTCACAGGAAAATTCCATTAGAGAGTCATACGGTATACTTAATTCTGACAACCAAGCTGGTCCTTGACTCCATACTTTATCATTCATTAAGGAATTTGCTTTCACACCTCTCGTCAATTTATCCGCCGGATTGACCTTGCCTTTGCAAAAGTGCCATTTTTCAGGATCAGTTTTTTCCTTGATTTCAATCACTCGGTTTTTCACAAATTGCTTATAATCGTTAACTGAACCTTTTATCCAATGAAGGCAAATCTGAGAATCAGTCCAATAAAAAATATTTCTGGGGTCGAGCATAGGAAAAACAGATTTAAGATATGATCCTAATCTTGCTGAGACTAAAGTGCCAAGTAATTCAAGTCTCGGTAATGTAATCTTCTTCAAAGGGGCTAGTCGAGACTTAGAAATTATAAAACTTGTTTTGCATTCTTCAGAATTCGTAAATCGAAAATAAGCTACTGAACCATAGCATTTTGGGCTAGCATCGGAAAATATGTGTACCTCTACTGAGTTCCAGCAGAATTCATTAAAATACAGCCTAGGAATTCCAGTGAACTTCAAATTTTTAGCTTCATTTAGCCATTCTAAAAACAACATTTCAGTTTCATGTGGAACAGGTTCGTCCCACTGGTTACCATTTTCCCATACTGATTGTAATATAATTTTTATGCGAATCAAAAATGGATTCATGATCCCCAATGGATCAAATAACATTCCGCAAACAGCCAAAATATATCGCTTTGTTATAATTCTGTCCTCCGGTAATTTGTTAAATTGTGAAGTGTCAATCAGTAATTCGTCATTCGTATTGTCCCAAATAATTCCTAATATTTTTAGTTCAACATTGGATTCCTCCGGATCTTCTCGACATTCGAAATTGTCTGTCTTCCACAACTGATTAAGCTTAGAAGAGTTAGAAATCCAAGCCCTGAGATTCATGCTAGCTTCACCTAAAATGTACATCATTTCTTTAGATAATTGTAATGCCTTGTTCACATCATCAGTGCCAGAGATGAGATCATCGACGTATAGAGATCTTAATATTTCTGTTGCTTCCGGGTAGTCATTCTCAAATTTTTTCAAATGAAGCCTGATTGTTACCGATAATAGAAATGGGGAACATTTCACCCCAAAGGGAACTCTGCAGAATTGTAATGTCCTAATTCGTTTAGCAGCATCGGAATGGAGATCGGGCCCCTCCCCATCATTCCATAAAAATTTCAAAAAATTCCTATCCTCATCCGCGATTCCTACTTCTAGAAAAGCTCGTTGAATATCTGCGCAAAACGCTACAGGGTGTAACCTAAACCTCAAAAATATCCGGAGTAAATCTGGATTTAAATTAGGACCGCTCTCTAAACAATCGTTAAGAGATAATTCATCCCTGCCCTTACATGAACCGTCAAAAACTATCCTAACCTTAGAACTTTTCTTTTGCTCGCGTACTACTGCATGATGCGGCATGTAATAGCCTGTACCTGTATTGTCATTTAAATCCGACGCTACTTCCTCTATGATGCCCAACTTTAAATCTTCCTCAATAATTTCCTTATATTTAAAATATAAGTCCGGATTCCTACCAAAAACAGTGTTCAAATGAGACAAGCGTCGTCTTGCTATCCCATAATTACTGTCCAATTCCTTAACATTATTTTTCCACAACAATCGCGTTTCATATCTGTTATTCCTATAAGTAGTGGTTTGCCTAAATAACTCTAAAATTTCATCATCTGATTTAGAATGTTCTTTGTCCGGATTAATTCCAATTGCCTCTAATTCCCATAAATTTTTAACCCTTTGATGGTCCAATTCCTCCTTAACAACATGTAAATGATTAACGCGCACTTTCTGACAATTCTTAAGTGCTTTAGGGTCCCTTTCCTTTCCTTGTATCACAAATCCAAATAAAGTATCTGTTGCCATTAATCGTTTAGAAATTCTCACGTTCCTTTCTCCGAGAATTTCCCCAATGTAATCCGATCCAATAAGTACATGAATTTTATTTAAATTACCCTTATCTGCCAATTCAATGCCCTTTTCTAGTGCGATATTACGCACCCATTGTGAAGGAATTTTAATTTCCCCAAATGTAATTGAATCAATAACCACAGTCCTTAATTTAATTTTCTTATTAGTTTCTCTTACATTATGTAATACTATTTCTACTATATCATAAGTTTTCCTTTCAGTATTTTCATTGCCAAAAGTATAAATTAAAAGGGTTTCCTTCCCGATTGGTTTTAATCCCAATAAATTGCACATTTCGCGCAATACAAATGTCCTAGAACTTCCATTGTCAATAAGACACCTCAATAAATGGCATTTGGCCCGAATATTAAATACACTTGCCGTTACAGTCTGCAACAACACCGAATCATTCGGCGTGTCCTCAAGCTCTTTATTCTTATTACAAACCAAATTTAAAGAACTTTCTGACTGTATTTGTTTTTTATCCTCAACTGAGAGGGATTCATTTCTTTCTGTATTACATATTAATGAGTTATGCCAGGGAAACGCGCAATACTTGCACTTATGATCTTTACGAGAACAAAATTTACTCAAATGATTTGAAAAACATATAAAACATAATCCCTTGGCCATTAGAGCCTTTTTCTTATCATAAACATTTAAAGAACAATCATGATTCATATGTGCCGAGGAACAAAACAAACAGCCCTGAACTCCTGTATTTTGAGAAAATGAACTCGTATTTCTTTTGTTATTAAATTTAGGCCTATTATTATCATAAGAATACTTATTATGATAACCAGATAAATTTCTTTCCGCCTGAGTCGCTAAAACGGAAGCTGATGATTTAGGGGGATGATATTTGCTCCTTTTAGAATTTAAGTAAGGTTTATTGTGTCCTGTCATTTTGTTCCGAAAATTATTTTCATTTGCGCTATTATTTCTGGGATTCGCTAAAATTATCGATGCTTCTCGTATTTCTAGTTCTTTACGTGTAAAATCAACTAATTTAGAAATATCAAACAATTCATCTGAATTACGCTGTCTATTATAACTTAAATTTAATTCTTCCGGTAGTTTTTGTAATATTACATGGCATAACAGACTACTGTAAGTGCCTGTTGCTACATTTAATGATTGTAACGAACGAATTTGTACCTCAATCGCGTCGTACATTCTCCTTAATTCAGTAACATTCGCGCATGATTTCACCGGTTCTATTAATAGTAACTTATGCATGTGGGACGATATAATTACGTCACTTCGTCCAAAACGTTCCTTAAGTAATTGTATTGATGCATCGTAATTAGATTCTGTCAATGAAAACCCAGATACAGCGCTCAAGGCGACACCTCCTAAGAAAGATTTCAAATACGAAAATTTCTCAATTTTGCTTAAAGAATTATTATTATGTATCGCTACCTCGAAAGAGTTCCAGAAGTCCAACCATGAACTACAGTCACCAAGAAAATTTACAACTTGTAATTTCGGAAGTTTAACTGTACTTCTGGTTTCAGTTCTAACTGTTAGGTTCTCTGAACCAATCCCTGTTTGATCACTTGATCTAGCGATCTGAATAACACCAGGCAACGGCCTGTCATTTAAATTATCCACTAGCCTTTCTAATTTTGTTTTTACATCGATCCCTTTTTCCCTGTATTCCTCACAGCCTGCCACATCTTCAGCTATATCCTTAACTTTAATTTTTGTTTGTATTTCATAATCGATGTTTACGAGTTCGGCTTGTTTGTCCAGGAGTTGAGCCTTTAATCTAAGAAGCTCCTCAATTTTCATTAATTTCGTGTACTCCTCCGTACTTTCGGAGTTCAGGATTGTTTCTATTTTCCCCAAATATTTCGTAAATGAGGTTCTTAAACCTCTTCTTTTTTCCTTCAATCTTTCTAGATCCATTTAAAACCCAATATCATAACAAGAGAACAAAAATAAAAATTATGAAACCTTCTAATTGCTTAATAATAACCCTTATCCATATATTTATTAAATAAAAATAAACATGTATTATCTATATATCAAAAAATGTAAACATCATCTTTAAATATCATTTAAGAACAAAAATAAATATCGTTAAAACAGAAGTAAATCAATTTAAAATAGCCTTTAATGAAACCAAAACTAAATAAATAATTTTGTATTAAATCAGAAGTAACTCTATTTTAATAGCATTGCAAGAAACAAAAAATTAAATAATATTCCATTAAAAAAAAACAATTTCTTTTTCAAAGAAACAAAAAGAAACACCATTTAAACAACATTTTATGAAACGAAAGTAATTTTCAATTATTTAAATGTTGAATGAAACCATTTATATTTAAAACCCAAACTATTTTTTAATTATTCAAATTTGAAACCATTTATTTCATATATCAGCAAAATTTATAAATTATAAATAATATTATATATAAACCAAATGAATTCGATGTCCTCACAGACTGCAACCATTTCAGAACAAAAACTACACTCTTCTGTTAAAACGAAACCATAACTTTTAACCCCCAAACTCAAACCAAAATAATGAAATAATAAGGGAAAAAGCCTAAATCCCATATCCGATGCATGCTCAGCGGATTCATTTCACTCCATAATTATCCAAGAAAAATGCATGTCGTCCAAAAAAATGCAAACAATCACATCCTAGGGTCACCAAAATGTTCATAAATCTTTCATTTGTTCCATAAACTCACACATTGTAATAATCCATTTCCATAAATAATGCAAGTGATGTTCTTTTCCATTTTATTTATTCACTTCACAAAACAACATATAACGGATTCACAATAAAAACATAAATAAACATTTCTTAAGCACTATATTTTAAACGGTCAAGCACGACCGAATCCTTTCAGATCACATTCTTAACTAGTCAGTAATCGTACATCGGCGCGTCGAAAAATGACGACTAGTCGCGCCACCTGAGAGGATGCAAAAGACAATTCAATTTGCAACACGCATAATATTGATAAAAATAATTAATTATTAATCTTATTTAAATGTTGTATTATTCTACGAATATTGGCCTTTAGAAATATATGCATACATTGTAATTAAAATAGTAAAATATATATTTGTGTGTATAATACTCATAGTGAATGAAATATCATAAGTTTTTATAATTACCTATTTTCTGTATTGTTACCTGAAAGTTTATATTTTTATTATTATTATTAGTAGCATCTATATATTAATAGGCAAACATGAAGTTTGTGGTACACTTTAATATATTAATTATGGGAGTAGAGGGTTGAAAATTGTATCATTCGAAAGATATGATTAGCCAGATTTGCAGAATACAAAAATCATTTTCTTATGAAGGTATTTAAAAGTAAATTTATTGTTTATACATTTTTTCATTTTATACACTAATTCTTTTCTACTAAAAAATACCTATAGTAGAAAGTTGTTAAATCTGGCAATTTTTAAAAGACAAGTAAAACCATAGATATAGTAATCTGTATAGATTTATCATCGCTATACTCTCGACAACAAATTTTTTATTCGAAGAGAAAACAGCCATTAGAGTGGTAAAAATATGAATGAATGAGTGTTAGATCAAAAGTTTATACTGCTGAAAATATACGTAAATTAAAAAAGGATTTGATTTATGGAAGTTCTACTTTTTCCTAATTTATTTAAGATCTAATTTCTCTTTCTCTTTCTCTTTTTTTTTTTTTTTTTCGTTCTTCTTCCTCTTCATTTTTTATGTGATTTATATCAGCTCTAATTTAAAGACATATTTTTAAACTAAAACATTATGCATTCCAATTAACTGAAATTGACTACTTATTATTATTTTATTATTATGGGATTTATTACTATATTGGATTTATTACAATATCGTCTGCATATGTAAGAAGTAAGTATAAGATTTGGAAAATTTTTCCTTTCGGATTAAATTAAACCTTTTGAGATTTCCTTGCATTAAATGACTACTTATTTTTTGAAATAAGTAGATTCATTATTATATCTTCTGCATATATAAGAAAAAAGTATACAATACGGAAAAAAAAATTTAGATTACTGGTATTTGATGAAATTACACGTTTTGAGATTTCCTGAGCTCAATTCAAACGGCTTAATCTCAACTTCTGTATTGCATAAATACACCAAACTAAACATGGTGTATGAGACGGATATTATACAAAATTATGCTGTTTTAATTTGGATGCATATCGGCCGATAAGTGTCGCTGCTTTGCTGCAACTTAATTCCGTTTATGAGAAGGCAATTATTTTTCTTTACTTTGCAATTTGTATAGATGTAGCATCACTATACACTCTTGACTGGAAATTTATACAATGAGAATGCAATTATTTTTCTTTACTTTTCTTAGTATCGCCCAGTGGTCGAAACTCGACGACTTTCGACCACTGGGCGATACTAGTTATTATTATTTAACATTTTTATCTTAACAAGAATATTTTCTGTCAACTAATAACCACTCCATGTTTAATTGCGCAAGTGCAAAGAATCACAACCTTGATTAATCGACAATAAACATAACTTTTTAAATGAAATATATAATTTGCTACAAGGTAATTCCTACAATATCATATAATAAATAAATGGTTTTGGATATTTTACCACTGAAAACTTAACAATTATATTTCCTTAGAAAAATGCAGAACAAATCACTATACGCGAAAAGTCTTAAATTCAGTTTAAAAAGTGTATTATACGGATGGTCATGTTTAAGCAAAAAAAAAAAAAAAAAAATTATACAGACACGACATTATTTCATTATTTAAAACATGAAAATCTGACATAGACAGATTTTAATTTAGTGCCAGAGGCCTACTGCTAAACTTGTTAATATCGACAAATTCTTCTTTAGTTAATTCGTGACAATCTAATTTCCATGATAAAGTTTTCATTAAATCAAACCAATGTGTTTCAGCTGCAGATGCTGTAACAAATAACGTTGGAAGTCCAAACTGTCTTATAGCCGCAAAACAACGTTTTTTCTCTTTTTCCCAATGAGGGGGAGGTGTGCCTTGGGGGGGGACTCATGTCAAAGGTGTGCCATGGGGGGGGGAGAACTCATGTCAAAGTTGTACGTTGGGGGGGGACTCATGTCAAAGTTGGGCCTGGGGGGGGACTCATGTCAAAGTTGGGCCTGGTGGGGGATTAATGTCAAAGTTGGGCCTTGAGGGGGACTCATGTCAAAGTTGTACCTTGGGGGGGACTCATGTCAAAGTTGGGCCTGGGGGGGGATTCATGTCAAAGTTGTGCCTTGGGGGGACTTCATTCAATAAACCGATTGAAATAGGCCCTTAGCACTATTAAGAGTGTATTATAAAAATTCGACAACGCTGTACCGACTGAAATAGGGGTACCTTGGGGGGGACTCATGTCAAAGTTGGGCTTGGGGGGGGACTCATGTCAAAGTTGTGCCTTGGGGGGACTTCATTCAATAAATCCCCATTTAATAAACCGACTGAAATAGGCCCTTAGCACTATTAAGAGTGTATTATAAAAATTCGACAACTGTACCGACTGAAATAGGCCTCTAGCACTAAAAAGAAAAAAATGTCTTACCTTTTTAGACAACTGTCTGCATCTGAAATTAAATCATTGATTTAAAACACCGCCACCTTTTTTAGGTTTAAAAACACCGCCATGTTAGGCTTAAGAAAATCTGCCAATTTTAATGCTTTTTAATAAATAAATAAATGTGGCATGCGATTCTGCTTTTCTGTTAAAAATATATTTTATAATATTCTAGGGCATTAGTAAAATATAATAATTTAAAAAAAAAAAAATACTAGCTCCTGGAGTTGAACTCAATATTTTCGATGCCGAGCGCTCTTGCCGATCTCGCTGCGACGTTACACAGAAATTTACCGTACACTGTAATATTCACGAAATAGATAGTAGTGTTATAATATTATTGGTATTTTTTCCCTTAAAACTATCGAGATTAAATCTAAAGCTCAATATGTATTAATTTTATTAAATTTTACTTGTAGAGGTATAAATTTTGTGAAATATAAACAAATTATTAACACCTCAGATTGTAATGTTTTGAAAACGATTTATTTTTCTAAAGTTTTATTAAAAAAAAAAAAAAGAAAAAAAGAAAAAAAAAACAGAAATTTTTGTTTTACGTCCAGGTACAGGTAAAAAAGTTAAAGAAAAGACTTTTATACCGACAGAGTTAAAAAAAAAAAAAAAAGGAAGAAAGAAAAAAGCAGCTATTTACAAATTCGCTTTTTTAACAATAAGTTACTCTTCGCTGCAAGTTCATCATAATGTTTGTTTAATTTAATTAAATGAGCGAGCTTTAATAAAAAGTAACAATTTTAATAACAGAATTGAAAAACTCTCAAACTAGGGGTAAAATAAGGGTGGCTAGCCTTTCTAACTTGACACGATTTTCAGAAAAATCCCATAAATAAAAACACTTACTGCAAAATTTTATTTATTTATTCGTTTTAATTATTTATTTTATGTTTCAGAATTTAAATTTTTATTATTTAATTATAATTTCAATTTCAAAAGTATTTTTTCCGCTGCTAATTAAAAATTTTTTTAAAGAAATTATCATTTTATTAAAACTGTATCTTGATATTAAAAAAAAAAAAAAAAACGAGACGAAGAAGATGATTTTGATTTTCATTGACAGATGGCGCCACTACTAATTGTCAACGATGAAATGTGAAATGATTTGTTTTAAGACAATTTAAATGTCTTATTTTAAGACATACTGCTTTTTTAAGATACTTTACACTGGAAAAATTATATCCTATTTGCTGCCAGAAATTCTCTGTAATTTGGGAAAATACGCGTAATTTACGAAAAAATTATGTTGTCAGAACGTATTTTCACAAATAACAGAAAATTTCTGGTAGTAAATAGGACATATTTTTTACAGTGTACATTAGTTCATTTGCACCACCAGTTTATTAACACACAAAAAGTGCCTTAAATTAAGATATCTATTATGTCTGAGCTTCATTTTAAGACATTTACGTGTCTCCATTTTTAGACCTTTTTCTTTTTCTCTCTCTCTCTCTTACTTTAAGACGCCTTTATTTGCAGTGATGAAAAATATGAAAATATTATTTTTCGGTATCTAAATTTTGAATGATTCATGGAGGAAATTTTCACGCTTAAAGAATAACTTACTGAAAGTGACCTTTTTCTTTTCCTTATATATACTTCCAAAATTTAATTTAGGAAAACGGAAACAAATGACTCGATTAAAGGCATTTGATAAGTCTTTTCAAATATATTTCTATTCAAAGCAATATAACAATTAATAAAAAAAAAAAAAATAGTATTTTTAAAGTAAAAAAGAACAGTGAAATGACACTGAAACTGTATTTTACGAAACTGGATAAAATTAAAAAAATATTTGATTTAAGTAAATTTTATTACACGTTTTTCATTGAATTTTAATATGCAATCCCGATGAAAGATTAAATGGTTTATTTTAGACTAAAAACATTTTATCTATTAGAAGTTGAGGGCATTTTTGCATTATTTTATATCAATATTTACTATCTGGTTTCACAAATGAAGTTTTAAATGAGTGATACAAATTTTTATGTATAATATTATTAATAGCGTTAATGTAAAATTAATTTTATAACAAACTCATAAATTTATTTTCGGTGGTTATTATATTTAAAAGGTCTGTTTAAATAAATTGTAGGAAAAAGAAAAAAAAAATATTATTTTATAGATTTTTAATTAAATTACAAAAGTGTTTTGCAAGTAATTTTCAAATAACAGTTTAGGCATTTCTGTAAAATTTTATAGTTTACGAATAATTCAGTTGTTAATATTTTTGCCTTTGTACTAATGGAATCATTTACTTTACAAACGATTCGGTTGTAAATATTTTAGATTTTATATTGTAAGAACTTTTTATTTTACTTAAAAAAAAAAAAAAAAAAAAAAAAAAAAAAAACTCTCTTTATCCTGAAAATTATTTTTACAATCATTCACTCGGTCATTTAGATATTATGTTTTCAGCTTAGCAATATTCTTAGTGAATAAAACAACCTAACTTCTTTTTATATTGCTTTTTAAATTATAAATTAGTAATTAAAAAGAAATTCAAATTCTTCATTTCGTTCGCAAAAAATTCCTCCATGATATGTGTTGTACAAATTTTAAATACTAATAAAAATAGTAGTGTTTAACCTAAGAAGAAATTTTCTTAAGACTACAAATTTAATTAATGAAAAATATTTAATACTTTTGAAATGAATTACGTAAACACAAAACAGTTCCAATATTAAATAAATGAAAATTGAACAATAATATTTTCTTAGAAAAAGGCAGAACAAATGAAAAATATGCAAATATTATTCTTCGATATCTACACTTTAGATGATACAAGAAGGAAAAGTTCACGCTTAAAAAAATAATATACTCGAAGGAAACTTTTTCTTTTCGTTATAGGCTTCCAAAATTTAGTTTAGGAAATGAAAGCCACTGACTCGGTTAAAGGTTATTATCTTTCGAAATACATTTTTATTCAAAACAAAATAACAATTCGTGTAAACATCAGAAAATATATCTTATTTTTCCCACAATACAAAATGCCATTGAAATATAATCGAAAGTGTATTTAACGAAACTGAATAGAATTTAAAAGCTATCCTGTACAAGTGAAATTTACTTTATGTTTTTCATTATCATAAAATATTTAATCTCTATGTAACATGTGAATATTTTTTTAGAATTATAATATTTTATTGATCACAAGTATACAAGTTTCATGCATTATTTAGTATTATGTAGTTTATGCATTATTATTTATTGCCATTTTCCACAAGTTATGTTTGAAATAAGTATGTAGAAAAAAACTTATACTGGTAGGCTTCTACTGCCCTGCAGCTGCTGGCATACTGCACTTGACATCACATGCACGTTTCCACACGTGAGACCCAAGTAGTGGGCCGTTTATGGCTGCCAGAAATGATGTTACATAAAAATAGCGATGGATACCTGCAGTTAAAAGGTCGGTGGTACAGAAAGGACACAAACACAGCTGACATTCAACAAGGTGCCAGCACACCGCCAAAATAATATTTGCCGTGTTATGCCCACAAATAATGAGGCCAGTAACGGACCGCCACTTACAATTTGTATTCATAAATATTAAAGAGTGTTTTGTGATTCATATTTCGTTTATTTGAAATCCCCTTGCATTTCACTGTTTCGTGCGAAGTTTGTTCATGTAGTCTATGATATGCGAGGTACAAGGAAGTTAAACCTTTTAATAAGGATGGTATTTTTCAGATGAAATAGTGCAAAAAAAAAGAACAAACATAAACAATAATTGTATAAATTATTATTATTATTACTAGCAAACCCGTGCGAAATATTCGCATTTTACTTTTTGCTTATTTACCTTTAAATTTTGAAACTCATAAATATTATACCAATTCTACCACCTAATTAAAATTTTAATTTACCAGAAGCCAAATTATTATTAAAAATAAATTAATATTGTACAATAGTGAAACCAAAATCATTCAAAGAAAGGTTTCCAAATAAAATTCATTGTTCACGACCAATTTTCATACTTCCACACACAGTACAGTTTTAATATAGGACTCCCACAACACCTTTTAAATTTTTGTCGTCATGTTGGAGATGACTTTATATTAATTTTGGTATATATATCTATATCTATATATATATATATATATAATAAATAAATAAAATAAAATAATTCCTACACTGTAAACAATATGTCCTATTTGCTGCCAGAAATTCTCTGTAATTTAAGAAAATATGTTCTGACAACGCAATTTTTTCGTAAGTTACGCGTATTTTCGCAAATTACAGAGAATATCTGGCAGCAAATAGGACATATTTTTTACAGTGTACTTTGATTTGTTTTTTATGATTGTGTTCTTTAGTCAATTCATGACACAAAAGTTCATATTCTGTAAATATCTTTAAATATTGCTAGCTTTAAAATTACGCTTGCAAAGATTCTGAAGAAACAACTGTTAAAATACATTTTTTTTCGTAAAACAATTTCACCAGAGAAATGTCGTCATTTTTTCTTGTTAGTCCATTGAGCTAAGTCCGCGTTATTAAATATTGTCCATGTATAAATATTATCTTTTTATTCTCGCGTATCGCATCGTATCGTTTCTACAAAAAATAATTGAAACTGGCCCACGCTAGAGAAATATTATATAGATTATTATTATTTGACTATATTATTTTATAGAAAAATTCAAAATGGCCATAAAAATTCAAAAATATAGAATATAAGATAAATGATGTAAATATGGCCAAAATGCAATATTATGATTAATTTCCGTGAAGTCCAAAAGATGGCGCTTAAATCTAGTCGCTCGAAGTCAAAAGAACATAGTTTAGTACTGCATTGTCTATAATTCTTGATTACGTTCACGGGGGGGTGGGGATGGAAGTCACTGTTTATTTGTTTCTAGTTGCATTGCCATCTTATAAATTTGTCTCTGGTAAGTTTGTTACTTTTATTTTTCAAAAAAAGTTCCCGTATTTACTGTTATACATAATATTTTACACGGTTTGATGGTCTTTTCAACTGTATAAAAGAATTTCAATAGCTGAGTTTTCAGACAGAATTACGAACACTTTTTTAAAACTCGTTTTTGTTAGCAATATGCCCAGTGTGTATATTACCTGCCCGTATTAAATTTTAAACCACAAGAATGCTGTTTTTGGAACAAACCAACCATGAAAACATTATAAAAGCTCGATTTGTAAGAATATTTTCTCCAGTTTCGGACAAAGCTATGACATCTTCCAACGAAAAAGTTAGCTTTTCAAAGTGAGAGGACCTATCCTGTCAGTCCTATCCTATCTATCCTGTAAATGCATTTGCTACAAGTTCTGTTTCTGAAAACCCACCTGCAACAAAGTAGTGCCAAAAGCGGAAAACAAATTTCTGCCCTAGAACATCGTCTAAAAAAATGGTTGGTCATACTCAAGTATTCCCGTTTCTTCTTCAGACTCCAACTGTGATTCTTCATCGTCTGAGGATAATACCAGAAATTTTGCATCTGTTCATTGCTCATCATGAATTACTGTCATCAGTACAATATACATATATATCGAAAAATAACTCGCGTTATAAAACTTGCAATGAACTATCATGCTCTAATTTTAGAAAAAAAAAAAAAAAAAAAAAAAAAGAAAAAAAAAAGAAAAAAAAAGTTTCCCAGAGCTTTCCAAAGAAATACTGAAGACATTCAAACATCACAACAACGTTTAAGAAAAAAAAACTCAGTGTACTAGTAGCTGAAAAGGTTCCCGAGCAAAGAAAAGTGATAGGGAAAGTGTGTTTAGCGGTATTTGCCACAAGGAAAATGTTCTGGATATAAGATTATCCGTTGTATGTCATGATTATGTGCACAAGGAATGTGTCGGATTTACCAAGAAAGATAAGGGAATTTTTATATGCGAAACTAAAATAAATAAAAAACACTTTTTAGCGTAAAAAGTTTAAAATTTCATAACATTTTGCTGAAAATTGCTGAAAATTGTTAAAAATTACTTAATATATATATATCTGTATATATATATAAATTACGTGTCACGATGTTTGTCCGGGGTAAACTCCTAAACTAAGGAACCGATTTTAATGAAATTTTGCACACTGTGTGCAGTTTGGTCCAACTTGAGAGATAGGATAGTTTTTATCTCAATTTATTGTCACAATATTGTTTTATTGCAATTATTTGTTAATTATAGACCTTTATTAAAGTTGCTCCAAAATATCTGTGAGTTCCATTAATTTAATTGTTGCCAAAAAAAAAAAAATACGAGTTCATTTTCTTTCGACATAAAAATAAATACATTTAATCAAACGTGAACGTTAAAAAATTATAAAAAGTTAAATTATGCATCTCACGAAAATTGACGTCATAATCAATTTAAAGATTTTATACACATTGATAAAGTGCTAATGTAGTTCTATCATAGATATAGTAATATATATAGATCTCTCATCCCCATGTTATCGTACAAAGATTTTTGATGCCGGAAAAAAAAAAAATAAAATAAAAGCTTTGGAAACAGCCATTAAGTGGTATTGAAAAAAAAAAAAAAAAAAAAAAAAAAAAAAAAAAGAAAAGAAAAGAAAAGAAAAGAAAGAAAGAAATATGAATTTGAAACTGTATCTGGAGTCTTCCATTCCCCTTTAGCAAATAAATTATTCATAAATTTTATTTGCTAAAATATTAGTATGTATTCCCGTGTGTATTCACTCGGGGAAAGACGGTCATATTTTGGTAAAAACGTCGCCTTTTCCCAAATGAAAAGGAATAACTTTTTTCTCCCCAATGATCACTCTATTCTATATATGCTATACTAAATCTATGAGTTCTATACGCAAGGGAAGTGTGACTCACTGACCGTCTGTGCAGCCAAGAAAAAGATTTCCTATGTTAATTGCCCACTGGATTTTTTGTAAGAAATTATTAAAAATCGAGGAAATTTATTTCCCGATTTTAATCCTTATATTTGGGTATAGATATGTATTAGTTATCGCGGGTGTTAGATTGAATTATTTTGCTGTCAAATTGACAAAATTTTAATTTTAAATTTCAAAACTCTGTCGCCCTTGGCTTTTTATTATTATTATTATTATTATTTGGCGATCAAAAGCGTAACACGAAAATACACATGCCAGATGTATGCATTGTACGAAATGTAATATGTATTATTCATTGTACGTATGTATGACATGTAATATGTATTGTACGAAATAATGTTTCATATTATTCATTACTCTTTTAATATAAGTTGTTAAAATAACCATGATTTTTGAAAGGAATTAAATATTTTCGCCAGATAATTTGGCGATATTCTTTTTTTTTCGCCAAGGATGACAGAAATGAAATCTATTCCGCTGCAAAATATTAGTATCTTACATCAGATATTTTATTTAGACATTTGAAAACAAATTTGACTTCAAACTATGATAGAATATTTATCATTTTCCTTTTAATTAGTATATTATTAGTATATTAAAATTTAAAAGCATGGTTTATAAAAAGTTTTTTTTTTTTTTTTTTTTTTTTTTTTTTATCTTATAATTATTCTTATGTTAATCCTCAATGTTTCCCATCTTTATTAACTTGAATTTACTATTAAAATTTTAACATACTCAAAAACGTCTCATCACTTCGTTAAAATACACTAAACTTTTCCAAAATCTTTTTCTATTTAAAATGATACATGTATTTACTTTAAATGTCCAATATTTCATAAGATACCCAATTTTAAAGTTTTAAAATATTTATCAAATTTACTTATTTTTCTGGTTTAGCCTTATTGTTTTCCTTTTTATAACTACAGCTGTTGCCCTCTTTAAAATATTTAAAATGATGAGGTCATTTTATAGTAAAATTATCCATTATAGCATATATTACATTTCACTCCTCCATAAAAATTGATTTTAAAATCGTCTGTTTCTTTTATACTTTTATTTTAATAGAATTTAATTTATATAGTCATTTTAGCAATTTTATCCAAAGTAGCATTAGAAATAATATATATCACTTCTCCATTAAAATTTATAGGACCCTACAATGAAATTAATTTGTGTTTAATATCAACACTACGAAAATTTTTATCAATCACTTCCAAATTTTGACCTAAGTTTCAAATCTCAACCCTGTGGGTTTTTACATCGGCTACAACGTTTTCGTCTTTGTTCGTAAATAATAATTTGACTGTACTAAATAGTTTACAGCCGTATAATTCAACGTATAACTTAGTCACAGCAACGCGTGGCCGGGTCTGCTAGTATATATATATATTCTACTTACCTTTTCATTAATTTTTTTAAAGTTTCAAAAATTAAATTTATTTTTGTAATAATTGATGAGTTTTTATGCATTAAATATAAATCTCTTTATTCTATTTCACCCATGGACATATTAACTGCATATGGGCTCAAATTGCTCTAATCAAGTAGACTTCATTTTTTTTTTTTCCGCTACTAAAAGAAATCCGCTCTTTTAGACAATTTTTATTTATTTATTTATTATTATTATTATTTTTATTTATCGATTATTACTATCGCTAAAAAATTTCTATTAGTCTAGCAGCTGGATATGATCCTGTCGGACTTTCGATGTACCATCAAAATGATTTTTGGATATTGTTATATATATTTATATCTTTTAAAAAAATTGGTCACATGGTACACCCTGGTATAATTTCCGGTAAAGCCGCTGTCTTGTTTTTAAACAACCAAAAATTAGATTTTTTTATTTAGTAGCATAGGCAAATTAAGTATCATTTTATATGTTTTCAGTGGTAGGGAATGCGATTAAGTACTCTAAACACTTTAAAATATCATCCTGTATGTTTAACGTGTGTTTGGTTAATAATAAGGTCGAAATTTTGACCTAAATTTCTTATTAATAATTGTTTTACTCAAAAGCATATTTCCCACGTTTATCATACATTCTCTGACTTAGAGAAATGAAAAAAATCAAAAGTAATAAAAAATCTTTAATAAAGAATAATAACTTACAACACAAATATGATAGGAATTAATGGAAAATCAGCTGCCTTAGCATACAATTACAAATAGCAAGGTATAGCTGTTAACATTATTTCGTAGATATAGCGTTGTAACTTACAATACAAGCAGCATGGTATCTCTGAACTGCGACAGGGGCAAACAGTTTTTCTGAAGCATTTTAAACATGTACATGGTAGAATCATAGCTGCTGGCAATTTAATTATTGTTAAATTTGATTTAAAGTGAACATCAGCATTCACATACCCATACTCAGTTGGTTGTAGATGAGGTTACTTACTATAGGCGGCTGACAACCCCGTATGGTTCTGGAAATAAGCACGCTTAATACGTAATCATAAACTTTTTGATGTTGGCACTAATGTTTCCGAGTTAAAATTTGCCTTCATATGGTATTGTTTATATCTAACGGCATCAAATGTCTTTTTTTTTTTTTTTTTTTTTTTTTTTTTTAAGCCTCAAACATGTAAAAGGAATTCTTCTACACGGTTTATCATATCTTCGTTAATCAGTAACTTAGCAAAATCGTTAGTCAAGTCAGTGTGCTTCGGCATGTTTCACAGCAGCACCTTTAGTACCAATTTTACTTGTGGTGTCACATCCTGTTAAAGCGTGAATGGCTGGGAGAGCTTTAATAACATTCTCCTGCATTAATTCACAAAAAGTATGTACTGGTATAATTTGAACAGAGTTATTGACACCACAGGAAAACCACAGTTCTTTTAATTCGCTACTTTTTAATGTATCCTAGTAGTGGCAGATTGAAAACACTTTTGCTTTAGTCTGCTTAATTGGGTCAAATATTGACTTACTCTTTTCTTGAAATATCTCCTTCAAGAAACCTCGATATTTTGTTTCAACACATTGCCAATACATACTCAGAACACTATCGGTTTCTTCGTTTGTTAAATGTTTTCCAGTTACAATATTACTTATGTTGCTTGTGTTTTCCATTTCAAAAGGATTACCATGCTCTTTAACAAATGCAATCATTTGAATTCAATCATCATGAATGCGAAAATTCATGATGTAAGTCATATTCATCATTATTTGTGTAACCGCAACACTTACGCAGAAAATTTGAAAATCCTAACTTTTTATGTTTAATCAGGTTGCGACAGCTTCCTTTTTTCTAGTGAAACCAATTATTCCCCCTGCTATTTTAGCTGGTTTGTTATAGTTTTGCCCCAAAGCCTGGTCAAGTGCTACTGAACTGAATTTTCTTCCAGTATTTCTCACGGCGAAATCTCCATTCATAAACTGATTATAATTATTTCTGGTAGAGTTATTTTTACATACTGACGGTCTTGGTAATAAACAATTCCCCACTGGCTATAATTAACTTTTCCAAAAGCAAATAACAGTGGTAGAGCTGCCCTGGCAGCAGAAACATGTAGAGACCAATTGTTTTCTCTAACCTCTCGTATCAAATTTCGCAAGATGGGATAACTAGTAGTAAGATGTTCCAGAACTGAATGTTTTTGCATTCTGAACTCCAGAACTGAATGTTTTTGCATTCTAAATTTCTGACTTCAATATAACTTTTTAAGTGTTCCTTAAATTCAAATGCAATGAGCCTTGATAATCCTTGTTAAACTCCTTGCAGTATCCTCTTCTTTGTTGATTTGCTGTTCGTAAATGTTCTATTTCATCGAATAATACTTCGAACTTTGTTTCATTATTAGTTTTAAGGAAAGTTTCAACTAGCAAGTTGTATATTACTTCTTGCAGCATTGACAATGCTGTAAGCGCACGGGAATAATTATTACCTTGCAACGCACATTCTTCTGCTCGAGGACCCATTGTCTTAGTTGTGGTTAGAAGTTCTAATGCACCACTTCTTTTAAAAAAATTACCAATACATTTAGTAATTATCTTTTTAAAATGAAATGTACTAAGTCCTATAAACATGTTTACAATTTTTTCTGGGTTGACAAATTGTATTTCTCGAGCATTTCTGTAAAAATTCTCATCACACCAAAATGAACCACTCGCGAGCTCAAGTTGACGCAATATGCTCTGAAGTTTATTATTGTTGTATATATTGTGTCATAACTTGTTGCTATGTGAGATAATATTGGAGTAAATCCGGTCTGAGATCTTCTACTTGAATTTTCCTCAGACTGTTAAAAGAGCTCCATTATGGCATATGAGTCATAACAGTTTCTTCTTGAATGCCATAAAGATGCTCTGTAAATCTGCATAGATTCCAAATAAAATCTTTCATTATTTTACTTGACTCAGGGATTTCGTCACGGACTGGTTGAAAATCCTGCAAAACCCCACATTTTATTATTTTTTTAGATTTCGTGCATGGTACAATTTCCTGATATAGCAATATCGTTGTTAGCAATTTACGACCAGAGCCTGACAAATCTTGATTGGTTAAAGGAGTTGTTACACTCTTGATGTCGTTGCTATTATTCTGAAAGATCACCAGTATTATATCGCGATTTCCTTTTGCTCCAGATTTTGTGGTTTTATCATTGTCAAAATTATCGACAGCACATCGAATTGGTACATTCGTTCTTATGTGAGTTGGTATGGGAACATAATGTCCATTGTCAAGGTTAACTGTTCTCGTAGCAAGAATGCAGTCTTGTTTCAAAACCTCATCATAGCTACAGCATACGCCTAAACGATTTAACAATGTAATTAAAGTTTTTGATCGACATGGTTCATGTACTGTTTACGTAATACTCGTGCGCATTGGTGATGCATTATCGTGATGCATTTAGAAACGATTAAGCGTGTTTGTCTCACAAATTCTGCAAAGAATATTATCTCGTTTTTTTGTTTTCATATTGCAAATAATGCATTTTATCATAGCCGAAGTTGCAGCAGAAACATTTCGTTGATTTTGATTCTGTTCTGCAGATTCTGGGCAAATAGTTTTTTCGGAAGAACCAGGCACCTTCGTATCTTTCAATTTCTATTCTTCAATTCTTTTTCCTTTCAAAATATACGATCTATGACTCTTTATATGATATCAAAAGTCATGTCCTCTTTCTGGTGAAACCACAATGTTATCACTGAGAATGTTGGAAGCTTGAATCACTTTTGACCTACCTTCTTCAGAACCATACGCAGTTTCTTTCGTAATACTTTTGCAAATAATACACAATTGGGAGATAGCATGTGTTGCCAGCCTTTGCTTCTTTTTTGCAGGAGAACGTTCGAGACTGACACCTTCCATTTCACTCCAGTTCACTTATGCTTAAAACTCTAAAAAAAAAAAAAAAAAAAGAGAACACTCGTGAAACGCAAATAAAGTTAAACACAATTTCTTCCTATCATTTTTTTTTTTTTTTTTTAACCATCTTAAATAAAGGTCAATTCAAAGAGATTGTTTTCAGGTTATTTTCATATTTCTATTAACTAAATACACTTTAAACATATAAAATGACAGCTTAAAGTATTTTAGACTATTTAATTGCATTCCTTCCACCTGAAAACCTATAAAATGACACCTAAAATGCCTATACTAGTGAATTAATAAAAAAAAAAAAAAAAAGAATGGCTCTTATTGGCAGTTTAAAAAGAAGATAGCAGCTTTACCGGAAATTGGACCGGAATCATATCATGTGATAATTTTTTTTTAAAGATATAAATATGCATAATAATATCCAAAAATCATTTTGAGGGTACATTGAAATTCCAACAGGATTATACCCACCTGCCGCATTATATCTTTAAGGTGGCCATATTAACTGCACTTACCTTATATAACCACAAAAATAATAGTTGTCTCATACAGCAAAATTATAACTCATAGCATATGGTAGCATTATATTTGACGTAAAATTTCTGTCATTTTATGGTAGACCGGATAAATCAAATAAATTTTACGAAATAACATAAAAGGAAATATAATGTGTAGTACGTATAATGTTTTCGTATGTAATTGGTATTTAAATATGAAAGTGCTACTTCAATTTTTTCGATGACCGTTTCCAAGCTGTCATCTGATAAGCACCCAAATTGAAGTCTACGGGTAAGGCATCGTCGCAGGCATTAGGGCACAAGTGTCGCAGCACATGTTCAAGGGAATTTGCGTGCGTGGAAGACACACCAAACGCACCAGGGCCCGAAGCGATGTTTTGAGCAATTTCAATGAATTTTATTTTTATTGTTTGTTTATAAAGTGATATAAAAAAGAACTATTCTGTTTTTTTATTCAAAGAGTGAAGGGGTAAAGCCTGCTAGTTATATTCTAAAGCTTTATAATTATTTTGAATATTATGATTTTTATATAAACTGTGAAGTAAGTGAAATAAATTCCATAGATATATATATATATATATATATATATATATATACATAAAGTCAAAAATCTTTCCGATTTAATATTATAGTGGTAATCTTTTTTATTTATATAAGCGAGATATACGAGAAATAAGATTTTTATAACAAATGGTCCGATTTCTGCTATTTTTTAGATTTACATTTTAACGGGACTTAAAATCTTACATAAAGGAATATAAATGATTTCACAGCAACAGGAAATTTCGACGAAATCACATGGGATCCATTCACATCACGTTTATGTGGACGACATATATATTTTTTGAATTATACAGTATATTTACTCAGGCAGCCCACTTTACGTTCGTTTTATTATGCGTATTATTCAACTGGAAATTTTTTTATGTTCAAGTTTAGCGAAAAGAAATATATATATATATATATATATATATATATATATATATATAAAAACATACATTATTTTTAAAAGCAAGCTTAATGCAGAACAATTATAGGTAATTTATTCACAGGTTTTATCCAAAGCAAATAATACTACGAAAAATATAAATTACAATAAATTGTCCCCATATTTTCTTTTTTCTTTTAATTTATAACTAAATTTACTTAAGAAAAAAACTAATAATTATGTTTGCATTTAACCCAATGTCAAATACCAAGTTATTATATACTAAGCCATCGTTCAGTAAGCAGCACACATTTAAAATTTATAATTTCATATCGATCTTTGAAGGGTTCTAACAAATTAAAAATATAATCAGACCACTTTAGTTCAACTACATGACAATTTAGTAAGATAGATACATTTTGAAGCTACTGTTTATTTAATGCAATTATACATACCAAAAGTAAGGAAATTAACTGTATTAAGCTTGGGAAATACGCGGAAAAGAAGAGTTTAAAAATAGAAACCTTATGAATAACAAAATAGTAATAATAATAATAATAATAATAATAATGTTAAGATGGCATATTACGCGATTTTGGCGAATTTCAGAAAAAGTACCAAGAAATACGATAAACTGCATATTTACTAAAAATCTAAATCAAATAATGAGGAAATATGTATCTATCTATCTGTATATAATCTGTATTTATATATCTCTCTATCTACATAAATTGCGTAAACAGAAATGACTTCATTTCTTTTAATATTTAAAATCTGAAATTTAGACAAAACTGTTTAAAAAACTAATATACTCTCTAAAAGGTACTGAATTGCTTCACAAAAGTATTAAAGTGGTAATGAAATAATAAATTTCGTTGATAGACATTAAAAATCGTTCTTTGTAATTACTGTGTTCGAGTTGTGAAAGTTAGAGTTAGTATGTATAATAATTGAAATTTGTAAATATTACATATATTAAAATTTTTCAAAATCTATTAAAATATTTTTTTTATTTAAAATATTCCACACGATTTTATTTAACATAGTTTATCAATATATTATAAACATATTTTGGTATTAATTTGTAGATTGATTGATAGAGTTTTGCTAAAAATTTTAAGGTTATTACTGAATTATATTATAACAGAGAACTTAAAATAAGGAAAGTAAAAAAATGTCATCATTGACTTGTATAACTTCTAGAAATATGTTTTAACACCGATTTTCAAAACATAAAATCCAATTTAACCCAAACAATCTTCACTGTGTTGAGTTTCATCAGGAAAGTCTACCATCCATTACACCTTAAATTAACTGCTCTGTTTTTTTTATTATTTAATTTTTCATTAAATAATTAATTAATTTATTTATTTTGAAAAATGAGAAATAGAATTGAAGCTAGTCCCTTTAAACGCATCCCATCCAAGCCTCCTAACGTGGATTGCTGCACATTTAGACTTTTGACAATAGGTTTTAATAAGCGGCGTCCCAAAACACTAGATGTACTATGGAGGATTGTGGAGGAGGAGTAGAACAAAATGAACCTTGATATTTTGGTAAGTACTCTGTTATTTATTAAATCAAGGATTAATATGGCAGTTCAACAAAAAGGCTGTCACATATTAAAATATAAAAGTCTTATATTTGGTTATATATCTATCTTTGCGAATCCGTTACAAAAATGTATAACAGCCTCTGTTGTTTTAATTTAAAGTTAATTATACTTTTTTTAAACAGAAAATTACTTTAAAACTAAAATTTTAATGTTAATTCAATTGCAAAATATAATTATAGTTAATTCAATGTTTTGAATTAAGCCCTAAACAATAAGTAAATGAAATCTTAAAATGTATCAAGAATTGTACGGACACAGAATGTTACTAAAATAAAAGTCGGTTGTTAAATAGAAAGAGAAATAATTTAGAACACTGAATTGAATTAATACGAAAAAAGTTCATTAAATAAATAAATATATATATATATATATATATATATATATATATATATATATATATGTCGTCAGTGATCATAACATATTATACAAAACGTACTAAAATTCCGACTCAACGAGAGTAGATTAAGAAGCAACAGCAAGATTGGACACATACATACAGATTTTTTTTTTTTTTCCAAAACCTGCATCTCATTTGATATAGTCATCGAAAATATACTCGAGGCAGAAATTTGAATAAAAATCGGTCCGACAGAAGGGCATTGAAAATGAAAATATTTTATACAGGGGGACGGATTTTTGCTCGTGGAACTAGTTATCTGGTAGTAAGACAGTTCACTCAAAATGCTTGCAAATTATATTGTTCTAAAATGTTCTTAAAATAATTTCGACGAAAATGCATCAAAAATTAATAGCAAGATTTTAAACATAGAAGCAGTTTTTGTCCCTGGATATAGTATCTAGTCCTAAAAGAACTGGCGTAATATATTGTCATCGACTACGGAATTGGGAGTAATTTTTGAGAAAAATCGGTTTATCAAAACAGATTTTAAAAAAATCACAAGATTTGTCACAAGCAGATAGAATTTTGATTCTGAAACCTACGTCTGGTGAGATAGATCCTTACAAATGGTTGAATATTGTATAGCCATCAACTAATATATCTTCTCTGTAAATGGTTGCATATAGTTGTAGCATTGCCATCAACTAAGATATCTTGCCTGTAAATGGTTGCATATAATATTACCACCAAATAAGATATCTATTGAAAACTTTGAGAAAAACTAGTTGAATGAAAGAGGTTTAAAAATTGATTGGAAGATACGACTTAGTCCAAGAAAATAACCAACTTAAATAAAATTTTGTAAAAGGAAAGAAAAAAAATGTTGACATGTTATTAAATGAAATAATATAGAAAAGTAAATTATTTTCTTATTCTGGAGCAATTTTCGGCTTCTTTAGTATCAGAAACGTAAATTTATTGTAAAAATTTGCCATTCTGTGCAAATCTATATATATAAAGGAGCAGAATCTGTCTGTCCGCTATAGAATCCTAGGCCGTTTCACCGTTCGGGACCAAATTCGGCACGGTTAATGTTTACGACCCGAGAAAATCAGCGTTGAAATGAAAGTTGTAACTTAATTAGTTTTTCTTAATTAATTAAAATGTGAAAATAATAACGTTCTAATTTCTGATAAATAAGCCATTTAAATTTTATCCATAATTTAATTGTTGCCAATTTTTTTTCGACTGAATAATAATAATAATAATAATAATTAAAAAAAATGTACATTTATTTCAAATGAGGAAAATAAATCAAAAAAATTAGAAAATAAATTAGAAATATCAGTCGTATTGTTACAGATAAGATACCAAATGAAAGAGAAATTTTTTATGAATCCGATGCATTAAACAGCTTATCGATCGGAGAATTAGATTTTTAAAATTAACTAAAGTATGAATTTTAGGTGGCAACAGCAGAAGATTGTATGGAAACCGTTAGGAGGAAAAATAAATAAAAAATTCACATTAAGTCACATGTTTTTGAAGTAGGATTAAAAATTGCAGTTTTAAATTTTTTTTAGATTTTCTCTCACGACCACAAAAATATAATATACAGCCTGTACACCACAAGACCAACTTGCATTTCAAATTTCATCATTTTTTTTTTTTTTGGTTAATAAACAAAAAAGTTACATTTTTTTTTTTTTTTTTTTTTTTTTTTTTTAAATAAAGCTTTATTCTAACTTCGAAAAGATATGTAATCATAGATATAGTAATATATTTTGATCTATCATCCCCATATTATCGTGCAAAGATTTTTGATTCCGAAAAAACGCTTTGGAATCAGCCATTAAGTGGTATTAAAAAAAAAAGGAAAAAAAAAAAAGAAAAATGTATTTGAAACTGTATCTGGAGTTTTTCATTCACCTTTATTAAATAAATTATTCATGAATTTTATTTGCTAAAATATTCGTGTGTATTCCCGTGTGTATTCACTCGGGGAAAGACTGCCATATTTTGGTAAAATCGCCGTCTTTTCCCGAGTGAAAAGGAATCACTTTTTTCTCCCCAATGATCAATCTATATATTATTACTATGTCTATGTATGTGATACGATACATTAAGAATTTGGGTTTTAAAAGTTTTTTTTTTTTTTTTTTTATAGATGAACATTTAAATAGATGAACTCTATGAACCAATTTCTTTTTTTTTTTATCAGTTTCATTAATAGATCCTGCTGGGCGATTTTTTAAATTTTGGTGTTGAAGTACACCGAACGTTTTTAGACAAGAAGTTTAATATAGCAACAGCCATTTTAATCTAAGTAGCGCATCAAATATATAAAAACATAAATGATTTATTTTTACACAAAGTTTACAGAAAAAATGCAGTTTAAAAGATAGGAAATTTATTTCAACAAGCACTACTTTAAACCTAAAAAACATTAAAAATATAAGCAGAATATAATAGATTCTTATGTATAAACAAAAAGTAGTCTGATAAAGTTATTAGCAAAATAGTCTTCCTCTTTTCATACAAAAAAAGAAAAAGAAAAATCCATCGCTAATATGGCGACAAAAATTCAAAAGCCGCCAATGGAACGACATAATAAGGTTGTGTAGCACGATAATGTTTACCTATGTATTTATTTTTTTATATATTAATCATTATGCTAATTTAATCATACAAAGAAATGAGCCTCTGTGTGTGGCTGCACTTACACGCTGTCGAACAGAAATATTTGAATAATTCAAATTAATATTTAAATAAATAAATAAAAATAAAAATATGTTTAATGGGAAATAAATATAAAAATAAAAAGATTAGTTGTCTAAAACAGGCCTGTCGAACCCGAAACACCAGGTGGGCCACATTGGAAATCTTTTCTACTCAGGCGGGCCGCACCGTATGTATATATGTGTATGCGTTTATGTGTTCGTAAGTGTATGAATCATGTATGCACACTCATTGCCATAAAAATTTGCGCACCAAGAAATAATTATTGGACCGTAACGAAACTTTGCATGAAGGTACGTGTCAGGCAGATATGCAAATGATTAGAAATGCAGCGGGATTGGACATTGCGTAATGCCACCAGAGGGCGTTGAACTTCGTTTTTCTTGGAGTATAAAACAGGTAAGCAGAGGTTGCTTGATGTGCATAATCTGTTGCAGAGGAACGCTTTTTAAATAGAGATGTCGTTACGCCGCCATCGAAGACAATACGAACAGCTGTCAGAGTTGGAGAGGATAAGAATCAACGGAATGATGGAATACGGTTGATCAGCTTAGTGATTAGCCAGCCACCTAGGCCGTTCTGATTTTACTGTAAGGAGGTGTTGTAAACAGTGGACAAAAGAGAGGTCGCTTACACGGCGACTGTTCTCAGGACGTGCTCGACAGATCAATAATCGTAAAAACCGTCATATGATACGAAACATACGCATAGCGGTAACTGTCTCGTTGTCCGATATCCGGACATATGCAACACCTATTCCTATATGATCTGTCCCTATGTCTATACGTACCATAGCAAGGTCCCTGGCTGAAAGGCATTTACTATCGCGACGCCCATTACCTATGTTGCCAATAATATCCATCTATCTTCCTTCTGGAGTAGTGTCGCGTTCGACGGGGTTGGATTGCAACCGAATGGAACCAGGTCGTCTTCAGCGACGAATACAGATTCAATTTGGGCAGTGATGACAAACATGTACGTGTGTGGAGGCATCATGGTAAACGCCTCAATCTTGCCTTTGCTTTATAGCTGCACACATCACCCACAGCTGATGTAATGGTATTGGTATGTGATGACATCGCATACGATACACGGTCATTCCTAATATTGATCCACGGCACCATGAAAGACCAGCGGTACGTTCGTAACATGCTTCAGCCATAGGGATTTTCACTTATGACAGGGCTCCCAGGAGCCATTTTTCAACAAGACAATGCTCAGCCACACACAGCAAGGGTGTCACAGGACTGCTTCCGCTCCGTCCCAATATCATCCTTCCCTGGCCTGCTCGATGTCAGATTTGTCACCAACTAAGCATATCTGGAATCAACTGGGACGGTAAATTTGGCAGCCTACCAGTTTGGACGAATTAGAGGTGCATTTACAACAAATGTGGAACGAGATGCCGCAGGTCATCATACAGGACTTTTGGACTTTTATGCCACAATGCTTGCCCGTATCGCATCGTGCATTCACGCTAGAGGGGGCACAACAGGGTACTAAAACCTCCATTCTTTCGTAATTTTTCCTGTAATAAATGATCATTTCGCTTTGATTTTGTAATGATGTACTTATAATAAGATTGCACTTATGTATGTAAAATTTCGTTTCATTCTGACAACAATTTCTTGGTGCGCAAATTTTTATGGCAACGAAAGTACATATTTTTTTCGGGGGGAGGGCAGGGTGAAGATTCGGAGCAGAATGCATTTTTTTTTTTTTTTTTTTTTTTTTATGTATATTAACAACATAATCGGGAAAAATTTATGACTATACATTAAGAAGTATAATAAAAAGAACAAGTATTGAATCTAATAATAATTTCATTACATCAGTGTGATTTAGCTACCATGATCGTTGAAAGGTATTTTTACTTCGAAAAGTGAGAAAGGATTTATCAATTTTTAAACTTTCAACCCAAATTTGCCAAAATTTAAATATCGTTAGACTCCTCGCGGGCCGCACGAAACTACACGGAGGGCCTCGGGTTGGCCACCCCTGGTCTAAAATACGGCAGAAATAGCGCTCATAGCATATTGTTACAAGGGATTAAGTCTAAAATGGTGACAAAAATTCAAAAGTCGCCAAAGAGAACTATATTAAGGCTGTACTATCAGGTTTACAAAGCATGAATTAATAAACACAAAAAAATTATTGTCTCATGCGACAGACGTAGCCGGTCACAGCATATTGTAAGATTTGGCGTGAAATTGCTGTCATTTTATGGTTGATTGGATAAACAAAATAAACATAGGAAATAACGTAAAGGCAAATATTATGTGCACTACGTATAGTGTTGTTCACATGTAACTGGGATTCAAGTATAAAAGGGACACTCCAATTTTTTCGATACTATCTATTTCGAAACTGTTATATAATAAGCACCTAAATGGAAGATCATTGGTAAACCATTGTCGCAGGTAATAGGGACAAGCGCCCGAGCTGCAGTGGATGACCAAATCACTGCCGAAGGCAGCAGGAGCCTGAAGCGAGCTTTTGAACAATTTCAGTAATTTATTTTATTTTATTTTTCTAAAGCTATATAGAAAAGAGTTTCCTTTAAATTTAGTAACCAGCGAAGCGGGCAAAGCCAGCTAGTTATTTATAAAACTCTTCTTGTGCATCCGTAAAAGTTTGTTTCTCATAAATCTATAATTAATTAAAATTTTAAAATGATCGATACATATAATTTTAGGCTAGGCACATATTTAAAACCCTGTTAATTGTCATTTTCTTTCGTCCAGTCATTTTTACATGATTCCCAGAAAAAAAGCGTTTCATACACACTCCTCCCCCACATTCACAGAAAATATCATAAGAGCATTTTTAGCCTTCTTCATGTCTGAAATGTAAATATATCGCAATACGTTTACATTCTATGCGTTTTACTGATAAAAAGTCTTATTGCGCATGCGCAAGGTTTTTTTTTTTTTTTTTTTTTTTCTGTATCTCTAAAACTAATTACAATTTTTAAATATACCTGAGACATAATTTTAAGTTGTGTATATTTAAACCCTATCAAATTTCCACTCTGTTTCGTCCAGCCATTTTAAAATAACATCCGGACAAAAAATAAATAAATAAGTAAATAAACATTCCTGAAATTCTCTCCTTTCTCACACATACACTCCAAAAATATTCTGAATGAGTTTTTAGCTTCCGTTTCTTTTGAAATGTAAAGATATTGCAATATTTTTCAATTCTATCGTTTTTCAGATAGAAATCTCATTGTGCTTTTGTAAACTTTTTTTTTTCTGTATGAATTTCTACATCCAATTAAAATTTTGAAGTGCGCTATACATATATTTTGCGTTGGTTAGAAGCCTAAACCCCTACCATGTGTTAATTTCTCATGATGCTCGGACAAAAATACCACTAAAAACATATACACAAACACATACAGAAATTATTCTGAATTTAGTTTTGGCTTCTGTCATGTATGAGATGTGAATTATCGCAAAAATTTTCGATTCTTAACGATTTACTGGTCTGATTTTAATTACATAGATATATTAAAAAAAAAAATAATAATAAATAAATAAAATAAACGTTTCCTAGGTAGCACATAACGCTGTTATAGCTTTGCAAATAAGTCTGAACAGGGAAAAATTAGCTGTAACAACGTTAAAACAACGTTATGTGCTACTGGGGTTTATAATTACTGAATGCATAACCATAATTGTCAAATTAGGCAAAATACCTGAAAAGAATTTAAATTGAATATCAAGTGACTTCGGATTTTATGTATTTAGATTGCCATACATTTTAACATCTCTAAATATTAAACGTATATTACAGACATATAAAGCTTATGTAGAGCACTGCAATTCATGAATTAAAAGTAAGTAAATCACTAAATTAATGAATATCTTAGTTTCTAATTAGGAGTTTAATTTCCCTCGTTATTTAATTTGGTAGCGGATCAACATTAAACCTTTATTGAATTGAATCTCCATGAGAATATATTCAAATTTATTGAAATTTAGGATGAGTTCATTTATTTCATGTACACGAAAAACAAAAATTATCTCTCTCCAATTACGTCCAAACACAATAGTTCCATACACAAATATTTGTTGTTAATTATATAATATAATTAGAAATTAAATTATAATATTTTAAAGATAATTAATTCTTCATGATTTTTTCAAAAACAGTGTGTTTTATATTTTTAAAAACTGGCTAACGTTTCTGACTCCTACGCGGTTGGACAAGGCATGGATGTTTTGTCCTTGTCAGGGACAGCGATGTCTGTAAAATGGGTGCCCCTTCACAAATGATCATCAATTCAGTGACACCCCAGGCCAATGCTTAGTCACAAGAGGCGTGCTTTTGAATATATATGTATATAAACATATCTGGATTTAAAGAAAATTTTCTGAAGTTTTCTTAAGCAAAATTAAGCTTATTTTATTCATCAAGAGGTATTCATTTATAAATTTAAATTTAATCTGCTTATGCACTATCTTGGAAGAGGTGATCGAACGTTTTTAATTTTAGATGTTAACCTTACGACTGCCTGTGATTTTCGAAACCTACATATATTTGTGAGTTGACAAATTTCTTTTAATATAGATTTGACAAGAAACATCCATTTGTAAGTGTAATAATTTAAAGATGAAATTATGAAAGATAATCTCAATTAAATTATGATGTACTTTATAAAATATCAATATAATATATATATATATAATATATATATATATATATATGTGTGTGTATATAATTGCATTGTATGTATGTATACGAATAACTCTATACATATAATTATACATATACATACGCTACAAAATATATATATTATGTAGGAAAATTAATATGAAAGTTTCAAACAATTAAAATTAATAAAATAATTAATATTAAAAATACAAATTCACATACTCAATGCGAGAGAAAATGTAGCAAACACAAGCTATGCAAACAAAATTATAATATGCAAATTTTGAAAAGTAATGTGGCCAGTGCTTTTTTTAAGTTTATTAATGCTTTTTAAAAGTTTTATATTTGTATACATTTTAATCTTTTTTATTCGGTCTCTAAAAATATTTTCATTTTGTATTGGGAATTGCATAGGTTAAGTTATTTTTTCTCTCGTTAAGAATTGAGAAGCTAAGTTACTTTTTGTTTTTACTTGTAGCTCTTTAAACTTTTTACACCTGCATTGAGGAGCTACCCTGATGATGGTTTCAACGTTTTTTAAGTTAAATAATATTTTCTGTTTGGTTTAATTTTTCTGTTTCCAGACTGCATTATTATACAAAATTTTTACATTATGTATATATATATATATATATAAATTTCGAATATTTACCCGAAATACATTAAGTATTAAGTTTAGTATAACAAAATTCAAGACAAAGAGTAACCTTGTATTTTTTGTTCTTTTTTTTTTTTTTTTTTTTTGCACCAAATTCGCATTTCTCTGCGAGTTTATTTTTTATTTATTTTTTTTATGAAGGGGGAAGTTATTTATTATTATTATTATTTTTTTTTTTAATCGTCTAACAGCACATTTTCTAAGAGGTTCTTTTTTTTATTATTCTTTGTTTGATTAGGATGTAATGGCTTGCAAAATGACTAGCTATCAATCGTAAAATGTTAAGAGTAAAACATTTGTCATCCAGGTGTACCAACCAAACCTCCATCTGAATATTTTTGGATACTTAGCTTAAGTACACAAAATTTCAAAAACTTTATCTTTTTCATGGGTTTCTGGTTTGTGGAGTACGTATGCACGTTATAAAACACATTCCACAGGAATTGGTCTAAGAATTGTCTAAAAATTTTTGAATAAAATTTTCGTAGTGGTTTCTACAGAATGGGAAAGTATCACCTTTCTTCGTCACATGAATCAACAACGCCCACTGCATTATTATAATCACAAACAAACAAAAAATCCCAAATTAATACGCTAATATTACTTTACATTCTATTATCAATGCAGAATACAGTAAATTTTACATATACATGCATGATGAGGATTATTTACGTCGTGAATACTTTATTATTTAGAACACTTGTCATATACCTATTTTAAATATCTTGAATGAAAACTTCAAAGACCATTTTCACGATTTTCTTAAAATGCTAGAATAGAACGAAATGTTTCATAAACATGCGTTGTGAATATAATATTTATCGTAAATAAGTCGGATTAGTTTAAAAACATGAATTTTAAAATTAGACAGAATATTCGTGAATGTCAGTATTCTACTTAAATTAAATAAAAACCACATTTAAAATTAAAATTTTCATGACATAACAAAATAAGTTTTAGGGGGGTTGTATAGGCAGTTAGTTCCTTCACACAAATACGAAATATATAAAAATGTTTCTGAAACTGTCAATGTAAAAGAAAATGGCGAATGCAACACGGAATTATTTTTATTATATTAGCTTTTATATCCGCTTTTGAGTCAAACAGTAAATATTGTACGTTGCAAAAAGTAAAGATAATTTCATTTTTGAAACGGGCTATTTTAGGGAATTTATTTATTCACTAATAAATCTGAACAACATAACCTAATCTTGTACAGAAGCTATTTACATTTAATATCCCATCAACTAAAGAAAAATAACATTAGAAGTAAATGATACGTTTTTTGCATTTATTTATCGTATATTTAACAAAATAAAATGTCTAAATTTGCGCAATGACATATGATGATAGAATAAAATAATATTATGTTAGTAAAATTTCTTTAAATATTTGCACGACACTTTAATTATTTTACTTAGAATACCTATCAAGACAATAATAAATATTAATTATACATATATATTAGTGTTAGTATTAAATCAAATTAATTAATGTTTAAAATGTTATGCTAAATCTGAATAATCTTGTGTCATACAATGCTACTTTTAATTACTAAGTTTGACATACATTTGAATGCTCTTAACAAATAAAGTAGTTCTATTTTTAGCCTATTATTATTATATAAGTATTAATTATCCATTTAAATGTCTCAAGTTAAATAGAAGTGAAATTAAGGTAAATTGTCACTAACAAAGCAAATTATAAATTTTGAGTTTAAGAAATACCTGAAATTATATTATGGTGAATTTTAATGGCCTCATGCATTTATTTTTACAATAATAATTATTGTTGGAAACGTTATTTTTGAAGTAAATAAATAAATAAACGTAAGGTAGATATTTTATGCTTTGTAGATTTTTTTTCTGCAAAATATAGGTATATGTTTCGTATCACCCGGTATAAAATATTATTCGTGATGTGCTGTGACTATCACACGTGATTATGTGGCTTCTTTTAATTTTCTGTATTCATTTGTATCTGAACACCGAGTGTATTCAAAGAAATATATATATATATTTTTTTTTATGCTCCATTTTCTATTGTAACATGAACGGTATTCAAGATAATGCAATACCATTTTTAGAAAACTTGACGTCCAACATTACACATGAAAATTTACGATCATATAATGAAAACCTTAAAATGTATATATTGATTTAACAGCATGTTTAATTGATAATTTTTAACTGCGCATGCGCAAACGTAATAAAACTCCGTATAATTTATTAGTTAAACATATTGAACTGCTTATGTAAAAACCCCAAGCAAATATCAGGACAGTTATAAAAGGTGATGTCTATGAACTGAACTGAATTTCGATTTTTTTCATAAATAAGGCGTTTCTATTGCTTTTGATTTTATATGAATTAACGGAAGAATGGCATGCGTTCATTGAAAAAAAAATAATAATATGATAAAACTAACAACCATTCTTTCATCGAATTTTCGCGAATTTTTTTAGAGCGACTGAATTTTTGAAATTCTCATAACAAATATGAAAAAAAGAAAAACAGCACCAGTTTTTATTTAATTTTGTGCTAACTTAAAAAGGTTAAAATTAATAGCAATATTTATGTTGTATGACGAAGAAATTTATTTTCTACTTTTAGACACAATTTATAATTCCATTTTATTTCAATTTTCAATTTAATTTTGGTAGTTTGCAAATAATTATAATTGGTTTAAAAGTGAATTTTATTTTTTTCCAATAAAGTTTTAGTTCCCCACCATACTATAGGTACGGGGAACTTAGGTATTCGTGAACATTTTCGACCTCGGCTTTTTGACTTTTTTACACGTTTTCAGGTTCCAAGAATCCAAAAATATCAAAATGGGTATAGTGTCCGTCTGCAGGGTACCTGTTAGTTTGATAGTCCGTTAATGAGTTAGTCCGTTAGTGAGTTAGCCCGTTAGTCCTTTAGTACGTTAGTCTGTGCACACGATATCTCACGAACAATTGATCGCAGAGAGGTCGGAATAGTTTTAAAATTTTATTTATGACAGTGGCAAGAACCCTATTCATTTGCAACATTCTAATTAAAAAACTTCAGAAGATATTCGAAATTTACGATTTTCTTAACATGGGAGAATAGGGCATATTTCACTTAAACGTGCATGAAAAAAAAAAATATTTTTATCGTAAAGATGTAAGAACAGCTCTTGAATATCAGTTTTGACGACGGGATGAACACCATTAACTATAAACATTCTACTTCGAAAATTTCACAAATTATTCGAAATTTACGTATTTCTTAACATAGCAGAATATCGCAAAATTTCGCATATATGCCCCTTTTGATAGATGAATATCCTTGACTATGAATTTTACAATTTAAAAATTTCGTAAGTCATTGAAAATTTACGATTTATTTAAAAAGGCAGAATAGGGTAAAATTTCCCATAAATGTCCATTTTGAGGGATATTTTCTTATTAAGGATGTCAGAATACTTTTAAAATATCATTTAGGATAGTGGCATAAATACCACTGACTATGAATTTTTAATTTAAAAATTTTCTAAGTTATTTGGAATTTACGATTTACTTAACATGGGAGAATAGGTCATAACTGAGCATAAATGTCCATTTTGAGAATTATAAATATACTAGTATCGCCCAGTGGTCGAAACTCGACCATTTTTTTTTGCAAAGCGAGGCAAAGTAAAGTTATTGCCTTGTCCTAAACGGAATGCAATTGCAACACAGCTGCGGCAATTGTTTGCTAATATTCACTCTAACTGAATCAGCAGAGTTTTACTTAATATAACTATTTCTCTCTGTAGATGTTAGCCTTTCCTGAAATGAGAGAAAATCGCAACGTGAAAACGCCCCTTGTTGTGTGATACAGCCCAGAAGCTAATAGGTACCATGTCAGACCAAGGTCCAACCAAGTATCAAATTCTGTTAAATTAATTCGATTGGTTCATAAAGTACAGTGTTTGAAAAAAAAAAAAAAAAAAAAAGATATTTTTCAAAAATGTGTACCTTTATCGAAAACCGAAAATCTAAAACATTTCTGAATCTTATATTTTCTACTTATATATGCAGAGAAAAGAATAAATCCACTTTTAAAAAAATAAAAATAAGTAGTCAATTTCACTAATTTCACTTAATTAAAATGCAAGAAAATCTCAAAACGTGTAAATTCATCGAAAACTAGAAATCTAAAACATTTCTGAATCTTATATTTTCTACTTATATATGCAGAGAAAAGAATAATAAATCCACTTTTTAAAAAATAAAAATAAGTAGTCAATTTCACTAATTTCACTTAATTAAAATGCAAGAAAATCTCAAAACGTGTAAATTCATCGAAAACTGGAAATCAAAAGTTTTTATGTATCTTCTACTTGCTTCTTCTACCCACAAAAGCTAGCAATAAAGACACTTTTTTAAAAAATAAGTAGCCAATTTCAGTTAATTGAAACGTAAAGAAAGCTCAAAACATGTAAATTCAGCAGAAAACGGAAATCTGAATTTTTTCCGTATCGTCTACTTATACATGCAGCAGTTAGTAACAAATCCATTTTCCTTTTATTTAGTATATTAGTTGAATATTTATTGTTTAAATATCACCCTTTGAAATGAATGTTTATGTTTACATTCGAAACTGGAATTTTGCCATTTTTTTTTTCTGGAGTTTTGTGATTTTAAATTAAAATTTTATCAATTTTACAGAAAAAATAACTCAATCAAACACATGTAGACAGTAACTTATATATAACTATACCCAAATATCGGAATTAAAATCGGCAGATAATTTCCGTTATTTTTTAATAATTTTTTACAAAAAATTCAATGGACAATTAACATAGAAAATCTTTTACATGGCCATGGACAGACAGTGACGTCATCACTTCGCTTGCGTATAGAGATGCTACATTATACAAATTACTGTGTCTATGGTTTTATTTGAGCTTTATGAAATTGCCAGATTTAACAACTTTCTACTTTTAGGTATTTTTTAATGTGAAGGAATACGTGTATAAAAGGGAAAAGTGGGGGAAAATGCATAAAAAATAAATGTATTTTTAAATACCTTCTTGACATCGTAAGAAAATAATATTTGTATTCGCACCTTCCGGCTAACCATACCTTTCGAATGATACCATTTTCAACCCTCTACTCCCATAATTAATATGTTAAAAAGGGACAACAAATTTTATGATTGCCTATTAATATATAGATCAGACAACTTCAAAATAACATTTATGATACTTGTTTGAACATGATTGAATACAAATATTCTAATAGGAAAATTTTATTCGTAATTTAAGATTTTATCAACATAGCAAATTGAGCAATACTCTATATAAATATGTATTTTGAGGATTGTTGCATTGGAAATAGTAGCATGAAAACTAAACTACGAAATTGACCCCAATAAAATAAATTAATAGATTAGAATAAGATAAATATATCGAAGTGAACGGTGGGTAGCCTATTAGGCGGGGATTTCATCCTGTCACTGTGTCAGGTGTTTGGTCAAATTCATTTCTCTTAACATGATTATTATATGTCCTGCACTAGAGAGAACATAATGAACTGCATATGAGAACATAAATATGATGGGGAACTGAGCAGAGTCCGCCTATGTCAACTAGTTTACAACGTTTGCATTTTGAGATATAAATTTTTTAAAGCACAAAATGATTTAATTGCCTGTTAGCTACCATTTTGTTATAATTGAAATGTAGAATATAATATTCCTTTTGAAAATGGTTTCTAAAATTAGTAGATAGCGGTTATTGAATGTCAAAAAAGGTGATTTATACTATATTAAGTTTAAAAGAAAAAAAAAACAAGTATATCAAGAAGTAATATCAAAAAATGACAGTGGAACAACATTTTATGTTTGTTTTCCTAAAGCAGGTAAGTGTCATAAAAATGAAGTCTCTGACTTAAAAAAAAAAAAAAAAAAAAAAAAAAAAAAAAACGCCGATTCAAAGATTTATTGCATCGAAACAAGTAACAATGATTATTGTTTGAACAGATTCACATACAGCGCACTAACTATTGTACCCTGTAATATTCAAGCTGTTGTTACAGTAATCAAGTGCAGCGTAATGTGAAAGACGTGTGAATACCACATCAAATTATTTGTCACGAATTTATGATTCAAAAATAACTTTCTATCGATATTTCAAATTGCTGATGAAAATAAGGATGTCATCTGACACTCTAAGTGAATTCAGACATAATATTTTGAAGTTAAATAGATGTTTAATCATAAAGTTAATCTATTTTGACAATGTATATTGATGAAATAAACAAAACAAATTTAACCTTGACTAAACCATTTAACTGTGAACCATCTTAAATACAGACTACATCAGCTTAAATGCTTGGATCTTGGAAACGCCTTGAATCTGAACAACGCCTACATACCTGTTGAAACCAAGCCAACGGGTTATTTAGCATTTATAGGGTCAAATAAATTATCAGATCAGTGTATAGTACCCCCCCCCCTCTATGACAAATTGTCTAGCTTTTACAACGATTTTTGAGTGCCAAAGTTGATCGCAGGCAAAAGAATGGAATTCATGCACGGGAATAGAAGTTTGAAAAGTGAATTGAATTGAAAGAGAGACTATCCCAATTTAGATAAACCAAGGTTCCCATCCAAATTATACCTCTGGAAGTGACCGGAGTGGGGGAGCCACCCCCTCCATGGAGGATCAAAATTGTGATGGCATGTCTCCAGACCATCCTTAGGTAGGTGTCTCGAAACAACACCAATTTAATGTAGAAAAATCTAACTTTCGCAAAATTTAGTAAGTACGCTGAAAAGTATATATTAAGATGGCTAAAATTTCCTAGACGATCCACTTATAGATTTAGTAATTTCCGTAGCTGTAGCCTACCAACATTCTCTATTATATATTTTTGATTCCAAGAGGAAAAATTGATAACCAGCCATTAGAGTGGTTGAAATTCTTGTTAAATAAGAAAGCACAGTGGTGAACTGGAATTCTTTATTACTGAAGTTATTCGCAACTTAAAATAGAATTTGATTTGTGACAGTGCTAGTCTGTTTTTTTTTTTTTTTTTTTTTTAATTTGTTTTAATTGGTTTATATCAGTTTTAATTTTCAGTGATATTATTAATTTAAAGCATAACCCAAGTAGCACCAGAACGTTCTCTGAACGTCAAATAACGGTTACAATAGTTCAAACACCGTGTTTCGTGTCACTAAAACGTTCTACTCGACGTTCAAGAATAGTATTATTTGGAACGTTTTAAAAAGGTGTGTTTTGTACCATCCATAATACGTGCAATTAAAGTTTTATGAAAAACGTCAAATTGTTCACCGTCATAACACGTTCTGTTTCTGTGAACTATAACGAATATTATAAAGTGATTCATTTCCACTTATAATGTATAAAAAAAAATTGAAAAAAGAAAAAAATGAACTTGAATTTCTTGATACGTTTAAAAATAATATTAGTTGGAAAATAAAAGTGATGAGGTGGACTGGTTTTTCACCATAATTTTAAATTTTATTTATCTTATATTTGCAATAAAATTTCTGTTTTATATTCTTGAATGATGTAAAACTATTTTTCAGATAATTTTTGAGTTGTATTATTGTTTTGTTTCATAAAATGTTAACATTAAATATAATATTAATATAAAAATTTATAATTGAATAATATTGTTTAAAAAGTCTCGCAAGTGCATAAAAACGGCTCTGTGGATCTTCTTCTAACTCGTCATTCTAACTTCCATCTAGAAGTCCATTTGTATGGGATTTTATGTTTAGGATAACGCGGTTAATTTACCAAATTTAGGTAAAACCGTAAGCGAGAGTAAAATTCTATGTCAAAGACGGCTCTAATTATTTTCTTCAAATTTTCAACATATCCCAATTTTTCCATGTATTTTCGTTTGTAATTTTTAGTTACTACTGGAAAATTGTTAGGCATCAGGATTAGGTAGGTCAGAAATTGGTATTTAAAAAATAGTTATTATAATAGTCGATTTCTTTAAATTCGATATATAAACTTTCTTTTATATGTTTTTAACGCCGTATGTAAAGCTGCCAATTTGTACTTCTTTTTTTTTTGACCGGAAATATTTTATAGGAATTTTTCATACATTTTCTATCAAGTTTTAATGATTAAATAAGGTGAAAATTTTTACTCAGAGAAAATGGTGTAAATAAAAAGAAAAAATAAGAGAGAGAGAGAGAGAAAACGACAAGTTGTCAGATATACGTATATATTAGATAGTTCTTAAGTTAGGACAGTTTGTTCAAAAATTGTTAGATGTTTAATGTATATCAATTTTATGTCTCCTGACCACACTATATCCAAAAAGAGTACATAATGTGTGTAGTTATGGGTAATTGAAGTCGGGTTGTTGTTACACAATAGATTTATTATTATTATTATTTAAATCATTTTTTAAAAAATGACACTATGACTTTTTTTTTTCACTACGTTATTTTATTCATAAAAATCAGCAAAAATAGTTTGATGTAATTATATACATATATTATACATTTGATTCTGAAATATTTTGTGATTTAAATTTGTTCAAGTATCGAGATACTTACATGTTAAATATTATATATTACTTGTATCTACAAATTAATTATTCATTTTTTTTTTTTTACATTTACTATTGTTTTAAATGTACATAAAAACCTTAATATATATACTATATATATAAAACGGTTTAATTTTTGAATGTATAAATTCTTGATTTTAAAAGGAAGCTCGAGTTGAATAAATATAATACTATTTGCATTATCACTTATCAGCAACCGCAAACATGTGTGTATGCTATGCGGTTGGCAGTGGTTTATAACTTAGGCGTGTATTTCGCTATTTGTGGCGATTTTCTCCCTTGTTTTTACAGAAAATAATATAAAAGAATTAAAGCCCCCCCCCCTTTTTTTTTCAATTATAACTGTTTATTTGGATGCCTATTTAAAAAACGCATAGGATCATGCAAATGCACATCGAGAATTTTCCAATGAATCCACATATTTTTTGTGGCTCTTTAAATGTATAATTACAGTTAATCTTGCAATTTTCATTTATTTAATCAGAAACATGTATGTTAAATTCGCTATGTTTACTGTAGCATAAATACGCTGAAATTTAATTTAATTAAAATACCTCTTTTCAGACCAATGTTTATTCGAATTATTTTTTATTCTTATACACAAATTAGTTGTATCAGGCGCAAGATTTTTTATACGAAATATTTTATACTTTAGCTATAGAACCTGAATTGTTGAATCCCGAACTAATAACTTTTCTTGGAATTCGAATATCTCAGAAGAAAATAGATATTTTATATCTGACTAAAAAGTTTAACTCTCATATTATTTAACTCAACATAAATTGACGCATTACTAAAATAACTCAAAAGAAGAATACGCCAAAACATAATGACGCTAATAATACAGCAACTTTATTCCAAAACAAAACATAAAGCAATATCTAGCTGTTGCCAGATTACTAAATCATATCTTAAAGTTTATATCAGTCATTTCCTTACATCCTCCCACCTTGAGTTGTGGGGAGGCACAACTCAAAACAAATTAAAACACTACAAGTCCAATCTCACAGGAACATTAATTGTCCGTCCACATCTTGTTCTTTTAATTTCTCGTTCAGACACTACAGGGGTTGTTACACGTTGTTCAGACATCTTTGGTCTTGGCGCATGATTTTTTACTACCTGTTTCTGAATAATATTGGCTTCAGACGCTGTTATTTCTAGCGGATATAGACGCTGAATAGGCCTAATTAACTCTCTGTCTGCCGTCTGGAGCTTCACCAATCTCACGATCCTTCGGCTCCAGGAAGGAGTTCTGTGACTCGTCCAAGAGGCCATTCAATGCGTCTTCTGTTGTCGCATCCAATAATAACCACATGACCTACGGCTATAGTTGACCACCTCTTAGACTTGGGTTTTTGAACAAGTGCACCTAAATATTCTGATCTGAATCTCTTCCTCAGTTCTTTTTGTAGAGCCAGTCTGTACTTCACACTTTTGTTAAGGCTGTTGTGATCCGCAGCATCACAATCTGGTACACCAAATTCCTTTATATCCTGCATAAATAATGATGGAGTCAGAGGAACAAGTTCAGAATCTTTTTCTGAGACATATGTGAGAGGTCGGGAATTCATGATGGACTCACAATCACATAATACTGTGATCAGCTCTTCATATTTTAAACATACTCGACCTAAGATTCTTTTCAATAGATCTTTCATTATTCTTATTAAACTTTCCCACCAGCCACCTCACCACGAGGCAGTTGGAGGGTTGAATTTCCATTGAATACGATTAACTGCACTATATTTGCTTATGCGATTCCAGTCTAAGGACTGCAGTACGTTTGCAGCTCCAACGAAGTTGGTTCCATTGTCACAATAAATTACAGAGCATCTTCCTCTTCTTGCTATGAATCTACGCAATGCTAACAAAAAAGCATCAGTTGTCATTGCTGAAACCAATTCTGGGTGGACGGCCCTATAAATTGCACAAGTAAAAAGACAAACCCAAACCTTCTCATGTCCTTTTAAAATTAACCGTCCAGCACAGTCAACACCGGTGATTTCAAATACTGCAGCATCTCGAACACGATTTTCTGGAAGAGGAGCTGTTATGGCATCTAGATTCCTACCAGAATACCTTTTGCACCTAACGCATTTAGAAATAACGGATCTCACCGTTCTTCTGCCATTTAGTATCCAAAAATGTTCTCTCAAAATATTTAATAAAATCTGAGTACCTGCATGGCCATTTTTTACATGATGATGAAATATCAAAAGCCTGACTACTTCGTGTTGTGAAGGAAGAATTGCAGGTTTCCTAAAATCGTCACAGTCTTCTCTATAAACAATCTTTGTTCTAAGTCTGAGGATGCCCTCTGGATCTTTAAATAATTCTAAGGACTTTAGTTTTTCATCTTTTTCGTTTATAAATGAATCCCTTTGTATCATCATCAATATTCTTTTTTCAGCTTCCACAAACTCTTCAGAATCAAGGCTGCCACGTTTTCTTGCTTCCTCTGAAATACGACAGTTTCTTACGAATCTCAATATCCATCCAATCAAATATACAATCTTCTCGTATTGGGAAAAATAGCGATAATACCAATCAGTAACAATATTTTCATTATTGGCGATCAGGACAATATCCGAGGAGGAACAAATACTCTTTTTCCGTTCTTTAAGAACTTCATTTTCATCAGCAACATACTCAGTAGAGGGCCACATATCAGGTTCTAAATACAGCCATTTGGGTCCCTCCCACCATTTCGACTTCAGTAGTTGCTGAACAGAACAACCTCTACTAGGCAGGTCAGCAGGAATAAAAGGTCCAGGCACATGCCTCCATTTTTCCTTGGAATTTAAAACTCTAATTTCTTGGACTCTGTTGTTTACGAAAGTGTTCCAGGGTTCTTCTCTTTTTATCCAGGTGAGCACAGTGGTAGAATCTGTCCAAAAGTAAATTTCTTCATGCGGAATCTCACTCAATATTGTAGGTGCAAGTCGAGATGAAATAGTGGCCGCAAGCAATTCTAATCTCGCAATTGTTGTTTCCCTCTTGCCACTCGGAGAAACTCTAGTTCGTGCTTGTAATAATTGTACTCTGACAGATTCACTACTTTCTACTCTGATAAAAACTGCAGCAGCATAAGCATATTTGCTTGCGTCGGAGAAAAAATGCAAAGAACATTTCTCATTGATGTCATCACTTCTTAAATATCGAGGAATGCGAACATTTTCTAAGAATGAAATATTCTTTAGCCACTTCAAAAATTCATTCTTAATTAATGAGTCTACTTCTTCTTCCCAGTTTACCTTCATGCTCCAAAGTTTCTGCAAAAGCAGTTTAGGGAATAATGATACTGGACAAGCCACTCCAATTGGATCAAAACTCCTATGGGCTGCAGACAATATAACTTTCTTTGTAACTTTCTCGAAACATAGCTCTTTTAAGCTAGCTAAATTAATACCCAATGTATCTGCCTCTTTATTCCATAATATCTCTAGCACATTTGTTTCAGGTCTAGCTTCATCTGTGAGGTTCGTGTATTCCCATCCTCTCAATTCAAACTTCCTTTGGGCCATAACGTTTGTGGCCATTTTTATGAATAACTCTAATTCGTCTTTGTTTCGCACACTTGTAACACAGTTATCAACATAAAAACTGTTCATAAGTAATTTAATCATATTCTCAGGATATTCATCATTATTACTTTTCAAAACATTTTGAAGATGATATTGAATCACAATACCCAAAAGAAAAGGGCTGCATGATACCCCAAAAACCACACGACAGTGACGATAGTGCTTCAGCTCGCCGTTTTCTCCAAACCACAAAAAACGTAAATAATTCTTGTCAGAGGGCGAGATACTGATTTGTAGAAAAGCCTTTCTTATGTCCGCTATTACACCTATTCTTTCTAGCCGAAAACGATACAACACAGTCGGTATCAGTTCAATGAGGTTTATGCCACTCTCTAAGCAATCGTTGAGACTAGGTGAGCCCTTCTGCTTTGCTGAAAACTTGCTGGTCGGACTCTGGTAGTGCTGTTTTCCTTTATCACAGAGCGGTGAGGTAAATAGTGTGCAGGTAGTTCCAATTCATCTTGAGGCACTAACTCGATTATTCCTTCATCTAACCAATCTTTAAATACGTTTCCATAGAGCTCATAAAGTCCTTCCTTTCTCAAATTATTCAATTATTCTTGACTCTGTCAAGCCTTTTCAGACACAAATCAAAATTGTCGGGAATTGGAAGGTGGGATTCTATCCAAGGCATATGTACTACAAAACGATCATTCTCAACTTTAACTGTATTTAAAAATGTTGCTTTGCTGCCTCTTGTAATTCAATAGCTGTTTTCTTTTCCGATGGGTCAGTTATGCCCAGTGAATCAAGAGCCCACAATTGAGAAATGCAAGCATTAGTAGTAAGCATAGAAGTAACTGTCACAGCTATGCTATCATTGCTAGTAAGGCCAATAATTGTCCAACCTAATTTTGTATCCAGAGCAGTGACTCCAGACTTTAATTGTTTACAGTCCAGTAGATAGCTTACCCGCAATATCTGCTCCTATAAGTACCTCAATGGGTCCATCAATATCATCTGTAAGGCGTATACCATACTTGGAAAGTTCTTGGATGTATGGATCCCGTGTCACAGCGGAAATTGTTTCACAAATCACTGAATGACTCAAAGCATTAAAGTGACAGTTATAAGTTTCTGACGAATTGGATAAATACACTGTAAAAACATCGTGTTGGCAAACTGCTGTATTAGAACCTCCAAACAGTGAATGTTGTAGGTACTCTTTTCCATTAGACAGGTACTTCATTTCTTCAGCAGTAGACCGTAAAACATATGACCTTTGTGATCCAGTATCTATGATGGCCCTAACCTTATGTTTCATTCCTTGTCCTCTCATGACTACCGCAAATGTCTGTAAAATAACGTTCGGAGTTTTAGACAAACTTGCCAAAGCTTCATCTTGTTGTATCATCTTTGTTTCCGCTTCGTTCTTTTGAGACGATGGAGTAGATTCCCCGGAAATACTTTTACATAATAGCAAGTTGTGCTTTTTCCCACATAGTTGGCAGTTAAACTTTGACTTACAATTCTTAAAAGCATGTCCTTCTTTCAAGCAAAGGAAACAACAACGTGCATTTTCTACAGCTGTCTGTTTTCCTTCCAAGGTCATTTTTTGAGCTTTTCTGCAATTCCATGATTTGTGATCAGCAGAACAAAATATGCAAGATTTCTTGTTATTCTGTGAAGAATATGAAAGCTCAGTTGCTGTGGAAATACGGGGTTGGCCCTTTCTTTGGCGATCCTCAAAACTGGTTACTTTTACCGAACGATTAAAGCTTTGTGCTGCTATCAAAATTCTCTCTTCACTCTCTACTTCATCTTGTAAAAAGGTAAGAAGACGGTCTAAATTACTTATGGCCTTTGTTGAACCATCGGATTGCCCTTCCTGTGACAACTCTTCTTTAGATCGACGGTTAGCAGATCTTAATCTCTCCCATGCCCGCAATGTTTCATTAGGAATAGCGGATTCAACAAGCGGATAAAGCATAGCAGCATACTTATCTTTTGTTACTCCCAAAGTCTCTAAAGCTCTTAATTTTGATTCTAATTGATCATACAACTTGCGTAGAACAATTTTCTCTGACTTTTGTCTTGACATGATTATTGACAGCAGATCTCGCACGTAGACTTCTATCAGCAGTTCATCCCTGCCATAGCGAACCTGTAACTGCTTCAAAGCTTTCTCGTAACTTTCTCCACCAGGCGGGAAACTTTTTATTAACTCTTCAGCCGACGAGTTTTTCTCCATGGCTTATGCTAAATATGCAAATTTATCATGATTATCCAAATTTGGATCCTTATCTATTTTTTGAAATTGTCTCCAAAAGCCTAGCCAGTTCTTTATATCACCATCAAATGAGGGTAGTTTAATTTTCGGATAATGCAGTAAAGTATTTGGCGAATTATTAAAACTATTGGCGACTAAAACTTCCTGTTTCTCATTCAAAAGGTCATTTAATTTATTTTCTAAAATTCTCCATTTATCAATATAACATTCTGATTCATCAATTTCTTTATCGATTTGTTCATCTTTTTCCTTAGAATCTAATAAAGCCTCTCTATATTCATATTCACATGCTAGCATCAGTTTAGCTTTTGATTCTACTAATTTTAACTTTGAAATTTTCTCATCATTAGGTATTGTATTTTCACTTTCACAAAAGTCATTGCACGCAATGGTAAATAATCGTCCATTCTGCTTACGAGATGCTTTTAATTTATCCATATTACAAAATAAAGTTAAACCAGCTTACTTGCAGATGTCTTTGTCTTGTCGAACGGACGCCAGATGTTGAATCCCGAACTAATAACTTTTCTTGGAATTCGAATATCTCAGAAGAAAATAGATATTTTATATCTGACTAAAAAGTTTAACTCTCATATTATTTAACTCTCAACATAAATTGACGCATTACTAAAATAACTCAAAAGAAGAATACGCCAAAACATAATGACGCTAATAATACAGCAACTTTATTCCAAAACAAAACATAAAGCAATATCTAGCTGTTGCCAGATTACTAAATCATATCTAAAAGTTTATATCAGTCCTTTCCTTACATGAATGATACATATTGATTTCAAAGAATATTTAAATTATTTATGGAAATGTGAACGCAGGCAGACAGGAAGACGAACAAAGATTATTAATTATTCTTAACTTTATTTGAAATTTTAAAAAATTCATAATTCAACTGAAAATACATTTCTAGCGTTTTCCATTGCACCCCTTAATTAGATATTTGTGGCCAAACATGCAAATCGTTGCTAACAGTAGCATAATCTATAGAGAAAATGCTTTTGTGAATCTAAATAATATATGTTTATTCCGTTTGTCTTTGTGCTGATTCAAAATATTTTAATACGCTTTAAAGAAATAATCGTCATAGACTGTAATGCATCCGAATTCTTTTTGCAAATCCTTGTATATTAAAAAAAAAAAAAAAAAAAAAAAAAAAAAACTGTTCTTTCATACTATTTTCAATGAAGAATATGGCATAGTGAGCTAAAAATGAGTGTCACAGCTAACACAAAATCACATTCCAGGTATTCTAAAAATACTCAAGAAAGACAGAAAGACAAACCGAAATCATAAATATTGTTCAACTTTCCTCGGAGAGCTTAAAAAGTAATAGAGCTAAAATCTTTGAAAAATGACTAATTTCTGATAATTTCTGTTTTAAAATTAAAATTCATATTTTAAATCTTAGACCGATCAAATACTAATTATTAAATTTAATTAAAAAATTAAAGACACATATGTATGAATAATTAAATATATGTATTATGTATATTTACTGAAGTTTCATGTCCCACTTTTTTCTTGCAGAATTTTTTTGTATACTCTGGAACAAACTAGAGGGAAAATTACTATCCAAAAATAAATATGTTAAAATCTCTGCAGTAGGATCTCTCATATGTGTGTGTGTGTGTTTATTTATCTATACATAAGACTTCTTTTTTAAGAACATTTTCCGGCATATTTTAAAATATTATATGATATCGGTTTGTCTATTTTTCGATCCCCCCTTTTTTTCTTTACGGGGGGGGGGAGGGGATTAATTTTTAAAATGTTTTTATGATACTCTGAAAAACAAATATATATATATAGATATATATATTTCAAGTTCATTATAGTTTGCTCTTAATTGTAAATGATATACATAAAGCTATTGTTTTATAAACGGGATGTCTGAAAAGGACTATGGCATACCATGGACTATGACAGATACTTCTGCAAAGAAATATTTGTTTTATTTTTATGCAGCATAAAACATCAGAAAATACTCATATACTATTCATATGCACAAAAATATGTTTTGTGTAAAATGTGGCATAATCAACATAACGTTCACTTTGCGAGAGAAAAATATTAAGATGCATTGGGAGATATATGTGAAAACCTCTTAAAGAGCATCTTCAGTTCTTTTATGCATTTTTAACATCATAACAAAATTAAAATGCGTTTATGATTTCAGTTCCTTTGCGTATCTATCTTTCCGTTCTCTAATTCAGTTAATTATTTTAAAACATCTCTGATATGTTATTCAGCTTTACTGTGGTGCATTCTTTATTCAAAAAAAAAAAAAAAAAAAAAAAGGAAAAAGAAAAATAGTAGCTTTCGTTTACGTACAGGATCTCAGAAAATAATTTCGACATATTAGAGTCTATGGGATGTTTTTCTTTAAAGCATATTTGAAAAGTTGTATAATCTGCACATCATAGCAAAATTAGCATACATTATTTAGATGTAAAATACCGTGTTTCCTGTAGAATATGATCAGTATTAATAATAAGTTTATAGGGATCAGAAATCATTTTCATGCATTATATAAGTGGAACTCGCACAATGTAAATTTTCAGTATGTGAAATTCTTTTCGACTTTTGTCTTCTTTGTTAATATTTTTTCTTTCTTTCTCCTTTTTTTTTTTTTTTTTTTTTTTTTTAAGTATAGTAATATAGGACGTACGCAAATTTTAAACGATACACAAAGATAAACACAATAATCTATATAAATAAAGAAAAGTGTCTGTGCATCTGTGTGTCTGTGTGTCTGTCTGCGCTCTGGTGCTCACACTACTGATCGCAGAGCTTCCAAATTTGGCATAAAGGTACCTGAGCCCCTGCAGGTGTGCACCTCATTGAGATTTTTTCGAAATTCGAATTTGAATTTTTTAAATTAATGTTTTTTCGATTTTAAATATTGGCTTTAATGTTTCATTTTTCATGAATTTATTCTTCGATTGTGATCGTCTGTGTATCTTAGCAACGGCTATTATGCAATTCATTTTTTATTTAATACATTCATTTGAAGGCGATTTTCTTTCATTATTATTATTATTATTATTATTATTATTATATTTATTGAAAATCAAATGGTAATGCAATAGAAATAAATTGTTACGTTTATGTATAAATTTTGTACTATAGCAACTCTTTATTTTTCATTTCTTTAATTAATTCCTTTAAAAGAAAAATCTTTTTTTTTTATTCTTATTCTTATTTATAATATTTATTGGGTGAAAAAAATGGTAGTTTATAGAAGAAAGGATAAACTGATTAAAATTCGTTTTTCATGTATTTAATTCCTTTTAAAAGAAAATCTACTTTTTATTTTATTTTATTTCACTGGTCGGAATCAAATCGTAATATACTGTAGATTACGGGGGCTATAAAACACATGGTTCAAAAACCAAAATATATAATAGATGCTGAGATGCAGTCATCTTTAAAATCGTAGTTCTTAAATAACAGAAAATCCACAAGTCGTCGATAAATACCCAGATTTAAGTGCCCGGGAAAGACCTTTTAGTAGACAGTGGGAAAATGGACCCTATGCAATACGGGTAAAATAAAGAGCTGCCTTAGGCAACGGGTATCCGAAGAAGCGAGATCTAAAGCAATTTCAGTGTTTTTTTTTTTTTTTTTTTTTTTTTTTTGTAATGTGATGTAAAAATTAATACTGATCCAATTCTTTTGAAAATTCATTTAAATATAGTGACCAGCGAAGCGGGCGTAGCCTGCTAGTCTATGTAAATAAAGAGAAGTGTCTATGTATCTGTATGTGTGTCTGTGTGTGTGTCTGTCTGCGCTCTGGTGCTAACACTACTGATCGCAGAGCTTCCAAATTTGGCATATAGGTACCTGGGACCCTGCAGATGTGCACCTCATCGAGATATTTTCGAATTTCGAATTTGAATTTTTTTAAATTAATGTTTTTCCGATTTTAAATATTGGCTTCTTTGTTTCATTTTTCATAGATTTATTCTTTTGCTTCAATCGTCTGCGTATCTTAGCAACGGCTATTACGCAACATATTTTTATTTAATGCATTCATTTGAAGGCGAATTTTTTTTATTATTACTATTTGTTATATTTATTGAAAATAAAATCGTAATACAGTAGAAAAAATTAAGTATAATTAGTTTTAAATTTAAAAACGTATTTATAACAGTTACGTTTAATTTTTTACAGTAGAACAACTTCTTATTTGTCATTTTTTAATTAATTCCTTTAAAGAAAAAACTTTTATTTATTATTTTTTTTATTTACAGTATTTATCGGGAAAAATGGTAGTATATACATAGTAAAAAGGATTAAATTGATTAAAATTTATTTGTTTATATATATATATATATATGTATTTATTTATCTAATTTTTATTTATTTTTATTTTATTACATTGGTCGTAATCAAATCGTATTATAGTGTAAATAGCATGGGCTATAAAATACATGGTTCAAAACAAATATTTAATAGATGCTGAGATACAGTCATCCTTAAAATTGCAGTTCTAAACAGTAGCAGATCCCCCTGTCGTCGATAAATATCCATATTGAAGTGCCCGGGAAAGATCTTTCTGCAGGCATGGGATACCTTGACCTGATGCAGTGCGGGCGGGAAAAGAGCTGCCGTAGACAGCGGGTACCAGAGACGAGGTTTGAAGCAATTTCAGTTTCTTTCTTTCTTTTTTCTTTTTTTTTTAGTGTTTGTCTATAATGTGTTATAAAAAAAATTAAATTAATTCAATTCTTTCGAAAATTCAAAAATATAGTGACCAGCGAAGCGTGCGTAGCCTGCTAGTAATAATAATAATAATAATAATAATAATAATAATAATCTATTTTTTGCTTTCATTTTTAGAAAAAATAAAATAAAATAAATGATCTAAAACTAGATTTTGTGGGATTTCTTCCTTCTTAATTAAAAGAATATACAGATTGATGTGTCATTACTGAGGTAAATTTCACTTCAGATTAATATAAAGGTAAAAATTACATGAAAATTTTTTTTTATAATATATGGGAATTGCAACATTTTTTAAATTAATAAAACATGCGTAATTGCTGAAATATTTGAATAATATATATATATATATATATATATATATATATATATATATATATTAAAATTACATAATACAGTAGTTTATGTTTCATACTGTTTAAGCATTTTCTTCAATTAAAGAGCAAAAACAAAACAAAAAGTAATATATATATATTTTTTTTTTCATTGTGATTGTAATTTTTGTATGCAATTTTTATTCCGTTTTGTTTTGGTCAGGGCCCGTTTAAGACTCGAAATCGAGGTAAGCCCGGTGTCATTCAGGGGGTCCCCCTAGTCCTATACAAATCGTCTATCCTTTCTTATATCTACATACTTTTATGCAAGCTTAAAAAATGTGACTATTCGCCAAAAAAACGACTATTCGAAAAAAAAAAGAAACCTCAGTTAATATATAGTCTACTTTTTATGCAAATGATGTCAGAACAGTAATTATTTAACTTTAACATATAATGCTAATTCTATGTTAATTTATCACGGTGCAAAATGGAAATGGCATTCAAATACACAGAAATCTCATGTAAATACACAATACCTAATAATATAGTACATATTTTGTCAGTGAAAAAGAAATATAAAGCATCCTGATAACAGAATGGTAATGGATGCTGCAGATAATTTTAGACAAATAAGAAACATTAAGTACTTAAATTTTATTCAAATCAAAACTTCTTTTCATTTCAAACTATAATTATGGACTTAATATTTAGAAAACATAAATGCATTAATATGAATGCAAAATAAATAAATAAATAGAAAGTAATATGTCATTTAAAATACTTTTTGATAAACAAGCACAAGACTGCCTAGTGAGTTTCGTAGTTTAGATAAAAAATTCGTATTGAAAAAAAAAAAAAAGTTATCGGACAAAAAAAAAAAAAAATTATTTATATTGTTGTATATCAATGCACGTGTATGGAAAATTTCTAAACTCTAAATAAATTATTTAAATACAGTTTTGCATTCTATATGCTTTGAAATATAATATTATTAAGTTTATTAAAATTTCTCAAAATCTATTTAAATTTACAATAATAATAAATTTTTTAATTTTAATTTTTTTGGAAATATTTTAGATGTTCCTCTTAACAAACTTTTATTTTATTTTTACATCGATTATGTATTATTATAGTTCGGCAATAGAGTCTAAACATTTTTAGGTTTTAATTTGTGTATACATTCATAAGTTAATGTTTTAAAAATATTTTTTTTTTTTTTTTTAAATGAAAAAACTTTCTAACAAACTTCAGCATTTAAATAAAAAAATCTTTAAAATTTGAACTTATCAATGAATCTAAAAATTAACACGCAGAATATATTCTATGGCTAAACTAAAATAATGTACAATCGATGGAAGATTAAAACTTTTTTAGGAGAAACAGTAAAAATATTTTTTAAAAATTAAATTAAAAAATTTTGTTATTATTGTAAATTTAAATAGATTTCGAGAAATTTTAATATACATAATAATATTTTATTTCAGTCATTTATAGTAAAATTGTATAATACTAAAACAGTAATTTACTAAAACTACTCATAGGATGATGCATTTGGGGAAAAAAATGGGTTTAGTTAGATAGTACAGTGGGTGTCGGACCACCTAAATGATGTATTTGGTGTCACAAGGATTAAAACAAGCAAAATAATTCAAGAGTTTAGTTGTGCATAGCAAATGAAGAATAATGATACAACACATCAACAGGGATATGAACTACTTTTTTTGTTGTTGTTTTTTAATTCAAATAATATTTCAGAAATTTTAACATACTTACTATTCCTTTAATTTCAACGTATATGCATGAAAACTTTCATTACTATGACAGTAATTCCCAAAAAGTGTCATAATATCGCTACATTCCTTAAAAAATTTCTTTTTTCCCCTAATCTGAAGATAATGAAGTTTTAGTATTGATTACAAAACTTTGAATAAACACCATAAAATGCAAGAAAACGCAACTATTACAAACAAAACGTCAACACACTCGACGTGCTTGTTTGCAGCTCTCGTGCCTACATTGTTCGCCTGTCGAAGGGTTGTGTCTTCTTTTGACCCGAAACAATTGTTGCGAGTTCTTGCATTTTATGGTGTTTATTCAAAGTTTTGTAATTAACACTATAACGTCATTATCATCAGATTAGGAGAAATAAATATATTTTTTTAAAAAAATGCAAGATATATTTTAAGGGATATAGCGACGTTATGACACTTTTTGGGAATTACTGTCATAGAATATGGAACTTTTCATGCATATACGTTGAAATTAAAGGAATAGTAAGTACGTTAAAATTTCTCAAACATTATTTGAATTTAAAAAAAAGAAAAAAGTAGTTCATGTCCCTGTTGATGTGTTGTATCATTATTCATCTGCTATGTACTTATTATTTTTAAACGCCCGTGCTTTTTTATAATGACGTCACAGGTTTTTTTTTTTTCCTTTTTTAATTGCACTATTTTAGAATGTTTACAATACGTTTTCCAGAACGTTCTAAAAACGTTTAGAACGTTCTGAGACCGTATACATAGAACGTTCTCAGAACGCTTCTATAACACCGATGGTGAGAGTTACACGTTCATTTTACGTTCTCTGTACCGTACTATTGTACGGCTTGTAGATGGACAGATAGACGTCTATAACACGTTCTAAGTGAACGTTCTTAGAACGTGTTTGCAGAACAATTTTTGAACGTTCAGAGAAAGTTTCTGTGCTGCTTGGGAATGCATCTCAGTTAAATGCAATTGACTACGTATTTTTTAATTTTGTAGATTTACGACGTTCTCCCGTATAATTTGAAAACATAATGTAGATTTCGTAAAGAATGTTAATTTTTAGTTTTCGATACATTTAGACGTTTAAAGATATCCTGAACATGCTTCGACCATTTTTAGAAAATTTTGTCTCTGTATGTGTTAGCAAAATATCGTGTACACCGCATCACAGGAACTAATTGACAGAAATAAAGCAAACTTAATATTTAGTTGGGCCTTCAGGTAAATTGGTGCCGATTTTTTTTTCGTATATATCAACCAACAAATGGCTCTGACATTGTGCTTTTTGTCCGATTTGAGTAACGACAATAGAACAATTTTTATAGTATATGAATTTGGTATGGGAAAATGTGTATTATGTGGAGTTGTGCTAAGTAAATTTGTGTGAATATCGATCGACACGTGGTTTTGCTACGATGTAATTCAATCTTATTTTTAAGAAAGCTATATCTCAGCTTCCATATCAAATAAATGCACAAAACTTCGTATGTGAAACTGATATTATTTAAAGCTATACATACTTAGTTGGAGTGCATATCAGACATTAAGTGCGTTGCGATTCTGGATTATTTTCCGCTTACAAGAAAATTATATCTTAGAGTGTATATTATATAAAACAAACTTGGTGTGTGAGGTATGTATTATGAAAACATATTGAATATTGGTGTATATCAGCCAAAATATGGCACTGGTATTACTTTCTGCAATTGCAATTTCTCAGACGGCTAAATCTTATGATATCTGGAATGAAATTTACACCAAATTGTAAATTGTTAATTCAGAGAAACTATGATGATTAATTTTTTGTGAATGTTAACCAGTAAGTGGCGCTATTATAAAGAATTAAATAAGTTTTGTGATAGCCAGAAAATACTAGTTTTTTTTTTTTTTTTTTTTTTTTTTTTTTTCGATATACATAAGAAGTCGAAGAAGAATCATTGAGTTTATGAAAATTCACACTTTTTAAATGTACTTCAACACGATTTGCCCATTTTTAAAAGTAGTCTGTCTAATCGAAATAATGAACTGAATTTACCCAAGCTTCGTTCAAAATAACATATATTATGTTCATGTTATGTATCATATCCATTTACTGCTATGAATAATCCTATACCGAAATTGTACTATGACATTTCAATAAAATAAAATAAAATATGCACACTATCTGCCAATAAACATTTGGACACTTTCTAGTTTATAGGTTTTGTCAAGTATCTAGTTAGGAATGTTCTTGAGCATTTGGGATTATAAAGAACATGTTATGCCTCATATATTTCAGCAAAAGTTTTTTTTCCCTTAAAAAGAAAAGGAGACCAGTAAAAAATTAAACAAAAATCAAAATGTTTTGAGTCACTCTGTAAAAAGCAACGCTTAAGTGCGTTTTGGCTGTAGCGTGTGATTATGGGGATTATTCTGACTTTCTGTATTAATTTTTATGAGGTTACCATATATATTCATTAAAAAATTGCACGATTTCCTTAACAAATTGCAAAAAAATACCACTTTTTAATTATAACGCATAGAGTATTGGACCCAGTACAAAGTAATTTTCAGGAAACTTAACGTTCTACACTTGACACCGAATACTGCAATCAGAATGAAAAAAGTGTAAACATCTTACGAAATATGAGCATTTTTACTAAATAATTTTTAACTACGTATGCGCAAGGTTTTAAAAATTTCATTTGCATAATTTAATAACCGAAGGTATGCTACTTTATACAAAATCCCCAAGCAAATATCGTGTAAATTCAAAAAGTTATGAAAAGTAGAATGAACAGTATTTCAATCCCTCTCAAAAAGAAAGGAAGATGTGGTAGCTTTGAACGTATAGTTACAATGAATTTTGTCTCGATTGATCCATATTACAACTCACAGAAACAAATGTACAATATTTTGTAGACATAGAACATCATAAACATTCATGCCCGCAACGGGATGTGAATCCATGTCCTGAGGTTCCAGAAGGCAGCGTCGTACAGACCTATCCATTAGGCCGGCAGAAAGGAAGAAGATAGGGGGTTTTATCAATATTTTTTACAATCAGCAAACACTGCATTACCATTGGGCATTGATTGAATCAAAATAAATATATAAATAAATAAAAAAATCTCATAGTTTAGCTTTTATTTTGAAAGGAACTTAAATTCTGGTTATTCTATCACTCATAACTTTTGGAATGTGCGCAATATTTATCTGTAGCTTTTATATAAGTAGCACAATGATTTAGGCTATTAAATTATGCAAATGAAAATATTTAAAAGTTTACGCATGTGCAGTTAAAAATTATTTAGTAAAAGTTCCCATATTTTTTTTTTTTAATGGTACTTAATATTATTGCGTTCTGATTGCAGTATGCTGTGACTAATGTATTTTATCCAGTTCCTTAAAATGGTTTTGCACTCAGTCTAATACACATTGTGTTATAATTAAAAAAGTGGCAATTTCTTTTTCAATTTTTAAAGAAACCATTATATCTCCAAGAATATATGTGGTAGCCTCATCGAAAATTACACTTATAAGTAGAAGAATCCTCATAGTCCCATACTACAACCAAAATGCCTTCCAAGTATTATCTTTTACAGGGTGATCCAAAACATTTTGACTTTTATTTATTTTTCTACTGGTCCTCTTTTCTTTTCAGTACCAAACTTTTGATGAAATATATGAGTGTTGTGTTCTTTATATTCCCAAAGTTTCAAGATAATTTCTATGGAACTTTTCTAGGTAGTTGACAAAATGTCTATATTCGAAAATGTCCAAATAGTGTATAAGATGTGAATATTAACATTTGTAATAAATTGGTACAACATTTTTTATCTGTTAAAACTTATTTTTAAAGAAAGTTTTAAAAGTAATTAAATTAGAGTTACTGTAATAAAGTTAGTTTAATGTTTGATAGTATTTTTACCGTTCAAAGGTATTTGAACATTTAAACGATTTAATGTCATGTTTATTTTCAGAATACTAGGGTTTCTGCCCCCAGCTCTCTTCGCTCCCCATCACCCGACTTGCTTCGCTTATTAACCTCTGTTGGGCTCCACCCGCCTATTCGTTGCTTTTCCTGTCACTGAATAGGAATATTACCAGTGCATAACACAAGACAAAAGCATAACAATATTATAGAAATTCCTATATTCAATATCAAAATGAAATACATAATATTTAAAAACACTCTTATTTATTTATTTTTTTTAATTAAGTATTATGCTAAAAATCAGTAATTCTTTTTAGAATAAAAATAAATTCATAATATCTAGACCAATTCGCGTTGCAGCTTTAGTATATCCCCTATTTTGCGATGCATTTTTTGGTAAAATTGCTTGTTAAAAAGGGAAAAAAAAAGTAGTACCTAAATGTCGGGATCTTATCGAGAATCAGAATTTTTCCGTTATCCATTATAGGCAAGCATTTAATTTGTTGATATTTTTTATACTTGCATTTGCATTATAACATTTTTTTTTTTTTTTTAAAGTAACCGAATTTAGTCTTGGAAATTTGATATCTAAAATAGCATTGCGTATGATTCGGATTATTTATCCTTTTTTTAAATTATCTTCCTTCTAAGTGCTCATGGCATTATTTCGCAGAAATGTTAAACGAAAATTTGAATTAATCCTTTTCTTGAGAAAAAGTTTCTAGTACATAAATGTTTTGAAAGAGAGGGGAAAAAATAAAGTAATATCTGTAGAATTGACTGCATTCCTTTTTGTTATTAAAGTGTATTTATCATTTTTATTTAAAAACATAGTATAAAATACTCCGGATATATTTTGGCACAAAAAACAGTTTACAGTCAAATTCAAACTAATTTATAAATGACGGTATCTTCTAATTTCGCATTCATAAATTTTATCATTGCAGAATTAAACAATTCTACCATACATTTCCTATTTCTAATTATCGAAAGAAAATAATTCATAACCTAACACTCTTATAGAGAACCGAGTACATTCTATCTATTGTGATTTTAACAAATAATCAGGAGAGAATTAAAAATTGAAGCTGTAGGAGGTTTTTCAAATTAAAATAATAATAATAACATTTTTCCCCCTTTCAGATACTTTTGAATGTGTAACATTCAGAAGTATCATTAGAAATATACATTAGAAATATATACTAGTTATACATTATATATATATATATATATATATAGAGAGAGAGAGAGAGAGAGAGAGAAAGAGAGTATTATCTTATTGCCTTAAATTAACTAAAAAATTCAATAGTAAAATGTATAGGTATTAAATATTTTAATATTTACACACAAACACACTCACATAAAAAAAAAAAAAAAAAAAAAAAAAAAAAAAGATAAACAACATACGAAATTGCCAGTAAGAAATTCAGTTTTCTAAAAGTAGACAAAAAAAAAAAAAAAAAAAAAAAAAATCTCCAGACGATTAATTACAATTCTAAACTCATTTTTTTTTTAATTAAAATTATCTCATATAACACTTTTTACTTGCAGATGAAAAATTTCTTTCTTACCAACAGCAACCTTGACATTAGTAGATGGAAAATGAGAGTTCTGCGGCAAGAGGAGCAGGAGGAGCCGAGGAGCCGAGGAGCGAGCAGTGCAGGGGGAGGAGGAGGAGCCGCGTTATCTTGAACGATAGGTTTGAGAGAGGAGCGTTATCTTCAACGGTAGGTTTTTCGCGATAAGAATTTTTGACTGATAAGAAATTTTTACGAGATATTTTTTTGAATAAGGGGACTTAGAAATTTTTCAGTAAGAATTTTTCGGGACTTTAAAAATTTTTTCGAACTTAGTTCAAAATAAAAAGAAAAAATTTAGTTTTTCGAGAGATAGAAAAAGTTAACTTTAATTATTTTTTCGAAAGAAAATATTAAAGAAGAAGATATACCTTTAGAGGATTGAATCTTGTGCTGTTCTCTCTTTCAGAATGAACCCTGAAATAAAAATAAAAATTAAAAAATGACAACCTGATGAACTCATCACATAGTTTTCTGGGTTTGTCTTCAAAGCATGGATTCAGACAATCTTCATAGGTGCGAAACAATCTGTACAATTTACATAGGTGCAGGAACAATTTTCATAGGTGCAGAAACAATTTAAAAATATAGTGCCATCTATCAGGGAGAAGAGAATTTTGACGAGTTAGATTTATTTTCCTAAATTTTAGCACTTAGTATTTTTTCACAATTTCGGGGACTTCAAAATTTTTTCGAAGTTTTGCGGGAAGTGAGATGACGTCACGATCTTTTGGGACTTAGCCTGAAAAGAGATACATACAAAATTTACAATTTGAGAAATAAATGAAAGAAAAATGTATAGAAAAAAGTTAGAAAGAGAATACAAAATTTAAGAAATGAGAGTTAGAAAGAATAAAGTTAGAAAAAAAAGAGAAGAAAGAGAAAGAAAGAGTTCACCTTGAGCGCCTGGGAGACTGCCCTCCCGAGGCCCTGCGGTGCCCCTTTTCGTTCCGTAGAACAAGGCGGGAGTTAGTTCCTTTTAAAAAAAAAATAATAATAATAAAATAAAATAAATAAATTAAAATTAAAATTAAAAAATGTCAACCTGATGAACTCATCACATAGTTTTCTGGGTTTGTCTTCAAAGCATGGATTCAGACAATCTTCATAGGTGCGAAACAACCTGTACAATTTACATAGGTGCAGGAACAATCTTCATAGGTGCAGAAACAATTTAAAAATATAGTGCCATCTATCAGGGAGAAGGGAATTTTGACGAGTTAGATTTATTTTCCTAAATTTTAGCACTTAGTATTTTTTCACAATTTCGGGGACTTCAAAATTTTTTAGAAGTTTTGCGGGAAGTGAGATGACGTCACGATCTTTTGGGACTTAGCCTGAAAAGAGATACATACAATTTGAGAAATAAATGAAAGAAAAATGTACAGAAAAAAGTTAGAAAGAGAATACAAAATTTAAGAAATGAGAGTTAGAAAGAATAAAGTTAAAAAAAAAAAAAGAAGAAAGAGAAAGAAAGAGTTCACCTTGAGCGCCTGGGAGACTGCCCTCCCGAGGCCCTGCGGTGCCCCTTTTCGTTCCGTAGAACAAGGCGGGAGTTAGTTCCTTTAAAAAAAAAAAAAAAAAAAAAAAAGATAATTATTGCTCCACAAGCATAACGACTAAATCTATGTAATCCTCTCCGAGTTTGAAATCAAATCGGCATACAGAGCATGTAAATTTTTCGTTCAACCACATCACAAGACAATGCTCATGAAAGTTATGTTGACAGCATGTCTCACACATCTCAGATTTATAGTATATTCTGTCCAGACATATAGCACAGATCATATTTTCATCCTGAAAAGAAAATTTATAGATAAATATCAATGCTTATACTTTATATATATATTTTTATCAAAATAATATTTATAAAGGTTTTAAATTAAAACTTCTTTTTACACATACTTAATACATACTAAATTTTATAAACTTTTACTGTTAAATAAGTTTCACTTTTTAAATTTATTTAGACTATCTTAGAAATAATATTATTACATTCGCTAAAAAATTTAACACAAGTTTAAAATCAGTTAATAAATTTTCTATACAGTAAAGTTATATAAACTAAATAAATATAATAAAATTTATATAAACTAAATAAATATAATAAAATTTATGTAAACTAAACGTTATATTATTACTACATATTAAATAAGTTTCACATTGAAGCTCTAACTTGGAAATACTATTATTACACTCGTTAAAAATGGAACATACATGCACTTTAAAAAATTACTATCATATAAATTAAACTAAATATAATAAAAATTATGTAAATTAAACTTTATATCCTCACAAAATAAGTTTCACTTTTTAAATTTATTTAGACTATCTTAGAAATAATATTACATTCGTTAAAAATGGAACACACATGCACTTTAAAAAATTACTATCATATAAATTAAACTAAATGTAATAAAAATTATGTAAATTAAACTTTATATTCTCACTAAATAAATTTAACATTTCTTTAAAGTCTATCTTACATTTGTTAAAAATTTAACAGAAGTTTTTAATCAGTTAATAAATTTCATATACAGTAAATTTATATAAACTAAATAAATATAATAAAATTTATATTAACTAAACGTTATATTATCACTATGTATTAAATAAGTTTCACATTTAAGCTATGCACATACTGTTATTTATTTACGCTACAACTATACAAATAAAAAAATTAAATAAATAAATAAAATAAAATATTAATTTAAAAACAAATTACTATCTTATAATAATTTAAGTTTCAAATCAACATTTAAATCTTATATGCATTATAATTAACTAAATTTATCCTAACACGTAAATTTATAAAACTCTACATAAATTTTATAAACAAAAAGTTATTAGTACATGAGTATGTTATTTAAATTAAACATTATATTGATACTATATAAATATGAATATTAAACATTTTTTCGAGTTTAACACAGTAATATAAATTTATACTGTCTTAGTTAATTTACTTCAATGTGGGAAAGAATCTTTGACTTATACACAGATATTAGAATCTGTTTAACGTTAGAAAAATCAAGTTGTAAAATACATTTAAATAATTCAATTACTGGGTAACTTTCTATTTAAAAACACATACAACAAAAGATTTTATTTAAAAATATATTAAACAATGGTTAATAATTCTTTTACGTATTCCTTAATAATAAAATTTCTTATAAATAAAAAATAGTTTTAAAAATTTCATTTTACTTATCTTTTAAAAAGTTTGGTTTTTTTTGTGTAATAACATAAAATACTTCTTATATAAAGTTTAAAAAAAATTTAATATTAAACATTTTATTAGTTAAAGGAAATATTGATATTTAAAATTATACTTACAATGTTATTAGACATTGCTACTTCAAATAAAATACAATATTTATTACGTTGATGATTGCGTTAAAAAAATTTCACCACAAATAAACACGCTAACTGTTTCTCACAGATACCTAGAGTGAGGTTTTATAAACTATGTCACAGGTGATAATAAATGAATGAATAGGTGAATGAGTCATAAACCTTCCCTCATACTTGAAAAGCTAATCCCAAGTTTCATAGAAAATTATGTTCTTAGCTAAAATTTCAACGCTATCTTTATCTAAGTGAAAATAACTTACTGTGAGTCATACAATTGTATTGAAATTCATTGATTTTAGTTAATGGCTGATTAAACTTCTAATGAGACAATTATTTTTACTAGCACATAAATGTAAATTTTTATATTATTCCTGTATAGATAAAATTTTAAATAATTCATTAAGTGTTAAACTTTGCATTTAATCGATTAAATAAATAAAGTTTTACTAAAATATACGTGTAATTTTTTTTATAAATGGTTTTGAAATCACTTTAACTTTATAAGAAAAAAAAAAAAAAAAGAGGTTTTAATCTTACTTAATAGGATAAAATTAAAAATTGAAATTCATTGTTTTTAGTTAATGGCTGATTAAACTTCTAATAAGACAATTATTTTTACTACCACATAAATGTAAATTTTTATATTATTCCTGTATGTATAAAATTTTAAATGATAAACTTTGCATTTATTCGATTAAATAAATAAAGTTTTAGTAAAATATAAGTGTAATTTTTTCATGAATGGTTTTGTAATCACTTTAACTAGAGGTTTTAAAATTACTTTAGAGGATAAAATTAAAAATCCTAGTGTTTTTAGCAATTATTTTATCTAGTTATAAACTAAGTAATAATTTTTTTTAACTATTTATAAATGATCGAATAGTAAGAGATTTTTATATAATAACTACATATTATTTTTATTATACACGTACGGGACTTCCTAGAGTTTTAAATCAATTATAGTAAAATATACACAAATTAATCATGTGGGATATTTTTCTAATAACTATATATTATTTAAATATATATTTACATACATCACCCAGTAAAAGGTTCATTTGAAGATCTTCTCTCGACAGAAGGGACAATTTAATGCTCCCTTCTTTCCCCACTCGCGGATGCAGCATTCGTGAAATGCGTGTTTGCATATTGTGGTAATTTTTTTACTGTGATTTAATTGGGATAAACAAATACCGCAATTATCTTCAGAATTCTATAAAATATATATATATATATATATATATATATTGTTTATAGTCACTTAAAAAATATAGTAGTGAGTTTATATATATATATAAAGTTAATATTAATTATTTCTCACCAAGTCTACACTAGCACTACAACTTTTAACCTCAGGGGTTTCTCGTTGATTTTCCGGTGTATCATATTCAAAATCACTCCCTCCGTTTGGGAGAAGAAGATCCTCACTCTATAAAATAAAATTTTATATTTTACCGATTTTTATAAATCATACATTAAATAAGAGTAATTTTTTAAACATATCTTACCGATTCTTCTACATAAACCGATTGTCCATTTGGGATATCAGGACTCTATAAATAAAAATAAAAATTTCCATTCAATGATTTGAAAAAAAAAAATATGAATTATCTTCTACTTATCATTTTTTTTTTTTTTTTTTTTTAAACTTACGTTTGCCAAGGATGATATTGTATCAGAAATATTTCCAATCTACAAACGAAAAATAAAACTTGTTATTCAATGATATTCTCGTAAATGATTAAAAAGAAAAAAGAATCTAACCATATCATACCGATTCTTCATCAACTGCTAATGATAATCTTTGCCCATCAGGAAATATCTCACCGCTCTAAAAGTAAAATATATATATTATAACTAACTAAGAAATTAAGTTTTATATGAAGTTTTTAATAAAAAAAAAAAGATAAACTTACATCGTATAACGTCTCACTACTAGATGGGGAAACATCTGACCATTGAGAGTTCCCCCATTCACACAATGATATTTCTACAGCATCTGCAAGAGCACATACTTCTTCCTCAGGAATACCGAATGGAACATCCCACTACCACCAAATGACAAATTAATACTAATTAGTAAACAATTTTGTTTCCTATGAGTAAGTTTTTTAAATAAAGAAACAAACATTAAGTTTTGCTCAAATTTAATGTAACAAAATTTCATATAATTTTTATACACTTGCGATTATGATTTTATTAAACTGTCTAATCAGTCAAAGAATTTTATTTATTGATTCATTTATGTTTCTTAAAGTAATTAAAAATCTTTTTCACACAGTTTTATTAAATACTTATAAGTAATTAATAAACATTTCTAGAAAAAAGAGGATAAACTTGAAAAAAGTTATCAATATCTCATTTATGATTATAAAAATTAATAAATAGATAAATCGAAAATAAAACATTCTAGTAAACAATAATAAAAAAAAAAAAATTGCACATAAAGATTAAAAATTTGTAATTATAACGGAGTTAACAAAAATAACTTCACAAAATATTTAAAATAAAAACTTTTCTGTTAATATTTTAAAAAGTTTCTAAAACAGTCTATTAAAACAGTCTATTTTAAAAAATTAATCTAATCATTATTATTTACACAGAATGAATTCTCTCAATAAACAATTTAGATTGTGATTTAGGTTTTAAAAATTAATAAACGAATAGCGATGACTCATCTAAACTGATGATTAAAGAATGAGATCTGTTGACATGCATTAATTCAAAGTTGATATTTAAAATTATTTCACACAAAAACACCTACTAAATATATTTTTAAAATTTTGCAAAACAGTCTATTCTAAAAATTAATATTCATACAGTTATTTAGATTTTCAAACAATTATGCAATGCTAGAATGAGTCATCCTAGTACATCTACATTCATTTAAAATTTCAAAGTTATATTAACGCTAAAACAATATTTTAAAAATTAATCTAATCAATGTCATTTACACAGAATGAAACAAACATATGCATTAATTACTTTTTTAAAACTCAAAAAATATAATTAAATGTGAATATTATACTAAGTATTCAAAATAAAATATTATCGCATACGTAAACTAGCGAAATTTATTTATTTATTTAAAAATTAATAAACTACTAAAACAAAGAAATTCATGTTTAAGCAAAGAGATGACTCATCGAAACATTTAGTTCATTCGAGAAAGAGTTACACCTTAATTCATTTTAAGTTATACTAAACATTTTAAACTACAGCATACATAAACTAGCGAAATTTATTTATTTAAAAATTAATAACAATCACTCATTAAAACAAACAAATTCATGTTTGAACAAAGTGATGACTCATCGAAACATTTCAGTACTATATATCAGTATATACAGTATTAAAAATTATTTAGAACAGATACTAACGATAAAAACTATTATTTTTTATAATTATTCTAATAAATAATATATACACAGTCTAAGTTATCCAAACAAACATACACAATAAATTTTTTATAAAAACTTTTCTCCTAATATTTTAAAAAATTTATTTAATAAATATAATTATTTATAAAGACTTTTATGCTTATATTTTTAAAATTAATCTAATATTTTTACAGAATAAGTCTTCCTAACAAACATACGCATGAATTTTTTTTAAAAATTCAATGTTCAACTTAAATATACTTTGTGCATACATGCTAAAAATTCTCATCTTTGTAAAAACATTCAATCTCTTAAAAATTATTTCTCAGAAATATTAATGATGAAACAAAACAGTATATTTTTTAAATTATGCTAGGTATTTAAGAAAAAAAAAAATACTTTAAATAAATATTTAAAAATATTTTTAAATTCATTCTTAAAAAACATATCTGCAATGAGAATACAATTATTAAACCAATCGCAATTTTACTTTTAAATAAAAAGTTTTTCAAACGTGTTAAAACAATTTACTAAGTATTAAACAAAATTTTTTAATAAAAGTAAATTAGATTTAAACATTTTAGTCGATTTATATATTACTCAAACAAGAATAAATAAAAAATTACTTAAAGCACTTTCTTAAATTTATAAAAGTTAACAAGGAAAAATAAAATCTTATTCCAAGCATAAAAGTTTTCTTAAATTTATCATTTGATATAAGAAAAATCATTTAAAATAAGCATATTACCTCGTTATCCAAAGCTGAAGAAAATGTGCTGCTGTTGACTGAAGACATTTTTTTTTTTTTTTTCCTTTAAAAAATCCTAAGATTTGGGCACTCACAAAATAAAAGATAGAACTAACTAACGCACACGGTAAATTCGAACAAGCGAATGAGTCCTAATTTTTTCGACGCACACTATATACCTTCTCCCATGACTCACTGTAAAAACTCATGAGATAAGACGATGACTTGGAGATAGCTAACGCTATGATTCATTCCCCCCTCCAAGCAACACGTGGAAAGACTAAACTAGATATTAATTATTCATCCAAATTAGTTAATTATTATCTATTCATTAGAAAAAATTAATTAAAAGGATGTCATTAAAATAAACATTCAATAAAATAGTGCGGTTTTTCTTTTCTTTTCTTTTCTTTTTTTTTCTTAAAATTTAACATTCATTTCAATCTTTAATTTAAAACAATGCTTTTCTTAACATTTAATATTTAGTTTGAGAAAATGGTTAGTTTAAAAGAATACTTTTCTTTAAATTTAATTTTTGTTTTAATCATTAGTAAATAAATTAGTTAATTAAATATTCATTAAGTAAAACCATTCTAGTTTGAAATATAATTTAAAGTTTTTCTTTTAAACAAGTTAATCATTAGTTAAATAAATTAGTTAATTAAAATATTCATAAATTAAAACCATTCTAGTTTGAAATATAATTTAATTTTTTTCTTTTAAACGAATTCAATAAATGAATAATAAAAAAAAAATAATTTATATTTCAAACTAGAATGGTTTTAATTTATGAATATTTTAATTAACTAATTTATTTAACTAATGATTAACTTGTTTAAAAGAAAAACTTTAAATTATATTTCAAACTAGAATGGTTTTACTTAATGAATATTTAATTAACTAATTTATTTACTAATGATTAAAACAAAAATTAAATTTAAAGAAAAGTATTCTTTTAAACTAACTATTTTCTCAAACTAAATATTAAATGTTAAGAAAAGCATTGTTTTAAATTAAAGATTGAAATGAATGTTAAATTTTAAGAAAAAAAAAGAAAAGAAAAGAAAAACCGCACTATTTTATTGAATGTTTATTTTAATGACATCCTTTTAATTAATTTTTTCTAATGAATAGATAATAATTAACTAATTTGGATGAATAATTAATATCTAGTTTAGTCTTTCCACGTGTTGCTTGGAGGGGGGAATGAATCATAGCGTTAGCTATCTCCAAGTCATCGTCTTATCTCATGAGTTTTTACAGTGAGTCATGGGAGAAGGTATATAGTGTGCGTCGAAAAAATTAGGACTCATTCGCTTGTTCGAATTTACCGTGTGCGTTAGTTAGTTCTATATTTTATTTTGTGAGTGCCCAAATCTTAGGATTTTTTAAAGGAAAAAAAAAAAAAAATGTCTTCAGTCAACAGCAGCACATTTTCTTCAGCTTTGGATAACGAGGTAATATGCTTATTTTAAATGATTTTTCTTATATCAAATGATAAATTTAAGAAAACTTTTATGCTTGGAATAAGATTTTATTTTTCCTTGTTAACTTTTATAAATTTAAGAAAGTGCTTTAAGTAATTTTTTATTTATTCTTGTTTGAGTAATATATAAATCGACTAAAATGTTTAAATCTAATTTACTTTTATTAAAAAATTTTGTTTAATACTTAGTAAATTGTTTTAACACGTTTGAAAAACTTTTTATTTAAAAGTAAAATTGCGATTGGTTTAATAATTGTATTCTCATTGCAGATATGTTTTTTAAGAATGAATTTAAAAATATTTTTAAATATTTATTTAAAGTATTTTTTTTTTCTTAAATACCTAGCATAATTTAAAAAATATACTGTTTTGTTTCATCATTAATATTTCTGAGAAATAATTTTTAAGAGATTGAATGTTTTTACAAAGATGAGAATTTTTAGCATGTATGCACAAAGTATATTTAAGTTGAACATTGAATTTTTAAAAAAAATTCATGCGTATGTTTGTTAGGAAGACTTATTCTGTAAAAATATTAGATTAATTTTAAAAATATAAGCATAAAAGTCTTTATAAATAATTATATTTATTAAATAAATTTTTTAAAATATTAGGAGAAAAGTTTTTATAAAAAATTTATTGTGTATGTTTGTTTGGATAACTTAGACTGTGTATATATTATTTATTAGAATAATTATAAAAAATAATAGTTTTTATCGTTAGTATCTGTTCTAAATAATTTTTAATACTGTATATACTGATATATAGTACTGAAATGTTTCGATGAGTCATCACTTTGTTCAAACATGAATTTGTTTGTTTTAATGAGTGATTGTTATTAATTTTTAAATAAATAAATTTCGCTAGTTTATGTATGCTGTAGTTTAAAATGTTTAGTATAACTTAAAATGAATTAAGGTGTAACTCTTTCTCGAATGAACTAAATGTTTCGATGAGTCATCTCTTTGCTTAAACATGAATTTCTTTGTTTTAGTAGTTTATTAATTTTTAAATAAATAAATAAATTTCGCTAGTTTACGTATGCGATAATATTTTATTTTGAATACTTAGTATAATATTCACATTTAATTATATTTTTTGAGTTTTAAAAAAGTAATTAATGCATATGTTTGTTTCATTCTGTGTAAATGACATTGATTAGATTAATTTTTAAAATATTGTTTTAGCGTTAATATAACTTTGAAATTATAAATGAATGTAGATGTACTAGGATGACTCATTCTAGCATTGCATAATTGTTTGAAAATCTAAATAATTTTTCATTCTGTATGAATATTAATTTTTAGAATAGACTGTTTTGCAAAATTTTAAAAATATATTTAGTAGGTGTTTTTGTGTGAAATAATTTTAAATATCAACTTTGAATTAATGCATGTCAACAGATCTCATTCTTTAATCATCGGTTTAGATGAGTCATCGCTATTCGTTTATTAATTTTTAAAACCTAAATCACAATCTAAATTGTTTATTGAGAGAATTCATTCTGTGTAAATAATAATGATTAGATTAATTTTTAAAAATAGACTGTTTTAATAGACTGTTTTAGAAACTTTTTAAAATATTAACAGAAAAGTTTTTATTTTAAATATTTTGTGAAGTTATTTTTGTTAACTCCGTTATAATTACAAATTTTTAATCTTTATGTGCAATTTTTTTTTTAATTATTGTTTGCTAGAATGTTTTATTTTCGATTTATCTATTTATTAATTTTTATAATCATAAATGAGATATTGATAACTTTTTTCAAGTTTATCCTCTTTTTTCTAGAAATGTTTATTAATTACTTATAAGTATTTAATAAAACTGTGTGAAAAAGATTTTTAATTACTTTAAGAAACATAAATGAATCAATAAATAAAATTCTTTGACTGATTAGACAGTTTAATAAAATCATAATCGCAAGTGTATAAAAATTATATGAAATTTTGTTACATTAAATTTGAGCAAAACTTAATGTTTGTTTCTTTATTTAAAAAACTTACTCATAGGAAACAAAATTGTTTACTAATTAGTATTAATTTATCATTTGGTGGTAGTGGGATGTTCCATTCGGTATTCCTGAGGAAGAAGTATGTGCTCTTGCAGATGCTGTAGAAATATCATTGTGTGAATGGGGGAACTCTCAATGGTCAGATGTTTCCCCATCTAGTAGTGAGACGTTATACGATGTAAGTTTATCTTTTTTTTTTATTAAAAACTTCATATAAAACTTAATTTCTTAGTTAGTTATAATATATATATTTTACTTTTAGAGCGGTGAGATATTTCCTGATGGGCAAAGATTATCATTAGCAGTTGATGAAGAATCGGTATGATATGGTTAGATTCTTTTTTCTTTTTAATCATTTACGAGAATATCATTGAATAACAAGTTTTATTTTTCGTTTGTAGATTGGAAATATTTCTGATACAATATCATCCTTGGCAAACGTAAGTTTAAAAAAAAAAAAAAAAAAAAATGATAAGTAGAAGATAATTCATATATTTTTTTTTCAAATCATTGAATGGAAATTTTTATTTTTATTTATAGAGTCCTGATATCCCAAATGGACAATCGGTTTATGTAGAAGAATCGGTAAGATATGTTTAAAAAATTACTCTTATTTAATGTATGATTTATAAAAATCGGTAAAATATAAAATTTTATTTTATAGAGTGAGGATCTTCTTCTCCCAAACGGAGGGAGTGATTTTGAATATGATACACCGGAAAATCAACGAGAAACCCCTGAGGTTAAAAGTTGTAGTGCTAGTGTAGACTTGGTGAGAAATAATTAATATTAACTTTATATATATATAAAAACTCACTACTATATTTTTTAAGTGACTATAAACAATATATATATATATATATATTATAGAATTCTGAAGATAATTGCGGTATTTGTTTATCCCAATTAAATCACAGTAAAAAAATTACCACAATATGCAAACACGCATTTCACGAATGCTGCATCCGCGAGTGGGGAAAGAAGGGAGCATTAAATTGTCCCTTCTGTCGAGAGAAGATCTTCAAATGAACCTTTTACTGGGTGATGTATGTAAATATATATTTAAATAATATATAGTTATTAGAAAAATATCCCACATGATTAATTTGTGTATATTTTACTATAATTGATTTAAAACTCTAGGAAGTCCCGTACGCGTATAATAAAAATAATATATAGTTATTATATAAAAATCTCTTACTATTCGATCATTTATAAATAGTTAAAAAAAATTATTACTTAGTTTATAACTAGATAAAATAATTGCTAAAAACACTAGGATTTTTAATTTTATCCTCTAAAGTAATTTTAAAACCTCTAGTTAAAGTGATTACAAAACCATTCATGAAAAAATTACACTTATATTTTACTAAAACTTTATTTATTTAATCGAATAAATGCAAAGTTTATCATTTAAAATTTTATACATACAGGAATAATATAAAAATTTACATTTATGTGGTAGTAAAAATAATTGTCTTATTAGAAGTTTAATCAGCCATTAACTAAAAACAATGAATTTCAATTTTTAATTTTATCCTATTAAGTAAGATTAAAACCTCTTTTTTTTTTTTCTTTTAAAGTTAAAGTGATTTCAAAACCATTTATAAAAAAAATTACACGTATATTTTAGTAAAACTTTATTTATTTAATCGATTAAATGCAAAGTTTAACACTTAATGAATTATTTAAAATTTTATCTATACAGGAATAATATAAAAATTTACATTTATGTGCTAGTAAAAATAATTGTCTCATTAGAAGTTTAATCAGCCATTAACTAAAATCAATGAATTTCAATACAATTGTATGACTCACAGTAAGTTATTTTCACTTAGATAAAGATAGCGTTGAAATTTTAGCTAAGAACATAATTTTCTATGAAACTTGGGATTAGCTTTTCAAGTATGAGGGAAGGTTTATGACTCATTCACCTATTCATTCATTTATTATCACCTGTGACATAGTTTATAAAACCTCACTCTAGGTATCTGTGAGAAACAGTTAGCGTGTTTATTTGTGGTGAAATTTTTTTAACGCAATCATCAACGTAATAAATATTGTATTTTATTTGAAGTAGCAATGTCTAATAACATTGTAAGTATAATTTTAAATATCAATATTTCCTTTAACTAATAAAATGTTTAATATTAAATTTTTTTTAAACTTTATATAAGAAGTATTTTATGTTGTTACACAAAAAAAACCAAACTTTTTAAAAGATAAGTAAAATGAAATTTTTAAAACTATTTTTTATTTATAAGAAATTTTATTATTAAGGAATACGTAAAAGAATTATTAACCATTGTTTAATATATTTTTAAATAAAATCTTTTGTTGTATGTGTTTTTAAATAGAAAGTTACCCAGTAATTGAATTATTTAAATGTATTTTACAACTTGATTTTTCTAACGTTAAACAGATTCTAATATCTGTGTATAAGTCAAAGATTCTTTCCCACATTGAAGTAAATTAACTAAGACAGTATGAATTTATATTACTGTGTTAAACTCGAAAAAATGTTTAATATTCATATTTATATAGTATCAATATAATGTTTAATTTAAATAACATACTCATGTACTAATAACTTTTTGTTTATAAAATTTATGTAGAGTTTTATAAATTTACGTGTTAGGATAAATTTAGTTAATTATAATGCATATAAGATTTAAATGTTGATTTGAAACTTAAATTATTATAAGATAGTAATTTGTTTTTAAATTAATATTTTATTTTATTTATTTATTTAATTTTTTTATTTGTATAGTTGTAGCGTAAATAAATAACAGTATGTGCATAGCTTAAATGTGAAACTTATTTAATACATAGTGATAATATAACGTTTAGTTAATATAAATTTTATTATATTTATTTAGTTTATATAAATTTACTGTATATGAAATTTATTAACTGATTAAAAACTTCTGTTAAATTTTTAACAAATGTAAGATAGACTTTAAAGAAATGTTAAATTTATTTAGTGAGAATATAAAGTTTAATTTACATAATTTTTATTACATTTAGTTTAATTTATATGATAGTAATTTTTTAAAGTGCATGTGTGTTCCATTTTAAACGAATGTAATATTATTTCTAAGATAGTCTAAATAAATTTAAAAAGTGAAACTTATTTTGTGAGGATATAAAGTTTAATTTACATAATTTTTATTATATTTAGTTTAATTTATATGATAGTAATTTTTTAAAGTGCATGTATGTTCCATTTTTAACGAGTGTAATAATAGTATTTCCAAGTTAGAGCTTCAATGTGAAACTTATTTAATATGTAGTAATAATATAACGTTTAGTTTACATAAATTTTATTATATTTATTTAGTTTATATAAATTTTATTATATTTATTTAGTTTATATAACTTTACTGTATAGAAAATTTATTAACTGATTTTAAACTTGTGTTAAATTTTTTAGCGAATGTAATAATATTATTTCTAAGATAGTCTAAATAAATTTAAAAAGTGAAACTTATTTAACAGTAAAAGTTTATAAAATTTAGTATGTATTAAGTATGTGTAAAAAGAAGTTTTAATTTAAAACCTTTATAAATATTATTTTGATAAAAATATATATATAAAGTATAAGCATTGATATTTATCTATAAATTTTCTCTTCAGGATGAAAATATGATCTGTGCTATATGTCTGGACAGAATATACTATAAATCTGAGATGTGTGAGACATGCTGTCAACATAACTTTCATGAGCATTGTCTTGTGATGTGGTTGAACGAAAAATTTACATGCTCTGTATGCCGATTTGATTTTAAACTCGGAGAGGATTACATAGATTTAGTCGTTATGCTTGTGGAGCAATAATTATCTTTTTTTTTTTTTTTTTTTTTTTTAAGGAACTAACTCCCGCCTTGTTCTACGGAACGAAAAGGGGCACCGCAGGGCCTCGGGAGGGCAGTCTCCCAGGCGCTCAAGGTGAACTCTTTCTTTCTCTTTCTTCTTTTTTTTTTTTTAACTTTATTCTTTCTAACTCTCATTTCTTAAATTTTGTATTCTCTTTCTAACTTTTTTCTATACATTTTTCTTTCATTTATTTCTCAAATTGTATGTATCTCTTTTCAGGCTAAGTCCCAAAAGATCGTGACGTCATCTCACTTCCCGCAAAACTTCTAAAAAATTTTGAAGTCCCCGAAATTGTGAAAAAATACTAAGTGCTAAAATTTAGGAAAATAAATCTAACTCGTCAAAATTCCCTTCTCCCTGATAGATGGCACTATATTTTTAAATTGTTTCTGCACCTATGAAGATTGTTCCTGCACCTATGTAAATTGTACAGATTGTTTCGCACCTATGAAGATTGTCTGAATCCATGCTTTGAAGACAAACCCAGAAAACTATGTGATGCATCAGGTTGACATTTTTTAATTTTAATTTTAATTTATTTATTTTATTTTATTATTATTTTTTTTTTTTTAAAGGAACTAACTCCCGCCTTGTTCTACGGAACGAAAAGGGGCACCGCAGGGCCTCGGGAGGGCAGTCTCCCAGGCGCTCAAGGTGAACTCTTTCTTTCTCTTTCTTCTCTTTTTTTTCTAACTTTATTCTTTCTAACTCTCATTTCTTAAATTTTGTATTCTCTTTCTAACTTTTTTCTATACATTTTTCTTTCATTTATTTCTCAAATTGTAAATTTTGTATGTATCTCTTTTCAGGCTAAGTCCCAAAAGATCGTGACGTCATCTCACTTCCCGCAAAACTTCGAAAAAATTTTGAAGTCCCCGAAATTGTGAAAAAATACTAAGTGCTAAAATTTAGGAAAATAAATCTAACTCGTCAAAATTCTCTTCTCCCTGATAGATGGCACTATATTTTTAAATTGTTTCTGCACCTATGAAAATTGTTCCTGCACCTATGTAAATTGTACAGATTGTTTCGCACCTATGAAGATTGTCTGAATCCATGCTTTGAAGACAAACCCAGAAAACTATGTGATGAGTTCATCAGGTTGTCATTTTTTAATTTTTATTTTTATTTCAGGGTTCATTCTGAAAGAGAGAACAGCACAAGATTCAATCCTCTAAAGGTATATCTTCTTCTTTAATATTTTCTTTCGAAAAAATAATTAAAGTTAACTTTTTCTATCTCTCGAAAAACTAAATTTTTTCTTTTTATTTTGAACTAAGTTCGAAAAAATTTTTAAAGTCCCGAAAAATTCTTACTGAAAAATTTCTAAGTCCCCTTATTCAAAAAAATATCTCGTAAAAATTTCTTATCAGTCAAAAATTCTTATCGCGAAAAACCTACCGTTGAAGATAACGCTCCTCTCTCAAACCTATCGTTCGAGATAACGCGGCTCCTCCTCCTCCCCCTGCACTGCTCGCTCCTCGGCTCCTCGGCTCCTCCTGCTCCTCTTGCCGCAGAACTCTCATTTTCCATCTACTGACATTCATTTTGTTTCATTTTTATTTATTTATTTATTTATTTTTATTTATTTTTTTTTTTTTTACGCCATCGATAACGTTTTTATTTTCCTGTGGAAAAGGACTTTATTGAGGAAAATAATGTAATACCAGAAATTATTTGCAAGATGGCAAATAGAGTACTTTTATAAACTTTTATAAAAATGGTAAATAAAGTACCTTTATTAATAACTTCGTTAATTAAGATGATAGAAATTTCTAATTACCTGAAATGTTTTCCTTGGAGTAAAGCAGTGGACTTTGCCTTCCGCGAGGAGATGTGATAGCAGAAATGAATGAATAAATAAATAAACAAAATTGACGCCAGCGACAGTAACTTTTTTTTTAACTCTATAGAAATAGTATAAACAAAAATCAGCTGTTCATTAATGAACAATACAAATGGTACTTTCAGCCCCTAATCTGTAAACCTACTAGTTATATTCTATGTAATATAAACTAAAATATAAAATATTTTGGTTTAACAAATATTTTCTTTCATTATTATTATTGTTATTATTATTCACTGAATACATTGATTTAAATTTGTCAAATATACAAATATAGCTCATTATTAAAATATTCAATCTTATATTTATTTACAGAATATAGAATAACTAAATCTTAAATGACTAGTAATATTTTACATGTAAAATATTTTTGTTTACGTAGTATTTCGGTATTTCTTCATTCTGGAAATACAGTGGTTTAGGTTTACCAAATATTAGAATTTTGCACAATTTTAAATGATTTAATCTTATATTTGTTTATAGAATGTATAAGAAATAAAATTTTACTGTTCAATAATGATTAATAAAAACTTTCTCTGTAAAAAGTTATAAACTCTAATTATATATATATATATAGATATATATTTTTTACTTTTTATATAATATATATTTACACATAAAATATGTTGGTTTAACTAGTATTTTATAGTTATCTTTATTCACTGAATAGAGTAGTTTTAATTTGTCAGAGATGATAAAAAAAGAAAGGCTATTTCCAAATTCGAATACATTAAACAATTCTTAAAATAAAATGTCCCTGCTAAATTCGTTGAATGGAAGTAATATTTAAAACCTTCCGTTGGGAATGTACAAACGCTTTTAACCTCTAAATCAAAGAAAGAAAAATATATTTATAGTGGTCTGCACTTGGAAATATCCTCAGTTGAATTTGGAGAACAACAGTTGCTATGGGAACAAAAAGAAGAAATATTTCCTTTCGTACAAAGGCATCTGACTTTTTTTTAAAGAGAAACCATGGCACTCAACATAAGTTAAATGCATAGAAGAAGAGAAAAATTTCATTGTCCTCTAATAAGATGCAAGAATTAAGAGACGCCGAAATTAATGTGTCTAGCTGTTGCGTAGGTGTCAAATAAAAAGAAGTCCACTTAAAAGTCTATTTTATCGTAAAATGTGTACTAAAAAAACTACTTGTTAGAAAATACTATTCAAGTTGGAAAGGGAAATATATAAAACTGATAATTACTGTAACTACATTAGTGTTTTAAATGAGAAAATTGATTAAAGTAAAAGACAATGGTAATTAATTTAAATTAGTAGTTCCATTTTGTTATTTGAAAGTTTTTATTATTTATAAATATATGTATATATAAACTGTACTATTAAAATACAATTGTATGGTTACACGCATGGCTACCACATCCGAAACCTCAGAACTCAGAAGACTGAAAATATACAAAATGATGCAAAATAGCCCAAGGTTTTCGAGTAATGTATCCCCATTAATGAAAACGATATTCACTGAGAGCATCATAAGAAATTTAGAACTATTAAATATATATAGAATTTCAAGCTGATGACAATTAAAAAAAAAAAATAATAATAATAATAATAATAATAAATCTCTATAAGTTCATTTATTTTACTTTTTTGTGGAGATAAAGGAAATCCCAGCAAACAAATAAGTATCAGAAACATTACGGTCTGATATCAAATGTATCCGATTTGTCATTTTTTTTTTTTTTTTTTTTTTTTTTTTGTAACACTTAGATATTTTTTCGGGAAAAACAAAGTTTTATCACATACGCGGTGTCTATACGATTACAAAAATATAATATTTCTACGCGATGTACAGATGTATCAAATAGTTATTATCAGAGAGGCGTCATTATTATATAGAATATAAGATATTAGTCTAATATTAGAGATATGATAATTTTTTAACATCAGATTTAAAGAATTGAAATATTAACGATATCGTATCATTATTATAGCTTGGTTTTATTCACTGCCACCACTAAATATTTAAAAATAAATTTCCTTGTATCCTAAAAAATTGTTAACCTATAGTCGTACAAAAGCATTTTAATTTGTATGCTGCCCATTCAATCGAATGGAGAAGAACGTGGTCCAAAGCTTTCCAGAGTAAGCTTGTATTAAAAAATGTCGCAAAATAAACTCGACGGCACTGCTTTTCAGTGTATTGGTTGTGTTACCCAAATAGAATCCATGAAAAACATGCCCTTATTGTTCTTTCTTTAAAAATGTTACCATTTATGTTTTTAATGTAAACAAGAATTAATTCTGGCCCCGAATGAACAATATAGATGTGATTATTTACTTGAAATTATTAGCGCATTTGACTTCAAATACAAAATATGTTCGATGTTCGCTAATAATTTCAAGTAAATAATCACATCTACTGTGTTCACTTAGAGCCAGAGTTGATTAGTGTAAAATATAATTTTTTAATCAATCTTCTAACGTTGTAAATTGTATTGTAAATGCAAAAAAATCATGTATTAGTAATTCAATAAGAAAATGCTAACGTACGCAATTTTCGAAATTAAATTTTTAGAAAAATAAAAATAAAATTTTGGAAAAGGAATCGCTTATAAACGATGACTTTTTCATTATTTCTGTCATTAAAAAAAAGCATTATGTGTCCTGTTCCATAATATCAATCCGACGCAGACGAAACCATTCGCAAACATTTTATCATCTAAATAAAACATATTTGTAATCGCTTAAAAGCAAAATCTATAACTAAACTTACATTAAGAATGGAAAAATAACATTTAGGAATGAACAAACACACTCTATAACAAAAAAAAAAAAAAAAAAAAAAAAAAAAAAACGACGCACCAAGAAGAAGTGGGGACAAAAATTGTTAGATGGGGTGGAATGGGTGGTCCGAATGGGACAAAAATTGGTAGATGTGATGTACTTGTGGAGAAAAACAATTGATGATAGTTTCAGAAAATTTGAATGATTTAATCAAGAGAAAGAGCCTCACAAAGTAAACAAGTCAATAACGCGTTGGTCCAATTCTGGCCCTTATGGACGCAGTTATTCGGCTTGGTATTAATTGATAGAGTTGGCAGCTGGGCTCCTGTGAAGTATCGTGCCAAATTCTGTCCAGTTGTTGCGTTAGATTGGTAAAATCCCGAGCTGGTTGTAGGACCGTTTTTATGATGCTCCAAACGTCCTCAGTGGAAGAGAGATCCGGGGACTGAGATCAACCCTACTGAGCCACCTATTAAGGATATTTGAAGTCACTGAATTACCAGTTGCACGTAGGATCGACGATAATGATGAATTGGTGCTTGATTCCATCAAAACCTGTATGCATGTCAATTTGTGCCCAGTTTGCATTACTCCTTCTTGATGCGTCACTTTTTTTTTTGTTGTTGTTGTTATAGAGTATACAATATACACTAACTTGTTCTAATTTCATAACAAATCAAAGCAACCGAATTCAAAATTCCATAGATTTGATCTGTAATGAATGCAAAATTGAAGAAATTAGGGTTTCAATAATTATATATATTGTTTGAAATATTCAAAATGTATCTTTTAAAAATTAATTGTAAAATATATTATTTACCTTAAAATGCGGGAAAATATGAGAAATATGAATATTTTAAAAGTACATGAATTTTTTGGTTCAGATGTAAATTGGTTCAAGCTACAATTCTTTTTTAATTTTAAATATGGAGCATCGCGCGAGTAAACAAATTCTGTTCGAACATGTGCAGTTTCAGCCTGAGTAGTTCAGGTACCGCCAGCACCACATGGCTTTGTCATCAGTGACGTATCCATGACGAACTACGCTACCCATTGCTCCATTGTGGTGAATACTCTTACTAGTACTCGCTTTGACTTGGGCCCACAGCAATTTCAATGTACGTGTATATGTTGGTCGATTGTGCATTTTAGATAATTATAATATATGCATCGTGAATAACATGCAAAATTATCACAGTCAAGAACTAGTAAATAAAAATTCGTTTCTTTTTTATAACGTTTTCGTATCAGAAGTATCAGAATTCGTCCAAATTTGTATCGAGTATGTACCAGATGTAACGGCGAAGTTCGTTTGTGTGTCGGATTTCTGATACCATACAGAAAACATCTTCGTGTTTACAGGCATCTAAGAAACCCCAGAAAAATTTGGGCAGCTCCTGCCTGCCTGGACTCGACCAAGCTTAACGGGTTGGATGCCGTCCTCCGGAGCGAAAATTCGCCAGATCACCGCATGGCAGCTACCTACAACCAGACAGTAATCTAGTTGCAACATAGAATGAGCTGTGTCCGATGATCTACGTTCAGGTTTCATTCATCGACATCAGAATCTGGACGGGACTGCAATGTAACTTCTGATCAGCAATGTTACTGGAACACCAGAGCTCAGGAATGGCTGGTTAGCGACTTCTGCTTCTTGGACACATAGCTCGACTTGCACCCACACCCTCCAAGATAGCCATGGTGGAAACGCACAGACACGCTTCTGGATTCTATGAGAATTTTGACTAAGTGCACATACTAGCTGAGAGTCAAAATAGGTGGAATACAACAGGAAAAATAAGTAAAACAACTTTGAATTTAGACAAGAGGGGGGGGGGGGAATCGCTGGGGGGGCACAAAAGGTAATAGTACACACAAGATTTAAAATCAAAAGTGGAGGCCATTAAGAAGAGGGGAAGGGGACGACACTTAAGAATTAAGATAGAGATGCTGAACGAAGTGCGAAACCATGATTTAGAAATATATATATATATATATATATATTGAATACATAGAGCCACGGGGGAAAAAAGAAGGATTTGGGAACATAGTGAGATTTAGTAGATTTTGAAGTGGCAATGCCCAGAGACACCTAAAAGGAAAAGTAATTACAATGCGCAGGGAGGCCGAATGGGAGAAGAAAAGAGGGACCATTGGAATTTTGATCCACCACGTGGGGATGGTGCCCCGCGTTGGTAGCCCGATGACTGCTATACGAGCCCATTGAGCACTTGACGTGCAGCACAGATTCACGAGGACCAGGCACCGCCACACCTTCGTAAAAATAAATAAGTAAATAAAATAAATAAAAAGTTATTTAATTTTGGAGAACTGAATTTTGAGAATTGCTGAAAAGTGAAGTCATTGTTGATGGAAGCTAAACGGATGGTAGCTAAAAGTTACTATAGGTTCTTGTTCGTACTGACAGGATTGCTATTGCAACGACAGGAAAACAACTGGATTATGATTTTAATTTGAATAGAATTAATAATATGAGAAATTAACTTAATAGTGAGAGCTAACTTTAGTTGTGAGAATTACAGAAAACAACCGAGGAGACTTAAAGGTTAATGGTTGAGCTAGACCGAAACAAGAGTAATTAAATAACTAATAAATAATAATAATAAATAAATAAATAAATATAAATAAGTAAATAGTAAATAAAGTTTAAATTGGTGCTTTTCAAAACTAGGTGAGTACCAAAAAGATAAAGTGGCTAGGAATAATTGTTGGCTTAACATGGAAAATATTGTTCATTTTTAAAAAGTGCGTGTCAAAACTAGATGAGTACCAGAAAGACTAAGGTGCCGTTCTGTGTGACCTGCTAATTTCTTATACTCTGAGTATTGAAACTCTACAAATCTAGCAAAGGTAATTGACATTATGGTTGCTTTTTGACACGCTATTCGAACCTGTTCTATAAGAGAAGAAGAAACGAGGGACCATCGCGATTTTGATCCACCACGTGGGGATGGTGCCCCGCGTTGGTAGCCCGATGACTGCTATACGAGCCCATCGAGCACTTGACGGTGCAGCACAGATTCACGAGGACCAGGCACCACCACACCTTCGTAAAAAAAAATAAAAATAAAATAAAAAGTTATTTTATTTTGGAGAACTGAATTTTGAGAATTGCTGAAAAGTTAAGTCATTGTTGATGGAAGCTAAATGGATGGTAGCTAAAAGTTTCTATAGGTTCTTGTTCGTACTGACAGGATTGCTATCGCAACGACAGGAGAACAACTGAAATATGATTTTAATTTTAATAGAATTAATAATATGAGAAATTAACTTAATGGTGAGAGCTAACTTTAGTTGTGAGAGTTACAGAAAACAACCGAGGTAACTTAAAGGTTAATGGTTGAGCTAGACCGAATCAAGAGTAATTAAATAACTAATAAATAATAATAAATAAATAAATAAATATAAATAAGTAAATAATAAATAGAGATGAAATTGGTGCGTGACAAAACTAGGTGAGTACCAAAAAGATAAAGTGGCTAGGAATAGTTCTTGGCTTAACATGGAAAATATTGTTCATTTTTAAAAAGTGCGTGTCAAAACTAGATGAGTACCAAAAAGACTAAGGTGCCGGGATTTGTATTCTATGTGACCTGCTAATTTCTTGCACTCTGTGTATTGAAATTGTACAAATCCAGCAAATGTAATTGACATTATAGTTGCTTTTTGACATGCTATTGGAACCTGTTCTGTAAGAGAAGGTATTTATGTGATCAGAACTAGATGGGTAACAAAAAGAATAAGTTAGCAAAGAAATATTCTCTGTGATGGTAATCACTACTTATGGAGTAACTATCACTACTTAAAATTAACTATCACTACTTAAAATTAACTATAAAGATGCATTTTGAGATTTCTTCTTCCATAGTTAAAATTAAAAATTATATTTCTAGCCTTGCTATTTTTATACAACAATACAATACATATTGCTATACAAAACCAATGTATTATGTTCTTTATTATTAAAATAAATAAATACGAATAAATATAATTTTTCAGACTTTTTCTTCCTTCTCATTAAAAACAACATATATTTTAAGGTACAACGGAAGTAAAATACATCCAACGTTATACAGTATAACCTGTACGTACAGTTGTATATAGCTTATAATCTATGAAAACTAGACGACTTCATTTTCATGCTAATACTTGAATTTGTGCTCTTCAGTTATTTAAATTAAATTAGTTTTTAAATCTAGCATGTCATTTTCTTACTTATCAATAGTTATTAGTTATAATTAGTTCCAATCATATTTCTCTTAGATTAATCTCTTTGAGAAAAAACCTAGTATTTTTTGTTTCAAAAATTATTGCAAGAAGCAAATTAAATGAATGTTATAATGACTAATGACTACTTCATAATCTTTTTCAATTGTCATTTTTGATAGTTTGAAGATAATTTTTAAAAACATTTTGACAAAATTATTACTGTCTAAATGAAATGTGATTATTTTTGCAATGATTTAACGATAAAGGTACAAAATAATTTTTTTCTGTATTAATATGGCATTTATTTTAAAAATTAATAAATTCAGACGAAATTATTGAATTTAGAAAGAAAATTCTTGTTTGCATTTTATTATATTTCATATGCAAACAAAATACTTATTTTATTTATTTATTATTTTTTTGTTAAAAATGTTAATATAGTCACACCACTGCATAACATAATTGAAAAATGCAATTACTATTATAATGAAAGGAACTATTTGTTTCAATTCTCTGTTGATAATCTTACATATGTAAAAATAACAATGTTTACAATAGCAGCAGAGAGAACCCTTCTTAAATTGGATTCTTCGTCGTAAACTAAATATTAGTCTCATTAAAGTGAAATGTGTATCCGTGTAGTAATTCGTAATTCAGAGCGCTTTGTTATTTGAAGCAGCATTTACGTAAAGCGTTTTAAGAACTCTTTTCTAATTCTATTCAAACAAGCAGAGAGATCTTGACCGTAATATCAACAAAGCAGACAAATCTGACTGGAATTTCTGTTCAAGTATCTAATTAAAATCCACTCGTAGGTGCTTTGCACACATTCCTTCAATCTTTTGAATCAGTAAAATTTAACGATACTTTGACATCGAATTTTATACTTTTATACATTTACTAGTACTGAACACATTATTTTTTAAAAATAGCTTACTTTATAATGTTGCATCCATAATTTATATAAGAAATATTACTTTGTAATAATAAAATGTTAGACGGATATTATAAGCTGTTAGTAGAAAAATTCCATAAAAAATATAGGCTTAATTTTTTAATGTTGCATACACTTTCATAGAATGGAATTTTTCAAGAGATATATTTCATGACAACTGTTTAAGAATACATTACCTGTGAATTAACAAAGCTCCAAACTTTATACTAATTAAGATATTTAGATCTAAAAAAAGTTTACTAATTCCTATATAAAATTAATCGTATCGTAATTTTAAAGATGCGTGAAGAATTAGAAAGAGAAAAATATTTTTGAAAAAAAAAAAAAAAGGTTAACATTGAACGATTAACTTTGTTTCAAGATTCAGGATCAGTACAGCAAACGATAAGAAACATTTTGGATAGATTATAAAAATAAATAAATAAATAAGTATAAACCATTAAAAATTATAAGCTGTGCGATTTTATGAAAACAGACAACAATACCTTATTTGCCAGATAATCTTTTAATTTTGTTTAAATTCCTGTAAAAGGTAAATTGCGTGGGAAAAAAATTGTTGGGTAAGTTGGGGTAAGTGGGACCCCTTATCGGCATAATTCGACTTTAGGTCAACATAGCACCGGGTGTAATAGGCCAAACAACTTAATTTTTTTACTGGTTCATTCTCTCATATGTTGTTACTGTACCCATGGCAACCTCAAAACAAATTGGCAAATGATGAATTATTTTTTTTTCCTTTGGTCGTCGGGGTGGCCCCTTGCCCCGCAAGGTTGGCTAAGTGCCCCTTCCCCCCCCCCCCCGAATATATTTTTACACATAACTGGTAGAGATTTGGTGGGGCAAGTGGGACAATCTACAGGATTTTCTGAATCTTTGAAAAAAATAAAACCTGAAGTGTCTCCATTAGTTCGCCCATAGCAGCTTTTTCTGGCACACAAGCCTGCTAAAAGAAAAAGAATTATAATTTTCCAACTTTTTATTTCTGCATGTAGTGTAGCATAAATGTTAGGCCTACAAAGTTTAAACTAGCCTATGGCAGTGTTACATGCTAGTGAACATTATATCTTGGTAAATCGTTGGTAAACGTGTATTTTGAAAGTCTCTTGGAAAGTGTTGGGTTCAACACAACATCTTGTGTACATCATGAATGTCTTTAGCTTTAGGGAAAATAAGGGTATTAAGCATAGTTATGTCTTTTCGCATGTATTTCATGACAACTGTATCTTCATCGCTTAGATTTCATCGTCATTTAACACCAAGCCAACATAATATTTCTTTTTTGTTTTGCCTTCAAACTGGACAAGGGCATAATCCCCACTTTTAAGTTCTGTTGTAGTGGGTGATGGTTCATCTTCGGAACTTGAATCGTTATTGATGGAGTCATCCAGAGGTAAGTCTACATCATCATCACTCTCAGATTCTGAACTTGAGCTTACCAGAGCCTTTCGTTTATTAGGCTTAGGCTTACTGGTGGAGGTGCCATCCCTGGCCCACTTACTCCGCCATTGTTGTGGCCCACTTACCCCAAACGCGGGGCAAGTGGACCCCCCCCCCCCCAATTTTTTTAAACCTACACTACAAAAAGATTCTGTGTTTTATACAATTTCAAAATATATAAAGTTTTGATTTGTATCATGATCGGTTTAGAAGAAAAAAAAAATTAGTACGATGGCGCAAATTACGATAGGACTGCAATTTTAAAAATCGTCACAAAAAGGCTTGTAACTTGTTATACACATAAATGAAAACGATGCCATAATGTTTTCTACATCTATTGGGGTAGATACATAAAAATATTATAACAGATTTTTTTTTTAATCAGTAATTGGGTAAATTCCAGGGGGGGGGGCACTTACCCCAATGGCCCACTTACCCCACCTTACCCTGTATAAGAAATTACTAATCAGTGGCGGCTCGTGCCCCGAAATTAGGTGAATAGGCACACTGTATTTTACACTGTATTCATTTATAGAATATAAATTTACGTTTAAATAAGTTTTTTTAGTTAATTTTAGCCAAAGCCATGCTTAATAAAAGTCATGCATTGAAAATACTTAAATATTATTTTTGAGCTCTTCACCTATTTTCGGTTCACGAACCGCCACTGTTACTAATTTAGAAAACTTTCCTAAAGTTATGAATTTGGGTTGTTTTATATTTTGACTTGTCAACAATTATTTATTCTTTAAAATACGTGATACGTAATGCTTGGAACTGAAGTTTATAACATAAGATCCACTTAAACTGAATAAACAAACATACTTATTGTATATAATCAATTTGTTGTAACCTTTAAATTCTGAAACAATGAGAGATTTCTTCTTCAACTGTGTATGTAAAATCCTAACGAAATTCAAAACGGATTATTCTATAAGATTAAATCATAATAAAATTTAAAAATTAACATTTTGACCATTAATTTAATTTTGTATAAAGTACCTTAAGATATAAAATTGAATATGAAAATTACCAATATATATACGAGGTCTGTCCAATAAATACGCGAACTAAGGCCATAAAAAGTTTATTTTGCAAAATTTAGTCTCATCGATTTTGTCCCCTTCAAAGTACTCTCCATTCGTTCTCTTATTCCATCTTCTTTTCCGCTGTTCAAAGCACCCTTGGAAGCCCTCGGCAGTCAGGCCTTTTAGTTTTCTCGTCGTTTCTTGCTTTATTGTGTCCACGTCTTCCCAGTGATGTTCCCTCATCACATTTTTGCATTTTGGGAATAAAAAAAAGTCGCATGGGGCGAGATCTGGCGAATAAGGAGGATGTTCAAGGATGGTGATTGCATTTTTTGCCAGAAACTGGCGAACAATCAATGCTGAATGTGCAGGTGCCTTGCCATGGTGAAGGATCCATCCATCGCCTTGAGTCAAATTTCGTCGCACACGATCTCTCAAACGCTTGAGAACTGTAAGAAAAATAATTTATTATTTTCGTCAATTTCCATTTTCGACACACAGTAAAAACAAGGACAACAGAAACTAACACAACTGGCACAATACGCAATGCTCGACGATCCGCCATGCACTGATGGTTCATTGGGTCTCAGGCAACTATCATCGTTAGTGAGCGAGACTATAGTCTGCGTTATGGCCGACAGATGGCACCAGTTCGCGTATTTATTGGGCAGACTTCATATATATACATACAGAGCTCGTGAAATACGGTCGTCTGGTCGCCAATGGCGACCAATATATTTTAGCTGGCGATTATGCTTTCAATAAAAACTCAACATTATTATTATTATTAATATTAATATTTCAGTTAAAAAATTGGGTCCAGAATCAAATTCCGAAATCTGTGCTAAACTGCAATGTGGTTCATATCAATTCGAGTAAGAAGCAAGTAGAAAGAAACAGCGGCTCATGACTATCTTTACGTGTTTTGCACACTATCGTGTTGAATTGCGACACAGTGTTGAATCAATATACCAAATGGATATTTACAGAACATTCCATTGTGCAACCCAGTAGTTAAACTAAGCAGTTTACACCGCTCTTATTCGCTGAATTTGCGACCTGGTGCTGAATCGTTGAGTGAGTGTAATGATGTGTCGATGTTAACGGTGTATCAATTTAGAAGAAATAACAAAACCGGTTTGAGGATGTTAAATTTAAACAGGTGTTTTCTGATTTGTAATTCTGTCATAGTTAATATTTGATTTTTATACACCGAATTTTAATTTCCATATTAAAGTAAATTTCGATATAGAAAAAAATAAAAAAATAAATAAAAATAAAAATAAAAAATAAGAAATAAAGATGGGGGATTATTTTTTACAGGCTCCGAAAATATTTTCCTGGCAATCAGTTTTTTTTTTTTTTTTTTTTTTCAAATTTCTGGAGGTCTGTATTCCCAGAGTACCAGTGCTGCCAGACAGAAGATTTTTTTTTATTCAACAGTCACCAATACATTTGAGAAGTGATAATTGATGTATATAATAGATGATTAATCTTCGAAGTGATTAGGCAATCGTCCCAAATAATATTTAGTGGTGGAAATTGAATAAAAAATGTCTCAATCTGCCAACACTGATATATACATGCGCTTAAGTAATTAAAGACAGATTACAGATTAAGTAATAATATAAGAATTACTGTATATAAACCTATGCTAAAACAATTCTAATTAGGCATAGGAACAGTTTTATTCACAAGTAATCCTGTGTAAGGAGGCTGTTTACTTTTGAGATATGCTAATAACAGACGCACACAGAGATAAACCAATAAAAACCTTATTTTTAGATTCAAGGCTCTTTAAAGCGTGTAATTTTAGCAAAAAATAAATTTCAATAATTTGACCCAACAACAATACTTTCTCTACCATATATATATTTGGAAGAGAAAGTAAAAAAGGAAATTCAATGCTGAAGATTTTATAAAGATAAATCATGATGAAATTTAGAAATTGAGATTTTAACCATTAATTTAATTTGGTATAAAGTAGTTTTGGATATGTTACCATTAAAGCTCGAAATCCGTTAATGTGCAGATTACCTAGCTAATCTACAGATTAACTAGAATGACCCGTTAAAGTGTGGAATCAAGAGTTTTCCGCATTTTAACTAGGTAATCTGCATATTAGCGGCTTCTGTATCGTTAAAGTTTAAATGTTTCTTTCGAGCCTTAGTTTTTTTTACATTCACAATGACGACAAATAGTTATGGGATACAGATAGGCGATTGACCTTCAAACATAAACTAAAACTTTTACCACTTCCGCTCCGCTATGATTGATACACAACGCAAAACGTGGAGGAAGCGATGCAAGATTAGGTTTCTTATTATGACAAACACAAAATTTAAAGTAACAAGTAAGGTATAATTGTTTTAATTTTGATTTTATTTCTTCTCTTTTTTAATTCTGCCAATATAAGTTTGATAAGGGTCTGCATTTTATTAATGAAATCTAATCTTAATTAAAAGCTTTCTCTCGTGAAATTCCATTTTGAATTATGAATAGTAAATGTACATCACAGTAATTATTTCCTCCCGAAATAAAACTATTAAATCACAACTTTTTAAAACTAATTTATTTTAAAATTGATTTAAATTACTATTTGTTACAGAAAAAAACAGTATTAATTTTTAACTCTGAAAAATAGTATGGCATTATTTATTAAATACTTAATATGAAATTTTTGTACATTTTTTAGCATTTCTCATTACAATATTTTGTTGTTGTTGTTGTTTCTTTCAAGTTTCCTCTATACATTTTATATATTATGATTATATTTTTATTTATTTATTTTTAATTTTGTTCGCTTTTTCAGATAATTTCGTTGTAGTTTATCACGTAAAATGTGTTAATAAAGTTTATTATTATTATTATAAAATTAATATATTTGCTAAACTTGTACAGATATGCGTATGTATGCTGCAAAATATAGTTTAATGAAACATTGGAAAACTGTCATTTTAATTTTTATGTATTCTATCAATATTAAAGCAGTTTTAATTATTTGAAGTACTTCTTAAATAATGCTTTTGATTTGTCTAATTTAATATTTCTATAGCGATTTAAAAATTGGTGCATACATTTTTTATTTTTTTTAAATAATAATAGCAATGTAAGATGTTAATAAAACTTTTTTTTTTTTTTTTTTTTTTTTTTTTTAATGGTTAAATATTTTTATTTTAAAAGAAATCGTTACTGTATTACAATTCTAACATTCATTTATAAAATAGAATTTATTGAAAGTTATTAAAGATGTTATATTTCATATTAAAAATGGATAACCTCTTTAAACTTATATTGACGGAATAAAAAAGATTAAATAAATAAAAAAATTGAAACAAATATAACTTTAAAAGACATAAAAATTAAAACACAAGCAGATTAAAAAAAGTAAAGAAAGAAAGAAAAGAAAAGAAAACTAATCTTTTTTTTTTTTTTTTTTCGAATGAAAAAAAAAAAAAAAAAAAAAAAAAATACAACACAGCGTGCTCTAAAATTACACCACCAGAGATCTTGTTTTCAATTTAACGAGTGCCTAGTAGGTAATGTGCAGATTATCTAGGTAATTCGCAGATTACCTTGGTAATTTGAGAAATGAAACAATTTTCCTCATTTTAACGGATCACTCTAGTTAACGTGCAGATTAGCTAGCTAATCTGCAGATTAACTGATTTCTGCACTTTAGCGGTAACAGATATATATTGATGCTGAAAACAAACAATATCAATTTTTTAAATAGAAAACTTTGAATAAATACCATAAAATGCATGAACTTGCAACAACTGTTTTAGTTCGAATTAAGACACGGCTCTTCGTCAAGCGAACAAAATAGGCACTTGCTACAAACAACGCGGCAACATTAAAAACCGATTGAAGTGAAGAGCAAAAACAAATAATGTCGAATATAAATATAATTAGTCGTGTGACTAGAATTATAAAAGTGAAAGAAGAAATTCTATATTAATAAAATCAGACTTTTGTCTGTAAATTTGTCGGAATCAAAAAATTTTGCGATATCTACACGTTTTACACCCCATGAAAGCCGAAAATGACTTCAGAAAATTTTGCCTGTGTGTGTGTGTGTGTGTGTGTGTGTGTGTCATCGTGTCCGAATGCCGCTTTTTTTGTCCGGGCATCACTTGAGAACGGCTGGACGGAATTCAACGGCGCTTGGCTGAAACTTAGGTCTTCACCCAACTTGAAATTATATCTATAGAAATTTTCAAAATTATGATTAGTGTTTAAATTGTGGGTAAAAAACGCCTGCGCATGCGCCATAAATATTTTTTCACTAAAATGCTTTGAATGGAAAAATAAAATATAAAAATAAATTTTTAAGTTAAAGACCTTTGTATTCGCGTGATTCGCACTACAAATTATGAAAAGATTGAAATGAAGTGTTGCCATCTAAGTTTCATACTTTAATTAATTCTAAAAAATCTAATTGTCGTATCGAAAAACTGTTTACACCCCAGGATTCAGAAAAATCCCCTCTTTCATTTGGTACTGAATTTGTAATGATAGGTCTGATATTTCTAATTTATTTTTCCATTTTTCCGTTTTTCCGTTGCCACTTAAATTTCATACTTTAGTTATTTTTTAAAAATCTAATTGTCGCATCGAAAAACTGTTTGCACCCCTGGATTCAGCAAAATCGCCCCTTTCATTCGGTATCAAATTTATAAATATAGGTCTGATATTTCTAATTTATTTTACCCTTCTTCCGTTTTCAACCCAGATTCGATATGGAACAACTTTACTATTGGATCCCTTTGGCACAATTTGAAATTCGGCACCGAAGTAGTTCGGACGTTTTTCGCCAAGATCTTTAATTGCACAATTGAGATAGCCAATTCAGTTCATCGCAAAAATGGCTTAAAATGTTTAAAGTCACCAAAGGGTTCCGATACTTAAGCAGTGCTTTTTGTATTTATTTATTTATAATATTGTCTATTAAAGACTTCTGTGGTCACGAAATTTGGTGCGTAAATTGTTTGTATGCATCCGGCACTTATTGTAACTGCATTTCCCGAAATTCGAAATCCCCCCCCCCCTTCTCGGAGTCGGAGGGCGATAAACATGTGTAAAAACATGTTTTTCCGTTTGAATTCGCTTTGAATTATCTTAGAATGGCGAATTTTGGTGTGTGGATATTGATTAAGTGTACGCATTATGTACATTAGTGGGATTTTGCAAAACTTCGAACTCACCCGCTGAGGGTGGGGAAGTAAGAAGTGGGTAAGTTGTGCCGAAGACAGTGGGAACACAGACTCATCACGTTGCGAGCGAGAAAGCCTCTACCAATCACAGCGAGAACTTAGGTTATTAATAAAGATACGGGATTTTGACAACTCATTTAAGATTAATGTCCAGCGAAGCGGGCAAAGCCTGCTAGTAAATAAAATAAAATCTAAAAAAATCAAAACCAAACAAAAAACTAAGTTTCGTGAGTAATTTTCAACCATCACACAAATAAATAAAGGTAAAAATTAAAATAAAATCTAAAAAATTCAAAACCAAGCGAAAACTAAGTTAGGTGAGTAATTTCCAAGTATCAGGCGAAAACAGAGTGAAAGAAATATCATTAATAAGATTTTTTGGATTTTTAAGTATGTAAAAGGCCTCATAAATATCCAAATCGGAAGAGGAGGTAGGAGAAGAAATTATATTACTTTTAGAAAAATCAAAACAATGACCATGAGCCCAGCAGTTGGAAGAAATAGAAGATCTGGAAATCTCTTCATTACGAACAGTCACTCAAATAATTAACTGTACATGAAACCTTTCTCAGAATGCCAAAGAATGAGTCAATATTTAAAAAGAACCTTAAAAAATCTTTTTTTCACTTTAACTCATTTTATTAAAATAATTTTTTTAATTTTTAAAATTTGAAATGCAATGTACTTTTTAAAATACATACATCAGATCAAAAATTATCATATTTATCAAATCACACAGAGTTGAAATTAAAACCTGATAAGTTTTTATTTTTTTAATTAATTGTATATAAATTGTCATTTATAAAATAAATTGATCTCTAAATATAAGTATTGAAATTCAAATCTTGTTTCTTAAAACAATTTAAAGTTTGAAATACAATTTTCAATTGACATTTCATAATTTTTAGATTTTATAAATCTCATCATTTTTGAAAATTAATAATTTATTCATTAATTAATAATTAATCCTTTCTACACAAATTTTGAATTTTTTCTACTTCTTAAAAATTTTTGTCATTTTCTTTATTAAAAATGTCATTTTCGTTTTTCAAAGTCCAATCAATTTATTTAAATTGTTGCTTCAGATCAAACACATCAATCTTTAAATATACATTAAGAGATATTAATAAAAATTTGAAGTTCTTAACACATTTTAAAGAATATTAAAAAGTATTTTAAAGTGAATTCTTATTCTTTCTTATATTGGATAGTAATAATTAAAAATAATGAGCTGTTTTAAGAGAGACCTCATTTAAAAATATACATGTAGTAAAGATAAATATTACTACATGTATATTTATTCAGGATCTTTCAATGTCTGCGTAATTTTTTATATTTCAACGCCAAGAGAAAAAAATACGTAATAATTCAACAGGCCTGGAAAACCAAGCGATAAATTTCATTTATTTCAAAACTAATGATATGAATTTAGGCAAACTTAAATATAACACAAGAAAACGGAAATTTCATGAACCCTATTGAAATTTGACCTCTACTGGTTTGTCCCGAAAAATATTTCAAAGCATTGTGTTCTATGAAAGATATTTTTATAAACCATATTTTCATATCTTTACTGTTCTTAATGAAATTGAAATATGTTATTCAAGTTTCTGTATAAAATGGATTTATGTACAGGGACACTCAAAAGTATTCCAAAACATTGCATTTTATGAGAGATATTTCTATAAATCAAATTTTAATAACTTTACTTTACACGAAGATTTAGGAAATTGAAATATGTTATTTATATGCACAAAAGAATGCTTTTGCATAGAATATAGCATGATTAGCATTAGAGGGTCGCACAAAAATATCCAGTTATATTAAGAGCTATTAATAAAAAATTGTTACTGTGAAAATCATAAAAATATTGAAATGTATTATTAATATTCTAAAATAATGCTTTGTATAGAATATATGATTAACTTTCTGATTTACAGGGCTACACTAAAATATTCAGAGAGATCAAAAGCTGTAATTATAATCTAACGGTCTTTTGTGTTAAGCCTTTTTAACACTTTCCAAAATGCCTAAGAGTAATTTTAAAATCAATTATTCTATCTGTCCAGTGGCAAAAAATATTAAAAGTTATTCAATACAACAACTACGTACAGTTGGAAAGTGTTACTAATCAATGCATGATTTTTCTTTAATATATGTAGAAACTGGACACATAAGATAGTATTATAAATTCTTTTAATAATCCAAAAATTTTGGCAAAAGTTATCCACGGTTAAGAATTACGAAATTTTAAAATTTTAACTCTTTAAATCATTTAAATCATTGAAATGCAGATTTGAGTGTAGGTAGTTTTTTAAATATAACTTAAAAACTGGTTCATAGAACGAGTTGTCATATTTAAAACTTATTTTGAATAAATTCTCAAATGTAACACATAATTTCGTAAACTTAAATTATGTTTATCCAAAATTTCGAGTCATTTCGTTAAGTCCTTCCAATCTGTTTTGTAATGATTACAAATAATTTTAAAATTAAAAGATTTTAACATTATCACCATGAAATGTTTTAAATTGTGGTCTTTGTTAAAAATGATTCAAATGAAACAATTAAATTACAACCAAATTTTAAAATGGTTTTCTATGATTTTTTTCCATGTTGCCTTAAAGTAAAATTCTTTTAAATAAAAACGCACGAAGCTAGCTTGTGACCTCAAATACAAGTCAGCTGTTTGTAATGTCAGCTGTTTACATTCAATTCCACCTGTCTTTTCGTGAATGATGCAATCAAACCTGTCTGAACGTTTCGTTTATCTCTCTTTCTGTATATACAGTTCCCGCCGCTTATTAAAATCGTTCTGAACCAAAGTGATTTTATTAAGCGTCTGATTTTTATATCCCTTAAGGAAAAGGTTCGAAAGAAACTTCAAAAGGTAACGAATAATATAATTAGTAAACAATATTAATTAATTTTTGGTAGATAATTAAATAATTGTTTCTTCGATATAAGTAAATTAAACGCATTCCCGTGCACTTTCGTTAGAGGAAAATCATCATTAGTTTACCAAAAGTTCATGCTGTTCTTATAAATTAAAAATCTTTTCGTTTAAACCTCATGAATTATAGTAATTTCAAAATAAGAACTAGAAATTGCCTTCTAATAATTAGATAAAAAAAAGTCAGATTTATATTTTATTACTGTGCTTTGAAAAATACGTTCCTTGAAATTGTTGCGGAGATAAGTTGCGTGGAGTGTTTAATTTGTAACTATATATATATATTTCATCTATATATATATATATATATATATATTCTATATATATATTCTATATATATATATATATATATATATGTATATATTTCATCTTTATCAATTTTATCTTTCTTTGTTAAAAGAACACAACAGTAAAGATTATTTATTTTAAAAATAAACCTACAAAATGATATTCCTTTAATAGATTCATAAAATTGTAATTTTATGAACATATTAATACGAAAGGACTGTTTAAGTTTGCATCATTACATATTTTAATTATAACAAATAAAAATAGTTATTATGTCTATTATTATTATTATTATTATTATTACAATGCTGCAAAACTTATAAATAGTCCTATCGTACTAATATAAATTTTATCTGTAACAGATCTTTATTTTTTTTCATATCCATGCTTTTTTTTCTCCTTGTTCAAAGTAAAAAAATAATCTTATATATTCTCTCTTAAATTCAATTTTTCTTAAAAATATATCATACTTTATCTATCATATATTTTTTTATATATTCTTTTTTCATCTTTATCATTTTTTTCTCTTTTTTGTGAAAAGAACACAACATTAAAGATGATATATTTTAAAAATAAACCTGTAAAGAGATATTCTTTTTATAGATTCATAAAATTTTAATTATATGAACATATTAATACGATAGGACTATTTCAGTTTACATCATTACCTTTTAAGGCTTTGAATGTTAATTATAACACATAAAAATAGTTATTATTATTATTATTATTATTATTATAATGCTGCAAAACTTATCCTATCGTATTAATATAAATTTTATCTGTAACAGATCTTTATTTTTTTCTCTTTTTCGAGAATTTTTCATATCCGTGGTTTTTTTCTTCTTGTTCAAAGTAAAATAAAAATCTTATGTATTCTTTTTTATATAATTTCTTTTTTTTCATCTTTGTCAATTTTATTGTGAAAGAAATTAACACACAGCAATAACTAGTATTTATTTTAAAAAACAAACCTTACATTTCTAAAAAAAAAAAAATCTCAATTAGACATACATAAGATAATTTAAACAGGATAAAAAATTAAAACTAATTACAATCACAATCTTTGAAATTTACAGCATAAAATATTTTAAAGTACATAGACCTGCTAAACAATCTTTATCTTGGTACATATGATTTTATCTTTTTTCACATTAAAATATTTAACACTTTTCATATTTAATTTAAAATGTTTCTGTGTGTGTATAAACAAAGTTTCAATTTTAAACTTTTTGCAATAATGCTTTAAATATTTTTCCATGACACTGTTTAACACCAATTATACATTTATTTGAGAATACACATCAAATTGTTTATTTTTATTCCTCACAGTTAGATATTTAAAATTAGCATTTCTTTTTACATGATATGAGTCCACAGGTGGTTTATACAATTATCTTCTTCTATATCTTGTAATGTTCTGTAAGATCCACAATATTTGGCCTCTAGTGATTGTTTAGTTCAGACATTGGAAAACAAATGTTTTGCTTTTGAAAAACATAACTTGTTTTAATTTTTCAATTATATTTCAACTTCTTTATTCAAATGTGACAAACAATCTAAAAATTTTTCATCATATGCAACTTTTTGGTCTTTTTCTGGAGGTTAAAGATATTCTTTTAATATATCTCTTGTCATGTCTTTTTTTGAATTTGAGTTATTGTGAAATATCATTAAAGTTTGGTAATTTATTCTTTATGGATTGTCTAATAAAATTTATCACAATAGTTTCAACGAGATGTTTCATGGTGAACTGAAATCTAAGTGAAAAACAGAGTGATATATATAGTTTGAACAAAAAGGGTGGAGCTTAGTTTTTCTTTTTATTTTAAAAAATATTATAAAATAATATAAATAAATAAAAAATAAAATCATGTCACAACTTATTAAAGTATTAATGTCATGGTCAAGTATTATTATCTCGACTTTTATCACTTTTAAAATTTATCCTTTTAAAATGACCATCGAAATTTAAAATCTTAAACAATATGTTATGATAATCTAATTTTTATTCCTTTAATTGAATTTAAAATATGAAAAGCATTTGTACTTTTCGATATCCAATTTCTAATTAATTTGGGATACCATATATATTTTCAAATGCTGTCAACAGATTGCACAAGTAGACTGCCATTTTGATAGACATTTTATATGCAATAAATGTTTACAACATGACATAACAATATTTTTGTCAAGTGAATTTTAAAAAATAGAACAGTCTAAAGATTTTGGACGCATTGATAGACAATTTATATGACGACCTAAATTTACAATATTTTCGTCGATTGAATTTAAACAACATTCACCATAATAAATATTCCCTTTCTTGCATTTTCAGGATCAATTAAATAAAATATAGCTAAAATTTGTTCTTTTGAAAATCCTGATAACTTTAAATCATAATGTGAAAGGCCTGTAGCAATTCAATCAATTTAATATCAAAAATCATTGAATTCAATTTCTGATAACGATTGAGATAGAATTTTTACATTATCAGAATCTATATACATTTGCAAATTTATATCCATTTCTGTTTTTTCTTTACAACGTTAATAATTGTTATTTGTAATAATAGTCGCTTTTATATATTCATATCTTTTTTTTAAATATAGATAAATATTAAAAGGAAAAAAATTAAAAATAAAAATAAAATAAAATAAAATAAAATAAATAAACGACAGAAACAAACGGTCAAATAACAGTTTATTTTGAATTGCAAATTAAAAATGTACATATTATATAAATAAATATATAAATCCTTAAAAAATGAACAACATTTTGTCAAATGTTTTTTAAAATACGACTTTTTTCTTTATGATGTCAGTCTTTAATACAAATTTTTAAATATTATTTGTTGAATATCCCCAAACTGTCAATTATTTTACGATGACTTTCTCATAATAAATGCAATTATTAGAAAGACTAAAGAAAAAGATTTAGTCTTTGTGGTGACCACTGATCCAATTGATATAAAGTTTTCTCTGAATCATCTCGCACCATCTTTTTAAGTATTGTTGAATGCACATTTCGGAATTTATTAGCACTTTTAATGACCAGTATAATTAGCATAGCCATTATAACGTTTAAAATTCTTACTTCAATCTCCATAGTTATCAATCCAAAGATCTGAGATTCTAAACAACTGCTACAGTCTTTTTTATACTTCATGTGCGTTGAAAGTTGCATAACATTTTTTATCGTTTAGTGACAGTTTATTCCAATATATAAATCTTTAAAAAAAAGAACAACTTGTCAAGCATATTTTTTTTTAAACACTCCTCTTTTTCTTTACAATAATGAAATTCAGTATTTAAGACAATTTTTTTACGATGACATTATTAGAAAGACTAATGAAAAGGTTTAGTCTTTGTGGCGATCAATTGGTTTTCTCTAAATCATTTACTTTTTGAATTTCTCACAAGAAATGCATCATCCATCCTTTAAGTATAGTTGAATCACATTTAGGAAGTTATTAGCACTTTTAATGATGACTTTCCAGTACAATTAGCATAGCATTAAATCGTTTAGAATTCTTGCTTCATGGTTATAAATCCAGAGATCTGAGATTCTAAACAATGCCACAGCCTTTTATACTTGATGTGAGTTGAAAGTTGCGTAATAAATGACGTCATGAGATTATGAAATATATAAACTTTACAGTTATATTGGCTCTATGAACTAATGTTAATTAAACTAGATTCAAATGAAAGTAAAAAAATTAAGTTCAATTTAAAGTACAGTGGGAGGGTGATTAAATAATCAAACCCAAAATTTCACTATATAATTTAATACTAAAATTCAAATTTTACTTTTTAAAAATAGCTTGTTTAAAATTGAAATAGAATAAAACGGAATTTCAATTTTAGCATTTACTTAGATGGCGACTTACAAAATTGAAATTTTAAAATCCGAAATTTCGTTATATAATTAAATGCTAAAATTCAAATTTTATTTTTTTAAAGGGCTTGTTTAACCTTGAATTGGAATAAAATAGTAGTTGAATTTTAGCATTTTGAAATTTTAAAATTCGACAATTTGCTATCTAATTAACTGATAAAATTCAATTACTATTTTTTTCTATTTCAAGGTCAAACAAGCTATTTTTAAAAATATAAAATTTGAATTTTAAAAGCATTTTAATTAGCATTTCATTATATAAAGAAATTTGGGATTTTAAAATTTAAAAATCTAATTAAATGTTAAAAATCAAATTCCATTTTATTCTATTTCAAGAATTCAAATTACATTTTCTTCTAGTTTAGGGTTAAACAAGCTAATTTTTAAAAATAGTAGTGGAACTTTAGCATTTAATTAGATAGCAACTTTTCAAAATAGAAATTTTAAAATCCGAATAGTTGCTATCTAATTAAATGCTAAAGTTACAATCCCATTTTAATTAGCATTTTAAAAGCATTTTAATTAGCATTTAATTATCATTTAATTATGTAGCAAAATTTCGGTTTTAAAAATTTCAATTTGAAAAGTCGCTATCTAATTAAATGCTAAAATTCAAATTCCACTTTATTCTATTTCAAGAATTCAAATTACATTTTATTCTATTTCAGTGTTAAACAAGCTATTTAAAAAAGAATAGTAGTTGAATTTTAGCATTTAATTAGCATTTTAAAACCCTTTAAAAAGCATTTTAATTACCATTTAATTATATAGCGAAATTTCAATTTTAAAATTTCAATTTTGAAAAGTCGCTATCTACTTAAATGTTAAAATTCAAATTTTACTTTTTAAAAATAGCTTGTTGAAATTTGAAATAGTATAAAATGGAATTTCAATTTTTACATTTACTGAGATATCGACTTTCCAAAATTAAAATTCTAAAATCCGAAATTTCGTTATCTAATTAAATGATAAATTCAAATTTTATTTAAAAAAAAATCTTGTTTAACCTTGAAATAGAATAAAATAGTAGTTGAATTTTAGCATGTAATTAGATAGCAACTTTTCAAAATTGAAATTTTAAAATCCGAGAAGTTGCTATGTAATCTAGCTAAATACTATTTTATTCTATTTCAAAGTTAAACAAGCTATATTTATAAAATAAAATTTGAATTTTAAAAAATAAAATTTTATTTAAAAAAAATTAAATTTGCCTTTTAAAAGCATTTTAATTAGCATTTAATTATCATTTAATGATATAGCGAAATTTCAGATTTTAAAATTTGAAATTTGAAATGTCGCTATTAAATTAAAGGCTAAAATTCAAATTCCATTTCATTCTATTGCAAGATTTCAAATTATATTTTATTCTATTGCAAGAATTCAAATTACTTTTTATTCTAGTTTAGGGTTAAACAAGATTTTTTTTAAATAGTAGTTGAACTTTAGAAATTAATTAGATAGCAACTTTTCACATTTGAAATTTTAAAATCCGAAAAGTCGCGATCTGATTAAATGCTAATATTCAAATTCCATGTTAATTAGCATTTTAAAAGCATTTTTTAAAGCATTTTAATTATATAGCGAAATTTCGGATTTTAAAATTTCGGCATCTAATTAAATGCTAAAATTAAATTTCAATTTATTCTATTTCAAGAATATAAATTACACTTTATATACATTACATTAAAATTTCAATTTGAAAAGTCGATATCTAATTAAATGTTAAAATTCAAATTCCATTTTATTTATATTTCAAGAATTCGAATTACATTTTATTCTATTTCAGTGTTAAACAAATTTCAATTTGCAAAGTCGCTATCTAATTAAATGCTAAAATTCAACAATGCTTTGAAATATTTTTCGGGACAAACCAGTAGAGGTCAAATTTCAATAGGGTTCATGAAATTTCCGTTTTCTTGTGTTATATTTAAGTTTGCCTAAATTCATATCATTAGTTTTGAAATAAATGAAATTTATCGCTTGGTTTTCCAGGCCTGTTGAATTATTACGTATTTTTTTCTCTTGGCGTTGAAATATAAAAAATTACGCAGACATTGAAAGATCCTGAATAAATATACATGTAGTAATATTTATCTTTACTACATGTATATTTTTAAATGAGGTCTCTCTTAAAACAGCTCATTATTTTTAATTATTACTATCCAATATAAGAAAGAATAAGAATTCACTTTAAAATACTTTTTAATATTCTTTAAAATGTGTTAAGAACTTCAAATTTTTATTAATATCTCTTAATGTATATTTAAAGATTGATGTGTTTGATCTGAAGCAACAATTTAAATAAATTGATTGGACTTTGAAAAACGAAAATGACATTTTTAATAAAGAAAATGACAAAAATTTTTAAGAAGTAGAAAAAATTCAAAATTTGTGTAGAAAGGATTAATTATTAATTAATGAATAAATTATTAATTTTCAAAAATGATGAGATTTATAAAATCTAAAAATTATGAAATGTCAATTGAAAATTGTATTTCAAACTTTAAATTGTTTTAAGAAACAAGATTTGAATTTCAATACTTATATTTAGAGATCAATTTATTTTATAAATGACAATTTATATACAATTAATTAAAAAAATAAAAACTTATCAGGTTTTAATTTCAACTCTGTGTGATTTGATAAATATGATAATTTTTGATCTGATGTATGTATTTTAAAAAGTACATTGCATTTCAAATTTTAAAAATTAAAAAAATTATTTTAATAAAATGAGTTAAAGTGAAAAAAAGATTTTTTAAGGTTCTTTTTAAATATTGACTCATTCTTTGGCATTCTGAGAAAGGTTTCATGTACAGTTAATTATTTGAGTGACTGAACATTCCGACAATGCTCATGTATTCTATGTTTCAAAAACCACCTAGTTTGACCAATATAACGTAAATTATACAAGGAATAAGGAAATAAATGTCAGATCGGTTTTCAGAAGGAATGGGATCTTTAAGAGAAGATAATATAATTTTGTAGACGGGTTTTCAAATTACTTTAAAACGAAACAGCGAAATTTTTTTAGAAATTTTGAAAGAAAACAATGAATAAAAAGGTAAAGTTGATATGATACCGTGATCATTAAATTTGGAAGGAAATGATTTTGGATTTTTGAATTTATATAGAGCTTTATCGATGACAGAGGTATAATAGCTTCGAGAAAAAGCAAGTATTTAAATAATTAATTTATTTCGGAAGACTAAACGGATCAGTGGGTCCAATTTGGCCTGTTCATTTAGTTAAATTCCTTCGGAATTCAACGATTTGCGGAATATAACGATGATTTGGTATTCTGGGCTATTTCGACAGAAATTCTAGCGATATTTTTCTTCGTAATTTTTCGAGAGCTATAAGGCTGTCGTTAAGTGGCTCTTGTACTCGTTACAATATGGCGCGCGTATATGGTATAACAAAGAAGTTTAAATACTATTTCTTTTTCTTTCTTTTTTTTTTTTCTTTTTTTTTTTTTTTTTTTTTTTCTTTTAGAAATAGTTATTATTTATGAAATAAGGAAACTCAGTTAAAGAAATTTTACCAAAGCTTAAAATATATAGAATGTAAATAAAAATTAATCACTTTTTCCCACACATATCCAAATTTAAATAAAGTAAAACAGGAATAAAATAAAAGCTTTCTTCTTTTAAAATTATGAAAATTTCAACTGTAGTTGAGAATCTAATTATTTATTTAATTTAAGTAATTGTTTTGAATGACTCTAAACGATACCAAACATAATTTAATATTTTGATTTAATATTTATGATTTAAATTTATTATTTAACTTATTATATATGATTTAATATTTTTGGTTTAGTAAAATTTATAAACAATTTTAAAGCTTAATATTTTTTTTAATCAATATATTATTCATGATATGCATTTGTGTAAAAAATTGAGTAACGTACATTTCATATAAATTTACAAATAATTATCTAGATATTAGTATACAGAATAAATCAAACTTCTGTATACTTTTTATTTTTATTTATTTATTTATTTATTTATTTATTTTTTTGTTAAAACGTTAAAGAGTTCTAACATTATTAAAAAAAAATCATTTTTAATTTAATAAAAGCGAACAAATTTTATGATATTAATATAAATCAATCTTTAAATATTTTTTATCATCTCAATGGATAATGACTTTATAAATTTTAACTTCAAATATTCAAATAAAAATAAATTTATAAATAGAGAAACTATTTTTATGTGTTACTATCTAAATAAAAAAAAATGAATAATATAAAAACTTTAAATTTTAACTGTAGTTGTAAAGCTAGTTATTTATTTATTTATTTATTTTTTAATAATTATTTTGAATAATTCTAAACAGTTGCATACTTCCATTTAATATTTTGGTTTAGTAAATCTTCTAAACAAATTTAAAGCTTAATATATTTTAGAAAGCAATATGTTATTCATTTTATAAATTTATGTAAAAAAAAAAAATAAATAAAAAAATAAGTAGCGTACTTTTGATATAAATATACAAATATTTTTCTAGAAATTAGTATAGGGGAAGGTGGGACACTTTTTAGATAATGACTTTTAGAAAATTTATTTTTATTCAATTTTCACAACCTAGTTTCACATAAAGTTTAAGTCTTCTTGTTTCAGTTAAAATTAATTTCAATGAAATTTTCCATCAAATTTTAATATCATTAAAAATTTTAAAATCTGTAAAATGTCCCATTTACAACGGGACGTCAATGCATAAAAAATATTAAGCAAAAATGATTATTATATCTTTATTTATAGACTTAGAGCCTAATAAATGTCAATGCATAGTATACTAGAATATTACATTAACAAATATTGTATTTTACATTAAAAAAATTGATCTCGTCTAAATTCTAAAATAAAAAACGATTTTCTTAATAATAGCAACCATCTTTTGGATTTTAGCACATTTAAAATCTTAATAAATTCATATATTACATACAAATATTGCTTACTTTGCATTGTATAGTGGTGAAGTCGGTTGAGAGATTGCCCCAACCTGCCCCTCCACTGTGTGTCCCAACCTTCCCCACTTGAATCATCTTTATAATGTAACTCTAAAAAAGTTAGACTTAACAGAACAATGCATTTTTTTAATTAAAATTATTACGAAAGTCCATATTTAAATTCCCATATGCCCAGATTTAAATGATTTCATTTTTTGCACAAGAAATGTGTTGAAATTACCCATTAATGTAACTTTGAAACTTTCAAAACAAAGAAAATTGAATTAATCTTCACCTGCTAAAGTGAGAAATTCCAAATTACATTGAGCAGTTGAGTATGAGTATGCTGATGTTCTAAGAAAACCAATTCCTACTTACAAAATTGGAGCTATAATTGAAGGGGTCCCAATGTGGGACATGTTCTAAGGTGTTCCACTCTCCCCTACAGTGTAAATCATCAAACTTTTACACACACACATATATATATACTAGCTGACCCGACAAACGTTATTTTGTCATATAAATTATTTCTAAAGAATATTTTGCTAGAAAAAAATAACTAACCTATTGTAAGTGTGTAAGGATGTGGTATATAAGTGGAATGTGTATGGAGCGCTGTGAACGGTGAACGAATATAAAAATAACAAAACACCAATGATTTATTTTTTTTAATTTATTAAAATTGATTCTTTAAAATTATATACATATCGCTACTTATAACAATATTACTAAAAAACAATATCAATCCCTTAATGCAACAGAGTGTGCAATATTTTTTGTTATCCCATCTTTCGCTAATACAAACAAACTGGATGGTTTGCCCACTCGAGAGCCACGTATAATTGTCCGCGTGAAAAACATGATGTGCTCAAATCTAAGCCACAGACAGACATCGTTTGGCCCTGAGACTTATTGATAATCATTGCAAATGCCAATCTAATTGGAAATTGAGGGCGTTTAAATTGAATTGGCACTTCTGTGGGTATAATAGGGATTCGCTGTAGTAATATATTTTCACCTCGGAATTTGTCATTTAAAATGATGGCTTCGATAACATTTTTCATTAATTTTTTTATGACTAATCGCGTGCCGTTGCACAACCGTGGTGGGTTCAAATTACGAAGCAAAATAACTGGAGATCCAACCTTCAGTTGTAAAATATGCGGTGACATGCCTGGTAAATCCAATGAGTTTAAAAACTTTGTTGGATAATTTACAGCTTCGGTGGCATCGCAAACTGTATCATTAGATTTGTATGACACCAAGTCTCCTGGTAACAAATGTTGTATCTTGAGATTCAATTCGTTGACGTCCACATTTTTTGCTGCTAAAATTGCTCTTTCTGCCAGCCACTCATGATTTGTGTATCGTCTGTGTATATCGGGAAATATCTGGTCGAAAAGAGCATCTTGAGAATCAATGATTGTGCAGAAATCGGTCGGTAATTTTATGCATCCAGATTCATCTGTAGTAACTTTTCCATTGCCGATATCTAACAATTGTTTTGAGAATGTTTCAGCGGATGGATCTTGAAGCTTTTGAACGCACAAATTTACTTTCAGTTGTACTTTTTCAACATTAAGCCACAATGACGATGATTTTAAGTATGCGTTGATCTCATCAGCGTATGTTGAACGCGGAATAACGGGAAGTGCTTGTCTGAAATCACCTGAAAAGAGTAACAGAGTGCCGCCAAATAGTTTGTCGTTGTTTTTTATATCTTTCAATGTCCTGTTCGACGCCTCAATCGAATGTTTGTGCGCCATAGTGCATTCATCCCAGATAAGAATTTTACACTATTTCAGCACTGTGGCCATGGACGAATGTTTTTTTATGTTGCACACTGCGTCTGGGTTATTTTGAATATTTAGTGGCAGTTTAAATAATGAATGAGCTGTTCTGCCTCCATCCAAAATAGTTGCCGCAATGCCAGATGACGCAACAGCCAATGCGATGCCATTATTTGATCGTATTTCGGCGAGAATTAGCGAAATAAGGAATGTTTTACCAGTTCCACCTGGGGCACCCCCCCAAAAAAAAGAATCCACCTTGTCCTGCCAAAACTGCGGGCATGATGCGGTCGTAAACGGTTCTTTGTTCTTCATTCATTAGTGGGACATTGCGAGCAACAATCGCTGTCATTTCTACAGTATTGTATTGTAGTTCAAGATTCAATTCAGTGATTATTAAATCAGATGCATTTCGATTTGTTGAAATGACATACCGAAATGACTGAGTGGTAAGTTGGCAATGATAATGCAAAGATCTTCAGTAGCAATCAATGCTTCATTGTACATAGCGTTACTGAATACTATCGTTAGATCGTTGCACCGTGAACAATGTTGATGCAATATATCATCAGTCATTGATTCTTTGTGATTATCCCATAATGTCTCTGCTCGGGCCGGGAAACATGTAGTCAACACTACAGCGAATATTAGACGAATTTGTTTTGCTGTACAGTTCAGTCCTACTTCAGCAAGCATACACTCCCACTGGTTGTCGTCTTCCAGCAAGCCGAGTGCAAGGCATGCATCTTTATACGTTGGATACTGTTGTCCATTCACTTTACGTAAATCTTGAAATGACAAAGGGCCGATGACATTAACCAATAACAGTCGAAGATAAAAGCATTCAGTCTGCCTTGGATTGACTGTAAATACTCGTCCCAAGGTGTTTGATTTGAATAAACCGGGACATGCATCAATCGGCGTGCCTTGCTTGCGGGGCATCCATTTTTTTGTTGGAGCCCATGTGAAATTGCGTGGTACTTCTGAATAGAGTAATGTCCGTGCAAAAGCACCGAAAGCATCCGCACGATTACACAATTCAAAAAATTCGGTGAGTGTAATTTTTGGTGAATTTATAGCACGATCAATCGCTGTCTCGCTCGTGAAATATACGCGCTGGCCATTTTCAAGATGGACGGCTAAATGAAGAACTGCTGGATCCCGTTCATGAATTGGGAAACCAAAGATACGCCAAACAGCTTCATTGGAGCTGACGTACCGGCCAATTTGGTAAAGTGTTATTCCATCGTTGTTATTCACCGGAGGAGCATTCACATTGGTATTTTCAACTCGAAATACAGCCATATCACTGCCTTTATTCACATACTTGCAAATAAATTTGATGCTCTTCACTGAACTGCAGAACTGAACATTAATATGAGCATTGAATGTTTTGCTCAGCAGAGGCGAATATGGGACCACCCAACGGTTATCAATGTCAATATCTATGTTGTTGACATAGATGACCGCCATAGATGATAAGATTGTCCGCCATTATCGGGATTTCTTCGACGATATATTGGATATCCGTCAACATTTGTGATCGTGAAATTTTTCGGAAAACTTTTAGTACATTTTCCATCTGCACAAATAATAATGGCCTAAAAATTCATTTTTCATCTATATAAATACAGAGAAGTATCTGTGTGTCTGTGTGTCTGTGAGTGTGTGTGTCTGTGTGTGTGTCTGTCTGTCTGCGCTCTGGTGCTCACACTACTGATCGCAGAGCTTCCAAATTTAGCATATAGGTACCTGGGACCCTACAGGTGTGCACCGCATCGAGATTTTTTCGAATTTCGAAATTGAATTTTTTAAATTAATGTTTTTCCGATTTTAAATATTGGCTTTAATGTTTCATTTTTCATGAATTTATTCTTCGAGTATAATCGTCTGCGTATCTTAGCAACGGCTATTATGCAATTCATTTTTTATTTAATACATTCATTTGAAGGCAATATTCTTTTTTATTTATTTATTTTTTTATTTTTTTTTATTATTTTTTTATTATTATTCTTATATTTATTGAAAATCAAATGGTAATGCAATAGAAATAAATTGTTACGTTTATGTATAAATTTTATACGCAAGCGAAGTGATGACGTCACTGGCCGTTCGTGGATGCAAGAAAAATATTTCCTGTGTTAAACGCCCATTGGATTTTTTGTAATAAAATATTAAAAATCGAGGAAAATTATTTCCCGATTTTATTTCCCATATTTAGGTATAGATATGTATTAGTTACCCTGTGCATGCGTTATATTAAGTTGTTTTAGTTGTAAAATTGATAAAATTAGAATTTTAAATTTCAAAACTGCAGAAAAAAAAATGGCAAACTTCCATATTCGATTAAAAACATAAACATTTCATTTTCAAGTATGATATTTACACGATAAATATCCAACTAATATACTAATTAAAAGAAAAATGATAAATATTCTATCATAATTTGAAGTCAAATTTGTTTTCAAATGTCTAAATAAAGTATCTGATATAAGATACTAATATGTTGCAGCGGAATAGATTTGATATCGGTCATCCTTGGCAGAAAAAAAAAATATCGCCAAATTATCTGGCGAACATAATTTAATTCCTTTCAAAAATCATGGTTATTTTAACAACTTATATTAAGATAGTCATGAATAATATGAAACAATATTTCGTACAATACATATTACGAAAATATACATCTGGCATGTATATTTTCGTATTACGTTTTTGATCGCCAAATACGAAAACGCCAAGGACAACAAAGTTTTGAAATTTAAAATTAAAATTTTGTTAATTTGACAGCAAAACAACTCAATCTAGCACATGCACATGATAACTAATACATATATATACCCAAATATGGGGATTAAAATCGGGAAATAATTTTCCTCGATTTTTAATAATTTTTTCAAAAAATCCAATGAGCGATTAACATTAGGAAATCATTTTCTTGCATTCATGGACGGTCAGTGACGTCACACTTCGCTTGCATATACTATAGCAACTTTTTACTTTTAATTTATTTTTAATTAATTCCTTTAAAAGAAAAATCTTTTATTATTATTATTATTTATAATATTTATTGGGTGAAAAAAATGGTAGTTTATAGCAGAAAGGATAAACTGATTAAAATTCGTTTTTCATGTATTTAATTCCTTTTAAAAGAAAATCTACTTTTTCATTTTATTTTAGCGCACTGGTCGGAATCAAATCGTAAATAACGGGGGATATAAAACACATGGTTCAAAAACTAAAATATATAATAGATGCTGAGATACAGTTATCTTACAGAAAATCCTCAAGTCGCCGATAAATACCCAGATTGAAGTGCCCGGGAAAGACCTTTCTGTAGACAGTGGGAAACTGGACCCGATGCAGTACGGGTAGAAAAAAGAGCTGCCTTAGGCAACGGGTACCCGAAGAAGCGAGATCTAAAGCGATTTCAGTGTTTTTTTTCTTTTTTTTTTTAAAGTTTTTGTCTATAATGTGGTGTAAAAAAATAAATATTAGTTCCATTCTTTCGAAAATTCATTTAAATATAGTGACCAGCGAAGCGGGCGTAGCTTGCTAGTTTTAACATAAAATAACTCCGTCGGATATTGACGAATTTTTTAAAAGAAGATACCATTTTAACTAATTTTAACATTTTAACAATATTAACGTTGGAAAAATATTTTAAACAATTACGGTTAAAAATTCATTTTTCATTTCAACATTAAATAAATTCTGACATCGTGTTTACGATTCTAAAATATTAACTTTGAAAAAATATTTTAAACACTTCGTAAGATACGGTTACGATTCTAAAAATATTAATTTTGAAAAAATATTTTAAACACTTCTTAAGATACGGTTAAAAATTCATTTTTCATTTCAACATTAAATAAATTCTGACATCGTGATTACGACTACTCACGCCATCTAGGTGGAAAAGTTGTTGAAAGAGTTGGTTAAAAATTAATTAAGAAAGAACTAATTAAGTTACAACTTTCATTTGTAAATCTAAACCATTCTCGAATCCTCCTGAAGACACACAAAAAATTTGATTAAACTCAGTCCAGCCGTTTAGGAGGAGTTCAGTGACATACACACGCACAAAAGAAATATATATATAAAGATATATATATACTTTTTTTTAAAGATCTAACATTATTAAAATAAATTCACGTTTAATTTAATAAAATCAAATAAATTTTATCACATTAATTCAAATCAATATTTAAATATTTTTATTATTTCAATAGGAAATGACTATATAAAATTTAACTTCTATTATTCAAGTAAAAATAAGTTTATAAATAGAGAAAAATATTTTTATGTTTTACTTACTAAATTAACCCTACAGTTAAATTACTTTTACGTAAATATATCTAAATACCAATAATTTAAATTGCACTTAATAGAAAAATATAGTTCAAACATGAAAGGAATTAAAAACACAAAAACTCAAACTTAAAAATGTATTCGCTCATTATAAAAAAAAAAAAAAAGTTCTCTAATACGGATGTTTTAACAGAAATTTATATGTGATTAAAAAAATTTTCCTCAAATAAATAGCATAATAAAGATGTATTGTACTATATTTCGAATTTAATTTTTTGGAAAAAATAATTAAATCATGAGTATATAGTATGTAAATAAAAATAAATCTATTATTTTGAATCTTTAGAAAGAGATAAGAAAATACTGCCTCGTTATTTTGCTTCCTTGAAAAGATTTTATATCGAGTGGCTGATTTCCTTTTAACAGCTAGCCTAACATAAAACTTTACTTGGCTATTTTAAATTTCCTTTTCATCTTGACAGACGACAGAATTATACTGAACTGGAAAACTGCACACGTAAAATAATCCACACTGTGCCTTTGTTTTTTATATTTTTATTTTTCACGACAAACAAATTAACAGACAAACAAACTTTATTTTACTTGTCGATCGTAGTCTTATGTTACTCGCATTTAATCATAATAAAACAAACCACGTGCATCAGTATACTTCGTCCAGATTGGATGAAAGAGTTAACTTCAAACGCAGTTTCCTCCTTACTCGTTTGATTATAACGTTCGAAGTGCAGAATGACTTTACTGCTAAATATCGTTATGAAAAAAATTTCGATCGAAAAAATAACGATCGATTTTTTAAGAAAGAATTTAGTTAGAATAGGGTCCCAGATTGAATGTGTAAGCCACGAAAAACATAAATACAGAAAGTCGATATTTTTTTGTTGAGGGGCGTGGTTAGACAGATCATGCGGCGAAAGAGAGACAGAGAGGGGTTTTCTAAAGACAGGGGTTCAGAACCGATCCTTGTCTTTAGACACAAAAAAAATTCAGGAGAGGCAAGGAGCAATCCTGTTAAATCTCATAAGTCAATTAAATGCAAGGGTCAATGAAGTTGACCAAAGAAAGTAAACTAGAAAAATCGACATAAGAGGGAACAAGAACGAAAGTGTTATCAATATTCCTAAACCAGTGAGAAAAAGTATATACAACGGAGAGTTTTTCTTCAAAATGGTGGATAAAAATGTCGCAAAGCAAAAGACAGAGAGAATTGCTCATTACCATGCCCTCATTTTGGGAATAATATGTACCATTGAAAACGAAGACAGTTTGCCTGATACATAAATGAACCAAATTCACAAGTTCCTCAATTTCAAAAGCAGAATGGTGAAATTTCTGTAACCTCCTCTCTAAACAAATCAGAGCACCTTGAATAAGAATATTAGCAAAAAGAGATTTAACATCCAAACAAATCATGGTATAGTTAGAGGGAGAGATGCATTTAAATTTGTCCACAAAGTTGTAAAAGTTTTTTTTTTCTGTATAACGATAAGTACTAGTTAAATGAGCAATGTTTTTTTTTTTTTTTTTTTTTTTTTAATGAAAACGGGTTAGATTATATGAAGCCGTACGTGCATAGAAGTGAGCACAGTTAGCAATGGAAGGATTCACCATGCGTTTACTTTGATCATTAACGATAACGAAATTTTTAACAAGATAATTAACTTGATTTTTTATAATATCAATTTATATTTAAAAGTAAAATAAAATAAAATAAAAAAAACTAGTATGCTGTGGCCATCACAAAACCACATTCAACATTTTCGAATACAAATTCACGCAGCGCAAATTATTTATTATCACATTTCCATTCTGAATGGAGACATTTTTTTTATAATCTCAGAGAGGTATTACACGAAATATCCAACGGAAATGAACTTTACCGTGCAGATGGCATCCTTTCCGTTCTCGGAGAAAATTACAGCACTATCTTTCAGCCGATATAAATCCAGATTGAATAAACATTTTATCCCATAAAGGCCTGTTCACGTATCAAGTTTTGTTCGATTATGCGCAATATAATCTCTTAAATAGCAGAAATCGGTGTATAGCAACGCCACATCTGGAGCAATTAGACCCAAAACTTGATAAGCACAAATTTATGTTAAGGTTAATCTATACATAAATTTACATGCAATTTTGTGCATTAGTTATTGAGATATAGCTTTTCATGAAATTTCGGAAATCGCTGTATAGTAGACCACTTGTTGAGTGATTACCACCAAGATTTGATAGGCACTTATTCACATCAAGGTGCAACTACTCATAAATTTACATGTAATTCTGAGCAGTAGTGCCTGGAATACAATTGGAAAAAAAATTCTGTTACACATATATGCACATAAACACACACGCAGACATTTTCTAAAAATGGTCAAATCGTGTTTTGGACCTCTGAATACGAGTACATCCATAAAAAAATGGAAGTCGAAAATTACTACGAATCCAATACTTTCTTCTATTCAATACAGAATAAAGTAAAAAAAAAAAAAAAAAAAAAAAAAAAAAAAAAACATAATTGCCATTATAATAATAATAAAAAAAAAAATCCCTTTTCGGCAAGCTTAAAGGCAAAGGTAGATTCCTTTACGTTAATGTTACAAATGTAAACAAATTTTACATATGCATTAATACTTAGCCAATGGCTTTGTTCTCACACATTGAATTTTTTACGTCGCTATTCTGTTTTCAAGAAATTTAATTTTCAGCAAAAAAAAGGATTTTATTCAATCTACTTAAAATTTTAGGCTAGATTTATTGGTCTGTAAATGCTTCAATTTTTTTTTTTAATTCAAGCTCATAATAATTCAACAAATAGAAGTCTTAAAGATATATAATCCCAGCAATGGTAAATCCCGGAGGGGGCTATTGGGCTACACCCCCCTCCCCACCTAAGCTTATTTAAAATTATAATTTTTATATAAATTCCATATAACTGAGGTTCAATCTCTTTCTTTTAAAGAAAAAATAATAGAAACGTGAAAATGCACTTGTGACCTTACTATGGTGAACACTGGTAGGTAAGCCTGGCGTTACTATGGTCAAGTCAAATACAGTTAAGTGGTAGCGGTTTTTAGATAGTTATTTCATTGTAATTTTTATTGAATTATTGAAAATTTTCTATTGTTTTTTTATGATTCTTATTGTCAGATGAGTAAAAATTGTAAAGTGAAACTGTTTTGGTTCACATAAGCTGGAACATTAACATTAGTTAACATTGGACCATTTGGCATCGCTGAATTTCAATGTTAATTGTTATGAATTTAGTAAATTGTATGATTTGGCGAGATTTTGTAGGCAAAACTTGCGACTTATCAATGCAGTTTGTGATTTGGCGGCAAAATTTGATAGTTAACGACGAAATTTTTGACTTGGCGACAAAATTCGTTGTCAGACGACAAAATTTGGCGAGCGTGGCGATGGAGAAAGGCAGCTTTGGCGTCATTATATTTTCTTTCCATGCGAATACCTCATATCTCTTCACAGACCAATATCTTGTTCCGACGAGATAAAAAGTCAAAGGGAGCTGTAACTTATTACTCTCAATCGTAAGTTTTAAATTCTTGCCTAAACCGACATTCTGAACTATTCACCACAAACGATATTTGTATTAAGATTGACGTATTATTTTAATTTTATATTTTTAAATGATTAATTAAAGCGTTTAACATGGTTTTTAATTAACACACTTTTATTAACTTGATATGATGCAACTATTAATGTATGTAACGGAATTTTGCAATCAATTTTTGGGTAACTTCTTGTCGTCTGAAGAACCTGAAATTTTGCACACGACTTCATAATAAATGACAATACTAGATACAAGTATTTCCAGGCACTTTTCTCATCAGGGGCAGGATCCAGGGGCAAACAAAAAATCTATACTTATACAAAACTATCGTATGTGACACAGGATTTGGACGTATTTATATAATGTAGAGTGACAACAATTAATTTTTTTTAATAAAGATTTAAAAGTATGTAATAGTTTTCTAAAGTCTTTATTAGTTCACTTTTCAATAAAAGTGTGTTCTTTATTTTTTTTAAAATGGTATAATTTTATTTATCAAAATAAGGGAATTCGAGTAATGAAATACTTTAGTTTAAATTTAAGTTTTTATGAAAGTAAACTTCAACGGAAAATTCATTAAAATCGTAACTAGTTTATTTGTCAAAGGGATAATACCTAAATGTCCCCAAATTTATTACTTTTTCTATCATACCAGTTTAATTTGTTTAGCAACGATTTACACGATTTTCTTTCTTTCTTTTTTTTTTTTTTTTTTTTTTTTTTACGATGACATTTATCTTTTACATTATAGCATCTATGTCATAAAGCTAAGTCTAAATCTGCTTAGCCCTAAGATATGTTGGTTTTATTTACATATTTATTTATTTATTTATCAACTTTTATTTTATTTGTTTAAAATCGCGGATAAAATTTTATTTCATTTTTCTCAGTAGTTTAGTATATTCTTGTAATTGTGACGTCATATTTTCCGTTAAATTTAACATTTTTTTTTTTAATCAGGTTATTATATTGTTTAAAAACATGATTAAAATTTTATTATATTTTCACTGATCTTTTTTATTATCGTTTGCACGTGACATATGCATCAGATTACAAATTTTTGCAATGAAAGCTAAATAGAAAATGTCGGCTATATAGAACAATTGACGAAAAATCACTTTTTAGCTTGTAACTTCTAAGCAATTGGAGCTATCGAAAAGGTTTAAATACAAAAATTGTTCTTTAGGGTAAAGCGGTCATTCACCTGATTTGAAATTTTTTCGTATTTTCAATATTAAAGAAATTATAGGCAAATGAAAATTTCCACCCCCTACCATTTCCACCCCCTTTGAGCTGGATACCCCATCTACGAACTCGACCGAGATTTTTACTGTCCTGACAACATATCCTGAGCTGGTTAAATTTAAATAAAAATTACTCCAGTTATCGTGTTCACAACTTAACATGGGAAAAAGCGTTATACATATATATATATATATATATATACCTATATATATATATATATATATATATATATATAAACTTTTGAACGGAGGGTGGTTTTGGGTTCTAGGGGTCATGATCGGTGAAAATATGAAGAAATTTTCCAAAAGTCGTGTCATGAGAACCATTGCAATAGGTAGATCTCCTATAAGGAATCTACCTAAAAGATTAGAATAATTTAGTCAGAAGAATTAGAACTTTAGAATTTTAGAATTAGTCACAGATTAGAATAGATATATATATATTTTTTTTCAACAGTTAGTCTAATAAATCCAACACATAAAAATAAATAAAGAAATAATAAAAAGAATACATCTGCAACTTCTTCAAACCAATAGAAAAAGTTATTATTATTCTAATCATGTTTCTGATTAAAAAAAAAAAGGGGGGGGGCTTTTTTTTTTCAGCCGTATTCGGATTGAAGCAACATTTTCATATGTATTATTAATCGCTAAACCATTATTATAATTAAACAAAACAATCAAATAATAAAAAGTATTTCTGTGTTGTTTTCCTAAAAATAAAGTGCCCCTTTAAAACTCGTTGAACGAAAGTAATCGTTATATCAATCTACTGGGAATAAACCAGAGCTTTTAACTTTTAGGTTTAACATTAAAAAAAGAAATATACATTTATAGATTCTGCACTGGGAAAAATTCTCAGTTAAATTTACAGAGCAACAGTTGCTATGGGAACAAAAAGGACAAATTTTTATGTAAAAAGGATAAAAACTCTATTTATCTTTTGTAATATATATATATATATATATATATATATATATATTGCTTTGAAAACTAAAGCATATTTTGGTGAATCAATTTTTATATCTAAGTGTGGGTGTGTAGTTAAATGTTCTATAATTTATTACTTTTACTTACAAATGTTTGAAAAAGGGTTGTTTTTTAAATAACTTTATAAAACTAAGATTTTGCGAAAAATACATATTTCGCAGTTTCTATGTCTGTGTGTATATATATATGTGCTGTTATCATATCAAGAATATATAGCAGCAAGGAATCTGAACTCGGTATTTTGAATCTGTATCATATAGAGACGTTCTACCAAACAGAACCTTGAGATTAAGCAGTTGGTTCGTGCGTAGGGAGATCCAAGAGAATTCAAATATATCGTGTTTGTGGGTAAAATTTCTGGTACGTGCAGTTTAACATCTATAAGGATGCACGAAACAAAATGAAACGAGCATAGATTTTTTATAAACATAAATTATGTTTTATGTAGAATATTACAAGAAATTTTTTTACCGTTCACTTGCAGAGCTACCAGAACAAAAATTTTGAAATTCTGGGGGTAAGCTTAGAAATTGTAAAAAGTGCATTTCGTTTTGCGTTATATGTTTTTTAATTAGAACAAAAATTAAGTACACAATGAGGTATGTATACAATTTATATAAAATATACAATACTAGCTAAAATAAAGCGTTTTTTTTTTTTTTTTTTTCTATTAAATGAAATTGTAGAAAGTGCTTCACCACATGTCACCATATCCAGACTGAAAAAAATGTTTTGTTGAATCAACCAAACTTTTGTTTAAGCTATATCAATATATATATATATTGATTCAACTAAACGCTTTCTTGAAACCACTAAAATAGTGTTAAAACAACGAAGATACTCTTAAAACAAAGAAAAACGTTGTTAAAAAAAAATAAAAATCAGGAAAATTGTTCGGTATTGAAAATAAATTTCTCACACCAATACGGTAGACGAAGTTTTTATTTATTTATTACTTATTTAAATTTTCAGCTTAGGTTTGTTTTGTTATAATTACTCGTTTTGAGGTTTTCTGAACACGAAAGTCAAATATTTCGAGGTTGATTTGTATATAAATATCTCCTCAGAATAACTTAAAATCAAATAATTGCTAGAATTCAAATTTTGTATTTTGAGGTTCATTCAAGGTTACCACTTGAAATTTTTGAATAAGATTGATAAGTTTCAAGGAATGATACGAGTAAATGTTGTCTGGATAATTCGGTATAAACTTTTATACTAAATAATAGCTTTGTATTCTTTAGAAATGTTGGGATAGTATTCAAACGGGAGTTTGATGTGATCGTAGCTCTTTTTACACAGAATTATGTATTAAGTAAATCTATTCATAGATATGTTTCAAATTGTTTTTAAAGTAAGTTTGTATGCAGTACTACGTATTTTACTTCTTAACCTGCTATATGTTTTTATAGTATTGAAACACAGAGTAAAAAAAAAAAAAAAAAAAAAAGGAAAAGAAAAGTCTCACTAGCGCTACTCCAGATTATTTCTTTAATGAAGCATCTAGTGCATTACAGAAACTTATTTTAATGTTATATTCAAAAGATGTAAATAAAATATTTATGAGGATTTTTGTGCTAGTAGTTTTTTTTTCCCCATGGTAGCGTTTGAAATATATTACCATGTAGATATATGATTCCTTAGTTTGACAATGTGGAAGTGTATTTCACTACCTGTTTTCATTTATGTATCGCATAAACATCAAACAAAGAAAATAATTCTCTTTCTTATGTCAAATAATTATTTTTTTGAGCTGTGCACTACATACATTTCTTCCTTCCCAAGGAAATATTACTTTGCTAAAATAATTACGTTCAGCGCCACGTTTCTTTATGTGAATTATTATTACTTTTTTTTTTTTTTACATAAAGAGAAATATCTTTATTTGTACGGGTATAATAAAAACTGAAATAAAAGTTTATCAAAAAGTAAATATGCACCGTGATAATATTCTTTAACACTTTACCTACCGCATTATAAAATACACACACGAAAAATAAAAGTATTTTCAACATATTTCTTTAGTTTCTTAAGAGTATGTTTTAGAGATATATGCAATAAAAAGTATAAACATCACATCATAATAATTAATGAAGATTTTCTGAGATGTTAGTTTAGTGTACCACTGGTACATAGAGGTCTTAAAATATATTTAAATTTCAAAACTGCGTAAAAAAGTATTTGCTTTACATGTTCTCTCTATCTCTCTCTCTCTCTCTCTCTCTATATATATATATATATATACATATATATATATATATTCTTTTCATAACTGATGGAAGATTTTCGGAATAATATAGGAATTAATTATAACACACGTGAAAATCGTGTAAAATATCAAATAAAGATAGTGAACGCTTTCTAGAACAAAAACGGCTATATTTAGCGACTATTGCCTTTTAGTAAGTTTAAAGTTGCGTATATAAGATATATTCTTATAAATATCTTTGACATTTCATTCATAAATTCTATTTTACAGGCTTTTTAAACTAATAGTACTTTAAAGTCCCGTTGGTATGTAAAGGATTAAAACTGATGATTTGTTTTTTTCTGTTAGGTTTAGAAATTTAAAACATTAGTATGTTCTTGACACTCAATGTTTTATTCAGTTTCACTCCCTCTTTAGTTTAACTATTTTTCCTTTTTTATTAAAACCGATGGTTATTAAAATCTAAGTAATTTATTTTCTATTTACTTTTATAATTTTAAGTTAATAAATATTTAAAAACTTATAGTTGATTTAAAATTCATTTTAGCATAAAATATTAATACGATAGCCGAAGCTATCCGTATGCAAATGACATAAGTCTACGTCATCTGCTTGAATTGAATAAGTAGCGTAGCAGAAAAGCAATCGGGTGGCTTTTTCCGTGTTGATGCCGATGTGAATCCCGGTAATAAAGAAGCTGGCATGAAACGTAGTTTGTATATTTCAGTTTAAATTTTTCCTTGATAACCTCGACAATATTAGCTTGTGTAGAAAGCTGTTGTTTTTCAGATGAGGTTTAAGTAAATATTTTTAGATTAATTCGAGGATGATAGTTATTTTAAAACTGCAAACTTTTAAGCTTCTTTCAGTAATAGTATAGGCTTCAGTAACTACTCTGTACTATTATATCTGCCCTGAAGAATATTAAACGAATCGTCTAAATGTATTATAATTTTTATTTTCGTTTACCATATTTTTATTTCACTAGATAAATCAATCTAGTTTTTAAATAAATGATTTTATCTAAAAGAAAAACTTGTCATATTTCTTTTTACCTGCTCAATACAGTTTCCACTGGACTCTATTATTTCAACTCTGCTTAACTTTGAAGCTTTAAGACAATCATGTCAGGTTTATAAACCTGGCATATTTGGTTATGGGCTATTGCCCAGTATTGAGCAGTTTAAGTGAAAGTTTCAAACTGACAAAGTTTAATGAAGTAAAGTTTTCTTCCGGCGTATTGGTCCCAAAGTTTTATAAGAATCTTTAAGAAGGGGGGGCCAATACAGTTAACGAAAATGGCAATGATACAGCATAGTATAGAAAAACTCAATGCTACGAATTATTGTAACTGGGCAGTTGATGTGAAGTTTTTATTGCTTGAAAAGAACGCCTGGGATATCGTAATCGGAACTGAGGAAAAGCCGAAACCATCAGCTGATCCGAAAGAATTAAAAGATTATAATACAAGGTCAAAACTTGCTTTATCTATTTTATACCTCAATACTGAGAAGGACTTTCGTCGGATTATAGAGAAATTAACGGATCCAGCTGAGATATGGAAAAAATTAAAACAACATTTTTACCCTGATAACCGAGCACGCCACATGCAGTTGTGCAGCGAACTGTTTTCATGTAAAATAAAAAGTGGCGAGAAAATTGATATGTATGCTGCTAGACTCATGAAAATAGCTGAACTTTTAGAAGCAATTGATCAGCCAATGAAGGAAGTTTATCTATCATTCCAGTTGCTTCGTTATCTCCCAGAGAAATTCGATAGTATAGTTCAGAGCATACTTAGGTGGCCTGATCATAAATTTGTATATAAAGACATTTTGGTTGAATTAATTAGTGAAGAATCAAGAATAAAACTTCGTGATCAAGATAAGTGTGATGAACTTTTCACTGAGAGTTACAGCACACAGTATTCAAGATCAAATGTGACTTGTTTCCGCTGTGGAGTTCCGGGACATATCAGTCGTTTTTGTCAAAATTCAAGGAAAAACTTCGAGCCAAGATCAACTTCGAAAGTGTATCAACGCCGAAAGTCTCCATTTTTCCAGAGGCAATGTGCTCAATCCCCTCACAGACCATGGCGAGCTAAACCTCAAGAGGCAACTGTATCCACTACCAGTGATTCTAGTCCTGAGAGATCTAACCAGAAAGAACCTGACCATTTCCAGAGAAGAGGCCGTTCCAGACTCCCGAGACGAACCAGAAAGGACTCTAACCAGGTTTTTTTTACTTTTGCTAATTTAAGTAAAAATGTGTGTGACAAAAGCAATTGGCTTTTTGATTCGGCTGCGAGTAATCACTTTTGTGGTGATAAAAATTTGTTTTCTAATTTTAAACCATTGTATAATGAAAGATTAGCTGTTGCAATAGATAATATTGATTTTCCTATTGAAGGAACTGGTGATGTTAAATTACGATTTGGTCAACAAAATATAACATTTACTAATGTAATGTATTGCTCTAAATTGAGAAAAAATTTAATATCTGCTCCAAAGATGGATATTGCAGGAGCTAAATTTAAGGGGGGGAATGGTAAAATTAAAGTAACTAACAAATATGATCAATTTTTATTTACTGCTAAATTGCATGATGGTATTTATTATTTATTTCCAAAAATTCCATCCAAAGAAATGAAAAATGTTAAATTTGAAGTTTCTAAAACTTCAAGTAAAAGAAACTCTCATGATACAAAAACTGAAGTTTTACATACTCAAAAGGACAGTTTTAATATGTGGCACAGACGTTTTGCTCATGCTAGTCCTAAACTAATTGACAGAACTTGTAAATATGATAGGAGGCTTCCTAAATTAAAAGTCAATGAAACTTCTTGTGAAACTTGTAAACTTAATAAACAAAGACGAATTTCTTTTAAACCCCATGGTCAAATAAGGTCTAGACATCCTCTTGAGTTATTACATATGGATGTATGGGGACCATGCAAAATAACTGGCCGAAACGGTCAAAGGTATTTCTTATCAATTATCGATGATTTTTCTCGTAAAGTAACAATATTTCCTATGAAAGCAAAAACTGAGGTATTTAAAAACTTTAGAAATTATGTAACAAGAGCGGAGAGATTTTTAAACTGTCAGGTAAAAGCTATTAGATCAGATAACGGGAAAGAGTTTCAAAATAATAATTTTAAATCTTTTTGTGAGCTTAAAGGCATAAAACATGAATTTACTAACATTTATTCACCGGAACAAAATTCTGTTACAGAAAGATTTAACCAAACTATTGTTGACGGTATGAGGACAGTTTTAGACGAAAGTGGATTAAATAAAAGTTTTTGGCCAGACGCAGCTTTATACTTTGCGTATACCTGGAACAGAATTTGTCATACTGATTTAGAGAAAACACCGTTTGAGTTGTATGGTGGTTATAAACCTTCAGTAAAGCACTTAAAATCTTTTGGCTCAAGAGCATACGTAGGGGTACCCAAACAACTTAGAAACAAACTCGACCGTAAAGCGAAAAAAGGAATTATGATAGGTTACGCCCTTAGTACAAAAGGTTACAGGATATGGCTCCCAGATGAAAATAAAATAATAGAAACAATTAATGTTAAAATTGAAGAACCGATAAATATTGGGGAGCACAGTGGAGCAGTGATGGGCCGTGAAAATGAAAGTTGGTTATGTTCAGATGAGGGGTCAGATTCAGAAGGCGTGAATAATGCTCATTCAGATGCTATTAATATATATCAGACTTACCCTGATCATTCTGAATCTTCCTCTGACGAGGAAATTAAATCAAGTCGAGATATAATTAAACGAGTCCCCCTCAGAGAGGCTGTATGGTTTAGAACTCTAGTACCCCGAAAAACTAGTGACAGAATCGACGTTTATTATTGTGAATTTGGAAAAACTGAACGTTTAAAATGTCATAAAGATGTTAAAAAATATTGTAAGAAAAATTGTATAATTTATGAACCAAACCTTTTTAATTTCAGTCCTAGAGAAAAATATGTAGGTAAAATTAATGAAAAATCTTGTTCTAGTGCAGAACAAACTTTAAATTCTGATGAAATTAATTCTGATAGTGAACTTGATTCAGATAATGAACTTAATTTTACTGAACCTGATTTAACTAAGAAAAACGATTGACTAGACGTAGATCAAATTCCAACGAGTTTTAAACAGGTCTTAAAATCTCCTTATAAAAATCAGTGGTTGCAGGCTATGAAAGAAGAAATGGATGTTATTCGGGAACGTAATGTATGGCACCTTACTAAATCACCTCCAAATACTAATATTTTAGGATGTAGATGGGTCTTCACTCTTAAACGTAATGAAAGGGGGGAAATAGCTCGTTTTAAAGCTAGACTGGTGGCGCAGGGATATAAACAGATAAAAGGAGAAAGTTATGACGATACTTTCAGCCCTGTCGTTAACTTTGGAGTAATACGCTTCTTCTTTTCATTGCTAGTTTCATGTAAAGGATGGACTCATTTACAACTGGATATTAAAGGTGCATATCTTTACGCACCACTCGATGAACATATTTATATGTCTCAACCACCGGGTTTCATCGAGATTGAAAAAGAAAAATTCGTTTGTAAATTAAATCGCGCTTTATACGGCCTTCACCAAAGTAGTAGAGCCTGGTTTTTCGAAATGAATAGAATTTTGATAAATATAGGTTTTAACAAATTTTCATGGTGTAACTGTGTTTATATTTTTAACAAGAAAGTAATTTTATTATTGTATGTCGATGACATTGTATTGTTTGCAAAATTTAAAAATCATATAGATGAAGTAGTGGACTTATTGAGTAAAAATTTTGATTTAAAAATCTTAGGAAAAACCCGTAAACTATTGGGTGTAGAATTCGAGGAAAATAATGGAAATTTAACTATTCATCAACATTCATATATTAGTGAAATATGTAACAGATTTAAAAATTTCAATTTTCCTATATCATCTCTCCCCATTAGTAAAGGGATAATTTACTCAAAATCTCAGTGTCCTCAAACTAACGCTGAAACAACAGAAATGTCAAAATATCCTTATAGAAGCATTTTAGGTTGCTTATCGTTTCTCTCTAATAGAACTAGACCTGACATATCGTACGCGGTTAATATTTTTGCCCAATTCCAAAGTAATCCTGGCATAATGCATTGGAATGGCCTGTTAAAACTCTTAGGTTATGTTTGTTATACCAAAAATTTAAAGTTAAAACTTGAGTGCAGGAAACCACATATTACTGTTTATTCAGACGCTGACTTTGCGGCCAACAGAGACGATAGGACTTCAATGGGGGGACAGCTGATTTTACTCGATAATTCACCCGTAGCTTGGAGAACGTTTAAGGAAAAATGTATCAGTTTAAGTACTATGGAATCTGAATTCGTAGCCATGACCGAAGCTACAAAAGAACTATTATGGTTCGATAGAATTTTAGAAGAATGCTTTAATAAAAAACTAATACAGGGTACTAAAGAAAAATCTTTACTTTTAGTCGATAACATGGCTGCTATAGATTTCGTGAAGTCTCCCATTGAAAACTATCGTACAAAACACATCGACGTAAAATTATTTTTTATAAGGGATTTCATTTATAAAAACATATTTAATATTAAACATGTTAAAAGTGCAAGTAATTGTTCAGACATTTTCACTAAACCGTTAACAAAATACGGGTTATCTCTTTTCATAAGTAGCCTATTTTTATCTACTGAGTAACATGTATATTTTAAGGAGTAAATTTTGAAGAGAAAAGAATTAAGGAAATAAGTTTCTATTTTTTTTTTTTTTCCCCTAAAGAGAACAGAATGTTTTTATCTTTAATATGAAAATGCAAATGTATTTCTGAAAGTGTTTATTATATTGCGAAATGTATATACTTGTTTTATATCATATATTGGTTAATTTATGTACATGCCATTGCTTAATTATTTATATTATATCTTCATAGCAAGAAGAATTTTCTGTATAAGTTTGAAATGAAGCATTGCAAAAATTGGACTCTGTTGCTTTGCTCTTGAAATATACTAAAGAAAGAGGATTAGTAGCAAGTCGTTGTTGAATCTGTCAACTTATGTTTTTTTTACATACAAGTTTTTTTGTTACATAAATAATATGATGTGAACTTGTAAATTCAGGGCAGGTATATATATATATATTTTTCATGGTCTCGGTTGAGTGTCAAGAGGGGGGGGCTTATTGTTAGGTTTAGAAATTTAAAACATTAGTATGTTCTTGACACTCAATGTTTTATTCAGTTTCACTCCCTCTTTAGTTTAACTATTTTTCCTTTTTTATTAAAACCGATAGTTATTAAAATCTAAGTAATTTATTTTCTATTTACTTTTATAATTTTAAGTTAATAAATATTTAAAAACTTATAGTTGATTTAAAATTCATTTTAGCATAAAATATTAATACGATAGCCGAAGCTATCCGTATGCAAATGACATAAGTCTACGTCATCTGCTTGAATTGAATAAGTAGCGTAGCAGAAAAGCAATCGGGTGGCTTTTTCCGTGTTGATGCCGATGTGAATCCCGGTAATAAAGAAGCTGGCATGAAACGTAGTTTGTATATTTCAGTTTAAATTTTTCCTTGATAACCTCGACAATATTAGCTTGTGTAGAAAGCTGTTGTTTTTCAGATGAGGTTTAAGTAAATATTTTTAGATTAATTCGAGGATGATAGTTATTTTAAAACTGCAAACTTTTAAGCTTCTTTCAGTAATAGTATAGGCTTCAGTAACTACTCTGTACTATTATATCTGCCCTGAAGAATATTAAACGAATCGTCTAAATGTATTATAATTTTTATTTTCGTTTGCCATATTTTTATTTCACTAGATAAATCAATCTAGTTTTTAAATAAATGATTTTATCTAAAAGAAAAACTTGTCATATTTCTTTTTACCTGCTCAATACAGTTTCCACTGGACTCTATTATTTCAACTCTGCTTAACTTTGAAGCTTTAAGACAATCATGTCAGGTTTATAAACCTGACATTTTCCTTTCTTTTTATTCATATTTTACATAGTCAGAAATTTTATAGTATATGACAGAACCAGGTGATAGTTTAACACATTGTTTGATAGAGTACTTATTTAATTATTAATAGTCAAATAGTGACTAATATAGAAATTTCATTACTCGAACGATTTGCCTATAAGCGTTACAGAATGTCAGTTTTTTTAAAGTGAAATTTTCATTCAAGGCGCAGCGCGCACTTCTTCCTTCCGAGTGAATTTATTCAACAATTTGTTGAAATAATTTTACGAATTTCAGTATCATATATGTGGGAGTGGATAAATGCTAACTCAAGCAGAAACTCCTTGATTTTATTATGACATGACTATGACATTGTTTTTAACGATATCAAGTGCATGCCGTAGTAAGAAAGCGTGAAAGGTAAATAATTAAAAATGTTGTTGTATTCTATAGATTTCAATGTAAGCAGCAGAAAATCTGCTGTCAGTTGTAATTTTTTATTAATAGTATAGTATTGTGCTATAATTAGCCAAATGCGTTTATCTGGTACTGTTCCGAATAAAAAAACTCATCTTTTTTATCACTTCGATATTAATTATTAGTCGTGTGTGTTTAATGGATTATTACTATTCAAATCCTGCTTTCCACATACATAACATTTAAAAAAAAATCATCATCTGTCTCTTTCCAGAGCAAACAAAATTATAAGTGAGGCATAACTGTCCTTTTCTAAATCACACAGAAGAAATATGATACATAACAGGTTATCAAAGGAAGTTCTTGAAATTGCATTTTCAGTTGCATTATGCATTTTTTTTTAATTTACTAAAATTTAATTTATTGTATGCCTGATATACAATATGTAGGTAATCTAAGTGGTTACTCGAAGAGAATCGAATATATTTGATGCAATTTACAGGAATGTTTCTTAAATTACATCATACATATTATAGTAAACGAATGCAGGTTTTCAAATCAGAAAAAAAATATAAATAAAAATTTATAAACTTCCTACTTTTATTTTTAATTTTAAAATTTTTAATTGAAATGCAAATGCAAGTGCAAAGTTAAAAACCATTTTAAAACTCGTAAAGTAAAGCATGTGTTTATATAAAAGCTAAATTTTTACAACATTACATTTCGAGACACGAAACTTTTCGCTATTATTTACACTTTGCACTGCATAGATTTTCCTACTTTGTTCTCCGTCGCCAATTGCCCATCTGCGCAGCATTAGTGCGACGTAAAATCCAACCACAACAACCTACTTCGGACAACTCTTATTTGCAAACTTTAAACAAAATTCTTAAGTGAAACTGCTTCCAATTAATTTCTTTTATTAACTGTGTTGAGCATTGCGCTAAAAGTGATTTAGCAGTTTTATGGGGAAAATAGATTTTTCACACCAAAGGTGATCTCATATTGCAAAGGATTAAAATAGAATGAGAATAAAACGAGTCGTAGTAGTACATGATCAAATGATCGAATAATATACATATTGCAGTCTTACCACGGTCGGAGTTGTGATACGGCTATAATGTAGAAAACTAACAGTTCGAATGCAAATGATACGAAGGAAGTTCACAACTGAACTCACATGATTTTTTTGTCTACATAGATTCCGTTTTTGCAAAAAAACTTCTTCATTTCTGAAGCTCCTTTATTTCTTTTGCATGTGAAATGTCAGTTTTCTACGTTATATCTGCAGCACAACTCATATCATTATGTGACTGTAACACATAAATTTATCGACTGTTTTACTATAAACAAATACATCTAAGGATGCAATTTTAATGAAAGTGAATTGCTTTACACTTCAAAATGTAAATTTTAAAATTTTCAGTTTTTATATAATTCTGAGTATTAAACTGGAATTTAACTTTTTATTTATTAGGTTTCATGTGTTTTACCATTTTTTAAAGAAAATTTTTGGGTGAAATGTACATAATAAACATTTAATTATGTGACTCGATTGACTAAATGGGAAATAATGCAAATACCTAATTTTATGTAATGTTTAGGAGCGAACAGCTTTATCTAAAGCTAAGTATTTGAAAAAACAAAAACAAATCATTCGATCAATATTTTATAAAAAGAATTTTATAATAAGAGAAATATGAAGTGTGATATCAAGCTTCATTGAATATACTTTTTACTTTCCGAACACTTTTGTGAAGAATGTATTGTAATCATGTCAAAAATCCGAATTCGAGATTTTGATGTTTCTATACGTTTCGAGGTCCCCTGATTCCGTTTTCACTATTTGTACGATGATGTATGTATGTGTATATGTATATGTGTGTGTATGTCTGTGAGTGAACACGCTAGCGTCTAAACGCTTTGTTCAAATAAGCTGAAAGTTGGTGCGTATATTGTAAGTCACCATATATAGATGAGATTCGGTTAACTTGAGCTAGATAGGCAAAGGTCGCAAAACTCCAGGAACTATTAAATGCGCCGTGAGGAAGAAAAACCAATAATTTTGCAACAAACATCTTTATTTCCGCAGCATGAGAATAAAAAGAGTTTTTTTTTTTTTTTTTTTTTTTTTAAGTATCATAAAATGTATATTATTAAGTCTAAAAGACATTCAGAGGGTTAGATGAGAGAGAGAGGGGGGCTTTGCGATGAGATGACGTGTACTTCAAGCAAAGGTTGAGGAGCAAATTCTGAAGTTCTCTATATCGCAATCAAGATCAGACTGCTGAATTACGCCAAGATTTTCGAAATAGTGCCAAATTTTACAGCCAAAGATAATCCATTGTTTCTAGAATAAATTAATATAAATATTTTGAATTTAGCCAGTCCGTTATAACAGTTTATGCCAATTATTATGTATACAACGATTTATAAATGAAAATAATATTTTTTATATTTTATTTATTAAATGATTTAGGAGAGATTATAATTCTGAGAGATGTCATATAAACAGATGACTAGCAGAAATAAATTATTAATTGTAAAGGATATGTTTTTTGTTCTCAGAAGATTTATTTAATAGCTTAACGGATAAAATATTATTAGAATTAAGATATTTATATATAGACAAATGCGAATAAATATAAAAAGTAATTTCGAATTTCGTTAGATATTTTTATTAGCCATTTAATTTATTGAAAATATAGTAATTAATTATTGCATTTATTTAAAGCTGTAATTAAAATCATATATGTGAAGGAACGACTTCACATATTTCTCCCCAGCGACGAGGAAAAAAATGAATCGTCAACATGGACAAAAAGTATTGAAACATAAAACGCTCTCTCTCACCTTCACAACAGTATAATACAACTCCAAAAATTTTGCATACCATTGAGGGAAATGTAAAATAATCTTTTGATAAGCAAAAAAAAAAAAAAAATTGTGGCATATAACAATAAATCTGAAAAAAAAATTAACTAATATGGAACAACATATAAGACATAAATAACCATTGTTATGATAAAGTGAAACATCTGAAACAAATTACATAATCAATGAAGTATATAAATGTGACATAGTATAAAATGTGTAAAATATTAAAAATAATCATTCATTAAAGTGTATGTATGGTTGATAATAAGGAAAAGGAAATCAGTAACAAGAAATGTGAAAAATCAATTAATTTTGTATTTTGTTAATTTTCAAAAAACAAATTTAATACTGCATTAAACTGAAAAAGATTCAAAATATTTTTGATTAAAGACACTATCATTGTACACGTGAAAAATTAAATTCCAACAAAGTGAGCCAGAGAGTGTAGAACAGAACAATAGCTATGATAGATCCTATGGTTTTGTGATGCCAAACTGAACCTAGCGTACTGAACTATGTGTGCAGCAGAAGAGGCTTCATGTTGTGCAAAAAAATGACAACCAGCATTCTGCAAAGTGACATAATGAAATGTCTTTTGTATGTGTAAAAAAAATGTGTAAAAAAAAAAATCTAGCCCTCTGTCAGAATAACAGCGCACATGTAAGAGTTATAGAAAAAATTATTATTTTATATTCTTTTTATTTTAAATTCTATTTTTTTTTTTTTTTTTTTTTTTTTTTTTTTATGCATTCTAATTTATTTTCTTTGAATAAATTTATGAACCAACTTTATTTTAATAGATTGTGTTGGTCAAAAAGAAAAAAAGTATTAAAATTTACCCGTATGAAATAATTTCTTTTTCCTGAACAAAATTTTAATAATTGAATTAGCATTTGAATTTCTCAAAAAAAAATGATCTCAATAAAAATTTAATTTTTAATGCATAAAATCTGAGTAGACCTGAAATAGGTGATAAGAATACAACTCATAAAAATTGTCAAAAACAGCAAAAAATTCTAAATACATATTTTGTTTTAGAATTACAGTTGAATTATTATATTATTAAGCCCAATTAATATTCAAGATCTTTCTTAAGAATGATACTGTATGCTACACAGATAATTTTATAATACTGCTCAGCAAGAAATAGTCTCTAAAATAAAAATGAAGAGTGAACCAGCCACATATACTTCTGCAAAGACTACCTCTTGCAACACACAGACGATTTCAAGACGTCTCCCAAAATGCATCTGTGGTGCAAAACAGTACAATAAGGGATTATTTTAATTGAAAATTTTTAAACTATTAAACATTTAATTTAAGCTGAAAGAAAACTTTCTGCAAGAGTTTTACTCTCTAAAAAAAATTTTGATAACAAAAAAAAAATTTTTAAACGTACAGACTATGTACGGAAATTCCACCTTTTATGTATTTCTTTGAAAAATAAATAGGCTCTAAAAACATAACAGAATTTACTGCAAGTTGACGAAAGTATATTTATTTACTTTTGTGTATATGTGTTTTATTACTGTAACTAGTCTTATTTGTAGACATTCTATGTAAAATTTAATAAACAAAAAAGTAAAACAATATCTCCACAACCATACCAATAAAATATATTAACTAAATAGGTCAGAGAAAATTTTGTGAGAGTGTGTGTGTACATGTCAGACATTGGGTTGTGAGTCCAAGTTTGAGAATAATGCAGAAAAGCATGGAAAACATGCATCTGAAAGACAATGAAATACTATTGGATAAATTTGCATTATGACTGACAAATTGAGAAGCCAGCCAATAATACAATGAAATTCCGACCCAAAAGGAAACATATACAGGAACACATGTAGAAACATAGAAAAAATTTTTTTTTTTTTTTTTTTTTTTGTGTGTGTGTGAGAATTATTAATTATGAAGTGTTTGCAAAAGTCAAAATAAACTGATCATATCATTCAAATGAGATGGACAATTAGTTTGAATCTGTTAAAAATGAATCTTGTGAAAGAGGTGATGTGTTCAAACAAAGAATCCTCGAATGTATCAAACGAAACTTTGACAACAATGAAAATATAACTAGGAAAAATATACAATCCAAATATTCCCAAAAGTCACATACATCCTCATGTTATTTATTTAACATCTATTAAGTAATTTATATCAATATCTTTTTATTTATTATTATTTTTATTATTATTTTAATTATTTATTTTGTCACCCAAAATATTATAGAACATGTATTAATGAATTATAAGTGTCTATGAAGGCCTATAAAACATAACCTTCTAAAATTATTGTGAAAGTGTGAAATCCCCTACACAATTATAGGTGTTGAAACCAATATAATGGTCGAAATCCGTAGATTATAGAAGTCATTAATATACTGGCAACCAGAGCAACACAATTGTGCTTAAAGGGTAGATGTGTATATGTGTAATTAAAAAAATATAACCAAATGGGTGATATGTTAAAACATTTAAACAGTATTGTAAAAATGAATATCAGCTGAAATAATTTGAACTATTAAAAATTTAGTATATGTCTGTAAGTGTTCCAACAAATATTAAAATAGAAAAATTCTAAAAATGCCACAATAACAAATTCCCATAGCCGCAGATGAAAGCGCTAAAATTGCGAATTTAACGTGCACTGAAAATTATAACAAAAAGAAAGAAATAAAAAGTCATGACTAAAATAAAATTATTATCTACTGAACTGAGCAGAGATGAACTGAGCTGAGGTGAGCTGAGATGAGGCCTCAAAAATTACCCAACAAACACACGAGAGTCGGACCTATTACGGAAGGCGTACGGCATGCCGAACAGTGATTATGGTCCACATACCACCTTCAGTATCGGTTCCATAAAGTTTTTGTCCTCTCTGCCGCAACATCGCCAAATGGCATCGGCCCATATTTGGATCAGTATCGGCGAAATATATCTTATCGGCGTACCGATAGTCTATGTGTTTAAAACAATAAGTAATGTGTTTTGGCCCCCAAGCGTATTTCCGATCAGAAAACAGTCATCGGTTTGCCGACACTGTTACGATTCCGGACCGAGTTCAGTTTAACGAATAGATCGGCATGCAGTACTTGCCGATGCTGGACCGTACAGCTACCGACAATTTTGTATTTGTTGGGTAAAAAATGCGCATAAAGTAGATATATAAAGAATAGCTTCAAAGGCTATAAAATTGCTCAGTAAAATTAATAATAAGACTCGAGTACAAGAAGTGTAATCTCACTTCAAAAAGGTGAATAAAAAGAATTTCACCAAATCAGCTGATAAAAAGAACAGTAAAATAAATCTGTTCACAAATGTGCAAAAGATGTTTTTCTTTTTTTCTTTTTTCCTTTTAAAAAAAGTGCTGTAATTATCCAGCAGTAGGCCCAATTCGATGTTAAAGTAAGCTTAATATATATTTTGTTGTCATAATTATTTGCTATAAATAGTAGTAAAATATTCCTATATATATATGATAGACATACTGAACATAAACACCAATAAACAAACATGGAATAGTGAATAAATGCGATAAAAATATCTTATATGTACAGTAAAATAAAATAAAAAAAACTTCTCCTCTCCAATCAACGTATTTGAAGTTAATGAAAAAAAGAATCACTATTATTATTATCAGAACATAAACAAAAACTCAGACGGAACTGTGAGATGTTTATTTCTGCGTCAAAAAAAAAAAAAAAAAAAAAAAAAAATCAAGCAGACTTCCTTTTTTTTTTTACATCTAATCATTCTTTCTTTCCCTTTTCAATCATATCACGATTACTTTTAAACTTTTTTTTTTTTTTTGTACGAAAATGAACGAAATAAAAACAAAAATTTATAATGTGTTATAAAATTTCTTAAAGTTTGTGAGATTAGAAAAAAAAGGAATAATTAAAACATTTATATTAAAATGTAACAAGTTAAAATAGAAAAAGAAAATACTGTGTTATGTTATTATAAAAAAATTAAAACTTACTAATTACTTTATAAAAAAATTATTCGATAACCGAAAGAAAATATTAAAACAAAAATTATGTTTATGTGTTTAAGTATCTAAGACATAAATAACTAATTCCCTTTCTGTATAAGTCATTATACATGATTATCTAAGAATGCCTAGAAAGTGTAATAAAAAAAAACATTGAACCTTTTGTTCAAGACTAACAAATTTGCTAGATTTACATGAAAGGCAATGTATTTAATATCCGCAAAAATTAGAAAAAGAAAAAAAAAAATGTATATTATGTCTGGTTATTCTAAACTAGCGTATAAGTAAATAAATGTATCTACAAGCTAGAATTATTTAAATTCACCACAAATGTGTGAAAAAGGGTGTATATGTGTACAAATGAGAAAAGAAATATGTAAATTTGGAAAATTGTGTGTTAAAGTTAGGACACTTTCATGAAACAAGATAACGGCCAGTATAGATTCATAAAATATATTATGCACTGGATATACGTACTTTCATAAATACATATAGTGTTAAAAAAATTTGAAAATTGTTGGAGATATAACCAATTAATATTTACCTTCAATATTTTATTTTATTTATTTATTCTGTCAATGTGTGCGTGAGTGTGTACATATGCGTTGTGAGAAAGATCTTTTTATAGAAACAATATTAGTAAACAATGAGAAAAGAAAAAGCACCCTAAACACAAACAATTCTATTCGATTTCTGTAAAATATATTAAATTTTACGCAAAATTTAAATAGTAAAAAAAAAAAAAATGTAAGTTAATTATAGTAATACTCAAACTAAATGAAGTTTAATGTAAAATCATGCAAAATAAGACAATCAATGCAGGTCTCCTCACCAAGAAAAAATTGGCCAGTAATTCAAGATAAAGGAATGCCAACAACACAAGTGCAATTAGGAGCTCTACTAATGCACATTGTGGCACAAAATTACATAAACTTAAATCCTAACATATTAATTGTGCCTCTTTTAATTCAAGGACTTAAATGAGATGTATAAACCTAAATTATTTTATTTCTTTAATTATTTTTAAATGAATGGATAAATAATGATATTTAGAGAAAGAGTGTAGTGTGTTGAGAGTTAGCATTTAAAACACAGTGATGCACAAAATTATACAGCCTCAACTTTTAAGAAACCAATTGTAAATATAATTAATTTAATATAACCATGACAAAAAGCATAAGCTTATTATCCTCAAAATTAAAAAAATGAATATTAATAATTTATGTAAAGGTGTGAAAGTTATACGTGTAAAACATTGAGTAAAAAGAAGTGTGTGAAAAAAAAAAAAAATCAACCAAGTTCACTAAAATATATTTCTACATTTTGTTTCAAAACAAGACCTTAAAAAGTAATAATAAAAATATAAGAACAAAAGTATGGGAATACCTGAAATTATCACTCCAGTTATTTTATTTAACAATATTTTTCCAATTTCATATGATGATACAATGGCAATTCCAAGCGGGTTAAAATAAGTGAACAAAAAAAATATGTGTGTGTAAAAAGAGGAGATACAAGTGTCAAGATACCGACTGATATCAAAATAAATTTTTGCGACACATCTCCAAAAAGCATATAAAAAAATGGTTTGTGTATTTCCAACCAGCCTGGAAAACGCCAACATGAGAAATAAATTCAAATTTAATTCTTAAGTTAGAAAATTAATTAAATTCAATTATTGACAATAAACAGAGTAATAAACATTTTGCGATAATATATATATATATATAAAGCATTAAATTAATAATCAATGTTTTTTTTTTTGCTGCATTTTGAATGAAAAAAAAATCAAGAAACATTAAAAATTTATCCACACCCATTGTATATCAGTATTAGCATAAAAAAGGAAAATCTGAATATGAAAATAAAAACAATATACTGAAAGGTAATGCAAATTTGTATATATATTACACATAAAAATTTAAAAAAATTCTTTTTCTTTTTTCCTTTATTTTTTTATATCATTATTATTATTATCTTTAAAATTGGAAAAAAATTAGCATATATGAAAATAGAAAAATATGTACAGATATCTGAAAATATCTAAGCATCCTTGTTGTTTGTATTATCTAAAAAGTTTTAATTAATGATGCGCCAAGAAAAATTCTGTATTAACAAGGATACTTAGAGTAAAAATATGCAAAACACTTACCATATTTCCACAAGATTTAACCTGAAAATGAAATTTTATTTCATGAAAATAAGAATTGTCGACAGAACAAAATTATAATTCTTTCGGGCTTTTCTTTTTTTTTTTTTTTTTTTTTTTTTTGTAGGACGATGAATGTTATAAGACGACCACTGTAAAAGAATGCAAAATAATTGATCCCCAGCGTAACTAATGTTTTTCTTTTCCTTTTCCGAAATGCGCGACAAGAAGCATGTTTACACATTTTTATATACAATAACGTCGTCACGAATTCCCACGCATATTAGACGAAATCCTTTCTTCCTCTATTTTTCTCTCTATATATATATAAAAAACTTGCATTCACATTTTTTTTTATTACTTATTTACGGAGAATAATGTTTGATCCGTTGTTTCAAGACGAGGGAAACACAAAAACGATATCTCAAGGAAAGTAAGAAAATATCGTCCAGTAATTGTAACTGGCGTTATTAAACGAAACTAACTCAGGAGCAATAATAAATAATTACTTCACATGATCCAGAGACGGGAATTGGAGAAGCGCATCAGGAAACCTTTTGATGAAAGCAGAAAGAAACGCCGGCTAGCTGGCAAGAACGGCACGAACTCCCAGATAATGAAATCAATCTCCGACTTGAAAAAAATGCCCAGCGTCGGTAGTACATTAAAGAAGGTAGAAGAAACACTGTATGGCTCTCGCAAACACATTGCGTTACAGAGAGAAAGATCGGACAGCAGATGGGTCGAGCGTAACTTAGAAACACAGGCTGCCATTCTCGGCGTATTGTCCCATACACAGCAAACAGTATTTCAAGAAGAGAGGATCAGAAGAGGATAAACTGCCGACACGATGCGTCCAATCCACAGCCGTGCTCCAATCAGTGACATTTACAATGATTCTTCGCACAATTTTAAAATAATACAGCGATGACAAGTCATATAGATCAAAATATCCTTTAATTGAGATTAAAAATATCGCGGTAAATAAGTTTCTATCTTCTTAAAAAAACAGCTATGATGTTATATTAACTCGTAAAGTCATTTAAATAACTGCCCCTCTCTCTCTTTTATCTCATAACCACTCTGAAGATGTCTGGCACCAAGATTTATAGATGAGATTCGGTTAACTTGAGCTAGATAGGCAAAGGTCGCAAAACTACTCCAGGAACTATTAAATGCAGGCCGTGAGGAAGAAAAACCAATAATTTTGCAGCAAACATCTTTATTTCAGCAGCATGAGAATAGAAATAGTTTTTTTTTTTTTAATTTTTTTTTAAGTATCTTAAAATGTATATTATTAAGTCTAAAAGACTTTCAGATGTTTAGATGAGAGAGAGAGGGGACTTTGCGATGAGAGGATGTGTACTTCAAGCAAAGGTTGAGGTGCAAATTCTGAAGTTCTCTATATCGCAATCAAGATCAGACTTCTGAATTATGCCAAGATTTTCGAAATAGTGCCAAATATTACAGCCAAAGATAATCCATTGTTTCTAGAATAAATTAATATAAATATTTTGAATTTAGCCAGTCCGTTATAACAGTTTATGCCAATTATTATGTATACAACGGTTTATAAATGAAAATAATATTTTTTATATTTTATTTATTAAATGATTTAGGAGAGATTATAATTCTGAGAGATGTCATATAAACAGATGACTAGCAGAAATAAATTATTAAATTTAAAGGATATGTTTTTTGTTCTCAGAAGATTTATTTAATAGCTTAACGGATAAAATATTATTAGAATTAAGATATTTATATATAGACAAATGCGAATAAATATAAAAAGTAATTTAGAATTTCGTTAGATATTTTTATTAGCCATTTAATTTATGGAAAATATAGGAATTAATTATTGCATTTATTTAAAGCTGTAATTAAAATCAATGTGAAGGAACGACTTCACACCATAGTACAAACCGTATAGATTTTGGTGAATCTATCACTTATAGTTTTCTTTTACAGGGACATAAAGAAAAATTCTTTATCACTATGGTCCATGGGACCAAAATCTTAAAAGTGCGATAGCATCTAAACGCCTTATTCAATTGAGCAAAAAATTTATACACATATTATAGGTCACAGTTACTCAATTTGTATAGAGTTTGGAGAATCTGGCACTTATAGTTTTTTTACAGGGTCACAAAGAAAAATTCTTTATTATTATGGCCTATGGGGCCAAATTTTTAAAAGTGGGATGGCGTCTAAACGCTTATTTAATCTGAACAAAAAAATTTTACACATGTTATAGGTCACAGTTGCACGAACTGTATAGATTTTGGTAAATTTAACACTTACAGTTTTTTTACAGGGACACAAAGAAAAATTCTTTATCATTATGGCCTGTGGGACCAAATTTTTACTTTCTTCTATATTCAATAGAAGAAAGTATTGGGTTCGTAAAAATTTTCGACCTCGGGTTTTTAATGGATTTACACGTTTTGAGAGCTGTAGAACACGATTTGACCATTTTTTAGAAAATGTCTGTCTGTTTGTCTGTCAGTCTATGTGTGTGTGTGACAAACTTTTGTGGCAACCCCCCCCCCCTGGGGGGGTATTCCCCCATGGAGGGGAGTAAATTTTCATGATGGGTATCTTTCAAAAGAGCTCGTCAGTACCTTTAAAACCAATGGTTGAACCTTAGATCTGCGATAATTTAAAATGAAGTTATCGATTTTTTTTTCATTTTTAACAAAATATATGTGTATGTATATATATATATATATTAATGTAATATTGACAATAAAATTGACTTTTTTTTGGATATTTTGTGTTATACTACTTCTCTAATATGGTAATCATCTGCTTTATCATGGAAGATACTTTTTTTAAATAATAATTTTAATAAATTATTTTTACTGAGTGAATTTGTATAGGAAAATGTAGAAGAAAGTCATGTGGTGGCCACAACATACTAGTTAAAAGTGCGATAGCATCTAAACGCCTTATTCAATTGAGCTGAAAATTTATATGAATATTATAAATCACTGTTGCTCTGACTATAAGCATTTTGGTGAATCTAGCATTTATAGGTTTTTTACAGGGACACAACGAAAATTCTTTATCATTATGATCTATGGGCTCAAAGTTCAGTAGCGTTAAATAAAACATCACGTAATATATGGAGAAAAATATTCAAACACTTTATTATGGTTTTATCTCTTTTGTTTGTTTAACAACTTCTCTTTCTTTACTTTATGTACAAAACTGTTAATTACTCAATGTTCGGAAAGTCGAGTGGAGTCACTCCAGATTTTTTTCCTTACATCAGTGAACAGAAAATAAATGTTTTTTTACGGAGTAATCCTTTTTGTATAACTTTACAAGTGAGAGCAAAAATTTAATGCAGGCCAGAAAATCTATAGATTCGATGTTTGAAATTGATTCTTTATTTTGGTTAAATGTATGTTTCCATAAGTCTTCTTTTCTTCATTGGAAAAGAAAACGATTATTATTTTTTAGGAAAGCATATTGTTTCCTTAAATAAATGGTATTTAACCACGAAGTAGTTTTTTGTCTTTCCCCTTTTTTTTTTTTTCCATAAAAACTGGAAAATACTCATAATCTACGAATTCCTTAACAATTACCAGGAATTGTTCTTTTTAGGTCATAAGATAAAGTACAATATAGATTTAAGATTTGAAGATCATCTGACAGAACAATATAGTTAATATAAAATGATAGAAAGAAACTTTTACCTTTACATTAAAGCATGTGCATGGTAAATTGTGTAACGTCTATGGAGGATGTGTCCTTCCCGATTTTCCGCCATTTAGAGCAAAAAGTGTCATGTATATATATTTACTTCATACCAGAAATATTTTAGAAAAAATGATTACACTAATAGTATTACTTGCAAACTTTGAATAAACACCATAAAATGCAATAACCTCGCAACAATTGTTTCCGGTCGAAAAAACACACGACCCTTCATCAGGCGAATAAAGTAAGCACGAGTGCTGCAGTCAAAGCGGCAACGCACAAAATCGTTTAAAATGAAAAGAAAAACTTTATAAAGTAGAAAGTAAATATAGCTACTGGTGTGAGTAGAATTGTACAAGAAAACAAGAAAATAAATAAATGAGTGAGATTAAACATATAACAATCTAAGGATTTCAAAAATTAAACGAAAATCTAAGTTACGTAAGCAATTTCCAAGCATCAGAGAAGAATGGAGTGGAAGAAATATCATTAACAAGATTTTTCGAATTTTTAAATATGTAAAATGCTTCATGAATATCCAAATGTGAGGAACAGACAGGAGATGAAATCAAGTTAGTTTTGGAAAAATCAAAACGATAACCTTGAGACTAGAAGTGGGAAGCAATAGAAGATTTGGTAATCTCTTCATTACGAACATTCCGACAGTGCTCATTTATTCTGTATTTCAAACTCACGTAACTTAGATTTTCGTTTAATTTTTGATATCCTTAGATTGTTATATGTTTAATCTCACTCATTTATTTATTTCTTGTTTTCTTGTACAATTCTACTCACACCAGTAGCGATATTTACTTTCTACTTTATAAAGTTTTTCTTTTCATTTTAAACGATTTTGTGCGTTGCCGCTTTGACTGCAGCACTCGTGCTTACTTTATTCGCCTGACGAAGGGTCGTGTGTTTTTTCGACCCGAAACAATTGTTGCGCGTTTATTGCATTTTATGGTGTTTATTCAAAGTTTGCAAGTAATATTTTTCACAACGCCAGTTTTGTGGTGCTTTTTTATTACACTATTAGTAGTTTTCCCGGGAAAACAACTGCATGCAATTTCAGAATTCTACGTTTTTCTAACCTATCCTGCAATCTACCGCAATGTATATGTTAAAGGCTCGCTTCACTTACCGTTGCCAGAAGCCCAAGCCAATGTTATTCTATGGAAAATTTTCTTTACTTATAACTCATTAACTAATGCATATTTTTAAAATATGTTTTTAATTTCAAAAAATTCCCAACTGTTTAATTAATGGACCTTTTTAAAAACAGATTTTTTTTTTACTTTAAATATTTTACTTTGAAGCTATAATATACGAATTTTCAATATTTGAAATTTTTCTTTTTGCAGTTTAAAACAAAAAAAAAAAAAAAAAAAAAAAAAAAAAAAATCCAGTTTTTGAAAAAGCCCGTCAATTTAACAGTTGTGAATTTTCTGAATGTTCAAACAGAATATGGAGATATGTATTAATTAATGAGGACGCAATGATGTCCTGTATCTTCCGCATATTACACTAGTGGACAAAATCTAAGGACGGTTGACAATAACTATGCTATTTGGACGTTTTTTCGAATATCTAAAGAAATACTGCATGGATTCTTTTGACAATTTAGGGGTTAAAAAAAAAAATGTTATACCACATATATTCCAGTGAAAGTTTTGTCCCGAGAGCTAAAGGGGAGCATTTTTTCCTCCGTGTTTTTCTTTATAACATGCAGGGTTTTTAAACCAAAGCAATGTCACTTTTAGAAAACTTGACATGTTATATTAGACAAAACATACTGGGATCAGAATTTAAAAAAAAAAAATTCAAATTTCGGAAGAAATATGGACATTTTTACTAAATAATTTGTAATTGCGCATATGCAAGCGCTTGCAAATTTATTTATTTATTTATTTATTTATTTATTTTTTTGCATAACTTATTAGCCAAATGCATGTACTAACTCTAAAAAAATGCCCAAGGAAATATCGTTAAAACTCAGTAAGTAATAGTATATAGAAAAATCAATAGAAAAAGTTGACTTTCAAGTTTTTTCAAAAAGTTGCTCAACGCCATGCGGTTTTACCCATATTTTCATTTTGAATCGACGAACAGTCATAGATACATATATAAGTAAAGGCGCACTATGCATTTCTTAAAAAAAAATAGAAATATTTTTGAAAACCATTATATTTACTGAAACATATTGTTTATTTAATCTTTAAAATATTATAATAATTACTACAAAATATAAATTAATAAACTTAAAAAAAGTACAGTAAACTACATTTTTCTTGGCCATATATATAATCCGATTAACGGGACTTTTGTGGTTAAAGTCGAAATTCTTTTTTTTTTTTTTTTTCAGGAATGTTCGTGGAATGGAACCTGACTGCTTATTTACGAATCAGTTACCTCTCTCAAAAGTGTCAATGTTTTCATAACAATATGCATACTTCAATGGTTGTATAAGTCTTGAGCTGTCCACATAAAATTTTTTCTTAGAACTACTCGGTATTCAGTACTCGACTGTTTAGTACTGCTTCGCGTCCGTGGTCTAGAGGGCGCAATATTGACTTTATTTCTATATTTAATGTTATATATTTCTGCGAAATAAATCGTGTATACTCAACACATAAAATAATTTCTATAGATATTAATTTTATCATTAATTTGCACTGTCCCATATAGAAATAATCTTCTTATATCGCTCCCTGGGATATCCTGAACATCTCGAATTCTTCCTGGAGGAAGAACGGACATGTTTGAGAAGTCTGAGAGAAAATCTAATTTGATAATTCTACTAATAATTTTACAAAGGTAGTTCTCGGGAACTACGACGGAGCTACGAAATTCGAAAGTCCTGTGGAGGCCGCTACTGCGGACATTTGACTCTCCTACGGAAAATGCTAGGAGGAATATGGGAAATCTGGAACTTACCGCGGGAGCTCCCACGATAGAATATTTTTTATGTGGGGTGTGAATGAATATATATAAAAAAATAATAATAATAATAGAAAATATCTGTGTGATTGTCAGTAACCACTTGTAGAATGCTTTAAAATTGTATTATGTGTATCTGTCATTAAAGCTTTTTTGTTGGGCGGGGGGGGGGGGATACCGAATTAAAACGTTAATATACTGACTCAGGGAGAACAGACATTTCCTCTTAGTGTTGTACTAGCCCATTGGTCAAGTGAATTCATCTTTTCCAAAGGATCCACAGCCAGAGAACAGTCCCGGAATGATCTGCAGAGGTACCCCGAGCACCGCTTGAACTAGCTTCTCACTGGGCTAAATCTGGTCCTGGAAGCTCATTTCAGTGTATAAGAGAACCAAGACCAGGTGTACAGAGTTGGAGTAGCTCTAAGAAAACTACGCCCCAACTGCCAAACAATAGGCATTACTGACTATTTTTTCCTCCTGAGGTTGCATCAAACTATCCTTAACCACACAAGACAAGTGTACATGCAGAGGGATCCACCTTCCACTAGTGGGGCGACGGTATGGATTTTACCAAAACCGATCCCATATGTGTCTAAGGAGATTATTGCAGAATGTGCTAGTCATTGCTCCATCGTGTCGAAGTAAGGTCTCGAACTCGGTATCTAGACACACCTTGGGCCAAGGTGTGCCAAGATGTATCTAGCCAAGGTACTTGGCTATGCTCGTCCAGAGCTTCCAGGCAGGACGCATTGGCTGGCACCCTCGGAAATAAAACCTGAGAATATCGTGCAAAAGCGAGAGCAATGCCCCAAGCCCTTACCAGCCGCAGCATACAAACCCTAACTTGAGGCTGCTGTCCCACCATTCGGCCGCGACAAATATGTATCCGTGACGCCTCCTCTAGTTTAGAGTCAGACTCTTATCCAGGGCCACCACAGGGAGCTAGAGGTCAGCCGACAGAGGTAGGGAACCCCGCTCACGACCCTCTCCCTAAAAGTAAGGCAAAAGCGGCCATCTCTTTTCACATGGCGGGTTTTAAAACTAAATCTCAAAATCTATTATCACAAAACTAAAAGGGTTTGCCAAACCTCAGATGTATGTATGTATATATACATTCGAACACGCACACACATATTACATATATATATAGATAGACAGATAGATATAGATATAGATATAGATATTAATCTTAAAATCAAAGATCATAAAATATTTTCTAGAATTTATGATAAAAAAGATCGCTTTAATTTTGATACAATAAAGCTGTTACATTTTTCTTCAAATTTACATTTATCGGTTTTCAGAAATATTTTTTTAAATGGAATTGGATGTGTACATAAACTAAGTTCTGAAACATCCGATAAAATTAATGATAATTTACGTGTTTACAAACAAGCTATTGATTAAAATTACCCGTTTCAGTTTATTAAATTATTGCTCAAAAGTTTTATAAAAAATAAAAAATACCGAAGTGAAGTGATGTCAGTTATCGAAGTTGGTGGAGTCTGAGTTTCAGAATGGTAACTACTGTTTAAGGTATAGTTTTAGAGTAGTTTGTTGTTTTTTCTGGTCTTGGCAGGGTCTTGCAGAGCGTTGTCGGTATAAATTTAGTCTATCCCGACAGGCAAGTAACAAGTCATGCGGCCGACCTCCTTCCTTTCTTAAATTTCTTAAATTAATTTTTCATAAATTTTGTTTCAGTTTATGTTTTTCTGCTAATATTTTTGTTGAGTTAGTTTATCGTTTCGTATGTGTTGCAAGTTAACTCTTAAACTTTAGTTCCTTTAAATATGTGTATTTCAATATATATATCTGTACTGATAAGTTATAAAGGATTTAAGTCCAAAAATGTCGAATTTGAGTTAAGTACATAGTCTGACTCAGAAAAAAATTCTCTGTCGATTGGTATAAAAGATTTAAATCCATGTCATTTAGTCTTTGAGAAAATCCATTGGTAAAAAAAGATTCAAGTCAGAAATTTAGCATTAATCCTTGGTATAAAATATTTAATTCATTTTTTTCCCTTCATTAAATGAAGATTGACAATCACTGAACGGTATAGAAGGTATAAATCAACCTAATCCATTTTTCCTAATCGATTCTTCTGATTAGGTTTTAGTCAGTTTAACTTTATTTTTCGTCTCCTGAAAAATCAAGAATATGGACTTAAATCCTTTATACTTATGAGTACAGATATATATATATATATATATACACACACACGCGCGTATATATATTACTGGAATCATTCGATTTCATTCTGCATGAATATTTTCAAATGCATATTCGCCTTAAATTTCTTCTCTTACAAATGATTTCAATAAATTGTCATAATGAGAGTAGTTCATACAGTACCCTGGCACTAAGCGTCAAGCATACAGGCATTTAAATCTCACGATTAATAAATGTCACGATACATATAGATTTGTTGCAAATTTATATATTGTATCTCAGTTTGTTTAGTTATTTTTCCTTCAGAGATTTTAATAAAAACGCATTCTTCCAGTTTTGAAATGTAGACCGTCGGCCACATTTTATTGTTTGGCGGATCACATGAGGCGATCGGACCGCAGTTTGGCCACCCTTGCTGTAAGTGTTTAAACGACGTGTTTTTTTTTTATGCTGTATACAAACGTGTTACTTAAATATAGAAAATGTTTTAAAATATACAGCATGAAATGAAAAAATATTGTAGATTTGTGTTGTGATTAAAAACGAATGTACTAAACACTGTAAATTAAAGTTTCTGTTGTTAACAAGTTTTTTTTTTCTTCCTGGCGGTTTTTGTGATGTTACAGTGATGAAAATTACGATAAAAATGTCAGGCATTTTACAAGTTCTATTCTCAACATTAAAACGTGCAAGGTACAATTTCTTACTAAATCAAAGACTTTCTACAATATTGTAATTGACTTTTTCTGCGTAGCTCTTAACGTTTTTAAGATACGAACAGTAATTCGTAAGCTTGCTGCAAGGTTCTGCTGCAACCGGTTTCAACTCCTAAACTCACACCTAACTAACGCGTTTAAGGCATTAGCTACTGTCTTTCTAAACAAATGACAAGTGAACAAGTAAACAGTTCTATACAAACAAAGAAAAGGAGGAAAGAGGGTAGAATTTTGTCGGATGCCTGTATATATGTAGGCTAATCCTAATACAAAACATACGAAACATCCCATTAATGTAAATGTTTTACATATTTAATGTTTGTTTCGATCAAAATGAAACTTTCAATTAAAAGTCGGAAAATTAAAAAATACATTATGAAATATCATGAAATGAAATTATAAATTCGCAAATTTTTTGTCTTAAAATATATAAGAAATCTTCCAACGGAATTTATGTACAACAATTTTGTATAATATTATTACATTTCTAATAATACAAATTATAAAATAGTATTAAATGAAATCAATGGGCATTGAAAGAAAAAGTAATCCGATTATAATATTCCTAAATTTAAACTTTTATGCAGTTTCATTTAACAATTTTACTTGTGATAAACTAGAGAAAAGTATACAAATAAATATTATATATATATATATATATATATATATATATATATATATTTTCACAGAATTGTTATTTTGCAGGAAATGTATTTTAAAATTAAAAAACACAAATCTATAATTAATAGTGTTTTATAAAAATACTCAAATTCAAATATTACTTAAGCTATACTAATGAGTAAAGAAAAAAAATAAATAAATAAAAATCGTAAGTTATAATATTTTATTAAGAAATTCTTCTCTTAACAATTTTGCCAAAAGGCTAATTTATTCAGAAATATAATTAACTTTCCGCAGATTAACATTAGAAAATAAAAAGAATTTACATTATTTTCCCTTCGATAAAAATTGATATAATTGGAAATGTTTGCTTTTTTTAGAAAAATGTTTGTTAAATTATGTTTTATTAACAGGTTAATTGATACTGAAAAAATGCCTCATTTTAGTAAAAGTTTTTCAATTTAAATTGATGAACAAAATTAAATTATTACACACCGGTATACATACATTATCTTTTTATTCAAAAAATATTATTTTTTACAGAAGAAGTAGTAATTATTTTATATTTAATATTTAAACAAACTTTATTATTAGATATTAAAAATGCACATATGATTATATATTTGTATTCAAGGACAATCTGGTGTACCATTGACACAATTTACTCTTATCTTGTATTTCCATACTTCAAAGATAAATTGCAGATTAAGTCGCAAGAACAATAAGATAAGGTAATAAAGATCAATTTACTTAATAAATAATCTAAAATAGGTTTTTAAACAGTTTTAATTGACATATAATTGTATGTGAGGGGGGCTACCTACCACCCTCTTCAACCTCCCGTTTAATTACAGTGCTTACATTTGTTAAAGAAAACAATCAAGGATGTAATTAATTTGCCTTAAAACTTGGTAATTTTTATAAAATTTTTCAATTAGAAATCTAATACGAATATCAAATTAACAAAATCGAATTTTCTGCAGTTATTTGTTTTTATGTTATGCTGATAACAGATATACATACAAATCAACCGCAAAAAATTGGATTTTCGTATTCAAGGCACCTAAAACCGAATACTATACAAATACAAAATAACGATTATCTTCAGTTACTATAGCAGAATTTGACCGTTTTAAAACTGAAATATTCGCTTCAAAAACAGTTTTTTCCGTGAAAAGAATGGTTCTTTACTAGCGTTCTGGCTGACAGATTTTCCGTAAATTTAACGATTTTTTTTTTTTTTTTTTTTTTTTTTTTTTTTTTTTAACAGTGAACTAAAATATGTTTAGAACATATTTTTAAAATATAATCATGCAAATCGAGGTAAAAAGAAAAAAAAATAGCGGCGAGCATTTTAAAGAATTTTTATTTAAAATATTTAAATTTATTTATTTAATATTTTTCATTAAATTTTAATATTGTTTAATTCTTCAATTCTAAGAAGTGTTAGTATTTTTATATTGTAATGTATATACATGCAAATTTTCATATGACTAAAACAATCATTTACGAAGAAAAAAAATCCAAATATACTTTTCTTACTATATATCTTATTATACATGTAAATTATGCTTGTATTAATATACCCATATATATATTCCTCAATTTATTTCATCACTTAAAATTAAATGTTATCACCGAATATAAGTAAATAAATAATTAAATAAAACTTTGAATTATACAGTGGGTGGTCAAATTATTAGATTTTGACAATTTTTTCTATTTTCTAAAAAAATACTGGATGAGATGCCATTGAACTAAAGGCAGGAAAGAACAATTATAAACTTATATTTTCCAGTATCGATTTAGTCACCAGTGCAATTAGGGACCAACCAAGATAATAAAAAAATAATTTTGATTATCGTGTATTATGAAAAGTTACAAATGTGTACAATATTTATACTTATTTTTGTGGTAATCGCCCGATTATTTATACAGATACTTATATATATTAGATTGATAATTTTTTTTCGCATAATAAGAATGTATTTTAACAAACTTTTACAACTATTATTAATACACATGTAAAAAGTTAAATATGTTTTCAAACCAGTGGAAAACATTTAATTAAATGCAGTTCAAATTAAGCATATTATCGGTAAAACAATAAATTAAATTTTAAATATTTTCCGAAGTTGAATTGAAATTTCCTAAGAGCTTTTTTTATTTGCCAGCCAAGTATTTAATTTAAAGATCCTTTTTTTTTTTTTTTTTTTTTTTTTTTTTTTTTTTTTAGCCACAGTGAAAAAATTTCTTTTTGTGAAAAATCTTCTTAGAATTTTAGTAACTATTTTAAACCCCCTTTAAAGCCTCTTAAAAATTTTAGTAACTATAATTTTAGCTTATGAATCAATTCTAGAGACCAACACAAGAATTTCTGGCAATACAAAAGATTTAAAATATATTGTATCATTTCACTATCTAGAAAAGTATAGAGTAGAAATTGTTAAACATTTCGTCTATTCAGTTTATTTATTTATCACAAAACCTGACTCGGAAAAGTATATTTCTAGTTTAGGGATTCCGAAGTATCACTACTTATTCGTTTTATGTGAAGGTGGTACGTACATGTAAAAATATTTCATATATTCCCAGTGTAATCCACTAATGAGCATTGCAGTAAATCCCTGTTTTAAAATGTATCCAAGTTCTTTAAAGAGTAAAAAAGAAAAAGAGAAAGAGAAAAACTTTTAGAATTATGAGTATTTAGTTTCTCAGTAATCTTTTATTAATGGTAATTTTCGGAATATAACGAATTAAAACATGGATAAAGTCATCTATGAAATCTTATAAGAATTACCCAACAGTAAACTATAATTTTCTTAAATTATTAAAAGCCTAAGTTTCTGGAAATTAACGCTTACCTATTTGTTGTTATCCTTCTCGGCCCCCGATAAAAATCACCAAATTATAGTCAAAACATCTAGTTAAATTAGAGTAAAGCATTAAAAAAAAAAAAAAAAAAAGACGACGGATTGGTATTTTTCTTTTATCGAAATTACAGATAGAAAAAAAAAAAAAAAAAAGCAATAAATTTGGGGTCTTTAAGTATTGTCCTTCGAAAAGTATACCAGAGTAAACTTTGATGAATTTGCGCTGAAGTTAATTTTCGGAGCTGATTTGAAATATGTCGTCCTTTACGAAATTTAGAAGTAAAAATCGCCAAATTTAACAGCTAAAAAAAAAAAAAGAAAAAAAGAAAGAGTATGCACGAACCTTTCAAAAAACATAATTGAAACGGAAATAAATATAAAAACCATCTTAAAACTGAAAAAATAAAGCAAATTAAACAAAAAGATAACTTACCGAAAAACTAATAACTGTAACATGAGGATATCAAATTCTTTGTAAATGAAACTGTTTATTTCTAGAAAGAAAAAAAATAATAATTTAAATGAAAACTGAGTATGAAAAAAAATCCAAAGCACAAACAAATCATTTAAAAATATTAATAAAAACTTTTTCAACAAATCCAAAAACTTTCAAGGACGACAAATATCGAAGTTGTACCTTTTTTTTTGAGAAATAATTAAATTCAATTTAGACTTCATTTCACGAATTTCATTATTTGGCTTAAAAAAAAAAAAAAAAAAAAAAAGTTAAATATATTTTAAATTATCCTTTTTTCATTATTGGTTATTTATTACGATATTTGACAACTGTTTTTTAATTTGGAAAATAGGGAAAATTTAAAAATAGGTTTATCTGGGAATATCGAAACGCTGTAAAAAATATGTCACATTTGCTGCCAGAAATTCTCTGTAATTTAAAAAAATACGTTCTGACAAAGTAATTTTTTCGTAAATTACTCGTATTTTCTCAAATTACAGAGAATTTCTGGCAGCAAATAGGACATGTTTTTTACAGTGAGGCGGGTACTACTTATACATTTGCACAATAATATTACTTTTATTTCATTAATACGCTATTCCTCATTTAATTTTAAACCTTTGTTTGAAAATCAATACTTTCCCTTAGTCTTTATTATATTATCATTTCTCAATATAAAGTTAAAATGTTTTTTTCTAAATAAAGTAAACACAATTAGTAATAAAACTATGATTTTATATTCTTGTAATTGTAAAAGCATTAATTAATATTTTGTAACATGTTTTTCATCTCAGTATAATTAAACATTTTCATTAAAATATTTCCTTAGACAAGAGATATGCAAATATAAAAGCTTCAAAAAAAAAAAAAAAAAAGAAAGAAAGAAAACAATCAACAAATGTACAAATTTTAATTTAATGATAAATATCTAAGTTTATGCTTTCTCAAATAAGATTATTTTTTAAAATAATTTTAATTATTAATGTTTTGTTAGACAGATGAAACTAAAATCATTATTGCATATCAAATAAACATTTTCAATTAAATATGAACATCTGTAATGATTTTTTTTTTCCTTTTAAAAAATGTTGAGATGATTTTATATCTTTCTTTTATGGTATTTTATAATAAAATTAAATATTTAATTTTATTAAGGCCTTTTTAATTTTCTCTTTTAATTTATTTTTTAAACAAAAGAAAATTTCTATAAATTTTCTATTTAACTACTTTTCAAGAAAAAGTTTAATTATTTTTTAGTAGTATTAATTATATAGTAATTATTTAAAATCATTTAACATTACTATAAAACTCATGCGAAATTTTCGCACTTTGTTTCCTTTGTTATTATTATTATTATTATTTTAAATTTGAAACGCTTGAGTTTTAATAATTACACCCAATTTAAACTTGAATTTATCAGAAGCCGAATAAGGTAAAAATGCATTATATGGTACTAATTGACGTGCTTCATAATAAATTTTCAATTTCGCATGATAAAATCACACCTTGTTCAACTTAGTGTTTTGGTCCTAAATATATCTATTAATTGATACTATAAATGCATTATAGAAAAAAATATGTGTTAACGTTTAAATTGAGTTATAATAACTTTAAAATTTGTGTACTTAGTATTATCATGTAATTATTAATTGCTAAACTTTATAAATTTATAAAATTCTTCATTCTATATATCTATACATATAATAAAATAAGATGTTTGTGTGTGCGTGTGTGTGTGTCATTGTGTATTTATATCCAGACCATTTTAGGAAAACGGCTGATAGCAGAGCTACATACATTTGCATGGAGGTACGTAACGTCCTCTCCTGATGCATCTCGAAGCCCGATTTTCGAATTTTTGATTAGTTTTTTTGTTAATTAATTAAAATGTGAAAATAAAATCCTTCTAATTTCTGATAAATAAGGCATTTAAATTTTATTCATTATTTAATTGTTGCCATTTTTTTTTCGACAGAAAAAAAAAGTACATTTACTTAAAATAAGGAAAATAAATTTGAAAAATTTAGAAAATAAATTAGAAATATCAGTCGCATGGTTACAAATAAGGCACCAAATGAAAGGGGCAATTTTTGTGAATCCGATGCATTAAACAGCTTATCGGTTGGATAATTAGATTTTTAAAATTAACTAAAATATGAACTATGAATTAACTAAATTTAGGTGAAAACAGCAGAAGATTGTATGGAAACCGTTTAGAGAGAAAACAAATCTGCTACTCATTAAGTCACATATTTTTGAAGTGGGATTAAAAATTGCAGTTTTAATATTTTTTTTTAATTTTCTCTCACGATTACAAACATATAATACACAGCCTGTACAAAACAAGACCAAATTGCAGTTCAAATTTCATCAATTTCGGTTAATAAACATTTTTTTTTTTTTTTTTTCAAATTAAATTTTATTCTAACTTCAGAAAGATTTATGTGAAACGATATATTAAGAATTTGGGTTTTAAAAGTTTTTTTTAAATAGATTATTTAAACTCTACGAACCACATATTTATTTTATCAGTTTCATTAATAGATCCTCCTGGGTGATTTTTTAAATTTTGTTGTTGAAGTACACTGAACGTTTTTTGACAAGAAGTTTAAAAAAAGCACCAGCCATTTTAATCTAAGTAGCATATCAAAAATATAAAAAAAACTTATAAAATATTACAAAAAGAAAAAAAAAAATATATTAAACCTAAGTAGTAGGCACATAAATAATTTATATTTAGAAAGTTTATGGAAAAAATCCAGTTTTAAAGATAGCAAATTTATTTCAGCAAGCACTATTTTAAACCTAGTAACCATTAAAAATATAAACAGAATAGGAAGGATTCTTATATATAAACAAAAAGGTGTCTGATAAAATTATTAGCAAAACAGTCTTCCCCTTTTTAATACAAAAAAAAAAAAATAAAATAAAAAAAAAATAAAAAAAAAAGCAAACGCTAATATGGCGACAAAAATTCAAAAGCCGACAATGGAGCTACATAATAAAGTTGTGTAGCACGATAATGTTTACCTATTTATTTATTTTATATACTAATCACTATGCTATTTTATCATACAAATAAATGAGCCTCTGTGTGTGACTGCACTTGCACGCTGTCGAACAGAAATATTTGATTAATTCAGATTAATTTTAAATAAATAAATAAAAATAAAACTATGTTTAATGGGAAATATATATAACCATAAAAAGATTAGTTGTCTAAAATATATCAGAAATAGCGCTTATATCATATCGTTACAAGGAATTAAGTGTTATTGTTACAAGGGATTATTTCTAAAATTGTGACAAAAATTCAAAAGTCGCCAAAGAGAACTATATTATAGCTATACTATGATCAAGTTTACAAACCATGAATTATATATAACCACAAAAATTAATTGTCTCATGCGACAGACGTAGCCGGTCATAGCATATTGTAATACTTGGCGTGAAACTGCTGTCATTTTATGGTTGATCGGATAAACAAAATAAACATAGGAAATAACGTGAAAGCAAATATTATGTGCACCACGTATAGTGTTGTTCATATGTAACTGGGATTCAAATATAAAAGGGGTTCTTCAATTTTTTCGATACTATCTATTTTGAAACTGTTATCTAATAAGCACCTAAATGGAATTCCAAGGCACCCGAGTTTTAGCGAATGACCAAATCGCTGCCGAACGCAGCAGGGACCTGAAGAGAGTTTTTGAGCAATTTCAGTATTTCGTTTTATTTTATTTTTATAAAGCTATGTAGAAAAGAGTTTAAGCGGACAAGCCTGCTTTTATATATATATATATATATATATATATATATATATATATATACACGAGGATTGTAAATTAAATAGTGGCAACTTAACTTTGAAACTCGCAGAAGGGCGGGCATGCGCAAATAGGATATGGGAGCGGTGAGGTGGCGCTGTTGTCGATGTGTAGAGTGCAAAAAACAGTCGATCTGCTAAGAAGGGTAGTTGTTGTGTGACGTTAAAGTGAGGAGTTTCGTTTCCATCGCTCTAAAGCATATTTTCAAAAGGTGCTCAGCGGTCGTGGCTTAAAATCGAAGTTGCCCGTGGCGAAAATGCAACAGAATGCTATCGAGGATTAGTGGAAGCCTGTGGCACAAATGCTTTACCGTATAGGGCAGTAGCACGATGGGTTCAAGCATTTCGTTCGGGTAGGAATGAAACTGCGGATTTGCAATAACAAACATGCTTTAGAGCGATGGAAACGAAACTCCTCATTTTAACGCCACACAACAACTACCCTTCTTAGCAGATCGACTGTTTTTTGCAGTCTACACATCGACAACAGCGCCACCTCACCGCTCCCATATCCTATTTGCGCATGCCCGCCCTTCTGCCAGTTTCAAGGTTAAGTTGCCACTATTTAATTTACAACCCTCGTATATATAATATCCAATTATTTCTGTGGTTAATTATTTGTTTTCTCTGTCATCATGTTTAATGGTCCTTTTTTTATTATCATTCATGTCAGCGTGAGTATTTTGTTAATATTGTCTCTTATTGGTTCTTAATCTAAATCGCAAAAAAATTTTGTGTCAGTCTTTCCTCTTAGAAAAATTCAGTTCTATCTTTTGTGTGTTGGTATTGTTTTAGATCTATTAATTTCTAAATTTTAAGATTAAATTTTATTATGTTATCTATCATATATATATATCTATATAAGTTTATTACATTTAATTTCAAAATTTCATTACTCCTTGTTATTAAGAGATAACATTTTTATTTTTTCTTGCTTTGTTTTTGGTAAATGTCATTGAATAATGAATGTAATAATTTGACAGAAATGTATGTTGTTTACTTTTTGAAGGATTGAAGTTACATATTATTAATATGCTTTGAACATTTAAATAATTATATAACTTTATAAGGTGGAATTTATTATTTTTGAAAATAATTTTGAATAGTGCATTTAATAAAAAAGAACTTATTGTTGAATGTTAAGAGGAGAGAAAATGTGTTTTTTTAACAGATAAATTTTTGTATAAATTGAAGTCCACATGCATAGAAATTAGATAGTTTTACTGTTCACTTAAACTTCATAAGTTTAACATATTTAACTGAATTCATTTATTTCGGATGACTTTTGTAAGGAAATTTAAATATCAAACTATGAAATAATAAAAGATAAATTGGGATAAATAAATGAATAATAAATAGATATAAGTTTCAATACGTGTATACGCTTAAGTTAAAGATTTTATTTTTATTTACATTATTTTTGAAGTATGTTTGAACAAAAGTATTTTGTTCGTATTTTGTTCTACGTGCATACAGAATGTAAGTTCATTTGCAGAATTATGAAATAAATAAATAATAATAATAATAATAATAATAATAATAATAATAATAAAATAGGTAAATAGGTAAATAAATAAATGAAATAAAGAAAGAGTACATGATAATTTTTGGATATAGTGGAATTTGGGATTGCCTTTAACATTTTATAATAATAAAAACAAAAATGCCTAATCTAAGAAAGAAAAAGGCAAGTAATGCAAGTACTCACGATGAAGACAGGCCTGATTTAACTAAACCCCGACCTTTTAATATTCCAACCCAGCCCTCTTCGGGTGACCCTCTCATTCTGAATTTTATTATGAGCCAAATTAAAGATGTTTGTAAAATTAATAAATATAATAAAGAGCAGGTCATCTCATTTTTTAGAGCCTATCTTGCAGGTCCAGCTCTTCATTATTATTGTAAGGAGCCTACGTTTAGAGAGAATTTAAACTTTGAAAAAATTTTTGAGAAATTTAAAAATCATTTAAAAAATACTGCTTTTACCGCTAATGTGCATACCCTTCAAACCTTGCAAATGTTGCCCTCTGAGTCTGTGAATAATTTATCACACAGATTAAACACGATCATTTCAGAGGTATATCCCGATTTGATTGATGAAGTTGGCAGGAATACTATTAAATTAACACATTTTTTGGCCGCTCTGCCATATTCTATTAGAGTTACATTACTAAAAGAAAACATTAAAGATTTTAACGAGGCTGTTAAATGAGCTCAGCAGCTACAAGAGTTTGAAATATCAGCTGCTATGTCCTCAAACTCGTCTGCTACTCCAATAAGTGATTTAAATAACGGGATATATGCCTTAAAGCAGGCCTGTCCAACCCAAAACACTCGGTGGGCCGCATTGGAAATCTATTTTATTAATTCGGGCCGCACCGTATGTATACAGTAAAAAAAGCCCCTCCCCCCCCGCCCTTCTTTCCCTACTAATTTCGTCGTAAATTAATATAGAGACATTCGGCTAGTGCCGATCGATAAGTAATAAGGCTTATTTAGAACGGTTTAGTTAGATTTTGCTTAAGGGGGTACCTACATATTAAAACTGGCATCAACTTCATTTTTTTCAAAGGCAACCTCCAATTTCGACAAGCTTTTTGGATTATTTGGATCAAATCAGCCCAGAAGATGGTATAGTTTACATGTTTCTTTCAATTTTTCACATAATTTCCCTAATAGCACACCTTCTCCAAACAACATCCTATGAATGTCCTATGGATGAAAAGGACATCTATGGATATCCTATAGACATTTCCAGGATGTATTTTGGACAAGTGTGTTGTTAGGGTTGTTTAAATACAGTCATGCTAAATGCAAATAATAAACATTAATTCATGTTTTCCCCAAAAATTAATTGAAATTACATTTCATCATCATTACATATGCATATGTGCATATATGTTTTTGAGTATATGATTCATGTATGTATATACTTTTTCCGGGGAAGAGCAGGGTGAAAATTCGAAGCAGAATACATTAATTTAAATAATTTTCATTCACAAGCTAACAATAGAATCGTGAAAAATTGATGACTATATATTAAAACTATAATAAAAAGAATGAATAATGGATCTAATAATATTTCATTACAATAGTTTTTTAGCTATCATTATCGTTGAAAGATATTCGAAAAGTCTGAACGTATTTATTAATTTTTGATCCGTTAACCAAATTTGTCACACGAAATATCGTTAGCCTCCTCGCGGGCCGCAAGAAACTATGTGGCGAGCCGCATGCGGCCCGCGGGCCGCGGGTTGGCCACCCCTGCCTTAAAGGAACAAATTAATGCTATTACTTATCAAAAAGAAGATAGGGATAAAAATAAACATGATTCGGAGTACTATAAAAATAAATATAGTAAAACGCGTTATCCTTACAATAATTATAGGGAAAATTATGATAATAAAGATAGAGATTCCTACAGATTAAAATTTAATTATAGTAGAACAGTACAGTGCGTCTTTTGTGGTCGAAATAATCACCTGATGAAGGATTGTAGAGAATTTCGTGCTCTCATGAAAGGGTCAGAACAATAGCATGCGTATACGAAAACGAACAAATAGTAACAGTAATAATAATTATAAAGGTAATAGAAGAAGAAATTTTCCAAATGTTCATGTTCAGTCATTCGAATCTCAAAATTTAAACTAAAAAGCGAGTCAAATATTGCTGATGCATTTGAAATCGTAGAAACTTTTAAGACATCGGCATCGGGTTTGCAAAATATTGTTCCAACCCAAAATTACTTGATAAATGATAACACCTGCAAAAGAGATTCTGGAAAGGACTACTCCGGAAGTAAATATCTAAAAGCTTACAAACGGATATTCGTATTCAGTGCGAATTTTCTCAGCAAACTCTACCGAATTTTTCTTTTAATTACCAACCAGAATTTATTGCAAGTGGCTATGCATCTCAAACCAAACTTCCACTTGTTAAACTCGAATTTAAAGCAAATAGTTCTCCATTTTTAATTAATTCTAGTTCGTCGCTCTCTATGATATCAAATAGTATATTTCAGAAGTTAAAAAATAATTATAAATATAAACAAATTCCTACGCAGTTATCCATTAAAACAATTAACTCTAAAGTTTCATTTTCAGCATGTATTGAAATTGCATTTAAAATTGAACAGGAATTTTTTAGACATGTCTTTTTTGTAACAGATTTAAACTCTTAGTCTGTATTCCAAGGCATTTTTGGACTGGATTTTATGTGTAAAACAATATACAGTTATCCCTTGCTGAAGGAACTGTTATAATAAAAGGTAACAATGTAACATTTCTTGACTTGACAAAATAAATAATAATAGTAATCATAACAAACCTAAGGAAATTGTGAATAATTTCTCTGTTGCTGGGTTTGACAGTGGAGGCCTACACTGTCAGGCCAGTATCGGGGAAAATTCAGGAGTTTCGGAAATTAAAAACAGCAGTAAAATAGATGACCTTTTGAAACAATATGCAGATAAATTTGCCAAAGATAAGTATGATATCGGGATCATAAACATAGAACCACAGAGACTTAGATTAACATCAGATTTACCTATATCATTAAGACCATACAAAACATCCTCAAAACAACAGGAAGAAATTGATAATCAAATTCGAGAACTTTTAAAAGCCAACATCATTAAGAAAAGTTCTTCTCCCTACTCCACACCAGTGACACTTGTCTTTAAAAATGACGAAAATAATAAAAGCCGATTCTGCGTAGATTTTAGAAAGTTTAATCAAATAACGAAAACAGATGCAGAACCACTGCCACTGATAGAGACACTGATCAACAAGTTAGGTAGAAGCGTCTACTTCTCAAAATTAGGTATGGCCACGGGATAATGACACATACATATTCATCCCGAGGATACCGAAAAAAATGCGTTTGTTACTAGCAGTGGATTATACGAGTGGCTGCAGTTGCATTTTGGGTGGAAAAACGTCCCTAGTATTTTTCAAAGATAACGCAGAATACTCACTAAACATAAAATAAAATTTGCGTCTAACTACTTCTATGACATCATAATTTTTTCGGAAAGACTAACAGAACACTTAAATCATATTCAACAAATTTTTGAAATTTGCAGACAAGAAAACTTAAAATTAAAAGCATCTAAGTGTTGATTCTTGCAAACTAAAATACAATTTCTTGAGTATGAGATTTCTGACGGCATTGTAACACCAGATAATAGTAACATCGAAGTGATAAATAAATTTATAGACAAGTATGCAAAAATTAAAAGCCCATTAAACAATTTATTGAAAAAATACACAAATGGCAATAGACTGATAAATGCCAAGAAGATTTTGACACTCTGAAAGATTCTTTGATTTGTAAGCCTATTTAAAAAAAAATTTATCCTAAAAATAAGAGCCATATCTTCGTTGATGCTAGTCGAAGTGGGGTTGTAGTAATATTAAAACAGCCAAACGTTTCCGGTGTCTTGCACCCTATAGCCTACCACTCCCACTCATTAAAAGATTATAAAAAAAAATCTGTATTACCGAGCTCGAGTGTCTTGCCATAGTGGATGCATTAAATAAATTTCATCATTACTTGTTTGGGAAAAAAAGTTACCATACATACGAACCATGCGGCGTTAGTTTGGTTAAGAAATGTAAAAAAACTTAAAAGGTCGTTTGTTCCGTTGGTCCTTACAACTAAGTATGTATGAATATGGCATTAAATCTACAAAAGGTTCGGCAAACATTGAGGCTGATATGTTGTCAAGTGATATACCAGAAGATAGTAATAATGAGGAATTTATTGAGAAAAATGAAAGAAACCATGTTATACATCTTTCGCAATTGGACGAAATTCAAGAGGCGCAAAAAAGTGACAATTTAACAGGAAACTTTACTGAAATTAATAACGTGTTATGTCTTCGTAAGAAAGGTTTTACTAAAATTGCTGTTCCATTTTCTTTAAGGTTTAAATTACTTAAAATTGCTCATTAAAATTTGGACATCCAAGTATACAAAAAATGCTTAACTTACTTATCCCTGTTTATTATTGGCAAAACATAACTACAGATATAACGAATTTTGTTAAACATTGTCACATTTGCGAGTTGAATAAAAAACCACCTCAAAAAAGGTTCGACTTGTTACAATCGATACCTCCAGTTGATAAACCTTTTGAACTAAATGCAATTGATAGTGTGGTTGGTTTAAACTATTATAACTCTGCAAAAAATATTTAACTTTAATTGTAGACCATAATACGCGTGTTATATGGGCATTTACCTCCAAATCAATTACTACTGAAACTTACACTAATTTCCTTAAACAAATTTTTCAAATTCAAATTCCTAAAAGTATATTAAGTGATAGAAATCCATCATTTACATAGTCTGATTTTAAAAAATTTTTGAAGCATAATAAAATTAAACAACTTTGGACAACAGCTCATAGACCCGAATGTAATGGTGAAGTTGAAAGACTTAATCAAACAATAACCACACGCTTAAAGTGTAAAATTAATGAAGCATCTGAAAAAATTCCATGGCCTAAATTGTAAGAGCAAGTAACTGAAGAATATAATAATACTCCTCATTCCGTGACAATGTTTCCACCAGCTTATCTAATGTATGGGACTACGCTTTTTTTTTTTCAAATCCTTTACAGAAAGACATATACCCAAGAATGGAAGGGGTTAGGAGGTTAGCTGTGGAACGGACAAAAAAATACCATCAAATGAATAAATTGCATTATGATGCCCGTTTTGTTGGCATAAAATTTAATCCTAATGATTTAGTTACACACGAGGAGTTTAAATATCCAAATACAAGAAAATTGGCATAGCCATTCAGTGACCCTTACACTGTCATTAAAAAAATTTCTGAAGTAAATTATGAAATAGATAAACCAAATGTGCACACTAGGGAGAAAAATGAAGTTGTGCTTGTTTCCAGGTTGAGAAAATATAATACACCTGAAAAATTCAGGTTCTCACATGAATAAAGTATTTTCGAATATACAGTTTTCTATGTTTTTTTGCATTTTTACTTTGGTATTTTTTTTTAAATCAAATTGCATCTATTACTATCCTTTTATTACTACTGTTTGGTATTAATATTATATTACATTGTAATTGTATTCTATATTATAATGAAGGACTTTTTATTATTTTTGCAGTTATGATTTTTAATAATTAGACGTCTATAATTTACTATGCGCATAGTTGAAAAAAAAAATGGTATTATTTCTAGTTTTGTAATAGTCAGCATTTTATTTTATTTTCATGATTCCTATATACGTATATATTGTGTTATTGTTTACATTTGCCATAAGTGTTTTTATAAGAGAAGAGAGAGCGGACTTTTCTACTTCCCAAACTTGGCGGGGGGGGGGGGGGTGTAACGTAGATTATCCGTTTCTGAAAAATAAAAGTTTATTCTCTGGCCGTAAATATACACTTACACTGCGTTTGAGAACAAATAGAATCCATTGAAATCTTGATAATTTTAAACTGTTTTTTATTGTAAATATTCTTAAGAAGTCACATAATTGTTCACATATAAAATGTCTGTTGCAATACAATATAATAATATAACACAATAACCCAAGTAAAGTATTTCTCGGGAAGCGACGGAGAGAGAGAGAGGGCTAAAATTTTCCGTATCTTATTCTACGATCAAAAAGCAAAAACTGAGGGTCTGCTCTTTTCGATCGCACGGGAGAACCATCTGGAAGGGGAGTCATATGACTGCATTATCATTATTTTCGCCAAAATGAAAGCCAACTTCAGTTCTTTGTTTTAGATATTATACTAATGTTAATTTTTGAATTTGTAATGACGGTTTATAATTGTATTAACCTTTTAATCGCCAATTTTTATGCCAAGCGACCTTTCGACTAGAGAAAATGACCGTTATGAACTGAAATCATTAATATTGGGTAATTTAAAATAAATTATATCCGGTGTTGCAATAATATAAATTCTGACAATGAGTTTTCTTTTTTTTTTATGACTATTTGAGAACACTTTTTTTATAATTACGTTTAATGTCAGAATTTCCGTTAGATATTATTTCTTTTATTTTCTTTTTATCCCATAAAATAAAGTACTTTTCTATTCAAAAGGATAAACATTTATTTATGATTTAGATATAAAAGATATACAATTTAGATTTCTGAATGATGAGTGTTATTGTTTTATGTTAATAAATAGTGTAGGTCGTATGTATAATTAAAATTGTGTAATTCTTAACGACATTTAAAAATAATTCTTTTTTTAAATGCTTAAGAACAAATTACGTAAATATAATATTTCACTTAAAATTTAATTATTTTTTTATTAGAATAATGCATTCATTTATCATTAGATTTTATTTTATTTAAAAATTCAATTAAAATTTAACCAAATATATGTGAACACCTTCACATATTTCTCCCGGCGACCCAGAAAAAATAAAAAAAAATCTCTCTCACTCCTTAGTATGTCACATAATAACAGTGAAAAACCAATAATACAAGAAACCTGCATAAGTCCAAAAAAATGTATATCAATGCAATATTCAATTGTAAATATATGTATGCACATTATAAATTTGTTTCATCATGAAACATATTGGTATATGACGAATTTGCATCATTCTAAATATCATTGTGGGCACCACATTTGAAGAGTTCTGTTTTCTTTTAGAGTCTGGATCCAGATTTAATCGTCAAGAAAGCTTTCAAAATAATACTGTTCATTTTTATTTTTTTTTATAAAAAAATTTTCTTTTCAATGTTCTTATATGTGTATAGAAATATGATGTTATACTTTAAAGTTATTTCATATTACACTGTAAACAATACTGAATGTGCATATAATACTGCAACATATCAAATAACATCAATGTTAAACATAGAAAAAAAAACAACACATGAGTACAAGTAAATTAAAAAAAATGAACATAAAATGAGAGGGAAAAAAATAATATATAAATGTATATACAAATAATAGAAAATATCACAAAAGTGAGAAAAAAAAATTTGTTCGTGCAATTCCACACAGGAGAGATTCAAAAACGACGCCCATTGGACAGTCAAAAAAGAATATCTCCCCTTAATCTTGTATGTAGCAACAAGTATATTGACTTTGGCTTATGGCCATTGTCCTAGCGGGATAGGGCTTGTAGAAAGACCTGACCTGTTAGGGACAGGCCTCCGTCCCCCATCAAAGTCAAAGACTTCTGTAGGGACACCTCGCAAAACTGGGTATATATATATCAATTGAATTGTATTAAACAATTTTCAAAAGAAGTGTGGGGGGTCTCATCACAATGAAATGCTACTCTCCCGGGTAAATTTTGAACGAGTTAGCATTATCATAGAGGGTAAAATTAAAAAATGAAAAAAAATATATTTAATTAAAATTCTTAGTACTAACAAAATTTAGTGTGATGAGATAAAGACCACCAAAACAACTCACCAAACCCAATGAAGCATTTAAAAAATAATATAGCATAATAACAATAATAATAAGGTAATTGCCACATATTCGAATTTTGAGATTTTAACTTTAAGTCATTGCACTATTGAAAAGTTTTGTGTATAGTATGTCAATAAACAGTATTGTAATTATCTGTTAAACTTATGATATATTAATATTTATCAAAATGTAAATATTGTTAAACATTTTTTTTTTTTTTTTAACTGAATTATAATAAATTTTATTAAATTTGTTGTTAAGAAAACTGTAATAATAAGAACTAGAAAAGAAAAAAAATTATGCAATATTTCACATAGTGTTGTGTCATCCATTGTAATTAAAAATTAAGAAAGAGAAAAAAAAGTAAAATGCAAAGTATACATTGGTCCAGCCAATTGCCTGCATACAATGAATGACAGAACTATAAATAAACAAACATAAAAAAAAAACAACTCATGCACTACTGAGCTCATGGAATGCATAAGTTTTGTAAAACATTACATAATATGATATTAAAATTTAGTTCCTGTTTCTTAAATTATAATTGTGGCTTTGTCTTGAATTATAATTAACATTTCTATTATGACTTGCTTCATCAAGTAAGTGGCTGTATCTAGGTGGTGCAAGAATAAGTCTGTCAATATGGACTCTAAATGACAATCTATCAGGCGCTTGTAGTCTTTTAATTGTAAATGAAACCGGTGAGTGTTTTTGTAGAATAATAAAAGGTCCTGTGTATTTTGGTTTAAACTTATCAACGGATTTTAAATAAACAATGTCATGTACTGCAACAGGTCTTAATTTAGCATGTCTGTGAAAGTGTTGATATCTCTTATTTTGATTATCCTTTATGTTAGAGTAAGCTTTAAGGTAAATTTTATTTAAATCTTCTAATAATTTATGTGTATCAACATTTTTGTCGAGAAAGGTTGATTCATCTGTTGCTCAAAAGTGTCAAAAATTAATGAAATTTCTCTTCCAAAATGTAATAAGTTAGGTGAGTACAAAGTAGATGAATGTTTAGAGCCATTATACAATGATTTATGTATAAACAAAGAGTTTTCAAATGTATGGCCTTCAGACATTAAAATGTTTACTGAATATTTAATGGATTTATTAAACCTTTCGGACAAAGCGTTTGATTGTGGATGTGCTACAGAAGAATGTGTAATTTTTATACCAAGAGTATCATTAAAAGTGTTGTAAACATTGGATGTAAATTGAGGACCAAGATCCGAGAGGATAACTGAAGGTCTACCAAAGGTGGTAATATAACTAAACAAACATTTAACTATTTTTTCTGCTGATGTATCCTTTAATGGATAAAGTTCCATATGGCGTGAGAAAATGTCCAACACTGTGAGTACTGAGTGACCATTATTAAATGGTCCTACTAAATCAACACTGATGGTATGTCCAGGATGTGTGGGTGTGTATGTAGGTTGCAATGGAGCTGGAAGAGTGTTATGATGTTTAGCCTGTAGGCATCGTGTACATGAAGCGACAAAGTTTAATGTATCTGTGTAGATTCCTTTCCAAAAGTATTTGTTTGATAGGAAATTATATGTTTTATTTAATCCAAAATGAGATAAATGTGAAATTGTTAATGTCTTAGCTTTTAGTGAATTAGGAACAATAATAAGATATGAGAATGTTGAGCTATTGGGACATTGCTTTTTATACATCAGTACCTTTGTGTCTGGATGAATAAAATAGTTTGGGTATTTTCTTGAAAAACCTTTCTTTAGAATTTCTGTGTAAATTTTTGACAATACAGGATCCTTTATTTGTTCATTTACAAAAGTATTATTAGAGATTTCTAAAAGTGGGTCTTTATTGTTCGAATCTCCAGAAATTAAGCAATTAGTGTATTGTTGTTTGATTTTGTTACAATTGTTATCATTAAAATGATTAACAACATTACTATTATCATGTACTACAGGTAGAGGTTGTTTTTCAAAAATTAATTCAGGATTAGAGTTCAAATCTTGTTGATTGTGAGTGAAGTCACATCTCGAAAAATAGTCTGCTAAAATATTTGATGAACCAGGGATGTGTTCAAAATCAAACGAATATTCTGAAATTTCCATAACCATTTTGTGGTAAGGTCTGTAGGATTAGTTGTTTTTTTGTATCTTTTTAATGGAGCACTGTCAGATAAAATTGTGAATTTTCTGTTGTACAAATAGTATTTAAATGCAATTATTGATTTGTAGATAGCCATTAATTCCAGTTTTAGTGCAGGGTAGCGTTTTTCAGATGGCTTCAATGATTTAGAAAAGAAGGCTATTGGAAGTAATTTATTATCATGTTTCTGCATTAGTACCCCAGCAATGGAAATATTTGAAGCATGTGTATTAAGGTAGAAATCTCTATCCCAATCCGGTAGTCTGACCACTGGTGATTCAAAGAAAATTTTTTGAATTTTGTGAAAAATCTGTTGATGTTCAGTAGTCCAATGAAACTTTGATTTTGGTTTAGTCAGATCAATTAAAGGTTGTATTAGTTTAGAAAAGTTGGGTACAAGGGATTTATAAAATGTTAGAACACCAATAAATTTTTTTAATTGCCTTTTAGTTGACGGTGTAGGAAAAGAATTAATTTTGACAATATTTGATTGTATTGGGGAAATACAATGATTTTGAATATGAAATCCAAGATAATTTACATCAGTATTGTGAAAAGTACACTTGTTAGGTGCAAGAGTTAAGTTGTACTTTATCAAAATTTGTAAGATTCTACTTAATTTAGTGCATGTTTCCTCAAAGCTATTCGAGCCAAAAATGAGGTCATCTTGATAGGCATGTATTCCCTCTAAATCAATTTCATCAATAATTGTGTCCATTAAAGCTTGATATTGAGAAGCAGCATTTTTCAATCCAAAGCATAGTCTTTTGTATTTAAAACTACCAAACATAGAAGTAAATGTTAATTTATCTTGTAAATCTTCAGGAAGTGCAATCTGGTGGTAAGCCTGTTGAAAATCTAAACATGTGAAGTACTTGTAGGCTGATAAGTCAGCAATAATTGTTTGTATTTTGGGCAAAGGGTATGAAGATCCTTGAATTATTGAATTAAGCATTCTAAGGTCCATTGCAATTCTATATTTTTGTTTACCTTCTGCGTCAAGTTTTTTTTTAACTAAAAGAATGGGGCAAGCCCATTCTGAACAATTTCTTTCAATAATTCCAGCTTCTACAAGTTGATTTATTTGACTTTTAGCTTCTTGTTGTAATGATTGTGGTATTGGAAAAGGTAATGTTTTAATTGGGAATTCAGTGATGAATTTTAAATTTGGTATAACTTTGTCTGTATGCCCTAAAGTTTTCATAGATTTAGAAAAGGCTGCAAAATTTGTTAACAAAATATTCTTTAATTTCTTTTCTTGGTCTCCTTGGAGATGTTTGACATCAAAATCCAAAGGAGAGAGTTCCTTTCTTCTTAAATTTAATATTTCATCAGAAGCTTGAATGTAATTCAAAATTTGTGTAGTTGAATCAGTAACAATTTTATTGTTGTTATCAATTTCTGTTTCCTGTGGAATAATTTCATCAATTTCTGTTAGGGTGCCCATTTTTGTACCTTTATTTATGTGAATACTTTCTTTAGTTAAATTTTTAACATAAATTTGAAATTGGCCTCTATTACAATTATTATCATTATCCAGCATTTTTGAAGCACTACTATTTATTACTGAATCTATACACAATATATTTGCATTATTTTCTGTATTTTCAAACAAATAGTCCCTGTCAGACAAAAAAATTGTATTCACATCTATAAATGTTTCCTCTTCAGGTTCTAAAAATATTTTCTGAGAAGCCCTAACTGTCATTTGTTTACATTTTTGGGAAAGATTTTGATTTTTTTTCTGAGTTTCAGTATTTTTCGCAACACTACAATTGTTTAAGTTTTCATCTTCTACAAGTGTATTTGCAATGGGAATAATTATATCTTTAAGTTTGATACTGTTTTTATACAAGTCTATTATTACATTATTTTGTTGAATAAAGTCCCATCCAAGTATGGCCTGAAACGTTGATTCATTAGGAATGTCAACTATAAAAAACTTCTGTGAGAAAAATGTGTTATTTATTTTGAAAGAAGTTTGAATACATGAAGAGAATTGTACGTTCGAATTTACAGTCTTAATCGTTACTGGTGAAGACAAGTGTTTATAAGTTAATTTCTCTTTTAAAGATTTAAAAGTGCTTTCAGAAAGCAATGATATCGAACTCCCTGTGTCGATTAAACCGGTGATAGCATTTTTAGCTAAGTTAATTTCAATTAAGGGTAGTGTAGGTGAAATTTTATTTACATTAAAAATATATTCATTTTGAATTTCTGTAGTTTGTGTGTATTTGTTATCAGAAATATTTATTTTATTCACAGTTTGTGAGGCAATTGAATTTACTTTTCTTGTACTAGATAGTTTCATAGTGTCACTTAGATTTGAGAAATCAAAATTAGGATTAGGTGCTGATGTTGTCTGGTGTAGTTGAGATGCAAGGCCATCAGCTATTCTACATCTCGCTTGTAGTTTAAATGCCTATTGTCATTTTTCTTGAAAAATCTTCCTCTCGAAAAATTATTGTTTTGGGTTTGGCTTCTTTGCCATTTATAACATTTATTAGCTACATGGCCTTTACGGTTGAAAAGCTGACAAACACTATGAAAACCCTGTTGTTGTGATCCCCTAGCCTTATGTGTTTTAAAATTTTTTTTATAATCATTGTGTCGACTTCGTGCAACATGAGCATTTTGTGAATCTGATAAACTGTTTACTTCCTCTTTTTTTTCTTTTTGTCCAAACGACAAAGCATCTACTTTTTCCGTTAGTTCAATTAATTTTTCGGATAAAGTGTTGACAAATACACTATCATTTTGTTTGAGGAGAATACTTTCATTCATGTTAATCTCTTGTAATTTTTGAGCGCGATTTACAGCTAATTTATAATCCGAAATTCCTTCTTCCATTATTTTTATACGTATGTTAGATGGAATGGAGGAGATAAACCTTGTAAATTTAATATTATCAAGTGCGCTAGTGTCCGTGATCTTTTCGTAAATAATGTTTGCGAGAATGTTCAATCTGTGTGCGAAATTTTTTATGGATTCTTGAGGGAGCAAATTCAGGTTGTTAAATTCTACAAGTGCTTGAGTGGAACTCATGGGAGTAAAAAAAGTTTTAAATTCTTCCTTAAGGAAGTCTAAATCATTTGATTTATACAACTGGGGGGATTGTGTTAAATATTTTAATGCCGCCCCAGATAATTTTCCTTTCATGACTGCCACTGCTTCTTCAGCTGACAGCCTGTTTATTCTAGCATATGTAGACACCTGATCGAAAAAAAAATCAACTAAAGATGGTTCCCCATCAAAATTCATTAACTGAATATTGACTGTTTTGTCTTTCGCCATAATTAATTTTGCCTAACCAACTTAAAATATTGTAAATAAACTATCTAATAAATATTTTATGTGACACAAAACAAATATTGTTAATACCAAGCATTCTTGTTTTTTTTTTTTTTTTTATTACTATTTGTTTATTTTATTAATTAATTATTTTGGCATATTATTTTATTGTATAGTATGCCACTTTCGTAAACAAGAATACTTAGTTCTATATGCTCATGTATTATTATCCAAAAAGAAAAAATAGATGAGCATACAAATGATAAATATTGTGTAAAAATATAAAAATATTGTGAAATTAAATAAAATGTATTGAAAATGAAGAATTATGAATGAAATAAACCAATATTATGAATGAAAAATGTTAGAATTTGTACCAAGCATTTCTGCTGCTCTGATTTATTTATTTTAATTAAATTTTTTTTTTTTTTTTTTTTTTGTTGATATTGAAAGCAATAAAAATATTGCATGACAAATTTCAGCAAAAATACTTAGTCTCTCTCTATATATGCAATAATAAAATAAATATTTGTGTTCATGTCATCAATTATAAAATAAATATTTGTGTAAAAATGTAGTGATAATTATGCACTATAAATGAGAAAAAAAATTTGTGTTTATGAAAAATAAATATATGAATAAATGAAGTTTCAAACCTACCAAGCACTTTTGCTCCAACTATTTCAATTTCCAATTATTATTATTACCTTTTTTTTTTTATATATAAAAAAAGAGGCCCAAAAATATTAAAAATATCAGCAAAAGTACTTAGCTAAATGTATATTAAAAATATATAATATTATGCATAATTGGCAATAATTTTAACTTAATTATATATGTACCAGATAAATATTGAAATCGCACCAAAATAAAGTTGAATTATTAATATCCAATCTACATACCTTTATTCTGTATTTCAAAAATATTATAAAATAATTATTATGTTTTCTTTTTAAGTCGCAAAAACACTGTTCCGAACATCAATTAAGTTTCTATATTAGTCTGGTAAATTCATAAAAAAAAAAAAACACTTCAAAAATTGAAATTTCGTGCACGGTAATTGAAGAACAATATCCCGGAAAGTCTGAAAAATCGCAGTCCTGTGGGATGTTTCACCGCAGAACGTGCAATATCTATCACTCCTGTAACCAGAAAAAAATAAAAAAAATTCTGAAACCTATTTTAAATACATACGGTTTTTCTCCTGTATGCTTTCCTCACACTAAAAATTCTGAAGATTTGAAGCAACTGCACACAAATTGGGCTTTGCTGTGTATGAATGTGTGTAACTTTCATTCGACTATTACAAAATCTGTAATAACGTTATCATTTTTATGGAAATTTTTTTTTTTATATACATTAGGCTTTTCTCCTGTATGCGTGCGTATAATATTTATGAAAAATTTCTAAAAAAAAACTGTTATAAACTTCACACACATCTGATGTTTTTCTCCTTTATTATCGTAATTTGCCGATGTAATAATATGAGATTAGCTGTACACACACTTTTGGTTTTTTTTTTTTTTTTTTTTTTTTTTTTAAGCACGATTGCTTGAATTATTTTGTAAATAAATTTCCGAAAATTTTCACAAATGGCCTTTCATCTCCACACCTGCGCAAATCACTGTATCAACAAATCCGATGAACTTTCACCTGGCCTTTTAGCTGATTTAAATTAATGCCTCTGTAGTACTTTGCGCTGAAGACCGCTGAGAGAAAACATAAGAGCATATGTTCCGGACTGCACGCTCGAATCCTGTCTCCTTTTCATGTTAATTTCATCCTAATCCGTGGTAAGACGTAAAAGGACGTGGAGGCGAAGATTATCACTATCCACCGCTGATTCGACATCGAGGAGCTGATTTGGTTCTTCGAAACAGGATACCATCGTATTAATAATTTCCGATGATCGTTTCATTCACCAATGACGAGAGTAGGAGAGATGATTATCTTTTCAAATGTTCATTCGCATAAATGAAAAATGTTCCTTGAAATACACATATTGTAGTTCGAATATTTGACACAGTTAAACGGACCCTTCTTTATATAATCACAAAAAGTTCGAGTCAGAGGAGAAAAATAATTTGCATTGGCCCTCTCCTCTCTCTCCATCGATGCCTTCCAGGAAACCTGTACGGGACCAAGTTTATGTAACGTAGATTATCCGTTTCTGAAAAATAAAAGTTTATTCTCTGGCCGTAAATATACACTGCGTTTGAGAACAAATAGAATCCATTGAAATCTTGATAATTTTAAACTGTTTTTTATTGTAAATATTCTTAAGAAGTCACATAATTGTTCACATATAAAATGTCTGTTGCAATACAATATAATAATATAACACAATAACCCAAGTAAAGTATTTCTCGGGAAGCGACGGAGAGAGAGAGAGGGCTAAAATTTTCCGTATCTTATTCTACGATCAAAAAGCAAAAACTGAGGGTCTGCTCTTTTCGATCGCACGGGAGAACCATCTGGAAGGGGAGTCATATGACTGCATTATCATTATTTTCGCCAAAATGAAAGCCAACTTCAGTTCTTTGTTTTAGATATTATACTAATGTTAATTTTTGAATTTGTAATGACGGTTTATAATTGTATTAACCTTTTAATCGCCAATTTTTATGCCAAGCGACCTTTCGACTAGAGAAAATGACCGTTATGAACTGAAATCATTAATATTGGGTAATTTAAAATAAATTATATCCGGTGTTGCAATAATATAAATTCTGACAATGAGTTTTCTTTTTTTTTTTTTATGACTATTTGAGAACACTTTTTTTATAATTACGTTTAATGTCAGAATTTCCGTTAGATATTATTTCTTTTATTTTCTTTTTATCCCATAAAATAAAGTACTTTTCTATTCAAAAGGATAAACATTTATTTATGATTTAGATATAAAAGATATACAATTTAGATTTCTGAATGATGAGTGTTATTGTTTTATGTTAATAAATAGTGTAGGTCGTATGTATAATTAAAATTGTGTAATTCTTAACGACATTTAAAAATAATTCTTTTTTTAAATGCTTAAGAACAAATTACGTAAATATAATATTTCACTTAAAATTTAATTATTTTTTTTATTAGAATAATGCATTCATTTATCATTAGATTTTATTTTATTTAAAAATTCAATTAAAATTTAACCAAATATATGTGAACACCTTCACAGGGGGGGGGGGGGGGATGTAATATAAAAATCCTCTAATTAGGTCTTTTTAAATTAATTAATATATTCTTTAATAATGATTCAGATTTGTTCTTTGTAAATCGAAACTTTCATTTTCGCTTTATTAAAAATAACGGTTGGGAAAATTAATCTTTTTTTTTTTTTAATTATTCTAACGTATTTCTTCAAAATTCTCTCCCCCCCCCCTCCCCACACTAAAAATATCCCTTTAGTCATTATTCACGCCCTGTATGAAAAGGAAAAAACCAATAGAAGAATTAAAAAGCACTAAGCTACACACTTTTTGATCACGTGACATCACGTCAGTAGGGAAAAAGTCCCGCAGTTCTTTTCATTTACCCCTCATATAAAGGTGCGCGCATCACTAGAATATTGCCTTTTTCCGTTTTAGTTTTGGTAAAGAGAACTATGTAATAGCTTTTTCATATTGTTTAAGACTTTTATAATGTAATCATTTAAAGCATTGTACTGGTTCCTCACCTACGCGGAAAACCCCAGCCTTATATTCTCTAATAAATGTGACTGGATAAATGAATGGACTAATTATTGGTTTAAATTTAGCTCAGACATTACTGCCAGAAAAGAATGATTGAGCCTATAAACGTCACACACACACACACACACATATATATATATATTATTTACATTCATTCATCTTTTTAATCATTCGTTAACAGCTTTAATAGCAATATATAAATAAATAAAATGCTAAATAACAAATATAGAAATAAATGAAAGACATGCAAGAAAATTAAAATAAGTAAAATTTATGAAAATGTAAGAAAGTTAATTAACAGATAGGCTATTTAAATCTTGATTTCAGCCTTCTGTTTCTGTTTTAAAATTCTAAGTAGTTTACATAACTGATTTTGATTTGTAAATTTTAGAAGGAAGAGAATTTTATTTTGTACACACAAAGAGTATATACCAAAGGAGGAAATCTGTAGAATAATATTAATATATATATCTATTATATGTTTTGCTGTTGTATAAATTACCCAAAATTTCCTAACTCTTTAAATTTTGTAGGAGGATTCAACAAGACGGAGGACGAAGGACTGCACTAAAAAAATATTAGTTCTAAAAGTCCCCGCTAGGGGAATACGTGGTGATGTTTAAAAGAAATGAGAGTTTTAAAAAACGCACAATCAATACTGAAATACATTTTATTTAGTACATTGAAATCAGTTTCAATGTGTCAAACTTTTGTGTGGACCACATATTGCATTCTGTGCACAGTATTCACAACAACATAAATTTTATCACTGTTTATGTAATTTTTTCGCTTTTTTAAAAATCGTTACCTCATTGAACTTGAATTAAATTGTTAAATGTACTAAAATAAAAAGTAATTTTATTTCAATATTGATTCTGCAATTTTAGAAATCTCATTTCTTTTACACAGCGCCACACATTCCCTTAGCGGTGACATTTGGAACTGATATTTTTTTTAGTGAAATCCTTCGTTCCCCGTCTTGTTATATTATCTCACAAAATTTCGCGCCATTTGCATAATTAGATCACTCCACAGAACATTGTTATCACTGTCAGTTTAATTATGGCCATCCTGTATTTAGACACGATTATATTTGGCTAAAACTCTTGCATACTTTCTTAATATTTTTTACGAAATAATCTATACATATAAAAGAGTACTTCCACTCACTCACTCACTGACTCATCAACGCACAGCAAAATCTACTGGAGCCACTGACTCGAAACTGGGTCAGATTATAGAACATCTATACATATAAAAGACTACTTCCACTCACTCACTCACTGACTCATCAACGCACAGCAAAATCTACTGGAGCCACTGACTCGAAACTGGGTCAGATTATAGAACATATAGTGTAAGCACCCACTAAGAAGCGATTTTACGAAATTCGCCCCCCAAGGGGGAGTAGGGGGCAAAATGTGATTTCACAAAAACCTCCTTAACTCAAAGAAAAAAACAGATATCAGTACAATTTTTGCTTTAAAATATAGCTAACATAAATATCTAAAAACCCATTTCTGGAATTTTAGAAATTCGGTCCTCAAGGGGGTAAAGGGTGCAAAACGTGATTTCACATGCTCAAAACGTGGTTTCACATACTCCTATATAGCTCAAACAAAAAAATAGATATACGTGAAACTTTTGCTTCAATATATAGCTAATACAAATACCTAAAAAGCAATTTCTGAAATTTTAGAAATTCAGCCTCCAAGAGGGGGAGAGAGAGGGGGCTAAACGTGATTCGAAATAATCCTTCATATCGCAAACAGAAAAAAGAGACATGTGAGATTTTTGTCCTAAAATATAGCTCTCACAAATGCAAAAAAAATATATATTTTGTTTATTTTAGAAATTCATCCCAGGTGGGGCGGGAAAGGGGGCTATGGGGCAGAAAAAAAAATAGAAATACAGATAGATCGTTCAAAATTGGTACAGATAGGTTTTACAGGCCTGGAAGTCGAATGAGGATATTTTCGAAAGTGTAAAGTTATTAGGGGGGTCAGAAAGGGGGAGGGGGTGAAGGGGCAATCTATACATATAAAAGAGTACTTCCACTCACTCACTCACTGACTCATCACCGCACAGCAAAATCTACTGGAGCCACTGACTCGAAACTGGGTCAGATTATAGAACATATAGTGTAAGCACCCACTAAGAAGCGATTTTACGAAATTCGCCCCCCAAGGGGGAATAGGGGGCAAAATGTGATTTCACAAAAACCTCCTTAACTCAAAGAAAAAAACAGATATCCGTACAATTTTTGCTTTAAAATATAGCTAACACAAATATCTAAAAACCAGTATCTGAAATTTTAGAAATTCGGTCCCCAAGGGGGGAAAGGGTGCAAAACGTGATTTCACATGCTCAAAACGTGTTTTCACATACTCCTATATATCTGAAACAAAAAAATAGATATACGTGAAACTTTTGCTTCAATATATAGCTAATACAAATACCTAAAAAGCAATTTCTGGAATTTTAGAAATTCAGCCCCCAAGAGGGGGAGAGAGAGGGGGCTAAACGTGATTCGAAATAATCCTTCATATCGCAAACAGAAAAAAGAGACATGTGAGATTTTTGTCCTAAAATATAGCTCTCACAAATGCATAAAAAATATATATTTTGTTTATTTTAGAAATTCATCCCAGGTGGGGAGGGCAAGGGGGCTATGGGGCAGAAAAAAAAATAGAAATACAGTTAGATTGTTCAAAATTGGTACAGATAGGTCTTACAGACCTGGAAGTCGAATGAGGATATTTTCGAAAGTGTAAAGTTATTAGGGGGGTCAGAAAGGGGGAGGGTGTGAAGGGGCAATCTATACATATAAAAGAGTACTTCCATTCACTCACTCACTGACTCATCAACGCACAGCAAAATCTACTGGAGCCACTGACTCGAAACTGGGTCAGATTATAGAACATATAGTGTAAGCACCCACTAAGAAACGATTTTACGAAATTCGCCCCCCAAGGGGAAGTAGGGGGCAAAATGTGATTTCACAAAAACCTCCATAACTCAAAGAAAAAAACCGATATCCGTAAAAATTTTGCTTTAAAATATAGCTAACACAAATATCTAAAAACCGATTTCTGGAATTTTAGAAATTCGGTCCCGAAGGGGGGAAAGGCAAAATGTGATTTCACATGCTCCTATATATCTCAAACAAAAAAAACAGATATACGTGAAACTTTTGCACCAATATATAGCTAATACCTAAAAAGCAATTTCTGGAATTTTAGAAATTCAGCCCCCAAGAGGGGGAGAGAGAGGGGGCAAAACGTGATTTGAAATAATCCTTTATATCACAAACATAAAAAAAGATATATGTGAGATTTTTGTTCTAAAATACAGCTCTCACAAATACATAAAAAATAATTGTTTTAATTCTAGAAATTCATACCAGGTGGGGCGGGAAAGGGGGCTATGTCGCATAAAAAAAATAGAAATACAGTTAGATTGTTCAAAGTTGGTACAGATAGTTTTTACAGCCCTGGAAGTCGAATAAGGATATTTTCGAAAATGTAAAGTTTTTATGGGTGTTAGAAAGGGGGAGGGGTGAAAGGGCAAAAAAATAAAAATAGAGTTAGACCGTTCAAAATTGGTACATAGAGGTTTTTGATACTTACAAATCGATTGCGGGTATTTTCGAATTTGTAAAGTAATTAGGAGGGGTGGGAGAGGGAGTGTGGAGGGACAAAAAATAAAAATAGAGTTAGGTTGCTCAAAATTGGTACATGGAGGTTTTTGATACCTTTCAATCGATTGCGAATATTTTCGAATTTGTAAAATTATTAGGATAGACGGGAAAGGGTGTAAGGAGCAAAAATATATAAATAACGGTTAGATCGCTGAAAATTAGTGTTGTTAGGTTTTGAGGCCGTATAAATATATTGCGGATATTTTCGAAAGTACAGAATTATTACGAGTGGAGGAAAGGGGGACGGACGCAGGGGTAAAAAGAAAGAAATTCAGATAGAATGTTAGAAATCAATATTATTAGGTTTAAATGACCGAGAGTACGATTGCGAGTATTTTCAAAGTCTAAAATAATTTGGAGGGGTGGGAACTGTAGGTGAAGGACTATGCGCGGCGCGCAGGAAGTGGGGTCCCGGACCGATTATTCAACAATGGGAGAAGATTTTTTTTTTAAATATATATATATATATATATATATGTTTTTCCCTTACGATAATATAGTCATGCATTAAGAGTGTCGAACATAACTGCACGCGCGCAGCACACAAAGGCCTGCGCTGCCGAAGGCAGTGGGGACCATGTGTGACATTTTTCCAATCAGAATTTTTTTTCTCTCTTTTTTTTCACATGATAAAAATTAATGCAAATTTAAGAATTCATTAACTACAGTGATTCATTTTAAAATAGTGACCAGCGAAGCGGGCATAGCCTGCTAGTCTTATTTTAATTTTAAAAGAACTCCTGTTATACATTACAAATACCTCTTTGAAGTCTTGCTAAGCGATATCTCCAGACATCTTCAGAGCTAAGGCTCCTGTATATACGAGCTGGCGCATCAGGCATTTTGTTGCCTTAGGGTTGCCACATGTACCCAGCGCGTTTCTCTGATAAACAAACCACAATTTTTTTTTTTTTTTTTTTTATCGTCTTACGTTACTTTAGAGTAACTTATTTTTTTATATTTCATAATTTCAGCTATGTAAACTATGATATGGAAGTTTGTTCAGCGATAAACTGCTATAATCATTCAAGAAGTGAATATAAAGTGTTCACAGGCCTTCTATTACTGTGTATTTGAGTTTTGGAGACATTTTGTAAAAGAAACAGAAACCGCCTTCACAACACATCGTACATCCATTGGATATCCTCAGAATAAAATGACATCCTGAGAATGTACTGTGAAAAAAATGTGTTTTTAGGAATATTATTGTTGCTTATTGTTCTTATCTTGACCGGATTAGCTTCAGATCAAGATTTCTTAAAATCATTAGGGAAGCGATAAGGACGCCAAGCGGGAATGCTGTCCTTTTCGGAGGCAAAAAAATGGCGGTGATGCGCCGGCCTATTATTTTATTTAGGGGCTCTATTCAGAACTGCATCTTTGATTAATGTAGCCTTTCCGAAGTTAACTGACGCCCTAACTGAAGATTCTTAGCAGGACTTCAAAGGAATATATATATATATATATATATATATATATATATATTATGTTTACATAAAGTAATCTTAATTGGTGGAAAACAGAACATTTGAGTTTTATTTAGTTTCGATTTTTATATTATAATGACGATAGAAATTTTAAAACCACAAAAAACTTTATTTATTTTTTTATTTATTTATTTTTCCAATTTTAGGGCATTGTGCTTCGATTTTAAACAAACAAACTATCATGATGTACAGTTTCAGTGTTGCAAAAATTTTCTTTTCGTAAACTTTTCTATTTTAATTGTTTTTCTTCTTTTTTTCTTAACATCAAATTATGTTCACGAAAAGTTTTATTTTTAAATTGACCTATTTATTTAATGATTTCTTATACTAATTTTTATAGTTGTCTTTGAAAGTATTTCTGTCTTATTTTTATAATATTTTGGTTATTATGTGTAAAAAGATTAAAATATTAATTTGGTATTGTTCGAGGATTTGAAAGACAGTCTACACTACTTGAAAGTACAAAATATATTTTTAAGTGCTCTAATGATTAAATATGCTTGAGTATGTACTCAGAATAATACAGATCGTATTGTTTAACAATTTTTAATTTGCGTTTGATTATAAGTATTTTTTTATTTCTTTGTGAAGACATTTATCGGTAAAATGTAATATTTTATACTTATTCATTTACTAATGTTAAGTACTGTATTCTTCAAAGTGTAAATGAGATTTTCTATTAATAATCAGTTGGATTGAAATATAAATTTTAATATAAATCTTTAATTAATAATACTGATATATCAAGGAGCGGTAATATATATATATGCTTAGTAATTATGTAATAAATATCATCTTGGAAATTAACAATGATGAGTGATATACATGTAATAAAAATTATTTAAAAAGTAATTTCATTTCTTCTTCTATAAACACACAGATATATGCAGATTGTTTGTGTATATATATATGTGTTCACTAAATAAAAAGTAATATACTTTTAAAAGGGGAGAAGCACTGCATCACTTCACAGAATGAAAGATGTGTGCAATTTTTTGTGTTATTTACGGTAGATTGAAAATTATGAAACTGGTAATAGACTAAACAAGGGTTTTAAATAGGAATTTTGAAATATAATCATTTTTAAGTGTTTTAATTGTATATATTTAATTTTCCCCGCGGTAAAAAGGTTTTGTGACATGCCTTATAAGTGATAAAAAGTAATTATTTTTTTTTTTATTTTTTTTTTTATTATTATTATTATTATTATTATTATTATTTTGTAAATAGAAAACAATATTATCATTGTGATTTTGATATCAATTAACATAAAAAGCTTAAATTTAAATATTCAATCAATAGCCTAGCATTTACTAAAATGCTATTCTATGTATAAGTGGTTGGAAGTAGTAGGCACAAATGCTATTTTTGGCATAATGCTATTTTTTGAAAATCTCTGCTAACTCGTATAATAACATGAAAGACTATTTAATTCTTTTAGCCGAAAAACTCATTCATGTTATAATTTAGGTAAGAACTTTATGCCAATTTTCTTAAAATAATGTAATACAAATTGTTTGAAATAACAATATACGTAAGAAGTGTTAAAAGGTAACATAAATAATAATATTTTCTAAAATTGTAGCAAAAACATGAAAAGTCAAATAGTAGGTAAATTCACTAATGGCAAATATTTTAAAGTTATTAGTGCTTTTAAAATCCTCTTTGTACAGCATAAAAAATATTTTTCATTAAAGCAAAAAAAAAAAAAAAAAAAAAAAAAAAAAAAAAAATCCGAAACGTCAGTGGAGGCTTCCTTTTGAGACTCAAAAAAGATTTTGGGTTTCGTCTGTGTGTTTGTTTGTCTGTCTGCCTGTTGCATGATAGCGGCCGAAAAAATCCAGCTATTGATTTGAAATTTGGCGGAATCAGCTGTACAGGCGGAATCAGCCCCACGGAATCAGCTGTACAGTTTTAGTGGTATATTCCCTTTGTAGTGGTGTATTCCACGCCAAAGTTTTTCTTATCATTACAGCCAGTGGGAAGAATTTGTATATACCGCGATAGCGACCACAAAAATCATGCTATTGACTCGTAATTTGGTACACATATTTATGAGGCACACGGAATTTCAGCTGTATAGTTTCGGCTGTGTATTTCATTTGCAACTCGTGTGCAGGTACACACCAAAATTTTTCTTATCATTACGGCCTATGGGTAGAATTTGTATGTACCACAATAGCGGCCGCAAAAATCCTCCGACTGATTTGCAAATTGGCACATACAATCAGCCTCTGTCTATAAATAGCTGTATAATTTTTCATGTCTATATTTTTTATGGATTGGGTACAGGGACTCATCAAAATTCTTATCATTAGGGCATATCGGGTGAATTTCGTTTAAACGAATTTTTACATCATTATTTTATAGTCAACGAAATGAAATTAGCACACATTACTTATATTGCAATTTCATGCTTTTCCCCCACTTTCCCCCCACTTTCCCCCTGTCTAACTCACACATATGGCGCGGCAGTGAAAATGCTTTTTTTTTTTTTTTTTTTTTTGTATTTTGTATTTATTAAAATAAGAATTACTTTTGAATGTTCAGTTATAATAAGAAAGGCACGTTTTTCTGTGTCTTAAAATTTATTATTAAGATACGATTTAACTATGATAAAGAGAAAAGAACCAAAATATTTAGGTATTGAGAAAATTATTGATTATGTGAATAACAAATGAATCTGAAATAAGTTTGAAATTAATACTTCTTGTAAATAGTTAACAGCAGTGTAAATAGATCATCATCACCCAATTAAATATATCAGAAAACCAAAGTTACAGAACAATTATTTTGTGTCATCGAATTCCTGTTCTAACTCATCTATTGTCAAGTCGTTCCGTGATAGACGAAAGGGTGAGTAACTCTTCGATAATTAGTTATAAATAATAATGAATATGTTTTTTTATTTTAAAGATATTTATTTCTGATTATAATCTACAAAGTACCCTTGATATTAGATTATACAAAAGCTTAGATGATTAAACTTACGTTTTATGCAGAAAATATGTGCTGTTAAGACTCCTAATTAATGCACAAGACTATACAAAAGTGTTCTCACAATGCAACGTAATCAGCCAAATTATGTCAAATTTCGAATAATTTTTCATGAAAAACGTAGAATAAGCTGAATAATTTTTACTGGTGTATGGAACGTTTATGGTTAGTTTACGGAGACACACAAAAGAATTTCGTGACATCAGAGCCTATGAACAAATTTTTATTTAAATGCACTTTAATGCGTTTATGCTACATTCAACATAATGGAATTAACATGCATTATAAAGATTCTTAAAAGCATGTTTACTCTAGTAAGAGGATATGTATAGACTGAATAATTTATTTACGGGACCCCGCAAAAGAATTCCGATGACGTGCTGTAATCCTCCAAATGATGTCAAATTAGGTTGAAATATTAATGAGTTATAATCAATTTTATAGGTGTATTCGTTTTAGTGTATATAATTACTGTGGCTTACTTTTTTGTGATACATAAAAGAATTTTGCACTATTACTGTCCATAGTCGGTATTTCTTAAAAGTGTATTTTAACATGGTTACACCTCGTTAAATAAAATGAAATTTTATTAGAATTTTAAAAGAATGATTTTCAGTGGAGAAGTGTGGGCATAGAGTTGGTAATTCATTTATAGGGTTACACAAAATAATTCCGATATGTTATGTAATCATTTTGCATGAAATTTAGTGCAAGTATTTATGAATTACAGGGAATTAACACAAGACAATCAGTTATTAGGAATATACATATATACAGATAGTTATAGAAAGAGAGATACAGCGGGGGTTGAGGGGGAAGGCAGCACCCCTCAGAAACGTTTCTGTTTATGTAACAAATCAATCGAATCAATATACATATATTATATAGTAAGATATAAATAAAAATGATGTGTTGAATAATTCGGGATGCAAATAGGATGGTGAGGTTCCTGATTTGCACATCTACTAGTAAGTATATCTATATATATAAAAGAGTACTTCCACTCACTCACTGACTCATCAACGCACAGCAAAATCTACTAGAGCTACTGACTCGAAACTGGATCAGATTATGGAACATATAGTGTAAGCACCCTCTATGAAGCGATTTTCGAAAATTCACTCCCAAGGGGGAGTAGGGGGCAAATGTGATTTCACAAAAACATTCATACCTCAAAGAAAAAACAGGTATCCGTAAAATTTTTGCTTTAAAATATAGTTAACACAAATATCGAAAAATTATTTCAGGAATTTTAACAATTCGGTCCCCAAGGGGGAAAGGGGGCAAAACGTGATTCCACATGCGCGAGACATGGTTTCACACACTCCTATATACCTGACACAAAATAACAGTTATGGGTCATTATCTGAAAAGTAGGCTTTAAAAAAAAAAAAGTTAGCCCAAATAAAATTGCTCCTTTTTTTTTTTTTTTTTTTTTTTTTTTTTAATTTTGTGCATATATACACATATGTTACAGTTAATAAAAAATAATATAAACCAAAGTGTATCTGATAATATTCTGAAGTAGTATTATTTTTATTAATTAAAAAAATGAGGGAATGACAAATTTTTTCTAGAAACTACTTTATAAAAATATGATTACGTTTAGATATATTTTCAAACGCTAAATGTTTATTAAAAACATATTTTTAATACTATAATAACACAAAAAAGCAAATATGATTTCTTTTAGTTAACTTTATAATGAATGAGGGAATGACACATAATAAAAATACTGTATTTCAATCTAAGGTTTGAGAGTCATATGCAACTCATTGTAAAATGTTTCCAACAGAACACAAAAGGGTTTCTTTACTTTGCTGCTATACAAATTAAGTTTGACTTATATAAAACACATGCTGCCATTAATGGAGTAAGTAGGGCTGTAATTATAGTTTGATGAGGGAATGATATCTATTACCAGGGACAATAGTAAAGAATATTCTCATTTCTTTCATTGCATAATATATAAATGTAGTGTAATGGATAAATATTTATTAAAGTATGTTTAATAAATTTTCAATTCAAATAATCTAAATATGCATGCTTTAATACCATAGAAACCATTTTATTTACTTACATGTGTGAATAGGGACACAGTGAGGGAATGATATTTTGCATTTAAAAAATATTTTAAAATTATATTTGAATTCTAGTAACCAAAGAATAACAGTTTATATGCATAACTAATTAATATTGATAGTTCTGACAGCTTTTTGTGTTTGTGATTTTAAAAATATGCCCTCAAGACTACTGGAGCATGAAATGGCCACTTTTCAGAGAATTATTCATATACGTGAAATTTTTGTTCTAATAACATAATACAAATACAAATACCTAAAAACTAATTTCTGGAATTATAGAAATTCAGCCCCCAAGAAGGGCAGAGAGGGGGCGAAAAGTGATTTGAAATAATCCTTTATATCGCATATAGAAGAAAAGATATATGTGAGATTTTTGATCTAAAATATAGCTTCCAGAAATACATAAAAACAAATTTCTTTAATTTTAGAAATTTGTCTGAGGTGGGGAGGGAAAGGGAGGGCTATGGAGCAAAAATATAGAAATACAGTTAACCGTTCAGAATTGATACAGATAGATTTAAGAGGCCTGCAAGTCGAATGAGGATACTTTTGAAAGTGTGAAGATATTAGGAGGCTCAAAAAGAGGGGGGGGGGGCAAAAAAAATGTATATATAGTTAGACCGTTCAAAATTGGTACATAAAAGTTTTTGTTACCTACAAATTGATTGCGGATATTTCCGAATTTGCAAAGTTATTAGGAGGAGCGGGAAGGGGGGCGGAAGTGCAAAAAATAAAAATAGAGTTAGGTCGTTCAAAATTGGCACATTGAGGTTTTTGATACTTAAAAATTCATTGCGGATATTTTAGAATTTGTAAAGTTATTAAGAGAGGTGGGAAGGGGGAAGGGGGGGCAAAAAAAAAAAAATAAAATAAAGTTAGGTCGTTCAAAATTGGTACATGAAGAATTTGATACCTACAAATTTATTGCGAATATTTTCGAATTTGTAAAATTATTAGGATAGACGGGAAGGGGGGGGGGGGTGAAGGGGTAAAAATATATAAATAAGAGTTAGAGCTCTGAAAATTAGTGTTGTTAGGTTTTGAGGCGGAATCGATTTTGAGAAATCGATTGCGGATATTTTCGAAAGTACAGAATTATTATGAGGGGCGCAGGGGTAAAATTAAAGAAATTCAGATAGAATGTTGGAAATTAGTATTATTTGGTTTAAATGGTAGAGAGAACGATTGCGAGTATTTTTTAAAGGCTAAAATTGTTAGAAGGGGTGGGAACGGTAGGTGAAGGAACATGCGCGCCGTGCGCACCTGTATACGCTGCCGCAGACAATGGGGGCCAGGACCAATTATTCGACGATGGGAGAATTTTTTTTTTTTTATATTTATGTTTTTTCCTTACGATAATATAGTGAGGATACAAGGGTGTCGAACATAAATGCACGCGCGCGCAGCGACAATGGCTTGCGCTGCAGAAAGCAATTGGGACCCGGTGGGACATTTTTTCCAATCAGATTTTTTTTTTTTTTTTTTTTTTTTTTTTTTTTTTATCATGATAAAAATTAATGCATTTTTGAGAATTCATTAACTATAGTGATTCATTTAAAAATAGTGACCAGTGAAGCGGGAATAGCCTGCTATCTTCTAAAGAATACTTCCACTCACTCACTCACTCACTCACTCACTGACTCATCAACGCACAGCAAAATCTACTAGAGCTACTGACTCGAAACTGGGTCAGATTATGGATAGTGTAAACAGATAGTGTAAGCAACCCCTAAGAAGCGATTTTACAAATATCGCCTCCAAAGGGGGAGTAGAGGGCAAAATGTGATTTCCCAAAAACCTTCATATCTCAAAGAAAAAAACAGGTAACCTTAAAAATTTGCTTTGAAATATATTCAACACAAATATCTAAAAACTATTTCTGGAATTTTAGAAATTCGGTCCCCAAGGGGGGAAAGGGGGCAAAACGTGATTTCACGTGCACAAAACGTGGTTTCATATACTCCTTTATATCTATAAAAAAAAAAAAAAAAAAAAAAAAAAAAAACAGATATACGTGAAATTATCGCTTTAATATATAGCTAATACAAATACCTAAAAACTAAATTCTGGAATTATAGAAATTCAGCCACCTAGAGGAGGGGGGGGGGGTAGAGGGGACAAAACGTGATTTGAAATAATTCTTTATATCGCAAACAGAAGAAAAGATATATGTGAGATTTTTGCTCTAAAATACATAAAAACTAATTTCTTTAATTTTAGAAATTCGTCTCAGGTGGTGCGGGAAATGGGGTGGAGGGGGGGGCAAAAAAATAGAAATACAGTTAGAACGTTCAAAATTGGTACAGAGGTTTTAGAAGCCTGCAAGTCGAATTGGGATATTTTTTTGAATGGGTGTAAAGTTTTTAGGAGGGCTAGGAAGGGGGGGGTGGAAAAGTGGAGGGGCAAAAAAATAAAATAAAAATAGAGTTAGACAATTGGTACGTTCAAAATTGGTACGTAAAGGTTTTTGATACCTACAAATCGATTGCGGATATTTCCGAGTTTGCAAAGTTATTAGGAGGGGCGGGAAGGGGGGGACGGAAGAGCAAAAAATGAAAATAGAGTTAGGTCGTTCAAGATTTGTCCATAGAGTTTTCTGATACTTACAAATCGATTGCGGATATTTTAGAATTTGTTAAGTTATTAGGAGGGGTAGGAAGAGGGGATAGAGGGGCAAAAAAATAAAAATAGAATAAGGTCGCTCGAAATTGGTACATGGAGGTTTTTGATACCTACAAATCTATTGCGAATATTTTCGAATTTGTTGAAGGGGCAAAAATATATAAATAAGTGTTAGAGCTCTGAAAATTAGTGTTTTTAGGTTTTGAGGCCCGATAAATCGATTGTAGATATTTTCGAAAGTACAGAATTATTACGAGGGGCGGGAGAGGGGGGGGCGCAGGGGTAAAAATAAAGAAATTCAGATAGAATGTTGGAAATTAGTATTATTAGGTTTAAAAGCCCGAGAGAACGGTTGCTTGTATTTTTTTTAAACTCTAAAATAATTAGAAGGGACGGGAACGGTAGGCGAAGGAACATGCGCACCGTGCGCGCCTGTATACGATGCCTCAGGCAGTGGGGGCGAAATCTTATGCTAGGCGAGTCTTATTAACCTTCGACCTATGACCTAGCTCTACCATCTCGCTCCTCGATGTTTTTTTCTAGTTGATTTTGTCCTTTTATTCCTTCCGGTTTTAGCCTTTTTTTTTTTTTTTTTTTTTTTCACACTTAACATTGTAAGGGTTTTTTTTTTTCGCCCCATACTTTTTTCTATGGAATTTTGACTCTTTTTTTTCCCGTATTTCTGTGGGTTTTTAGCTTTTTTTTTTCCCATGCATTTTACATTTTAAAGTGCGGTGGTGAAAACGAAAAAAACTCACTATATTAAATGTGTAAAAAAAAAAAAAAGTCTACCACCGGAAGAAGTAAAAGGCTGAAATTGACTAGAAAAATTCACCGAAGAGCGCGAAGGACTCGGGTTGGGGGCCCTAAAGCTAGGTCGTCGAGAGTTTAATATGTCTCGCTTATTTTAATGAATAAATGTGCTTTCGGAGAGCAAGAAGATATTTTTGTAAATTAGGCTTAAAAGAAGTTTACACAACTATTTTGGTGCGGACTATGATAAAAAACTTATTGAATAATATTCTGATAAATGTACACATTTAATTTATTTTCTAGCTTTAATATTATGAAATATCATAATTACTTCATTCTTAATTATTAGTATTATTATTAATTTAGCGTAACAAGATTCCAGGAATCGGCAAAAAAGTGATAAATGAACTAATTCACGGGTACTGCGCTTTCTAATAACGACATAGGCCACAAAGCGTCCCAAAAATAACAGGTGTGAGATATTAGACATTCTTCTCCTATTATACTTCAATCAAATAAATATTAAATTTCTTCAGATACTAGGGTACACTGCTAATAAAATCAGAATTTTTGTATAATGAATTGTACTGAAATTCATGTCACGTAAATCAGAAAATGATAATAATAATAATAATAATAATAATAAAGCATTTCAGGAACATCACATGTTTACATTATTTTTATAATTCTTTATGGCGACATATTCGTTTAATTTAAAATAATTATAACTTTTAATTATAACCACACATTATTCCCCATGCTTTCTACCATTTCCTTCTCCTTTAAAAGTATCAGTTGTTACTCCACTAACCAAATTTTCTTAAACTTAACAATGCTACAAAGCAAAATATATTATAATTATTAAATGTATTTTCAAATTTCAGTATGTAATGATAATCAAAATTCTTTAAGTAATTCATGATTGATGTAAGGACATTATATAACTACCTTAGTTTATAAAATCGCTGGTCTCATTTGATATAAATATCCACGCACGTTTTTTACACAAACCAATAGATTTTATTAAAAATTAAAAATAATTTCGTAATATGAATGTACAGAGAATTTAATTACGTATATGTTTTCTCCATTTTTTACAAAGGTTCTAGAATGATTATTTATATTATTATTATTATTATTATTATTATTATTTATTATTATTATTTTTTTTTTTTTTTAAGTGCAACTATTTGAACGATAAACGGATTGTTATTCATTTTCATCTAAGCATTCCATAATAGTTGATAAACAAGTAAAGGGAATATTTGTATACAAATAAAAGTTTCATTATCTGGCATTTAGGAAATTATTCTTATAATTTTTTAATTAAATAAATAAATATATATATGTGGGACGGCACACTTTTGTAGGCGTTAAACAAAAACTAATACTTATTTACTAATTATTAATTTAATAAAAGATCAAATTATTTACATATATACAGGAATGCTAATAAGCATTATCGAATGTTACTTTGGTAATGTCCGTCGAAGTAGTACTGTTCGTGACATAAATCATTTACGTCTTCACGTTCTAAATACGTCGAAACATGAAACATGCAGTTTATAAACAAGCAAGCGATGCACCCGTCTAGTGTGCACGCTTCGTCGAAAACTCAAAAGAAAACAAGTCATCGAATACAGTCATTACGTTCCGTCTGAACATCCCGTCGAAAACTGAATGTCGTTCCTTCAGCGCTCTCTTAGCAGCCGCGCCAAACAGGAAGTAACAACATCCACGTCAGCAGTAGGCACTTCCCTCAATATTCCGCTACTGCGTCACATGATCAGCAAATAGAAACTAAACTGCCTTGGATTTCAGGAACGGCAAAGAGAAATCAAATAGCTAGGGTTCTGAGTCATGGGAAAGCCAAGTAAGGGGAGAGAAACAGGATGCCGATCTACCACATTCGGCCATCCTGCATCGGCTGGACCTCCAGGCGATCACACTGAAAAGATACAAACAAAAAAAAAAAAAAAAAAAAAAAAAAAAAGCAACACAAAATAAAAACAAAATATTTACAACTTATTTACAATTTTTTGAGAATTTTCATATCTGACACATTTTTTTTTAAGTTATTCCCCATTTGAGGAATTCAGTGTGGGTAGACGTGCAATAGGAGCCTTCATGGCATCCATTTCTAACTTTTTCATCAAGATTATCATTTTTAATTTTTACAGTCGTACAGTTACAAAAGTACATCAGTTTTGGCTTTACGGCAACTTGGTCGCTTAGTTCACCAGTTTTTGGTGGTTGTTTACTCAACTTGCATTTCAATCTATTTTTTTTTTCTGACTCTAGAAAGTTGTTTTTTATCATGTGTACTTAAATCTTTACTTTGGGGTTCAAAATTATTTTGGGACTCGAACTCGAGACCCTCCAATCGATCATTTTCAGTTTTAATGCCTTTTAAGGCCTCTGTTGCATCAAGTTCAGTCGAAAAGTCTATGATAGCAGTCTTATATGCAGGGAAAACTTCTAATTTTATTTGCACAGCTTTAGGAAATAATATGGCTATTTCACCAATCGTGGTTTTCAGTGGAAGTGATGGAATGAACAACTTTCCTAAATTGACACTGGCAGTCTCTTCTTTAGGCATATTCTGTCTTTTACACTCGATGGAATCTATTGTCGATGGCTTTTTTCTGGATTTCTTCCTTTTAAGGAGTTTGGAATTTTCGTCAACTTTTTCTTTTAACTTTTTCAACTCTTCGGCTAACTGTGAAATTTTTTAAGTAAGGCTTGTTTTTCATCTTTCTTCGAGTAAGTGTTTTCTGGATTTGGCGGCTTCATTCGGGAAATATTCGTCTGGCTTCGTCCCTTTCGTCGCGGCTCCTCCTCTTCATCACTATCATCATCTATCTGGAAAATGTTCGTATGACTCTGTTTCTGTCGTCGAGGCTCCTCTTCTTCATCACTGTCATCATCTACACTACTATCATCCTCTGAAAGCATCTTATCGTCATCACTCTCGTCGTTTTCGTCTTTATCGTCATTTTCACTTATGGCTTTTTCGGAAGATTCTAATGGTTTTTTGACAGCATAACAAGGTTGGGGAGTTTTAATTTCACATTTTCCAACACTATTTACTGTTTCATTTATTTCTAGGGATTTTTCAAAATTTTTGTTCTTACAGTTCATAGGGGCATCAACAACAACATTCGTTTTAATTTCACTTTGATATTTATCTACAGGGAGTACTGTTACTAAATTTACCTCAAGAGAATTACACTTATTTTTTACAAAAATACCTTTTTCATTAATTGTTGTTTCACTTAACATTAATACATTCATACCGAGGATTATATCATAGGGAATTAAATCATCATGTACAACATAAACATCAGTTTTATTTTTAAAATCATCAACTTTAAGATCGGCGTCGAATGAGCCTAACGGCTTTATTGAACTTTTTCCGATCCCCTTCAAAGTGGTACTTATTAAATTCAATTTATTTACATTCAACCTATCAAAAGAACTTTTACGCAACAATGTTGCTTCACTTCCTGTATCAATGATTCCAATAAAATTTACATCATTTACTTGTATAATTTTACTCATGTTTTGATTTACATTAATACACAGTGCATCAACTTCTGGTTTTGAACCTGGACACTCCGAACTTTTATGCCCGTACTGCTTACACGTAAAACACTTTAGGCCTTTGGCCTTATGAGGGCAATCTCTAGATAAGTGGTTTTTGTCACCACAATTATAACAGAATTTATTTACATTATTTCTAGGACTAAATTTTTCATATACATTATGTTGTACAGTTTTCAATTTTGCATTATAATCTACTTTATCAATTCTATCAAATTTAAATTTACTTTTCTCATTATCTCTTTTATACATTTCATATAACTTAATTTTATCTTTAAATTCACGAATATTTTTTGCACCATAAAGAATTAGTTTGTTTTCACTTTTGTCATTTATTCCTTGGATCACGTAATGCATTAACGCGGCATCTTCAATGTGCCCGTTTTTTGCTAGTTCGCGCATTTTAAAGAAATACTCTATAACTGTTTCATTTGGCTTCATTTTCTTTTTACACAAAATTTCGTGTAAAGAGGCAGAATTTATTTCGATCTTGAATTCCTCGATTAATGCATTTTTTAGTTTCTTATACGTTAATAATCCTTTTTCGGATTTTACAAATAACAGAGCATTTCCGCTCAAAGACCTTTTACAGAAAATTATTTTTTGTAGTTCGTTAAGGTTAAACATTTCAGCTAACTCTTCAAATTCATTTAAGAATTCAATTATGTTCTCATGCGGCTCGCCGCTAAATTTTGACATAGAATTTTCAAAATCATTGAAAGAAATTGCACCAAGTGATCCATTATTCACATTATTACTATAATTTATACTTTTTTTACCCTTATTATGATCATCAATAACATTGTCACTATTATTATAACGCTTATTTTTGCTGATATGGCATTGCACAGAGGAGTCAGTTTTTTCAATATCATTATCGCCACTACTTTCGGATTCACTGTTCGATTCGTTTTCCGAATCTTCCTCTTCCGAATTATTTTCTGAACTCTCTTGTTTTAACAACTCCGTGTCACACAAATGTAACAATAATCTGTCTCTTAGTTCATGTTTGCTCCCATCAAAAGGGACATTTAATACATTACAAATAATAAGTAATTCATTTAACGAAAAATTTTTATCAATTACTTTTTGCTTTTCAAGGTATTTTTCGTCGCCTATAGCGAAAGTGAATCCTTGAAACTTTCTTATTCTGCATCTGTTCCTACGATCGCCGTTCTCATCGAATAAAAACCGATGCAGAATTTTAATTTTACTATAATTCTCTATCTTCAGTGCATTGCCAATTTTGGGTATATCCCCAAGAGAAACCATTTTATAGGAAGATAAAGTGTACGTACCTTTGTAGAGTCGAAACAGCTGTTGTTTTAAATTTTATTTAAAATTCCCATTTAGTCGATCCTCGAGAACCTTGAAGAACATCTTTCTCTTGTTCAGACCTTTATCCAGACGATCCGTAGCTATTCCGTAGCATCCACAGAACACACTTTACGTATTTTATTATCCACTATAAATTGCAGAATAGAAAAAGCACTCCGTACACAAGCTTCAGTGTGATTCAACACCGTAGACACACAGTTCAATCACAGTCTTAAAATCAATTAAAAGTTCAGTCTATAAAAGTTTATATAAAGTTTGTTTTTTAAAGTTCGTGTTTCTCGAAAATTCACGTTAAAATCAAAATTCACTTTAGAATTAAAATTCGCGTTCTATCCAAACTTTAAATTAAAATTAAAATTCGCGTTCTATCATTTATGAAGTAGATTTTATTCTTTATCCAGTAGATTTTATTCTTGATCCAGTAGATTTTATTCTTGATCCCACTTCTGAACTTGTGGGACGGCACACTTTTGTAGGCGTTAAACAAAAACTAATACTTATTTACTAATTATTAATTTAATAAAAGATCAAATTATTTACATATATACAGGAATGCTAATAAGCATTATCGAATGTTACTTTGGTAATGTCCGTCGAAGTAGTACTGTTCGTGACATAAATCATTTACGTCTTCACTTTCTAAATACGTCGAAACATGAAACATGCAGTTTATAAACAAGCAAGCGATGCACCCGTCTAGTGTGCACGCTTCGTCGAAAACTCAAAAGAAAACAAGTCATCGAATACAGTCATTACGTTCCGTCTGAACATCCCGTCGAAAACTGAATGTCGTTCCTTCAGCGCTCTCTTAGCAGCCGCGCCAAACAGGGAGTAAGAACATCCACGTCAGCAGTAGGCACTTCCCTCAATATTCCGCTACTGCGTCACATGATCAGCAAATAGAAACTAAACTGCCTTGGATTTCACTAGCGGTTCTTTTCAATAATGGCTCTCGACAGAAGATTGAAACTGCGCAAGCGTAAGAATAATCTACTTTTCTAAGTAGGTATAATCGTAGATCGTAGCTGTAGTAGTGGGAGGGGAAAGAGCGAAGCTATATTCCAAGGTGTAGTCATAGCGAAACAAAATAAATTGCTGATTGTAAAAAATAATAAATAAATAAATAAATGTGTATAAGTTTTAAACGTAATTTTTATCGAATACATAACTGAGTTTTTAGATTTGATTAATCTGTTGCTACATTTTAAATAACATGTAATTTATTTATAATTAAACAGTACTTTTTTCTACTCCATTTTTCATTTCTCTTGCTTTCTTTTTTAATGACAGAACTAAACATCTTTTTTTTTTTTTATCATATTGTTTTTCTTTTAAATAATATTTTATGTAGAAATGAGTATTTTATAAAATTTACAGTTTTTATTAAAAAATAGCGTAGTAAAAAAATCAAAATAAATAGCTGATGGTAAAAATAAATAAATAAATAAATGTGTATAAATTTTAAACGTAAATTTTATGGTCTACATAATTGAGTTTTTAGATTTGATTAATCTGTGGCTACATTTTAAATAACATGTAATTTAGTTATAATTAAACAATACTTTTTTCTACTCCATTTTTCATATCTCTTGCTTTCTTTTTTAATGACAGAACTGAACATATTTTTTTATATCACATTGTTTTTCTTTTACATAATATTTTATGTAGAAATGAGCATTTTATAAAATTTATAGTTTTTATTAAAAAATAGCGTAGTAGAAAAATAGTAAGTACAAAACTTTGAATAAACACCATAAAATGTTATAATAATAATAACCACTTTACCCTTATTATTGTTTTTTCTCTTCTTTCTTTCTTTTTTTCCACTTTACATCTAAAATTACAGGTAAAATTTTCTTTGTGATAAAGCAGGAAGGGGGAGGCATTTTTAGGCATCATTTATAATATCTGATTAATTAATTATTGAGAATTTTTGTTAGTTCTATGAAATAGCTGAGAATTTTGACTCATTTTTATTTATTCTGCCAAACTGTGAAATTATTACTATTATTATTATTATTATATAGAACATCTGTTTCTGTTTAATTCAATGAATATTGTTTGTTATACTGATTGGTTAATTAAAAAATACATATCCAGTGTTCTTTCAATGGATTGCTTTTGTGGAATATTGACGAGCAGCTCATGGGATGTACAAGCAGTATGTATTATAAAAGATAAACTTTTTTTTTTTTTTTTTTTTTTTTTTTTTTAATGACCAAAACAATTTTTTCCTTTAATTAATTTTATCAATATTTCCTAAAAAAGAAAAGAGGTTTATTTTTATTTTACTTTTTTCTATTTATTTGGTTATTGTTATTTTTTTTTTTTTTTAATTTCATTTTATTTATTTACTTGATTTTTTAAAGTAAGCTTTAACAAATAACCTATTTATAATAGATTAATTTATTATATCAACTTTTTTTTTTAAAGAATTTTTATTGGGCTTAGACAGGGGCGGTTGCACTAGGCCGCAATTATACATGTGTACATGTTTATAATTTGAATATTTTTTTTTTTTTTTTTTCTTAAAGATTAAATGTTTTGAGAGTCAATCCATGCCAAATGAACCAAAAAATGTTTCAATTTTTAACCTGACCATTTAAGATCTCAATAAAACTTTCAGGAATCATTCTTCTTGATGATATAAATGAGAAGATACTTTTAGATATCTTTTACTTCGTTCAATTTTCGTTGTATGAAATTTTTTAATTTTTGCATTTTTGAGTTTATCTGAACGCTTCCAATACCAAATTTTACAAGTTCTATAAAGAACAGATAAATTTCTGAACACTCATTTTAAAGGGAATTTTATAAGGTTTAAGTTGATACGCAACTTAATTTACGCAACTAAAATTAATTACAAATTTATTTATTTATTTTATTAAATTTTAAAGATAGTTTATTTTTTAAAGTTTGAAAAATATATATACGTGTGTGTGTGTGTGTGTGTGCTTGCAGTATTAAAAGCTATATAACCCAAACTTTTTAGAATGGGATCAACTCCAAGGTCACGTTTATCGACCCAGCCGTTCAAAGTTTCCCCTGGTTTTCTCCGAAACTCGTATGAATACGAACTAAACTAAGACCCCTTAGAAAGACTCCCACAGAGGGCATCCCCCTTGGACCTAGGTCCCTAGTGCAGGCAATTGGCTTTAACCTCAACACAAACACTACCTCAATGGGATCAAGAATTATAATAAAAATTTAATGTTACTGCGCAAGTAAAAATGTATTATAATTACCATATACTGTGCGAACATGTTAAAAGACTTAGTTTTTAAAGTTGAAATGCAATGAATTTTAGCAATGAGTACTAATACAACTATTTAGCAGAGGGAGCTAAAACATAATCGAATTTAGCTAAAACATAATCGAATAAAATAAATTTGATGTGTAACATAAATTTTCTTGTTAAAACTAAATATATTTATAAAAAATTATTATATTAAAAATTTAATTATTTGAAAGATATCTGAACATGTATTTTGTGATTCTGTTTGTTTCATAGGCTGAATTTTTTAAAGTGGTATCTCAGTGGGATCTGGAGGATTATCATGGGCGATTATGAATTCATAAAGAAACACCTGGAATTTTAGCGAGAAAAAGGTTTTGTATGGTGTTGGTATTTGGGATTAAGACCCATTGACTGCACAATGGTCATAGGCCTGAGGTGGTGTGCCCTTGTGCCAACCGCAGAGGTCTTTCTGTAGGGTCTTAGCCTACATTTACGCAAGTTTGAGAAAACCATGGAAACTCCAAATAGCTATGTCGACGAGCGTGACCTGTGGTCGATCCAGGCACTTCCCGTCTACAGCTTACAGCACAAACCCGTTCGGCCACTGGTGAAGCCGTTTTTGTATCCAGAAAGAATGCATAGTTTATTGCAGGAAGGTCGAATCCTCTCATTGTGAAAAATATTTATTTTAAATGGGTTTAGCAGCCATATGAATTTGATATTTGTCTTATTTTATGATTTTAATACCAAGAAAACTGGAACTGAAAGAAAGAAAAAGAAAAAAAAAAAGGAACATTAAATCAGGTAATTTACCTATATTGCGTTATGATATACATTACATTAAGGGATTTTTTACAACTTTTAATGTTTGTAAAGCTAAAATGATAACATAGAATATTTAAATTGTTATATTAAAGACCATTTCAGATAATTATTATATTTACCGGCAAATTAATTGTAATTAAAATGAATCATAATAAATAAATAATGCACCTCCTAAGAAAAGATGTTCTGTCACAAAATTTATGTCTGTTTCATATTTGTCTTTATTCTTTCTTCTGTATATATAAGAAGAAAGTACTAGATTCATGAAATTTTTCGACCTCTAGTTTTCGATAGATTTACGTGTTTTGAGATGTCCTGAACATGGTTTGACCATCTTTAGAAAACGTCTACGTGAGCGTTTGACAAAGAAAGGAGAGACAGAAAGGTGGGAAAAAAAGAAGAATTTCTTAATATATTGCATCTACCAGAGCGGCCGAGCGGTTCTGCGCTCAAAATTGGTAGATAGGAAATGCCTGGTTCGATCCCAGGTCGCGCTCATCGAACTAGCTGTTCGGAGTTTTCCGTTGTTTTCTCCAAAACTCATGTAAATACGGGCTAGGACTCTTTAGTAAGACTCCCACATAGGGCATTCCACCCATAGGCCTAGGACCATAGAGTAGTCAATCGGCTTTGAACCCTACAACCAATTAACCTAATATATTGCTTGTAAGACACAAAACTGGCATTCTTTGACATTCAGTATTATATTTTTCCGGATAAAAAAAAATCTCCAAACATCATGAAAAATTATATACATTCATTTTACCTAGCATAATCAAGTTGCATATCAAATGAAACCTTATAAAATTTTCTGTAAAATGAGGGGTTCGAAACTTCTCTATCCCTTATAGAACTTGAGAAATTTGAATTTGGAAATGTTGTTCATGTGAGTAAATTTATATATATATATATATATATATATATATATATATATTTATTAATTTTCTTAAATTAATATATATATATAATGAAAATTCAATTAAATAAAAAGTTTCTAAAAGTATATTTTCATTTATATCATCAAGAAGAATGACTCCTGAAACGTTCATTGAAATTTGAAGTTGAATTGAGTTAAATAACTAAATGAAAAATCACCTCTTTCCCCTTGCTTAAAATAAATAAATAAATATATAAACAAAATAAATAAATAAATAAAAATAAACAAATAAAAACTGTTAAATAAACGTAACAGAAGGTACACTGTAGCAGTTTGTACAGGCTCTACGTTATGTCGTCGCTAATTAAAGATTTTTAGTTTGATCTTCTAATTGGTGAGTTTCTTTTACTGTTTTTCATTTTCTTACTCTTATTTTCAGCAAGGAATTATGATATTTTAAAAGATTGTTAAACTTAATTGTAAGCATTTGCACGGACTGAAAATATTTTAGATTAGAAAATAATTTGTTGTAAAAATTGTGAATTATGTATATAATTAAATTTAGTTTATATATATAATTAAATTAATTATATATATTTTTTATTAATTCCAATATATATAATTAATTCTAATATATATAATTAATTCTAATATATATAATTTGAAAAATATATATAATTAAAAATTCGGAAGGACGGCCCCCCCCCCTGGAAAAATCCTAGATACGCCACTGCGGTACACGTATGTTTTGGAGTCGAAGATTCTGAAAAAACGGTCCAATTTTTGATATACCTAAAATATCATACAGCGAAAAATGAAACGAAATCCCGAACAAAATCATTATTATTGCTTTAGTTTTTCGAATGTTCCCGCTCCTTTCTGTGATAGCCAAAAGTATCCAAAATCCAAGTCGGGAGACCAAGAGCCATTATTATCACATCACATCACTACTTACCCTCCCCTCCTTTCTCCACCTACTGTTATAATGGACTGAACCATTTCGTTTCAGCTCCATCGAGAGCCTGTTCTTGCGCTTGCGCAGTTTCAATTTTCCGTCGAGAGCCATTATTGAAAAGAACCGCTAGTTTGGATTTCAGGAACGGCAAAGAGAAATCAAATAGCTAGGGTTCTGAGTCATGGGAAAGCCAAGTAAGGGGAGAGAAACAGGATGCCGATCTACCACATATATATATATATATATATATATAAAGATTATTTACTTTATTAAATACTTTTTAGTGCAACTATTTGAACGTTAAACGGATTTTTTTTTCTTTTTCAAGACATTTATAAATTTATGCTTTCACAATTAATAAATAAATTAAGAAAACTTTTCAAACTTTCTTCCTTTTCATATATACAACTATTTATAATAATATTTTTTATGAAAGAAAGTTAAAATTTAATTTCTGAATTTTTTATTAAAATTTATTATTTAAAATAAATAAATAAATAAATATTAAAAAAATAAATAAAAGTGGATTTGACTGTGATAAAATATTTTAGTGAATATATATATATATATATATATATATATATATATATATATATATATATATGTTGAATATTGATTGATATAATACAATAACTAACAAATTTAAACTAATTTAATCTAAAAAAGATGATGTACAAGCTATACGAGCAATTGATGAATCGACTCATTTTATAAAATTCTAAATTCCCTTTAAATTTAATACTGCTAAGCTATCAAATAATATCATTTATAATTCCCACTACTTCTAAATAAATATAATCTAAATCTGCTGCAAAAATCTATTAAAAATTACTTGTTGCCAAAATTCGTAGTAGTTGCCAGGTATAATATTATTCTCTTAAATTATAATCGTTTTTTTTTCTTTTAAGTGTTATTAATATATTTTGTTCTTTTCACTTTCTTCCATATTTATTAGAAGAAAGCATTAGTTTACTAAAAATTTTAGACTTCAGTTTTCGATGTATTTACATGTTTTGAGAGGTCCAGAACACGATTTGAATATTTTTAGAAAATGTTTGTGTTTCTGTATGTTTGTCTGCGTATGTGTGTTAAGAATTCTTTGGCGACTGCATCTCAGGTACTACTGCACAAAAATTCATACAAATTTACATGTAGTGGCATATTGACATAATTTAATGCTTGTCAAGTTTTAGTAAAAATCGCTCAGCAGATGGCGATGCTGTACAGCGATTTCTAACACTTAAGGGAAGTCTATATCTCATTTTCTATTGTGTATAATCGGACAAAACTTGGTATAGGAAAGGGCCATTATGAAACATTATGATGTTTTAATTTTAGTGTATATCGGCCAATAGTTGTTGCTGCTATACTGGAATTTCTCTGTTGAACGGGAAGTCTATTTCACACGTTATACGAGGGCTATTGTATAACATTCTGCTGATTCAAGTTGTGTGAACTCCTGACAACAAGTGTTACTGCAGTGATACAAATTATCCTGGAATTGGTTGGCTACATTTCAAGTTCTACGGCATATAGATTTACCAAACTTGATACATGATATAACCATTATTAAACGAATGCTGACTAAATTCGGGTATATATCGACCGACATCTGTAGTTGTTACTTACCATCTTTGATTTTCCACCTTGCTACATCTCAGCATCTGTTGATTAAAATTGCACCAAATTCCATCTTTATTGAGAAAAGCTATGATTAAGTTTTTGTGTATATCAGAAAGTAAGTTGTACTTTATATAGAATGATAAAGAAGAATTTTTTTGTAATGACCTCAAAATACCAATTTTCTAATCTGATCTTAATACATTATAATTTTTTTTTTCACAAGAAAAACACACTATTTATTCACAAGCTGTAGGATAAATTATATATTTAAATTAAGTTTTATACATGTCTCTAGGGATTATAAATTTTCACATTTTCTGCTAGTAACATTTCCACACAGAAATATTTATCGTATTTTTAGAGTAATTAAATAGGACAGAGATTATTGTTTGAAAATAGTGATTGCACAAATAAATGCGAAACTTTCTGACACCGGCATACCTTTTATAATTATATGTGACTTATATATATATATATATATACTAGCTGACCCGACAAACGTTGTTTTGTCATATAAATTATTTCTAGAGAATATTTTGCTAGAAAAAAATAACTAACTTATTGTAAGTGTGTAAGGATGTGGTATATAAGTGGAAGATGTATGGAGCGCTGTGAACGGTGAAAGAATATAAAAATAACAAAACACCAATCATTTATTTTTTTTTTATTTATTAAAATTGATTCTTTAAAATTATATACATATCGCTACTTGTAACAATATTACTAAAAAACAATATCAATCTCATAATGCAATAGAATGTACAATATTTTTTTTTATCCCATCTTTCGCCAATACAAACAAACTGGATGGTTTGCCCACTCGAGAGCCACATATAATTGTCTGTGTGAAAAACATGATGTGCTCAAATCTAAGCCACAGACAGACATCGTTTGGCCCTGAGACTTATTGATAGTCATTGCAAATGCCAATCTAATTGTAAATTGAGGGCGTTTAAATTGAATTGGCACATCTGTGGGTATAATAGGGATTCGCAGTAGTAATATATTTCTTACCTCGGAATTTGTCATTTAAAATGATGGCTTCGATAACATTTTTCATTAATTTTTTTATGACTGATTGCGTGCCGTTGCACAACCGTGGTGGGTTCAAATTACGAAGCAAAATAACCGGAGATCCAACCTTCAGTTGTAAAATATGTGGTGGCATGCCTGGTAAATCCAATGAGTTAAAAAACTTTGTTGGATAATTTACAGCTTCGATGGCATCGCAAACTGTATCATTAGATTTGCATGACACCAAGTCTCCTGGTAAAAAATGTTGTATCTTGAGATTCAATTCGTTGACGTCCACATTTTTTGCTGCTAAAATTGCTCTTTCTGCCAGCCACTCATAATTTGTGTATCGTCTGTGTACATCGGGAAATATCTGGTCAATAAGAGCATCTTGAGAATCAATGATTGTGCAGAAATCGGTCGGTAATTTTATGCATCCAGTTTCATCTGTAGTAACTTTTCCATCGCCGATATCTAACAATTGTTTTGAGAATGTTTCAGCGGATGGATCTTGAAGCTTTTGAACGCACAAATTTACTTTCAGTTGTACTTTTTCAACATTACGCCACAATGACGATGATTTTAAGCACGCGTTGATCTCATCAGCGTATGTTGAACGCGGAATAACGGGAAGTGCTTGTATGAAATCACCTGAAAAAGTCACAGAATGCCGCCAAATAGTTTGTCGTTGTTTTTTATATCTTTCAATGTCCTGTTCGACGCCTCAATCGAATGTTTGTGTGCCATAGTGCATTCATCCCAGATAAGAATTTTACACTATTTCATCACTGTGGCCATAGACGATTGTTTTTTTATGTTGCACACTGCGTGTGGGTTATTTTGAATATTTAGTGGCAGTTTAAATAATGAATGAGCTGTTTTGCCTCCATCCAATAAAGTTTCCGTAATGCCAGATGATGCAACAGCCAATGCGATGCCATTATTTGATCGTATTTCGGCGAGAATTAGAGAAATAAGGAATGTTTTTCCAGTTCCACCTGGTGCACCCCCAAAAAAAAGAATCCACCTTGTCCTGCCAAAACTGCGAGCATGATGCGGTCGTAAATGGTTCTTTGTTCTTCATTGATTAGTGGGACATTGCGAGCAACAATCGCTGCCATTTCTACAGTATTGTATTGTAGTTCACGATTCAATTCAGTGCTTATTAAATCAGATGCATTTTGATTTGTTGAATGCATACCGAAATGACTGAGTGGAAAGTTGGCAATGATAATACAAAGATCTTCAATATCAATCAATGCTTCATTGTACATAGCGGCACTGAATACTATCGTTAGATCGTTGCACCGTGAACGATGTTGATGCAATATATCATCAGTCATTGAATCTTTGTGATTATCCCATAATGTCTCTTCTCGGGCCGGGAAACATGTAGTCAACACTATAGCGAATAGTAGACGAATTTGTTTTGCTGTACAGTTCAGTCCTACTTCAGCAAGCATACACTCCCACTGGTTGTCGTCTTCCAGCAAGCCGAGTGCAAGGCATGCATCTTTATACGTTGGATACTGTTGTCCATTCACTTTACGTAAATCTTGAAATGACAAAGGGCCGATGACATTAACCAATAACAGTCGAAGATAAAAGCACTCAGTCTGCCTTGGATTGACTGTAAATACTCGCCCCAAGGTGTTTGATTTGAATAAACCGGGACATGCATCAATCGGCGTGCCTTGCTTACGGGGCATCCATTTTTTTGTTGGAGCCCATGTGAAATAGCGTGGTACTTCTGAATAGAGTAATGTCCGTGCAAAAGCACCAAAAGCATCCGCACGATTACACAATTCAAAAAATTCGGTGAGTGTAGTTTTTGGTGGATTTATAGCACGATCAATCGCTGTCTCGCTCGTGAAATATACGCGCTGGCCATTTTCAAGATGGACGGCTAAATGAAGAACTGCTGGATCCCGTTCATGAATTGGGAAACCAAAGATACGCCAAACAGCTTCATTGGAGCTGACGTACCGGCCAATTTGGTAAAGTGTTATTTCATCGTTGTTATTCACCGGAGGAGCATTCACATTGGTATTTTCAACTCGAAATACAGCCATATCACTGCCTTTATTCACATACTTGCAAATGTATTTGATGCTCTTCACTGAACTGCAGAACTGAACATTAATATGAGCATTGAATGTTTCGCTCAGCAGAGGCGAATATGGGACCACCCAACGGTTTTCAATGTCAATATCTATGTTGTTGACATAGATGACCGCCATAGATGATAAGATTGTCCGCCATTATCGGGATATCTTCGACGATATATTGGATATCCGTCAACATTTGTGATCGTGAAATTTTTCGGAAAACTTTTAGTACCTACATTTTCCATCTGCACAAATAATAATGGCCTAAAATTTCATTTTTCATTTTAACATAAAATAACTCCGTCGGATATTGACGAATTTTTTAAAAGAATATACCATTTTAACTAATTTTAACATTTTAACAATATTAACGTTGAAAAAATATTTTAAACACTTACCGTTAAAAATTCATTTTTCATTTCAACATTAGATAAATTCTGACATCGTGTTTACGATTCTAAAATATTAACTTTGAAAAAATATTTTAAAGACTTCGTAAGATACGGTTACGATTCAAAAATTATTAATTTTGAAAAAATATTTTAAACACTTCGTAAGATACGGTTAAAAATTCATTTTTCATTTCAACATTAAATAAATTCTGACATCGTGTTTACGACAACTCACGCCATCTAGGTGGAAAAGTTGTTGAAAGAGTTGGTTAAAAATTAATAAAGAAAGAACTAATTAAGTTACAACTTTCATTTGTAAATCTAAACCATTCTCGAATCCACCTGAAGACACACAAAAAATTTCATTAAACTCAGTCCAGCTGTTTAGGAGGAGTTCAGTGACATACACACGCACAAAATAAATATATATATAAAGATGTAAATCTAAATTAATTTTTTCACATATCTTAGAATTTGACAGCTCAAACAAATACATTTGACAGTTCAACAAATATATGACACTTCAAACAAATACATTTGATACTTCAACAAATATTTCACAGTTCAAACAAAAAGTTTTACGGCAGTTTTAAAATTTAAATATAAACACCTGTCTAAGAAGGAATGGAATCTTTCACTTACGGTATTGTTTAGTTTACTGCCTACAACTCCATTTAAATTAAAAGGAGAAAATAAACATAGCCCATTCTGCTGATGTCATATATGCTGCAGTTCTCTTACTAATAAACGTAAATTTTAGGTAGATTCCTTATAGGAGATCTACCTATTGCAATGGTTCTCATGACACGACTTCTGGAAAATTTCTTCATATCTTCATCGATCATGACCCCTACAACCCAAAACCACCCTCCGTTCAAAAGTTTATATATATATATATATATATATATAGGTATATATATATGCATAACGCTTTTTCCCATGTTAAGATGTGAACACGATAACTGGAGTAATTTTTATTTAAATTTAACCAGCTCAGGATATGTTGTCAGGACAGTAAAAATCTCGGTCGAGTTCGTAGATGGGGTGTCCAGCTCAAAGGGGGTGGAAATGGTGGGGTGGTGGAAATTTTCATTTGCCCATAATTTCTTTAATATTGAAAATAGGAAAATACTTCAAATCAAGCGAATTACCGCCTTACTCTAAAGAACAACTTTTGTATTTAAACTTTTTCGATAACTTCAATTGCTTAAAAGTTACAAGTTAAAAAGTGATTTTTTGACATTTGTGATGAACATTTTCCATAGCTTTCATTGCAAAAAATTATAATCTGATGCTTATATCACGTGCAAAAGATAATAAAAAAAAATCACTGAAAATATAATAAAATTTTAATCATGATTTTAAACAATATAATAATCTGATTTTTAAAATAAGTTTAATTTAACAGAAAATATGACGTCACAATTACAACAATGTACTGAGAAAAATGAAATAAAATTTTATCCGTGATTGCAAATAAAATAAAAGTTAATAAAAAAATAAGTAAATAAAATCAACATATCTTACGGCTAAGCAGATTTAGACTTAGCTTTATGACATAGATGCTATAATGTAAAAGATAAATGTCATCGTTAAAAAAAATAAATAAATAAATAAATCGTGTAAATCAACGCTAAACGAATTAAACTGACATGGTAGAAAAGGTAATAAATTTGGGGACATTTAGGTATTATCCCTTTAACAAAAGAACTAGGGACGATTTTAATGGATTTTTCGTTGAAGTTTATTTTCATGAAAACTTAAATTTAAATTAGAGTATTTCATTACTCGAATTCCCTTATTTTGATAAATAAAATTATACCATTTTAAAAAAATAAAGAACATTCTTTTATTGAAAAATGAACTAATACAGGTTTTAGAAAACTATTACATACTTTTAAATCTTTATTTAAAAAAAGTTAATTGTTGCCACTCGACATTATACAAATACATCCAAATCCTGTGTCACATACGATAGTTTTATACAAGTATAGATTTTTTGTTTGTACCTGGAACCTGATGGGAAAAGTGCCTGGAAACACTTGTATCTAGTATTATGAAGTCGTGTGCGAAATTTCAGGTCCTTCGGACGACAAGAAGTTGCCGAACATTGAATTGCAGAATTCCGTTACATACATTAATAGTTGCACCATATCAAGTTAATAAAAGTGTGTTAATTAAAAACCATGTTAAACGCTTTAATTAATCATTTAAAAATATAAAATTAAAATAATACATCAATCTTAATATAAATAACGTTTGTAGTGAATAGTTTAGAATGTCGGTTTAGGCAAGAATTTAAAATTTACGATTGAGAGAAATACGTTACAGCTTCCTTTGACTTTCTATGTTGTCGAAACAAGATATTGGTCTGTGAAGAGATATGATGTTCTCGCGTGGAAAGAAAATATAATGACGCCAAAGCTGACGCCAAAGCTGCTCGCCAGGCTCGCCAAATTTTGTCGCCAAGTCAAAAATTTTATCGTCAACTATGAACTTTGGCCGCCAAATCACAAATTCCCTTGCTAAGTCGCAAGTTTTTTCACCAAAATCTCGTCAAATCATACAATTTACTAAATTCATAACAATTAACATTGAAATTCAGCGGTGCCAAATGTCCAAGGTTAACTAATGTTAATGTTAATGTTCCAGCTTATGTGAACCAAAACAGTTTCACTTTACAATTTTTGCTCATCTGACAATAAGAATCACAAAAACACAATACAAAACTTTCAATAATTCAATAAAAATTACAACGAAATAACTATCCAAAAACCGCTACCACTTATCTGTATTTGACTTGACCATAGCAACGCCAGGCTTACCAGAGCTTGACCATAGTAAGATCACAAGTGCATTTTCACGTTTCTATTATTGTTTCTTTTAAAAGAAAGATATTGAACAACAGTTATATGGATTTAAAATAAAAATTATAATTTTTATTTAGCTTGGGTGGGAAGGGGGGGGGTGTAGCCCAATAGCCCCCTCCGGGATTCACGATTGCTGTGATTGTATATCTTTAAGGCTTCTATTTGTTGGATGATTATGAGCTTGAATTTTAAAAAATTGAAACATTTACAAACCAATAAATCTAGCCTAAAATTTTAAGTAAAACCCTTTTGTAGTTGAAAATTAAATTTCTTGAAAACAGAATAGCGACGTAAATAATGCAATGTGTGGCAACAAAGCCATTGGCTAAGTATTAATGCATATGTAAAATTTCTTTACAATTGTAACATTTACGTAAAGGAATCTACCTTTGCCTCTAAGCTTGCCGAAAAGGGATTTTTTACATTTAAATAGAATATAGTGCACCGTCAGCCGAGAGATCATATTCAAGTCCGCCTTTCCGAGGAGAAAGGGTACAGTGATTGCTTCGATTCTTGTTGGTGGTGATGTTTCTTGACTATCATTTTCAAATTCTTCGTACAGTCGAACCTCATTAACGTGAACACTGTTAACGAGAATTGTTTTTAACATGATCTGTTTCTACAATCCCCGTCATAATGAAGATTAGTTTAGTTATATAAAGATTAATTACTGATAGCATGATCTACTGATAACATGAACAAATTTTTTTATCCCCCTTGAGATTAACGTTAACGAGGTTCGATTGTATTATATATTTATTCTGTGATATCGGTCTTCATTTCGACGAAGACTTACAAGCGGACTTTGGATTAAGTAAGTAGGACATAAAAAAGAAAGAAAGAATAAAATAATGCACACATATTTTATTTATATTTGTAAGGATTATGTCTGTTGTATTAAATGGCATTTATCTTTTATTCAACAAACTATACGGAATTTGGAGTTCAATGCTTTAAGTGCATTTACACCTATTAGATTATATGAAAAAGTTTCACAATAACTAAATGAAATATCCCTAAAACAGAGAAGATAAAATTTTGCATATACATAGTTTTTTTTTTTTTTTTTTTTTTTTTTTTTTGGCTTAAAAATTCACTGCGGTCAATTTACTAAAATCCCTACCCATAAAATCCTTTTAATTTTTCTTTCGCGCGCAGTTAGTTTGTTTTGGATATTGTACTCTATTCAAAACTTCGTATATTCAGTAAACATTTTTACTTCCACTTACCCATAAGGTAGAGAAAGTATTGTTTTTGGGTCAAATTTTCGAACGCGAGATTTTGTTATATTTACACGTTTTGAGGTCCCCTGAATACGAAAATCATGTTTTAAGCAAATGGTATGTGTGTATGTCTGTGTGTCTGTCTGTCTGTGTGTCTGTCTGTTATCAGCATATCTCAAAAACAAATTATGGCAGAAAGTTCAAACTTGGTATTCTAAATGTGTATCATATAGGGATGCTACAGTAAGCTTTTCGTTAAGATCAAGCTAATGGTTTGTGTACAGGGACAATCAAGAGAATTCTAATACATTACGTCTATGGGGGAAATTGCAGGAAAATAGAGTTTAACGTCTATAGACTGCACTAAACCAAATGAAACGAATATATATATTTTGTAATAGAGATAGTTAACTGGGAAAATTTTTTTGTGTATGTAGGAGCCTCGCCTCCCCCCCTGGGGGGAAGTCCCCCCTCGAGGGAGTACATTTTCATGATGGGTATCTGATATACGATTTTTTTTTATGATGGGAAAAAAAATCGTACTCTTTTTTTCTTTTTTTTTTAATTTTGAGAATAAAATGGACTTTTTTGGATATTTGGTGTTATACTACTTCTGCAATATGGAAATCGTCTGCATTATCATGAAAGATAATTTTTTTAAATAATAATTTTAATAAATTATTTTTTAAAAACAGACTTATTCTTTAATAACCGAATTAAATTCTATATAAATGTAGGTGCATTAATGAAACGGTGGGTTGAGGGGGGCGGTAGCCCCCCTCACACAGAACTAATTATCATATAAAACTCTTCAGAAGCCTAATATGAATAGTTTAACACAGGTTTACAGAACAGTACTCGTTATCTTACCTATTAATCTGCAACCTGTATTTATTGTATTAAATTTCAAGGTAAGAGAAAGTCGTGTGAGTGACACACCAGATTATTTACAAATATTAAACACAGAAAAACAGTTTTAAATACTAAACTAAAAAATACTCTTGAAAATTTATCCAATTAAGAGTCGGAAACGTAGTGCATAAATGCATAGTACGAAATTGAAGCGATTAGATAGATAATTCTAGATAATTCTTTAATTTTTTTAGTATCGTTTTAAGGTTTCGCTTATATATACAGGGCATCCCATATATCTGTAGACATTTAAAAATTCACAATTAATGAGAATTAATAGAATTAAACGCAGTTTGTAAAAAAATTATTCTCGGGCAGGGGGATTTTATTTTGTTTTATTTATTTTTAGTGCTAGAGGCCTATTTCAGTGGGTACAGTTGTCGAATTTTTACAATACACTCTTAATAGTGCTAAGGGCCTATTTCAGTCGGTTTATTGAATGGGGATTTATTGAATGAAGTCCCCCCAAGGCACAACTTTGACATGAGTCCCCCCCAGGCCCAACTTTGACATGAGTCCCCCCTCAAGTTACCCCTATTTCAGTCGGTACAGCGTTGTCGAATTTTTATAATACACTCTTAATAGTGCTAAGGGCCTATTTCAGTCGGTTTATTGAATGGGGATTTATTGAATGAAGTCCCCCCAAGGCACAACTTTGCCATGAGTCCCCCCGAGGCCCAACTTTGACATGAGTCCCCCCCAAGGTACCCTATTTCAGTCGGTACAGCATTGTCGAATTTTTATAATACACTCTTAACAGTGCTAAGGGCCTATTTCAGTCGGTTTATTGAATGGGGATTTATTGAATGAAGTCCCCCCCAAGGCACAACTTTGACATGAGTCCCCCCCAAGGTACCCCTATTTCAGTCGGTACAGCGTTGTCGAATTTTTATAATACACTCTTAATAGTGCTAAGGGCCTATTTCAGTCGGTTTATTGAATGAAGTCCCCCCAAGGCACAACTTTGCCATGAGTCCCCCCGAGGCCCAACTTTGACATGAGTCCCCCCCAAGGTACCCTATTTCAGTCGGTACAGCATTGTCGAATTTTTATAATACACTCTTAACAGTGCTAAGGGCCTATTTCAGTCGGTTTATTGAATGGGGATTTATTGAATGAAGTCCCCCCCCAGGCACAACTTTGACATGAGTCCCCCCCAATGTACAACTTTGACATGAGTCCCCCAAGGCCCAACTTTGACATGAGTCCCCCCCAAGGTACAACTTTGACATGAGTCCCCCCCCCAAGGCACACCTTTGACATGAGTCCCCCCCAAGGCACACCTCCCCCTCATTGGGAAAAAGAGAAAAAACGTTGTTTTGCGGCTGTAAGACAGTTTGGACTTCCATTGTTATTTGTTACAGTATCTGCAGCTGAAACACATTGGTTTGATTTAATGAAAACTTTATCATGGAATTTAGATCGTCACGAATTAACTAAAGAAGAATTTGTCGATATTAACAAGTTTAGCAGTAGGCCTCTGGCACTAAATTAAAATATGTCAATGTCAGACTTTCATGTTTTAAATAATGAAATAATGTCGTGTCTGTATATTATATATATATATATATATATATATATATTTTCTTGTAAAGAAAATATAGTTTAAATTTTTACCGACGATAGCTAGAAAAATAATTAAATTTTTTTGAACGGATGTGAAAGAAAAATATGCAAATGCAAGTCCTATAAACTGCAAAATTTTGCGATTAGAACAGTTTATTTATTATTTTGCCTCCTACTTGTGCATACATGAAGTTTTAATTGCGATTATGACATGGTGGATAAGGCGTTATTGGTGAAGATGTTTTCACTCAGGTAAGAACTGCCGTCTGAAGCTGCAGTTAGCAGTGTTATAACTCGTTTACAATCTATCATTTGTGGTGACGACGGACACATAGAATATGTTTTATATGCCTGTAAACATTTGCATGCGATAAGAAAAGTTTTTCCTAAAAAGGTGCGACATGGTTACGCACAATGCCTCTATAGACAAATAGCCTAATTATTACTTTTTCATTACAAACACAAAAAAAAAAAAAAAAAAAAAAAATCCTATTCACGAGAATTATTTTTTCGCAAACCACGTTCAATGGGCTCTTCCCAGCGTCATCTGTTCAATCATGTGATAAGGGAAAAGAAAGAATCGAATTCAATTAATTATTGCTAGAACAAAAGTGTTAATATTAATATAAAATAATATAAAAGTAATATTGTGCATTTGTAAAAAGAAGAATAATTGTATTTGTAAATTTAATAATTTTTAAAAAACACTTTATGCGTTTATTTATTTTCACCTGTAAGAATCGATATTTGTATGTTGTAGTGTAACTGTTACATTAACTGGTCTAGCAATAAACAATAGCTTGTTCTTGTGGAATGTTTATGGATTATAATTTGAAATTTTGAAATGTTTTCAACTCCATTAAATAAAGGTGTTTCAACAAGTTAATTACTGGCCTAAATGGCTTTACACCGTACGATGTTGCACTGTCAGTGGTTTAAGTACCAAGAATCAGAGTATTTAACATGTTCTCCATGAACATCATTATAAAATGGATTAAAAATGATGATGTATTAAAAAATAACACAGATTAAATACCATTGATCAAAAACAGGAATAGAAAATATGTTGTTTCAGCAATCTCCATAAATATAGAAGACTTCGTCTGCTGTTAGTTTATCACCTATCATTTAACCTTCACCATCGATTTATTCAATAGTTATGAATTTTTAAATTGTCTATAGATTATAGGACACCCCGTATATATTACATATTCATATAATATTTATTATTAAGCAATATACATATATTTTAATTAAACGAGAAATTGATAAAATATATGAATTTTAAAAAATGAATATATATATATATATATATATATATATATATCGCTAAACACTTAAACAATGCATTCAAAAGAGCATTTTACAAACTCTAAAATTTTTATATAAGAAGGATGTATTGAAGTACCCCTTAACAATTACAAATCAAGATACTAACGATATCTCAAGAAATATTTAGATGTGTAAATAAAATCGAAAGCTATGAGTAATTGTTTGTATTTAAAAAAGTAAAATAATTTAAATCAAGTAGTTTTTTATTCCGGAATTATTTATTCTAGAATGTGCCCTGAAGCAGTAACAATGGAGATAATTGATGAAGATATCACGATTTTAATAAGAAAATATTTAGTTTTTATTTTCTTTCAAAGAATTAAACTCACATATGTTATGTAAATAAATGTTCTTTAGATTAAATGAGTAATTCAATTTTAATTGTATGTGCTGTTCGATTGCTCCTATAATGGTAATTAAATAAGTAAAATTCGCATGTGAAAATAATATACTTATTTAAAAATTCATATTTAGATAACGAAATAATTTTTAAAGATTATAATGTTGTTTAAAACAAAAATACTTATTATGACAGAAAAGAACAAAGAATTAAAATAATAATAATAATAATCGTAAAATATATTGGCACATTTTCATCGGTAAAACTCAAAGTTTTTTATTTACTTGGTAATATTTTAGAACATAAATCTTCAACATATTTGCTTTTTTGGAAATGAGGAAAAATAACTTAGTTGAAATATAAATTACATTATCAGTTTAAAAGACTTATAGTTTGATTTCATAATTTATTTTTCTTTAGATTTAAAAGAATAAAAGAAAGTTACATATCGAAGAAAAATCAATACATTAAATTTTTATTACAATTGTTTAATTTATTACAATTATTTATTTTTGTACAATAATTTAATTGAAATTTCAATGAAATTATCAGTAATATAGAGTTATAGTTTTATTTTACAATTTCTTTTTCTTTGCGATTTAAAAAAAATATAATGTGGAGTTATATATCGATGAAAAATCAATCTATTAAATTTTTATTGTATCTTGTTTTATTTATTTATCCATACTAATGCAGATATTGGCCGATCTACCCCTACACTTTTGGCTTGTATCGACCAAGAGTCCCAAGAAAAATAAACATTTTAGGGGACACGAACATACAGAATATAAAATCCAGTTCTAAGAGCATATATATATATATATATATATATAATATTAATAAATTAAAGAGTAATACTAATAAATTAAATAATCATGGAGATATAAAGATTTCTTTTAAAAATAGCAAATGTATATCTACCTATTCATATATCTCTTTCTATCTATATGTATATATCAGGCTGAGTATTCTACCTAATGCAATACTATTTTTAAGAAACATGACATACTATGTTAAAGAGAACATACTGTTAGTAGAATATAAAAATGTTAAGTACCTAATGAAATATGATCAAATTTATTAAACAATTTCAACCTGCGTATGCACAAGCTTAAACGAAAGTTCAATGCATGATTCGTAAGCGAAATATATTAAGCTACAATGAAAACTACAAAGAAATATCGTGAAAGGAAAAAAAAAAAAAAAAAAACTCTTGTTGCTAGTTTTATCATAAAAATACAAAATGATTGGAGCTTTGTCAACATTTATTTATGATACAGTTTAAATGAAATATATTTATTATTCAAAGATATATGGATAGTTGTTGTAAATACTTTATTTCAGCGCATACGCTGACAGTAACAAAAAAAAAAAAAAAAAAAAAAAAAAAAAAAAAGACATAGTTTAGGATTTAACTGTATAAAACACCTTATAAAAAGAATCCAGTTGATTATCACAAAAATTCATAGAGATATCGGTGATTTAATGAACTGTTTTTGAACTGTTTTCTAAAACGTTCTTTGTGATAAGGGATCATTCACAAATAAGAATTTATATCAGAAAATACTATGTTACACAACGGACTTAATACAATATTTGCGAGTAATTTTTCTTCTTCTTTCTTTTTTTTTCTTTATATACATTTGTGCTACATACCTATGAAAAAAAGAAAAAAAGAGTTGTTTGAAAAGAAAAATTAAAATTTTCTGATAGAAATTTTCATTTGTGAACGACCCCTTATCATAAAGACCTTTTTAGGTGATCAGCTGAAAAACTGCTCGATTAATCATCGATATCTCTATGAATTTTTGTGATATTCAATATTTTTTTTTCTTTTAAGAAGGTGCCTCTATACAGTGAAGCATTAAACTGTGTCAGAGTTTTTTCGCTACAGTCCGCGCATGCGCAGAAATAAACTATTTACTATAACTGTCCATATGTCTTTGAATATTAAATATATTTGTTTTAATCTGTAGTATATTGATTCAGGCATATGTTGACATGTTTTCCGAAAATTTCATGAAATTTGAAGACTAACCTTTGGGAATTATAAAGTAAAATTCGCGAAATTTTTTTCGCTTTATAATAAAATATTAATAACTCTTGAAATATTATAGATATCCTCAGAAAATTGTACACACGCATAAAATATAACATTTAAAACCATATCTAATATTTTCAAATCAATCGTCGCTGTTTTCTATACAGGTAATCAGAAATACGTTTTACGTTATTTTATTTGTTGGTCGTCCCCTAAGGACCTTCATGACAAAATTTTTGCTGTAAAATATGAGGAAAGTCAGGTTTTTCTTAGTCCAAAATTGACGAACAACACGTTAAGTATTTTTCAAGATATTCTACAAAACGCAAAAAAGCGAAAGTATTCACATTATTTTGTTCAACACATGTAGTGTTCGTTTATTATAAATAAATGTTGACAAAGCTCCAATCATTTTGTATTATTATGATAAAACTAGCAACAAGAGTTTTTTTTTTTTTTTTTCCTTTCACGATATTTCTTTGTAGTTTTCATTGTAGCTTAATACATTTCGCTTACGAATCATGCATTGAACTTTCGTTTAAGCTTGTGCATACGCAGATTAAAATTGTTTAATAAATTTAATCATATTTCATTTGGTATTTAACATTTTTATATTCTAATATTCGTATGCTCTGTTTAATAGAGTGTGTCACGCTTCTTAAAAATAGCATTGCATTATGTAGAATACTCTGTGTGTTATATATCTGTACTGGTAAGTATAAAGGATTTAAGTCCAAAAATGTCGATTTTGAGTTAAGTACATAGCCGGACTCAGAAAACAATTCTCTATCGATTGGTATAAAGGATTTAATTCCATGTCATTTAGTCTTTGAGAAAATCCATTGGTAAAAAAAGATTCAAGTCAGAAATTTAGCATTAATCTTTAGTATAAAATATTTAATTCAATTTTTTCACTTTATTAAATGAAGATTGACAATCACTGAATGGTATAAAGGGTATAAATCAACCTAATAACTTTTTCCTTATCGATTCTTCTGATGAGTTTTTAGTTAATTTAACTTTATTTTTCGTCTCCTGAAAAATCAAGAATATGGACTTAAATCCTTATACTTATCAGTAGAGATATATAAATAGATAGATATTTCCTCCCCCCCCCCCACCTTTTTTTTAATAAGAAATCTTTATATCTCCATAATTATATGTGCCACTTTCATGTAAGTGAATACAGAAAAATAGAAGAAGCCTCCTAATTCTATGCTACAACCAGGACAAATCTATTTTTACAGGATTATTCCAAACTTTTTTTTTTGTCTACTATTTAACATGTTCTTTTCTTCACATTTCCAAAGTTTCAAAGTAATTCGTCAGTAATTTTTCTAGATATTTCAGGAGACGTCTAAAATCTGAAATCGAAATGTGTCATCATTTATGAAAAGGTAGTATATTAAAAAAGGAAAAGGAATAAAATTATTTTCGTACGGAAAGTTATGAAAAGAACTTTTTTTTTTTTCTTATATAATAAATGTTAATAATCATACATTTTTATTTATTTAAAAGAATAGTTTTTAAATTTATTTTCTCATTAAAAAAAAAACGGTAAAATCATACATAATAAATTAGAAATAATCTACGTTACATATAATTTGAAATTTCAGTTAATGAAATGAGAGAGTTTAGATTAGTATATTATAAAATACTTTTAATAATATAATTAAATATAAGGGAGAAATATTCGGCTTTTAGCATAGATTGAATATCATGGGGTTGAATAAAGAAAAAAAAAATGAAAATAATATTATAGTTTTAAAAATTTAAAGAACACGCTTTTATAGAAATGTGAACGAAAAAGCACAAAATATCTATCTTAGTATTAAAATGCAGGATAAGAGAAAATCGTATGAGTGACACACCATAATATTTACATACATTTAAATCTTTAATTAAAATAATTTAGAATTAAACAAAAACCATTTTTTAAAAATCTCCCCTGACTGGGATCGAACGCTAGACCTTTAGGTTCGTAGCGCGAAGCTATACCTCAACGCCACGGCGTTCACGTAGAGCAAGACTTTTTTTTACAATATATATGTTTTGTTTGCTGCCAGAGCGGTTACAAACATACAAACATACATACATACATGAAAGAAAGAAAGGAAGAAAAACGCACATTCTTATACATAAAAACAAGAAAATAAACTAAAAGCATTTTATAACCAATTCATCTCCGGAAAAATTAGCGAGTTCTTTGTTAATGACGACTTGGTTCTAGATGACGTATCAAAGTGATTACGAGCTTAGTTTAGACTTTGAGATCTGCTATATATATACCGGGTTTCACGCAAGTCAGTACTTAAATACATTTTATATCTTAGTTTTATATTTTCAGTTATAGCAACCAGCTTTGAAACAAGACAACGGATAAAGTTGATTAATAAATTTTGTAAAGCTTTGATATGAAATATGTGCTTTTCGAGTTACATGCAATTCATTTCATAAGTGCGTGTGTCTATAGCAGTTTGAAATTTTTAAATAGTCGATATTTTGAAGCAAGGCAGTAGATCAAGATTTCCAACGAACTAACAAAGATATTTCTAAAGCAAATCAAGGGAATAACTTATTGACTCAGTATTTCGAACGACCCACCAACAGCCGAGCGGTTCTTCGCTCATAGCAGGTTCGATCCCTGGGGCCGGATTCAGGCTAAGACCCCTTAGGGGATCCGGACATAATATAGCGGGACAAAATATCGCCGGACAAAATATCGCATAAAAAAAAAAAAACAGTACGACCTATTTGAAAATTTGTATTTGTGTCGCGTCGGATCTCTGGTGAAGGCCACAGTGCCTTAGAAATCCAAATAATTAATTAAAATAAATAAATACATTATAAAATGGAATTTTATTATTTTATGTATATTTAATTTTAAGTTATTTTATCATTAGCTTTGCACCAATCAAAATACATTTTTAAAATATTGTACATCATTGCTGACATCAAAGCTGAGCACTGTTCAGAAACCTTAATTAAAAATTTTAAAATAGATAAGTACGATTGAATTCTGACTAATCTTGACAAAAGTTAATTAACATAGTCTTTTAACTCTTTTAAGCAAAATTTATAGCAATTTTTGAGGTATATTTGTCTGTATGTGAGTGCTCTGACTATGGTATGTGTTGTCATGAAATTTTATACAACATTATTAATAATTACCAACTTCTTTTTGCATTCCATTCATTTATGTAGGCGTTATTTTGTCCACGCGAGATTTTGTCCCGCGAGATTTTGTCCTCGACCCATTTTTGGAAGTTTTATTTATCGTCTGATATTTAAAAGTTTTGTTTATATGCAAAACGGCACTTTTAAAAAGGCAATGAAGGGAAGGATACGTCTCCGCTCTCTCCGAAAAGGGTTATTCTTAACCAGGAATTTAGAAACGCTTTAAAATCCAGGTTTTTCGATATCTAAAGCCACGATAATAAATATTAGAAATAAGAAAGGAAAAAAATCATCATAGTCTGGCATCTGAAGGGATAATTCTTCTAAATAGGGGAAAGTTGGACAAAACGAGATACCATTCTTGTTTTTTTTTTTTTTTTTTTTACTACGAAAAATGTGTAGAAGAAAACCACACATTATTTTTTTTGTATTTACAACATTTATTGAAGCACACAAAAAACATACTTTTAACTAATTTTAATGACTGTGAAATAGTAAAAAAAAATATTTACCAAACTCTTACATATCCCGTTTTAGCAGATCTGGGTTGGGCAAAACGGGATAGGGACTACAATGCTTATTTTTTTGTGTAAAACAATCTGAAAAGCATAATTAACTGGCAAAAACTTGTAAAGCAAAATTTCTGCTTGAAAGAACAATGTCTTCAGTAATCAGAGACTTAAAATAAGAGTTTTTTTATGTTATTATTTACAAAATGGGAAAGAAGACCTTTTATTTAGGCCTATACCAGAACAAAAGTCGCATATAAAGGTGTCGTCCTCTTCGTCGGCATTAGAACACGTTTCGTGAGCCCATTCTTGGCATTCAGAATATTGGATCCAACCTTTACCAGCCTTAGAGTCGATGTACAGAGCATTACATAATATGCAGGCTTCTCCTCCCTCGGTTACATTTTCAAACGATAAAGACATGCATTCTTGGCTGTTTGCTGAAGGTTTATTAAACTTTTCTATGCTTTGACTTTTAACATCAGAATTAGGCTTTCCTTTTGTAGGCCTACTTTTAGGTTTGGCTGGACCTGGTAGCTCTTTTTCATCCTCTTTTCCATTTCCTTTTCTTACAAACTTCTTTTTTTGGAATTTTTAAGAGGGATTGCTAGCAGCCTTTTCTTCGATTTTCTTGGTTCTTTCTTGTAGTTTAATCGTCCGTTCATTTTCTACCATTATCTAACTCACTCCTATATGAAGATGATGTTATTACTACAGTTTTCTTCTTTCTCTTATCAGCCCTTTTTTCGGGGGGAGGCCCTTTTACTTGAGGTACAGGCAGAACAAACTTTGGAAAGATGGAAAATTGTAGCTTAGGTCGATAACAAGAGAGTTCTAATCCTTTCTTCCCTGAGGATGTTGCAGGTTGGTCTGGACATTGGCTGTCTCCTGACAAGTTTGTTTGTTGGTCTACTCCTACGATGTCCCTTGAAGAAATTGAAGGTTGCTCTTGGTCTTTGCTCATATCAGTCTGGTGCCCAACGCCTGGAGGTTCTTGCTGCAGGTCTGAGTTAGGGTAGTTTGTGGTGACAGAGGGTGCAAACAAGTGATCTGGGAAGACGTCAGGATTGTAAGGACTTATGCCAGTTTTTCTAAACCCTTTAACTGCAGTTTCTGCAACAGCTGCTCGTGAATAGGCTACATTGAACAGTTTTGCAACTTCGTAAATTGTGGCGCACATACCTGGATGGTTGAACAGCCACTTTTGAACTTCTTGTTCATAATACGTGCTCAGTGGAGCCATGAAACTGACATCCAGTGGCTGAAGGCGATGAGGTGTATGTGGGGGGAAGGTTAGGATGGTTACAATATTTTTTCTTGCCAAATTTGCAAGTTCCAAACATTTGGTGTGACTGTTGTGTCCATCAAGTACCAACAGCTCTGGCTTCTCATGGGTAGGGTCGGAAAATTCTACGAATTTTTTTAACCAAACAATGAAGGTCTTCGTGATCCAGCCGGTCTTGTGAGTGTCCAGCCGGACACTGCAAATGGTACTGGAAATGCATCATCCATGAGTCGCGGGTTTTCCTTCACTCGAGGAAATACAAATATAGGAGGGACGAATATACGGCATAAAAAAAACTGTATCCCGTTTTATCCAACTCATAAGTGTCCCGTTTTGTCCAACTCCGACACTTTTCAAAACAAACATGGCTGATGCCTAAACGTGAAAGGAAAATTAGATAGACTACACATGAGAATGTTCGTTAATAAATGCTTAATCAAATGTAATACTCACCGGAATTGTATTCCCATATATGTAGACAGTATAATCTAGAAAACAACGCATGTAAATGTAGAATGTGCCAAGAAATCAGAGTGAAAAAGTTCTAAGAGCTACAACTTTCCATCAACTAGTGGTCTCAAGGCGGGACGAACTGAGAATGGTGTAATGACGGCTGAGAACAAATTTCTGTCGTCGTCTGCTCGTTAGCAGTACTAGACAGGTCCCTAGGCGACGTATCCCGTTTTGTCAGACTATCCCGTATCATCAAACTCTCCCCTACTTATCGAAAGCAAAAACGCGGTTCTTCCAATTTTGCAAAGGTGAAATTTTTAATGATGAAACAAAACCCTCCAACTCAAAGGAATGTTGGAAAAACATTAAGCTGCTCAGTTTCAACTGTAAATAAAATTTGTTAACTCTGATTTGAATATTTAAAAGGCCAAAAAATATAATAGTCATCGTTTTTTTCAGCGTCATATCTATGAACGCAAATCATGCTGTATAAGTCTTATGAAAAACATTTATCAGGAGAAAAATGGAAAAATGTCGTAACAATAGATGAAGTTTGGGTCTATTTAAGTGATTCAAAAAAAAAAAAAAAGAACAATTTATTATCATAAAAAAGAGAGAAAAAATTCCTAAATGGTTCAAAGAGTAACAAAAGAAAGTTTATCTAAAGGATTTATGATTGTCACTGGTTTTTCATACAAAGGCAAGATAAAAAGAGTTGACAAAAATGTCAAAATCAACGCTAAATACTATCAAGAACATATTTTAACTGCAATTTTTAAATATGAAATTCCAGATCTTTATACACAATGCTAACAATCCGTTGAACTGCATCAAGACAAAGCAAGCAGCTACACATCACAATCCACAATTGCTTTTCTAGAAAAAAAAATGGAACAAGAAACGGGTTGGTTGGTTGTAGGATTTAAGGCCGATTGACTCCTGATGTGTCCTAGGCCTACAGGAGGAATGCCCTCCGTGGGGGTCTTTCTAAGGGGTCCTAGCCCGTATTTACGCGAGTTTCGGAGGAAACCACGGAAAACTCCGAACGGCTAGGTCGATGAGCGCGACCTGGGATCGAACCCGGCACCTCCCAACTACCAGCTTTGAGCGCAGAACCGCTCGGCCGCTGGTGGGCCCGAACAAGAAACGGGACTCAAAAGCATACGCTTCACTGATATTCCTGTTAAATCTCCTGATGTATCACTGATGGATTTTTGTGCTTTTGGACTCTTAAAATCTGCATTATCCAAACGCTGACCTACAACGCTTTGTGGACTTTGGAAAGCAGTTCAAGAGGAGTGGAACAAAATACCTCTTCCAATAGTACAAAAAGCATTATTATCATAGAAATTACGATGTAGAATAATAGTTAAGAACAAGGGCTATCAAACTGAGCATTTAAAACACGAAATATTAGTGTAATTTTTTTCAATACACTCCATCAAAATCGTCTAAAAAATTTGCGAACACACACTGAATTCTAATAATACTTCAGAAGACAAAATTGGGTATGTTGTCGAAAGGCAATACGTGACATTTAAGGGTTAAACAGCATTATGATCTTTTAAAAATATTTCGTTATCTAAGTATGAATTTTAAAACAAGTTTATTATTTTCATTACGAATTTTTCTTATTTAATTTCCGTTATATGAAAAGCCGACGAGCACATGCAATTACAAATTGACTACTCAATTAATATACAGAACATTTATTTAGATAACATATGCAAATTTAATTCTTTAAATGGAAACAAAAACTTCAATATTTTCTCATTAAAATCATGTTATCTTTACCAAGTACTTTATTACTAATGAAATGCACGTACTGGAATAAATAATTGAGGAATTAAAAAATTGTTAATTTAAATTACTTTACTCTTTAAATACAAACAATTATTGACAGAAGCTTTCGATCTTATTTACACATCTAAGTATTTCTTGACGTATCATTAATGTCTTAATTTATAATTGTTAAGGGGTACTTCAATATACTTGTATCGAAATTTTAGAGTCAGAAAAATGCTTTTTTGAGATCAATGCTTAAGAGGTTTGTGATACATTTTATATTTACTCTTTTTTTTTTTAATTCACAATAATGTATCAGTTTCTCGTTAAAAAGTGCTTAAAATATTGTTTAATAATAAATATTTTATGGAGATGTAATACATATATATATTATGTATATACATATTTATAAGAAAAACCTTAAAGTGATATTAAAAATTTAAAGAATTATCTATCTAATCGCTCTAATCTCGTACTAATTGAAATTATTTCAAATTCTTTTTTCTTTTTTAATGCACATCCTTTTCATAAATGATGATACACTTTCGATTTCAGACGTTTTGTGAAATATCTAGAAAAAATATTAACGAATAATTTTGAAAACATTTGAAATGTCACAACTTTCAACACAAGATTTGTCACAAAAGTGAAATGGCGGACAAAAAGGAAAAGAAGAAGAAGAAAAAAAAAGTTTCCGAAAAATTTGCCCTAGTTGTAGTATACAATTAGGGAGCTTCTTCTAATTATCTGTATTCACTTGTATGAAACTGGCACATACAATCATGGAGGTATAAAGATTTCTGAAAAGAATGGCAATTATCTATCCATCTCTCTCTCTCTCTCTCTCTCTCTCTCTCTCTCTCCCTCTCTATATAAATAAATAAATAAATATATATATAGAGAGAGAGAATGCAGCGTATTCTACCTAATGCATTGCTATTTTTAAGAAGCGTGACACACTCTATTAAATAGAGTATACTAATATTAGAATATAAAAATGTTAAATACCAAATGAAATTTATTAAATAATTTCTATCCGCGTATGCACATGCAAAAGCTTAAACGAATTTTGAATGCATGATTCGTAAGCCAAATGTGTAAAGCTACTATGAAAACTACATGGAAATATCGTGAAAATTCAAAAGACTATTGTTGTTGGTTTCATCATAAAAACAAAATGATAGGAGTTTCGTCAACATTTATTTATAATAAACGAACACTGCAGGAGTTGGACAAAATACTGGAAACACTTTCGTTTTTTTTTTTTTTTTTTTTTTTTTTTTTGTCGAATATATTGAAAAATACTTAACGTGTTGTTCTTGAATTTTGGTAATAAGAACAACATGTCTTTCCTCATATTTTACATCAAAGATTTGGTGACGAAAAGCCCTTAGTGGACGAACAACAAATTTAATGACATAAAAATCATTTGTGATTGCCTTGCATATGAAAAAACGTCGTTTGATCTGCAAAATTTAGGTATGGTTATAAATGTTATATTTTATGCGTGTGTAGAGTTTTGTGGGAATATCTTGAATATTTCAAGAGTTATTAATATTTTATTATAAAACGAAAAAAATTTCGCGAATTTTACTTTATAATTCCCAAAGGTTATTCTTCAAATTTCATGAAATTTTCGGAAAACATGTCAACATATGCCTGAATCATTATGCTACAGTTTAACAGAAATATATTTAATAGTTAAAGAAATATGAACAGTTGTAGTAAAAAATTTATTACTGCGCATGCGTGTGGACTGTAGTCTTTAGCAAAAGATTTTTGACATAGTTTAATACTCAGCTGTATAGAGCGCCTGATGAAAAAATCCATTTGACCATCATAAAAGTTCATAGAGATATTGGAGTCTAAATGAGCTGTTTTTCAGCTGTTTCCTAAAAAGGTCTTTCGTTAAGGGGTCATTCACAAATGAAAATTTGTATCAGAAAAAAATATTATTTTTTTCTTTTCAAGCAACTCATTTCTTTCTCTCTCTCTCTCTTATTTATATAGGTATGTCGTAGATAACTGTATAAAAAAAAAAAAAAAAAAGAAAAATGAATCGCAAATATTCTATTAAGTTTCCTTTTGTAACATAGATTTTGTGATACAAATTTTCGTTTGGGAATGAACCCTTATCTTAATGACCTTTTTTAGAAAACAGCTGTAAAACAGCTCATTTTATTACCAATACTTCTATGAATTTTTGTGATAATCAACTGGAGTTTTTTTTGTAAGGTGTTCTATACAGCTGCGTATTTAACTATGTCAGTTTTTTACACTACATCCCGCGCATGCGCAGAACTAAAGTACTTGCTACAACTGTCTATATCTCTTTGAGTATTAAATATATTTGCTTCAAACTGCAGTATATATTTATTTAGGCATATGTTGTCATGTTTTCCGAAAGTTTCATGAAATTTGAAGAAAAACCCTTTGAGTTATAAACTAAAAATTCGCTATTTTTTTTTTTAAATAAAATATTAACTCCTTAAATATTCGAGATATCCTCACGAATCTCTACACACGTATAAGATATAACATTTATAACCATATCCAAAATTTGCGGATTAATCGACGCTTTTCCATATTCAGGATAATCACAAATACTTTTTATTTATTTATTATTATTATGATGATTTGTTGTTTGTCCCCTAAAAACCATCGTGACGTAAAACATGAGGAAAGACATGTTTTTCTCATTACCAAAATTCAAGAGCAACACATTAAGTAATTTTCAAAATATTCGGTGAAAAGTAAAAAAAAAAAAATGCTTCCATTATTTTGTCCAACATGTGTATGTCAACATTAACGCGTTGAGCGTCATCTCAGCCTTTCTAGATTCTAGACATTTTGTCATCTACAGTTGGTAATAAAAGTGTCCGAACACTACAAAAATTCCTATGTAAAAAAAGTACACTTCATACGGTTTTGTTAAATAAATCCTTGTCGAATCCTGTTCTTAGTCAGTGTAAGAACATGATTCGATAAGGATTTATTTAACAAAACTGTATGAAGTGTATTTTTTTTACATAGGAACTTTTACTAGTGTTCGGACACTTTTGTTACCGACTGTACCTGTAAATACTGAAGGAATCATCTTGAAACTTTAGGAGTGTGCAGAACATGTTACACTTCAAACATTTCAGTAAAAGTTTTACCCCGAAAGTAAAAGCAGTACCAGTAAAACATTTAAACGTTGAGCGACCTGTCAGCCACCGGTGGCTGACAGTGTCATATATGATATAAAGTCGCGTCAACCATCGGTGGCGGATATAACATAGGATATAAAACTAAAAATATTACATTTAAAGATTTAACAGGTATTTGAAAATTTATTAAAAATTTGCTTAATTTTTATTTGTTACAAGAGTAATCATTATGGAATTTTATCGGCTTTTAAGAATTTGCGTGGCGCTCAACGTGTTAAGTGAATAAAAATAAAAATTTAGCTAGAAATTTACATATATATATGTTTACGCATCTGATCAAAACACATGACACAAATTAATTAGGTGGCTGATTCGATAATAAAACACTTTAATTTCACAATATAACATTTGTTCGGCTCAAAAAGCACGAACTCGCACGAACACATTTTTCTCCACTCATTCCATTTCGTTTTCCACAGTAGTCTCGCAGAAACGGAATATCACACTTTTCCGGAGGGGTGTGCGAAGCACAAGCATGTGCGGCACGTAATACTCATTGGCAAAATGTCAATACAGAACATCCCGCCCCACCTTGCAATGTTTTTTAAACATTCAAGACACGTATAATTATTACTCAATTCTAAAATTACAATATCACAAATAAAATTAAATACTTATGAAATAAAATACACTATATACGTATAACAATAATGACACATTTAAAAAACACAAATAATTTTACTTATTTATTCATGGGTAGGAGGCACAACTTTGTGATTGGACGTTTATAAGTACCCAAGGCAGTTTTAATTTCAACTACTCTTACTTTTGAGTCTTTGCCTGGGTAAATACAGAAATTCTGCCCAATGACCACAGACATGGGGGCAAATTATCTTCTTTGATAACGACCAAATTTCCTACCTCCACATTATTTTTCTCGAACTTCCACTTGCTCCTCTGCTGCAAGTTGCTCAAATAATCAGAGCTCCACCTCTTCCAGATCACCTGAATAAATTTTGTTAATTTTTGCCAATGATCCAGCCTATTTTCCCCAATATTTGTTAAATCAGGCTCAACCATTGATGTAATAGGTCGACCAATCAAAAAATGGGAAGGGGTTAAGACATTAAGATCGTTTATATCCGCCGACAAAGGAACAAGTGGTCGAGAATTTAACATTCCCTCAACTTGGATTAAAACTGTTAGAAATTCTTCATAAGTTAGTTTTGAATTTCCAACAACTCTCTTTAAGTAATACTTAATGGATTTAACTCCAGCCTCCCAGATACCTCCAAAATTTGGGGCTCTAGGGGGGAGAAATTTCCAATCAATACCTTCTGATGACATGAAATCGGCAAGTTTTTCATCTGGCTGGTTTACTAATTTGTGCAATTTTTTAAGCTCAGCATTCGCGCCTACAAAATTTTTAGCATTGTCAGTAAAAAATTTTGCACACTTGCCCCGCCGAAAAATGAACCTTTTAAGAGCTTTAAGTCACTTAAAGTAATTGCTACTGGAATGTCTCTTTTAAGATAGTCATCCCCAGTAAGGAACCTTGGTCCCCTCCACCATAGTTCATTCTCATTGAGCTTATCTGGGTCTACACCTCTTGAGATTAAGTCCGCGGGATTTTCCCCGGATGAGACATATCGCCACTGTTGTACATCTGTAAGTTCTTGAATTTTGGCCACTCTATTGGACACAAATGTCTTAAGTTTGAAGGGTTCCTTCTGTAGCCAAGAAAGAACTATGGTTGAATCGCTCCATAAGAATATGTTGTTAAAGTCCATTCTTAGAGCTGCTAGCACACGTTCGATCAGTTTTGCCAACAACAATGCTGCGCATAATTCTAAGCGCGGTATGGTTAATTTCTTTAGTGGTGCTACCCTGGATTTACTTGTCACCAATTGTGTAGAAACTTCGCCAGATTGCGACTTGGATTTACAATATATGACAGCACCGTATGCCAGTTCCGATGCGTCGCAGAAACCGTGAATCTCAATTTGTACTGCCGATGGCAGCACAATGCATCTTTCTACTTTCATCTCTCTTATGGACTGCAAAGATACTGTAAATTTACGCCAATCCTTTGATTCTTTCTCTGGCAGGAGGTCATTCCAGTCAAGCCTTAATAACCAAAGTTGCTGCATAAAAATTTTAGCCTTTGTGATAACAGGTCCTAATAACCCCAAGGGGTCAAACAATTTTGCAATAAGTGATAGAACAGACCTTTTAGTAATTTCTGTTAAATCTGCACAGTTCACCTTAAATGAAAAAGCATCTAAATTATGCTGCCAACAGACACCTAAAGTTAAAGATTCCTCTCGTTCAGCAAACTCATAGTTTGCATCATCAGTTTTTATGAACTCGGGGTGATTACTGTGCCACTTGTGCAAAGACATTCCTGCAGACTTAAGAATGCCTATTAGCTCATTTTTAATAATTTTAGCCTTTTCCAAGGAGCTAGCTCCACTTAGGACATCGTCCATATAAAAATCCTCTCTAAGTACTGGAGCTGCGTTAGGGAAATTTGGCTCTTCATCTACGGCTAACTGTTTTAATGTTCTCATAGCTAGAAATGGTGCACTGACTGTTCCGTATGTAACAGTTAATAATTCGTAAGTCTTGGGGGGTTCATGAGCACTATTGCTCCACAAAATTCTTTGTAAAGCATGTTGACTCGGGTCTATTAAAATCTGTCTGTACATCATTTTCACATCTGCTGTGAACGCATAAATGTATCTTCTAAATCTTATCATAATAGAAAATAAATCTTCCTGAATGACTCCTCCATTATATTGCAGTGAATTTAAAGATAAACCATTGGAAGATTCACTTGAACAATTAAAAACAACACGCAGTTTGGTTGTAGTTTTATCAGGTTTGTATATTCCATGATGTGTCGCATAATAACATATTTTGGGTTCTTTTTCCTCAGTTACTTCTCTAAGATGACCCAATTCTTTATATTCTTCTAAAAAGCTTTTATAAAGGCTTAAATGCTTTTCATCTTTCGATAATCGGGTCCACAGTGATCTGAGTCGTTTAAGAGCAACCTCACGAGAATCTCCTAAGCACGAAGGATCAGTTTTAAGAGGCATCGATACTACGTATCTCCCCTCTTCACTTCTCCAATGAGTTTGCGAAAATTGCTCTTCGCAAATAGAATTTTCTTTAGATTTGGTTACCCCCATTTCAACATTCTCAATCTCCCAGAATTTTTTTAAAGTTGTATTTAGATCCCCATCAAGAATCAGACCGCAATGACCCATATTCGCACCTTGTTGCTCGAAACTACCTGAAGCAACATAGCTAAATTTTGTGTTCTGTAACAACAAAGAAGAATTTTCCGCATATATCTGTCCTGGCGTAAGTAACTCATAGAAAATCTCTGCGCCTAACAATATATCTATTTCACCAGGGATATTAAAGCTATAATCCGCTAAATGGACTGTATCTGACACCTCAACATTTACATCAATTATCCTCTGAGGAACAAGGTCGGTGATTTTCTTAACTATGAACATATTTAGATTCCTCTGAAAATCTCCCGTCTTATTTGCTATGGTAGCTCTCACGCAGCCCTTTACTACAACTGACGAATCGTTTAGACACGAAATCAAAGTATTTATTTTTTCTGCTTTGAGCTGTAGACGATTTACACATTTTTCACTGACTAGGCAGACTTGACTTCCTACGTCTAACAAGCATCTACACTCCACCCACTGATTATATTTATTTTTTATCCGCGCTCGAATTGTGCTTAGCAAAACATTTCTAGTGCTTACAAAACTCGTAGCAACAATCGAGTCTGTATTCACAGATTTCACCTGAGTTACTTGACTATTTGCCCCTACTCCATACACCTGACCGCCAATGCCAATCTCAGAATAACTTGTATTTTGATTTTGCGAATTTTGTCTCAAATCCCTATTTACATTCTCATTGGAAAAGTGAAGAAGTTGATGATGTGGTTTCTTACACATGAAACAATTGCGCACTTTACATTTTCTGAAATTACAGTTTCGCAATAAACACTTAAAGCAAGCCTTAGTATTTTTTACAACTTCTACCCTCTCGTGTGCCGTTAGCCTTTTAAACTGCGGGCAGTTCTGGAGCAAGTGAGATTCATTACCCTTACACAAACCGCATTTGTTATTTTTCATCTCTGACAAAAATACATTAGCACCTTTATTAAACTTACGAGATGAATTGTAATTCTCAGGCTGTTTACCTCGCGAAGTTGTGTATAAGTCAACCTCCTGCGCTAATTTTAAGGGATTAAACCACTCATTTCCTTGTCTAATACTTATATGCGACGCGACCTCTTTATCAAAAGTTTGGAAGATTTTATCCGCTACAATTAATTGGTTTAGTGTATTAAAATCCGAAACCTTTCTCAGTTTCAAATAGTATTCCCAATTTGTTTTTAACCGAGACGCAAATTGCACGCATGTTTCGCCATGTTGTCTAGTCGCCTTTCGAAATTGTTCCAAACACGCCATAGCAGTGGGTTCAAATTCTCGCAAAATTAATGATTTCACTTTCTCATAATCTCCAATTTCCGTATCTTTTAAATATGTAATTATATTGGAAGCCTTTTCGCCTACTAAATTTAAAAGAATTTCCGCTTTATATTTGCTTGGAACATCCTTCGCTACAAAGGCTCTCTCTAAAGAAGCAAAAAATAAACGCCAGCTCTCAGGTTTACTAGGCAATTTTATAGTTAATGTTCGAACACTTTTTATTAGTACATCTAAATTACACGACTCAGAATCTTTATCACTATTGACTTCCGATTTATTTTCAGATTTTAATTTCTGAAGTTCTAACTCAGCTTTAACCCTATCAAGTTTAATTTTCTCCAATTCCAGAAGTCGCTGTTCACCATTTTTTAGTTCATCAATTATTGAATTGCCGATAGAAATTACCTGCCCTGGATCCGACTTATACAACGCACTGTTTGATATAATACTATTTAATTCAGCCACGGTCATTTTTTCATTAATTTTTTCCCCTATTTCTTCGGCTATAAGCCTCAGATCGCTTTTTATTGCGTTTTTGAACATATTTATATTTCTCAATTTACTTTATAATAAATAAAAAAGAGGAATAATCTCACTTACTCAAATAACGAACACTTAAATCACGAATACTAAATAATCACAAACAATAGAATCAAAAATAAATTCAATCAAAAAAAGGGAAAAGAATTTGCTCTTATCTCAGATCACTGCGATCCCTATTTTCTATCACTAAGCTGATGTAATTCATAGTTCCTCTCACAAATAACAAGTATTGTTCACAAAAAACACGTAGTCTTCACAAATACCACTGAATTTTCACCAATAATACGCATTCTTAATTAATCAGCAAAATAAACAGCCATTCTGTTCAGTTACTTTCCACAAATGTTCGAAAACCGTTGTTCTTTTACGCAATTCGAAACTAAATTATTAACACCAATCACTCGTTAAATTACACTTATTACTCCAGCCTCTAGGACCAGATGTTTACGCATCTGATCAAAACACATGACACAAATTAATTAGGTGGCTGATTCGATAATAAAACACTTTAATTTCACAATATAACATTTGTTCGGCTCAAAAAGCACGAACTCGCACGAACACATTTTTCTCCTCTCATTCCATTTCGTTTTCCACAGTAGTCTCGCAGAAACGGAATATCACACTTTTCCGGAGGGGTGTGCGAAGCACAAGCATGTGCGGCACGTAATACTCATTGGCAAAATGTCAATACAGAACAATATACATTCTTTGAGAGAGACTGAAATTCAATGTATTTTATCAACGATGTTTTGAACTTTTATGATATTTGCTTGAATTATAATATAAATAATTTAGGACATTTAGCTAATGATTTATGCAAATAAAGTATCATTAAAACTTGCACATTCGCAGTTAAAAATTATTTAGTAAAAGTGGTTGATATTTCAATAGGTATTTAATATTTTTTCATTTTGTATGCAGTATGTCTTGTAACGTACATTGGTGGTTAAAACTGACAAGTGTAATAGATCGAGAACGGTCTCATATAATTTTCTTAAAAATACCGGGAAATATAAATGGCAATGACATACAGTTACAGGTCAATTTCTGGTTCGGTGCATGAAAAAAGAACAATAAAGGGCTCCAGAAAAAAAACATCGGCGGAAACTAAATGCGAATTAATCTTATGATGCTGTTCTCGAAGTATTCGACGTGTTTGGCTATAAGTAAAAAGATTTGTTGCGGAAAACCTATGTCACAACTGCCTCTTACATAAAAGACTGAGAGGGGAATTCTCAAAAACATGCATTAATATGGGAAAAAATTGGGATGATGTTTTCTTTGCCGATGGTAAATAGTTTAATTTGAATGTACCAGATGCCTTTTTTCCAGTAAAGAAAACGAAATTTAATGAAAGCGTACATTTGGAAGGGCTCTTTAATGTCTAGGGAGATTTCACACTGAGTTTTATGTTAATATATTGGATTAGGCCATTATTTTTCCGCTTTTTTCAACATTTAACAGTCTTCAAGCAGGAGTGTCATCGTAATTCATTTTTTCACTCTTTTTCTTTCTTCTTCTTCTTTTTTTTTTTTTTAATACGTTTGTTCGGCTAGTAATTTCCCGTGCAGAACTACCTTTTGCGGCTCTCCTGCCCATTCCATCCCTCTTCTCAAATAGCTTTTTTTCCCCTCTATTTTCTCAGCTAGCCCTCCACTTAATTCAAAATTTCACCACCCTGGTGCGTGACTCTGTGCGCTCCTGTTAATGCATTCTTGGAACTGCAGTTGTACTGGGGTCGAGCAGAGTGACCAAGAAAAACTCAGAAAAGGGAAATCGCATTGATGAAGTCCTACCTATAAGGTAGACGTCTACAGTTAGAAGTCTTAACCTAGTTCCTCCAGTCACAGCTCATTTCTATGGGATACTCAGGTAGTAGTAGCTTGTAGAGTAGTTTGTCATCATGTGGTGATCTGACATTACTCGCCCCTTTGGACGGTTTCAAACCCGTTAGACTTGCCCTAGTCCAGGTAGGTAGGGGTCATCCAGGGTTTTCCAAGATAACTTATCTCCGAAACCTAAAATTAGCCTAAAGTATAATCAAGACTATCTATTTTCCTGCAGCAATTAATTAATTCTTAAGAAAGGATATCTAAAATTAAAATGCACTCCTTCTTCTGGATTTCCTTGTCCCTCTTGGTGCTTCTCTGTTTTTATCAAATGTTTGTAAAGAAAACTAAGAATCGTGCGTATCTTATATATACCTTTTCATTATTTCACGTTTTTTTCGTTTTGAAAATGTGATAGTCAAAATATTTCTTACACATATAGATATGTACAGTCGGCTGCAAAATTATTCGAGCACTAGCCAATAATTCCTATATTTAAAAAGTACACTTAAGACTGTTTTGCTAAGTAAATCCTTGTCGAATCATGTTCTTATACTGATTAAGAACATGACTCGACAAGGATTTATTTAACAAAGCTGTATTAAGTGTACTTTTTTTTGGCAAGGATTATTGCTAGAGCTCGAATAATTTTGCAGCCGACTGTACATGCGCACTGAACAGTTAAAAAAAAATCGACTCAGAAGACTTTTAAAGATGTAAATCAAGAAAAAACTCGATATCGAAAACTTTGACTAAGCATATTATTTTATATCCTACGATATTTGAGTAATGTAAGTAAAATTGTTCATAAATAGATTTCATTCATTTAAGCAATAAATGTACAGTCGGTAACAAAAGTATCCGAACATTAGCAAAAATTCCTATACAGAAAAAGTAGAGTTAATACTGTTTTGTTAAATAAATCCTTGTCGAATCTTGTTCTTAGTTAGTTTAAGAACATGATTCGACAAGGATTTATTTAACAAAACAGTATTAATTATACTTTTTTTATATAGGAAGTTTTGCTAGTGTTCTGATACTTTTATTACCGACTGTAAACTGATTGGGTGTGATCCCAGATCACACTCATCGACCTAACTGTACTTAGTTATCCGTAGTTTTCTAGTTAATTATCCGTAGTTATCCGTAGTTAGGCTACAATACTGTAGAATGATCAAAATTATAGATATTTAACTTAGACTTTGGCTCTAGCATAATTAATCGGCTTTAACCTGTACGATATAACAACAACAATTTATTTTTACTTCCTACGATATATTTCACGTTTTACCATGCACAGTGATATTTAGTGAATATTTTTGAATGGTCCTTATTCTAAATTTGAGGATAATCATTTTGCATGTTCCATCTGCCGAATGCTGTTTACAGCTGGAATTTAACTGTAACCACTTTCTGTATATAATTAAGGTTTACTGAAAATGTTATTTAAAAGTTAATATTTATATACAAGATATATTTTAGAATTCATCACATACACGGAAATTTTATAATTAATAAACATATGTGTAGAAGAAATATATAAAAGAAATTTATAAACGAAATTAAAGAAAATATTGCTTTATTTGTTTTTGTTATTTAGATGATCTTCAAAGCAAATTCATTATTCTCGATTCAGTGAGTAATGAAAAGATATTTATTTGCTTTATACACTAGATAAATTCAACTTTCAATTGTCGACATTTGATAGTTACGAAATGATTTGTAATAGAATTCTTAATAAAGCAATCGAAATTCGTAAATATTCTATTTCCGTTATGGGGAATAGATTTGTCGACATCCTGTTATTTATTGCATGCAAAATAGATCTCTAAATATAAATATTTTATTTCACATCTAAAACTTATTATGTAGGTAAATATGAAACACAAATTAGAAGTTAAGCTTTACAACAAATTGCAATATAAGTAAAAGTAACAAAGAACGATTTCCATTTCATTCAGTATACTGACATAACACAAGTTTATTCGATGTTAATAATTAGCTTTGTGCACATGCAGGTGCATTAAGATACACAATTACACAAATATTTATAACTGAATGTCTTAAGAATTCTGTTTTTTTTTTTTTTTTTTTTTTTTTTTTTTTTTTTGAAAATATTTTGAAATCTATTTATTTATTTTTTCAAAATGCAATACATATACATGGTGCAAAACAGAGACGCGAGGTGTCCTTTATCTCCGCAACCATTGGTCGCAAAGTATACATAACATTTAAAAAAAATAATAATAAGCAATTATGATGTGCTATGTTTAAATTATTATTATTATTATTTTTTTTTTTTTTTACAAAAACTAACTTCTTATACTGTCCCCAGGTCCCTATAGTATATTTAGTAAAAGTGGAAATTCATCCTAACAGATATAACACGCAAAATTTCACTTCTGTGTACTCAAAATTGATCGATATATTTAGTTTCAAAGTTTAAGAATTTTTTGCATTTTCTCGGACTTTATCAGGGAATTTTTATTCGACAGTTTAATACAGGCCAAAAAAAAAGCGAAAAAATCTCAAACTTTTAAACAAAATATCTTGATCAATTTTAGACACACAGAAGGAAAGCATGTTTTGTTTGGATCAGTATCAATTTGCACTAAATATAACTGTAGAAAGATGGGGACTGTGTATAAAGTTAATTTTCGTATTTTTTTAAAAATTACGAAAACTATCATGCCATATCATAAATGATTACAAAAAAATTTCTCAAGTGGAAATATATATTTGCTGCGACCAATAGTTGCGAAGATAAAAGACTTTTCTCGATTTTTCTTTGCACCTTGTATATACTGGTTCTCATAATTATAAGGACACCCGTTTTTCTATATTAACTAAACACTGAACCCTATTATTTAAACAAATATATTTTTTAATAATTTGAATTTCATTAATAGACTATATTTAAAAAGTTTTATCGTCTTTCTATCTTAAGTAGAGCAAAAATGTATGTCTTGTTGAAAAAAAATATTATTACTCCCCAAAATCTAACAAAAATCTGAGGATTCCACGTTTAAAATTTGCGGATATTCTCTTGATGTTCATAATAATAGAAAAAATTACTAAATTCATTCTGTCTTCAGTGGAAACAGCTCCCCAGAACACCATAGATTCATCTTTAAAATGCCCGATTCATATCTGCCTTTAAAAAATCTGCTCTGTCTTTCGCTATCTTCAGATCGTGCCAGTAACTGTTAAAACCATTTGGTTAATCAAGAATAAAATGTTTACCATCTTACCATTTAATATTGTCTTTATTCAATTTTATCGCAGACGTTACTTCCCCCATTAAATGCTTGTTGATTATTACAGGTTTTTTATTCATTTTAACATATTATTAGTTATTTTAAATATGAGTAAATGTGGACCCCAACCTTTCGTTAAAAAATACGAGCAAATTTAACAGCAGTCATTATGAATAGAACAGTAAGAGGAATTATGAGTCTATGATCTCTGTAGAACAACTCTGATTTTGCATCAGATATCTCTCCTATCAAACCAGCAGTTCAACGTTTGATCACATTTCCTTCAGCAATTTTAGATCTTTGAATTTCATTAGAAATTCGGCGGATTGAAATTATCCTTCTACTTAAAAAACACATTTATCATACTTCACTACATGAACTTTCTTTTTTTCGAGGAATTATCAGTAATGTCCGTCCAAGAAAAATTGAAGGCATATATATGAATTAATCTAGCCCAGTAGTTAACAAATTCGCATGCCAACTGTAATTTATCCGCTAGTAAATTAAATAAAACAAAAAAAAAAAATCTTGATTGTCCCTATAATTATGAACATATAAAAGCATGGAGAAAGAAATATTTTGCATTATTTTTTATTAATTTTTTTTCATATTAAAAAAATTATAGCAGTTTTGGTTTTTAGAATACTAGATGTATTAAGTTAGTATAATCTTGTTCACAATTATTTTTACATTAGTTATTTCAAAATATAAAGTGCCCTTATAAATATGAGAAGGAGTGTATATACATATATTATATAACGTCATCATAAAAGGCGATCGATAAACTTTCATATATATCATACGATATAAGTGCGCTACCTATCGGGTAACATGCCTAAAATTAATCAACTAAATTTTTCACAATTAGCATTTTATACAGGTACTTTGCTACAGGTTCTTTGTAGGTTACTTGTAAATTTAGATATAGCTATCTAGAAAATATCAGAAATATTATCGCAAATACCAAGTATGTTGCATTTTTATAACATAAAATCTAAGATATAGCCTTCCTTAACTGCACGTTAAGAATTAAACTACGGTATAACAACACTACCTACAAGCCAACATGCTACAATTTCAGTTAGGGCAATTTTAGGTACAAAGCATTTCCTATATCGAATTCGGTTCATTTATATACTATAGATTTATATCCGACCAGATTTAATAGAGTAAATCACGGCTTAAAAGTGCTAGGTTTTGGGTGATATATCCCAAAACATAAATCTGAACCAATTTAAGTCAATGTCCAAACAAACGTCAAATATGGGTTTACACACGTTGGCCAATGAATTAGAAACCTGTGAGTGTTTCTACAAATTCTCGCTAGCAGTATAAATAAACAAAATATGTTACAATGCTGTGGGAATGTAGTGCTGGTATGGAAGCAATCCACTGGTGGTACTTGAAGGTAAACAAAAAGCTACACAATACTTGGACATATTGGCAGATCAAGTACATCTTGCAATGTTTCTTTTTTACTCCGAGGGTGACGGATATTCCACGTACGATAATACAACTATAAACCGTGCCAGAATCGTTCGAAGTGTGTTCAATAAACATCAAACTTACTTTCAACGACTTTCTTGGCCGCCACAAAGCCCAGATCTTAATTCAGTTGAGAATGATTGCTGTCGGATGCACTTTACCAACATGTAACAATCTCCTCTTCCATCAGATTTACGAGATCTTGAAGTCTGTGTAGGTAATGCATGGTACTCCAAAACAATATAGAAACCGTGCACTCACGAATACGGACTGTTATCCGTGCAAAAGGAGGTCCAATAAAATTTTAATTTGCGCTTCTAATTTCTTGGTGTTTCATTTTTTTGACAATTGGTTCATGAGATATAGCATTAAAAAAATTATGATAAAATGTACACACATAGTAGTAGGGGAGTCCACGAGACTAAATGGGGATTTACTCGAGCATCGTAGGGTCCTATTGGATTTTGAAGATTATATGGTAGAAAGAAAAAAGGTTATATGATGTACACCCTTTCACCGGTGGAGGGAGTGTTTACAGGTTTAAAAATATTGATTGTGTACATGCTCCACGTGTCTCTGATATTTGAGGTATGTTAATCTGCCGGTTTGTATGGTGGGAATGACTGTACGGAAGGGTAAAAAGCGGGGGGAAAATATTCGAGCGCGTCAGATATTCAGAGGGGATGTTAAGTGAACTCGAAAGGAGCTCCCATTCAAAAGACTGACGATTCGTACATGACGCTAGCTCGTGGCGGCCTTTTGAAAATGTTTAAAAAAAGGCAAAAAAATCGCCATTTTGAAATACTCGAGCGCGTCAAATTACTGTACAAGCAATTCAGCTTGATGTCCTAGCCGTGCTGACACATAACCTGACAATTATTTGAAGGGATTTTCTTAATATGACCGTTTGAAAAAAAAATATTTAAAAAAAGTAATTAATATATATATATATATATATATGTTACCGCTAAAGTGCAGAAAATCAGTTAATCTGCAGATTAGCGAGGTAATCTGCACATTAACTAGGGTGATCCGTTAAAGTGAGGAAAATTGTTTCATTTCTCAAATTACCTAGGTAATCTGCACTTTACCTAATAGGCACTCATTAAAGTTAAAATAAGATCTCTGGAGTTGTAATTTTAGAGCACGCTGTGTTGTATATGTTTTTTTCATTCGGGAAAAAAAAAAAAAAAAGATTCGTTTTCATTTCTTTTTTTTTTTTCCTTTACTTATTTTAATCTGTCTGTGTTTTAATTTTTATGTGTTTTAAAGCTATATTTGTTTTATTTATTTCATCTTTTTTATTCTGCCACTATAAGTTTGAAGATGTATGCATTTTTAATATGAAATATAATAACTTTAATAGCTTTCAATAAATTCTATTTTTATTAACCGACTTCAAAAAAGAAGGAAGGTTCTCAATTCAAACCGTATGTTTTTTTTTTATGTTTGTTAGCTCATAACTTGTGAACGAATGCTCCGATTTTAATACTTTTTGTTTTGTTGAAAAGGTCTTGGTCTGAAATAGGTCCCATTGTATTAACTTTACGATCTAAAGAAAATACAGGGTGCCCAAAAAAATCAGTCCCAACTCTTTTAACTGCTAAACGGCTAAACGGCTGCAAGGTTAAACCGCTTGAAGCGCCACCTGGTGGAAAATAGGGAAGATAGTGTTCCTATCTCGAAAACGGTTCTAGAGAAAAAAGTTAATTACAAAGTTGAAGAGTATCATCGATTTAGTAAAAAAAAGATTGTTTAGACATTCATGCTAGCGTTCCTATCTCGAAAACGGTTCAAGACAGGGGAAAAAAGTGAATTATAAAATTGCAGAGCATCATCGATTTAGTACGAAAAGATAGTTTAGACGGTGATGCTAAAAATACAATGCTGAAAACGTGCATTTGTTTGTTTGCAATTACACTATACACACTTGAACTACATTGCACACGTTGTAGCGTAGCTGGTGAGACATATACAGTCGGTAACAGAAGTGTCCGAACACTAGCAAAAATTCCTATGTAAAAAAAGTACACTTCATGAGGTTTTGTGAAATAAATCCTTGTCGAATCCTGTTCTTAGTCAGTGTAAGAACAGGATTCGATAAGAATTTAGTTAACAAAACCGTATGAAGTGTACTTTTTTTACATAGGAACTTTCACTAGTGTTCGGAAACTTTTGTTACCGACTGTACGCTATATAGTTCAAAATACGGTTTCTTGAAACTTTTTGTTTTGTTGTAAAGATCTTGGTCTGAAGTAGGTCCCATTGTAATATCTTTACAATCTAAAGAAAATAAAGCGCCATATGGTGAAAAACAGTGGAATTAGCGCTCCTATCTAAAAAACGGTTCAAGATGGGAGAAAAGTTAATTACGAAGTTGTAGATCATCATCGATTTACTACGAAAAGACAGTTTTTAGACATTATTGCTAAAAATAGAACGTTTAAAACGTGCAGTTGTTTGTTCGCAATTTCCTACACTGTGCACACTTGAACTACGTTGCACACTTTGCAGCGTAGCGGATGACATGCATACTCTGTGGTTCAAAGTACTGCTACTGTAAGCGGTCACTTGATTAGCGCAAAGTCGTTTTCATTCAACTTCAGAAAGGAGGGTGTTCTTAATTCGAATTCCTATGTTTGTTAGCTCATAACGTCTGAACGAATGCTCCGATTTTGATAATTTTTGTTTTGTTGAAAAGGTCTTCGTCTGAAATAGGTCCCATTGTAATATATTTACGATCAAAAGAAAATACAGGGTGCCCAAAAAAGTCAGTCCCAACTCTTTTAACTGCTGAACAGCTGCAGCTATAGTCATAAAAATGGTATATAGGTATAGTAAAGTGGATATGTGGAAAGCGATTTAACCGCCTACAGCGCCACCTGGTAGAAAACGGTGGAGTTAGCGTTCCTATCTCGGAAACGGTTCAAGACAGGGGAAAAAAGTGAATTATAAAATTGCAGAGCATCATCGATTTAGTACAAAAACATAGCTAAGACATTAATATTAAACACAGAACTGTTAAAACGTGCATTTGTTTGTTCACAATTTTCTATTTTATGCACACTTGAACGATATTGTATATGTTGTAGCGTAGCGGGTGACATTTATGCTATGTAAAATTCAAAGTATGGTTATTGTAAGCGGTCACATCGATTAACGCACAGACGTTTTAAACCGATTTCATAAAGCAAGAGGTTCTCAATACAAACCATGTTTCTAATTGTTGTTGTTGTTGTTGAAATTTGTTAGCTTTTAACTTCGTAAGAGATGATTTAATTTTAATAAATTTTTTGTTGTCGTAATGATCTTGGCCTGAAATAGGTTTCATTATGATTTCATTAAGATATAAACAAATTACAGGATACTCGCAAAAGTCTGTTCTCACTCTAACTGCTGAACGCATGCAACTACACTGGTAAAAGCAGTATGTAAGTATCGATGTTGAAATTTCTGTCCGTCAGATGCAATGCATATTTTGCTCTTTGCTTGAACTTTACGCTTCCAATTTCCAGCTCAGAGGGTTGCACGTATTCACTGTAAAGTTCAATATATATGCCTAACAGAATTTTTGGTTACGAATACAGCGTATCCGTTCTTTACATTTCTAAAGACATTTTAATTTAACGTATGTTCATTCAATAGATAGTTTTTTCTTATATCCGATAAAGGCAAAAAAAGTGGCACAACTTAAGAATGCAGCTATTGAGAAAAATCAACTTAAAAATAACTTGACTAGAATAAAACTGGCATAACTGTCTCTCGAGTGGATAACTTTGTAGATCGAGATGTAACTTTTTGTTCACATTGGGTGCATTTCATGTATTTTTCAGTGACATAAACCATTTTTTGAGTTATGTCATTTTTCTTGGAATTTGTAATTTGTGAAAATGTCATCGAACGTCTTCAGATATTCTGCTACATGAATAAGTTTTCACTGAAAAGAGAAAAATAAAATATTTTTGTAAAAAAATAGAACCGACTCCAAAAAGCAACTACTATTCAAACAACTAAAGAAAAAAAATAAAAAACAAAATTGTTACGAAATGAAACTGTAAATTGCGCCTAAAAGTATAAAATAATTTCCTTCGCCAAACAACCTTTAACACTACAATTAAGCATAACTTTTGAAGTCGGCGCAAATTTAAATAAAAATTGATACCTTTATTCAATACAAAAATCAAATCCTATTCAAAATACACGTCTTACATTGTCACCTGCAAATAGGAGCCGAAAACTACTTTGATTCAAGAAAACAAATAAGATTTCGTAAGCAGCAAAAGTTGGCGAAGATGCTGGTATCTGGTGTCCTTGGTGAAAGAGAAATCGCAAAATTATCTGGCAAACATATTTAATTTTTTTGGGATATCATTATTATTTTGATAAGGTATATTAAGAGAGCAATCAAGAATATGAAACAATACTTCGTACAATACATATTAAGAAAATGTACATCTTGCGTGTATATTTTTGCATTACGTTTTGATCGCCAAATCCAAATGCCACAAAGCATGATAGTTATCAAAGTTATACCAAATTTGCAAAGGAAACTCTAACTTCGTAGAAACATAAATACCGAATTGTGAAGAATGTTCACTGTTCTATGTAGATGTTACTAATAGACCAACTGTATGCAGTGATAAAATAATAAAGGAAATATGGAAATGGATCATTCGAGACAACAACATTTGTTGCTACCGATTTAAAAACAAACCTTTAAAAACTAATTAAATTTTATTTGATTTTGCTCCGACTTCAAAAGTTATGATTAATTGTATTGTTAAAGGTTGTTTGGCGAAGGAAATTATTTTATACTTTTAGGTGCAATTTACAGTTTCATTTCGTAAGATTTTTTTTTTCTTTAGTTGTTTGAATTGCTTTGGGAGCTTTTTGGAGTCGGTTCTATTTTTTTACAATAAGTTTTTATATAAATGAATGTTAGAATTGTAATACAGTAACGATTTTTTTTCAAGATAAAAATATTTAACCATTAAAAAAAAAAAAAAGTTTTATTAACAACTTATATTGCTATTACTATTTTTTAAGAAACGTTATGCTCCAATTTTTAATTCGCTAAAGAAATATTAAATTAGACAAATCAGAACCATTTTTTAAGAAGTACTTCAAATAATTAAAACTGCTTTAATAATTTTTAGAAAGCATGAAAATTAAAATGACAGTTTTGCAATACTTTATTAAACTATATTTTGCACCTATATCTGTACAAGTTTAGCAAATATATTAATTTTACAATTAAAAAAAAAAAAAAAAAAAAAAAAAACTTTATTAACACATTTTGTGTGATAAACTACAACGAAATTATCTGAAAAAGCGAACCAATTAAAAATATAATCATGAAATGTAAAACATATAAAGGAAACTTGTAATTTGAAAAAAAAATATATTAATGAAATGCTAAAAAATGCATAAAAATTTCATATTAAGTATTTATTAAATAATGCCATATTTTCCAGAGTTAAGAATTAATAATAAATCTGTTTTTTTTTTGTTTTTTTTGTTTGTTTGTTTGTTTTTTTTTCCAGTATGTAATAGTAATTTAAATCAATTTTAAAATAAATTAAATTTAAAAAGTTGCGGTTTAATAGTTTTTTATCGGGAGGAAATAATTACTGTGCTGTAAATTTAATATTCATAATACAAAATGAAGTTTCACGAGAGAGAGCTTTCAAATTAAGATTAGATTTCATTAATAAAATGCAGACCCTTATCAAACTGATATTGACAGAATTAAAATAGAGAAAAAAAAAAATTATAACTTAATTGTTACTTTAATTTTTGTGTTGGGCATACTCATAACAAGAAACCTATTATCATAGCTTCAATGCTTCACGATTTGCATTTACTGTTTATCATAGCGGATCGGAAGGGATAAAAGTTTTAGTTTGTGTTTGAAGGTCAGTCGCGTCACAGACTAATCTGTGATTCGCGTATGTGTATCACAAGACTGTTTGACGTCGTAAAAAATCTAAGGCTCGAAGCAAACATTTGAACTTTAACGACACAGAAGCCGCTAATGTGCAGATTACCTAGTTAATACGCGAAAAACTCTTGATTCCGCACTTTAACGGGTCATTTTAGTTAATCTTCAGATTAGCTAGGTAATCTGCAGATTAACGGATTTCGAGCTTTAACGGTAACATTTATATATTTAATTACTAAATGTGACAAATAATATGCACGGAAAATAGCATGCAAAAAAAAAAAAAAGGCTATTTCTTTTAATTATAATATATATTCAGAAAAAAAAAAATAAATAAATAAAATAAAATAAATATTTTTTAAATATTTTTTTTTTTAATCTTCATCTTCATCCGTAGAATTATCGTCGTACTGCAAGTCGATTTTGGTTCGATCTGGTCATTAATTTCCTCTTCAGCTTGCATATCTGTAATAAGAAATCGTTGTAATACTTAACAATATTTTATTTATTTCATGAAAAGCGTATTAATAAAGTTTTAAAAAGAAAATATACCTGAATCTGGAGTATCTCCTAGAATACCGAGTGTTATGACTACATCTTCATACGCTTCTGGTAATTCATTACCAACAAACCAAATCATTTCCAATTTTCCTTTTACATCTGTTTATCCGTAATCTGTTGGTGGCATGTCGATGCTGTTTGGATTGCGTGCATTCCTATTCAAACATGCAACATAGCTTGTTCGTAATAGTGCTGCAGTAACACTCCGATTGACATGGCGGCAAGCAAAAAGCATCGTAATTACTAACCTTCAGCGAGAAGGGCTGTAATGTATCAGATACCTTGTATGTCTTACTGACGAATTCAATTCTATCTCTGTTGGCAGCAGCTAAGGACTGTGATGAATGATATAGGTCATTTTGAAATAAATATACCGCTTACTAGCTGGAACCCGTCGAATTCGACGGTCACTTTATTATCCGTAATGTTTCAAAAATCATCTCATCATTCTTTAAATGTATTTCAAGTTAAAACATCTAATATAATTTATGACATTTCGCTTAAAAAAAAGAAATTCGGAAAAATGCTTATAAATAGAAATACTATATATGACATCACTTTGTACAAAGTACTGTCAATGTGACGTCAAACTGACTCCAAATAAACAGTTGCTATCTCTTATTTTCTATTTCGTTTAATACTAAGACTACATGTTAGCTGACCCACCCGGCGCTGCCCGGGCCTATGATAATAACCTTAAATGAACCTTAAATTTGTATGATTTTATATCTTAAACTCGATTTTGTTTGAATTTCTATTTTTAAATAAAAGCATCGCGAAAAAAATAGTCAGCTGTAACAAAAAATTACCTCGAACCGTACGAAATTCTGCCTTGTGACCCCGGTGTCTGCGGCAGTGCATACGCCGGCTGCTAATAACATAAAAAAAAATTCCCAAAAATTAACCTGGAACCGAACGAATCCGCCCGGTGTTACCCGGGCCCATGATAATAACCTTAAACGAAACTTAAAATTGTATGATTTTACATCTTTAACTCGAGTTTGTTTGAATTTCTATTTTTAAATAAAAGCATCGCAAATAATAATAATAATAATAATCAGCTGTAACAAAAAAATTACCTCGAACCGAACGAAACTCTGCCTTGTGACCCCGGTGCCTGCGGAAGTGCATACGCGGGACGCTAATAACATAAAAAAAATCCCCAAAAATTAACCTGGAACCGAACGAACCCGACCGGCATTACCCGGGCCCATGATGTGAACCTTAAATGTGTATGATTTTATATATTTAACTCTGTTTTGTTTGAATTTCTATTTTTAAATGAAAACATCGCGAAAAAAATAATCATCTGTAACAAAAAATTACCTCAAACCGAACGGAACTCGGGCTCGTGATCCCGGTGCCTGCGGAAGCGTATATGCGGGCCGCTAATAACATGGAAAAATTCTCAAAAATTAATCTTGAACCGAACGATCCACTGACTTGTGTGTCCGATGCCTGTGGCTGCGGCACCGTATAGCAGGCATACTACACACGCGCTGCAAAATCCACTTTCCACCACAAAAGGGCGCAGTATGTTGTATACGATTATCACCAATCGCCTTGAATTTCCAAGACCTTTCAAATAAGGTGTCACATGGCGGTGTCAATTGAAAAATCGTTTAGTTTCACTTTCCACCGCCAGGGGGCACAGTGTGTTCTGTACGAACATCACCAACGGTCAGGAAATACTAAGACCTTTAAAATAAAATGTAACGTGATAGGGTCTATCACAAAATCGCCTAGTTCCACTTTTCACCACCAGGGGGCGCACTATATTGTATACAAACATCCCCAATCAAGATGAAATTTCAAGACCTCTATCACCAATCGTATTGAATTTCCAAGACCTTTCAAATAAGGTGTGACATGGTGGTGTCAACTGCAAAATCCTTTAGTTGCACTGTACACCTCCAGGGGGCGCAATGTGTTCTGAACGAAAACCACCAAAGGTCAGGAAATACCAAGACCTTTAAAATAAGCTGTAACATGATAGGGTCTACAACAAAATCACCTAGTTCGTTTTTCACCACTAGGGGCGCACTTTATTGTATACAAACATCCCCAATCTTCATGAAATTTCAGGACCTTTAAAATGAGGTGCTACATGTGTGGGTCTAGACCGGATTTCCCTCTCAAACTAATTCCCACCCCCACAATTTTCCCTCTCCAAATTTATTTTATCCCTTTTTCTCAGACTTTAAAATCGAAAATTCCAAATTCTCAGAAAGTGATTATTTAGTATTCGAGTCTAGTCCCCCCATGTATAATTTCTTTACCGTGAAGTAATTTGGAGCTGAGTTAAGCTCGAATACGTGTTTTTAACCCCTGCCCCCCAGGGGGGAACCGTTCGACTTTTTATATTTTTCTCTTTTCATAACACATCTACAGACCAAGACCTTTTTTTAGACACCTCAACCAAATTTTTACACCTAGCCGTTCTCTCAATTTAGTGGAGACAGACAAAAACACGTTTCAAATTAATATATAGATTAATTTTAAATTTATTCAGCAATCTTTGCATTAATATGATGAACTGGGTGTACAAAAATATGTTAGTAGTGAAAACATTTTTTTTTTTTTTTTTTACAGTTTTTTATATTCTTTTCGCCGGTTTCCACGAATGCCTTTCATTATTGATTTGACGTTCTCTTTTGGGACTCCCCCCCCCCACCTTGATAGCTTTTTCGATCAAACGAGTGAAATGTTCTTTGCTGGTGGCACATTTCTTTGAGGATCTTAATTTTTTTTTTAATAGAGCTCAATATCTGTCAATGGGGCGACACTGAGGGACATTTGGTGTGTTTATGGTTTTTGGCACGAAATTGATGGAATTTTGTTTCATAAAATTTGTTGCATTTTTTTAATCATGAGCTGTGGCTAAATCGGGCCAAAATAATGTAGGCATATCGTTTTGTTTAAAAAATGCAGCGAACGCTTCCTGAGGCATTCATTTACATAAATTTATGATCATTTGTACCTTCTTTTACAAACGGCTTACTGTTATCTCCATACTGACAAATAGCTATCCAAACAAGATTATTTTTTCCAAAATTTTTCCAAACTAAAAAGGATGTCTATGATTTAGGCAGATGTTCTAAATTCTTTATTGTATAATACTGAGGGCCAGGAAGAGTAGAAAATTCAGCTTTGCCGTAGGTCTCATCGTCTAAAATCCAATGAAACTTTTTCTTGCTTATATAGGCATACAATTTTCTAGCTTTTAATTTTATAGATAGTTTTTGATTTTCTGTCACTTTAGTCATTTTTAGTTTTTATACGTTCTTAAGTTCAATCATTTTTTAGCCCTCTGAACGACAGATGTATTTGCTCCACATTTTTTTGCCACATCTCTGACTGACATTCCTCGATTTCGACATACTGTTCTTACTATGTTTTTGTCAAGTTGAATATCGTGAGCTCCAAATTTTTCTTTACAACGAGATTTCCTTTTCGTTGGCAATGTTTCATTAAATCTATTTAATACTCTATTTACAGTACTTCTGAGAATTTTTAAGTTTATAGCAATGTTATGTCATGGTTTCTGTGGATTCTTTAAGAATTCGGCCACAATCCTTTCTCTACGTTCATCTTCATTCATTTCTTTTTCTCAAACTACTGTAATTTATAGTATAAATATCATGAACTTGTATTCTTCAAGGTTGATACATAAAAACAAATTTGTTTTAGATGCATAGATGTAGAAATAAATTAATTATACATTTTCAAAATTGACCAATATCATTCGTCACAGTCCTTAATTTGTTTAAGCCATACAAGTGGCACATAAAATATTGTATTTTGTTAAAAAAATCAGCTATATTCTAGCAATTTCCTGTTGCTCGAGCTTTTGAAAATTAGAAGGTATTTTAATTGCTGTGAATACCTCATAATACTGTGCGTGATAGCCTTCATTTAATGATCTTTCAGCCGAAAGTGCAACGTTATCGTCTGTTTTCCGTGATTTCCTGAGGACCAGATTGCTCCGACGATACTCCAAAACCATTAGTTTTTTTGTTTTTTTAATTGTTTCTGACGTAAATTTAATTAAATATTTTTTTCGAAAGTATTTTGTCCACAAAATACACATTTTATAGCATTATCACTCGTCGTCGTAGTAGATATTAAACTCACAAAATTTGATTCGCAAAATTTATATTAAAACAAAAACAAACAAGCCAGAGCTTTGTATATATAATTTATAATGCCACGAACACGTGTAATCAGCTGTAATGGCGACATGGAGACGGAAAGTAGCGTGAGGACGGTGCGAGAAAGTAAGAGATAGAGAAAAAAGGAAAGGAAAAGAGAGGCGTGGAGTGGAGACTACATGCTTTACTGTAGCTACACGCACAAAATTTTATTGGCGATTTTTGCTACTTCGACTTGTGAAAATCGGTAGATTATAATTTTTCCGTTATTCTTGAATTATTTCCTTCAAGATAAAAAAAAAATAAGTAAATAAATAAAATGAAAAAAAATAAAAAATTCGACCGTACTCGAGAATGTCAAGATGGCCTTAAAAAAAAAAAAAAAAAAAAAAAAAAAAAAAATTGCAAGTTTGTGACTCTCTCACTCTATTTAATCACGCTCAAATCGTCAGATCATTGAAATGCATACTTTTCAGCATGTAATTAACTCACCTTACCTTAATCTGACGCGCCCGAATATTTCTAACGATCGATTTTCTTTTACTATTCTGATCGGCTACCCTAGACGCACGATCCTATATAAAAAGATTATATATGGTGGAGGTATTCAACAGGGTGCTAGGTATCTCCTTTTATGTTAATCTGCCGCGCTTAAATAAATCCAAAAATTCCCTATTGGTCTCTCCATACTATAGATATTTTCCCAAAATGGATAGACCGTGTTGTGAGCATCTCAAAACGTATAAATCTATCGAAGTAGGAGATCGAAAGTTTTTAACGAACCTAATATTTTCTTTTTACATATAAGAAAGAAAAATAAAATAAAATAAAATAAAGTATATGTAGGAAGATTTTGTTAAATGTTATTTTTTGATTAATCGGAATTTTGTTTATCTTTATTTAAAATATTTCATATATTCAATGCATTTCTGTCAGATACTCATTCCTTAATTAAAATTATGTACTCTAAAGGTGTAAGGATATTTTATTTTAGAAGTATTGATATTTTTTTTTTTCCAATGGCTAGGCAAAAGTTACAGAGGACTATAAAGATACAAATCAAATTATAGACAATATAACATAGAAGACCGAAGTCATTGCCTAAGGAGCGATCTTGGCTCCCAATATCTCGACTCTTCTGTAGAACATCGAAGAGCCCTACAACGGGACAGATGGTCTCGGTCCATTACTTCTCCAGAATCACAAAGTGGGCAAGTAGGGTCGTTTAAGATACCTATGCGCTTCAAATGAGCGGCAAGGCAGTCATGTCCTGTAGAAGTATTGATATAAAAACTTGTAATTTCGATGATTCGCTGATGCAGTATTTAACTTCATTTTAGCATAACTTGTCAAACATTCTCTTTTTAGTTCTTCATCATACTACACATAAATACACTTTATAACTAAAAACTTTTTCTATTCAAACTTTTGAAATTTTTTGACGTTTTAAAGTATGAGTAATCCAAAAATCTACGTGATTACACGGTATAGGTTTATTAACTAATTTGTTAGACTTTGTAGACGATATGTGATGTACGAATGGTCATAGAAAATTCTAATGTATTTGTTCAAGCCATTATCAGTTTTGATAATGGATTCAAGTCAAATATTTTCCTCAAAACATATTTTTAATGAGTTTTTATAATAGGAAATTAAAAATTATCTGAACATCAGAATATAGAGCAAAATTTCACATTAACATACGTCATAAAGATATTTTCCTTCTAATGAAATCGAACTTGTTTTAAAATATCGTTTTTGGTATTGGCATAAGCAATATTGAATGTCAACATTTTTCTTTTAAAATTTTACAAGTATTTTGAAGTTCAATATTTTCACAACACTGCAGAATGGAGTAACATTTTCCATGACAGTCCATTATTAAAATTATTTGTTTAATCTCAATGATTTAACAGATAAGCCACATTTAAATGTGATACCAATAATTCATATTCCTATAATTAAAATATACGATAAAAAAAAAAGAGAAAAGGGCGATTTTTAATTATTTTTGGTTTTTGAACATTATAGGGAACAACGGGGAACAGTGGACTACTTTTAGACTCTTAATTTTTTTCACTAAAACTAAAAAAGCAATGTACTTGAAAAAAAAAAATAGAAAACAATCTCTAAGCCACTCTTGCAATATCTAATTTTTTATAACAATATTTCTAATACAAAGGGCATTCCATAAAAACTGAGAGTTATTTTTTTACGTAGTGGCAACACTGCGAAACTAAAAAATAGAAGTGCTGGCGATTTTTTTCAAACTGTTAACTGTACGTTTATACAAAATTCTAAACGAAGCAGACGATTTTATTTTCCTATTTCCGTGCTTGTTTAAAGAACTGATTTATTTGCCCTACAGAAATGGAGATGAGTGATTCAGAGTTAAAAAACGAAATGCGTTGTGCCATAAAATTTTGCTATTTTGCTACCATTTGGGCAAAAGAGCTCCAGAAACACTTAAGTTAATGAAAGAAGCTTACAAAGACAAATGTTTTAGTGAGTCTACGATTTTTAGATGGCATGGTGATTTCAAGAAAGACCGTTTGTCTGCAGAACTGGCTCCTAGGCCTGGGTGACCAAAAATTATTGTGAATGATCGAAATGTTAACACTGTGTGGGTAATCCTTCAAGAAAATCGGCGAATGGCATGTGAGGAGACAGCGGCATCAACAAACATTTTGAAAACGTCGATATTTCGCATTCTACGCAACAATTTACAGCTTCGTTATGTTTGTTCCAGATGGGTCCCTCATCATCTTACTAAAGAACAAATGAAAACAAGAATTCACCAATGTTGTGAGTGGAAACAGATGCTTCAAAATGATCCAAATCTTCTAAAGACTGTAATAACAGGTGATGAAACTTGGGTGCATCATTATGATCCCCTTACCAAGTCCTCAACAAGCGTATGGAAACATACTGATTCTCCGCCTCCGAAAAAAATCCGACAAACCAAAACTGCTGGAAGGGTCATGATGAGATGATTATTTTCTTTGATCATAAAGGTGTAATCTATCAGCATGCTGTGCCTCCAAAAACTTATGTGAATGGTGAATATTATGTTTCAGTTTTGAAAATTTTGCGACAACACATATCGAGAAAGCGTCATGAACTGGTAGGGAATTGGACATTACATCACAATAAGGCTCGCCCGCATGTCGCTACTTCTGTTTAGCAATATCTTAGTAAATGCAATATTAAAATCATGCCACATCCCCCTTACAGACCAAATCTCACACCATGCGATTTCTGGCTGTTTCCGACATTGAAGGAGAAGCTCCGTGACAGAAAATTTAATACAGATTCTGAAGTTATTTCAGCAGTGGAGGGTTCTTTGAAGTAGCTTCCAGAAAAGGGCTTCTCTACTTGTTTTGAAAAGTGGGTTGAACGATGGGACCGTTGCATATCATTTGACGGAAGGTATTTTGAAAAAGAATGATGTATTTTTGGCTGTAAATATATTTCTTGATTTTTTATGATTTTACTCTCAGTTTTCATGGAATGCCCTTTGTACATTATGAATAAAAACAATATTAAAAAGAGCACTCACAAATTGGACCACTGTGCCCCATGACCGGGGTACAGTGGACCAGCCTCTTTTGTTTGTACTAAATTAATATAAATTATTTTTTTTTCTCTAAAATTAGTTTCTTATACTATTATAGTCTTAAAACATAATTCAAGCATTTTCATGAACTAAACTAAACTAAATTAAATTAAAATAAACAAATAAGAAATCAAATCTCAGTAAGAAAATTTATTAAGTTAAAATAGATAACTGTTTTTTATTCTAATAAAATTAAACATAGTTTATACGTCTCATTAATATATTAAAACCAATCATATTCAGGATTTTGAAAACTTTAAAATTTTAGCTTCTAATGTAAATATGGAGGAATCCCGTATTTTTCTAGAGGGCGTTTTTACTAAAATGCAACATTCTGCCTTGAACGAGGCTAAAGTTATTCCTCCTGAATATTTAATCCTGCTGTGATGTATTATGAATTTTTGTAAATATTGTGCACCTATGTTTGACACTGAGCAGGGCTAGTGTTCTAGCCGAAACGTCAGTCTTGTGTTTTAATGTTTTTAATAAAAATGTATTTTTAAAGTTTTAAATTTTTGTATTCTTTATCTCATTTTAAATATTACATTCTTTTTTATTCTTTTATCAATATTATATAAATCCTTTTTAATGTTTCTTTTTAATTCAGATATTATTAAATATTATACTATTATTTAAGTATTTAATATTTTTTAAAAATTATTTTGAGATATAATTAATTTACATTTTATTTGTAGGATAAGTTTAACTAAAATGAATTAAGCTGCTTCTTTTGCTGTTCACATGTTATCTCTAAAAACAACAATAATAATAAATTTTTCCTACTATTTATTAAACTAGATATTATTTTTTTCTTTGATTAATGCAATATATTTCAAATAGTTATTAAATTTAGATATTATATTGCTATTCAAATATTTATTCTTTTCAGAAATTTATTATTCAATTTATTCATTTTAATATTAAGATATTTATTACTTTGAGATATTAATACTTTACATTATGTTTCTATCTTTAAATTTAACTAAAAGAAATATAAGTATTAAATCTAATTTGTACTTTTAGGCACATTGGAAGGTGGTCCACTGTGCCACGTTCCAGAGTAAAACAAATAATAATAATAATAATAATATACAGACTATAAATACGCTAATAATTTTTAGGAATTTAAAAACAGCAATATCTTGCCTTCCTGTAACAGTTATATAGTATTTATAGTCACTAGTTCAATCTTCATAAAATTTTGAAAACTTCAATGTGGAAAAATTACTTTTAGCAGCGCAAAACATAAAAACTGCTCAAAATGGTTACTTTACTATTTCCCCTGTGGTTTTTTTGGCTGCATATAACTTGTACCATGATACCATACATGAGTATCCATATGAACTAAAAGAGCTGAATATTAATAGATTTAAATAGGGGTGATCCACTGTGCCCCCGTCTCCCCTATGGTGACAAGGATATATATATATATATATATATATATATATTTTTTTTTTTTTTTTTCTTTTGACGTGAATTAATAAATTATAACTCGGGTCTGCAACTAAAAAGCTGCATAAGATGTTTCAACTGTTTCCTATAGATTTTTATTCATTGAATACTTTTGATTTGGATACATTTTTACAAAAATCAATAAATAATAACGCATGTCTACGAACATAAAACAAGTTATTCCAGCTGTTTCTTGTACGTTTTTACTCATTGAATACTCTTAATATGTTAAATACTTACTTTTAATTTATAAATAATAACACATATCTGCAACCAAAAAACTACATAAGACGTTTTAACTATTTTTTACAGGTATTTACTCACTGAAACCGGAAAAAAACGGTGAAATAGTTTTATTACGCCAAGTTTCTTTTGCACAAATACGTAATTTTAGTTAAATTTTGCATGGAATTTGATATCATATTATTGATTACAGATACATAAAAAAAATGTTCAATAATTATTTCTTACTTAAAATTACTATTTTTTAAAATAATTCTAAAAAATCAAAAAATTGAAAATAGGAGGAAAGGGGAGATTTAGTAGAAAGTTTGAAAGTGGAAGCGAGCTCAGAAGGGTGTCAAATGAAAGAGTAGGCTTCACATGCATAAAAAAGTAAATTATATTAAAAGTACCATGATGATATCATCATCATCATCATTATTTAATTATTAAAATGAATATATTTATTTTGTGTAATAAAATAACACACACACACAGACACTTCTCTTTATTTATATAGATGAAAAAAAAAAAAAGATAACTCTGTTTTAATTACAACAAATAAAAGGTTTAATTTTTATTTTGAAGGTATTGACGAGCTCTTTTGTACGTAATCCACAATGAAAAATTGCCACCCTATTGGATACTTTCTCCTACACGGGGGTAAGTGTTGCTCCCACGTGTGAAAAATATTTTCCTTGTTGATTATTATAAATAATTATTTTTAATTTCATGCTAATTCCACAAAAGTAATTCTCATTGCACACATTTATAGAAAATTTTGTCCTATACAGCCATGTAAAAAATTTAGAAGAAATGGAATGGACAGTACTTGCTGGACGATTTTCACCAAAATTTTGTAGGCGCTAATTTATGCCAAGGTGCAACTACGTGACATTTTATATAAAATTCTGGGAAGTGGTTCCGATATACGGTCGACCCAAAATTTTTTCACGCACACACAAAATAAATTCGTCGACGAAAGTAGGTATCGCCGCTAATTTTATTGCAAAAAAATGAGGAAGAGTTCGCTATGATATTAGGTCAGTGGTATATGTTTTAGAAATAGCTTAAATTATCATTTTATTTTATATTATATTGCGTATAACACTGTAGTAAAATTACTTGTTTAGTAAATCTCTATAACCATTTATGCCTATGGGATTTAACGTTAACTAGTATTACACACACACACACACACACACACACACATATATATATATATATATATATATATATATATATATTCATATATATACACATAAAGATGTCGAAATTAATAATAATAAATAAAAAAAAATTATTACTGCATTTCAAGTATCTATTAAATTTTGATTCTATGTATTTCATTCTGCACATTTATTATTTGAAATATATTATACCAGTTTTATTATTAATATTTACCACTACTAGGTAACATTTATATATTTAAATAACTACACCCCGGCTCAAAAATTTAGCAAGATTTGCAAAATATAATTTTTTTTTTTTTTCAATTTAAAAACGTATCTTGTATATGAAATATTTTCAAATATTGTGTATTTGAAGAACTGAGTCTTCCTAATGTTTTTCAATGAAGATTGGCTTAAGAAAACATTTAGGGGGCAGATAAATCTTAGTAAATCAACAAAATATGGTAGAGTTACAAACTTATAAAGGGTTTTTTTTTTTTCAAAAAGTTGTTGAAATAATTTGATCTTCAAATTAATTACATGGCATGTGAAAAACCCCTTAGGAAATTTCAACTCTTGGAAAATATATAAAATCTAGCTTGTTCCTTTGCCGACAATGAAATTAATTTTTACTCCATTCAAATGCACTTTTGACAAAAGTTGCCCAATATATCTAGCTATCAACCTATGCTATAAATTTTATCTTCAGCACATGCGCAGTGAAAACGTTTTTCATAGAGATGCTCACATTTCATGAGATATTGAAGTTATTCGTATTCCGACAGTATATTATTTAAAAAAGTATTTTGTCAATTTATTTGGAAGTGGAATAATTTTCGTTTAAAACTCTGTGTATTATATAAAAAAAAAAAAAAAAAAAAAAAAAAAAAAAAAAAAAAATGCGGATATTTTTTTTTGTTTTAAAATAAATGCTTATATCTCCGTTATTTAATATGGTATCGTCACACAAATGCCTCCACAAATTGTACTGAGTGTATATTAACATATCTTAAATTTACAGATCATTTCGTTCCCTTAACGATAGAGGGTGATCACAAACATGATTTTGGCTCAATTTGTTATCGGCCTCCTAAATGTTGTCTTAAACTAATCTTCACTGAAAAACACGAGGAAGACCCAGTTCTTTAAATACCCAATGTTTGAAAACATTTCATCGAGAGATAAGTTTTTAAATAGAAAAAAAAAAAAAAAAAAAAAAAAACTGATTGTTTTGAAATTTTGCTAGACTTTTAAGCAGGATTGTATTTCAGTATTGAAATAGGAGGGGCGTAACGAAATATACTTTATATATATAAATATCATGGGTATAAACTAACATAATATTAATTATATACTGTAAAAAGTAAGGTTATTTATAAAAGTGTTTAAGATAATAGTTAATATAAAAGAGAGAAAAAATGGACTTGTTTAGTGTCATTTTTCCTTCCAAGAACTACCAATTTTGTCATGTAATAGTAGGAATTAAACAAATAGTGATTTTGCCGAATATGGAATACATCAAAGCATTTGGTGCAGGATCAGTTATTAATCTACCTTATTAAACATTTATAAAATATTAAAAAAAAAAAAAATAATAATAATAATAATTTCACTGCATAAATCATATTAAATAACTTGGTATAATTTATCAATTTATTTTAACTGTTATTGTCACATTGTTTTGCAATGTAAATTAATTAAATTAAAATTCATATATATCAATAATCATTGATTAAGATTAAGTAATGCCCCACTAGTAAATGGGAATTTGTGATATGAAAGCTGATAGCCATTAGGTGACGGTTTCAAATTCGTATCGTATTCGTGAACTAACCATTCGGTGTTTCCCGAGGTTTTCCATAATGTGTGTGATAACATAGTATAAGACACCTTAATGTGTCTATAGGATTTTAAATTCCCCTTTTTTGATGATAATACAACATATTTTTTAAACCACTTTTGCACTCCGTACTCAAAATACACGAAAAATAGTTGATACGTACTATATTACATATTAGCAAATCAAATTATTAAAACTTTTTCCGCATTAATTATTATTATTATTTTTAAATATATAGTACTAATTGCAATATAGTGCCCGCTGACACATTATACATATTTTTTATACACACTGTCAAAAAAAAAGCCCTGTTTGCTGCCAGAAATTTTCTGTAATTCAGAAAAATACGTTCTATCAGCGGAAAAATTACGTTGATATAACGCATTGTTATGAATTACAGAAAATTTCTGGCGCAAACTGCAGCATATAGGAGTTTTTTTGACAGTGCAGTCCTACATTTTTCATACCATTATATATCAAATGATTCTTTAAAACGCCTAAATTTATGTTTCACGTAAAAGCACGTGAATTAACCGGTTCACAATATTTCGTCAAACAATATTTCTGCATACCAGATAAATTTATCCGCTGTTTAACCAAGAAAGTTAATCAGCATATATAGTTACGCTCATCAGTTCCTGATTCTGTCACGGTTTAGGTTTAAGAGATCCATCTAATTTTCATACTTTAGTTAATTTCAAAAAGTCTAATTGTCCGATCGATAAGCTGTTTAAACAGACGGATTCAGAAAAAAAAATGTCGCTTTCATTTGGTACCTTATTAGTAAGGAATTTTTGATTAGAATTTTTAAAATTAATTAAAATATGAAAATAACAATTTAAAATAGACATTAAAATTTTTAACTGTTGCTTTTTTTTTTTTAAGCATAAAATGAAATATGCTTTCACGTGAAATATATATATATATATGTATATAATATTAAACTTGCATCTATATGATATCATGATGATCTAAAAAATGGCGCCTATAAAATAATAATAATAATTTTAGATTTTAAAGGTAACGAAGAGATAAAAAAAAGTGCAAAAATTTCGTACAGGCTTGCTAGCAAATGAATTATTCAAAGTGAGAAATAAATAAAATAAAATGACAATTTTTCAACGGGCGCCTTAGTCGCCCTACAACTAACTAGTTATATATATTTGCTTTTCACAATTCTTTTTTTCTCATTAAGCACAAAAAAAAAAAAATTATTCAAATATAATTCAATTTTTAGGTTTAAGTTACTTATGCAAAGAAGAAAAATTAAATTAAAAATATTTCCTTGCGTTGAACAAAACATATGAATTTGCGTAAATTTAAAATGATATTTGGAACCTACTTGATTCTGTACATATATGTAAAAAGTCAGTTTTTCTTTTTGTTGTTGTAATGAGTGTTATGTAACATAATTTAAATTACAATTTTTGTTCATAGTTTGTACAGTGTTTTTTCTCATATTTACAAATTGATTCCAATAACAATCAAGAAAAGAATTTACAATTTATTTTAAAATAGTAACTAATAAAATTAAACATTTTTACAGAAAATTATATTAAACTAGCGAGCTTCGCCCGCTAGCGGGTCAATATTTTCAAATGAATCACTAAAATTAATGAATCACTTACAGTAACTTTTAGTGTTAAGAAAAGAAATTAAAAAAAATTCTGGGATCGTAAATTAGTGCAAATGATGAGATTTATTTAATTTTAGAATTTTAATTTTTAATTACCATGTTTTTATTAATTAACTTCTATTCTTGTTTGCTTGTACGTATGTTTGTTTGTTTGTGTGTCCGGTACAAATCTTGCAATCGAATTTTAACTAACTTCCCTAATAGCTAGACATTTAAAACTTTCACAGTAGCTGAGAACCCGGTGACAACACAATACTTCGAAGTCCGTTTTTCGAATTTTGGATTAGTTATCTCATAGTTAATTAAAATATGAAAATAATAACATCTTAAAGCGTTAAAATAGCCATTAAAATATTAGGTATAATTTAATTGTTGCCAAAAAAAAAAAAAAAAAAAAAAAAAAAAAAATACGAGTTCATTTTCCTTCAATATAAAAATAAATATATTTAATTAAACGTGAACGTTAAAAAATAAAATAAAATAAAAAGGTAAATTATGCATCTCACAAAAATTGACGTCATTATCCCTTTAAAAATTTTATGCACAATTATAAGAGTTCTATGATACATCAGAAAATTTAAAAAATGGTTCATTCTAGATGAAGGTGGTATATATATATTTTTTCTCATTGTGAGAAGCGGAAAACTCTGCTAGTGACAAGTGAAAAAGATATTTACATTTGAATCTGATCTCCAGGAATTAATGATGCTTTTAGTGTAATAGAATAAAATATTGTAGAATAGTGTAAACAGAATAGTGTGCAGAATCAAATTCATCTGCTTCACTGATTGTATCGCAAACGCTTTTTTTTTTTTTTTTCTGAATCTCCTATGATTATCGATTCTTATCATCCTTTGAAATTTGTCACTAAAATTGGGCTGGCTGGTAATAAATTATTTATATACGTTTAAAATAAAATTGTTAAAATATTTTGTTATACTCATTTAGTATATGAATGCGTTAATGAAATTATAAATCTTTAATTTCGAAGCAAATTATCTTGTAAAAATTTAACAAATAACGTAATATTTATTTAAATAATTCTAAATTATGTTTAAGCAAATATTACTATACTTAACGGAAAAGCACTTTTCTTAATTTATTAAACCTTGCGATATACATAACGATTTAATCTACATCATGTCAAAAATTGGTTTATAAAAACAAATTTTCTAGCTACCGTAGTGTCTTACCTTCAAAGTTATTAGTCATAAGAAATGAAGCAATTATTAGGAATAATAAATATTTATTAGATAACAACAGTAAAAAAAAAAAAAAAAAAAGTAATAAGCACATTCAGACATTCCCTATTCAAAAGTAATGTTTTTTCGTATTGTCCTTTTTTTTTTTTTTTTTTTTTTATACCACTAATTTTTTATTGGGAATTTTTGCTTAAAATAAATAAATAAATAAATAAACATACATATTTTTATGAAGTTCGTTATTTAGTAATAATTACAAAACTAGTTGGCACAGGTGGACTCTGCGTAGTTCCATATCATATGTATGTTCTCATAAATTTCTAGAAGAACATATTATGTTCATACCAAGAGAAATGATTCTGACCATTCGCTCGACACAGTAACAGAATGAAATCCCCACTTAGCAGGCTACCCACCGTTCAATTCGATATATTGACTTTAGTCTAATCTATTAATTTATTTTAGTGGAATCAGTTTCATAGTTTAGTTTTCATGCAAGTCCATGCTACTTCTAATGCAACAATCCCCAAAATGCAAATTTATACGGAATGTCGCCCAATATTTCTTTGTTCATAAAATGTTAAATTTCGAATAGATTTTTCAAATTTAAATACTTGTAGTCAATTATGTTAAAAAATGTATCATAAATGTCCTTTTAAAAATGGTCTGATATATTTCTGATGCAAAAATTCCTCAAAATGAACACTTTACGAAATTTTGCACTATTTTGCCATGTTAAGTAAGGCGTAAATTTCGAACAACTTACGAAATTCTTAAATGACAAATTTCATAGTCGAGGATGTCCCTGCCAGAATCTTAAAAGATATTTTAAAAGTGGTCTGGCATCTTTAGGATGAAAACAAGTATCAGAAATAAGATTTAAAAAATGGTCTGATATATTTATGATGCAAATACTCCCCCCCCCCCGTGCATGTTCATGCCAGTATCCTAAATGATATTTTAAATGTGGTCTTTCATCTATGCGATGAATTATACCTCAAAATGGACGTTTATGCGAAATCTTGCCTTTTCTGCCATGTTAAGTGAAGCATAAATTTCGAATATCTTGCGAAATATTAAATTAGAAAACTCCCAGTTAAGAATCTTTATGCCAGTGTATTATAGGATATTTCAAAAGTGGTCTGACATCTCTACGACGAAAATATCCCTCAAAACCGACGTTTATGCGAAATTTTGCCCTATTCTGTCGTGTTAAGAAATTCGTGTATTTCCAATAATTTGCGAAATTGTCAAAGTAGCATGTTTATTGTTTATGATGTTCATTCTGGCATCAAAACTGTTATTTAAAAGCTATTCTTATATCTTTATGATAAAAATATTTCTTTTCATGCACATTTAAGTGAAATTTTACCCTATTCTCCCATGTTACGAAAATCGTAAATTTCGATTAACTTCTGAAGTTTTTTTATTAGAATGTTGCAAGTTAATAGGGATTTTGTCAGTGTCATAAATAATATTCTAAAACTGGTCCGACCTCTCGGCGATCATCTGTTCGTGAGAAGTCATATACACAGTCTAACAAAGTAACACAATAACAACCTCGCACACTAACAAACTAACAGACACCCAACAAACGGGCAACATACCCATTTTGATATTTTCAGATTCCTCACACCTGAAAACGTGTAAGAAATTAAAACTAGTTGGCATCGGTGTACTCTGCTCAGTTCCCCACCATATAGTATATGTTCTCATAAATTTCTAGTGCAGGACATTCTCTTAACATGATTATCATGTAAAGAGAAATGAATTTGACCAAACGCTTGACACTGTAACCGAATGAAATCCCCGCCTATTAGGCTATCCACCGTTCACCTCGATACATTTATCTTATTCTAATCTATTACCCCCTTGAACTGAAATGACGAGTCCAGCTCGTCATGAATTTCCTGACACTAATTATGTTCTTATATGTATATATAACAATAAACATTCATATAAATGTGTGAAACAAATATTATTTTTAATAATAACAAACTATTTAAGCAACAAAACCGTAAGTTTCTATATCAATCCCTCATCTTAAAACTGAGCAGCGCTGACTGAAAATAAATTGCAGTTCAAGGGGTTAATTTATTTTAGCAGGGTCAATTTCGTAGTTTAGTTTTCATGCTACTATTTCCAATGCAACAATCCTCAAAATGCATATTTATATGAAAAATTTTCAATTTTGTTATGTTGATAAGATCTTAAATTCCAAATAACTTACCAAATTTTCCTATTAGAATATTTTTAGTCAATTATGTTCAAACAAGTATCATATATATTTTTTTTAAGTTGTCTGATATGTTTATGTTTCTGATATATTTATGTTTATGCTCAATTTTGCCCTATTCTGTCATTTTAAGTAAATCGTAAATTCCAAATAATTTACGAATTTTTATAATTGGAAAATTCATAATCTGTGATATTCATGCCAGTATCCTAAATAATAGTTCAAAAGTGGTCTGACATTTTTACGAGGTAAATACCCCTCAAGATTGACGTTTATGTGAAATTTTACCCTATTCTGCCATGTTAAGAAATTCGTAAATTTCCAATAATTTACGAAATTTTTATATTGGAAAAATCATATTCAATGATATTCATTCCAGTATCATAAATTATATTTCAAAAGTGGTCTGACATCTTTACAATGAAAATATCTCTCAAAATTGACGTTTATGTAAAATTTTGCCCGATTCTGCCATGTTAAGAAATTCATAAATTTCCAATAACTTGCGAAATTTCCAAAGTAACGCGTTTATAGTTTTTGATGTTTATTCTGGCATCAAGACTGAGGTTTTAAAACTGGTCTGCCATTTTTACAGTAAAAGTTTTCGAAATTTTCATTTTAATTTAAAAATTGGTATTTAAAACAGGTTTTTACATCTTTACGATTTTTTTTTCAACACGTTTAAGTGAAATTTTGCCTTATTCTCCCACGTTAAGAAAATCGCAAATTTCCGATAATTTAATAAAGTTTTTTAATTCGAATGTTGCAAATGAATAGGGTGATATAATGAATAAGCCAGTGTCAAAAGTAACATTTTAAAACTGACCTGACTTCACTGCGACAATTTTTTCTTGAAATTTCGTGTACACAAACTAACATAATAACACACTAACACACTAACGGTCTAACGGACTAACACACTAACGGACTAACAAACTAAGAGACACCCTACAGACGGACACCATACAAATTTTGTCATTTTCGGATTCTTCACACCTGAAAATGTGTAAAAAAAGTCAAAAAGCCGAAGTCGAAAGTTTTCACAATTACCTATAGTTCCCCATACCTATAGTATGCTGGGGGAACTAAAAACTAAGGTCAAAAATTTTCAGGATAACCTAAGTTCTCCATACCTACAGAACTAAAAGTCGTTACACAAAAGCGGGTCCGTATGGAGCCTGCATTGTAAGAATAAAATAATATGTTATTGAATAGTAAAATTTCCTAAAAAAGTGTGACCATTAAAAAAGAAGAAGAAGAAGAAGAAATAAATAATGAGAATAAAAATAAATAAATAAATAAATAAAAAGCGACAATGTCTAACATAAAGAGAAAGTAACAAATCTACGAACATTTTTAGAAAATATTTTTAAGTCGTGTCTAACAACTTTTTTAATAAAATATTCAGCAAGGTTGCAGAAGTGAAATTTTAAATTAATTAAAATTAATATTTACTACATTTATACTAAAATTAAAAAAAAAAAAAAAAAAAAAAAAAAAAAAAAAAAACAGAAAATTTTATATGCAGCTCACTGAATGCTGCAATTATTGTTGTATAGACTACAGATCATAAAAAAATAAGTTTTGAGTTTAGTTTAAACATAATTTTATTGTAATAAACGTATTGCCCTGATGTTTATAATTTCAATAAAAGTAATGTTTTGATATTTGTAATCTTATGCATAAATTAAGTGATGGATCATTCAATTTATGGATAAGTATAGGTAAATAATTCGGTTCCTAAACAAATCAGACTGAAAATAAAATATGATTGTTGTTTAAATCTCCTATACATTTGCACAAGAGCAATTGTATAGTTTCATTCATAATTGTGCCTCCGCCCGCAAGGCTGAGTACTAAATTTTAAACAGATCTTTATTTTTTCTTTTAATGTTATATTATGATTAGTAAATTGATACATGATATATCTAAATCCGTAATTTACCGAAATTTCCAATTTTTCCATTATTTCTAAAGGCATAAAAATTAAGAGAGAAAGAAAAGGAAAAAAGATGACGAAATAAGCAAAGAAGTTGTATAGTTTGTAAAATAAAATACACTTTTTTTGGTAAACAATACGTTTTTATGTTAAATAGAGAGAAAATCTAAATATTTTATGTTTAATTACAATAACACTGTGTATTTAGTAACCTGAAAATTATTAAAATGTTAAATTTTAACAGATTTTTTTATTTTTATTATTATTTTTTTTAATGTGAAGAAACAATTTTGACTGACCTTTTTACGTTATGATTAAACGTATAGAATTGAAATAATGAACATTACGATTTTACAGCTAAGTATTAGTCTAAATAAGGTTTAAATATTCTTTAAAATATATACTTGAGCCTAAATAATTATTAAATAACCTGCCACTAAAGTAACCCTGAGTTTATTTTATTTTTAACATTCCATTTATTTTTATTTTCATTTAATCTAGCAAACACAAAATAATTAAGTAAATTAATCATCAATAAACCACCTGAGCAATAATTATCATTTGTACCTACTCTTTTTTTCTCTTTTTATAAAAAGCAACACTCTCATTTATATTTTCATGTAACTTTTGTTTTTAAATGAACTTTCTTTTTATAACTACTAAGCTGTAAAGTTGCAAACATGAACTGTTTAGTGAAATTAAATTATATATTTTGAAATAAATTAAAAAATTTTCTTTTTGTGCAAGATAAATATTTACTTTACTGTTTCAGTAGTCTAGGAAACTGTTTCACTTCATTTCGTTTTTCTTCTTGAAATACTTAATGAGTGCGGTATTTGCTTTTAAAAATGTTGTTTCAGCGGTTTTGCATTTTACTTCTAAATACACGTACTTTTGTTATTTTGTTCTAAATACATGCATGTTTTTAAATATTGCTGGCATAGAAAAGACAGTTTCATATATCTTAATAACAGAAAATTAGTCATATATAAATTACTTTAGTTGTTAATTTTTGTATGAAAGATATAGCAAAACTGTAAAATGCATTCTTTGGATATTTTCGTAGATTTTTCTTTTCAACGTATAGGTATAATCTACAGTTTTTTATAATACATTTCTAAACTTACAAATTAATCAAAGAAATCAATTTATAAATTTTTACATCAATTTGAATACTTCGCTCAAGGTTTAATCAGTTTATTTTAATTTGTTTATTTATTTATTTATTTATTTTTTGGCGAACGCATTATTCTTCACTCAAAATTGAAACAGCTCTGAGGTTGTCCTCTTTACCCCTAATGCTCCTTCTACACTAATGACCTAAAGCATAAATTTAATATTAAAAAACAAAATCATTTTCCACATTATCTATTGGTAACATTATCATGATCAGGTTCGTTATTGCACAGAAGTTAATGTTTAAAAGAAAATAGCAAAATTGGAAAATAAAACATGCATAAATGCAGAAAGTGTCGCTTGTTCACATATGTTAAAATGAATTAGCATTTCCAAATATGGTACTAAATCCAATTTCTATATCCCAGGCATAAGTTAAATAACACAGTTTTTAAATACGAACAATGTTCTGGATCGGGAATTGGTATTAAACCACCCGCCAAAGTTTTACAGAATTCTCAAAAAAATTTAGGGACTTTTTTTTTTTTTTCAGTTTGAGAATCATCTAACTAATTTGAAGATTGCAGTTTAAATGCACTAAATAAAAACATTCTTCATGTTCATGAGAAAAAAGAATAAACATGTTTAAGTCTTGCAAGCGTCACCCAAACTTGACATCTAAATTTGTAATTTACCTGAATCCCGGCAAACAATTTCCATCGATCCGAACAGTCAAAAGACGCTTTTGACATCCAAAATATGAACCAACTTGGACCTTAAACACGGAGAAAAAATGTAAATTTAGAATTTAGAATGATTTTTCACTGATATTTGAAAAAGAATCCGATAAATAGAGAATTTCGATATTTTCGGTTCCTATATGAAAGTTTACTTTACTACTATAATAATTTGCATATGCGTATATTTAGTTATGAATACATTTGATATGCTCATATTAATCATGCAGCTATATTTATATGAAACAAATAATCTGCTTTTATTGTACATGTATATATAATTTCTTTAACATGCTGTTAACACAACACGATTCATTGAAATCTTAAGGGCTCCTGAACTCGAATACGGCACGCATAAAAAAAAAATAATAATAATTATAATAATAAACATAAACCGCAAGAAAAAATCCGTCAAACCGACTCAGAAGAAAAGTTTCAGCTAACCCGACACGGAACAACTCAAAAGGGAAAAAAAGTTCAGTTTGTACTTTCCCACAGTAAGCATACTGTACTAAAAAATATTCATTTTTCTGCTGAAAATCATTTCCGGCTGCTGCCTTGATCTGCGTTTTACTTTCAATAAGAAATGAGCTTTCTAAAGATAGAAATACGGAAATTCTTGCTTAAAACATACAAATTTTCTAACTGATTGCACTTAACTTATTTCACATTTTTTAATGCACACTGTTAAAAATTTCAACAGAAAACTCTGTGTAATCTATTATCTTAAGTCTTATGTAAAATTTCAGATAAAAATAAACGGAGATGTTAAAAAACTTATTTCATACATTCATTTTAATGACTAGTATTAATTTAATCAATTATTGGTGAGAATATATTTTGGACTTGGAATGCTTTTTTTAAAGTAGAAACAGTCATTTTTAATTTTAATTAAAAATTTAAATAATAAAATTGCGTAAAAATACAGAATAAATATTGAGAATCTCGATTATTCACTTTTAACTAAGAATTACTGTAAATTTACAGCGAATCTGGTTAAATATTTACAGTGCAGTATTAATAAATAATCAAAGAGAAAAATCTTTGAATCTACGCTATCAAATAAATATAACTATAACCGAAAAAAAAAATCGTTTGTTTAAATTTGAATGTTTTTGCTGATTTATAATGGTTTCTTTCGTTGCACATTCGAATGTTTATGATCATTAGTAAGACTGTGTTGTCATCTAAAGATTATATGGAATGACATAAATCTAGAAATTAAATGTAAAACAAAAATCATATTTTATTTTATTTATTTACTTTTAACTATAAATTTGAAATCTATAATCTACTAATCTAATATCTATATCTAGTCTATCAATCTAACCTAATCTAATATCTATATCTAATCTATCAATATAACCTAATCTAATATCTATAATCAACTTCAAAATTAAGTTTCGTCATCTATTAGTAAGAAACTTGCCGTTTACAATAAAGGAAAAAAGTTGCGATGATACCATAATTTAGTAATCTTATCCCGCTTTGTAGAATGAAGAATACTATTTTTGAAAATCAATGTTTTGAAACATCTTCCTAATGAAGCATATCGGAAATTAATTAAATGCAATTTAATAACCCCACACTGAACTCCACTTACATACACAAATTTGAAAATTATTATCCCTTTCGTAGGTGTTTTCAAAGTATTTCCCACGAAACAATTTTAAAAGTGTATTTATTAGAGACTACCCTTCAAATAGTCTAGGGAATACATTTTTAAAATATCTGAATCACAGCATTAAAACTTTGTTTTCAAAATCCTTTTAACCTGTCAAGATGAAAGGAGATATTTTAATTATTTCGTCAAATTTTATTCGTTTATGTTATACAGAAGTTTTTAAAAAGGCACATTTTATACTTTGCACTTTCTATTTTGGATCATATTATAAGAGTAGTAATAAAAGAATTACTTATCTTAAAAATTAACACACACACGCACACACACATACATACACACACACATATATATATATATATATATATATATATATACTAATTTTTTGTATGTTCACGAAATAATGATTAAAATCTTGTAATTTCTCTTTCTGTATATAGTGGATACTTGACATCAGAAATATTGTTTTCTTGCATTTCACCTTAATTGTCGAATTATGCATTTATATAGTGGAATGTTTCTGTTATGGGTTCTGTTAACAGAGAGCAAATATGGTGAATTTGAGTACTGTCAAACTTGTATTGTAACAACTCGCAGTTTTTGTGCTAACACTTAAGTGAATAGACTTATTTACTTAGTAAGTTTAAACACCGAAAACGAAATTGAAAAAAAAACAATAGAAAAGTATTTTGTGAATATTTTCAGAATGTGATAAATCGAAACAAATTAATTCAAAAATGTAAATTTAATGTATATTCATATATATATATATATATATATATATATATATTATATTTTGTGATGCAATATCAAACTCAGATAAAATATGGAACGAAAATTGTTTTTTCTGTCATTATAAAAATGGCTGTCATTCCCTGTTGTTGGCATCTTCATGTAACCGTTTCTGCCCACGCATGGTTTATTTCATTTAAAGCGTGTGTTTGAATTACAAATTGTCAAGTACGGTTCATGTGAACATAACATATGTTCAGAGCCTGATTAAGGGGGAAGCACACATTATTTATACTTACACCGTTATTTTTTAACAGATACTTTCCTCCTATAATAAACAGAAAATTCTCATTAAAAATTATTTTAAAAGAATTCTGGTGTCTAATAAAGGTGAGTAAATTGGATTGTTTTACACCGTTCATTTTTTATAAAAAATATTTCCTCGTCAAAGCGTGGAATTTCTATGACATGAAGTAAAAAATAATTGTAGAAATATTCCGGTGAGAGCGGAGATAATGTGTGCTTCCCCCTTAATCAGGCTCTGCATGTGTTATTAACGTTTTTATGTATTTTTAGGAATTTTTAGCCATGTCAACACCAAGGAAGTCTACCGATCCAAAATAAATAGATTTTAATGCACTGGTTAGAGCCATTTAGATTGATTATTGAATAAGAAATCCATAAAATTGACTGCCTGACAATACGAACTTCCTCGCGGCATCTGTGCCCCTCCAGAAAAAGTCAACTCCACCTGTCAAGCTGAAGCTGCAAGCCAAGCGCGCTAAAAATAAGAATATCCGCAATCTGATGATAATGTCGACTTCTTTATCATCTGTTTAGAGTACTTTCAATCATGCCTAACAAGAGCCAACTCAATCAAATGCAACTCGTGTGAACTTCTTGTGCATTCCAAATGTACTGATATACATGTAAATTATTTTACTTGCAAACATTGCACTTTGGATTTGGAGGACGAAGAAGATGACGAATAAAATGGGAAAAATTACATTTATCTTTTTTTGGCGACTGAATCCTTACAAAATGAATGAATTTTGTTTTTATGTGCTTTTTTTTTATTATATTTCCAATTTTAGCGTATTTCTCAAGTGTACCCTCGACCGGGTACACATTTTTTTTTAAAGCCATAAATGACCACATCACAAAATTGGTGATATTTTTTTCTGATCGACGAAATCGATGTAGTTACTTCATCAAACGTTAGCTAAAGGTCCTAGGTTTTCATTGGTACTCATACGTTTGCATTAATATCTACTGTACCAAAAGTTATATGCCAAAATGAAAACCGTGCCCACAACCAGAGACATTCCCCTTCAATCACACGTAAACAAATTTATAAATCATTTACATGCTCGAAATGTTGGAGATTCAATTACCATCACCCGCAATATTACTCTTGACGTGCTACAATACATTTGCATAAACAAAGTTTATTAAGCAATTTTATTGCTGTCTTTTCCTTTAAACATTTGAAAATGCTTATGCGGTATTCCTTACAATTCTAATCTGTCCAGAATTATAGCGTAGAAAAATATTTCAAATGCACAAAACAAATTAAAATTTCGTAATCACTACTGTAAAATCAAGAGAAACTTTCACCAATAAAATGAATACGCATAAAATAATGATAACATGAACGCTTTGTAATGATTTAGAAACAGCACAAAATTTAGTTCTCTAATATAAAAACAAACTCATAAAAATGTATTTATCCATACAACTATTTTCAGACAATAATAAACATTTAAAAATATTTTATGTATATTATGTTTTTTTTTACTTATATTTAAATAAAGTTATTTCAAAATGCTAAATAATGCATAAGAATATTTAGCATTTTAATGAAAAATGAAAGATGTATGAGTTTACGAGATTAAACTTTTAATAAACGTTAAATAAATATTTACTGAAAATATTTAAATTTGATTCACCTGATATTTTTAGTATGTCATTATTTGCTTTAAACAAAATCCTACACTTAGTAAATTAAACCTTGCTATCTACTCTAATAAAAATAAAGATATGGCTTTCAGTTTTTACATTTATTGTGAAATAGATTAAAAATAATCTTGTTTGTCAATTTAAACATTAAATGTAAAGCTATAGACATAAAGTGAAAGTAAAATAATTATTTTTTTTAGTTTTCCTTTATATAAAATCTTTATTACCGTAAAATATTTTAAATTAAATAAAATTCAGTGAGATGTTTTGGTTCTACATGTTAAAAGTTCTTAATTGAATATTTAAAATAAAAATTTAATTATGAAATATATTTAAGTAATTTAAAACAAATTTTTAAGTAATTATATCAAAAATATTTGCCGACAGAACTTTTTATTTTATATGTTAATTAATATTTGATTTAGATACTTTGTATGCAGTTTATTTTTGACAATTGAAATTTTGACAGTTGAATATTTTAAAAATATAGTTTAGATAAACAAAGTGATTGTTCATTTATTTTAATTTTTAATTTTTTATATTTTTCCACTTTTAGAGCGAATTTTGAAAGTAATTAAACATTTTCTTTTTCAGATCTCTGAGATGTAAAAATCTGTAGTGTTCTTTAATGTCTTTGTTTTATATTAGATACATGGTACTAATGAAATTAGAAAAGCAATGCACTTTGAACTTAGGAATGCGAAAATCGAGGAAATTTGGCTAAATATCCATAGGAAAAACGTGGATGAAAACTAAAAAAAAATCACAATCACAAGTATGAAGAAAAAAAAAAAGAGCTAATACCTGAAAGCACAAAAGAGAAAATTGGTTAGAAAAAGTTGTCGAAGTTCTGGTAGAGTACAGATCTCTGGGGTAGGGATTGGGCTTGGGGCCTTAAAGCTACCGACGAGGGTTTACTACATCTCGCCTAATACGAATCTGTAATTTAAGAGAAATTACAGATATAATTAAAATTTCTACTTTTGCAATAATCTATGTTTTCAAATAATAATAATAATTATAATAACCTTTTTTACACTTTTTCGAATAAAGCATATACCGAAATATATGTTTCACCTTACTTTCATATTACAAAAGAAATGAGGACGCATGATTTTATATATTTATATCAGCAATGTAACCAAAGTGACAAGTAGTTTAAAACTGCGAAATTTGATACAAAATTAACTTCGTTTAATATGGCATTATTAAACGACGATTTAAAGAGCAAATCTTAAAATAATCCATATATTCTATCATGCTGTAAAACTTATCACCAATTTATTCTTTAAGGCCATAAAAATAATCTGGTGTGTCACTCACACAACTTTCTCTTACCCTGAAATTTAATACTATAAATACAGGTTGGAGATTAAGAGGTAAGATAACTATGTTATGTAAACCTATGTTAAACAATTCAAATTAGGTTTCGGAAGATTTTTATATGATAATTAGTTCTGTGTGATAATTAGTTCTGTTTCTCTCAACCCCCCGTTTCATTAATACACCTACATTTATATAGAATTTAATTCAGTTATTAAATTAATTCTGTTTTTAAAAAAATATTTATAAAAATTATTATTTAAAAAAATATCTTTTATGATAATGCAGACGATTTCCATATTAGAGAAGTAGTATAACACCAAATATTCAAAAAAAGTTTATTTTATTCTCAATATTTAAAAAAAAAAAGTTTTTTTTTCGATAAAAGTAAAAAAAATCGATAACTTTGTTTTAAATTATCGCAGATCGATGGTTCAACCATTCGTTTTAAAGGCATTGGCGAGCTCTTTTGAAAGATACCCATCATGAAAATTTACTCCCCTCGAAGGGGGAGGCGAGGCTCCTACATACACAATTTTTTTTTCCCAGTTAATTATTAGAAGAAATACTCTATTACAAGAAATATATATTCTTCTCATTTGGTTTAGTGCAGCCTGTAAACTTTAAACCCTACTTACCTGTAATTTACCCCATAGACGTAATGTATTCTCTTGATTGTCCCTGTACACGAACCATTTGCTTGATCTTAACGAAAAGCTTACTATAGCATCCCTATATGATACACATTTGGAATACCAAGTTTGAACTTCCTGCCATAATTTGTTTTTGAGATATGCTGATAACAGACATATATACACACAGACACACAGACACACACACGGACATACACACAGACCATTTGCTAAAAACATTATTTTCGTATTCAGGGTACCTCAAAACGTGTAAATATAACAAAATCTCGCGTTCGAAAATTTGACCCAAAAACAATACTTTCTCTACCTTATGGGTAAGAGAAAATAAAAATAGCATGATTTTCGTATTCAGGGGACCTCAGAACCTGTAAATATAACAAAAACTCGCGTTCGAAAATTTGACCCCAAAACAATACTTTCTCTACCTTATGGGTAAGAGAAAGTAAAAAACTGGTATTTTTAAACTTAAAACTTTTGAAGATATAGGAGAAATTTAATAATATCACATTCACTCATGTCTTAGAATGCCTCTTTGTACCCTAATAAAACAATCTGGAGTGGCATTCATACTACTTTCTCTTATCCAACATTACCATAGATATATTATTAGATTTTAAGATGAAAGATTAGCGTACTGTATTTGAACATCAAAGAAGTACATTTAAAACAGTTCAAAGAGTCTTTAAAAAGAATTTATTTGGAATACGTTTTTGTGAAAGGGGAGGGATGGTGTGAGGCGAGTCTCACTTAAGTCATGCAAATATATTGTAGCTACATTAATAGAACATTTAAGAGCATAGATACTGAATATTGCTTTGAGTTTGTCAACATTTCCTTAGAGAATTGTCGTTCATACAAGTCTTCAAAACTCATTAGAATTATTTTGAGAAGCTGTGTTTGTTATGTGTAAATTATTTGCGCAGCAAACACTCTACTGAAATTTGCAAAAGCAAACAAAAATTGCGTAACACAACTTGAAATGTATTTAAAGCCAAGTACTTAAAGTCATAAAATTTAATATATCTGATTTTTTTTGTATGGGTTTGCAAGCGAAGGATAACCCTTTCCATATTCTATGTGAAATACTTTTTTGCATACAATATATACATATATATATTTCATCTTATTTAGCGCAGTTTAAAATAGTTAAACTGAATCTACTTATAATTACGCTCATGGACGCAATGTATTTAAATAATTCTGTTGTTCCTGTACACCTAGGCTTTCAAATTTTTTCTAAATTAAAAATTGGGGACAAATTAGAACGATGTCTCTATTTCAAAATGAGGAATTGGGAAAAAAACAGTCACTTAAAAAAAAAAAAAAAAAAAAAAAAAAAACCTACTAAAAGTGGACACGTTTGATCCCTTTACTGTACACCAACTACTTGTTCGATCCCAGTAAAACATTTCAAGCAACGCAGATTTAAAATATTGAGTCTGGACGTTCTGCTACTGTATGTTTTTGATATGTGCTTTTAAGAGACATACACACAGACAAATACATAAACTGCTAAATAGTTGTTTTTCAGTTTCTTTCCAATTTTCGATTCGTATTTCCTAATTGTATTAATATGAGTGTTTATATATAAATATAATCTGTTATATTTTAATATAATATATATATATATATATAGTTAAATTGATGATTTAAATAAGATATAATATAAACTTATGTAACTAAAACATTACTTAGTAGTAACTAGCTAATATTTTTTTCACCTTCTTTTTGCCATTGTATATATTACTGTTGTTATATATTATATCTATTCTCCTCTCCAAATGGAAACATTGTATTATTAGTACCTTTGAAATTCATACAGAAATTCTCCTTATGCAAGGGCAATCTAGATAACTAACAACTAATATTCAAACAAAGTGAATTAGTATCAAAATAATGAAAAGTTTTGATATAAAATAATATATATATTTAAAATATCTAATTTTTTTCATTTTCCTGATACATGTATCTTTTATTTTATTTTTAGACCAATATTAATTTTTCTATTGAAGAATTTATATGGCATAATAGTGAATTTGAAACATTGACTAGCTCTTCAGTAATAATTCTCCTTCTAAAAACGCATTTATAATTTAATTTTTAAACTCTTACAATTTCAATATAGAAAAATATAAGCATTTCATCTAACTTATTCATAATTAAAATTTATACTTAAAATTTCAACTTCTTGTCTTATATTTAGCAAAATATGTAAACAATTCAAACATATCACATGTAAATTTGTTGTTTCAATTGAAATTTCATTTCAAAAATTAAAATACTGGAAAGCATTTTTTTCTTTCTTTTTTCTTGTAATATCCTACAAAATTGGAAAAAGAAAAAAAAAATACTTCAGTTTGTTTTTCCATCTACCAATCATCGCTCTAACTTCCATAATTATTTTCAGAATTTATTCAAACTGATATATAATATTTAAGTTTAATATGTCATCTTCTGTACTGAAAACGGCAATATGAAGTATTGTCTGTACTGGGATGCTAAAAGAACTCCAATGTATTGCATTCCATGAGAAGAAATGTATAAGTCATTGTTAAATAACTTTCCAGTGCGCAAATCAATATAAAATTGACATTTATCATTAATATGCATATAAACATGTTTTTTATCGAATATGGTATGATTTACATTATACTTTATCTTACAAACTATTCAAATACAATAACTGCTATACTGGAAGTTCCTGGAATTTCATATTAGTTGTTCTAAATGATTTTAACATTCCCTTACAATTTGTAAGCTTGATTATGATTTCTTTAACTATATAAACTGCGTGTCATAAATATACTTACCCTTGTGTTTTTCATTGAAACCTTAAAATATCGGATATTATGCAAGTAGTTCATTAGTAATATTTTAGCATTATGAAAGAGTAATCTGATTTTTAATAGAAGCCGGAAAAGTTTTTACTATATTAAATGAGTGTACAGATATTGAAATCTGAACATTGTGTGCCGTGTCATAAATATACCTACTGTGCTATTTTTTACAGTTTTCGTGTGCGTAAAAAGCCTATTGCGATTTTTTTTTCAAGAATGCCACGTGGCAAGGACCTAAACGAAGTTGAAAAAGCTCAAATTTAATCTTTACGTGTTGCAGGTAAAAGTTATACTTTTATTACAAACCACCTAAATCAATCCAAGAGATGTATTCAAGATTAGAGGTGGTCATATGGCATAAAAAGACAAAGTGGTCGTCTTAAAACACTGACTCAACGAGGAAAAGGCAGATTTCTAGAATTGCATCGAATTCAACAAAATCTGTCAATGAAATTAAAATAGGGTGACAATTGCAAATAAGCAAATCTACCATAATCCGAGCTATACATCAAAATCCTAATTTGAAGAGAGAGAAAATGACTTCCGCTCCAAAAATAAGTGGAACCACAAAATTCAGAGACTGGAATTTTTTAAAAATAACATGAGCACAGACTGGAATATGGTTCGTATTTTTCTCTTTTCATTAATCACTTGTGTAACATGTACCAAACCATATATATTTTTATATTTATTGTACAGATCATAATTAGCGACGAAAACAAATTTAATCTGGATAGACCAGATAGGTTTTAACACTATTGGAGAGATCTGAGGAAAGAAAAACGTTATTTCTCCAGAAGAAATTTTGTTGGTGGAAGTATTATGGTATAGGGTGCTTTCTGTAGCCGAGGAACTCTTCCACTTTCTTTCACTTCATCAAAGATGAACAGCAACGACTTCCTTAGTGTTTTAGACACACATTTGTAGCCATTTTTAAGAAAATTTCGTTGCAAAAAGTACACTTTTGAGCTAGATAATGCAAGCATCCATACTAGTTCCACCACTTCTCAATGGTTTTCAGCCAATCTCATTCATGTATTAAAATGGCCCGCCTGCTCGCCTGATCTGAATCCAATTCAAAACCTTTAGGGAATGTTTGTACGCGAGATATATGCCAATAACAAATGATTTCATTCTACAGACGAACATAAAACTTCAATTTTGAATGCCTGGTCAAAAATTGATGCACAAACTAGAAGTAACCTTGTGCATAGCATGAATAATCGTATTTTTTAGTTAATCCAGAGAAATGGAAATGTAATTGATTATTAAAGATATGCTACTTTTCATATAATCTTTGTTTTCCTTTGGGGTAGGTATATTTTGACACGCTGCAAACTCACGTTTTTCACTTGTTTGTATCTTTTAAATAAAATACATCCGATATTATTCAGGTCAATTGCTTTTATTTACGAGTTATAGATGTACAATTTAAAAAGAAAACTAATGCCAATTAAAAAGATTTAATTTCAAGATCACGAAACTAAAATTTCAAAAGTAGGTATATTTATGACCCGCACTGTATATCTCTTTTCTGTCCGTTTGCTGGTTGTTATTTGAAGAATACCTTGAAGTTTATTCATGTTAGTATTTAAGTTCACTATGGCATATTATTTATTAAAAATGGTATGCATAGTACAACATGTATACATAGACACGTTACGCTACTGAGGTATATTTTAAAGCATATTTCAGTATATTCATATTACATATAGAATAAAGCTAATCACACTCGCAAGATCACCCTTGCAGTGCTTCAATGTTCCTTAACAAAGTGTTTTAAATAATTTTCTTAGTGTAAGATCCTTTACAATTTTGATATTGCTTATATATTTTGCATTAATTATTCCCTGCAATATTAAGTTTTTAGAAAACTGCAACTCAGAAATATTTTTGAAAAGCAGAAAACATGTAAAAATTTAAGAATTTAAGTTGAAAAAAAAAAAAAAAAAAAAAAAAAAAAACTCTCCAATAAAATTAAGCATAAAATAATGATAAATTCAATAATTCGAAATAATGAAAGTATAATATGTACATAATTAAAATCCCTAACACAGAAAATAATCTCTTATAAATGTGTTTATTTATTTCACTTTCTTCAGACAATAATATATATATATATTAGAATTTTTTAAGTATGTTATATATTTTTACTTAAATTTAAATTATTTTAACTCAGAAATATTTTTGAAAAGCAGAAAACATGTAAAAATTTAAGAATTTAAGTTGTAAAAAAAAAAAAAAAAAAAAAAAACTCTCCAATAAAATTAAGCGTAAAATAATGATAAATTGAATAATTCGAAGTAATGAAAGTATAATATGTACATAATTAAAATCCCTAACACAGAAAATAATCTCTTAAAAATGTGCTTATTTATTTCACTTTCTTCAGACAATAATATATATATATATATATATATATATATATATATATATATATATATATATATATATTAGAATTTTTTAAGTATGTTATATATTTTTACTTAAATTTTAATTATTTTAACATGCTAAGCGTATTTGTCTTTTTCATAAAATAATGAAAAGTTTATATGTTTAAGAGATTAAATTTTTAATAAACCATAAATAAATATTTACCTAAAATATTTAAATTTGAGCAAAACGCTTAACACCTGAAATTTTAAATAGTCATTATTTGCTTTACATAATAACCAATATCTGGTAAATTAAATCTTGCTGTCTACTGTAATAAAAGTGAATACATAGCTTTCAATTTTTACATTTATTATGAAATTGATTTAAAATATCTTTATTTGGGATTTTAGAAATTAAATAGAAAGACAGTTTAATGTGAAAGTAAAATTATTATTTTTGATAAATATGCCGTTTATATTATTTCTGTATAGCAGTACAATATTTAAAAATTAAATAGAGAATTAATTTGGAAGCAATGATACATGTTTGAAAATGCATAAATGAAGATTTAAAATATTAAATTAATTTTGGAATAATTGTAAGAAATTTAAAACTATTTTTTAAACAAACACATAAAAAATATTTATAGAGTGTGGTTATATATATTTTTTTATTTGGTTTAGATAATTTGAATTTATTCTATTTATAGCAGTTGGATATATTTTAAAGAATAATTAATTCCCAAACAAAATGTTTATCATTTAAATTTTTAATCATTTTTTTTTTTTATCTTTAGATTAAAATTTAGAGTAATTAGGCGTTTTGAATTTCTTTTAGTAACAACTGTAATGTTCTGCAATATTCTCGTTTTATATGATACATATATGAAAATGATTTAAAAAATATGTTCTCTTTAAACAGCTTATTTGCTTTATTGAAATAAAATATATATATAAATATATTTATTATTATTATTATTTTTTTTTTAATTTTAATATTGTTTCATTTTTATAATGTAATATAAAAGAAATTGGCAATTTTGTATATAAATATTTGTTTCAGATTTCTGGGATTTGAAAAATTACAATGGTCTACACTCTACAATGTTATTGTTTTGTGTTTTATATTTATACAGATATTCAAAAAATGATCTATTTTCAAGAGTTAATCGCTTTATTAAAATTAAAATAAAGATTTTATTTAGTTATTTTTTTTTTCTTTTATATATTATTCTATCTTTAGAACACAAATAATTGTAAGTAGGCATTTCTTTTCTGATCTCAATGGGATGTGAACAAGTACAAAGTTTTGCGGTGTTATTGTTCTGTTTCAGATATATGGTAAAGAAATTGTAAAGTCGATACACGTGAATATTTTATCGAGAGGACATATCCATATAACATTAACACACATTCAAAGAATTTGAGGCACTTTTTTTTTTTTTTTTTTTTTTTTTTTTGGGGGGGGGGGGGTTAAATTGGTCTTAAAGTCTTAAATGAACCATCAATTCAGATCACGACTTAATATTTTTTAATTTTCAAACTATTTAAAAGATATGGTAATTTTTATTAAAATTATTTCCCAGTATATAATTTAAAGGCACGTTCTTCTTTGATAAAATAATTTGGTATGACACTTTCATATCTTTCCTTACAATTCCTTCGTATAGCTATATTTTCAATTTTTAAACTATTTAAAAGATATAAGTTTAATAAAATTATTGCCCTATATACAATTTAAAAGCATATCATTTTTTAAGAAAATAATCTGGTATGACATTTACACTGCTTGTGACGAACGATTTGTCGTCGCCATGCTCATTTAACTTTTGATTGGAGCTGAAACTTAATTACTTAATTAAATTTATGAAGTAATGACAAAGTCAGATTTATAAAATAAATGAGCTTTATTAAGAGCTTAAAGAAAAGGTGGGCGTTGGACTATAATGGCATTTAATAACTTATAACTTAAGATGGCAGCCTTCTTCAATACTTTAACTCTACTTAATTAACTACAAATGATCCCAACTACTTTATTTACATTCATTAACTCTTACTGCTTAGTAATCTTTCGTATGTGGGAGGATTCCCGGACGCTACTATACTACTCGACTTACTATCTTCAACTATCCTACTCTAAGCAGCTACCCCAACAGCCCTCTTACTCTAAACCGCCTTCTAAGCCGCTAACATGTAACTTTATTTCATCTCGGCTACCTCTCAACTATCCCTACTCCAACTAACTCAAACACAATCTTCCTTCTCCTTTTATACAGATTACTTTAGCAAATTATTAGCATATGGAAAATTACAATTTTAATTTAGGATGAGAACTAACTCTATTAATCTACTGAATCCTAAATTCTGCACATTCATGTTTTACTCGTAAAGTGCGAATTTTAATTGTAGCTAACTTTGCTATACCTCACAGTTCCTCCCCAAAAGAAAAAAATTTCACGTAAAAATCCACAACGGGTTTTTACCCGTGAAAATTTTAATGTATTACTATGCAAATAAAAATTAGTTGCAGTGACTTACTGTTTAAAATTAAACTCCATAATACTTTAGAAAAAGAGGGGGGAAACTTAAATTAAACTGCCCAACAATAACTATTGGCTTTTAATATCTAATAAGGGAAAAAAAAATTAAGAGTACCGGGCTAAAAAATCGGACACTTAGCATAATAAGAAACATTTTTTAAAAGGTCAGTCTAAGTCGATTTACACCGGAAAACCATTTGTACTCATAATTAGTTAAATAAAGATATATAGTCCAACGATACAGCGGGGAATTACAAGAACGTCTTTCCTTTAAAAAAAATGGAAAGGAAAAATTTTTATGAATTGAAAAAAAAATTTTAGTACAGAAGGATCGCTTAAATAAAAAATGCGATCATTATTCAATTTAACTTGTAACATTAAGTTCTTGACTCGAGCACCTTGTAACATAATAATTTTATTAAAACGTGAAATGTCAGTCACTGAAGAGTCTATCAAAAATTTACAGTTAGTCACTATCAGAAGTATCTTGAAAGAGATCCGTTGGCATGCGTCCAAAAAAGCACCTTTTACTTCAGAAAAGAAAAACGCTGGCAAAGTTCCAGGAATACCTCTTTCTGCTTTTCAAAAGTAACAATTTGAAGAAGACGGACTGTATAGTCAGATTAAGGGCTGGACATCAGAATTTCTAAAATTAAAACTCTTTTTAACGTATAAATCAAAATAGAAGGTACTACAGCTTGTATATAGGTAAATAACATTAATTTTATAGATAAGATATATTTTCACATACCTATTTGCATACGGAAAAAACTAAATTGTTAGTTTATTAAGATTAGTCATTAAACGCGAATTTACATGCAAAATAGCGAAAAAAAAATTCTTTTAACCCCATATTAATATATACATACATTAAACTTTTAGTTTAGCATACAAAAGTTTACAACAAGAAATATTCATTTTATACAATTTATCAAATTTCATTTTATACAATTTATAAGACATTGAGAGAAATATAGATAAGGAATATATATATACACAAATGTTGAAAAAAAGGTTTTTACCAAAAACTGCCGTTGAAGGCTGAAGATAAAAAAAGATTAACGTACATACATATAGATCATTTACAAAACTATAGAGAAAAATGTTTATACAAAGAAAGAAAATTTTCTGACGACTCACTGCTGGTGATGGCTAAAACAGAAACCATTAAAGTACATACATGCATATATTATATAACAGAAAAAAAAATATGACACGTAAACAATACATGAAATTTCGGGAGTTTGAAAGTTCATGCTAAAAGTTTAAATTTTGACTTTTGATATTTTAGAAAGTTCGTGGCTTTTAGCTCATGGTTGAAAGTCCAAATGTCTTTTTTACTACATGCCGTAGATTTTAGGACTGTTCTGCTAGAAATACACTTTACAATACAAAAAATATAGAACCATAGCACCTGACATATAGATTCCTTTATAGCAGCAAAACAAGAGATGCGGGTCTGACTGGCCTGTAGAGTTGTTATAGAGATTTCAGTGCTGGTGGCTCGCAGATCCAGGTCAGACGTTGGAGGGTCGGTGTCCGGGGGATGCTTCGAATCTGGTGGCTGGGCACTCTCAGGAGGGGGTTTTCCCTGTTCGGTGGAGGTTGTAAACTCGGAATCTGGTCCTTGTGGTGAGGGGGTTTCGAGCCAATCACCTTGTCACTGTTCGTAGTTACAACAGAAGACTGCTGTCGCTCCGTGCTTTTCCTTGCAGGGCTGCTGGAGTTTGTTGAAACCTCATTTTCTTTTATTTCTTATTAGAAGCAACCGATTCTGTCGGCTGTATAGATTCAAAACTGCCTTCTAAAGGCGAGTTACAAATATTAGCCGCAACGTTTAATGATTTGACGCTTTCGCTTAGATTAACAGTTTCAGCAGCCACAATTATTTTAATTGTATTTTCTTTTACAACCTCCGTCGCAACATTACATAATTTCTCGGATTTTTTATCCGTATCCAAAGGCTGAATAACAGACTTGAATTTGTCTGTAGTGCTGGTTAAAGGCGAAGTTTGCTCGGTTGTTTCAACTCGCGTTTGACTTTTGTCACAAGAATTAACGTTTTTATCAGCAGTTTGAGGTTGATTTAATTTACTCGAGCTTGCTTCCTGTGACCGAATAACTTGTGGTTTTTCCACATCCTTTATTACTGCTTCCCACTGACGCTCGTGAGGGGAGAGGGAACGGTCATGTTCTAATCGTAATCTATCATACGGAGTAGCAAAGAGGCTGATAACCCGACTTTTTAAGTCCTCATAGGTTGGATTTGGGCCAAGTGAATGGCAGGCGATTAATTTATGCCACTGTCTCGGTTCTCCTCTTAGGGAATATGCTAACCAAGCATATTTTTCTGCAACATCGATTTTATAAAAATGGAAAAATTATTCAAGTTCATCAAAAAATTGCAGCACACTGGTCGTGCCATCAAAAAACACTATCTCGGGGCGGGTTTCGACTTGATTTGGGCGCCACTGTGACGAACGATTTGTCGTCGCCATGCTCATTTAACTTTTGATTGGAGCTGAAACTTAATTACTTAATTAAATTTATGAAGTAATGACAAAGTCAGATTTAGAAAATAAATTAGCTTTATTAAGAGCTTAAAGAAAAGGTGGGCGTTGGACTATAATGGCATTTAATAACTTATAACTTAAGATGGCAGCCTTCTTCAATACTTTAACTCTACTTAATTAACTACAAATGATCCCAACTACTTTATTTACATTCATTAACTCTAACTGCTTAGTAATCTTTCGTATGTGGGAGGATTCCCGGACGCCACTATACTACTCGACTTACTATCTTCAACTATCCTACTCTAAGCAGCTACCCCAACAGCCCTCTTACTCTAAACCGCCTTCTAAGCCGCTAACATCTAACTTCACTTCATCTCGGCTACCTCTCAACTATCCCTACTCCAACTAACTCAAACACAATCTTCCTTCTCCTTTTATACAGATTACTTTCCAAAATATTAGCATATGGAAAATTACAATTTTAATTTAGGATGAGAACTAACTCTATTAATCTACTGAATCCTAAATTCTTCACATTCATGTTTTAATCGTAAAGTGCGATTTTTAATTGTAGCTAACTTTGCTATACCTCACATGCTTTTCCTCATAATTCCTTAGTATCTATGTATTATTAGTTTTTAAGATGCAAAATAAGACATCTTTATTTGAACGTTAAAGAAGTATGTTTATTAATATTTTAATCTCATTTATTTACTTTTTTTAATCATTAGTTGTATTTCGAAATTGGAGGAATATCTATCTTTTCAACTTGGCACCCGGCCAGTCTCACAGCAGTCAATCTGATAATTGTAAATTATATGTTTCCTTATTGTTAGCAAATAGCTCTTACGTCTAATTCTCTGATTGATAAGAAAACACCGCAGAACTGGCGTTTAACATTATTACTTACAAAGCTTTGAATAAACACCATAAAATGCAATAAACTCGCAACAATTTTTTCGGTTCGAAAGAGCACACGACACTTCATCAGGCGAACAAAGTAGGCACGAGTGATGCAGTCAAAGTGGCAACGCACAAAACCGTTAATAATGAAAAACAAAGCTATATAAATAAAGTCGAATGTAAATATAACTACTGGTGTGAATAGAATTGTAAAATAAAACAAGAAAATATAAATAAGTAAGATTAAAAATACAACAAAATCTAAAAATCTAAAAAATATCTAAATTAAACGAAAATCTAAGTTAAGTGAGTAATTTCCAAGCATCAGAGAAGAATGGAGTGGAAAAAATATCATTAACAAGATTTTTCCAATTTTTAAATATGTAAAATTGGAAGAACAGACAGGAGATGAAATTATGTTAGTTTTGGAAAAATCAAAACGATAATCTCGAGTCCAGCAGTCGAAGCTATAGAAGCTTTGGAAATCTCTTCATTACGAGCATTCCGACGGTGCTCATTTATTCTGTACTTCAAACGCCTCCTAGTTTGACCAATATAACCTAAGTTGCATGACGAACACGGGATTAAATAAATGCCAGAACGATTTTCGGTAGGTATGGGATCCTTAAGAGAAGATAATTTAATTCTTTTGACGGGTTTGTAAATGACTTTAAAACCAAACGGTGAAATAATTTTGGAGATTCTAAAAGATAATGCAAGGGAATAAAATAAAATTCGGAATTGACAAGAAAATATTATTTTCACCTGCGTCTATCCTAAAATATCTTTATACACAAAAGAAATAAATCTATTATAATTTAATTGTAAATTATATGCTAAGTACATCCTTTTTCAATTCACCATTGTTTATCGCGAGATAAACATTTGCAAATGTGAATATACTCGTTGAATGTCTACACGAGCGTTAATTGTTTGTGAATGGCACTTATGTATCTACAATTGCAATTATTGTTCAAAGTAACACATTGTGTAATACACTAAAAAAAAAAAAAAAATACGTGTGGCACTCGGGGACTGCCGCGGTAAAGCTATTGCATAGCATTTTTTATCAACTTATGCAATTATAATTATTTATTTATTTTATTTATGCAGTATTTTTTTTTCTTTGATATTAATTCAAGTTCTGGGGGGGGACTTATGTCAAAGTTGTGTCTTGGGGGGACTCATGTCAAAGTTGTGCCTTGGGGGGACTCATGTCAAAGTTGTGCCTTGAGGGGACTCATGTCAAAGTTGTGCCTTGGGGGTACTCATGTCAAAGTTGGGCCTGGGGGGGACTCATGTCAAAGTTGGGCCTTCGGGGGGACTCATGTCAAAGCTGTGCCTTGGGGGGGACTCATGTCAAAGTTGTGCCTTGGGGGGGATTTTAATAAATGCACTTTGTTTATTCATATTTAAAACACTTTATACACAAATTTTACGCGTACAGCTATTCACTGTTGTACATAGATGATAGATACCTATACACCTATATACTTTCTCACAAACAGCTGCTTACGTATTCGTCCGATTTCGGAGCAGCTCGTCTCGATCCCTGCGAGCTTCGTACAGTCGTACCATATACATACACGTTAAGGTTCAACTAGTCGCGGCCTCGAACTCACTCGTGGACGCGGCCAAAAAGCACGCTGTCTCACCTAGCATTGTGTCTAAAAGAGATAGAATCAGTTATGAGCAGTTAGCAGCTAGTCTACACGCATACGTCTAGTCGCACGCAGACAAACACCATGCCGAAGTCTGCCGAACTGTGTTAGGTTTATTTTCGTTACGGAATTTCTTGATTCGGTCGCCGCGCTCAAAGCCCGCGATAAAAGCTATGCAATAGCTTAAAAAAAGAATTAAAAAAATTAAAAAAAAATATATATATATACAGACACGACATTATTTCATTATTTAAAACATGAAAATCTGACATTGACAGATTTTAATTTAGTGCCAGAGGCCTACTGCTAAACTTGTTAATATCGACAAATTCTTCTTTAGTTAATTCGTGACGATCTAAATTCCATGATAAAGTTTTCATTAAATCAAACCAATGTGTTTCAGCTGCAGATACTGTAACAAATAACGTTGGAAGTCCAAACAGTCTTATAACCGCAAAACAACGTTTTTTCTCTTTTTCCCAATGAGGGGGAGGTGTGCCTTGGGGGGGGGGACTCATGTCAAAGTTGTGCCTTGGGGTGGGACTCATGTCAAAGGTGTGCCTTGGTGGGGGGACTTATGTCAAAGTTGTACGTTGGGGGGGACTCATGTCAAAGTTGGGCCTGGGGGGGACTCATGTCAAAGTTGGGCCTGGGGGGGAACTCATGTCAAAGTTGTGCCTTGGGGGGACTTCATTCAATAAATCCCCATTCAATAAACCGACTGAAATAGGCCCTTAGCACTATTAAGAGTGACGTATAAAAATTCGACAACGCTGTACCGACTGAAATAGGGGTACCTTGAGGGGGACTCATGTCAAAGTTGGGCCTTGGGGTGGACTTCATTCAATAAATCCCCATTCAATAAACCGACTGAAATAGGCCCTTAGCACTAATTAAGAGTGACGTATAAAAATTCGACAACGCTGTACCGACTGAAATAGGGGTACCTTGGGGGGGACTCATGTCAAAGTTGGGCCTGGGGGGGGACTCATGTCAAAGTTGTGCCTTGGGGGGACTTCATTCAATAAATCCCCATTCAATAAACCGACTGAAATAGACCCTTAGCACTAATTAAGAGTGTATTATAAAAATTCGACAACTGTACCGACTGAAATAGGCCTCTAGCACTAAAAATACAAATAATTAAAAGCATTATTTAAAGGGAAAATAAAATAGTTATTTTATTTATTTATTTTTAATTAAGAGAGATTATTGTGCAATAAAGATACATATGTTTTAAATGAAATGTAGGGTCACATTGCAATCTGAGTAACAGAAGAGCCTAAATTGAAATATACAAAATGAACAATAAACAGAAGAAAAAAAAAAGCAGATTTTTTTTTCTTTAATTCCACAAGCTTCTTAGTTGATATAAAAAAAAAAAAAAAAAAAAGGAAAAAATTAAGCATATGCTCAAATCTTAGCACAAACGTTGCACAGCTTACACAGACAAAAAAAATGTCTGGCCCTAACTTTCAAATATTTCAGGTGCCGTATCCACACAGTCTGCTGAACAAAGCGTTACGAGATTTTCTACTATCCACAAACGGCACGTATGCATTACAACAAAAAAGTTTTGCGGTTATATCTGATGCGTGTGAAAAACAAACCACAGATTTCCTCGTGCAATCCAACGTACGATATACATATCCTTCAGGTACAGCCGAATTTGGGTGGAAAAGTGAGATGCGTTTACATTATGCATGGATCATATTTATGCCTATGTGTTGGGTGGAATAGGCTACTATAAACTAGATATCACTTGTTGCCAAAAGGTATGGTACTGCACTATGTCAAACGATGTGGCAACGTATAAGGACAAACCAGTTGATCCCTAATGATACATTCTTGCAAGTTAACGAAAAATCTCTCATCGTATTTTCGCAAGGTGCAGTTAAAAGGTAAATATACTTTCGATATCATAATTTCTACGAAAGAGTTCCAGAAGCAGTTATCACGAAATTAATCTGACTTTGAGGAAGAGCCGCTGGTTGTGAATAATATCTACTTTTATAGGTTCCTTACAAACAATTATAGAACAATATGATGCGACCGACGATACTGTTTCTTTTCACTGAAAATCTGTGTACGTTCAATACCTGTCGATGATTTAAATCCCTGTCAGTTCCATAGCATAAATTGATAGTCTTGTTAAGTAACATTACCCATTTAGAACACCTAATATATATACATATATTCTAAATTATACTCAAAAATTCGATGGGAAGATAGTGAAATAAATCAATAGAAATCATAATCAAATATGAAGGCATGGTGAAAAATGGATATATACGAGACATATCGTAGCTACCATGTCAAACTATCAGATACGAAACTGGTTACTTTTCAAGACAGTTTTCACTCTGTTGCGATCGTGAACTTAAAATCAGCGAAAATGACCTAGCCAGAAAAAAATAACCTAATTTTGTACATTTCCTGAATGTTAAGTTTCCCTTTAAGTGTATTGTTTCAATGCATTGTATGTATAATTCTAAAAGTAAGCACATGATAACAAATATGACAAAGGCATTTTTGCACATTCGATAGCTTGTCATGGTAGCTCCAAAAGTTCATGGTTACTGTTAAAATTAGGAAAAGAAGTCGAACATAAATTGTTAGCAATTCACAGAAATTTTCAATTCTGGATGCAATTTTTTATGTGAATATTAAAAAAAAAAATAGTATATAAATTGTTTAAATCGAAAAATAAGCACGTTCACTGCTTTCATTATTATTATCATTATTTAAACGTGTTTAAATAATAATTTATCAAATGTGCGCGCTAAAATAATAAAAAAAAAATGACAAATAAAATTTGAGAAGTGCATAATCTTAATATTAAAAGAAAATCTGTTCAAACGTAAATTCCAATATATTTAAGACACTAAAGAGAACCTTTTTTTATTTCTTAAATCTTATCAAAACATTTTAGGTAGTTCATATTTGCTTTTCATAAATGTGTATGTTAAGAAATTTTGATTTAAGAAAATCTGATGGTTATATTTTTTCTTCTGATTTTAATGCATTTATCAAAATAAAGAAAACAACTTATCTAGAAATTTTGATGCTTTTCTTTAAAAAAATTACCTCTTACTAAATTTTATTTGTAGATTTCCTTTCAAGAGACTCTAATGATCAGAAAAATTAAACCTGTGAAAAGAAAAGCTGAAATTTAAAGTAATATACATATACAACTTTATTTCTTTTCAGTATATATATTTGTGTTAGAAAATGTTTATCCTGAAAATGTACTTAAGCCATTAATTCTTAATTAAAATCATTATATGTTTTTACTGTTAAAAATCACCTCAACTAATTGTCTTAACTTTCATTGTTAATTTTCATTATTAAATCAATTTATTATTATTCTTTGTTTCCTAAATTTATTTTTCATTATAATTTTAATCTTCATAGTTTAATAATTAATTACATACTTTAATTAGTTTTAATTTACCTGTCAAATTTCTTATGTAAACTATTACTTTAGCATAGTAACATTAAACTATTTAATTTTTAATTTTTCAACTTATATATTATGTAAATTTCACGCTACCTATTTATTTAAAATATTAATATCTGTTTTTTAAGTAATAAATAAATCATGTAATTTTATTTTAAAAATAGTATATAGATGGCAGCACCTCCTGTTAGATCAACATAAAAAAAAAAAAAAAAAAACAGTAAATTAATCTAAATTACTTTTAATTTTTTATTATTTTTAAATATTTGTTTATTTCCCAATGATTATGATATTAATTATTTAATTAAAAGAAATCTTATCTTACTCATATTAATAAAATGAGGCTTTTGCCTGTAAATATGTCAGAAAAAAAAAATATATATATATATATGCAATATCTTCACGTTTCACCATACTTGCCAACAACCTAATTAAGATTCCGTAGTGTTCATAATCCCGCCCTTTTTTTCACACAAGTAAATTTTTAGAGTAATATTCTGTAAATGCAATTACGATTAATAAGAAGAAAAATACACTAAAAATATACTGTTGTGAAAACGAAGGCGGAGCTAATAATACAACGGAATATTAATTAGTATGTTGACAAGTATCCGTTTCACACACCATGAAAGTCGAAAAGTAATTCAGAAAATTTTCCGTGTGGATGTGTGTGTCGTTGTGTCCGTACGTACAGTCGGTAACAAAAGTGTCCGAACAATAGCGAAAATTCCTATGTAAAAAAAGTACACTTCATACGGTTTTGTTAAATAAATCCTTGTCGAATCCTGTTCTTAGTCAGTGTAAGAACACGATTCAACAAGGATTTATTTAACAAAACCGTATGAAGTGTACTTTTTTTACATAGGAATTTTTGCTAGTGTTCGGACACTTTTGTTACCGACTGTATGTAACGCTATTTTCGTCCGGGTATCACCCGAGAACGGCTGGACAACGACACTTGGCAGGAATTTAGGTCTTTACCCAAATTAAAATTACATATATCGTAAAAAAAAAAGATTAGATTTAAAAAGTATGGTTAAAAAAAAAAAAAAAAAAAAAAAGCTTGCGCATACGCCAAAAGGCTTTTGTCAGTAAAGCGCATTGAAGGGGGGGGGGGAGGGGGGAATGTGTTTTCTTTACGTTTTAATATTTTTAAATATTTTAATTATAAATACTTCAATTTAAAAATAAACATGATGTTTAAAAAAAATTATGAAAAATAATAAATTATTAGTACTTTAAATTATTTACTCTTAAAAAATTATTTGCTCTCTCTGTCTTCTATTTTGTTATTTTTAAAATAAAATAAATAGCTCAAGACTAGATCGCAGTATTTGAAATATAATGTTAGAATTACATTAAATTATGAAAATTAACATGTAAATGAAAGTAAATATAAAAAATAAGAAAGAAAATAAAAGAAAATCATATTTCTGTATTAAAAGTACTAGTCAAGAGTAAATCCATATATATATGTACATGGATTTGTTATATATATATATATATATATATATATATATATATATATATATATATATAGAGAGAGAGAGAGAGAGAGAGAGAGAGAGAGAGAAAGATAGAGAGGGAGACTTTATATCAACCATAAAAGTGAAAATAACTAGGAACTTTTTAAACAGAGAAAACAGGAAATTAGTAATAGTATATAAGAATTGTATGAAATTTTAAAATTTTAAAACAAAACAATCGAAAATTTCCATAGGTTTTTCTAGCCTATAAATTTCACAAAACCCCCATTACATTTGGGATTGTTACACGTGGTTTTGGTTCATACATTCTAGAATCTAATAAATGATTGAATAAACTAAATAATATGTTTAACACGGTTTTGAAAAATGACAATACATAATATACTATATATATATGTGTGTGTGTGTGTGTGTGTGTGTGTGTATTTATTTATTTATTTATTTATTTATTTTTAAATATAAACTTATCGATAGATTAAAAGGAATAAGAAATATTTCTAAAATAATTATATATGATTTTTAAGATTTCTAAAATTTGTAAAATAATGTTAATGTATCAGATCTAATCAATAAAGCAAAGAGCAAAGCTTTACAAAGTAAGCGTATTCACTACAATGGAGCAATGGGTAGCGTACTATGTCATGGTTTGCGTCATGGTTACGTCATAGTTACGTCACTGATCGATGACAAAGCCATCTCGTGTTGGAGGTACCTGAACTACTCATCCTGAAACTGCGCATGCTCGAATAGAATTTGTTTACTCGCGCGATGCTCCATATTTAAAATTAAAATAGAACTGTGTTTCAACGAATGCACATCTAAACGAAAAAATTCATGTATTTTTAGAATATTCATATTTCGCATGTTTTTCCATATTTTAAGATAAGTAATACATTTAAATCAATTCTTAAAAATTATTTTTTTAATACTTCTTACAATTTAACAAATTATTGAAATCTTAATCTCTTGAATTTTCATTCATTACGGATCAAGAGATAATCTATGGAGTTTTGAATTCGGTTGTATGATTTGTTATGAGGTTAGAAAAAGTTAGTTTTTATTATATTTGCTCATTCCTAAATGTCATTTTATCATTCCTAAATGTTATTTTAGTTATAGATTTGGTTATAAAGCGATTACAAATATATTTTGTTTAGAAGATAAAATTTTTGAGAATGGTTTCGTCAGCGTATGATTGATTTTATGGAAAATGACATAATGCTTTTTTTAATAAAAGAGATAATGATAAAGTCATCTTTTATAAGCGATTTCTTTTCCAAATTTCTTTCTTTTTTTTTTTTTTTTTTTCTTTTACCAAAATTTTAATTTTGAAAATTGCACACGTTAACATTTTCTTCTTAAATTACTAATACAGGAATTTTTTCGTATTTACAATACACTTTACAACATTTGAAGATCGATTTAAAAAATTATATTTTACACTAATTAATTCTAGCTCTAAGTGAACACTATAGTTGTGATTATTTACTTGAAGTTATTAGCGTACATTTGACTTTAAATGCAAAATATGTTAGATGTTAATTAATAATAATGTGATTGTTTATTAGCTAACATCTAACATATTTTGCATTTAAAGTCAAATGTACGCTAATAATTACATCTATAATGTTCATTTAGGGCTAGAATTAATTATTATTTATATTAAAACCATAAGAGATAATATTTTAAAGAAAGCACAATAGGGGCGGGTTTTTCACAGCTTTTATTTGGGTACCGCAGCCACCTCACGAGGAGAAGCGCTAACGTCGAGTTTTATTTTGCGACATTTTTTAACATTATGTGAACGAGCTTACTCTGTAAAGCTTTGGCAAAGAGTTTTTTTTTTTTTTTTTTTTTTTTTTTTTTTTTTTTTTACGCGTATAATCTTTGAATATTATTAAAGAAGAGATTTGTAATTTATTTCATTTTGTAGTTCAAGAAAATCATTTCTATTACGATGATAATACTTATAAATACATTCGTGGTATACCGATTTTCTTTTTCTTTTTTTTTTGGGGGGGGGGGGAGTCTGTAGTTCAGTTTTAAGAGTTTTTTATTTGTATACCCGTGAACAAAATTCAGATATTAAATAAAAATGCAAGATGATTTGGATGTACTGACAATTTATTATTAATTAATAGAACTAAAGAAATAGTAAATTTTAGCATTTATCCAGACACATTGAATATAAAACTTTCTTCTCATAGTCCGAGTATAGTTAACATAAGTAGATATAAATTTAAAAATTAAAGATGTTAAAAAATTTATAGATTTTATTATAAGAGATAAGATTCCAATTTTAAAACCATTAAAATTTTACACTTTTCCTCCAGTCTACATTTTTTAGTTTTTACAAACATTTTTTAAATGAAGTAAGCCGTGTTGAGAAACTTCAGATAAAGTAAATTTCATTTTATATGTTTACAAGCAAGCTTTTAAACAGAAATGTCTGGCTCGGTATTTTAAATTTCTTGTACAATTGTTTTACATATTAAAAAGAATATAGGGAAATGAATTAATGGTGTTTGGGAATTGTGTTGGCTTGTGATGAAGGAAATTAATGAGTATGCCGTTGTTTTTTCTAGTTCAGGCTGGTCTGCAGGAGTGTCACCGTCGTAAAAATAGTTCAAAGAGATAGTCAAGTCACAAGTCTTGCCGTCTGCCTCCTTATATTAAATTTTCTTTCCGTTTGTATTTTATATTCCTTTAAAATTCCTAGTTAAGTTCGGTTATATCGGTTTATTTGTGTTGTATGTAGTTCGTCTTTAAACTCTATACATAAAGGTTATGATTATTTCTTTCTCTCTCTCTCTCTCTATACACACACACACATATATATATATATATATATATATATATATATATATATATATATATAAATATGCTTTCACTTTATTTACTCCATGATTTCTTGTCATGACTGTACTTTGATTAATTCTTCTGTAATACATTTAAAGGCTATCTGGTTACTGAATTTTACATGTGATATTCTTTTTCCATGCAGCCTTTACTTGCTTATTTCTTGACTACTGTATAAGTGATTTCTATATAAAAAAAAAAAATTACTACATCTATTGTAGATCTTGGTTTCATAATGCTTATATGTTTATCTTTTTTTTTTATGGTGAGTTTATTTTGAAATTTATTTTATTTTGAAATTTGTTTTTCTTGTTTTGACTCCAAAGAATGTTTCGGGCCCGGATCAAAGATATTCTCAGCTATTGCTATCTTTCATACAGTAAAACATTATTTTTGCATATTTGTGTTCTATTGGTCCTTGATAATGTTAGAATGCAAATATGTACGAGTATTTATCTATTTCTAATTTATTCCATTTTTATTTGATTTGGCTTTGTTTTCGATAAAATTAATTGCTTGAATGCTCATAATATATATTAATCCTTAAATTTCACTGCCTGATTTTTAATATATATATATATATATATATATATATATATATATATATATATATATATGAGATAATGGAATTCAAGAACTAATAGAATACATAAAATAATGATAAAAATTTCAACTTTAGATGTCTTGTCGATTATCTTCAATAATACAAGCATGACACATTTTCAAGAAATTTCAGAAATGTAAAGAACAAGGTTGGTTGGGTTTAACATCGCACTAGTACTGCGCAATGTATAATTGGTGTTGGTCTGCGACGTACCCCTAAGGATTGTCTGGAGTCATGGCATCACATCTTTGATTCTCCACGGGAAGGATTGATTCGGTGCTTCGGTGGCCCCACAGGTATATTTTGGATGGGAACATGGAGGGCATTGCAGCCACGACGGATTTTACGTGCACCAGCCATCATTAGTGTACACGACGGTCTTTTCCAGGATCGAGTATCGAACCCACAATCTTCCAATTACGAGATCGGTGCTGTGCTGACCAAACAACTGCGGTTCCATGTAAAAAACAAAAAATTATAATGTTTAATTTTATATGTAAAATATAATGCTTTAAATGCATTGTAGATGTAGCATATGATTATAGCATATGATATATGATTGTAACATATGATAGTATGATATGCTTGTAGCATATGCATATGATATATGATTGTAGCATATGATATAGCATATACATTTGCATGAGACTATAAATATAATAATGAGTTATAAAAGTTTATTGACAAACTCTAAATATTTATATATATATATATATATATATTTAAACTTCCAAGTTTCTGAAATCAATGTCTTTTTAAAGAATTTTACATAATACATTAAACTGAAAATATTTTTGTCAAAATATAAAAATACTAGTGGATCTGCAGATCAGGAGCCTCAACGTCCTATTTGCATCAGACATTATTCAATAGGTCATTTTTATTTATTCCTTGTTATATAATAGTATATATTGATTCGATCGACTAATTACCATAATCGGATACATTCCTGAGGGGAGTGGCAGCCCCCCTCAACCCCCTGCTGTATCTCTCTTTCTATACCTGTTTGTATATCATATAAAGTGTTACGGAATTGTAAATAATTGCATTTATTTTTGTATAAATTCTTTCAAAGAGGCTTAGAAAGTCCATAAAAGGCTAATTTTGTGCATTTCTAGTCGTTTTAGCGTAAAAATAGCCTAATTTTCCTTTAAAAACGCATTAAAAAGCTCCAATAAGGAAAGAAATGGGTTTGGCGCCAAATTTGGCGACTGTTTCCCTCCTTTTCTATTTTTTTGGTGACCTTGGCAAGAAAATCCTTATTAGAGATATACCAAATATGGAAGCTCTAATCTCATTGGCTAATGAGATACGAGAATTTTCCAGAACAGTCTGTGTTCGATAGAATAGTACAAAAGGAGCATTTTTTTAGCCAAGGCGGCCAATCTCAGATCTGTGTCAGTTTCATCAAATGCTTGCTTTGCTTTGAGCCTCTTTGAATGAGACTTGCTTTATGTGTTATTGATATACCGTTTGTAATGCTGTTTTGCTGTTAACGGCTGTTGTTTAAGCTATGTTTACTGGTTGAATTGAAGCTGATTCTTGGTTTATAGACCTGTATTTTTCTGGAACTTTCTGTGAATAAATCACTGAATTTTTGCAAGTTTCGCCTTTCATTCTCGGACAACTTACGAACCCCCAAGTACGCAACAATATGTATTCTTAATAAACGACGGTCTTGTATTATTTCCCTGAAATTCATACATTCCAAATTTCATAAATATCAAATTTCATACAAAAATAATTACCTAGCATATCGGAAATATTTTGCGTAACCTTTAAACTAATTATCAATTCTATGCCCATAATTTTCAACAGGAAAACATGCTTTTAAAATTCTAATAAAATTTCATTATATTTGATGGGGATGTAACCATGTTAAAATACACTTTTAAGAAATACCGAATATAGACCGTAGTAGTACGAAATTCCTTTATGTATCCAAGAAAAAGTAGCCACAGTCATTATAAACGCCAATAATAAGAATAAACCTAATTAATTATAACTCATTAATTTTTCAAACTAATTTGACATCATTTGAATGATTACAGTACATACTCGGAATTATTTTGTGTGGTCCCATAAATTATATAGTCTATACATAACCTTTTTTAAGAGTAAACATGATTTTAAGCATCTTTATAATGTATGTTAACTTTATTAAGTTCAATTCAGCATATAAACGCATTAAATTGCGCGCTTCAATTGAAAATTTGTCCATAGGCTCTAATGTTAAGAAATTCTTTCGTGTGTCTTTGTAAACGAACCATAAACATTGTATACACCAGTAAAAACTATTCAGCTTATTTTGCGTTTAAAATTAATAATTGTTCCAAATGTAACATCGTTTGGATGACTACGTGACATTGTCAGTACACTTTTGTAAGATCCTGTACATTAATTAGACAGCTTAAGACCACATATTTTCTTCAAACAGCATAAGTTTAAGCATCTTACTCACGTAAGCTAGTTTCATTTTATTCATTGCAAAGTAATGATATTAAAATGCGTTTAAACGAAATTCACTCCATATGCCGTAATGTTAAGAATTTTGGCGTGTCCCTGTACACAGTTTATAAAAAATATAGCAATAAAAATTATACAGCTGCTTATATGCAAAACTGGAACGTGTGCGCCAATTTGCAAGTCAATCGAAGGATTTTTGCAGCCGCTATTGCGGTACATAAAAATTCTTCCCATAGGCAGTAAATATCAGAAAAACTTTGGCGTGTCCCTGTACACGAACGACAAATGGAATACACACCTAACACTATACAGCTAATTCCGTTGGGCTCATGAATATGTGTACCAAATTGCAAGTCAATAGCGTTATTTTGGGGGCCGCTATCGCGGTACATACAAATTCTTCCCATAGGCCGTAATGATAAAAAATCTTTGTCGTGTCCCTGTACACGAACCAAAAATGGAATGCACACCCAAAACTATACAGCTAATTTCGTAGGGATCATGAACATGTGTACAAAATTTCAAGTCAATAGCGTGATTTTTGCGGCCGCTATCGCATGTCAGACAGACAGACAGACGGAACCCAAAATCCTTTTGAGTCTCAACAGAGGGCCTCCATTCACGTTTCAGAAAAAATTGGAAGTCAATAGCTTGATTTTTGCGGTGGCTATCGCGGTACATACAGATTCTTCCCATAGGCCGTAATGATAGAAAATCTTTGGCGTGTCCCTGTACACGAACTACAAATGGAATACACACCTAAAACTATACAGCTGATTCCGTTGGGCTCATGAACATGTGTACCAAATTGCAAGTCAATAGCGTGATTTTTGTGGCCGGTATCGCGGTACATACAAATTCCTCCCATAGGCCGTAATGATAAGAAATCTTTGGCGTGTCCCTGTACACGAACTACAAATGTAATACACACCCAAAACTATACAGCTGATTTCGTGGGGCACATGAACACGTGTACCAAATTGCAAGTCAATAGCGTGATTTTTGTGGCCGCTATCGCGATACATACAAATTTCTCTCATAGGCCGTAATGATAAGAAAAACTTTGGCGTGTCCCTGTATACGAACTACAAATGGAATACATACCAAAAACTATACAGCTGATTTCGTGGGGCTCATGAACATGTGTACCAAATTTCATGTCAATAGCGCTATTTTTGCGGCCGCTATTGCGCGACAGACAGACAGATAGACAGAAAGACACACAGACACAGCCCAAAAGCGTTTTGAGTCTCAACAGAGGGCCTCCACTGACGTTTCGGCAATTATTAGACATATTATAAATTAATTTTACTTTTACTAAATAATTTTTAACTTTGCGCATAAAAATGTTAGCAGATATCCCTTTTTTATAATTCATTTGTGAAATTTAAAGAGTTTTTCTACAATAAATGGATAAATTAATTAATAGATAAAAATAAAAATAAACTCAATCAAATAAGTTTAAAACTTAGAAAGATATATGCGATAAAATGAGTTCAAAGTCAATTGCTCTCAGAAAAAAAAAGGAAATTTTTAAAAAGCTTTATGCAAATTTATATTTTTAATAAATTAAAAGTAATATAATTACTATTAATTTGTTACTTTATTATTTACGCGTCAGTTAAAAAAAAGAAATTCTGTGTAAAATATAATTTGAGCGTTTGATTCTTTTTAAAGAACTGAATTTTAACACAATCGATTGCATAAAACTTTCTGAATTTTAGAGATAATATGCTTTTTTACCAGAGTAACTTTATACTTTTGACTAGTACATTCTGTAACAGGAATTTAGCTAATGCTTTTCGATGCATAGATAAAAATTATTTAGTAAAAATATCTATATATTATCTGATAATTGATATTTTTTATATCCTTATTGGACTAGGTTGTTTCTAATAAATTATGTGAAATTGTCAAAATGTAGCACAGCATATTTTCGTAATCTCTGGATGTTTTAATGAAATAAAGTGCAAATCATTTTATATTTAGCTAAATAAATCTTTGTATTTCAATGAATATATATTATATTTCCATACAAATAAAAACTTTCGGTGAAAAATCTGAGATAAAAAATGTTTTTTGCACCTTGAAATTTCAGGATAATGCATCATATATTTTTGAATATAAGTGACAAACACGTAAAATAGAAAGTGTTTCCATTATTTTGTCCAACTAGTATATATATATATATATATATTGTACAAATGTAGGAATGTGGAAACTTTAATTTTAAATACAAAAAAGTAACATTAGATGAGCGCAATGCTGCTCCTTGCTAATGTACATTATAAATCTAAATAGAATGAAAAAGAAAAACATCAACATATGTAACTGAAGAGGAGCGAAAGAAAAAATGGAGACAAAAGTATCTAAATGGCAGGGGGGAGTTGTGACCACCCCACTCCGGTTAAACATGTTTTACGACCGGTCAACACTCCCGGATACCAGATACTTTGTCAAAACTTAGAATAAACTTACATGAAAATGGTAAAATAAGGAATAAATCCCAAATAAAAACCTTTAAAACACTTTATAAGAAAAACCAAATCACAATTTAAAACGACATACAAGAAAAATCATGAAGCAATATGCCACCCATTCAACACAATTCAAACTTAGAAACAAACAGTTAATGAAAGTTACAGTTAGTGAAAGAAAGAAACCTTAAAATCGAATTGATAAACGATTCAAAAAACGTGATTTACAAGTAATATAATCTAATTGGTAATATTGTTTAAGAATATTTAACAGAAAATAAAGAGGATAATTATTATCTATGGCAATTTGTATAAAATTAACTACAAAAGAGTCACTGTCATAACTATAAGTAAAAATTCGACTGCATCGAATACGTTGGTTAATTATAATATTTCTGAATATATTTTTATGTAAACAAGAAGACCAAGGAGAAATTCGGTTAATTTTAAATTTAAAAGCATCACGTTTATCATAGATTTTAATTACGATTGTTTCATTATTAATACAAATATTAAGGTCTAAGAAATCAACACTATAATCATTGTTAGGTTCAGTTTCAATTAAATTTAAATTATTGGGGTAAAAATTAAAATTTAAATCTAAATAGAATGAAAAAGAAAAACATCAACATATGTAACTGAAGAGGAGCGAAAGAAAAAATGGAGACAAAAGTATCTAAATGGCAGGGGGGAGTTGTGACCACCCCACTCCGGTTAAACATGTTTTACGACCGGTCAACACTCCCGGATACCAGATACTTTGTCAAAACTTAGAATAAACTTACATGAAAATGGTAAAATAAGGAATAAATCCCAAATAAAAACCTTTAAAACAATTTATAAGAAAAACCAAATCACAATTTAAAACGACATACAAGAAAAATCATGAAGCAATATGCCACCCATTCAACACAATTCAAACTTAGAAACAAACAGTTAATGAAAGTGACAGTTAGTGAAAGAAAGAAACCTTAAAATCGAATTGATAAACGATTCAAAAAACGTGATTTACAAGTAATATAATCTAATTGGTAATATTGTTTAAGAATATTTAACAGAAAATAAAGAGGATAATTATTATCTATGGCAATTTGTATAAAATTAACTACAAAAGAGTCACTGTCATAACTATAAGTAAAAATTCGACTGCATCGAATAAGTTGGTTAATTATAATATTTCTGAATATATTTTTATAAAACAAGAAGACCAAGGAGAAATTCGGTTAATTTTAAATTTAAAAGCATCACGTTTATCATAGATTTTAATTACGATTGTTTCATTATTAATACAAATATTAAGGTCTAAGAAATCAACACTATAATCATTGTTAGGTTCAGTTTCAATTAAATTTAAATTATTGGGGTAAAAATTAAAATGGTTGTTTAATAAATTGAAAATCAACTTCAGAAATAAACTGAAAATTCATTTCCATTCCAAGCGGGATAGTTACTTTCTCGATAGACTTAGCGGAAGTCAGACGTTACATGGAAAGAGGGACAAAAGATTCTACATTAAAATTACGTTTGAATTGCACAACGTAATAAATAACGGTTTTGTTTCATAGTAAAATTAAAAAAATAATAATTTCATGAATTGAGAACAAGTTAATGAATTTGAAATTACTGAACATTTAGAAAATAATGGATTAAAAAGAATTGATTAGGGCACTATCAGTAGATTAGTGGAAGGCAGAATCAATATAGTTGGAAAAATAAAGCGTTAATTTCAAGGGGGCTTTTAATTATATTTCATATATATATAAATATATATATATATATACAGTCGGTAACAAAAGTGTACGAACACGATATTTTCATTTTCTTTCTTTCTTTCTTTTTTTTTTTTTCCTTTTCTTTTCTATTTTTTTTTTTCGCAACTGACAATTTTATTGTTTATAAAGCAAATTTTCGAAAGGATTTTATTATGTCCCACGCACACTTTAGGATTGATCATAGCGTTAAAAACAAAATGCAATTGACAGGAAAATTATAATTTCAAAAATGGTAGGAATAACACAATTAACGATATCAGAAAAATGTTATCGGAAACCTCCAGTCTTCTTTTACAAGATTATGTATCTTCTACAGTACTTTATGATATGTATCCCTAATGTGACCCTACTGGAACTCAATCTTTTATGAATTCATGCAACTAATGGACACATCACATTGTGTACATGCTATCTTTTTTTACTTTAACCGTATCAAGTTCTTTTGTTATATAAAATGCTGTCTACATTTTGCTTGTATAAAAAAATAACCTGACGATGCCATAACGTTGTGGCGAAAAGCTTTGTAAATAATTTTAATAAATTTTAATACGCGTTTTAAAGTGATTTTAATATATATTTTACTACAAAAAGTATTAAATTTCGAAAGAAAATCAAAAAATATTTTAATACGTGAGATGACAAAATAATTAAATGTTAACAAAATATTGGTGAGAAATTTTTTAGCAAGATATAATTTTTTCTTGGCTATTAAAGTAGAAATTTTGCTTTAGGCGGTACGTTTCTCATCGAAGCCAGGTGTCAACCACTTAAAAAGCAAATGTTTAAAAAATCCATTTGTATTATATGTTCAAAACTTAAAAACGATTCAAAAAATGAATTTCCTCACAAACAGTGAAGCAGCAATTAAACAAATCAGGTTAAAAACCAGAAGTCTGGTAAAAAAGCGAAAAGAAAAAAAAGACTTGGTGGAAATTTCACCCTTAAAACAGTGACACATTCTCCGTACATTATGGTACGGAAGTGCATAACTTCTCAAAAAGTCGGACAAATTTTCATGCTCAAGTGATCCATTAACTCGAAATAAAACACAGCTATTATAGAAGTGGCACCTGACCGACTGTTTTAAAGGTATTTCAAAATGATAATGCATCTTGCAACAGGGCATCTGTGGTACGTTTATTTGATTCAACTTATTAAAATTACCTATCCATTACAATGATCATCTATTATTCTGTAAGTAATCATAACTTTTTTCACTTCAAGTTAAATTCCACAAAGTATATGTTTATAATATTAAGTTTAAAAAGGAAGTTCTATGTAGATTTTTGTAAGAACTTCGTACAGTGTAATTAAGCGAACTACAAAGCCACAAGTGTACATAGGTATCATTTTATTTCTTTGGTATTATGCAAACATATCAGCTTCATTTGATTCAGACATTAGATTTGAAGCTATAACAAATAAATATGTATAAGTCAATTTTTCTGTAGTGCTTTTTTTTTTGTCTTACAATGTATGTACAGTTGTCGGACAAAATATCGGAAACACGTTCATTTTTTTACGTTTTGTAGAATATCTCGAAAAATACTTAACGTGTTGCTCTTGAATTTCGGGAATGAGAAAAACATGTCTTTCCTCATATTTTTCAGCAAATATTTTGTCACTAGGGCTTTTAGGGGGCAAACAACAAATCCAATAACATAAAAGCGATTTGTGATAACTCTGTGTCCGTAAGTGCATACATTTAACTGCAAATTTTAGATACTAGCGAGCTTCGCCCGCTAGCGGGTCAGTATTTTCAAATGAATCACTAACAGTAACTTTTAGTCTTATGAAAAGAAATTGAAAAAAAAAAATCATTTATGATTGGGTAAAAAGTCGGCAAAGGTCCCCACTGCCTTCGGCAGCGCAGTCCCGTGCTCGCTGCGCGCGCACAATTTAAGGGATGCACGCGCTGCGCGCGCGTATTCCTTCCCTCACCCTTCGTGTCTCCAAAAAAAAAAATCTAATCGGGTAAAACTCCCATCGGGTCCCCACTGCCTCCGGCAGCGCAGAGCCATGCGCGCTGCGCGCGCACGTGTGGAGGTATACGTGCGCTTCGCGCACATATTCCTTCTCAAGTCAAAATTTTATTCTTAAGAAAATTTAAAAAATCATTTCTCAACGGGTAAAAATTCGGACCGGGTCCCCACTGCCTTCGGCAGCGCAGTCCCGTGCGCGCTGCGCGCGCACAACTTAAGGGTTACACGCGCTGCGCGCGCGTATTCCTTCCCTGACCCTGCGTGCCTGAAAAAAAAAATCTGATCGGGTAAAAACTCCCACCGGGTCCCCACTGCCTCCGGCAGCGCAGACCCATGCGCGCTGCGCGCGCACATGTGAAGGTATACGTGCGCTGCGCGCACATATTCCTTCTCAAGTCAAAATTTTATTCTTAAGAAAATTTAAAAAATCATTTCTCATCGGGTACAAATTCGGACCGGGTCCCCACTGCCTTCGGCAGCGCAGTCCCGTGCGTTCTGCGCGTGCACAAGTTAGGGGATACACGCGCGGTGCACGCCTATTTCTTCCCCCACCCTTTCATGCCCTCTTAATTAACCTACGTATACCAATTTTGAACGATCTAAATCAATTGGCTGAGATGCAAAAGAAAACGTAATCAGGACACCTTAAAACGTGTAAATCTGGTGAAAACTTTCGATAATATAAAAGTACTTTAAAATATCTTTCGAATGATGTATTAAAAATAATTTAGTCATAATTAGAAATTGAAATATTGAAATTTTAAGATATTACAGCGCCATCTGTCGGTAGAAATTTCTGTATTCCACTGTTTGATTCCAAATCAAAAAAGCTTTCTAATGATGTATTACTTATGAAATTATTTTAATTAGTAACTGAGATACAAAAGAAAACTAATTCAGGAGACCTCAAAACGTGTAAATTTGATTAAAACTTTCGATAATATAAAAGAACTTTAAAATATCTTTCGAATGATATATTAAAAAAAAAAATAATCATAATTAGAAATTGAAATATTGAAATTTGAAAATATTACAGCGCCATAAAACAAAACTGATTCAGGCACCTCAAAACGTATAAATCTGGTGAAAACTTTCGATAATATAAAAGAACTTTAAAATATCTTTCGAATGATGTATTAAAAAAAATTTAATCATAATTAGAAATTGAAATATTGAAATTTGTAAATATTACAGCGCCATAAAAGAAACCTGATTCAGGATAACTCAAAACGTGTAAATCTGGTGAAAACCTTCGATAATTTAAAAGAACTTTAAAATATCTTTCGAATGATTTATTAAAAATAATTTAATTATAATTAGAAATTGAAATATTGAAATTTGCAAATATTACAGCGCCATCTGGCGGTACAAATTTCTGTATTCCACTGTTCGATTCCAATTCAAAAAAGCTTTCTAATGATGTATTACTTATGAAATTATTTTAATTAGTAGCTGAGATAAAACAGCCCGTATTTACGTGAGTTTCGGAAGAAACCACGTAAAACTCCGAACGGTTAGGGCGATGAGAGTCCTAGCCCGTATTTACGTGTGTTTCGGAAGAAACCACGTAAAACTCCCAAAGGTTAGGGCAATGAGCGCGACCTGGGATCGAACCCGGAACCTCCCACTATTGGATTAGAGAAGATTAGACATCAGTCTGTTGTTATCTACGGCAAAATTAGTTTTTCTTGTTAGCCAAATAAAAATTTAAAACTCAATTTAATTAATAAAAAAAAAGATGTGATGAGTTTTAATAGCTGAAAAAAATATTACTTTTCACTGTTAGTTATTTTTACTTATATATGTTTACTTTTTTTTTTAACCCAATGACTTTTTTGCGTACTGGGTTGAGCTTAAAAATTGTAATTAAGCGACTGCCATATTAAAAATTTAGAAAAAATCCGATCACAGCGCCACCTTTTGAGCGGTTGATCAATCTTATTCTGATAAAATCGAAACTTTTATTTAAATCTGATATTTTAGAAAGAAAAAAAAAAAAACAGCCCGTCTTTACGTGAGTTTCTTAAGAAACCACTGAAAACTCCGAACGGTTCTTATTCTGATAAAATCGAAATTTTATTTAAATCTGATATTTTAGAAAAAAAAAAAAACAGCCCATATTTACGCGAGTTTCGGAAGAAACCACGGAAAACTCCGAACGGTTAGGGCGATGAGCGCCATCTGGGATCGAACCGGCAGCGCAATCCCGTGTGCTCTGCGCGCGCACAAGTTAAGGGATACGCGCGCGGTGCACGCCTATTTCTTCTCCACCCTTTCAGGCCTTCTTAATTAACCTACGTATACCAATTTTGAACGATCTAACTCATTTGGCTGAGATGCAAAAGGAAACGTAATCAGGACACCTCTAAACGTGTAAATCTGGTGAAAACGTTCGATAATTTAAAAGAACTTTAATATATCAAAAATAATTTAATCATAATTAGAAATTGAAATATTGAAATTTGAAAATACTACAGCGCCATAAAAGAAAATTGATTCAGGACACAAAAGAACTTTAAAATATCTTTCGAATGATGTATAAAAAATAAATTAATCGTAATAAAAATTTGAAATACGCGTATTAGAATATTGAATTTTTAATCGCAGAACCAAAACACGTGACCTCGTAAATACCAGATGTTTATCTTTTTTTTTTTTTCCTTCGCTTCAGTGGAGAAATGAACCTCTTTGAACAGGTTGCCATGGTGATGCAACGGACGTCTGCATTATTTGATTACGGTATTCATTTTCGAATGAAGTAAGGCATTTTCAATGGTTTAGAGCGTGAAATTAAAAAATTTATAACTCATTCAGTTTTTGAAATTTTCTCTCAATCTTTTGGGAAATAAATTTTGAAAGCGAGATCTATATACAAAAAAAAAAAAAAAAAAAAAAAAAAAAAGAAATGATTTAGCTTTAAACGCTTTTGAGTTATAAAATGTTTTGTGAAAAAATCGATGTTTCGTAAAATCTAAAAATATGGATCGCTAATCCTTATTTTGCAAAAATGTTTATATGGTTCGAAAGAGGATTAAATGGCCTTTCTTTATATACCAGTTGTTAAGAAATGAAAGAGTTACTCGGTCGTACAGGGCGTTTCAAAAAAGACGATCGCGAAAAAGAGAAATTTTCGACCGTTTTTAAAACTTTTTAAAAAAATATAAAAAATCCGTATTTAAAAAAAAAATTGTACCGTAAGAATCGGTAATAAATGCTCTTTCTGCTGTTTGAGGTGTATTTCGATATCTCGAATCGTTCGAACAGGATCGCTTTACAAAAACCCACGAAATTTTCTCTCTTTGCTTTTTCTTTCGAGATGAGCGGTCCCGGTCGAAAATGATGATCGCGTGCCATTTTGAATCGTTTTTTCATTAGACAATGGTCGACATTTTAATTAATATCTCCGCTAATTAGGTTTCATCGTTTAGCAAATTAGATAACTTAGATCTGCGATAAATTCTCTGTCCGATGGTACTTGTTCGAAGTCCGTGCGACCGTTAGCGGCGGAGCCTTTGCTGTTTCAAGCCGTTTCTCACAGACAGACACACACACATACAGACACACAGACACACGCGTACAGATTTTAATAATATAGGAGATAGTTATAAATATTTCATACGTATGCACAGTTTTGTGAGGCTAACTCGAATCTTTAAAACGTTATAAATATTTTATTAGAAAATGCATTTTACACAACTTTTCATTTTATAACTCTAAAGATTTTATTTGAAATTTTCTGAAATTTTCAGAAAACATGGCAATATAAGTCTGAATCATTATACTATAGTTTAAAATAAATACATTTAATATTCAAAGAGATGTGGACAGCTGCAGTAAATAATTTATTACGGAGCATGCGCGAACTGTAGCAAAAAAGTTTGATATAGTTTAATGCACGAATGTATAAAATACCGTATTAAAAATATCCAGTTGAATAGCAGAAAAATTCATACAGTTATCGTGATTAAATGATCTGTTTTTCAGTAGTTTTCTAAAAAGTTCTTTACGATAAGGGGTCATTCATTAATGAAAATTCGTATCATAAAAAAAAGTTTCAATTTTCTTTTTAAACAATTATATTTTTCTTTTTTGTAAAGGTATGTAGTTCATACCTACGAAAAAAAAAAAAAAAAAGAGACAAAAGAATCACAAATATTATACTAAGTTGCATTCTGCAACTCACTTTTTTTCTGACACAAATTTTCATTTGTGAGTGACCCCTTATCATAAAGACCTTTTTAGAAAATAAAAACAGCTCATTTAATCACTGATATCTCCATGAATTTTCATGATATTGAACTGTGTTTCTATTTATAAGGTACTCTATGCTGTTGAGTACTAAACAATATCAAAGTTTTCTTGTTACAGTTACGCATGCGCTATAACAAATGATTTACTACAACTGTCCTTATCTCTGTGAATATTAAATGTACTTATCCGTTTTAAACTATCCACACAGCCACTTACATCCATAAGACATCCATTAAACATCCATATACATCCGACATATATCTATTAGACGACAAATGTCACTCTTTTTTACTCTTATTAACGTCCACTATAGATGTCTGTTACATGTCCAATAAATCTCCTGATATCCAACAATGGGATTTGCTATATCTAATAGATGTTGAAAATATTTAAATTTTACTTTGATCTAACACGTTACATCTATTAGACATTGAAAAAGATACGTCTAAATTTCGTCGTTATTTAAACATCTAATAGATGAATAATTAGTAACAATTAGATAGATTATAATTAGTACAAGATAACCAGGACTTTTAATGGACATTCTGAAGATATTTTGTACCTTTTACGGATCATTAGATGTATTTTAGATATCTAATGGATATAAACGTCTGTGTGGGTATAGTGTAATAACGTAGGCATATGTTGTCATGTTTTCTGAAAATTTCATGACATTTCGAAAGAAACCTTTACAATTATAATCACAATATACATACATATACAAATTTTTCACACGTAAAAAATAGTAAAATTTTTGACATTTTTAATAAAATATTTATAACTCTTTAAATATTCAAGCTAGCCTCACAAAACTCTGCCCACGTATAAAATGTAACATTTATAATTACATCTAAAATTTACAGATCAATGGACGCACTTCAGAATAGACGCTAATCACAAACATTTTTTATTTTATTGGATTTGTTGTTCACCTCCTAAAGGCAAAAATACACACATACATTCATACATTTATACATACACACATGCATATACACATACATACTCATACACTGACCAATTGCCAAAAACTACTTTTTTGAACTTAGGAGTCCTTAAAACGTGTAAATCAGGTTAAAACTCTATATCGAATTTTTGAACCGAATGCAATAGTTACATCGCCTACGGTAGTAGGGTAATGGAAGTATTAATCAATACAATTATTAAATATGTGTAAAAGATATTATTACAATTAATTTTAAACGTTTTAATTCTAATACTGAATTAACAAAAAATCTTGGTATTAATGTTAGCAGGAAAGGCAAACTTGCAGTGAATTTATATGCATTTACTAAATAATTTTGAAGTATTTTAACTATTACATTTTTACATTTATTTTAAAAACTTAACGATTTCTTTCTTTTTATTTTTATTCTTTTACAAAATTTCATTTTAAACTAGAATTTATCTGATCTCATAACTATATAGCCTAAACATTCTCACGCTTTTTCTTGGAATTTCCAAAAACCTTCTGGAAGTGATTCCAAACATAAATAAATAAATAAATCAAAATATTTTTATTTTAATACTTTTATATATTCTATACTACATTTTAGTATAGGTTAAATTATATTTTTTCTCTGGAAACACGGAGGAAATTTGCAGAAATATTTCTGAGAAATTATTGATTTTTTTATAAACAAACAGTGAAAATTTTAGATAACATAAAAAGAACACGTAGGTGTAAAATGAAAATTTTCTCACTTATCATATTAGTCTACAAAAGAAAAATTCCCCCTATCATTCTTTCTGGGAAACAAGCCCAGTTTTTTTTTAAAACAATTTATTGGAAAATGTGACACAATTTTTGTACGAAATTATCTGATTTAATTTACAATACTTAAATTGTGTCACTGTGTTATCTGTTTGCTTGCTATGAGTTTTGCAAAGAGAAAAACAGTTTATTGGTATTTTCTAAATTTCTTATAAAAAGTGTACAATCATGACACGTAAATCATTTAAGTGCCAAAATGCAGTTAAGTCAAATAATATTTAAGATGAAATAAATATATAGATTATAAATAAATAAGATTGATTTTATATATGTATATGTGCACGTGGAATTTATAAGTTTATATCATATATATATATATATATATATATGTGTGTGTGTGTGTGTGTGTGTGTGTGTGTGTTTAAATATTACATTGGTTTTTCAGTAACTCTTTTTTATTCTTTTTTTCCTTTTCTATATTCTATTCCTAGAATCTGTAAGAATTTGAGATTGTGAAGAGCATGATTGCACAATATTAATTCATTTGCTGCAATAAGTATAATCATCGAGACATTTCTTAAATAATCCTGTGAAAAGATATTGCAAACTTGTAAGAAGTGAATCTAAGAAAATTTATTAATGTACATATTTTAATTGTATAACGGCACGGTAAAGTACGCAAACTCGCATAAGTATACAACCAAATGATCTTTTTAAAGTTTTCTTTTCTTAATTTATTATGTATTAAAAAAAAAAAAAAAAACTTAAAGGCCGATTTTTAAAATACTTCTTTTTTTTTTTTTTCAAAAATAAACAAATTAATTAAAATGTGAATTACATTAAACCTCTTCACAAATTTTGTGGGGAGTTATAAAGCAATAGTTACTAAGATTACACACACACACACACACACACACATATATATATATATATATATATATATATATATATAAGTGTTAGAGTGTAATTTTATGGCATCGTATATGTTCGGATCAGATCACATACAGTGCATACAAATGTCTAAAATAATAAACGCAATTCTTTTATATGTGCCCAATATTAATAATAATGGATATTAAATATTCAAATTAATGATTATTAAAAAATTAATATTAATATTAATATTAACATTTTCAAAATTCACATTAGAAAATTGCCGTAAATTATTTATTTTAAGACATATTTTGAATTGCATAATAATGATATTAAATAAGTATAAGGTGAGTAAGTGTTAAACAATGTTAAACAATATAATTTAGATAAACATATCAAAGATAAAATGCATTTTGTCAATTATTCAGCTGAAGGGCATTTATAATATGTAATATATAATTTTAACTCACAAGCTATTTTTTTTGGGAAAAAAATTAATATTAAAAAAATAAATAACAAATGTATACAAAAATGTCTGAGAAACCTGACATTTATTTTTAGCTGAAGTCTACTATAAATTTACAGAGAATATGGATTAAAGTAAATTTTTAGAATTTTTCAAACGGTGCAAAATATACAGTTCTTGTTAAAAATTAAGTGCAAAATATACAATTCTTGTTAAAAATAAATTTATTAGTTGAATTTGAAGCGCAGCAAAAATAATTTTCGCTTTAAGAAATTACATGCAGATTTAAATTTCATTCAACATCTAAATTTTATAATTTACCTAAATTCAGCAATAGGAATAATGATATTACCCTTTTCACATAGTTTCCAATATAATTGAATATATTCGGTTTATTTTTAATTGATATAAATATCTAAATAATCGAAATATATATAATTATATATTATGTATGTATAATATTCGTCATTAACAATCGATATATATACACATACATATATATATATATATATATATATATATATATATATATATATATATATATATATATATATATATATATATATATATTCACAATTTCTCCTCTCATATCCTTCCACATAGAGTTTTTTCTATTTTTAATGCTGAAGGCTTTTTCACTTAATAATTTTATTGCTTATTACTCCCTGTGATATGTTCTTAAAACTTTTCCATATATAGAGAGAGATAGATAGATAGATAGGTAGGTAGGTAGATAAGTATAATACTTCGATAACCAACTTTACTCGGTCTCATTGTAAAAATCATTCGTATAGTAAATAAAGTAATTTGTGTTCAGAAATATGTTTCTTATTTATTTTCCCGGGCAGAGCGTAAGTTACCTTTGAAAGCTAATTTGCCTGGAAATAAAGAAAATTTAAATCTAATTATCATCTTAAATCTGTTTAAAAATAATATCTTATCAAATCGTTCAAACAGTTACTTTGAAAACCTGATTTCTGCTAGATTTTTTTTTTTCTAGACAGGACACGGGTCACCAGAGACAGCAATTTTTATGAAAAATATGGTAAGGGGAGCTGAATTTTATCAAAAAATCGTTCCAGCGAGTTTTAAGAAAACCAAGTTGCTGCCATATTGCTTACAAATGGAATGGGTTTTACCTGTGAACGTTAAATATCCTGAAAGTGATAATTTTTTAGATCCAGCTGTAACCTAAAAAAACACATTATTATTATTATTATTATTATTTAATATTCGAGTACATTCAAAGAAAACGAAGTTTCTGCCATTTTTTCTCGGGCGATGTGAAGATTACTGGTAAAGCTAATTTTTCTGAAGAGAAAAACAGATTTTTTAGTTTACAATTGAGATAAAACTGTAAATTTAAAACGTTCCAAAATCTAATTTTTTATCAAAACCATCCAAATATTTTCTATAAAAGAAAAAAAAAAAAGCCTTTGTTATTTTTTGCTACGGGCGGATTGTGGAGTAATAAGAAAGTGACTTTTAATGAGGATGAGGATATAAAATTAGTTTCTAAAATTAAAAAGAAAAAAAAAACTTAATGCAAATTTTTTATTAAAATTGTTAGAGCCATTTTCCTGAGAAACACGATTCTGTTATAATTAGCAACGGGCGGAGTGAGTGTTAAATGTGATCTTTAACCTCACTGAAGATGGAATCTTTTCATTTCAACTATCACCTAAAAAAAAAAAAAAAAAACTTAAATATTTATCAAAATTGTTCAAATTGTTTCAAAAAATAAACTTTTTTTAATTTTTAAATTGTTCGATCCATTTTAGAAAAAAACAGTTTTTTCCATATTTTCAGAAAAGTTTTTGCCATGCTTTGCAATGTGGAAAGGTTAAAAGAGTACGCTAACTTTTGTGAAGTCAGATAAATTAGTCATATAAAAAACTTTTAACCGTAAGTTTTTATCAAAATCATTAGAGGTCTTAGAGAACTAAGTTACTGGCATACTCTGCAACAAGTGACGTAAGGCTGAACAGTGACCGCTAAGATTCCTAAAGTTGGGATGTGTCAGACGGGTTTGTTTTGTCATAAACACTTTATACTCTAAATTATATAAACAAACTCCAGTTAAGAGTTGAATTAAAAACACGTGTCATATTGTAATAAATTAATTAAAAACACTTTAAACACACGTTAAAAATACATTTATTAAAATAAAAAACTTCCAAAGTTTTTCTCCTACATACAAGAAGGCATCATCAGGGAATTTTGGTTTTACACATACTTCAGAGCAGTTATATGTACTTTTGAATCACATGGTTAACAGTCAAGTCCTTACATAAAATATATTCAACTGGAAGTCAGATAGAGGCTGGAGCTATTTCAGGAAGAGGAGGTGCTACACTTAGACACTGGAGCTATTTCAAGGAAGAGGAGGTGCTACACTTGGAGGTTGGAACTATTGCAGGGTGACGAAGTGTTACACTTGGAGGTTGGAACTATTGCAGGGTGACGAAGTGCCCCAACCTCCAAGTGTAGCACTTCGTCACCCTGCAATAGTTCCAACCTCCAAGTGTAACACTTCGTCACCCTGCAATAGTTCCAACCTCCAAGTGTAGCACTTCGTCACCCTTCAATAGTTCCAGCCTCCAAGTGTAGCACCTTCTCTTCCTGCAATAGTTCCAACCTCCAGTGTAGCACCTTCTCTTCCTGCAATAGTTCCAACCTCCAAGTGTAGCACCTTCTCTTCCTGCAATAGTTCCAACCTCTAAGTGTAACACCTCCTCTTCCTTGAAATAGCTCCAGTGTCCAAGTGTAGCACATCCTCTTCCTGAAATAGCTCCAGCGTCCAAGTGTAGCACCTCCTCTTCCTGAAATAGCTCCAGCCTCTATCTGACTTCCAGTTGAATATATTTTATGTAAGGACTTGACTGTTAACCATGTGATTCAAAAGTACATATAACTGCTCTGAAGTATGTGTAAAACCAAAATTCCCTGATGATGCCTTCTTGTATGTAGGCGAAAGCTTTGGAAGTTTTTTATATTTTAATAAATGTATTTTTAGCGTGTTTTTAAAGTGTTTTTAATTAATTTATTACTTTACTCTAAGTTTTTATGAAAGTAATTAGATCATTTCCGTGTAAACCAAATTTCCGTTTTTTTTTTTTGTAACAGTTGAGTAAGTGTTAACAGCAAAAACTAATTTTACAGAAGATGAAAGTAACTCAGTCATTTAAATTAAAATCCTTTATATCAAAATTGCTTGAGCCATTCTCAAGAAATCCAAGGATCGAACTTATTTTCTAACGAGTGGAGTGAGGATTAAGAAAGGATGCTGATTTTCTTAACTGTAAAATACGAATGATGAGCTTGTCATCTAAAGAAACCTCTCAGCATTAAATTATTATCAAAATCGTTCAATTCATTTCTAAAAAACTGGATATTTTTTTATAATTTGCAGCGTGTGGAGTGGAGATTAATAGCGATCGCAAATTTATTTGAGGGTGAAGATAAGTCCACTTGATTTTTCTCTCTCAAAAACTATTAATCTCAAACATTCATTAAGATCGTTATATTTGTTTCTGCCATAATTTATAACATCCAGGTAACGGATTAGCAACGGACGCGAATATTCCTGAATATCAACAAAAATTTAATTGATTGCTTACCTTAAAAAAAAAAAAAAAAAAAAAAAAAAAAAAAGCCTTAAACCCCAAATTTTCATCAAAATCGCTAATTTTATTTTCGAGTAAACCCAATTTTTGTCCTAAATTGCAAACGGCAGGTAAAGAGTTAATAGCGAACGCGAATTATCCTGTAGATGAAGAAAAGCCCAATTGATTTTTCCTTAAAAGAACCTATTAACTTAAATTTTTATAAATATCGTTAGAGCTATTTCTTAGAAATCCAAAACAAATACATAAATACTGGTCTGTCTGCCTCAGCCTAGCTCTCACGTTGTCACACCTGTACTTCCAAATTTATTTCTCCTTTCCAATTCAAATTACCAAGCAATCCAAACGTCTCCAAGAAATAAGAATATTTGGTGTGTAACCACCACATGGTTTCCATAATATTACACACTTTTGAAATGAGTGTGCTCAGTGAAACCATTTAACAAATTGTACACCTGACAATTTTACCAGAGGAGCAGACTGATATATGTGTCGTGAATACATATAAAATATAGTTTACCCAACAAGTTAAATAGATAAAAACATATACGAAGAATATCTAAAAGGGAGTTCATGTGGCGAGTTCAAAGAAATTCCATACAACCGTTTTTAGAGGAACTCTCTTGGGAGATAAAAAATTCACATATTTATACAGAATGTCTGTCAATTTTCACGAATTAACCAACTAATAAGTACGAAAGGACACTTAAGGGGGTCTTTATTCAACAACTTTTAGGAAACTCGTTAGAGTCGCTTTTGGAAATATGGGCCTAAAGTCCAACTTTCGATTTTCAATGTCCCATTTCTAATTTTCTAATTTCCCCTGTATGTATTCTGATGTTCCTTTATTTTGTCTTTATTGGTTTTGAATATATGATCGTCAGAAGATTCCCCACACACGTACTCAGATTCATACATATATACACACCTAAACATACGCATATACACGCTGACCAATTGCCAGGAATGACTTCTTTGGACTCAGCAGAATTCAAACATGCAAATCGATTTAAAACTCGATTTCGAAATTTTTGTCGGAATACAGTACTACCATTACCCACAACAGACGTGTAATGGAAGTGAAAATGGCACTGTTAACCTTTATTTTAAATTTTAAAACAAAAATGTTCATTGTTTTTTATATTATTATTTTCACGTAACATAATGGAATTTTACATATTTAATTTAAAATAATTATTTTCCCTGACAAACTAAAATTCTGCATAGCAACGAAAAACGTTTATTGTAAAAATAGAAACTGTTTTGCATTATTTATTGAGAATCAATTAATAAAGCCTCCAAAACCTTGGAAATTTTTTTATTTTATTTCAAAACATTGTTGCGATTGTGATGTAAGTTTTCTGTTAAATAATCCTTTTTCGTGAATTTATTTAGTTTAAATGCACGCAGGAAACCATAGATAAAATTTTACTTTCTTTGTTCCAATACATTGTTTTAGCTAAGGCACCATTTTTCAGCGATAGCTTAAGAAAACTTGGACTTTTTTTATTAAGAAGATAACAAGTTAAATGATTAACTTGGTTTAGCGAAGGATACATATTTTAACCCAATTCATTGATTTATTGAAAAAAAATATATATATATCTTAATATATATAAATCTCGTGTCACAATGTTTGTCCTCAATGGACTCCTAAACCACTTAACCGATTATAATAAAATTCGCACACCATGTGCAGTTCGATCCAACTTGAGAGATAGGATAGTTTAAATCTCAAATTATAGTCGCAATTTTAATTTATTGCTAATTATTTGTCTGTTATTATTTGACAGTCACAATTATCTGTTAACTCCAAATGATTCTAACAGATGTCGATACCTTTCGACTGGGTTGAAATGAAAGCTGAAATATATTTGGTGCTGCCATCTACACAAAGAATCTTCAACTTTTTAACCTATTAATAAATTTCGTATAATTCAATTATTTCCACTTAACAGATGTCGATACCTTTCGACTGGGTTGAAATGAAAGCTGAAATATATTTGGTGCTGCCATCTACACAAAGAATCTTCAACTTTTTAACCTATTAATAAATTTCGTATAATTCAATTATTTCCACTTTTTAAATTTTTGGTGTTAGCATAGCCGGCCACGTGTTACTTAGACTGAAGTGTAAATTGAATTCATATTATAATGAAGATAATACAGTGAAATTAATCCTGTTTTTTACTTATTTGTGCTTCATTGATCAAAACTTTATAATTTAATATAATATATATATATATATATCTTTATATATAAAATTTATTATGTTTGTCCGCGATGAACTCCTGAACTAATGAGCCGATTTTAATGAAATTTGGACACTGTGTGCAATTTAGTCCAACTTGAGAGATAGGATAGTTTTTATTGCAAAATTCGCCTCCCAAAAGGGGGGGGGAGGGGCCAAAACGTGATTTCACAAACAAACAAACAAACAACAACAACCAAAAAAAAAAAAAAAAAAAATAGAAATGCAGATAGACTGTTCAAAATTGGTATAGAGAGGTTTTAGAGGCCTGCAAATCGAATGAGGATATTTTCGAAAGTGTAAAGTTATTAGGAGGGGCGGGTAAGGGGGCGGAGGGGCAAAAAAATAAAAATAGAGTTACATCGCTAAAAATTGGTACATAGAAGTTTTTGATACGTACAAATCGATTGCAGATATTTTCGAATTTGTAAAATTATTAAGAGGAGCGGGAAAGGGGGGGGCAGAGGAGCAAAATATAAAAATGGAGTTAGATCATTCAAAATTGGTGCATAGAATTTTTGATACCAACAAATCGATTGCGGATATTTTCGAATTTGTAAATTTATTAGGAGGGGCGGGAAGGGGGGCAGAGGGGCAAAAAATAAAAATATAGTTAGATCGTTCAAATTGGTGCATACAGGTTTTTGACACCTACAAATAAACTGTAGATATTTTCGAATTTGTAAAATTATTTAGAATAGTGGGAGGGGGGAGGGCAAAGGGGCAAAATAATAGAAATAAGAGTTAGAACTTTGAAAATTAGTATTATTAAGTTTTAAGGCCCGATAAATCGATTGCGGATATTTTCGAAAGTATAGAGTTATTAAGAAGGGCGGGAACGGTGGATGAAGAAACGGTGCGCATGGTTTGCGCAGGTATACACTGCCGCAGGCAGTGGGGGTCCGAACAGATTATTCCACCAATGAGAGAAGATTTTTTTGTATTTTATATCATTTTCCTTTCGATAATATATGGATTCATTATGAGTGTCGAACATTTTTCCCGATCAGATTTTTTTTTTCTCTTTTTTTTTCACATGTTAAAAATTAATGCAATTTTGAGAATTCTTTAATTATAGTGAATCATTTAAAAATAGGGACCAGCGAAGCGGGCTAAGTCTGCTAAGATCAAGGATGTTATCAAGGATGGTCTTTATTCGTAAATAATAATTTTAATATATTGAATATTTTACTACATTATATTTCAACGTATAACATAGCCACAGCAACGCGTGGCCGGGTCTGCTAGTATATATATATATATGTATATATTATTTTAAGCATCTTATATTTATCTTCATGATATGTTAAAAACCTACTTTTAAACAACATTTGTTAAACAATATTAATTAATAATTTATTTTGAATATTAATTTGAAAGAAATGAAAACATAAAGAAAACCTAAAAAAAAAAAAAAAAAAAAAAAAAAAGTTTTATAAAGTGAATATTAATTTGAAAAGATATGGGGCAATTTTATAATATCATTAGGAGGGTACAAGCTTCTTTTTTAAGAAAAATATTTATCTCACTTTATTCACTTTTTACAAAAATTTTAAAATAAATACCCGTGAAGTGTTTATTTATTTTGTTTTTACTAGTGGTTTTCAGTTATAAAATTTTCTCCGCTTTAAAGTCACGTGTATGCGGTTAATGCATTTATTAAAGGTTAAAAAAAAAGCGTTTATTTTCTCATTTTCTCTTGCAGAGTAAAATATGCGTTATTTAATAAGATTATAATTTTCCAAATTTTTCATTCGAATTATTATACAATGATTATGAACACTGATTAATCTCCAGAGAATATGTTAAAGAAAAAAAAACATTTAAGACACTAAATTTATAAAGAAACTGAATAAACAAAAATAAGTTTTATGAACTTAATTATATTAAAACTAAATCTGTTTAGAAACTGCAATGTAGGTTTTGTTTAAGGGTTGAATAAGATTATATAAAAAGATTAATTTTCGTTCTAAATAATAACATTATTCTAATTTCTGTGAAAATATGTTACTCTTTATGTTGGGTATTTACACACCAGAATAGAAAAATTCCAAAAAGAAAATAATAATAATAATAATAATAATATATATATATATATATATATATAAAACACATTTACGTCACAGCTTCTGTAGTCGGTAGTTTTTAGTCAAGGCTGAAGAAACACAAGTAGAATTGCGATACATAAGTTTATTTTAATCCCAATCATAGCTGGAGATTGTAAATGGCAATGAACAGTTCATATTTTGTAAACAGGCTGGGTAACGGAATTCTGAGGCCCCGAACCGCTGGTACGGTTGGTTGGTTGGATGGGTTTTACGTCGCAGTAGTGGTGCGCAGATGGGCAATTGGCGACGGTCTGGGATTCATCCCTAGAAGTGGTCCGGAGACATGCCATCGTAATTATGATTTTCCACGGAAAGGATGGCTCTCCCGCTTCGGTGACCCCCAGAGGTATAATTTTTTATGGGAACGTGGAGGACATATCGGCCACGACGTGGACCAGCCACCATTAGTGTACACGACGATCTTTGGCCGGCTCGAGTACCGAACCCGCAATCTTCCAATTACGAGGATCTTCCAACTACGAGGCCGGCGCTCTATCGACTGGGCTATCGCGGTCCCCGCTGGTACGGAAATCGGTTATATTTTCAAGTTGGGAGGTTGAACGATCTCGCCGTTACTTAATTTTCGAATCCGGTGGCCGGCATAATTTTTTTAGGCAAAGAATATAGTTAGGCAAAGAATACTGAAAATAACAGTGGATAGCTGTGGAAGATACCTTTAATTTTGGAGTTTTTCATCTTTTATAGTCATACTTTTGGCATGTTTCTGGCGTAATCTTAATCTCCTCGCCATTTCTTTATGGGTTATATTCTATAATGACACAATGCGTCTTTGTGTCTTAATGGCCAATGATTTCGCGCTGCTAGACAAGATAGCGCCTGCACTCGCCAAGTCGCCAAACAATCATAAATCTTAAACCTCATCTATAAACATCATTTAACATATTTATGGAATATTTCAGGCACAAATGCTCATTCAATCTAAATTATTGACTAATTTATTCATTTTTGAATGATCGCGATTACGAAATTCCATTTTTTATTTTCTATACTATTAAAGTAACTTACTGCCTAATATGAGATTTCCTTTAAGTCGTTTTGGACTATAATTAAGTCGTTTTGGATTGCAATATTAATTTAAAGTGTGAAAACAATACCCTAAAATGCGAAAATAATATTTTAAAATATAAAAATACTAATTAAATTATTACCTCTTTTCTATTCCTATTATATATATATATATATGTATGTGTGTGTGTGGAAAGTTATGTGGAAAGCTTTGTGGGATGCATTTCTTCTACCAGTCAACAGATGGTGCTGTCTCCGATGACCATCTTTCGACGAGACGACGAACGGAAGTCAATTGGGATCTGTCTATCATGGAAAGTTGTTGAGACCCTCAGCGCGAAGGCTGATATGGTCATTTTCTTCTAATTAGAGCTTGAAATGCTCCGAATAGTTGTGTAGATTCATGGAGGGCTCAATACCTCAATCTCACATATTTGATATAGTACACGAAGGTGCTATTGTGAATTATAAGTGTGAGTAGGTGCTTAAATGTTACTTTGTCATATTCTTATGAAGAGAGCTTGTTCTGTGTATCAAACCGAAGAACCCGTTGATGGTTAATAATGGAGATTCTTCTGTTATAATAACATTTATGTGTAATTTGTGTTTTGTGTGTCTTCAAATAAATGTTTCGTTATTTAAGTCGCATCTCATCATTGCCCCACCTCTAGACGCCCAGCCAAGAACCTACAAGTGGGGACTCGACCGGGATGTTAAGAACACCAACAAGTTATAAAAGGTAACTTTTATATATTTATCATTCTGTTAAGTAATAAACGATAATGAGTAATGCATAAAATGAAGTATGAAGAATTTAGTACAATTTTGAATTATAGAAATTAATAAAGAAATATTTTTAAGAATAACAGTTCTGGTTTCATTTTGTATGTTTAAGATGAAATAAAAATATCACTTGAGAAAAATGAATTCACGAAGTGATAATTATGATTCTGAATAATCTTTTATAATTTTGTTTATTATTGTTTTCTTAAGATGACAAAATTATTTTAAAACGAAAGTGATAACTATGGTTAAATAGAGAAAAACAATAATGGTGATATTATGTGTGTATAATAATAACTCAGAAATACATAAGATGTTCTAAATATTATGTTGACTAATATAAATTGTTCTGAATGTGCTTATTTAAAAATCATGGAAATTTTGATTTGAGAACAAAAACCATAGAATCAATTTTATTGTTTTGATTCTATCTAATTATGGTATCAATTTGGTAGAAATATTGAAATATGTTTGGGTATAAGTAATTATTTGGAGTTATAATGGCCCAAAACGTTTTACAAGTTATTATAAAGGCAGACTTAAAAATCATTAGCTGAAGAATTATGCCTAACTGTTCCGGCAGAAGCTAAGGTATTTAAAATCAAAACTTTAATTGAGAGTTCTGATAGTCACAAAAATGATTTAGAATTTGTTATAGGTGTTGTTAAAATGTTAGTAGAAGAGCAAAAGTCGAAATCTTTAGAATAGAAAGATAGAATTGAGATAGAAAGAATAGAATTGAGATAGAAAGAATTAAATTATCCCAGTTAGAAAAAGAAATCGAACTTCAGAATTTAAAGTTACAGGCTGCAGCAAATAACTCTAGTAATAATGTTGAGCAATCAAATTCGGAAACTACTTCACAATCATTAGAAAATTTAATCAGAAGTATTAGAACATTAACCATTTCAGTACCTGAGAAACCGTAAGCTTTGCACTTATTTTTTCAATCCTTTGAAAGCGCATTCACTTCTAAAAAATGTACCGTCTAAATTTAAATCGGAAATATTGATTAATTTATTGGGAGATAAATGTAATCAGGTTCTTGCGTACGTAACCACCGACGAAATTAATGATTATGAAAAAGTTAAGGAAATAATTTTAAGACAATTTCAACCAACGCCGCGTGAATGTTTAAGTAATTTTAAAAATGCGCTGCAGAATCCGTCAGAATCCCATGTTCAGTTTGCTTCCCGTCTAAGCGCTTCTTTTGATTACTATTGTAGATTGAGGGGAGTTAACGATGTTAAGCAACTGTGTGATCTTCTAGTTTCTGATAAGTTATATGAGACGTTAAATTCTAGAACTATGGAACATATCAGCATAAGAGAAGGTCAAAATTGGTTTAAACCCAATAAATTAGGTCGAGAGTGTGATTTATTCTACTCTTCTAGAGGGAAATCGTTAATTGAAACTAATAATACACGAAACAAAAGTTCAGAGAATAAGCGGTTTGTAAACAAAACTCCTTTTAGAAAGTCACAAGCACAGTATAATCATAAAGATCCCATAATACGAAATTCGGTGCCTAATCAAACTCACGAAAAGCCTGAAAGAATGTGTTACATTTGTGGTGCAAAAGGGAAAACATTTCATTTGGCTAAAGTCTGTCCTCAACGTGTTGCAGGAAAAAAAGTATTCCGTGAAAATCTTCCAACGAATTCAGTAGTTCAATCCGAAACAAGTCCGATTGACCTAATTGTTAATCTTGATATTTTAGTGGATGATATTCCACTTAAAGGGTTAAAAGATACAGGGTCTTACTCTTTAGTTGTAAATAAAAACATCATTCCACACACTAAAATTGTTATTTCTTCAACCACACTAGTTAGCTGCTTTAATAAAAAGAAAGATGCAAATCCAACTGAATTGAAAATATCACGATTCAGTAAATATAATCGGTGTTTTATGCAACAATTTGTCATGCGACGTAATTCTGTCTGGTAATATCTTTCATATTCTGAAACAACAAAATAAAAAGGAGACAGATGTTTCGAATTCGGAAGACGAAAGGGGGGAGGGGAATTGTCTTCCAATTTCGGGGGAAAGCGATCTCGATGGAGCAAATGAGTGTTCTTTTTCTTTATTCGATCGAAGGGAAAATGAAATAGATTCCTTTTTTTTTCAAATATGTGCAACTTTTCAGAAGAAACAAAATTCGATGTCAGTCACATTTTAGATAAGTCGTTAAAAGAGAGATTAAGCGAGTTAATAAAAAATTATAAGCCAGTTAAAACTAAAAGTACTGATTTAAAAATGTCCATTATTTTATCTGATGATACACCAGTATGTTTACGTTCTCGCAGGTTGTCATTTGTAGAGAAATTAGAAGTCGATAAGCAAATTGACCAGTGGTTGAAAGATGGTATAATTAGAGAAAGTACGTCAAATTACGCTTCGCCAATAGTGGTGTGTAGGAAAAAGATGGAGGAATAAGGTTATGCTGTGATTACCGTATTTTAAATAAGAAAATTATTAAAGATAATTACCCGTTGCCAAATATTGAAGATTTATTTGATAGGTTAGGGGAGGGTAAAGTCTTTTCGACACTAGATTTAAAGAATGCGTTTTTACAAGTTGATGTAGAGGAAAAAAGTAGGAAATATACAGCTTTTGTGACCGATAATGCCCAGTATGAGTATCTAAAAGTTCCCTATCGGTTATGTAATAGTCCCTTAATACTTCAAAGATATGTAAATTACGTGTTTAAAGATTTATTAAAAGATGGTACTGTAATTATTTATTTAGACGATATAATTATTCCATCTAAAGATGAGAATGAAGGGTTAGATAAATTAAAACGTGTGTTAGAAACGACATCAAAATTTGGTCTAGAGTTAAATTTAAAGAAATGTCAGTTTTTGAAAGGAAAGATCGATTTCTTAGGTCACATAATTGAGAATGGCACGATTAAACCCTCGGTAGAAAAAAATCTTGCAGTCCAAAATTTCCCAGAACCCCGTAATGCTAGGGAAGTGCAGAGTTTCTTGGGTTTAACGGATTACTTTAGAAAATTTATTCGTTCATATGCCAACATAGCCAGACCCCCCCTCAGTAACTTATTATGTGCTTCCACTCCATTTAAATTCGAGCAAGAGCAGAAATTGGCTTTTCAAAAGCTGAAACATATTTTATCCAATACACCTGTGTTTTTTTTTTTTTTTTTAAACAAGGTTATAAATTAGAAGTTCATACATATGCATCTAAATTAGGATTCGGTGCTATCTTATTACAACAAGAAGACGATGGAAAATACTATCCTATTCATTATATGAGTAAAAAGACCTCGGTACAAGAAGAAAAATACTGCAGTTATGAGTTAGAAATATTAGCGATAGTCGAGGTCCTTAAAAAATTTAGGAACTATTTATTAGGCTGTAAATTTAAAATTTATACTGACTGTCAAACGTTCACTAAAACTTTAGATAAACGTGAATTGACACCTAAGGTAACCAGGTGGTCTTTCCTGCTACAGGAATTCGATTATGAAGTAGTACATCGTCATGGTAAACAAATGCAGCACGTAGACGCTCTCAGCCGACACCCTGTAATGGCTGTAACTACTGATACTCTCACTCATAGTATTGCTGTTGCTCAAGAGAATGATGAGTACATTAAAACAATGAAATCTCTTTTACAGCAGAACCAAAATGACGAATATGTGTTAAAAATAATATTTTATATAAAGCGTTAGAAGGTAGGGATGTACTAATTGTCCCAGAAACCATGCAAATTGAGGTCGTAAAGAAATGTCATGCCCTAGGACATTTTTCGGTTAATAAAACTGAAGAGTTAAACAAAAGAGACTAATATTTTTCTAATATGAAAAAATGTATAGATAATGTTGTAAAAAGTTGTATAGATTGCATACTCATAAATAAGAAGCAGGGAAAAAGAGAAGGTTTTTTGAACCCTATCCCGAAAGAAGATATACCATTATTTACTTATCACATCGGTTTTGTAGGTCCATTACCTACAACCAATAAAAATTATAATTACATTTTCACTGTTATTGTCGGATTTAGTAAATTTTCGTGGCTGTATCCCGTGAAATCAACTTCTTCAGTAGATGCCATGCAAAAATTAAAACAACAAGCTGCTATTTTTGGTAACCCCGCAAGAATAATATCTGATCGCGGAGCTGCGTTCACATCCAAGAATTTTAAAGATTACTGTGAATTACAGGGAATCGAACATGTCACCATCACAACTGGAATCCCAAGAGGAAACGGTCAAATAGAGAGACTTCATCAAACAATCATACCTGTATCATCCAAGTTATCTATATATGACCCGAACAAGTCGTACAAGTTTGTTGAGGCTGTCCAGAGAACAGTTAATTCCACCGTATCAAGAAGTACCAAAAGAACCCCTTTTGACTTACTCACAGGTGTAACAATGATAAGGAAGGACGATAAGAGAGTACTAGAACTCCTCGAAGAGGAAAGGATAAATTCCTTGCTCGATAACCTTAACACCATTCATGAAGAAGCAAGAAAAAACATTCTTAAGATTCAAGAAGAAAATCGTAGATGTTACAAGAAGAGAAAGAAAGCCCATGTGTATAAAATTAATGATCTAGTTGCCATCCAGTAAACTCAGTTTGGAACTGGCATGAAACTTAGACCAAAATTCTTAGGTCCCTATAAAGTTGTACGAATAAAGGCCAAAGATAGATATGAAGTCGAGAAGATAGGTGATCACGAAGGTCCTATTCATACTAGTACCTTTTCAGACAACATGAAATTATGGTCCATGAACTAACCTAAAATCCAATGATAGAGACTCATGAACTTTATAGAAAAAAATAATCGTGAATATTAATGTACATAAATTTTTTTAATGTATGTTTCTCTTTTTGGTTCTCTCCAAAATATGAAGAGTGAGATCTGACTCTAAAAGAGTGGCATATCACTCTTTGAACATGCCAAAATGGAGCCAACCTCTAAAGAGTGAGAAGTCTCTTTTCGAAAGTGTGAGATTTCTCTCTCTTTATTAAGAGTGAGATTATTCCGAGTATTTCAAAGAATATGACTGTTTGTTTTTTCTAAAAAAATATGGATACGCCAGACGGTATCTTCCACCAATTTCCTTTTTATTTTTTTCTTTCTTACTTTTTTTTTTTTTTCATATTTGCTTTGGATCTGCGGGGAATCGAACCGTAGCCGTTTTCGTGGCAGGCGAGTGTCTTACCACTGAACCGCTGGGGACACACAGAACTCGCTTAATTTACAGTGGTAAATCATTCACATAAGAGATTAATCGCATTTATAAACTTTTACTTCATTTATTAAAAATATAAAATTACAGAATTCTAATGTACATTTTAAAATTAAAGTTAGGATTGCTTTAAATTACTAAAATTAGAATTATTTTTAAATTAATAAAATTAGAATTATTTCTTAAATCAAAATGTATACTTGAATAGAAATTCCCTAAGACAAATAGTTACTTTAAATGTAGCTTAGGGGAAAAGAAAAATTCTTGAGTGTGCATGTTCAAAAAAAAAAAAAAAAAGTTAAATATTTACGACAAATCTACAGAGTTTCTTGAAAAACTCGTCTGTTCAGGAGTATTAAATCTCGCTGATGATTTTAATTTTTAGTAAAATATTATAGCCAGCTTTTTTAATGTTTCACATGTGTTAAGCATCAATGAATATTATAAAAATATAAATTCCTATTATGCTTTTAAGATGTTATGCATTAAGTATTTGCATTGATATTTTCTTTTATACCTTATATATTTCCAAATAAAACTCCTTGCTTTCATTACGAATTTCCATAACTTTCTTACGATTTTCGATTCTTTACTAATAACACTTCAATTTTATCAATCGTATAATAAAATTATATTTACCAAAACAGCTTTTAACATAATTATTTTCTTTTTTTAAACTCAAGTAAATTCAATAATTTCTGTTAAACAAATCACATATTGCCGAGAAATTGTCTTTCATATTTCGTTCGAAATATGGTAAGTAGATGGCGCCAGCAAATCTTCACTCTTCAGCAGGTTGATCTTGCAATTTATGATGACATCACTCTTTGTGACAAAGTGACTAGAAGTCTCTCTTTCGTGAAAAGTGAGAAATGTCACATTTTCAAGAGTGACAATAGTATTTTCTCACTTTAATTCGTGTCAAGAAAATGGTCACTTTTTTAAGGAGTGAGATTCCCACTCCAGAAATTTTAGAGAGGTTTTTTTTTCTTTTAATTGTATTTTGCAGATATCCTTTAGTATCCTAGGCTGCTCCGACGGTGAGGACACCGTACGTCAGGATGACAGAGCTCTGTAGAAAGTTATGTGGAAAGCTTTGTGGGGCGCATTTCTTCTACCAGTCAACAGATGGCGCTGCCTCCGATGCGCATCTTTCGACGAGATGACGAACGGAAGTCAGTTGGGATCTGTCTACCATGGAAAGTTTTTGAGACCGTCAGCGCGAAGGCTGATATGGTCATTTTCTTCTAATTAGAGCTTGAAATGCTCCGAATAGTTGTGTAGAGTCATGGAGGGCTCAATACCTCAATCTCACATATTTGATATTACACGAAGGTGCTATTGTGAATTATAAGTGTGAGTAGGTGCTTAAATGTTACTTTGTCATTATCTGATGAAGAGAGCTTGTTCTGTGTATCAAGCCGAAGAACCCGTTGATGGTTAATAATGGAGATTCTGCTGTTATAATAATATTTATATGTAATTTGTGTTTTGTGTGTCTTCAAATAAATGTTTCGTTATTTAAGACGCATCTCATCATTGCCCCACCTCTAGACGTCCAGCCAAGATCCTACATACACACACACACACACACATATATATATATATATATTAAAAATTAATAAAATTATTTTGATTACTGTTTTTTTTTTTTCATTATCGTTAAACTTTATACAAAACAATAAAAAAAATTCCTATAAGAAAGTAACAATACACTTTTATAATGTATATAACATAATGTATAATATGCGGTACATGATTATTAACAACGTGAAAAACATACAAACTTTCCTAAAAAAAAATAACAATAAATGGTAATACTATTATATATAACATTAGGAATAATATGTGGTACATGATTATTATCACGTATACAGATTGGCTGAAAAATAATTCAATCGAATTTTCATTGAATTGCTAGTTTATGGATATTTAATTAATATCCTAGCGAAATTTGGTGTCCATACAAAATTGGTCTGTAGAAAGTGTTTGGTGTAGTGAAAATATTTCAAATTTTGATCACCAGAACGATTTTTAATTTAATTACATTATTTATTCCAAGTCAATTTTAAATATCAGTTATCAGTTATTAATATATACTAATTATTAAACCTAATTTATATTAGTGATTTTCCTATCATTTATTTGCTATTTCAATTCATACAGTTTTTTGAAGATGCCTGATGGTATAAGAATATCGCTGACTTCCACATCAAAGTGTTACTTTCTATTGAAATTAAGATATTCTCGTTTTAATCAGTTCTGAAAATAAACCTGAATATATAAAAATCTCTTCATTCTATATCACAATGATGTCTGCTTTCATTCCTGAATGGCAATATCTATTACATTTAGTTACTATTCTCCCATGAATTATGTGGGATGGTAAAAATCCAGTTGTGTTGCAAAAATCGTCGACGTCACTGTAAGTGCTTCGGGATACTTGCGTATATGATCACAACATCGAAAGTGTACAAAACTTAAAGAAATTAGGGGGGGGGGATATTTGAAAAAGAAAAAAAGAAAGTCAAAAGGGTTTTAATTTAGAAATTTGTCTCTTAGTAGAATACCCACGTGAGCAGAGATTATCCAGAGTGAAGCACCAGGAGTTCAAAAGAGAAAAAAAAAACTCCTTGAGAAATCACAATTGCAAAGAAAGAGCCTGTTGCGTGCAAGTCTGGACGGCGAAAAGGATCTAGAACTTTAGGCAGAACGTTTAAAAAAACACAGGAAAGTGCTTAGAGTCCCGCAATTAGTAAAAAAAAAAGAGTGTCGTATACTTAATTAAATATTATAAAATTATGACAAAATAAAACCTAACACCCGAGAGAATCCTGGAGAACCAATCTAAAGAGAGAATTCTTTAGACAAAATTTCCTCAAAACAAAATTTTCTACCAAAAATTCGAAAGGATTGCAGAACGCATCATAAGACAAGTCCCATGACCAATCGGAATTTGAATATAGAAAGTCTCGAGTACTAAATTAAATAAAAATAATAAAAAATAAATAAAAATTATGCCAAATAGTTTTAAAATATTCTGGGAATTGCAAATTTTGGAGAAAAAAAATCACTAGAAGGGAGGTCGAGCATACTAAAATCAAACTTTAGTATGCTCGTTTCTAAAGTTCAGATGCTAGGCTTGATGCTAGGGTTTACCATCTCTAGATGAACATTTCGTTCAGTCTAGGAAAAAATATAATTTTCTGTCTTTAATAACTTCAGAAGCACTATATCTACATTTTTTAGAGACAGGCAAAAAGTCGTTTCCTCTTGTTAAAATAACTAGAGGCCGTTTCTTCCTAAGACCTACACTTGGATCGTAACCGTGAATAAAGTCTAATTTCTAACATTTTGAATGGATCTACAAAACTTAATCCCAAGTTTTAAAATTTCAGCATACGTTGGCTTAATTCGGAGATCCAGGGAACATCATCATTGCGGACATAACGAGTACCTTGAACAAATCTACGCATTAGCCCATTTTAAAGTAAATCAATTTTTTACCGAATTTTAGCGGACTATCATACCATCCAGATCATACTATCATAGGTGATGACCGGGCGAATCATGGATTTGTATAATCGTAAATTATTTTAATAGACAGGCGGCTATTCCAAGCCAATGAAGAATGAAGGGCTTCACGGCTTGATCAGCTTTTTCTAGAGACTCTGAAATGTGTCGAGACCAAGTTAATTTGGAATCAATATATACAACAAGGAAAGTCTCCTTAAAGCGTTTACTCAGATTATTCAAAAAAAATTTCTACTGACACTAGTTACTTTTGCAACATAAGAAAAGTCAAATTATCGGTGGAATCCCATTAGTAAGCTGACCAAATGTCTCCATTTTCTGGGGAGAACCTTTATTTTTATGATATTTTTCTAAGTTTTAAAAAATTGTAGAAAGTAAATTATTTATTATTAATATTTTATTTATAGCCCTTAATTATTAGGAATGAAAAAAAAAATTCCCAACTGGAGAGCCAATTTTAACGGTTCGGCAGATAATCAGTGCGCAGCACTAGTACGACTTAAAACCCAACCAAACAACCAGCCAAAAAACCCATTAGATAATCTGTAAAAAAACAATATACTTTTTCGAGTATTTGGCAAAAAGTCAAAGGCAAACAACATACTTTTCTTGCCAAATGGAAGTAGTTTAATATATTTGAAGAAAATTGCTTGTTAAACAAATGTTTTAGGAAACTGAATACTGTAATATTGAAAAATTTAAAATTTTCAGATAAAATAATTTACTAGTTTTTATATAAGCTTTCATAATATACCAAAGTGATTTGTTGCTGAAAATATTTAATTTTACCTTTAAGAATTTTTTTTCTTAAATTAACGCATGTTTAATGTAAAAAAAAGTTATTTGTATATTTAATGTTTTAATTAATTTGGAAAATCTTTTACGTTTTGAAAATTGAAATTATTAATTTATATATTTAGTAAAAATTTTAAGATCTTATTTTAAAATTTGATACAAATAATTTTATTTTAATTTTTAGCTAAAAACACGGGTTTTGGAAATTAATACGTACAGTATTCTTAAGATATAATTCGAAAATCTCGTGCATTTTTCAATTACCCATAGCGCTGTACTATTGCAACGTTAAACCTAACCTACCAACCTACCTCGTTCAGTTTTCATTTGAAACTCAAATTGAAGACAGTAATAACTTTTAAAAGGAACTTTCATTCCTTATTTTTTGGTTTGTGTGTGTAAATTATCTTACCGTTTTCAGCATCTTTTAACTTATTCTCATTTATAAAATTAATAAATTTCGTAAAAATCATGAATATTTCCACAAAAAGTACTTTGAATGGATGAAGACGACTTCAAAAGCAGGAATATATTTTCTAATAATAACAGGAGACTTGGCGTTGGAATATTAAAACCCGAATAAACTAATACGCCAGAAACGCCAAAGGAAAAATATTGGAAATGCATACAGCTGTTTCGGTAGCCTAAAGCGTACCGTCTCCTTTTTGCACTTTAGGCTATCGAAACAGCTGTATGCATTTCCAATATTTTTCCTTTGGCGTTTCTGACGTAGTAGTTTATTCGGGTTTTAATATATTTTCTAACTGCGTTTTTCTTACAGCCCTCTCTTAGATGGAGGGTATATGGTTGGTTGGATGGATGGATTTTACATCGCACTAGTTCTGCCCAAAGGAGGGTATATGGAATAGGGTCACACCTTCTAACTAAGCAAATTTTATACCAATCTGTATCGTTAAACAAATAAAGTCGTTTTGGGGGATTTTTCGATTAATCCTAAGGTTTCCAATATTCTTCCAGGCACTATAAATTAAATTCATTGTGTATTTAAAAATTTTAACTCTGCATAATTTTACATTAAAAATTGGTTTAAAAAATGAATAACTTAACAATGAATAGATGAACACATTTCAAAAAATTATAGACAGAGAAATATATTTATTTAAGTTAAGTTTATTTAAACTAATTTAGCACGTAGAATTGAAAAAGCATTTTGGTAAGTTTTATCCATCCCATGTAATAAACAATTTGCAAACGAAAAACTGTATATTTTAAATATTAATGTGTATGGCAAGCTAATATTTGGGCCTTAATATTGAGTTAAAAATCATTTTAATCAATTTAAATTTTGTTCTAAACCAGCGGATCTTAACCGGTTTTCCATGAATATAATAGAATTATCGTTCCGACAATTGATTGATATTTCTTCATATGTAAACTGTTGCATTCTGTTATACTTATTATGAAAAAAAAAAGTTTATTTATGAGTTCCGATATAAACAAATACTATCGTTACAATTGTTAGATTTCAATTTACACACTTATATATAAATACATATATGAGAAAATTGTAGTTATAGATTTGTTTATTTGAAGTAATCTCAGATAATTATTTATCTTTTCTAAAGCATTTTAGTATGAAGAGCATTATTTATCAAAAAAGAGTGTTGATTCAAATTTTATTATGTCGACAATGAGCGATAAACATCCAAGAAACAGCCATTTTATTTTATTTTTACCAACGTTATATACAGATTCCGCAAAAAGTTTTTTTGTAAACATACATAACTACATCAGAAGAGTCTTCTGTAATTTTTTTAAAATTTTCTCGGTATGAACTTTCGGAGACATTCTTTGTAAGTACTTATAAGATTGGCATGGTATGGACTGGTTATTAAAAAGAAAGTTATAGTGGAGGTGTCATAGTTTCTATAGGTGAAAAAAAGGCTGCTCTTTTGGAACTGTTAACTTTAATTCTCCATTTTTTAACGATATAGAATATTTGTTCAAATAATTTTTTGGTACTTGAAACGCAGCGTTTGGGGTCCGTTGTACACAGCAAATAGCAGTGTCGTCAACGAATGTCGCTTTAGTAGCGTCAATAACACATTGCAGATCATTGACGTAGTTGTTGAGTAGGAAAGTACCAAGCCAAAAACCTTGCAGGACAGAAAATAAAATAGAAGGGTTAAAAAGAGCATATCCGACTTTAACGGAATTTTTGTTAGTTGGTCAGGTAGATCCATAGAAATTGATCTATACATAAGGCAGCATGTCACACTTTTTCTAAAACTTTTTGAATCAATAAAGTAATAAGGATTTCCAAGTACTGTTAATAAGGAGAACTTTGTTATTTGGGAGGACTTTCCATTTTATTTTTTGATGTGTAACATTTTATGGAAATTAAATGTTGCATATACTGTCGAAACTCCTTAACGTGGATTACTTTTAACATAAACTATTTCCATAATCCCCGTCAAAATGAAAATTAGTTTAGTTACATTAAGATTAGTTACTGATAGCACGAACTACTGATAACATGAACAATTTTACTCCCCTTGAGTTTCACATTAACGAGGTTTGACAGTATTTAAAATAATGCAAACCAGATTTAAGATATTTGTTACAATATGTTATGAAAAATATGTTATAAAAAAAAATCTATATACTAAACTTAATATAATTTTGTCATTATACAAATAGTTTTAAAATGAAAAATGAAGCTTGAGTTTTTATAATTGTGATTATATGCATATCCTAAGTATAATTCTAAGTATAAATCATTTTTAATTTAAAAGTTACTTAAGTTTTTGGAATAATCTAAAATTTCCGAAATTGTAATAATAATAATAAAAAAAAATTATTATTATTACAAAACTGTAATAATAATAATAATAATAATAATAGTAAAATTAATTCTGAAGTTTAATGTTAATATTTTTTTTTTCTTTAAATAAGAATTTTTAATTATTTCTAACATGTACTATATGTACTCTTAAAAGCATTGTTTAATTCCTCTTGAAATGCATAAATTGATAAATTGTTAAAAATATATATCTGAAAAACATTAAATATCACATGAGGAATTACCTAACCTTTTCTAAACTTTTATAATAAACAATCTTGTGTTATTTTTTTTATTAAACATGTGAAGCGAAGTTTCACTCTAAATTTAGCTAAGTGATTCATGATAGTCTTAACAATCTTATAAAAATATATAAGTTGACTGATGATTTTTTTGAATTAATTCTTTTAAATTTTAACTTGAATTTCTTGAATTCTTTATTTATTAAAATAAATGATAAAATACTATAATGAGATTTTTCTGTATAATTATACCAAAAAAGAAACATGTAGAGCTTAGTTAAATATGAGGAATGAAGTGTTAAAAAAAGGTGTGTGACACTTTAATACAAAGAAATAATGAAGGGAAATTCCTTATAGAAATTTTAAAGAAACTAGTTATAAAAATTATAGATTCTTTTACACTGAATGAGAACAAATTTATACATGTTACATTTTATTATTAAAAACACGCATTGTATTTATTTCAAATGCTTTATCAAAAAAAAAAAAAAAAAAAAAAAAAAAAAAACAGAAAAAAACGAAGTACAACTTTAAGCAATTTAAAAAATATATCTTTTTATATGTTTTATAATAGCCATATATCTAGTCAGCTAGTGCATAATATTTAAAAACATTTTTGAGATAAATGAATATGAATAGCAGAAAATCGTAAAAAAATATCTTTTTTAATTTAAAGAAGAAAGAAAAAATTACGTGATTGGCATGGATTATAAACACTTTCCAACTGCACTTAAACGTTATATAAAATAACCTTCTATGTATTTTCTCATTGTAATGGTACCTTAATTTTTTTTCTTTTTAATTATGAAAGAATAAAACGTTCAAAAAATTATCTAGTTTATTACATTTTAAAGAAAAGAAATACAATAGATTGCTTCGCTATATTCCTATACAATGTCTAAATCCTCCATGGCTACAAAAATATTTTTTTTTTCTTTTTTTATTATGCAGTAATGAATACCTTAAAACATATATATATATATATATTAATTTTTATTTCTAGTTAAAAAACATTAGTAATCTTATTTTCTGTATCCCTATTACGGTTCATTTAAAATAGATATTACAGCGATTATCTATTAAACTAGCAGTGATAGAAACCGGCTTTCAATTATAAATTAAAGGCAAATCAAATGTAGATTTCAGATAGATCATTTTGTGTACAAGATGGTGTATAATTATTAATACACGAAATTTAATTTTTATTCGGTATCTCTTTGCCTATGACTATTGTTTAGAAAAATATTGCCTTTGATAACGTGAATTTTTGTAATTTTTAATGATTTTAATTAAATTTGTCTTTTTCGTACGTGTTTTAAAGTGTAATATTTATCAATTTAGCACTTTTTTACAATGACACGTGGTTTCTAAATATCTCTATATGAGATGTAATTTTATAGTTCAATCATTGCTAATTTCTTACTTCTTCCCATTTTGAAAAACTGCAATTTCTCTCAGACATGAATGTTATTCTTTAAAGCAGCTCCGCAAGCGACAATAAAGTAAATAGATTAAAAAAAAAAAAAAAAAAAAACTAAGTGAATTAATAATGGCTGTTGTGGAGTGTTTTACCTTTTTTGGCGTGCTTTTTAAAAGTAAAAAAAGTTGATATTTGGTTTTATACAATTTCCTTGGGATTGATTTATTATGAAGGGATTGGTGTTTTATTTTTAATGGGTTTATTTCTCTCATGGTTTTTTCCACTTCATAAATGTATTGTGAAAGAATTGGTGTTTGAGGTTTAATGTGTTTCTTTCTTTCTTTCTTTTTTTTTTTTTTTTTTTTTTTTACATTTTTCAACGTATTGTTTGAAATTATTTTCATGTCTTTTAGGTGACCTCGAGCATTTCGTGCTGTAAATGTTTAGCAGTTTGCATACAGCATGACAGAAAGTTCACCTAATGTGCATACAACATTCATTCAATGCCCTTGAAAAAGTGATGAATTTGTATGCTTCAATATCGGATTGCTTATCTTTTCTTACCATCAGTTTCCTTCATTTTTTATAGTTCTTCAAGTTATTACTTGGTTTCATATAGTGCAATGTTTGAAAAGGTTTACAATATATATATATATATATATATATATATATATATATATATATATATATGTATGTATATATATATATAGTATACAATAAAGAGGTGTTTTTTAATATATGATATAGAGAATATCAGGTATAGTTTTAACGATTTCCAACAAAATTCAAAGTGATTATAACATCAGTTCTACTTTTTTGCATTCTAATTTTTACCTTCTACTTTTTTGCATTCTAATTTCCATAAGTAATTCTGGAACGTCTTTAAATTGACGTATGTTTTTAAATTTATTGAAACATATAATTAGAATATTTTTATTTGGCTTTAATAATATTTTTTTATGTATGTAATGTTGAATTAAAAAATATAACCAGCTATCACTACATTCATTAAAAAATTAATATTGAATAATAATTAATAGTTTCTACATTAAATCTCACCACCCCAATAAACAAACAAACAAACAAACAAAAAAAAAAACATGCAAATAGCACAGATTATAAAAAACATTCCAACTGTAATTATACGTAGCATATAACCTTAAATTTATTTTATTTCCGTCCAAATATTTAAATAAAATATTACTGAAATTGTGAAAATTTGAAAAAAACTATCTTGTAGCTTTATTTTAAAATAAAAATGAATTGTTTCAGTTTACCCTATACGGAAGCACATTCTAAAATAAAGCTAAAAAACCTTAAATAACACTGATAATTTTTCAGACATTTAAATTTTATTTGTGGAAATAGGAATGCGGTGAGGCATATCAACTGACAAATTGACGAACTGATGTCATAAACACTTATGAAACTTTGTTCGATAGCGTTAAAACTGCATTAATCTATTAAATAATGCATGAACAGCTTTTACTGATCATCCTGTGTATCTGAATATTTCTATGCCACCCTGTAAACAAATAATTATTGTTAATCATACCATAAGCTTTAGAAAATATGGTTTTTTACATAGGAATAACTGGTATTAATTTCTTTGTGTTATAAAAGTCATAACGATATGAAGATATGCTTTAAAGCATGCCTTTCATCGATCGTAATGTAGTCTTTCGAAAGCATTTTGTGAATCTCTGTACACCAACGACAAACGCTATTTAAGCTATTTTCAACAGGGAATATGCCTTAAGGAACCTGAATAACACAAATCTATTTCAAGGCATTCTAAAAATGCTTATGAAAATCAAAGCACGAATAAAATAAAATCGCAAACGTTTTTATATTTGGTAGAAACTGTTAATATAATATTTATTTACTCGTCGTTCAGATATGACACGACCACGAGCCAAGCGGTTTGCTGAGAAACATGTCAGTCGAGAGATGCAATTTCGATACCAGGTCGAGCGCATTAGATTAGCTGTTCAGAGCTTTTCATTGCTTACTTTGAACCGCGTTGACACCAAATAATCAAATTAATAGTTTTTTTTTTTTTTTTTTTTTTTTTTTAAGATTTTTTTCTTTTTTCTAAAAAAATGCTTGACTAAATGGATTTAAACTTCAGACATGCAAAGAACATTTATAAACTCACATTTTGCACCATTGATTTAGTCCAGAGTGAAATTATGGGATCAACCACAATTTATGAAAAAAACACAAATACTTTGAATCACCCTGTATCAAAAAATATCTGCAAAGGACTTGTAGTTTTAACACAATATTTCACTGCCAATGTACAATATTTGTATGATTTTTTGTAAGAATCGCACACTTATTTAGGCAGATAAAATATCTTTTTCTAAAATAAATAATTTCTTTGGCGAGTTTTTTGCGTTTAATAAGAATGATTTTCAACAAAATTTTACAAAACATGCAGAAAAATTGACACAACATTAGGTAAACATCATTCTAAAGTATTATGTTTACGCGTGTAATTTTCTCTGAGATATGAGCATTGTTAGAGAGACAATGTTATTGCATAAGTTAAAAACTAGGTATATTGGGCAACTTATGTTAAAAATTCATTTAAATAGAGTAAAAATTAAGCAAATCATCGGCAAATGGATGTATTAGATATTAAATATTTTCCAGAATTGAAATTTTCTAAGGTATTTCAGAAGCCACGTATTTATTTTAAAGATCCAATTCTTTCCGCCACATTAGAAAAAGTTATTTTTGTGAAAACCCCAAATGAGCTCATAATTCTAAAAAAAAAAAAAAAAAAAAAAAAAATAATTATTTACTGTGGTTTTTGGGTTCATAAGAAATTTTTTACAAGAAAGAACTTTTGCAATGTGGGTAAAATAATAGGATCTCCAAATGAAATATGTGACACGCGAAAAACCCCTTAATGTTGTTTGGTTGGTTGGGTTTAACATTGCACTAAAACTACGCTATGGGTAAGTGAAGTCGGTCTGGGATACACCCTTAGGGATAGTCCGGAGATGCGCCATCACAATTTTGATCCTCCACGTAGGAAAGTCTCCCCCTCTTCGGTGACACGCAGAGGTATAATTCGGATGAGAACATGAAGGACATTGCGGCCACGACGGATTTTACATGCACCAGCCACAATTAGTTTACACGACGTTCTTTAGCCAGCTCGAGTGTCAAACCCATAATCCTGCAATTTCGAGTTCGTTATTCAACCGACCGGGCTACAGAGGTTTTCTTATGCAATTTCAACTGTAGAAAATATAAAAAATTCAAAATGAATATTTAGATAAAATCCTAATTCACATTGATAAATTATTTTACATGTACATTACAATTCTTTTACATTGATAATTTAAGTAACTTATCCTTATTTATATGGCCGTCGATTTTTATTCCTATTTAGTTTGTTCAAGACACCAATAAATTCGAAGAATAGGAGTACTTGTGATTTTAAAATGTCCCAAAAGATTGGAAAGCAAATGCACTTTATTTTCTTCTAGTCATTTGATAAGATTTTGAAAAAAGATGCTTCTAAATGTTTACTTAAATATACAATATTAAAAAGTCTTAGAAAGTAATCCAAAATAATGGTTTCCATATGCAACATTTAAAGATTTTACAAGCTAATCCAAACTGACATGTTGCATAAATATTGCATTGTGTTTTGAAATAAAAATCACAGTTTATTTTAAATAAATAAATAAAAACAAAATTCTTTATGCCAATTATATATATATATATATATATATATATATATATAAGATGATCTATTAAGCATAGTAGAAGCCAAGCAAGAGATACAAGATCACTGAAACACCAATGACCAATAAGATTTAAAAAAATATATATATCAGTGGATGAAATACACTAATGTAAAGAAACCAGATCTATTAATTAACAGTCTGCAAAACAAACGAATTAATACAGTAACACAACAAATCTTAACTTAAAACCATAAACTTATCAAAATTAATGAAAAAACAACCCAAGTAACACAAGATAGGAAGATGGAGGCAGGCGGAAAGACTTGTGACTTGCCTGTGGGGTTAAACTAGTTTCACGCCGGCAACACTCACCCAGCCTGCCACGACCAGAACAGGAACCATATGGATTTAAAAAAGCAAAATTTCAAAGCAGATGAACAACAATGAAACCACGAAGCAACAATGAAATTTACCGATTGATCACATTGTGTTTAACAGTATAATTAGAACATTAATTATAGTTGACAACTCAAAAAGGAAGAAACTGAAATTTTATTGGAAAAAGAAAGTTTGCATAGTAATACAAAGCAAATGCAACAAGCCTTCTACTTTTTTTTTAATTTAATTTCACAAACCCACCCAACCATCCAGCCTTACAACACCACCCCACCTCCGTAATCAAACATCTGCCCACCCAACCGGCACCTTTTTTAATTGTCTTTTATTATTTTATAATTTTTTTGTTGAGATACACAAAAGTGTACACAGCTTTTTTTTTTTTTTTTTTTTGTACTGACAGAGACAGGGTTAAGGATATAAAATAGAAAATACAAAGTTTTTAGGAAAACCCATTTTAGCAGTGGCTGTGATCAGTTTATTAATATTCTTGTTTTTAAACTTTGCAGAGCATAAATTATTAAATCGAAATAAATGGTTAATGACGATGTTTCTAAATACCGAAAGATGCAGACATGAATTAAAATGTGTAAATAAGTACACTTTAAAAGTAAAATCTTGTCGTTTGTCATAGATATCTGTGTAAATTTTATTACCATCGATGATTATTTTGAGATCTAAAAAGTTGATTGATTAGTTAGAGTATTTTGAGTTAGCTTTAAATTAGGTGGATAATTGAAGGAAAAGCCATTTTGTGAGTGCTTTTTGAGATAAAATACAATAATATCATCGATGTAACGATAAAATCGAACATCATCATTGCAAATTTGCTTTTCATAATAATAAAAATAGAGATCTGCCAAAATACTGGAGCTACAACCTCCTTGTGGAATGCCTAATTGTTGCAAATAGATATCGTTGTTGTGGAAGATATAATTATCATGGATAACAAAGTTAAGAAGTGTTTTAAATTTTTCTGCTTTAAAATTGTGAGGAAGATTAATTTGAGCTTTATATTCTTGAAAAAGACTGTAAATGATATTACTAAGATCTGATAACTCAATATTATTGAAAAGATCTTGAAAGTCAAAAGTCATAATATTTTCTATTGAATCGAGCGATTTGATGTATTGAATTAATTGAAAGCTATTTTTAAGACAGTGTAAATTATCAACTTTGAAAGTACAATTGTAAATTTGTTTTAGAATATCCAGTAGAGCTTTATTAGCATTGTTGTTATAAGTGTTACACCCAACAGTGACAGTGCGAAATTTAATTGGAGATTTGTGAAACTTAGGTATGAGAACTATATAAGGATAATTAAAGTTATTGAAGGGAAGTTGAAGTAGTTTATAGTAATTATGTATTTTTCGGTTATTAATAATAAGGTTATTATTAGTTAAACTGATGGTGTTACTATTAGTGACTGAAGAGTTTAAAATAGAGAGATAGTAGGATTTACAAATAATGGCATAATTATTAGGTGATTTGTCAACATAAGTGATCACAAAGTCATCCTGTAGTGATTTGATTGAGTTAAGAAGTACAGATTTTTTAAATAACACCAGATTTGAAGAATTGATAAATAATGCATTTTTAATTTTTTGTAACACTAAAACTTTCCATTGAGTGAAGTAGGCAATAGGTTTATTATGAGTAATAGATACTTTATAAATAAATAAATCTAGGTCATAAGAAAACTGTTGAAAGATTTGTGGAATGCTAGTTTTAACTGAAAGTCTAAATTTAGTGCCAAATTTCATGAATTTTTTTAATTGATAATTATCAACAATATTGAGATTACCAGTGATAATGTGTCTATGGTCTCTGTCAATAAATTTTGAGAAAGAAGGATCATTGCATTTACAGGTTACAGTGTTAGTAAAAGAGGTAGACTTAGATACAGATTTATAATTGAATATCTTTCTGCCAAGAGGAAGAGGATATTTGAAGGTACGAGATAGATTTAAATCTTTAATCGAAAACAAACATTCTTTGTAATTAATGATAGACATAATGTCAATACTGTTCAATATTTGATTTGTAAAAGTCACAATTAATTGAGTATTTGTATTAAATTTGTTGGGCTTTTTATTAATTTTTGAATTAAATTGCTTGATTTTGTACATTATAATATCATAAAAAATGTCTGAAAAATGTTTATTATAGGATTGGCTTTGAAAGACATTCAGAAAGTTTACTAAGTATTTCTTTTTAATTGCAAAAATAAATTTTCGAATAATGAACCAGTTATAGTTGGATAAGTAATTAGTCTGTAGATCTGAAATGAGTTTAATAATGGCACTTTTAGAAAAGATTAAATCTGTTTTTTTACTACCTCGTTTAGTTCTAGAAGTTTTATTGTTAATTTTGTGATTGAGTTGTGCATAAATAGTCGAATAATCATGTAGAGGGTTGATGTTAGAATATGCTTTAACAGTTTTATTAAAGTATTCGGAATTTAGGCCATATGGATAAATTGTATTGTAATATTGCATACATTTTGATTCAAGAAATAGACGCTCACTTTTATTTTTCTGAATTTTGACAATCTCTATGGTACATGAATTAAAATTATGTGATTTAAAGTGTTTTAATTATATAGTTGATTTAGAAGGTGCATATAGTTGATTTAGAAGGTTATACATATATATATGTATATATAACAACTGTAGAAAAGAAAAAAATATGCATTTTTTTTCTGTATCTTATACTTTAAGACCACACTTCTTATTTCACAAACACTTTTTAGACAATAATAAGTGCAAATAGAAATGAGTATTACATAAGTAAAAATTCAGAAACAACAAAACTCTTAAAATTTGGAATTTGAAATAGAATTTACAGATAGAATTATTTTCAACTTTAACGGTATTATTATAAAAATTGTCACAAATCTTTATCTCATTGCTGTTAAAGTCAAGAAGAAATTTATGTAAATTTGTTTGCGAAACGTTTAAAATGAATCACTCTTAAGAATCATCGTTATCAGTTATTAAAAGAAAATATATACAATGCATTATTATATGAAAAATCTACTAAAAATTCTTGCTAAAAGCAGAAACATAAAAACCTTTTAAGGATATTTTAAACACCTATACATATTTTAAACTATATTCAAAACACAAATGTGAACATATCAAAATTTAAACGTATGAAGTGACAAAACGATCATTCTTATAATAAAATAAAAATGTTCATATTTTTTCTGTTGAAGTACTTTAAATTTTTAAGAATTTGTAGATGCATACAAATTTTCGGAATAGCACATTTGAGCATTAAAAAAAAATCAACACTATAATTCTCTACTTGAAAGAGAACTAAAACCATTTCTCCAAGAATTTTAAAATGCTTTTAACCACTAAATCCAAGTTATAAGAGAAATATAGTTATGGAATTCTGCACTTCAAAAAATCTTCCAGATGTATTTGCTGAGCTAATGTTACTATGGAAACTAAAAGAGCAAACATTGTGTGCCAAGAAAAGTAGCCAGAAAATTTTTAAACTAAACTAAACGAAAGTTTGCGATGTAGGTGCTATTTCATTTTTAAAAGAATTCAGATTTAAATTTGTCTTCGATTTAAAAATAATTTCTTAAAATAGAAATTAATTTATATTCACTGCTTTTGTGTAAAAGATTTTATTCGTTGAATAAGGCAGAAGAAATTGTCAAATTTAGTAAATCTATTTTTTTTTATGTTGTGTGTGTATATGTGTTTATTTTTAGGACATGATTTAAATTTTAGGTGTTAATAATGTAATAAAAGCAAATAATTCTGTGAATGCCTTATTGTTTTCTGATTTTGATTTCAGTTTAACTTATTTTGAAACTGCAAATATTTTCGATGTTATAAAAAAAAGAGAAATTAAAACGGAGAGACATTAGCATTGTTATTTTTTAAAATTTCTAAAATTGCAAAAAAAAAATAATAATAATAATAATAATAAAAATATTTGAAACACTCTGCAAAGAAAGAATCACAACAAGAGTTTAATATTTTCAAACGACTTTGCTTCAAAAATGTATTAAATAAGTGAAAATCCGTTAACATTAAGAGTTAAAAAAATACATGTAATAGTATGAAGTAATTAAAAAAAAAGTTTATGGCACTTTTTAACCTTAGTTAATACCTTATATATTTCTAATTATTAACTTTTCATTTAAAAACCTTCAAAATCCAGTTTTATCCTATCATAACTGAACTAGAATGAGACTCACAGCTCAGCTATATCATATTTTAACTTGTTGTAACTAAAAGTTTTCGGAAAATGTTTCTCATATCCTCACTGTAAATACAAGTGTCTGAAATTCAGACACAAATGTGTCTAAAATGGGGTGTTCAATTTTAAGATGCTAAAAAGTGTCTTATTTATTTCAGACATTTGAAGTATCTCAAAAGACACACCGTTTCATACACTTGAAATGTCTGAAATTTCGTCATCTTTGATCCTGTCTACAGTGAATATTTTTCATTAATAAATAAATAAATAAATAAAAAGTTGCGTGTTATACTATTTATCTGTGAAAAATAGATTTTAGAATCTCATAGAGCATACAAAAAAAAAAATAATAATAAAAATAAAAAATTGGAAAGTATTTCTGTGCGAGGGATGAAACGAGGAAATATATCAAAATCCCAATTTCGAAAGTATAACCGTTAAACAATATTTTCTCTACCATACATAGGTAAAAGAAGAAAAAAACAGATATTCTCGATCTTTATTGTAATTTTATTTTTATAATTACTTTTTATTTTTAATTATTTTTAACAAAAATTAAAAACGAATGTCTCTATTTCATAAAAAATATTATAGAACACTAATTTTAATTTAGAATTGAACAAGTCACAAGAAGAACTCAGTGGTTCACCTACTTCATCAAATACAAACGACGCTATACAGAAATATTGACGGTCGAAGTAGATATAGCAATAAAAATAGTGGAAAATGGAAAAGCTTCAGGAGAAGACAAAATCACTGTGGATATTTTAAAAGAAACACGGAACAAGAAGCTATTGAAATACTTATTGAACTATACAACAAATGTATAACAGTATGTGATGTTTCAGAGGACTGAAAAAATGCCATCATAATCTTACTCTTCAAAAAAGGAGGGTAAAAAGAATATTAGAAACTATTGTCCAATCAATTCTGGAATTTAATTTTAGATAGAATGGAGTAGAAGGCTGATTTTTTTACCAACTATGTGAAAAATACCAGAGCCGGGAATCGAACCCGGGCCTTCCGCATAACGCGCGGATGCTCTAACCACTGAGCTACCCTGGCTGATAACCAGCTCGGCACTTCTCACATAATTTACGTTGGCAAGGTCACCGAGTCTGCATTAAAGCAGCTTTATCAAGTGACAAATTTAAACATGGCATAACTCCAGACCGCCACGAAATTTCAATTCTGGAATTTAATTCATCAACCTGGAAATTAATTTTAGATAGAATGGAGTAGAAGGCTGATTTTTTTACCAACTATGTGAAAAATACCAGAGCCGGGAATCGAACCCGGGCCTTCCGCATAACGCGCGGATGCTCTAACCACTGAGCTACCCTGGCTGATAACCAGCTCGGCACTTCTCACATAATTTACGCTGGCAAGGTCACCGAGTCTGCATTAAAGCAGCTTTATCACATAGTTGGTAAAAAAATCAGCCTTCTACTCCATTCTATCTAAAATTAATTTCCAGGTTGATGAATTAAATTCCAGAATTGAAATTTCTTGGCGGTTTGTAGTTATGCCATGTTTAAATTTGTCACTTGATAAAGCTGCTTTAATGCAGACTCGGTGACCTTGCTAACGTAAATTATGTGAGAAGTACCGAGCTGGTTATCAGCCAGGGTAGCTCAGTGGTTAGAGCATCCGCGCGTTATGCGGAAGGCCCGGGTTCGATTCCCGGCTCTGGTATTTTTCACATAGTTGGTAAAAAAAATCAGCCTTCTACTCCATTCTATCTAATATTGTCCAATCAGTCTGCTCTATATTTTGTAAAAAATTCTGATGAAAGTTCTGACAAACCGCTTACAGAAACAATTAGATGCAGCACAACTTAAAGAACAAGCAGGATTTCGAAGTGGTTTTGGTACCATCGACTACATTCATACAAGTAGAAAAACTATTGAAAAAAGCAATGAATAAGAACTCCCACTCTTTGTGGCTTTTGTGGATTACGAAAAGATTTTGACTCCGTGTCATCATTAGCAATTATAAATATATTAAGAAATACTAATATTAATTCGGGATATAATCAACTTATTGGAAGGATTTATAAAGAAGCAACAGCCAAATTTAAACTCCACAAAACAAGCAATGCATTCAAGTTCGACAAGGGGACACAATTTCACCCAAACTCTTCAATGCAGTACTTCAAGAAGCTTTTAAACAATTAAATTGGGAACAGAAAGGCATAAAAATTGATGGCGAGTTTATAAATCATTTGAGATTTGCAGATGATATTTTATTCCTCATTTGAGAATCTGCAAGAAATGCTTCAAGAATTAAACAAAAGAAAAGCAAGCTCGTTGGATTAAAAGTGAACCTCGGAAAGACAAAAGTTATGTGAAATTCCTTTGTTTCTCCACTGAAGGTCACTGTTGATATGGATGGATTAGAAACAATATGCAGTTATATTTACCTGCGACAATTCCTTACGATGAACGGAAACATCATGGAAGAAATTAACAACCGAGTTAAATTTGCATGGAGAGCATTCGGAAGAAACAGTGTTATATTCAAAAGCGACTTTCCAATTTGTTTGAAAATAAAAGTTTTTGATCAGTGCATTTTGTCTGTTTTAATTTATGCTTCAAAAACTTGGACATTAACACGTAAAGCTATACAAAAACTTCAAGCAATCCAGAGAAGCATGGAGAGATGCATGTTAAGATTCATCTGAAGAGACAGAAAGCAGAACACTTGGATTAGGAAGCAAACCAAAGTTACTGATGTTATTTCTAGAGTAAAGAAGTTAAAATGGAGCTGGGCTGGGCACACTCTGAGAAGAAATGATGATAGGTGGATCACCAGAGTCATATTTTTGATACCAAGAGATAAGAAAAGATCAAGGAAGAGACCAATGTGTCGTTGGAGAGATGAAATTGTGAAGTTTGGAATAACAGAATGGTGAAGAATTCCAGAAAACAGAGCATCCTGGAATCATCTAGAAGAGGCCTACATCCTGCAGAGGATTGATAAAAACTAAAATTGATGATGATGATGATGATGATGATATATATTTAAACATTTCTGTTTATATTTTACTGTAATTTTTCTGGAGGCTAATTTTATAATTAATAATTTACAATAGTTTTTTTGTAAAACTTTTTGCAGTACATGCTTTCAGTAGTACTTTTAATATAGTGCCGTAAAAGAAAACTGCTTAATTTATGCAGACTTCATATATATTAAATAAATTTACTTAATAAATTTTACAATAGGGATTTAGAATGTCGATTATTTTTTATTTTCCCCTATCAATGTATGGTACGTAAAATATTCTTTCGACTATTTAAACTGAAAAACTTCTTCACACACCATAAAATTAGAAAGTAGTACCGGTTTCGAAAGAACGTGGCCTTTCTCATTCAGGTGCAAAACACGTGCTACTATCTTGGAGGCAAAAGCAAGACTGAAAGCAGGACGAAACCCAAAGGTAGAGGAGCAACATAACTAACTAATAGAAAGCAATATGTAAAATCAATCAGAGAGGAATACAACCAAAAATCAAGATACAAGATAAACAAACACAAAAAATGGAGGGTGAGGCTTACTATACCTTATATTTAATTTAATTTAATTTTTTTAAATTTTTAAATTATTTATTTTCCTTTTCGTTTATATTATTTATTTTTAATTTATTATTATTATTATTTATTTATTTATTTATTTTACAACATAATAGAAATTATTTAATTGAATTAAACAAATTTTTCCAAGCTGTAGACTGCATACAACTATCAGACTTTTCTTTAACAATTTTTTCGCTATTAAGATAGATAGCTAAACTTTCCAGGAAATCTGACTCGAATACGCGTTTGACATAAAAGATAATTTTGGCTTGCTGAAAATTAAAACTATGGTCAGATTCCGAACTATGCTTCACAATAGAAGATTTAGATATTACTTGTTTAGCAACGTACCGAGAATGTTCATGTAAAGGGTACTCAAGATTTCTTTTAGTTTGACAGATGTAAGACAAATCGCAATTGCTGAAAAGAAAAACTATGGTCAGTTTCCCAAATATGCTTCACAATGTAAAAGATTTAGATATTTCTTGTTAAGTAACGAACCGAGGATGTTCACGTAAACGGCATTTAAGATTGCTTTTAGTTTAATATATGTAAGACAAATGACAATATTTTTTCGAGGTATTTTCTTTCTATCATGCTAACTCATCTTTTCTTTCCAGGATATGACTAATATGAAAAATATGCCAATTAACGCTGTCGCTTTGAAGCGGCATGTTCCAGCTTCCCGCTGATATCGCGCGTATTGCAGGGTGGATTTTGTTCATTGGATTTATCCTCTATTCCAAGGTGTTACATGTTTTATAATACAGATTGAAAAAAAAAGTTTTTTATATATAAGAGTTATCTGAGATATGGAGTGTTTGTTATTGAAAGTAATTTCATTATACTAATCATGAATATACATATATTCAGTATATGACATACATCTACACCCCGCGACAAAAAGATAGGTACAAAGGGTTTTTTCTTTGTTTTTTCACAAAAAAAAAAAACATTATCTAAATTGTGCTTATCATTTATTATTTTAATAAAATAACACTATTCCCGGACTAATTTTTTAAGACTAATTTAGAAAACTTTTAAGACTAAAATTTTTCTAATTTAAGACTACACATCGCGACAAAAAGGTAGGAACAATTTTTTTTTTTTTTTTTTTTTTTTTTTTTATGATTATTTTGAATATGATTCAAATATTTAGTATGTTTTTGATATGATAATATTTTGTTGTGATAATAATAGATCAGCACAATTTAGATAATGTTATTTTATGAAAAATTTAAAAAATCCCTCTGTTCCTATCTTTTTGTCGCGGAGTGTAGTCTTAAATAAGAAAAATTTGCCAAATTAGTTTTAAAACAAAAATTAGTCCGGTAATAGTGTTATTTTATGATAATAAAAAATGATAATCACAATTTCGATAATGTTATTTTATCTTTTTGTCGCGGGGTGTATATTAAACGAATTTCAGCTTTAATTACAAATATTTTCTTTAAACGCGCTTTCATCACGACCACAAAGATTAACAGGAATTAACAGGGAGGAAGGGCCGCGCACCACTCCAGGAGTGGTGTCGAGCGATTCTAGCTATGCTAGTCCCCTCTTCCGGAACGTTTATTTAAAAAACTTAAAAAAAAAAAATACAAGGGCCGCTGGAGACAGGTCTCCCACATGACAAGGAGCGGCGGTAAAGAAGTCATATTTCAATTTATTACTGAACTCATCACGACAAGGGGCACCAGTTCAGAGAAGTGATTGGTTAAGATAGTGCCGGGCATAACTCTTCGCGACAAGGGGCACTTACTCAGGATGCTGTTGTAATTGAAAATCAATAGTTTAAAATTAGTAGAGGAGTAGAAACATAAGCAGTATTTAATTGACTTAGTCTATTATGTTTGAAATTTTCATAAGAAGAGAAAAAATTTTGTTTAGCTTTTGAATTAAAGAGGATCTGGTAATTATGTTCTCTAACCAGTTAGGAGGTTTACACTGTAAAAAAAAGGTGGATTTACAGCATAATATGCTGGCAATATGGGTGCAAGGAGGGAGGAAAGTAAAAAAGAAGTTATTTACAGCAGAAACAGCCGTAAAAGAGTCTTGTTTTACAGATGTTTCCGCTGTAAATTGCCTTATTTAACAGCAGAATGTGCTGGCAATATGGGTGCCAGCACAATTACAGATGTTTTACAGATGTTTCCGCTGTAAATTGCCTTATTTAATAGCAGAATGTGCTGGCAATTTGGGTGCCAGCACATTTTGCTGTAAAAGCTTCCGTTTTTTTTTTTTTATTTTTTTTTACTGTGTAGTAAGAGGGTTCCTTAAGTGATACGAAGAGGTAAGCGTATAACTATAATAATAATACGAAGCAGTCCCTTCCTGACCACAAGAACACAGGGGTTATCGTCGGCGCTGAAACTTGTTAAAGTAAGAAGGGAAAGGGTCGTAGCTCGTGAGGAAGGCTGTAATTTGAGGGGAGAGAAACCAAGAATTTAAAGAAACCGTTGGAACCAGATTAAAGAAATGTCTTCCTTTTTCAGAATAGTCCCAAAGATTTTGCCAGTTTTGTTTGAGAGATGTTTTTAGAGTTTGTTTTATATATGATGGTGGGGCTGCGATAGAGTATTGAATATTGGGACTTTCTGTTGCCTTTTTGGGGAGTCGGTCTGCCATTTCGTTGCCAACGCCACCCCTGTAGGCAGAAACGTGTGCCAGGGTTAAATTATTTTTTAAAAGGGAAATTTTGGATTTTATTTCTAGAATTAAGGGATGTGTACTCCTGTAGCGTGCAATGGCCTGCAGACCCGAGAGACTTTCACTGTAAATATTGATTTTGGGAAACTTATGATTATTTTCTTCCGTCTAGATAACCGCCTTTAAAATGGCGAAGAGTTCCGCCTGAAAGACTGAGTTGCAGTTCTCGAGTCTTTACGACCACTGGAAAATGGGGTCATTGTTAAACACGCAAAATGCAGCTGCGACACCCTGTTCGGTTTTTGAGCCGTCAGTGAAAATCGCCACAGGAGCAGATGGAGAGAAGCTATTAATATTGCAATTGAAGCCGCAGCATCCTGGGAAGGGTGGATTTTCCAGCTGAAAGAAAGTGGTTGAATGTTGGGGAATAGGAAGATGCTAGATCAGAATTTTGAAGCTGAAGTATATTAGATTTTTGATAATTATAAAGAAGTTGCAAATGGGCATAGGGGATTCCTGTGATAACAGTCAAGGTGTCAGTAGAAATGGTTCTGTAACACCTAGAAATTTGTAAAAGGGAAGGTCTATGAACGGAATTTCATTTTGTTTTCCTTTCCTCAGCCAAGTGGCCTCCCCAGATGCCCGCATCATAGGTTATTTTTTTGTCGACTATGGTATTGTACCAAATTTTGAGGAAGGAGGTGGATATTCCTCACCTCCTTCCCACCATTTTTGCTGCATTATGAAAATGCACCATTGTCTTGATCTTGAGTTCTTTTATATGAGCAGTCCAGGTAAGGCCCCTGTCCAGTGTAACACCCAAAAGTTTTAGCTGTTCCACATGTTTCTCACTGACACCATTAATCCGTATCACAGGGAATATTCTAAAGCTAGGCTTTTAAAGAAAAAACAAGAAAGAAAAATCATGCAGTACGCATTAATTAGTAACACTTTCCAACTTTACGCAATTGTTGTATCGAATAACTTTTAATATTCTTTGCCTACTTTATTACATTTCTCAATTTCATAAAGATTTGTGTACAGTAAGGGAATGGAAATATGGTTTATAGAAATGCCTCTCATAGAACACAATGCTTTGAAATATTTTCGGGGGTCCCTGTACACAAACCAGTAGATGTATAAACACCATTTTCAATAGGGAACATCCAACGGTGAACTTGTATAACATATGTCAATTTCATTAAGATTTTTGTACAGTAAGGGTATGAAAATATGGTTCATAGAAATGCCTCTCATAGAACACAATGATTTGAAATATCTTCGGGGGTCCCTGTACACAAATCATTAGAGGTATAAACTCCTTTTTCAATAGGAAACATCCGATAGTGAACTTGAATAACATATTTCAATTTCATTAAGATTTGTGTACAGTAAGGAATTGGAAATATGGTTTATAGAAATACCTCTCATAGAACACAATGTTTTGAAATATTTTCGGGGGTCCCTGTACACAAACCAGTAGAGGTATAAACTCCATTTTCTATAGGGAACATCCGATAGTGAACTTGTATAACATATTTCAATTTTATTAAGATTTTTGTACAGTAATAGTATGAAAATATGGTTTATAAAAATGCCTCTCATAGAACACAATGCTTTGAAATATTTTCGGGGGTCCCTGTACACAAACCAGTAGAGGTATGAACTCCATTTTCAATAGGGATCATTCGATAGTGAACTTGTATAACATATTTCAATTTCATTAAGATTTTTGTACAGTAAGGGTATGAAAATATCTTTTATAGAAATGCCTCTCATAGAACACAATGCTTTGAAGTATTTTCGGGGGTCCCTGTACACAAACCAGTAGAGATATAATATCCATTTTCAATTGGTAACATCCGATAGTGAACTTGAATAACATATGTCAGTTTGAAGAAATTCCATATATATTTACGGGAGTTAGAGCGCGGACAGACAGACAGGCAGACGGACAGACGGACAGACAGACAGACAGACAGACAAACCCAAGTCATAAACACTTTTCAGCCTTGTTGGAAAGTGTTAAAAAAGAAGAAAACCCAAGCTACAATACATGAATCCGTTTAAACTGCGCCGAAACTCAAATCGAGGAACGATTTTGAGTTTCCTTCTGTGATCCCCATTTGGGGATCACACATAATTGTTATGTTGCCGCTTGGAATTTCTAACTTTTCATTTATTTTTGAAGTTATGTGTTTACATCATAGTGTAGTTTTAATGTATGGACAAAAGCTTGTTTAGTGTGATTTAAAAATTATGGATATATATGGCATTTCTTAAAGATAAATCTTGTAAATCACACTCTTTCACAAAAATAAAAAAAATATTTGCTATGTAATGAGTTAATCAAAAGCCCGTATTTTACTAATAAAATTGTTTTATTGAAATAAATACATTTTAATACCTACTTAAATATTCTAATGAATTTTATCTATTTAGAGTGCTTAAATAAGTATATTTGCAGTATTACTATTTCAATCAGGTCAGGTTTACATGTAAAACTGCGTTCATTTCATTAAAATAATTTAACGAAGTTAAACAATCAAATTGATATTTGAACACTTGAAAAGAAAAGTGTAATGCTCTTCTTTCAAAATCGTTGAAATATATAGAAATATTATCATTAGAAAAAATCTTATCATTTGAAATTTATTGCTAAGAAAACTCGTATCAAATAAGTATTTCTTGTGTTGTATTAAAAATCTTTAAATTATTACACACTCAGAATAAAAGAGTCTAAAAGAATATTTCAAAAAAAAAAAAAAAAAAAAAAATTAAGGGAAAATTGAATTAAGTACCAAATTACTTTCTCCTATTACGTAATTCATATAGTACAAGACTCAGCATTCACGTAGACAAACACAGAGAACAACGAAAAACAAACATTCTGCGAAATGGCGAAATGAGAGGGAATTTTAAATAAACGGAAGAAGAAGATCGAATCGCAGCGTTCTCGTTTATATTTATGCAGGCACATTGCCAGTATTGTTTCCTTGCTGCCTCTATGAATAGTGGCCACAATGTGTTGAACATGCTGTTGGTCGTGCGATGGTAGCCTACGTAAAGCCAGCTGTATTTATGCCACTTCTGATCCACCGGCTTTTTTACAGTACGCCCCCATAATTGCTGGCAGCCATAAAAGGCCCTCTGCTTCAGTTACGTGTGGCAACCTGCAATTTATTGTAAGTGAAGGACGCCAGGTGTAAGCCAGAACCAATCCACCAGTGTTATCATAGCTGGGGGCGCTTTGCACCTGAAGAAAAAAGATCACACCCTTTCAAACACTATGGTATGTGAAGAAGTTTTAAGCTTAAATACTTACATTAATGTGTCGTAATAACTAAAAAAAAGCCAAAACCATATTACCAATGAATGAGATTTTAATAATAAAAGTAAAATATAATTGAAATAGGATAAAAAAAAAAATTATGGAATAGCATAACCACACGACTTCTATTGCCCACTACTGCACATAATAAGTACTCTTTTTGGAAATAATGTGGTCAAAACAGAGAAAATAGATTTTACAAATTAGACACATGTTTCCTTTTCCTGTAAAAGCAAACTTATACATACCTTGTGAAGATGTATTAAAGAATGTTTACATAACAAGTTAAAAAAAAAAAAAAAAAAAAAAAAAAAAAAAAAAATAGAGCTCTTTTTTTAAACACCCATTTTTCAGATCTATAATTTGTCTACCTAAAAAGGACGTCTTTCAATTTTCCCATAGTAATCAAGTAATAGATACTGAAGAATATCTAAAAAGGGATTCATACAGCAAATTTGAAGACAACTGTTAGAGATGTTTTAGAGATATCGTCCTTTAGTGCCACAGCCAACGTTTACCCACACTTGCCAAATTCATCTGTTCACCGGAAACTAAGAATGATATATGAAATGATAGCTGAAAAGGAATTGATATGGAGAGTTTAAAGAAGATCCGTAAAACCTTTTTTTTTTTTTTTTTTTTTTTTTTTTTTTAAGGGAACTTGAAACCTAAAAATTGACCTACTTATACAGGACCTTTATAATTGTTCCTGAATTAAACAACTAATACATACAAAACTACATCTAAAAGGGCGTGTATATATCCACTTAAAAAAAATAATTGGACTGTTTTCTCTTTTTTTTTAGTTACAGACCTGCGTATCACTTCCAGTTTTCTAATTTTCACCAAGAGCAATGAAAATTATCTGTGCATTAGACATATATTAAATCTAAATTTCGTCGTTTTATCTTTATTTGTTTTCAGATATGATAGTCAGAAGATTCCACACACGTACATTTACAGATACACATACTGACCAACTGACCAACTGACCAATGCATGCTGCCAAAAACGAATTGCTTGGACTCAGGAGACCTTAAAACATGCAAGTCATGTGAAAAATCAATATCGAAAATTTTAACCGAATAACCTATCTACCAATAAGTATTAGAACACTTTCCAATTCGGACGTTTTGTCAAATACACACACACACAAAAGAAAAAAAAATATGTTTAGGAATTATCTCGAAACTTTGGGAGTATACAGGACATATTATGCCTGATATAACAGAATTTTAGCTCCTCTCTCTCTCTCTCTCAAAAAAAAAAAAAAATAGATGATAAGGAGTTTTATTAATATTTATTTATAATCAGCGAACACTGCATTACCATTAGACATCGATTGAATCAAAATAAAAATGTGAGTAAAACTCTTTATAGTTTAGCTTTTATTTTAAAAGAGACTGAAACTATGTTCATTCTATCTTTCATAACTTTTTGTATTCACACGATATATGCTTGGGGTTTCTATATAAGTAGAACAATAATTTTGGCTATTAAGTTATACAAATGAAATTTTTAAAAGGTTTCGTATGCGTAGTTAAAAATTATTTAGTAACAATTCTCATAGTCATATTTCGTATATTATTTAACATTTTTGCACTCTGATTGCAGTATGCTCTGTCTAACGTAATATGCGAAGTTTCCTTAAAAAGGGCTTTGCACTGGGTCTAATACCCAATGTGTTATAATTAAAAAAGTGGCTTTTTTTCTCATTTTTTAAAAGAATATGTCAATGTAGGCTCATAAAAATTCATACAGATAATAAAAAGGATCCTCATAATCCCATGTTACAGCCAGATCGCATTTCAAGCATTTCTTTTTACAGGATGGTGCAAAACATTTTGACTTTTGTTTAATTTTTTACTGGTCCCTTTTTCTCTTCAGGACAAACCTTTTGCAGAAATATATGAGATTTTATCCTTCCAAAGTTTCCAGATAACTCCTACTGAATTTTTCTAGATATTTGACTAAACGCCTAAATTTGAAAGTGACCAAATGCTTATTTACAGACAGTATATCTATATTACTTACAGCTGTCCAGTAATTGATTTAAAAGATGGAGAGGTAGGTGAATATTCTTTCGTATATATCTCGAAACGTGTTAGGCCTGTTCCTTTTGTTACAGATAGGTTCAATGTTCAAAATAAGGTTAATAGATATGATATACTATGGAGTGAAAATTAGACTAATAGATTGTATCATTTCATGTGGTACTCAACAAATATGACTCTTTAAGTGTCATTTTACATTTTTCTCTATAATAATTAAGTAAAGTTATTACTAACAAGGAAACGTTCTTTAGCTAAACTCATAGAATTCGATGAAATTGGTACAGGTGTTAGAAGAACATATAGGAAATTTATATTCTGAAAATTAGCTGCTTAAGTTCATTAGGAAAAGTGTAGAACGATGTTGTAAATTGAATCGGACTTACCAGAAACTTCCCGTTAGCATCAATTGGCGACTTCGAATTCTTGAAAACTTATGTTTTTAAGAAAATATAATACAGGGACATAGGGGATGGGTAGTTTAATATGTGGTGACATTTTGTATTTAAAAGTCCCTGCTTCGTTAAACAAATAGATTCCAAAATATTGAGATATATATATATAAAATCATCGAGGGACTTTTCAACATTAAACTAAATAAAAACGAATATTTATAGCACCTCGCTAATCTATACTTCAAATAAAAGAGTAGAAAATATACAGATTAGACAAACAATATCTATTCAAACTGAACTTCAAATAGCTTTGAAAGCAAAATATCAAAAAGTGACTGTGAAAAAATGTTTAACTGGTACAGAGGACACATGGGCAGTTCATTTAAGAACTTGGCGTTTTTCTGTGCATCCTCCTCAAGTAGAGTTGCATTTGACGTTAAAAATGTTAACTTATATTAATATTTTACCTCTTTTACATTTCAATTAACCCTTTTATTCCCAAATTCTTTCATTTATGAAACAATAACTCATATATTTAGTCATGAATACAATCATTAATTCGTATTCTGTTATTACTCCTATTTCAATATATATATATATATTGGTGTATATTGAAATAGGAGTAATAACATAATACGAACTAATATAGTTAAGAAAGTAACTAAGAGGTGTTTATTTGTACCTAATATAACCATAGATGCTCTTTAAAAACATAACTTTTCAATGTATAAAAATATCAAAATTTTGAAAAAAGAAAAATTTACAGTTAGTTAAAATAAAACTATAAGCATTAAAAAATAAAAATAAAATTTTTTTTGAATCAGTTGATTCACTTAAATTGCCTAAAAAATGAAACTGATTACGATATTAATATCAGAATAGAATAAAACGTCCTTTCATTCGTCAACAGGGATACTGAAACCATCAAAAATACATCTTTTTCTGTAAGAAAATGCATATAGATTATAATATTTTTCATTTTGAATCAGTCGGATTCTTAGATAGTGAGAAAGAAAATCTTAAATGTTATGATTCCATTTGGGATCATGGGGAATGAAAGGATCTGAAGTAGCTAATTTTTTCACCGTAGATATTTTGAGCCATCTTCTATCACCTGTAATTTTTTCGTTGAATTCTATGAGTTTAGCTTAAGAACGTTTCTTGTAAGGTAAATTAAGTTAAGATTAAGGTAAAGTAAGGTATAATCAAAGGAAATATTTAACATATATTTTGGTAAATATTTATGCATATATTTTTAACATACATATTTTAAACATATGTGACAAAATGCCTTAAGGTTTCAGTTTGTAATTATATTTTATGTGCTAAAATAAGATATTATTAAAAATGTATCGTAAAACCAGCAGTTGAATAGATTAAAAAGAAAATTAAATTATTATAAAATACATAATTAGTGTATTTTTGAAGAGTAAAGAAATATACGTGAAAGTGAATTAAGTATTATCTGCATAAATTACTTTATCTTTTCGATATTTAGAAAAAAATTAGACACTTTCATATTATTGAAAATAATATAATTTAAAATTTCACTGTTTCCTTACGATATTTTTGTTTATTTAAATTAAATCAATGACTTGAATGATATCAAAGCTTAAATTAATTTCGACAGCATATTTTCACTCAGTTATTTCATCAATTTTAAATGAAACTTCTAATGCATTTAATTACCGATTTCATACAAACAAGTTTTATTAGAAAATTATTTCTTTTATTTCTTTTATTTATAAAAGTTGATTAATGAAGTTATTAAGTATCATGAACATATATTTAAATATTTTCTATCTTATGCTCAATTAATTTTTAATTAAAATAACATAAATACAAGATACTGGCTTTAAAACAATAAAATATTAATTTTGTCAAAATTATGTTTTAATCAACGCATATATATATATTTATATAATTGGAATAGATATTTGTAGATTTTATACATTTCTTCAAATTGTTAAAAAAAAAAAATAAAAAAAAAAAATAAAATAAAAAAAAGATGTTTAGTAATTAAAATAATGAATAATATGATATAAAATTGCATTTATTTTTGCTTACACATTACTTTTAAAATCATTTACAATAAAAACTTTTTCTTTATCTTTTTAATTACGTTATGTGTTTATAAAAAAAAAAAAATGAGAAAACAATAATTTTATCTATATAAAAAAAGAGAAGTATTTGGGTTTCTGTTAACTGGTGCTCACACTACTGATCGCAGAGCTACAAAACTTGGCAGATGGATATCTGAGACCATGCAGGTATGCACCCCATCAAGAGTTTTTTTAATTTTGAATTCCAATTTTTTGAATTAAATTGGTTTCAATTTCAAACATTGTCTCCTCTGTTTAATTGTTCTAAAAATTTGTTTATTTCAATCGTGTGCACATCTTAGCAACGGCTATTACGCTGTTTATTATTTATTTATTTAATTCATTCATTTGAAAATGCAGTAGAAAAAATTAAGATTATAAATTTTAAATCTGAAAACTTTTTTTTACAACAGTTATGTTTATATATATTGTATATTTTTTTATAGTACAACTACTTTCTATTTTTTATTTTTTAATTAATTCTTTAGAAAGTGATTTTTATTTATTTTTTATTTTTTTTTTAAGTATTTATCTGAAAAAAAATGATAGTATATAGTACAAACGATTAAAGTTATTAAAATCTATGTTTAATTGAAATTTGTTTTTTATTTATTTAATTCCTTTTAAAAGAAAATCTATTTTCTCTTTTATTCATTATATTGGTCGGAATCATATGGTAATAATAAGTAAAGAGCGAGGCGTATAGAATATATTTTTCAAAAACTAAAATATTTAATAGATGCTGAGATACAGTTATCTTTAAAATCGTAGTTCTTAAATAATAACAGATCCAATTGTTGTCGATATATACCCAGATTGAATTGCCCCGGGCGAAAAAAGAATTGCCGTAGGCAGCGGGCACTCGAACAAGGTTTAAAGAGATTTTAATGTTTTTTTTTTTTTTTTTTTTTTTTTTTTTTTTGTAATATGATATGAAAAAATAAACAGTGATTGAATCTTTTTGAAAATTCATTTAAATATAGTGATCAGCGAAGCGGACGTAGCCTGCTAGTTATAAATGATATAGTGGTTTATTAAAAAAAAAAAAAAAAAGGCTTACTTTATTCTTTATTCAATATACAGTCCTGTGCAAAAGTTTAGCAAGATTTGCAAACGATTAGTTTTTTTTTTTTTTTTTAATTTAGAAACTTATCTCTCGATGAAATGTTTTCAAGCATTAGGTATTTAAAGAACTGTCTTCCTCATGTTTTTCAGTGACGATTGGCTTAAGGGCCGCAGTAAGGGTTTAGTGGGGCAGTAACAAACTGAGCAAAATCAACAATGTTTGTGATCACCCTGTATCGTTAAGTCAACAAAATGAACTGTAACTTTAGGATATCTTAATATAGACCCAGTTCAAATTGCGGATGAATTTGTGTGACGATAGCATATTTAATAACGATGATATATGCATTTATTTTAAAACTACAAAAAAAAAAACAAGTTTTTTATCTATAATATACAGAGTTTTTAACGAAAATTATTCCCACTTTCATATAAGTTGTAAAAATAATTTTAAAAAGATATACTGCAATCAGAATACAAATATCTTAAATATCTCATGAAATATGAGCGTTTTGAAATATTACGTTTTCACTGCGCATATGCAAAAGATAATATATATATAATGCCTAGGTTGAAAGCTACATATGCTGGGCAACTTTTGTCGAAAGTGCATTTGAATAGAGCAAAAATTAAGCAAATTATCAGCAAAAGAATGAGCTAGATTTTAGCTATTTTCCAAGAGTTAAAATTTCCTAAGATGTTTTTCACATGCCACGTAATTAATTTAAAGATTCAGTTATTTTAACTATGCTACAAATGTACTTTTTTGCAAAAAACACCTTATAAGCTCGTAACTCTAACATATTCCTTTTTATTCACTAAGATTTTTGAGATGATAAGGGATATTTCACACAAACGAACTTTTGTTAAGTGGTTAAAATAACTGGATCTTTAAATTCATTTGTATACACAACGTTTGAAAATACATCATTGAGACATAAGTTTTTAAATAAAATAATAATAAAAAAAAAAGCTGATCGTTTGCAAATTTTGTTAAAATTTTGAACAGGAGTGTATATGTATATATATATATATAATTCGAGGAGCTGGGACTAAATTTGGAAACTAAAAGATTGACTTGAAAATTTTAACGCAAATTTCAATTGTACTTATACAAAAAATATTGCAAAATGAGATGTGAATAAATTATCCATTTTATTTTAGGCACTTTGTTTTAAAAATATTAAATTTATCAGTAAATTCACATAATTATTTATTAAAACTTAAAATTATCAATAGTAATAAGTTTAGTCTATTGATACCAGCTTAAAATCCATTGGAACATTATGTGTACAGTTAGCACAAAAATAATTCATTTTAGTACCTTATCAGAGATTAAATGGGAATTTCACAGTTTTACTGTTGTATAGGAAATTTACAGTCAGCTTCACAATAATTAAAATTATAAACTATCACTGTATCTTACAGTAGTAATAAAAATATTATTAAAAAAGTTTTAAACATAAACCAGAGCGGCTGATGAAGCTCTACTCTGCCCTACAGTGTTGGCCAAATTATTAGGGATATATATATATATATATATACATAAATAAAAATATATATTGACTTTTTTTTTTTCTTTTTGTAAAAAAGCACGGAATAAAATGTCGTTGAACTATGAGTGCAAATATGGGATAAACCACAAATTGGAGGAAAACACAAATATTTTGATATTCCCTGTATAGTAAAATACTACAAAGGTCTTTTTACTTTAACAAACATTTTCACATATCCTGCGCAGTATTTGTATACTTTTTGCACAATTAATTTGACAGACTTTTCCTTTTTCAAAAATTATTATTTTTTTGGTAAGTTTGTTGCTTATAACAAGAATGAATTTAGACAAAATTTTAAAAACTGGACAAAACATTAGAAATCATTATTTTGAAATATAAAGTTCACGTGTGTAATTTACGTTAAGATATGAATATTTGTATTAGATATTTTTTACTGCGCATGCTCAAGAGATAGACAGCTTTTTGTTACGCAGTTTGAAAGCTAGATATATTGGTCAACTTTAGCCAAAAATTCAGTTGATCAGAGTAAAAGTTAACCAAATTATCGTCAAAAAAGTCCGCAAGATTTGAGATATTTTTCAGAGTTAGAAATCATAAGGGGATTTTCACATGCCACGTACTTAATTTATAATTATTTCAACCACGTTGAAAAATGTTTATTTTTTATAAAAAAAAAAAAAAAAAAAGAAACTTATGGACCTGTAACTCTAACAAAACTTTATTTATTTGCTAAGATTTGTGAGTTCATAAGAGGTTTTTTACGAAAAAGACCTTTTGGAAGGTGAATAAAATAATTGGATATCCGAATTAAATGTGTAGCATATGAAAAAACTCTTATGAGATTTCAACTCTGAAAAATATCAAAAACATTGTTCATTCTTTTCCCGTTAATAATTTGCCTACTGTTTTCTCTACTCAAATAAACCTTTGACGTAAGTTGCCCAATATATTTAGCTTTCAAGCTGCGTAACAAAAAATTACTCAAAATCAAACGCGCAAGCGCAGTTACAGGGAAAAAAAAAAAAAAAAAAAAAAAAAAAAATTCAAATATTCATATTCTAGCGAAAGTTACGCGTGGGAATTTTATGTTTCAAAATATTGATTATGTAATATTTTATACAGTTTCCTCAGAGTTTTGAAAATTTTGTTTAAATTCTCTTTTGTTATAAGCAAAAAAACGTACCCAAAAATTTAATATTTTTTTGAAAAACAATAAATCTTTCTGGATAATCGCGCGATTCCCACAAAAAATCATCCAAATACTATTCATCAATCGCGAAATTATGTATTAAAGTTACAAGTTATTTGTAGCATTTTAGGCTACAAGGTAATTAAAAATATTTGTGTTTTTCTTCAATTTGTGGTTACACTAATTACAACGAATGCAATCCCTAACTGCACTCGTAGCTAAACGAATAGTGCGAAATGTAAGATTGTAAATGTTTTTTTGCACGTCTAATGTACAAGGCTTATTCGTTCAGTATTTCTTTAGATAATATAAAAAATGTCAAAATAAATAAATAAATAAATAAAACCCTTAGCAATTTCACCAACATTGTACTAAGGCACACTAACAGTACTTTGTTAATTCATCGCACACTGCAAGATATATATTATATACTAGCAGGCTTATATTATATACTAGCAGGCTTTGCCTTCTTCGCTTCTTACTATATTTAAGAGAATTTAAAAAAAACATTAATCCCTACAAGCACGTTAAAAAGTTGTACATAAGTGCTAATGTAGTTCCAATTATTTTGCAGGCAATTTAGTGTAAAGCATAAAGCTATTGCAAGTGTAAATGTTGTACTAATTACAATTTTTCTTTACCTAGGTAGAATGAAGAAATTGAGAGAAATTGTGATGAATATAAATTCATCAAAGGAGAGCAGCCCGGTGAAATTTTCAGGGACTTGAAAGCCCTGGGGTTTCAGATAGATTTCATTTACAAAACTAGCAGAAAGTATAATGAGACGTCCTCTGTCGATGTCAGGAAAAGATCTGGCAGACCGAGGTCCGTTCGGACAATAGAGGCTGTGAAAGGAAGAAATTGAGAGAAATTGTGATGAATATAAATTCATGAAAGGAGAGCAGCCCGGTGAAATTTTCAGGGACTTGAAAGCCCTGGGGTTTCAGATAGATTTCATTTACAAAACTAGCAGAAAGTATAATGAGACGTCCTCTGTCGATGTCAGGAAAAGATCTGGCAGACCGAGGTCCGTTCGGACAATAGAGGCTGTGAAAGGGATCAAGGAAAGGATACGACGAAACGGACAAACATCTGCTAGAAAACTAGCACGATAACTCAAAATATCCAGGGAATCAATGTTAAACATTCTGAAAAAGGATCTTGGATGCAAGGCTTATAGAAAACGTAAAGTGTCGGAGTCTGCTAAAATGAAAAGGAAGCAAAGGGTGGAAGAAATTCTTGCTTGGCACGCTGGGGACGAATTTGTCTTTTCAGACGAGAAACTATTCATTTTACAGTAAAGTCTCAACCCCCAAAATGACAGAGTATGGTCAGTTTCTATTGATAACATCTCCGAGACCCAGCATTACTTTCCGCGTTATCAAAATGTTTCGTCTCTGATGGTTTGGGTCACTATTTCCAAAAGCGGAAAACTCCCGTTAGTCTTCATTGATAAGGGGGTAAAAATCAATGCCCAATATTATAAAACTGAGGATTTGGAAAACGTTTTACTCCCAAATGTCCAGAGTATGTATGGGACGAAATATTTATGCTTCCAACAACATGGTGTCCCTTCTCATACCGCACGTTTGGTCCAGGAGTGGGGCAGTGAAAATTTAGTTGACTTTTTGCCAAAGAACGAATGACCTCCAACTCTCCCGATCTGAAATTGCTTGATTATTTTGTATGGTCATATATGCTCTCCCAACTGAATAACTATAAAATCACCGATTTGAGCAAATTCAAAAATGTAATTCAAAAGATATAGCAGCAAATGTCAATGGAAGCCGTGCGTGCCGCATGTGATGGATTTGAAAAGATACTTTAGCTATTTAAGAAATTAAAAGGCGGAATTATTCCAAAACATTTATTGTAAAGATACTCAATGATTGCTACTTTAATTTGATTCAAAAAGATTTTGTGTGATTTATTTTGTGTTATTGTAATAAAAATTTGAAAGTGTATGAGAACTTATTGGTCACGGTGTATATTTTAAATAATTTTATAAATAACAAAATAAGAAAATAGCATTGAAATATCACTTAAAACGTAACTTGGAATCCCCAATACCTTCAGCATCGCTAATCGTTTCCAGGTCCCTATGTTTTGCACGTAAGCTTTAACCGGACATTTCAGTTTAGTTGAGTAACTGGATACTTCGTAGTTCTGGTAATATTCAAGAACTACGTTTTTCGAAGTATTTTCTTCACTATATGACAACAGGTGGCAGAGCAAGACAACTTTTCCAGTCGAAAAATGTTTAGTTAATTAAAATAAGATCAATCAAAAAATCTAAAATCGGTTTTCAAGAGGCATCAGGAGAGTTCAAAACAGACTTTCCTGGAAAATTCGTAGATCTGCGCTCAGCCATTTTCTTATAAAGCAACTAACACACCTCTAAGTTTAACTTTGTTTTTTGACAATTTCTCGTTATCTTTACTGTTTAGGATACTGTAAATATCTCGTGAACATGCTGAATGATTTTATTTTACCAGTTAGCATATTTTCTATTAATTATGCGCAGAAAGTAACACGTCGGACACTGGAGGATCGAACTCACGACCTCCGTGTTACCAGCATGACGCGTTAGTGCAACTAAGCTAATGGTTGACGTAAAGTCTCTTTACTTTTACGTTCTATCCCCAAAGTTGGTCATTTCAGAATTTCATAGATTTTAATCTATTTTTTGCAAAATGAAAAACAATTCGGAGAGATTAAAAAAAAAAAAATGCAATTACCGAGAGACATATATTATTTTTATAAAAAAATAATACATGCTTCAGCGATTAGCAAAAAGTTTTATTATTTGTTATCTGTCTAATTTACTTATTTTATTAAATATTTAGAAAATTTTCTTTTTTCAAGAAGTTCTTATTATTGAAAATAATATTATTTAAAATTTTATTATGTGCTAAGGATGCTTTTGTTCATTTAAATTAATGTCTTCACTTATATCAAAGCTAAAATTAATTTTAACGGTTATGTTTTTTTCTCTATTATTTCATCATTTTTTTTTTTTTTAGAGTAAACTGATAATGCATTTAATTTTCGACATCCTACAAAGAAATGTCCCAAGAAATGTATTTCTTTTATTTTACATTTAAAAATATTTTAATTAAAGAAAGTTAATTAATAAAATTTTGAAAGTATTGTAAATATATTTTCAAAATATTTTCCATTTCACTCAATTAATTTTTAATCAAAGAACATAAATGGAAGAAACTGAATGTAGGACAATAAAATATTAATTATAAAAATTTTGTATTAAATAACGCATATATATTTAACTAATTGGATTAGATATTTTGAGATATTATAAGTTTCTTCACACAGAGGAAAAAAGGAAGATTTTTAATAATTAAAATAAGAAAATATATCACATAAAAGTGGATTTATTTTTGCTTACATGTTAGTTTATATATATATATTAATTTAAAAAAAATTTCCTTAAGAAAATTAGCTTTTTTATTGTTGCATATGTTTGTAAAGTAATGATAAAACAATAAATCTAATTGTAAGTAGTGTGATAGTTTTATGAATGTAAAATATCATTTTATATCATTCTTTACTCAAAACAATTTCTTTTTAATTTGAAGAATAAAACTTGACTTTTTAACTTTTTTTTTTGTTGTTGTTTGTTTAACACGTATTCTAAATATATTTAACTAATAAATGTTGAAAAATGAGATGTTATGTAGTATATTTATGTATTTTGTAGTTGTTTTGTGTTAAGAATATTGATTTAATATGTAGTTGTATCCAATTAGTTCTCAAAATTTATAAGTTATAATAGTAATACTTATAATGTTTATTGATATCTGTCGCAGCCTCAAGTCCACATAAATACTAAAGATTTATAACTTAGTATCCGCACATACATTTGTATTTTACATTTGTATTTATGAGAATACATTGTTAACAAAATTTTGTTTCCTCTGACTTATAAAATTTAAATAAATGATAAATAGTCCATGAGAGAAAATCATATAGAGTGAGCGGTTTCACAACAGTCAGAGCAAAACATGTAAAAAATCAGCAGTGCAAGGTCTATGGAGAATTTGTTCTCCAAATTGGTGCCCATATGGGACGGTAAGCGTTAAATATAATATTTATTCCATACGCAAAATATTTTAGAAAAGAAAAGTAGATTATTTTTTTATTGCATGATTACGTGAACACATATAATTTTGGATTTTAAGGTATATCTATCCTCTCTTACAATATAAATGTCCTGTTCAACTCTGAAAATATTTAGAAACATTGACACTTCTTATTACAAACTAACACAAGATTGTACCGCTACAAACTTCGAAGTAGTCGATTTGAGAAATAGTGTTCAATTGCCTAACACCCGTAGACTTTGGCCCTGTTCCGTTTACCCATTAAAACATTTCCTCGCTTTTTGCTGTCAAAAACAAAAACAATCGTGTATCCAAATATATATATATATGATTAAGTTTCGTGTAATTATGAAATAATTTTTTTCTAATATAATTTTATTAATTATTATTTATTTTTTAATTTTATTCTTATGAATACTTTTTTTTTTTTTTAATCTTTTTCTGTCTTCATTAATATTTACATTTCATAATCTAAATGGAATTTACCTACTTTAAAACTTAATAAATTTTAAAACTTTAAACCTTTTTGTTAATTTTTAGATTAGAGCTCTTACAGTAAATGTCTGGATTTACAAAAGGATTTTATGAGAGTCCATTTGTAAAAGTTTGCTCCACAATAACATTTTTTTTTTTTTTTTTTTTTTAAATAAGGTCATTATAAATTTTTCTGTATCTTATTTAAAATACTATCTTTAATTTATATGATTTCAAAATCATTTGAATTAATATTGTATTATTAGTTTCGTACAAAATGACATTAGTCAATTTCATATTGCAATTAAACACCTTTTTAAAGGCGAATTCATACTTTTTCTCTCGAAACATAAGTGGAGGCCTCCATGTAGCGACTCAAAAACTTTTAATTATGTCTGTTTGCTTGTCTGTACGTATGTCTCGTGATAACGGCCGAAAATATCAACCTACTGAGTTTCAAATTTGTATTCATGTTCATGAGCAATGTATGATTAGCTGTATGATTTAGAATACATATTCTGTTTGTGGATCATGTACAAGGATACACCAAAGTTTTTCTTACCATTACGGCCTATGGACAGAACTTCTCTGTACCACTATAGCGGCCTCAGAAATGACCCACTTGACTTGCAAATTCGTACTCATGTACATGAGCCACACGGAATGAGTTTTGGATGAATTTTCTATTTGCGGTTTGCATACAGGAACACACCAGAGTTTTTCTTATCATTACAGCCTATAGTAAGAATGTCTCTGTATCGCGGTAGTGCCCTGAAAAAGCCCTCGATTGAAATGTAAATTGGTATAAATGCTCTCGAGAACATACAGAAATAGTTGTACAGTTTTTAATGCGTATAATGCCACACCAAAGTATTCCTTATCATTGCGGCTTATGGACAGAATATCGTTTAAACTTATCTTACAACGTTTAAATATAATGTTTATGGTTCCTTAACAGGGACACACAAAAGAATTTCATGATATTAGAGTCTATCGACAGATAAGCGCATTTTAACGCGTTTATACTTCATTCAATATTATAGAATTAATATCCATTATTAAGATTCTTAAAAGCATGTTTTCTATATAAAAAAGGTGAGTGTAGACTAAATAATATATACAGGACCACAAAAAAAATTCAGTAGGGCATTCTATAATTGACATCTAAATGATATCAAATTTGGTTCATTTACAAAGGACTTAAATGAATTAGTTGTTACTATTTATTAGTATATATAATTACTGCGGCTTGTGTACAGAGACACACAAAAGAATTTCGTAACATTACGGTCTGTAGACTGTATTTCTTTTAAGTGCATTTTTATATGACTGCGCTCCATTAAACATAATGAAATAAACTTATTAGAATATTTAAAAGCATGAATTCTGTGTAAAATGCTAGTCGAATAATTGGTAAATGATTTACAGGATTAAACTAAATTATTTACGTTATTTAATCATTTAGTATCAAATTTGGTACAAGTATTTATCATTTACAAGGAATTACCACAAGGCTATTAGTTACTAGGAAATATATATGTACACATATATGCAGATAGATATATACAGACACAAATATTTCTGAGAGTGGTGGTATTTTAAATAATATGGAATAAATAAAAATGATCTGCTGAGTAATGAGTGACGCAAACAGGACGTTGAGGCGAGTGATCAGTCGATCCTATAATTTAATTCAGGAAACTTATAATACTTCTTTATTTAATTACTAGCTGACCCGTCCTACTTCGCACGGATGAACAAATTTTAGTTAACGATGAATTGATATGCAAAAAAAAAAAAAAAAAATATATATATATATATATATATATATATATATATATATCAGTTTATATGTTATAGTCAGGCAATATTATCAACTGAAAAGTGAAAATATAATTTTACAATTATTTTTTTCAATCAGTTGTTAAATGTTGGTAATTTTTACTTTATGTTATTCATTTATTTATTTCATAAAAAGAAGCATGTCTTTACTCATGAATAAAAAATATTGAAAAATAAACCTATAACATGAATATGTGTTTGATAAAGTTGACGTCATAATTGCTTTAATTATTATTTATTTGTTTTTATAATATTAATTTCTATTAAACACAGAGCTTATGTGTTTTTAATTTTCTTAAATTTTACGTCCGCAAAGTAATCTGGTTATTGTTTTAGTAATGGTTCTCCATTAGTGATCGTTAATATTTTTTGTGATTTTGGCGGTGAATTAAAAAGGTTATCGCAAATACGTAAAGTCCTTCGAGTGAAACGTCCTAGCTATTGCGTTGCAAAATTTTAAATATCGCCAAAGAAGCCTTATACAAAAGTAGATTTCTAACGCGAATGCACATTTAATTTATTTTAAATGAACCGTGTTTCCAATCAACATAATGAAACTTGCATAATCAAATGTCATTTGCAATTCCCTAGCGGCTGTATATTGCGCTACTTGCTTTCGGAAAAGATTTTATATCAATCATCCTTGGCGGAAAAAAAAAAAAATGATTGCCAAGTTATCTCGCAAATATATTTAATTTTTTCCATAACTGATGGTTTTTAATAATGTATATTAAGGGAAAAATCAATAATATGAAACAATATTCGTATAATATATACTATTACAAAATCTGGTGTGAAACAACCACACGACTTCCATTACCCACTATTAAACGTATTATATACATTTCTTGGAGATATTAAGTACATGCATTTTTTTTTTAGATTTTCCAGTAAGAGAAACTTGATACACGTATAAAGACACCTACAACAATGTTTACATAGTGAGTTAAAAAATAAGGGGAAAAAATAGGTAGTTATTTTTTTAAACACGAATTACCGAGATCAAAACTGAACTTCCTAATCAGGATGACCGTTAGTATTCCTGTAATATGCACGTAATACTTGAGAAAGGTTATCTAGATTGAATTAATGAAACAATTTTCAAGAAAATCGTTAGAGCCGTTTTTGAGATACCAACTTTTACCAAAACTTGGCATACTCAATTATTGACCGGAAAACAATAATTACATACAAAAGGATGTTTAGTATTAAGTTAACATGGCGAGTTTGAAAAAAATTCGTACAGTCATTTTTAAAGGAAGGCACTTATGAGATCTGAAATTGAGCTGTTTATAGAGGACGCCTATCAATTTTCCTGAACTAACCAATTATATCATTCGAAAGGACATCTAATAGATTGTTTATATAGCAACTTTGAAGAAAATCGTTAGGGCTGTTTATGAGGTACGGGCTTACGGTCCCATTTCCGGTTTTCGATGACCCAGCTCCGGTTTTTCAATTTTCACCAAAATTTGGAAAGTTCATCTGTACATCAGACCTGAATCAATTGTGAAGATTTGTAGTTCTATCTTTATTAATTTTGGAGATATGACACCCGGAAAATTTCACACATTCGTACACACACACACACACACTGACCAATTGCCAAAAACTACTTTTTTGGACTCAGGAGACCTTAAAACATATAAATCAGGTGAAACTCTATATCAAATTTTTGGACCGAATACAATACTTCCACTACCTACGGTAGTACGGTAATTGAAGTAAAAACATAGATCTCGTATTTAATACGAAAATATACAGATTTTCGTATTACGTTTTCGATCTCGAAATACAAAAATCGCCAAGGACGACCGATATCAAATCTATGCTTTGTTTTCAATTAAAATATTGAAAATTTGAATTAAAAATGTATTTTACCAAAATTTATTATAGCCTCTAGCACTTAGAGACAGTGTAACTTTTGATTAGTATAAAAAAAGAAAGAAATAGAAATCGGCTTTTTAGTTCTAGCGATCGTTCTCTACATATACATATAAACCTTTCCTCTTTATATATTAGTATAGAGCATAGATAGATTAAATAGGTTTCTAATCAACATAATGTAACTCAAAGAATTAAATGCTATTTGCATTGCAGTAATGGTTGTATGCGCTATGTATATTGAGCTACTTGTCATAACTGCTAGTTGCTAAAAATAGTCGTCAAATAAATTTAAACTTCTCAATTATTCTTTTAACAAATGCATAATGAAATGCAGACGATATTTTTTTAATTCACTTTTTATATTATTATTCGCGAGAAAATATATTTTATTATACGTCGAAAAATGAATTAACCCGTAAATTTTTTGGGCAACAATTTTAAAATAAATAATTTAATAAAAGTTTAGAAGTAACGCTTAGATCATTACATTATATCATATCATATCAAATTATATTATTAGAAAAATAAATACTTTAAATTTATAATGACGTCAGATTTAACGTGTAAGTTTAACATTTTGCAAAGCTTTATATGAATTTCAATTTAATTCACGTGCAAATATATTTCTTTTCTTTTCATGTCAAGATATTTTAAAAACAAAATGTAAATGTTTCTTTTATGTTGGCAACAGCTAATTTTTTTAATATTTCATTATTTCCATTTCTATTATGGCTTTTATGGGGATTTTAATTAAAATACTCAGATTTTAAACTAAAATTTATTTTATCAAAATTTAATATAGCCTATAACAATCAGGGATAGTGTAGCTTTTGATTAGTGAAAGAATTTTTTAAATCGGTTCAGTAGTTTCAGAGATTACCCTCCACAAACATACAATTTTTTGCGCTTTATATAATGACTAGCTGACCCGTCCGGCTTCGCACTGATGAACAAATTTTAGTTAAAGATGGATTGATATGTAAAAAATCAAGAAATATATCAGTTTATATGTTATAGTCAGGCAATATTATTAACTGGAAAGTCAAAATATAATTTTACAATTATTTTTTTTAATTAGTTGTTAAATGTTGGCAATTTTTACTTAATGCTATTTATTTATTTATTTATTTATTTCATAAAAAGAAACATTTCTTTACTCATGAATAAAAAATATTGAAAAATAAACCTATGACATGAAAATGTTTTTGATAAAATTGACGTCATAATAGCTTTAATTATTATTTATTTTTTCATTTCGCAAATATATTTAATTTTTTCCATAATTGATTATTATTTTAATAATGTATATTAAAGGAGAAATCAATAATATGAAACAATATTCGTACAATATATACTATTACAGAATCTGGTGTGAAACAACCACACGACTTCCATTACCCACTATTACACGTAATATAAACAATTTTTTGGAGATATTACTTGCATTTTTTGAGATTTTCGAGTAAGAGAAACTTGATACACGTATAAAGACACATACAACAGAGTTTGCATAGCGAGTTAAAAAAAAAGGGGAAAAAAATAGATAGTTATTTTTTTAAACACGAATTTCCGAGATCTAAAACTGAACTACCTAATCAGGATGACCGTTAATATTCCTGTAATAAGCTCGTAATACTTGACAAAGGTTATCTAAATTGGATTAAAGAAAAAATTTTCAAGAATACGTTAGAGCCGTTTTTGAGATACCAACTTTTACCAAAACTTAACATACATAATTATTGACCTAAAAACAATAATTACATACAAAAGGATATTTAATAGGAAGTTAACATGGCGAGTTTGAAAAAAATCCGCACAGGCGTTTTTAAAGGAACGCGAAGTCTGAAATTGAGCTGTTTATAGAGGACGCCTATCAATTTTCCTGAACTAAGCAACTTTTCAATCGAAAGGGCATCTAATATATTATTTATATAGCAACTTTGAAGAAAATCATTGGAGGTGTTTTTGAATATGGGCTTAGGGTCCCATTTCTGGTTTTCGATGACCCAATTCCGGTTTTTCAATTTTCACGAAAATTTGGAAAATTTATCTGTACACCAGACCTGAATCACTTGTGAAGTTTAGTAGTTCTATTTTTATTAGTTTTGGAGATATGACAGCCAGAAGATTACACACACACGTGCACATATACACACACACTGACCAATTGCCAAAACCTATACAATACTTCCACTACCTACGGTAGTAGGGTAATTGAAGTAAACATATACATCTCGTATTTACTGCGATAATATACAGATTTTCGTATTACGTTTTCGATCGCCAAATACAAAAATCGCCAATGACGATAGATATCAAATCTATGCTTTGTTTTCAATTAAAATATTGAAAATTTTAATTAAAAATTTATTTTACCAAAATTTATTATAGCTTCTAGCACTTAGAGAGAGACAGTGTAACTTTTGATTATTGAAAGAAAAAAAAAAAAAAAAAAGCAATCGGCTTTTTAGTTCTAGCGATCGTTCTCTACATATGCATATAAACCTTTCTTTTTTTTATATTAGTATAGCTATAGAGCATAGGTATATTAAATAGGTTTCCTGTCAACATAATGTAACTCAAATAATTAAATGCTATTTACATTTCAGTAATGGCTGTATGCGCTATGTATATTGAGCTACTTGCCATAACTGTTAGTTGCTAAAAATAGTCGCCAAATAAATTTAAACATCTCAATACGCAAGCGATGTATGACATCACTGACCGCCCGTGGATGCAAGAAAAAGATTTTCCATGTTAATCGCTCATTGGATTTTTTTTTTTTTTTTTTTTTTATTAAAATTCTAGAAGAATTATTTCCCGATTTTAATCCTCATATTTGGGTATAGATATGTATTAGTTATTGTATGCATGCGTTAGATTGAGTTATTTTGCTGTCAAATTGACAAAATTTTAATTTTAAATTTCAAAACTGTCACCCTTGGCGTTTTTTGTATTTGGCGATCAAAAACGTAATACGAAAATATACATGCCAGATGTATATTTTCGTAATATGTATTGTACGAAATATTGTTTCATATTATTCGTTACACTCTTAATGTAAGTTTTTAAAATAACCATGATTTTTGAAAGGAATTAAATTATATTCGCCAGATAATTTGGCGATATCTTTTTTTTCTGCCAAGGATGACCGATATCAAAGCTATTCCGCTGCAACATATTAGTATATTATATCAGATACTTTATTTAGACATTTGAAAACAAATTTGACTTCAAATTATGATAGAATATTTATCCTTTCCCTTTTAATTAGTTTATTAGTTGGATGTTTATTGTGTAAATATCATTCTTTGAAATGAAATGTTTATGTTTTCAATCTAATATGGAAATTTGCCGTTTTTTTTTCTAGAGTTTTGAAATTTAAAATTCCAATTTTATCAATTTTACAACAAAAACAATTTAATCTAACGGATGCACATGATAACTAATACATATCTATATCCAAATATGGGGATTAAAATGGGGAAATAATTTTCCTCGATCTTTATTATTTTTTTACAAAAAATCCAGTTCACTTTTTATATTATTGTTCGCGTGAAAATATATTTTATTATATGTCTAAAAAGAAATTAATTCGTAAATATTTTTGGCAACAATTATAAATTAAAATAAATAATATCAACAAGATATATAAAGTAGAGTGATAAATGGTAACCCTTGAGAATGTCCAAGATGAGTCATGTGACATGCTCTCCTTGCACCTGCGTATTCGGTGGTTCCCTTGGTAACAACTCATTTTCAGTACATTTCTATGGCAACGGTTTCAGTGTTTTTGTTTACTTTACATAGTTCAATATTCTTTTGTTCTAAACCATTTTGATTTTGATTTTACTTCTTTTTTATTTCGCGTAGTTGAACGTTAACCGACAAAATGCTTAAAAATAGTTGAAAAATTATTATTTGTTGTTAAATTTAGCTGTTTAAAAGTTTAAATTTTGTTTTATAAACACTTTTAAACTTTGTTGAGAAACGATGTAAAAAAAGGTATTTTATTATTTATTAAAATGTGAAATATGTGTAAAATTATTTTAAAAGCAATTTATTTCGGTCATAGGACTGTCATGTTACCTAATAATAATGATAATTTGTCAAACTGATATTTTAAATGCCAAAATAGCGATAAAGAGCCAAAAACAGCAACCTATTCGAGCATGTCACGTGACTCATCTTGGACCACGGAAAGCTAATCCTTCATCCATTGAATCGGCACTCTAATTTATATATCTCGTTGAATAATATTATAAAATAGAATTTCTTATTTTATTTTATTTTATTTATTTATTTATTTTTAAATTCCAATTTCGTTTACACACATCAGTTTAAAGCACGGAGTAATAAAGACTCCGTGGTTTAAACATTGATGCTTAGATATTATATCATATCATATCAAATTAAATTATTAGAAAAATAAACACTTTTAATTCTATAATGACGTCAGATTTAACGTGTAAGTTTAACAATTAAAAAAGGTTTATATAATTTCAATTTAATGCACGTGCAAATATATTTCTTTTCTTTTCACGTCAAGATATTTTAAAAACGAAATGAATATGTAAATGTTTATTTTATGTTGGCAGCAGCTAATTTTTTTAATATTTCATTATTTCCATTTCTATTACGGCTTCTATGGGGATTTTAATTAAAATGCTCAGATTTTAAAATAAAATTTATTTTATCAAAATTAAATATAGCCTATAACAATATGGCATACTGTAGCTTTCGGTCAGTGAAAGAAGTTTTTAAATCAGTTCAGTAGTTTCAGAGATTACCCTCCACAAACAAACAATTTTTTGCGCTTTATATAATGATATAGATATAGATGAACATTTGGATTATAATATATTTTTTTTTATAATTGTGTTTCAAATTTTTATTTTTTATTTTTTGTTATTAAATTTGTTTTATTTCATTTTAATATTTAAGAACAAATTTAATTATGTTACTAACTTTAAATGCCAGATTAACTGCATTTTGCAACTTTGAAGACAAATAATTAACCGCCTTAATCTTCTTTCGTTTCTTTTTTCCTTTCCTTTCCTTTTTTTTTTTTTTTTTTTTTTAATAAATCAGATATACTCAAAATAAATAAATAAATAAATCATTCTGCGTTTCTGTCACCTCTATTAAATCGCATTTTATGAACTATGCTTTACCGGTTTTAAGAAATCCTTTACTATCCGTAGTTTAAGAATACTTTGTTAAAATTCATCACATGTGCGTGTCTGTTATTAGCATATCTCAAGAACAAATAGTATCAGATAGCTCGGTATTTTTACTGTGCATCATACATACAAGGATGCCACACTAAACTTTTCGTTGAGATTAGGCAAAAGGTTCATGTTTGGGTACATGGAAGAGAATTGAAACTCATTACGTATAAGTGCGAATTTAACGGTACTTACAGTTTAAGATGTAGGCTACATTAAACAATGTGAAATGAACACATATTTTTTATATGCATAAAAGCATCTTTCGTTTAAATTAGAGTATGAAAATCCTTCACCACTCTTTTACATGGCTAACGCCCCCCCCCCTTTAAAAACAATATATAATGGGACTGGAAGTGCCTTTTAGGGCATGTCTTGTATTAAAAATACATATTTGTACTTAGGAATACCTTGTGACGTGTGCATAATTTATAAAAAACATACAGGACTACCAATAACTAAGTGAAAACATTCTTTTTAATTGAATGTAATTGGTGGAAGGGCTTTAATATATTTTACCATGCCCAGGAAATCTGCTGCAGGATAACATTAATTGCTCTTACCTTACGATAAATAAAGCATTATTTTAAGCTAAACTTTTAGTGCTTGTTTTTTGTATAATTACGCATTTTCAAGTTCTTTAAATACTAAAGTCAAGTAGCTCAGTGGTAGAGAATCCGCGCGTTAAGCGGAAGGTCTGGGTTCGATTCCCGGCTCTGGTATTTTTCACATAGTTGGCATAAAAATCAGCCTTCATCTCGAGTTCATCTGAAATGAATTTTCCGGGTTGATGAATAAAAATTTATAAACTAAAGTCAAGTTTTTAAAGGTTCTTCTTCTTGGTATATGCATGCTATCATCGTAACTTAGATAATTACAGGCAACTTACATATTTTATTTTGAAGTACATACGAGGTTGATACATGATTAGTTTCATCACGATTGATAAGTTTCAAGGAGGACTGCGATTGAAACTTGTCTGCATAATTTGGAATTTTATAATTTGAATGCTATATGAATGTAAGTACTCCATTCAAACGAGGAGTGCGTAAAACCCCCTTACATGCAATTATTTCTAAATTAAAACTGTTCCTAAACCTAGGTCGAATTCCTTTTAATATAGGTTTATACAGAGGGTTTATACAGAGGGCTGTTATACAGAGGTTCACACTTTATAGAAACGTTTTTATAATTTATTTTTCTCTTTTGTAGTTTGAGATAAAAATCTGACAACTTTAGAATAATCATTTCTTACTTTTATCTTTTTATTGGAATGAAAAATAAAAGATTTATTTTGAAAATGACTCCTAAATAACATAGATGACTCAAATGTTACGTAACTGCTCTTTTCGAGGAGAAATATTCGTATCACCAAATTATAAAGCGGTGAAAAAAACGTGGTTATAGAATTTCTAAAAATGTTATTTATAATAAATTAAATTTAAAAGTTAAAAAAAAATAATAATAAGTGAATGTAAGAATGAAAACCGGATCGCGAAACTTTATCCTAACACTGTTTAGACGTAGGTAAATATCAAGAAAGTGAAGCATCTGCTCCTAAAAGAAAATCCACCAACTCAAAGATTCATTGCATCGAGACTATAAATGTCTTCTGGCACTGTAAATAAAATCATTCATAAAAATTTGAAGTTAAAATTATTTTTAAACCTAAAGTTAATATGCTTTTGCAACAGCATATTGCTGAAAGAGAAACAGACTGCAGAAAATTATATGAAAAACACCAAGCTGCTGAAAAATGGAAAATTATTGTAACACTCAGTGAGACATGGATATATTTAAGTGTCTGTAATGAAAAAAAAATCTATTTCTTAGCTGACGAGAATAACAATACAAAATGGCCTAAAATTACTCTAGTACATTTACATAAGGAAATGCTACAGATAAAAGAATGATATAAATTACATTTTCGGAAACATTTTAAACGGTATAACATCTAAACAAAAATTAAAAATAATCTTCTGCGTCAAAAGACACGTACAAATAAAAATCTGTGATATATTCTTGTTTCATACTGTTTTTACAATTTGACAGTCTGCTATCAGTTGGACACTTTAAGTTGTTAACCGTACAAGTACAGGGTTGAAATTGATACGACTTTGAACAAGAGCAACTTACGGAGTTCTAAGGATGTAACATTGTTTCAGGTGCAGATGCTCTAATCATCCATATGATGTTTAACATATACCGTCTTCATCTGCTATCCATCCGTGATTCTCTGAAACTGGTATTTCAGGAAAGTCATCTAAACACCACTTTCAAATAACTGCTTGATAATTATAGTCGGCAGCAAAAATATTGAAGCACACAGCCACATTTTTTCTTTCTTTCTGTCTTTTTTTTTTTTTTTTTTTTTTTTTTTTTTTTTTTAAGTTTGGTCGTTAATTTTTATTATCAGCTTTCTTAAAAAAAAAAAAAAAAGCATAAGACTAAGATTATGACTCGACAAATATTTACTTAACAAAACAGTATTAGGTGCACAGCTTTTAAATACGATTTACTGCTACAGTGGGCAACAAAATTATTGAAGCACTAGCAATAATTCCTACTTAAAATATGGGCACCTGATACTGTTTTGTTAAGTAAATATTTGTCGAGTCATGATCTTAGTCTTATACTATTTATAAAAAAAAAAAAAGTGAGTTGGTGATGATTAGCGATCAAACTAAAAATATATGTATATGAAGAGTGTGGATGTGTGCTTAAATAAATTTGCTGTCGGCAGTAGCTCGTCAACAATATTGCTGTCGACTGTAACTCGTTTAGAATGTTGACTAAAGTAATCTTTGCATGGAGGGAGATGAACTGTGTCTGCTTGGCCTTGTCGACTTTGGAAAATGTGGTATCTTAGTTCGTGTATGTTTTCTCTTTTGGTGTTCCTTGAATATAACTGACTAGTGAACTTTTGGGTTAAATTGTGATGAGAATTCGAAAGTGTAAATTCACTCCCAAGCTTTGAAAATAGCAAGCCGAGTTCTATTATTTCTTCTAACAGTTTCTACATTTTTATCTTTCCTTTTACAGAAAACGCTTTTATATTTCCCAACCCGTTCACGCATGTAATTCTGGCGATGCTGATTTCATACTACAACGAACAACATATGTTAGTTTTTCTTTTATATCAATCTGATTCACCCACTAGATCTGAATTTTATATACAGCTTTTTGTATGTCGTTGCTGGATCACATATAAAGAGCCAGAATCAACACACCTGTGTCCTCAAATACACATATTAAATTCGGAAATTCCATAGCAGTATCCTTTATATCATTCGTGTGTTTGCTTCTTGCGAAGAGGCAAGTTTTTCCATTTAGTGAAACACACTGCTAGATATTTTAATATACTAGTTAGAGTGAGCAACACATATTTTCCATTTTATGATTCTATATCCGCCTTTAATGTTCTAATGTATTCCTTCATCTGAACCTTTACTGTGGCGTTCAGCCGATTTTATTCGTTTGTTTTTATAGGTGTCAAACGCAATATCAATTCGAGTGCTATAGTAGTCTGTGTTTAGATTTGGATTGACCACTGCATCAATAACTAATCAAATGTTCTATTCTCGCCATATAATTTTGGAATTAATGCCATCCCATCAGTTATCGTAGCTGGTGAAGATATATTATCCTCTGTTGGTGAGATAAACTTTCCAGCTGTTTTCCTAGCACAGTTTTCATAGTTTATTTGATAGATTCACTTGGGTTAGAAATACTCCAAGGTAAAGGTTCCGATGGATAACGAAATGCTTAAGAATTCAAACGTTGATTTTTTTTATATGATTAACATGCTAGCAAACAGCTTTCTGTCTGGCTTATCGATCACGTCTTCCTTGTAGTTGTGGATACGCGTAGTTCATATATTTTTATTTGAGGTGCATGTAAGTCTGAGTGGAAAAAGTAGATACGCATATGATACTACACATAGAAAATTCAGCTGTGGAATTTTCGAATGTAATATGTGTATCTGAGGATACAGACGTGTTGGTTCTGGCTCTTTATATATCATCTAGCATCAACGTAGAGAGCAACCTGTATATAAAACATAAATATAGTGGTCGAATCATATTGTTGGCGTAAGAAAGTGAGCATCTGATGTTGGTTAAAGTATGAAATTAGCATTGCCAGGATTGCATTCCTGGACAGGTTGTGATACAGTAAATATGCGTTTTCTGGGCAAGTAAAGATAAAGGCATTGATTGATATATAAGATACGCTTATTATGTCTGTATGTTATATGTTTGTATAAGGCGTTGATATATACACATACAATACAGAATTAAGTTTGCTATTTTCAAATCTTGATAGTGAATTTATACTTTCGATTTCCTACCACAATTTAATTCAAAAGTTCACCAGTCAGTTGTACTCAAGAAAATCAAAAAAAAAAAAAAATAAATAAATAAAACATAAACGAACTATGAAACTACATGTTCAAAATCGACTAGGCCAAGTAAATTCAGCTCAACTTCTTGCATGCGAATATTGCTTATGTCAACATTCCAAACGAAGTAATTATCAAGCAGCTATTTGGAAGTGATGTTTGGATAGCTTTACTATAATACCAGATGCAGAGGATCATGAATGGATGCCAGAGGAAGTCGGTATGCAAAACATCAAGTGGATGATTGAAGCATCTGCACCTGAAGTAGTGTTAGAATTTCCTAAGTCGATCTTGTTCAAATTCGTGTCTAATTCCATCCTGTATTTGTATGGTTAACAATTTAAAGTGTCATTCGGGTATTCGGGAACAGACTGTCAAATTGTAAAATCAGTTCTGAACTAAAAGATACCGCAGATTTTAATTTGTTAAACTTCTTAAAATGACGAAGAAAATTATTTTAAATTTTTGTTCAGGTGTTATACAGTTTAAAATGATTCTTCTGTAAAGGTAATTTATATTGTTCGTTTATCTGAAGCTTTTGTTTATGTAAATGTACTATAGGCCTTTTGCACACTTTAATTAAAAAAGTTCACAAGAAAATCAAAATTTTCGATATTTCCTACTAATAAACGGTTTGTTTTTTTTAAGCGGTGTATCTGAAGCTTTTACTTTTGTATGCAGTTACTTTGTAAAAGATCGATTTCGGCCGAAATGGATGTTTCATTTGAAATAACTTAAATTCATGTTTCCGTGCGTTTTTTGCCATCCGACCCAATCATTTATTGCATCAAATTAAAGATACATTATTACGCTACACCTTTTGTCTGAAGATTTATTTATTTATATTTTATTTTATTTATTTATTTATTATAATTATAATTTGTTTATTTATTTATTTGTAATATACAAGATATTTTTTAAAACTTAGAAAAAGAATTTTTTTTAATTTATTTTTTAATAACTTATTAATGCTTACCTTTACCTAAACAGTGCTATGACAAAATGTGAAGCACACATGTGGAGCTTTAGTTTAAAATAAAAAGTAACGAAGTTGGCTGACTAGTTCTCGAGATGCAGTTCATTTTTTAAAACTCAACTTCCGCCATCTTATATTGGCCGCCATTTTTATTAGCTACCACTTTGAGATGGTAATAATGTTTTTTTAACATCCTAATAAACCTATCTAACTATGCTGAAAATGAAAATTATACCATTTCCTTAATTTTGGCTAGCTGGCCCAAGGACTATAACGGGAATGACCGTACGAAATGGATTCGTCAGTGTATAGAAAAATTCCCAAAAGGATTCCTTATACTTGCAGGATTTAGATAAATTAAAATTATTACATTATTTAATTAAAAATTAAAAAATTAAAAATATTTGACCGAAAAAGAAAAAAAAGGAAAATTAAGAATAAAAATGTTTCAAGTAAAGTCAAAATTAATTCACTTAACTATCAGCAGAACATTTTAGAACCAATTATTGAAGAAGAAATTCCAGTCTTATAAGGAAAAGGCATATACACTGTTAAAAATTTTGTCCTAGGTTAAACCAAAACATGGTACACTGTTAAAAATTTCAGTTCAAGGTTGAACCAAATGTTGGTACTACAGTAGCTTCAGTTTGCTAGGTTGAACCAAAACTTGGTACAAGTATAGCTTCAACCATGCGATGGTGAAACCTTCTGCTATGATTTGGCGTTTCATGATTGAAAAAAGCACCAAATTATGGTAAAAAAATTCTCCATCTTATGATTGTAGCTATTGCAGTACCAAGCCTTGGTTTAGTAAAGCACCAAATAAGGGTACAAGGTTTCACCATCGCATGGTGGCAGCAAAAATGTACCAAAATTTTTAACAGTGTAAATCACATGTCGCTTATTTAGCAAAGAAAGAATCAGAAGCAGGAATAAAATATATCCCATTTAATGAAATACCGTTAAAATCCCCTGAAGCTTCTCTAATGAACTTTTGCACTTTTGGTTCAATAAAATGAGCCTTAGTAAAACGGCATCCAATAATATTGAAGAGACTTTGCAAAATGGTACAAGAGGAATGGGATAAATTTGACATGACAGTACTATAAAAATGTATGCTTTCGTGGAAAGTTCACTCAACTACTAAAATCGTTTCCATAAGGTATGAACGACAGTCTGTACGCGCTAATTGTTATCTTACCCCTAAATCTGCATACATATTAAAGAATAAAAATGCAGGGTAGGAGAAAGTCATGTATGAGCCAAATGAGAGTATATTTAAGTACAAAAAAACATTTTTTTTTTCTTTATTAATGAGCATATAAAAAATTTATTTGTGATTATGATAGCATTTATAAAATATCTGATCAATTTTTTAATTAGTGCCTCTCAACAGACCGAAGTTATTTTGTGTTATATGTGACCACATTTTACTGAGATTTATTTTTATTTTGCACATATTAATACATATTAAAAGTAAAATACTTTTAATAAGTTGTCCGTAGGAAGTTTAGATATTTATATTTTTTTTAGATTTTTAAAAAGTGCATATATATATATATATATATTTTCCCTAAGAAACTAGAAAAAAAATTATGTACAGTCGGTAACAAAAGTGTCCCTACTAAGAACAGGATTCGACAAGGATTTATTTAACAAAACAGTATTAACTCTACTTTTTTTTTTATATAGAAATTTTTGCTAGTGTTCGGACACTTTTGTTACCGAGTGTACGAAAAAAGGGAATTTTTCTATATTTTAACATTTATATAGAATGTGTCTTATATTCTTGTATAAGGTTATGGTATGTTAAAATTCGCATTTTAATTTTTTTGAATAAATGTGTTATCTTATTCTTCTATTTTTCTATTTTTCTATTTTACTTTATTTTTTAATGACTATTAACATTTAGATTGTTATAAACTTCTCAAAAAAAATGTATGTCAAAAAATAGAAGGTTAAGCAGATATTTTGCTTAAAATTAAAGAAAAAAGAAAAGAGAGAAAAAAAAAAAAAAGAGTGAGAGAGAAAAGCAAGAAAACGTAGTAAGCTTTGATAATGCAATTTTTTTTCTTTTCCTTTGTCATAAATTATTTCTTTTTTAAATTATCACTTTTTTTTTGTTTATGAACTGTATATGATTTATGATACATGTAAAGTTAAATTAAATTCTAGATAAAACTAAATGATTCATCACAAACTTCATAATATTTTCAAAATCTTTGGCTAGAAAAATGCCTGTTAAAAGTCAAGTTTATAAAGAATGTGTTAAGCATGTAATTTTTTTTCTTTTTTTTTTTTTTTTTTTACTTCTATATTAAAAAAAAGAAAAAAAAAGTACGTATATTTAATCACTTGTGAGGTTGTTATCAAATGCGCTGTTGGGAAAATAAATTTTGATTAAAGAACTCATTCTTGATTACAAAGTTGTTAGATTTAAATCAGATAGTTAATTGTTTAAATAAGTTCTTACAGAATGATTGATATGAAATAAAAATATTTAAAGAAGCTGTATACGTAACAACAACATCAATAGCAAGAACAATATATATATATATATATATATATATATATATTGTTTACGTAACTAAGTACTAGTCAGTTTATTATTATTTTTTATATTTTTTTTTAACTTCAACATTTCAGTGTTTATTTATTATTATTATTATTATTATTTTACTGTATAGCAGCATTGATAAAGGCGATACATCCATGGTATAGTGTTTATAAAAGAAATGTTTGTTCTTATTCTTTAATGTTGTTGAAATAAAAAAGTCAGGTGTATAAAGAGAACATGGCCTCCATTACTCATTACAACGCACATTATATATATATTTTTTTTTTTTTTTTTTTGGAAATAGGTGAATTTTAATTCTTTTAATTACAATAATAAATCAATTACCTAACAATTTTTGTGTAAGTGCAAACTAATACATACATACTAAAGATCGATAAAGTAGAACATAATATGGCGAATTAAAAAAAAAAAAAAAAAAAAAAAAATGTGTTAACCCTTACTCCACTTGGGGAATAATTAGATAGAAATCTGTTTCTCTTGGAAATTTTTCTTAAGATTGTGATAAAAATATAGGTTTCAGATTTTTTTGAAATGACAATTATATCTGAATAATTATGAACTTCAGAAAAATAAGTGTTAATTAACAATATTTCCAGTGAATACAAATAAATAAATAAACAATAGACCAATCATAATACTGCCTTTTTTAGTATGATAGTCATTATTTATTATTAAAGTTTAACATAAAAAAAAAAAAAAAAATAGCACAAACAATATGGGTTTATCCCAGAGTCTTTGAAAAATATTATCTATATAAATAAAGAGAAGTGTCTGCGTGTGTGTGTGTGTATCTGTGTGTCTGTGTGTGTATCTGCGCTCTGACGCTCACACTACTGATCGCAGAGCTTCCAAATTTGGCATATAGGTACCTGGGACCCTGTAGGTGTGCACCTCATCGAGATTTTTTCGAATTTCGAATTTGAATTTTTTAAATTAATGTTTTTTCGATTTTAAATATTGGCTTTAATTCTTCATTTTTCATAGATTTATTATTTTGCTTCAATCGTCTGCGTATCTTAGCAACGGCTATTACGCAACTTATTTTTATTTAATACATTCATTTGAAGGCGATTTTTTTTTTTTTTTTTAATTTGTTATATTTATTGAAAATAAAATCGTAATGCAGCAGGAAAAATTAAGTATAATTACTTTTGAATTTAAAAACGTATTTATAACAGTTATGTATAATTTTTTATAGTATAACAACTTCTTATTTTTCATTTTTTAATTAATTCCTTTAAAAGAAAAAACTTTTATTTATTATTATAATTTTTTTTTTATTTACAGTATTTATCGGGAAAAAATGGTAGTATATACGTAGTAAAAAGGATTAAATTGATTAAAATTTATTTGTTTATATATATATATATATATTAATCTACTTTTTATTTTATTTTATTTTATTAAATTGGTCGTAATCAAATCGTAATATAGTGTAAATAGCATGGGCTAAAAATACATGGTTCAAAACTAAAATATTTAATAGAAGCTGAGATACAGTCATCTTTAAAATCGTAGTTCTTAAATCGTAGCAGATCCCCCTGTCGTCGATAAATATCCAGATTAAAGTGCTCGGAAAAGATCTTTCTGCGGGCATGGGAAACCTGATGCTGTGCAGGCGGGAAAAGAGCTGCCGTAGACAGCGGGTACCCGAAGCAAGGTTTGGAGCAATTTCAGTTTCTTTACTTTTCTTTTTTTTTTTTTTTTTTTTTTTTAGTTTTTTTCTATAATATGGTGTAAAAATAAATATTAATTCAATTCTTTCGAAAATTCATTTAAATATACTGACCAGCGAAGCGGGCGTAGCCTGCTAGTTATTAATATAAAAAGGGTTTACTTAGAGACAAAATTACAACAGGCCACTACAATTTATGATATGAAAATCACTCACCATGTCATCAGTTACAGTCGGCAGCAGGATTATTCGAACGCTAGCAATAATTCCTATGTAAAAAGTGTACATTTAATGCTGCTTTGTTAAATAAATACTCGCCGAGTTATGTTCTTAGTCAGTCTAAGAACATGATTCGACAAGGATTTATTTAACAAAACAGTATTAAGTGTACTTTTTTTTAGATAGGAATTATTGCTAGAGCTCGAATAATTTAGATGGCGACTGCATTGGTAGAAATTCTATAGTTCATTGGGTGATAACACCGTACAAGTGGCTTATCGTATTCAATTCTTTTTACAAAGATTTTTTAAACTGTTTGTAATAAGTCCTCTTATAAAATGTACATAATGTCTATGCATCTAGACACTACACTAACGTATTTCGACATTCTGTGGACAGGTAACGAAATCTTCTGTAATTAATAATTTTAAGCTGTTACATGAAGCCGATTAATGAACACTTTTTTCCGTCTTTTTTACACGACGTATCATCACGGCTTTCACTTTAATTACAGAATTGTCTTAAGGGATTTTTTCAAAAATTTTGTATGTCTTCATTAGGAGCCACTCTGTACTTGTAGCATATATAAAGCATATATAAAGAGATATGTTTTATATGCTGTTTTTCACGTTTGTCTCAAAATCTCATCTCCTCTTCTTCTTTTTTTCCTATGAAAGCTTGGTCGGTTCCCACTATTTGGTAGTTGGTGAGCTGGGCGGATACAATATATATACATATTGTATCTATTGTATCAAAATTTATATTTATATATATATAAATTTTGATAATTATATATATATATATATATATAATCTTCTGTTGGTTAGGTCTAAATGTATTTTTGACGCTGTGCTGAAAATTTATATATATATAAGTCCATTGGTTTAAAATAAAATTACGTTCCCTTACATCTATGTGTTCGTAGTAGTGTTATTTGATGCTTAGGAACATGTAGAAAAGTGGTCTCTCTAAGAATCTCGGATTCAAAATTTGGCATGATTGTAAATTTATTTATTTGAGTAGCTTTTATGGGATTTTTGGAAAAGATTTCCTTTACAAGAAATGTGTAGATAATAAATATATCATGCCAATTATATACATTAAACGTATCAAAATTCTAGTATAAAAACATCAGTACAAAAACCCTTAACGGGTTAAAAGTTTGTGACGCAGCTACTTTATCGCTATAAGAATTTGAAATATGGGTCTTAAAAATAATGATATCAAATTTTAAGTGACGCTTTGCTATTGGTTAAAATATACATAGATTTTTCTTATTTGATCATTTGCTTATTTCTTTTATTTATATTTACAATGCAAACATATTTTTAACTTCAAGATAAGACAAATATATAAAATATACTCACTGATGCTTTTTCATTTTGCATTTCCATTTCAAAATAACAGTTTTAAAAGGAATGATATCAAAATTCCAGTGACGCCTCAATGTCACTTTAAAAGATTTGTTTTTAGATTCCACTAAAATTACCTTTGTTTTGTCTAATAAAGTATATTTACACATTGAAACAGTGCTTTTAATTTTCAAGTATACTGTCAAATAATCACACTTTCACTGAGTTTGCATTATAAATTGAAATTATTTATTTCAATAAATTGATTTGTCTTTTGCGTCACGCTATCCAAAACTGCAAGTAAAATTTGTGCAAATGTTTTCTTTGCATCACACTATCTCTTTGCACAAACAAATTTTGACTTAGTTGGATACTATGATACAAAGTAACATTTACATAAATTTTACTCACAGTTTTGGATAGCGTGACGCAAAAGACAAATCAATTTATTGAAATAAATAATTTCAATTTATAATGCAAACTCAGTGAAAGTGTGATTGTTTGACAGTATACTTGAAAATTAAAAGCACTGTTTCAATGTGTAAATATACTTTATTAGACAAAACAAAGGTAATTTTAGTGGAATCTAAAAACAAATCTTTTAAAGTGACATTGAGGCATCACTGGAATTTTGATATCATTCCTTTTAAAACTGTTATTTTGAAATGGAAATGCAAAATGAAAAAGCATCAGTGAGTATATTTTATATATTTGTCTTATCTTGAAGTTAAAAATATGTTTGCATTGTAAATATAAATAAAAGAAATAAGCAAATGATCAAATAAGAAAAATCTATGTATATTTTAACCAATAGCAAAGCGTCACTTAAAATTTGATATCATTATTTTTAAGACCCATATTTCAAATTCTTATAGCGATAAAGTAGCTGCGTCACAAACTTTTAACCCGTTAAGGGTTTTTGTACTGATATCATTACTTTTTAAGGGTTATTGATTAATTAATCAAAAGATTAAAACAAGTCTTTCTGGCTTGGGTACATGACACTTTGGTCCCACTAATTTTTTGCTATCTTTTAAATATATGAGGTTTTTTTTTTAGTATGATATCATATTTATTGATTGATATTACCTCATATTCAACCTTTGTTGAAAATGATGTAACAATAGGACACATGGAACAGAAAATTTATTATTTCAGATCGAATTTTGAATGATAAAGTGTATGAGTTAACACCGAAGATCTAAGCATTGTTAATTTATCAAAGTCCCCAAAATTTCAGTTTAAATAAAATACAAGGTTTTAATATAAAACACTAATGCGATTCTTAATTATCACATTCAAATTCAGATAGCTCGAATACAAAATTTGTAGGAAATTGATGCTTTATCCAAGCATTTCCTAAATGTTAGTTTAATAATAAAAGAAGATACGAAGAACCTAAATAATGATCTCTGGATTTAATTTGTACAGATCTGCTAAACTTGAGTCATTTTCTTCTCTGTCAATCCGGATATATTTGTCAAACACAGGCAATAGTTATAATCACACAGAATTGGAAAAGCATTTTTCTTCCATCTTAATCCCTTACAATATTGTTAATTTTTTTTTTTTTTTTTTTTTTATTAAAAGTGTCCCCCCCCCGTTTTTTTTTTTTCAAATGCACTGAAACAAAACAGTGAAATTCTTTTTTACTGTCTGTGGAAGAGAAAATGTGTGAAACAAATTGCAAGGTGCTACTGAGATTTCAATGTGGGCAAGGGCGTTGTTTTTAGTCATAGGGAATAGGGACATAACATATTTTTTTGAAAAAACATAAGTTAAACATGAACTAAAAAGATAAGAAATTGTGCATCAACATTTTCTAAACCTTGACACATGCAATGTGCATATTTGATTAAATATTGGACTACTTACATTTTTTTCATTTTAAAAATAAAATCATTATAATTGAAAGAAAATTAATTTATGTACATGGTTAGCAATTTACGTACATGATTAACATAATTAAATATCCCGGACAAACAAACATACATTTTATTATTATTATAAATATAACACAGATTTTGAAATAAATTCCTCTTAGATTAATGATAAAAATTAAATCACAATCAAATCGAATGAAACATCTCTCTTTCTCTCCCACACACATACATATATATATATATATATTATATATAAATTAATTAATACAGTAGAGAGTCAAAAATCCGGACAGCTCGGGACCAGAGGTTGTGCTGATTTCAGGATTTCGGAGTCCATAAAAAATGATTTTCACTTTGAATAATAAAAACAGAATATTAATCAAACTAAACACATACTAGTGAATAATAACACTGAATATTAAATTACTAGGTACATAAGAATAATAATGAACATTAACAAAAATATATAATGAAAACAATAAGTAAAAATGAAAAAAAAAAAAAAAAAAATTGTCAAACTTAGATAAAATCTGTTCACACGTAGCTAATTTTAAACCGAACTTGAACCTGCACAATTTATTTATTTTTTTATTTATTGTAAATAGTAGTAACACAAATTTATTTTTCTACAATCTTTATTGAGTTCTTCCTTAAAAATTATGCCTTCATCAAAAAGCATTTTAAAAAATTAGTTTGTTATTATTTACCTGATTGATATCATCATATCACAATAATCATTATTTTCTTTTGATGAATTTAATATACTGTCAATAATTTCATTAGCAGCAACTTGGACCTTGCAGTCTTACATATTATTATTTGGTTTTTCTTTTTTGTAATCATAAAATGCAAACATAAAATTATTATTTAAGATCTTTTTCAAAAATTCGGATTTGCAGTTTTGTAATTTATTAATAGTGAATTTCATTGTTTGTATCTGACAAGTTGTTGCGGATTTCAGACTTCGGCAGATTTCTGGCTCTTTACTGTTTATAAATTTAAAAACTTCATAAATGATCACACGCTTATGCGTATGAAAAAATAGTCTATGATAGTTGCAAGTTAATAATTAGTTCATTGAAAGAAATAGCATTCTGTCACTAAAAGCAAATTACATTTAATATCCTAAGGTTTTCTTTCTTTCTTTTTCCTTTTTTTAAAGAAAACTATCTGTATTTTATTATTTTTAAATTAATTGAGACTTTTTAAAAATCAAATTACATCGACTAAAGTAAGTTAAATCTAAATTATAAAAAAAAAATAAAAAAAAAAAAAAAGGGCAATAGCAATAGCAATAAAAAAATAAAAAATAATAATTAAATATATTAAATTTTCATTTAAAAAATCAGAACAAAATTCCCTGAATCTCAATGGCTAGGGAGCAATCATAATGTTGAAAATTTATATATTTACCTATAAGATATTTCTTATTAAAGATATTCTAAGAGCATTTCAATTTGTCTGTATCAACAAATATGCTATCATACTAAAAAACTCATATATTTAAAAGATAGCAAAAAATTAGTGGGACCAAAACGACAAAACCAAAGTGTCCTCCTTCGTTCTGGCTTGTAGGAAGGGTGGGTTCATTTTAAGGTTGAGTATAAGGAAGTATTGTAGTAATCCCGATTTGTGAAATGGATTTTGTATCTTGCACAGCTCAAAAACGAATGATCGTAAAATGTTGCAAATTTATATTTGTGACGGTCCTGATGTCTAGTTATACATATGCAACAATGGTCTTAAAATGAGTTTCCATTTCAGAAATATCATTGACTTAACATGACTTTTCATAGCATCTGTATGTACGTATGTGTGTATCTTGAATAACTCAAAAACAGTTGGTCGTAGAATATTGCAAATTGGTATATGGGTTTGTTATAACAAAGGTTTGTGCACCTCCCTTTTTCATCTTTCAAAGACCCCGTAATGATATTATTATGAAAGTTGTCATCATGTTTGCATGTAGAAGGTAAATCTTAAAGACAAACCGCAACAATTAGCTTGTTCGCCTAACTTATTGTGCATCTTAAATTACTTAAAGTGATTTTACGTATTTCAAAGATACTGTAGCATTTTATAGATATAGATTACGTATTTTATAGAATTATTAAATACAGGCTTACGGACTATTATATTTTTTGTCTGTAAACAAGCATTGTCAAGCACGTAGAAACGATCCATTTTTAAGTTTTACTTACAATATTTGTATATTATTTGTGTCAAGTTTACAGATTGAGAGTCTCTGTACTCCTTAAAAAATTTATTTTATACATCTGGAATATTTTAAGAAATGAAAAAAAAAAAAATCTTAGTTATGCATTTAAACGTTTAAGAAAGAAAGGGGTGAATAATGTTTCATGAACTTGGCCATTGAGTTTTATATTGTCTGATATGTATAAAATACTGTTAAACAATTTAAACTTTCTATAATACAGTTTCATTCAAATTATTTCAAATGAATAAAAAAAGTCTCAAAAGCAGGGATAATACTTATCCTGATTTTCCTGAATTCTTAAAAAATTTCCTGAAATATCTTTAAATATCATTAGTTATCCTAAAATTCTTGAATTTTTCGGCTATTATACTACATATTGACATTTAAACCACCCAAATTATGCAATCAAAAGACATACTGTCACACTTTTCTGTGATCATTAGATAAATAATAAATTTAAAATTTTGTAAGCAACTTTGATGCTGCATCACTGTAGTCATGCATTTCTTTCTTTTTTTCTTTTTTCCAGGGTTGGGTTTCTTCCAGGACAGTGGTAGAAACTGGAAAAAACTGGAAGAAATTGAAGAAACCAACCAGAAGACAAAACAGATGTTTAAAATTAAAATTTATGAACCATATAAACTCAAAGCATAAATATAATGTCAAATCTAAACTATAATCCAATTAATATTAAAAATATTTTTAGAAAAATAAGTTATTTGAAAACAAACACTAAATATATACAGGTGATGGGTTTTTACTTTTTAATGCTAATATTTTTAGAAGTTTTTGCATAGATACTATCTCATATTATTATACGTTCAAACAGTGCAAGTGATAATAATTATGGAATTTTTAGCCATAATATTTGCATATAATAGGTACCTGTATAATGTAAATAAACATATTTAAAAAATACAAAAAAAAAAAAAAATACTTTTGAAAGTTCAGAAATAATATTCATCACTGATTAATTTTGTTAAACATTGATGTAATAGTGGTTTGTTTTAAGTGCTAGTCTGCATGAATTGCAGCAGGGTTGGCCAATTTTTGCCGAAGTGGAAAAAACCATGGTAAAAACCGTGGAAAAAACCACCCCGGAAAAAATAGTTTTTGCCACAATTTTTGCCAGTGGCAAAAATTACCAGTATTTCAAGCAGGGTTTTAAGGATTTTAATATTTAAATCATAATTTTAACAAATTAAAACCAGAGATCATGAATCCATCATTAAAATAATGCATTCTAAAATTTCTTTAAACTGAAATTTTTAATATCAACAATTAACAATTTTTTTCATTTTTAAAAATATTTAAATTACCTATCTAAAAAATATTCTTCAATAATTAATTACTAGAATATTTGTGTTTTTCAGTGTATTACATATTTTTGTTTACAGTGGGGAAAAGTCAAATATTGAGTCAATTATTGACTCAGCTGTTCTAAAATTTGCCAGTCAGTCACTGATCATGCATTTTTTGGAATTGAAATGTAAATTGCAAGTAAACTCTCTCTCTCTGAATATGTCTTACTTAAGATTTTTTTTACTTCAATAAAATAAAAATATAATTTTGTAGTTTTGTTTTTATGGTTATGTTCAGGGACTGACAAAGTTTCAATATCTTAGGAGCCAGAAATAGTGAATTATTTCTATGACAATACCCACAGCAAAAATTAATAATATTTCATAATTGTATAATTAATGCAGGTCATTCACATATTATTTTACATTGAATAAATGAACTATTCAGTTAAAAATTTGAACTAAGGAAATTAAAAAAAAAACTATTTTTTATTTATAAAGATAAAAACAAACTATTGGGGGGAAAAATCCACAGAAATAAATATTATTTTTACCTTTAATATAATCAAATATATTGAGAGTGTTTAAGTTTTGGCTTTAAAATACTATTTGTCTATTAATTTTTCAGGACAGAATTCCTTTAAAGAGAATCCATTTGATAAATATCATACTATTTAAGTTTTCTCGTTGTAAATTCGAACATAGTTTGCTTTAGATAGTGTTTATTTTATTGAATCTTGTTTAACAAAGATGTTGACATGGAAAGTACTAGTATAGTAGTAAGAAGATTTATCAAATATGGGAATTTATCTTTCATGGAAAAACATCTTTCAAAAACAGAAATAATTGTTAAATTTTTCAGAAAACATTAAACTCATACTATTCATTCAATACATCAGCAATGTCATCTTTTATACCAAGACAAGAAGGTGGGAGGAAAAACAAAAATATACATAAAAAATATTGTAAATGCACAAAAATTTTTTTGTCAGTCTGCCGTAACTGGTCACCAATGGATATTTATAGTCACCCTGGCACCCGGAATTTGTCGGACACTGGTTATATATATTATATTAATTAATTAATTATAATTACTTTTTAAATTAAAAAATCTTCAAACATTTTTTTCATTGAGGTGCCAAAGTGTAAAGGGTGAAAATTCAAAGGGATTGTGTTGTTTTCCACTTTTCCTAATTTTTTTCCATTTTTGCCAATTTTTTCCACTTTTTGCCGCTGTCCTGGCAAAAATGCATTTTTGCCGGCAAAAACCCAAACCTGAATTGCAGGATAATAAATACAAGAATGTTACCCCCCCCCCCCCCCTTTTCCAACTGTGTTTCAAAGCAAGGATTAAGATAAAAATTTGGTTTAAAAAAAAAGTAAAAATGTTAGAAAGGTGAATTTTTTTGAAATATGAGATGTAAATTTCTTTTACATTAAAAAATCAATTATGGATTAGAAGGATTTGCAGATTATAAATCTGTGGATTACAGGGAGTTGACTATACCGTATATGACTATAAAGAAAAAGTTTTTGATGACATTTTGTAATACAGTATTGACTACTGGTTCTTTTAATTAACTGGATGTTTGTTAAAAACTGCTTTATCAGAAAATATAAGAAAGTGATCCAAATCCAAACTATTATTTATTATCAGTTAAAGAAATAAAATTGTCTAAATTATAAAACTTTACACTGTTTAAATTGAAATTGATTTTTTTTTTTTTTTTTTTTTTTTTTTTAACTGGATTTTGAGTATTTTAGAACGTAATCATCAGATAATGAAGATCACTATGGTAAAAATATCCATAATTATTAATTAAATATGTTACTAAATTTTTATAGGTATAATTTTAAAGTTACTTAAAGTTGTTTATAAGACAAATGCATCCATTGTATCTTACATATCTGCAATTTATAACATAAATTTTTAAGAAAAACAGTTTCTTCCATTCTTCCACTTGGAAGAAACTTGCCAACCCTGCTTTTTTCTGATGAGGATATAAGTTTTTCTTTTTTTTTTTTTTGAGTACAAAAAACAATTACTAATTTATTAATTATTATTTTTTTAATTTATGATGCTTGCTTTACAAAATTTATCATTTTTTAGCACTCATTTTTAGGTGCATTGGACTGTGATTGCATTGATGGGGTGATATACACAAATTAAGAAATTTGATGTTTTTCTCTCTTTAAATAAACTAACTCTTTTTGCCCATGCACAGTAGATTCCTGATTCCAGGATATCTATTCTCTGAATCGATGGTGATATACACCATTCTCAAATAATGACAATCGTTAAGTTCCACTTTTATCGACTCCTTTTATTAATGAAATAAAATAAACCTTCCATGAATTTAAAGTGCCCAAATCATCTTTCATTAAAATGCATATACCATGAATTATATAAAAATTCATGAAAAAAATAATAATAAACATAAAAATCCCAATAGCAGTATTTTCTGAACCTATCTGCAGCAAAATAAAATTTATCTTCAAACCATGAAGGCAGATAAGAAATCATAGCAATTCATAAAATATTTAATTCAAATCCTCATCAAATTCCTTTTCACTGTCCTCAATTTCATCTTTATTATGCGTTAATAATCGAGACTTCCGAAACAAAAACGAGACTGATGTTGATTTTCTCGTTGTTCGCGATAGATACCCCGCAGGATATACAAAGTCAAGGGTTTTTTTTATAGATTACCTGCAGGTTATATTATACACAAAATTACGGTAATTAAAATAATTTCATGAGTAAGACATCATTTGAAAGCTTTGTTGATTTGAAATTGAACAATAGATTACAGAAATTTCTACCACCAGATGGCGCTGCAATATTTTAAAATTTCAATATTTCAAATTCTAATTATGATTAAATTATTTTTAATACATTATTCGAATGATATTTTAAAGTACTTCCATATTATCGAAAGTGGAATTCAAGATTTCACCTGATTTACACATTTAAAGATTTCCTGATTAGGTTTTCTTTGGTATCTAAGTTACTAATTAAAATAATTTCATAAGTAATACATCATTTGAAAGCTTTGTTGATTTAGAATTGAACAATAAATTACAGAAATTTCTACCAACAGATGGTGCTGTAATATTTTAAAATTTCAATATTTAAAATTCTAATGAGCAAGGAAGGTGTTGTAAGTTATAAAACGGGGATAAGGCGCCATCGAGCAGAACTTTGCTCAAAGTCATAAATTTGAAGGATCATAACATGGTGAGCGAACAGGCTGTTTCATGTAGTGAAATGGGGCTTTATGAAACCCCCACCGAGCGGGAGTTTCATAAAGTCGGATTTTTCAAGGATCGCGAGCCAGCTGGTCGCCGAAAGCGGCTAGTATAAAATAAATATCACTCATTAACACATTTCTTTCAATAATGCATAAGATTAATGAAATTCTCACAACTACTCTGTATTGGCCGAATACTTAGCACAAAGTACAGCTCTAGTTTTAGCCCCCCCCCCTCTCTTTTTATCATCTGATTTATTAATTAGAGCTGCATCAAGTACTTGATATGTACTTTGAACTCAGCTAATCTGCTGAGTACTCTATATGCAGTCAAATTTTGACCAAGTACTTGGCCAATACTAAGTAGCTGTAAGAATTTCATTATTTTTATGCACTAAATTGAAAAGAAAAAAATTAGTAATAGTGTTTATCGATAATATAAAACTAAAAATTTATAAAAATATGTAATTAAACTTTAAACAGGAAACAGGTGAATAGATTGCCACTAAATGTAAATACTAAATATTTTAAACTAAATACATGAAAAAACCTTTACTGACTTCGTTGCTTGCCGTTAAACTTTTCCACCGGGTTCCCGGTTCTCGTCAGACGGCCTCCTCTGTGCGTGACTTGGACTGTTGTGATGGTTTTTACTTTTCTAAACATAGCGCCACATTCTGTCCGGAGCTACTGAGCCGCTGTCATTGCAAGTGTTCCTATTGGTTGCTATCTCAATGGATTCGCAGTACATTGCATAGTTATAATCCTCATAATTGGCTATTTTAGCTGTTTGTTCAAAATTTATATTAATATCTTCTTTGTAAAATGTTTTGGCCAAGGCTGTATTCTGACTTCCTGTTTTGATATCTTTTATGTGTTCTTTTATTCTTGTTTTAATTTTTCTCTTGGTTACACCGATGTACGAACCTGATTGGTTGTTTTGGTTGGTGTAAGGTATTTTGTAGACTCCCGCGGTTTCAAGAGGGAAAAGGTTTTTTCATGTATTTAGTTTAGTAATTCAACACTTCGTTTTAAATTAATAAAGTTTAAAATTAAATACCTTACACCGATTGTGTGGAACGGTAATTTTAAAGGTTTTAAATGCTTTTAATGTAAAATTAAATATTTTATTTATTTTTAATTAAGTGTTTATCAGAATGATAAATCACCAACATCCCTTTACACGCCTGCTATTAGATGGAAATAATAATCACTTCAACTTTTCCCTTCAAAACAGGTGAAAGGTGTACACTGTAAAGTGAACATTTTTCTTGGATTTTAGTGTAACGTAAAACGCATCCATCAATCAATCGAACCGTTCTCGGCTATTGGCTAATTTTTCACTTTTCATCTCAATGTATTAATACGCCAGAGAACAAATCGTAAAAAAAAAAAAAAAAAAAAAAAAAAAACTATAGCACATTAAGGGCCGTATTCACCAACTTCTTAACACTCTGATTAAATCTCGCATCAGCGGTAATCACTCGATCATACGAAAATTGGTATTCTCCAACGAAAATTCGCAGTTCACCGGCTACTTTAACACTTCTTTTTTTATCCTCGAATATGGGAGAATTAACAGAGATAATTCTCGGATCTTTTCGTAACACATGCGTACTACGCAGCTTAGCTTCGTAAATATTGAACATGAAAGAAATATAAATTTTGTTTTATTAGCAGCAAATTGCTTTTAAAATCATTTTGATGATTTTTTTTATATTTTAATCTTGAAACACAGTCTTTAAATACCTGATTTTGAACAAGAGTTTGATTAAAAAATATGCTATAATTATTTAATGATACACATTTATCATTGTGTTTTTACTTAATTAAAATTGAATTAAGTTAATATTATTTCTGACGACATTATACTCTGTTCTGTCATGTCAAATAAAATTTTGCTGATTAAGCGATTTTTGCTATCAATAAAGATATATATCTTCTCCTTCATTTCCATGAGCTTAATCGTTAAAGATTAATTCACAAATTGATTTATTTTAATGGGTAGCATAGCAGAAATTTTAAACTTTTCAATTTTAACCAAATATTTTTCATATGATGATATAACTATAATGTATGAAAAATGCACCAAATTATTTTTTGTTGAATGAAGTTTGTAAAGTAGCACCTTAAATTACAAATGTGTGCAATAATAATATAGTGTCGAATTATCGTGCTTTTTTTTTCTGCCTGATGAAAGGTTGTACTTCGACGGAAACAATTGTTGCGTGTTTCATAATTTATGGTTTTAGCTTATAAAGTTTTCATTAATTTATATATTTTTCCCAATTTCTCATAAAATTATTTAATAAACTTGTATATTTTTTAACCTTTTTATTAATTACTACTTAGAAATGTACCCGAAATAACTACTGAAAACTGGTAAATAAATGAAACAAGGGAAAAGCTATCTTCATTTGATTGTTTTAGTTTAAAACTTATTCCAAGCCAAATTTTTAAGTAATCTAATGAGCTAACTAAAATAAAGAAAAATTAATTAAAGTTATTTAAAAATATTTTCAATTAAAAAAAATCACTAATTTTTGAAGACTGCTTGATATAGCGTATGTAATTGGTCTACAGTCAGGGGCATTGCTTGTGTGTGTGTTGGGGGGGGGGGGGAGCGTAGTTCGGAGAAATTTTTTCTTTTATTCATAACAATCAAAATTTTAAATCGTAGCGTAAACAGTTGGCGTCTGCGTGATTATTCTTTAAAAAAATGTTCTACAGTAAAATTGATTCTTAAGGGGTTACATCCAGTTGTAATTTTCAAAAAATCGATTTTTTTTTTTTTTACATATTTTGAATGTACATATATTTGATAATATTGTCTGAAAATTTCATATCGATCCGGCAATTAGTTTCGGAGAAATTTGTGTATTTGTAAAGACGTCTCCGAGCGTTTTAAAGTAGGCGGAACGTAAACCAGAGTAGCAGCTGTTTTTCATTATCCCTATGCCCTTGTCCATGCTTTTCATAATGTTTTGCTTCTTAGAATAAGAATATAAAAGGTTTATCTTATATCTGAGAGCTATATTTAGAAATGGTTCCCAAAACGTTAAACGCGTTTATCTCAAAACGGTGTTTTCAAAGTCGGTGAGCAAAATTTCTCCGAAACGGCTGGACCGATTGACTTGAAATTTTGACACGATTTTCTTAGATATTTTTGTCAGGTAATGATCGTAGGAATAAGGTTTCTGATAATAATTTCGATTTTTTCAGCCACTTTCAAGTGTAAATTTTCATGAAAAAAACGATTTTTTTTGGGGGGAAGCCGCCATTTTGTCAAAAATCAAAATTTTGACTATTCCTACGATCATTACCTGTATTCATCTATCCTAAAAATAAATCTTTTGGTTTTTTTCATTTCAGATAATTTGGATCAGAGATATCTTGCTCACCGCCAGACACCTTTTTGTGGAAGTCCTCTAGGAGATCTACTGCAGGAACAGCGGAACCCAATATTTTTGTAAACTCATCACGGATTCTTAACATACATTAAATTTGCTATATGTATATGTATTGTATATATTTCTTTAATAAAAGGCCTCTTCACAAAAAATTCACAAAAAAAAACACGTTTTTTCGTGCATACAACTGGATGTAACCCCTTAATCCGTGCGTAAACAAGAGCAAATCGTGTTTTTCGCTGTGCCAATTTGCTTTTTACCCTTTCTAATCTTCAAATCCGATTGATTAGTTAATCAGAGATGTGAGTTGGAAATAGACGAAAAGTCTGAAAGTATCAGCAAAACTCAAAAATAATTTAATTTTAGTAGTAAAAGAAGAAACAGATACACAAAATCATACTTTCTATAAGCCAAACTGGAAAAATATATGAAAATAAATTATTTAGAAACAGTCAAAAGAAAGAAAATTGAACAAAAATAAGAATATTTAGAAGCAAAAACCTGAAAATTGTTTTTAAAAAATTAAGAAAAGTGTGAAAGTCCTCATCCCTGGTTAATTGAAGCCGAACGGTGAATCCGAACATCTATCTTCGTTTTTGGCCAATCAAAACGAAGCTTTTCTTTCTCTCCCAGTTAATCCATGGATCACGCAATCGGCTGATGGTGAATACCGTAGCAATTTAATCCAGTGTTAGCTTTGATTCTCGGATTTTCTGATCCATTGTTTAATCCTCGATCAATGAAGTTTGGTGAATACGACCCTAAGTGTTTATATTGTAGATATTAAATAAAGGATTTTATATTATATTTCAGGTAAGAAATATTATTTTAATAGTTTTATTATATTTTTTTTCTGTGTTGTAAATATACGATCCAATTTCAATTTTTGTTTACAATATTTGTGTCCAGTTGTAGATTAAAAGTTGCCGTAATCTTTGAAAAAATTATTTATTTTATACATCTGAAATATTTTAAGAAAAACTTAGTTTAGCATGCATTTAAACGTCCATGAAAGAAAGGGGCGAGTTATGTTTCATGAACTTGGCCATAGAGTATTATATTCTGATTTGTATAAAATCCTGTTAAGCAATTTAAACTTTCTATTACAGTTTAATTCAGATTATTTTAAATGAATTAAAAAATCTGGTGTGAAACAACCACACGACTTCCATTACCCGCTATTACATGTATTATATGCATTTTTGAGAGAGAATGTGATCAGAAAACATAAAAGTGACCAAAAAAGAAAATCGTTAGAGCCGTTTTTGAGATACCAACTTTCACAAAAAATCAATTATTGAGCGGAAAACAATAATTACATACAAAAGCATATTTAAAAGTGAGTTAAAATGCCGAGTTTGAAAAAAATCCGTACAACCGTTTTTAAAGGAACGCCTTTGCGATGCCTGAAATTGAGCTATTTATACAGGACGCCTATCAATTTTCATGAACTAACCAACTATATCATTCGAAAGGATATCTGATAGAGTGTTTATATAGCAAGTTTCAAGAAAATCGTTAGAGCCGTTTTTGAGATACGGACTTACGGTCCCACTTCCGGTTTCCGATGTCCCATTTCCGGTTAAACTCAATTATTGACAGGAAAACAATAATTACATACAAAAGCATATTTAAAATTGAGTTAAAATGGCGAGTTTGAAAAAAATCCGTACAACCGTTTTTAAAGGAACGCCCTTGGGAGGCCTGAAATTGAGCTATTTATAGAGGACGCCTATCAATTTTCTTGAACTAACCAACTATATCATTCGAAAGGACATCTAATAGAGTGTTTATATAGCAAGTTTGAAGAAAATCGTTAGAGCCGTTTTTGAGATACGGACTTACGGTCCAACTTCCGGTTTCCGATGTCCCACTTCCGGTTTTTCAATTTTCACCAAAATTTGGAAATTTCATCTGTAGGCCAGACGTATTTCAATTCTAAAGTTTCGTAGCTCTATCTTTATTAGTTTATGAGCTATAATAGCCAGAAGATTCTCCACATACATACATACACACACACACACACACACACATACATACACACTGACCAATTGCCAAAAACCACTTTTTTGGACTCAGGGGACCTTAAAACGTGTAAATCAGGTGAAATCTCGATATCGAATTTTTGGACCGAATACAATACTTCCATTACCTACGGTAGTAGGGTAATGGAAGTAAAAAGTCTCACAATCAGAGATATCCTGATTTTTCTGAATTCTTAAAAAATTTCCTGAAATATCTTTAAATATCATTAGTTATCCTAAAATTCTTAAAATTTTCCTGCTATTATGCTACGTATTGACATTTAAACCACCCAAATTACACAATCAAAAGCCAAACTGGCTCCATACTGTCACACTTTTCTGTGATCATTAGATAAATAATACTAATTAGATAATAACTCCTTTTGCCCAAGTACAGTAGAATCCTGATTTTAGGGCATCTCTTCTCTGAATCGATGGAGATATCCACCAACCGCAAATAATGACAGTCGTTAATTTCAACTTTTACCGACTCCTTTTGCTTATAAAATAAGCCTTCCCTCATGAAATTAAAATGCCTAAACCATCTTTCATTAAAATATGTATACTTGTATACCATGAATCATAAAATAATTCGTGATAAAAATAATAATCAACTTAAAAATTCCAACAACAATTTTCTGAACCTATCTGCAGCAAAATAAAATTTATCTTCAAACCATGAAGGCTGAACCAAGTCTCGTATCTCTAGAAATAATATCAATTCATAAAATATTTAATTTGTAGATGCAAATTTTACATAAATTAAGACTATACAACCAATGTAGTAATCTAGAGATATAATGCAAGTGTATTTTTAAGCCTAAACATTTCTTTTTGTTAAATTCATCTACAGAGCTTTAAACAATCTGCTGCACCCGATGCCATGCTACACCGTTACTGCTACTAGGATAAAAAGCTTTAAGTAACTTTAAGATCATTTTTAGTGTTGCACCGAGTAGCCATGTATCAAATACAGAGTAGTTGTAAGAAAGAATAATTGACGTACATATGAAGAATTTAGCACATCTTGAAATTAAAAAAAGACCTTTTGGACATAAAATTAAGTTAAATGGCAAACAGCATGTTTTCATGAAATGTTTCAGAACTTTTGTAGTGCATATACACAATTAGGTTCATCGTTATATTTGATACTTCCAGCTTAGTGGATACAATGGATGCATTTATCTTATAAACAACTTTAAGTAACTTCAAAATTATACCTATAAAAATTTAATAACATATTTAATTAATAATTATGGATATTTTTATCATAGTGATCTTCGTTATCTGATGATTACGTTCTAAAATACTCAAAATCCAGTTAAAAAAAAAAAAAAAAATCAATTTCAATTTAAACAGTGTAAAGTTTTATAATTTAGACAATTTTATTTCTTTAACTGATAATAAATAATAGTTTGGATTTGGATCACTTTCTTATATTTTCTGATAAAGCAGTTTTTAACAAACATCCAGTTAATTAAAAGAACCAGTAGTCAATACTGTATTACAAAATGTCATCAAAAACTTTTTCTTTATAGTCATATACGGTATAGTCAACTCCCTGTAATCCACAGATTTATAATCTGCAAATCCTTCTAATCCATAATTGATTTTTTAATGTAAAAGAAATTTACATCTCATATTTAAAAAAAATTCACTTTTCTCACCTTTTTACTTTTTTTTTTTTTTTAAACCAAATTTTTATCTTAATCCTTGCTTTGAAACAAAATTGGATAGGGGGGGGGGAAAGGGGGGTAACATTCTTGTATTTATTATCCTGCAATTCATGCAGACTAGCACTTAAAACAAACCACTATTACATCAATGTTTAACAAAATTAATCAGTGATGAATATTATTTCTGAACTTTCAAAAGTATTTTGTTTTGTATTTTTTAAATATGTTTATTTATATTATACAGGTACCTATTATTTGAATATGCTTGAATTATTTATCATCATATATGAATGAGATAGATTAGTTTTATTAATATTGAAGAAATATTTTATTCTAAAATTTATTAGAAATCGTCTTTCCATTTTTATGTCTATTTATGAATTAATAATAACTGACTTTGTATCTGCAAAAGAAAACTGTAAACAAAGGCAATGATCTCTAATCTGCAAATTCCTATAATCCGCATAACCTGTGGACAAAACTTTTGAGAGTTAGAGGGAGTTGACCGTAAAATAAATGAAAAGTTTTTTAGTAGTTCAATACTGCACTTTATTTTTCAACTTAAAGTAAATACAAACTACGGATTTTTTTTTTTTTTTTTTTTTTTTTTTTAAACCCTAGATAACTTGCAGGAAAGTTTAAAAGTAGGTATATTACTTATTGATGCAGTTCATTGGATAGTGCAGTTCATTGTATCCTTAAAAAAAAAAAAAAAAAAAAAAAAAATGCAAATATTATGGCTAAAAATTCCATAATTATTATCACTTGCACAGTTTGAACGTATAATAATATGAGATAATATCTATGCAAAAACTTCTAAAAATATTAGCATTAAAAAGTAAAAACCCGTCACCTGTATGAAAATATAAAGTCATTAAACTTTTTGCTGCAAACAGCTTTTTGCAGTTAAAACAGGTGAGTAGATTGCCACCAAACTCTGTATAGAGACGAATCATGATATGAGCTTATCCATTTTAGTTACAAGAATTTGAGTATAACCATCTTGTATGCATGTAATATGCAATTTTTTTTTTTTTTTTAATAAAAACTTATTGTATCTATAAAACAGACAAAAATAAAATATTTTAGAAAAAAGAACCCTTATTATACTAATTATTATACTAATATTACACTAATTATTATACTAATATTGTAAAAAAAACTTTAGTTACATATTTGTTCAAATAAAAGTAAGACACTTTTAAAAGTTTAAGAAAAGATTAATTTTTAATTTAAAAAATAATAATTAGGAAAAAAGTAAATACACTAAAATGTTATTAAAAATATATTTTAATAATCAAAAATGTTGTTTTTCAAATTATGGCCGCCCAAAACCACCTAATTTTTTTACTCTTCTAGAATTTGAAGATTAATGAAATATATTATGTTTGAAATGATAAAATATTTATTTTAATGTTCTCATTTCATATAATAACTTCATGCATCTTAAATTAAGCCCAAGTGTATAGGAACTTTTATATTCTCTAAGAATTATCTGAGAATGATTCACATATGAGAAAGAAGACTAATAATAAAGAATGAAGTTATCAGTTATTACGGATTTAATAATCCACTAAGCTGGAAGTATCAAATATAACGATGAACCTAATTGTGTATATGCACTACAAAAGTTCTGAAACATTTCATGAAAACATGCAGGGCCCGACTATGCTTTTTGAAGAGCCAGGGCACTGATGCTATTTGGAGGCCCCCTTACCCTGCTCCAAAGAGCTCACCAAAAGGACCCATTCTCAAAAACAAAAATAAATAAAAAAAAATAGTGCATTTTTCAAATTTTACCTTCAATTATACCTTCTATTTCCTCATTTTTTTAGCAACCTATATTAGTTTAATGTTTAACAAATGACAAATGAAAAACTGAAGCGTATTGATCAGCCAGTGTTTAGGAAATTATTCACAAAACTTAATAATTGTTTAAGCTCTCTAATAAAATATAGAAAGAAAAATTTAATCAATTTTTGTTTTTAATAGACATAAAATGAAAAAAATTGCGCTATAACTTCTCAATTTTTGGAAATGAGGCCCCCTAAATTTGGAGGCCCTGGGCCAGTGCCCCGTGTGCCCGTGCCATAATCTGGCCCTGAAAACATGCTGTTTGCCGTTTAACTTAATTTTATGTCCAAAAGGTCTTTTTTTAATTTCAAGATGTGCTAAATTCTTCATATGTACGTCAATTATTCTTTCTTACAACTACTCGGTATTTGATACATGGCTACTCGGTGCAACACTAAAAATGATCTTAAAGTTACTTAAAGCTTTTTATCCCAGCAGCAGTAACGGAGCATGGCATCGGGTGCAGCAGATTGTTTAAAGCTCTGTAGATGAATTTAACAACTAAAGAAATGTTTAGGCTTAAAAATACACTTGCATTATATCTCTAGATTACTACATTGGTTGTATAGTCTTAATTTATGAAAAATTTTCATCTACAAATTAAATATTTTATGAATTGATATTATTTCTAGAGATACGAGACTTGGTTCAGAATTCATGGTTTGAAAATAAATTTTATTTTGCTGCAGATAGGTTCAGAAAATTGTTGTTGGAATTTTTAAGTTGATTATTATTTTTATCACGAATTATTTTATGATTCATGGTATACAAGTATACATATTTTAATAAAAGATGGTTTAGGCATTTTAATTTCATGAGGGAAGGCTTATTTTATAAGCAAAAGGAGTCAGTGAAAGTTGAAATTAACGACTGTCATTATTTGCAGTTGGTGGATATCTCCATCGATTCAGAGAAGAGATGCCTTAGAATCAGGATTCTACTGTACTTGGGCAAAAGGAGTTATTATCTAATTAGTATTATTTATCTAATGATCACAGAAAAGTGTGACAGTATGGAGCCAGTTTGGCTTTTGATTGTGTAATTTGGGTGGTTTAAATGTCAATAAGACTTTTTTTATTCATTTTCAAAGATTACGGCAACTTTTAATCTACAACTGGACACGAATATTGTAAACAAAAATTAAAAATGGATATTATATTTATAACACAGAAAAAAATATAATAAAACTATTAAAATAATATTTCTTACCTGAAATATAGTATGAAATCCTTGATTTCATATAAATACTTAATTCTTCTTTATACGATTTGTTATTGCCCGGCGTATTAATACAAGATGAAAAGTGAAAAATTAGCCAATAGCCGAGAATGGATGGATTGATTGATGGATGCGTTTTACGCGTTTTACGTCACACTAAAAGCCAAGAAAAATGTGAAATATTTTCTCTTTAAAAAAACTGTAAATTTATCATTAATAACTATGAAGTAAAATACTTATAATTATAAAATACTTCCTGATTTAAAATATTATCGAAATAGTTTTTTGACGAAATGCGAAATTTTAAAATCTTAAATATTTACTTTATAACAAAAAAAAAATATATTTAGGTGAAATTTCATTTCGTATCTATACAATAAATATTTAAAAGAAACAATAAAGTTTCTTTCTTGCATTAAAAAACAAAATCTGAATTTTTTATTGACTGCATTCAGATTGAACCAACCAACCAATTCCAAGACCAAACCGAATAAAACCTGTTCAGAATTCTGAGAATTATCAATAGAAATCTTTACATCGCGTAGTAAAAATAGTTCGATTTTTAAACTGAGTTATAAAAAAAACAAGAGTTTTCCTAGGGAAAAGGGAGATGTCAGGCACATCAGATAAAAGCGATTAATATCATTTATAAATTAAACTAAATTCGCTCGAGCCATATTCGAGAAAAAATTCTTACACATTAGGCCGTCCATTTATAGCTTAAATGAGCCAATTCATATCTCGAAATATATTGCACACAAAAATGTAACGATTTCAGGGTAGGATCAAACAGAAGGTGTAAGACTATTTTGAAATTATCAGAACATAACCTCCCATATTTCCTGAGATATTAAGTGTCGGCTTTCAGCGGTTTCTTTGATCTTTAAATTCGTGTATATATAAGTGTCGCAGTTTCGTTCGTTTTTCCGTTTCCGCTGAGTGTCGTGGCGTTCGTTTGTTTTTGCGCTTGCGTCACTTGAGACTCTGCCGAGTCTCTTGATATACGTATAATACCATAATATTCCCTCTCATTCTATCTCTCTCTCTTTTTAATTACATAAAATGTAATGCCATTCGGCTCCATTATGCAAACTATTGCAATTAAAAAGTATATTTTTTTTTCATTATCTGTTATAATTCATCGCTACAAAAATACTGCTCGATGAATTCGATTAAAAATTAGAGTTCAGGATTTTTTTTATTATGTTTTAGATGCCGATTTACTTAGAATTCTCCCTATTCCCAGGAATTTAGGTGCCCACAAGCGGCCGAGTGATTCTGCGATAAAAACTGATAGATGTGAGGTACCAGGTTCGATCCCAGGTCGAAGTTTTCCGTGGTTTTCTCCGAAACTTGCGCAAATACGGACTAGAACCCCTTAAAAAAACCACGGAGGGCACTCCCCCCTCAGGCCTAGGACTCTAGTGCAGTCAGTCGGTGTTACTCCCAAATTCTAAACATACACCTCCAAAATTAGCTTTCACTGGTAATTCGCGCTCCGTTTGGGACAAAAAACTTCTGAATATATTTCCTAAAACGAATCACTGCAATTTTGCTACGCATGAATTTTACAAAGTGAAACAATCAAGTATCATTAATAATAACAAAACAAGCGAAATTATTGATTTCACGTCCTAGCAGGTCCCAGATATTTGAAATTTAGATACAGTTAAATATACATAATACAAATTTGTATAAAAATATTTGCAAAAATCGTGTGCTGAAAAAAAACATAAATTTACATTGATAAATTATTTCATATCTCGCTCAGATGAAGCAAATGTACCTAGTTTATTGTAGTTTTTTTTAATTTATATATATATATATATATATATATATATATATATATATCGAACAAGACATGAGAGAACTTCTAAAAATAGATGTTTTTCTGGCTTTAAAGTGTCCCAACAGAGTGGAATGTAAACGCACGTCATTTTTAGTTCCCCATCATACTATAGGTATGGGGAACTTAGGTAATCGTGAAAATTTTCGACCTCGGTTTTTTGACTTTTCTACACGTTTTCAGGTGTGAGGAATCCGAAAATGACAAAATTTCTATGGTGTCTGTCTGTAGGGTGTCTGTTAGTGTGTCAGTGTGTCAGTGTGTCAGTCCGTTAGTGTGTTAGTCCGTTAGTTTGTTAGTCTGTTAACACGATATCTCACGAACAAATGATCGCAGAGAGGTCAGATCAGATTTAAAATATTACTTTCGACACTGGCAAGAACCCTATTCATTTGCAACATTCGAATTTAAAAACTTCGTAAGTTATTAGAAATTTACGATTTTCTTAACATGGGAGAATAGGACAAAAATTCACTTAAACGTGCATTTAATGGAAACTTTTTACTGTAAAAATGTCAGACCAGTTTTAAAATATCAGTTTTGATGCCGGAATGAACATCAGTAACTATAAATATGCTACTTTGGAAATTTCGCAAATTATTGGAAATTTACGAATTTTTTAACATGGCAGTATATCGCAAAATTTCACATAAACGTCAATTTTGAGAGATATTTTCATCGTAAAGATGCCAGACTACTTTTGAAATATTATTTAGGACACTGGCATGATTATTAATGACTATGAATTTTCCAATATAAAGATTTCGTAAGTTATTGGAAATTTACGAATTTCTTAACATGGCTGAATAGAGCAAAATTTCACATAAACGTCAATCTTGAGGGATATTTTCATCGTAAAGATGTCAAACCACTTTCGAAATATTATTTAGGATACTGGCATGAATATCATAGACTACGATTTTTCCAATTTGAAAACTTCGTAAGTTATTTGGAATTTACGATTTACTTAACATGTCAGAATAAGGCAAAATTGAGCAATCCTAAATACATTAGACAACTTCAAAATTACATTTATGATATTTGTTTGAACATGATTGAATACAAATATTCTAATAGGAAAATTTCGTAAATCATTCGTAATTTACGATTTTATCAACATAGCGAAATTGTAAATTTTTCATATAAATATGAATTTTGAGGATTATTGCATTGGAAATAGTAGGATGAAAACTAAACAACGGAATTGACCCTGATGAAATAAATTAATAGATTAGAATAAGATATATATATCGAAGTGAACGGTGGATAGCCTATTAGGCGGGGATTTCATTCTGTCATAATATCAAGCTTTGGTTCATTTCTTTTAACATCATTTCTTTTAACAAATTCATTTCTTTTAACATGATTATAATATGTCTCGCACTAGAAATTTATGAGAACATAAATATGATGGGGAACTGAGCAGAGTCCACCTATGCCAACTAGTTTTCAAGTCGATTAATGCTTTTTGAAAGACGATACATCTCAGAATTTACATACTTGAATATACACTACTTAAAAATTTTACAAACTAATTAAAAATAATGTTTTATATATACAATATTTTAATGTTTTACAAATTTATTCAAAATTTATTTCTGAATAAATACTACATTGAGATTTAATAATTTATTCACTTTCTTGTTTTTATTTTCTTTCTTTTTTAGAACGTTTTTATATTAAACTGGTTTGTCTGTCTGTCATCTGTTTTCTTTAATAAAAAATTAGTGACACTCTTCGTAGAACTTTCTGGAAATGTCTAGAAATTTCACCGAACCTTCTAGAAAAATCATGGAAACTCATAGAAACACAGAAATGTCTGAAATTTCATGAAATCTTCTAGAATGTTCACGGCAATGTCTAAAATATTCAAGTAATCTTCTAGGAACAAAATAAAAACGCTTAGACATTTCATGGGATCTTCTAGAAAACTCCATAGAAACATCCAGAAACTAGAAAGTTAATGAAAACTCTAAAAACTTCATGAAACATTATAAACATTTCAAGGAAATACTTAATATTCTGGAACTTTTTTAAAACTTCCGGATTAGAAAATTCTGTTTTCAGCTATTTTGTTATATAAGAAACTGATATTATTTCTAACAATTATGTTTGTACTTTTGACATAAAAAAATAAATAAAAACTATTAAAAATTTTTTAAACGCATTCCAATTTGAGCAGTTTCTTTTTGATCAGGAGTAAACTTTTCTTTTGTTAACTTTGAATGTTTTTTTCATAAACATTTTTCTTTTCTTCAAGCTGGCCACAATTTTCCAAAATTTTCCGTATTTTCTACTTTTTAGGGCACCTCTGTAAAATCATTCTATTTTAAGATTTTTTGAAAATCTTTTCAAATATTGCACAATATGAAACCAAGCATCACATGAAGAACCACAAAAATATATGAATAAAGATTACGAAAAGAAAAATATTAAGCATCCTTTTTAAATATTTAAAACAACTTTTACAAAGAAATCATACATTATTTATTACATATTTGTAACTCTTTAAAGCATAATGGTTATAAAAACATACCACATAGTCATGGTTTGCCTGGTCATTACATGCTGGTTTATTTTTGCGATCAATTGTTAATTATGCTCAAGCGTATCTATTTAGAAAATGCGTTAAATATTATGTACTATGTTTAAAAAAAGAATTGTTTTCAATTTTAATGGCATTCTTTTATTTGTAAATATAAATAACATTGTGTTCAAGAGTAAAACTAAATTTGTGCCTCAAAGAGCTCAACCTAAATCTGTGTACGTATTTCACGAAAAATTCTTTGACGATGTAAAATGCAAATACATATGAGTCTTTTTATATAAACAAAAAGCCAAATATAACAAAACTCTTAAAATTAAGAAATTTAAATTGATTTAAGAGATGTTAACTTATTTTCAAATTTATTTAAATTTCTATGAAGCTTAAATTGATGGCAAAGATATTAGTATCTCATTTTCATTTAATAAAATAAAGTCGAAATGTAGATAACAAAATATTAAATTCTTCCAGATTACATCATACAAGTATGTTCTTCTTTATCTCTATTATAAACAATTTCGTGATAGGATGAAAAAATCTTTCCAGAAATTGTGTCATGAAATAATCCGGAGGATTCGTAACTTTGAGTACCTTTTTATCTTCCTTATTTATGAAATATTTCTTATTAACCAATTAAAACACTCATTGTTATGAGTCATTAAAGTAATAATAATAAATGGAATGGAATATTATATGAAAACTAACAAAAATTTTTTTGTTTAAAACAGAAAAATAAAAACCTTTTAAGATATTTTAAACATTTATATATTTTTGAAAAACTTTTCAAAACTTAAAAATAAGCATATAAAAATTTAAGCGTATCATGTAACAAAGAGACCATTTTTTAAACAAAATAAGGATGCTCGGCGATGTTCTTTGAAGTAATATCAAATACAAAATTTTGTAGGTGAATACAATTTTTCAGAATAGCACATATGAGCATTAAAAAATCAACACTATAATTCTCTGCTTGAAAGAGAACTACGAGTAAAACCATTTCCCCAAGAATTTTAAAATGCTTTTAACCACTAAGTTCAAAATATAAGAGAAATATAGTTATGAAATTCTGCCCCTCAAAAAATCTTTCAGATGTATTTACTGAGCTAATGTTACTATGGAAACTAAAAGAGCAAACATTGTGTACCAAGAAAAATAGTTGGAAAAATTTTAAACTGAACGAAAATTTTCGTATGTATGTGTTACTGAATTTTTAAAAAATCCAAAATTAAATTTACCTTTTTAGTCTTATAGATTTATGGTTATTTTTATAAAAAAATTTCTTTTCGTAGAATTATACTGAATGAGCATAAAAATCGTAAATCACTTTTTGCATTTATCTTTAGGATATATTTTAAGTATAAATATTTTGAATTTTTAAAATGATTTTAAAATAGTTAATTTTGTGAATATTTTATGTATTTCTTTTTGTGATATAAGTTTAAACTTATCAATTTCAATCTATAAATATTTTCACGATTTTAAAAGAAATAACTAACATATTTTAGCGCTGTTACTGGTAAGAATTTATAAAAACGCAAAAAAAGACACAATATTTTAAAGAAAACATTCTCCATAAAAAAGACACTACATTAAAGAAAAAAAAAGTGTAAATTTTCCTCAAACATTTGTAAATTATGTGAGTATATAACTTTTCATAGAAATAGATTTTTACTAATCGAAATAGAGATACAATTTATGTTTATTTATCACATTTATAAAAATATTAATGCTTTATACATCTTTGTAAAGGTTAATGTTTTGTATACCTTCATAAATAAATAAACTAAATTGAAAATATTAATGCTTGAACATATTCTGCCCATTTTAAAAAAGCAATAAATTTCATAATTACGTTCTTAAAACAGCATTTGATTGATAGCAAACTTTTCAATACATAGAGATAATATAATTCAAATATAATTTACCGGGTATGTAAAGACTTTGAGCCTGTTAAAAATTGTGTACAAATTATTAAATAAAAAACAAAAAAGGCTTAAATTTGGTTCGCTCATGTCTAAGTAAATGATATTAACGCAACAGAAAAATATTTTAAACGATGCACGTTATAAATAAAATTAAATCAAAAAGAGAAATGTGCTTAATTTGACCGTGTAAAAGTTTTAAAACAACTAATAAAAGGTAAAAATTAGCTATCATAAGGGAAAAGAAATATCAAATTAAAAAAGATAAATAACCTCTTATACATACATACATTCATATATATATATATATATATATAAGATATTTTTATGTATTGTATATGTTTGTATTAGGCTGGCGGGAAAATTCTGTCATATTTTAAATAAAATACTTAAATCAGTTTGAATAATATTTGATTCTATGTTAATCAATTGTATAATATAAATTTACAACCTCTCGCTGCGTGCCTGTGTATGTAAGAATATAGACTAAATCATGTCCTGACGTACTAAATTAAATTCTTTTTTTTTTTTTGCATAATTTTGTATATTTTAGGTGTATGAATATGAATCCGCCCTCTTTGGTAAAATATTATATATATATGTGTGTGTGTGTGTGTGTGTTTCTTAGGTTAGAAAATAAAAGAATTATTTATTAACGGTATGCTCCACCTGTAATTGCATACTCCACCAATCCACCTTTGAGGCGATTAATGGATACCCTCTCAAAATAATAAATAAATAAATAAATAAGTAAATAAATAAAAATAAATTAATTCTAAGCGATCTTTCGTGGCAGTCCAATCCTTAATCCAATTTTCGATCTCTGAGCGAGAACTGGGCTGTTGCTCAGAAAGAGCCGACTATATCGATCGAAACAAATAATAATCTGAATGTACTATGTCTGGTAACAGCAGCGATTGGAGTAGAAATTCCCAATCTTGTCCTTTTAAATATTTTTTCTTAACAATTGTAACATGTGTTTTTGCAATACCATGCTGAAAAATTATTTTGTTTTATGTATTCACCCATACTGGTCGTTATTCTCCTGTAACTCATTTCAAGTTCAATAACTGTTGTTGCCAGGCATCATCATTGATAGTTATAACTGGTTCGAACATGTCCTTTCATGCCACAACTTTATCCTCCTATCAGATACAAATCATAATCTTACTGCAATGAAGATTTCGCTTTGGTTGCAATTGACCACCTTCACCAAACTTCATCCAAAGTTTTTTACTTTTGAGTTTCTAATAATAAAAACATTTTTCATTTACAATAACTATTTAATGGTTAAAAAAAAAAAAACTCTTTATTTTTTACATTTGAAGCAGCATATCACAAGTGGTTTTTCGACATTCCATGTGTCTTTTTTTTTAGAGCGTGTATGTAATCCTCAAATGATGTTTTTTTTTTTCAAATAAATTTCTACAATATCAATCTGCCATTAGTCTTTGCTATATACACATACACAGACACATATATATATATACTTCCATAAATGACCGGACACTTTCGATTTCAGACGTTTTCTGAAATATCTCAAAAAGTACTTCACGAATCATCTTGAGACTTCAGGAGTGTAAATAACATGTTACACCTTACATATTTCAGCGAAATATTTGCAAGGAAAATGAAAAGGGAACCATGAACAAATTAGATTAAAATTAAAATGTTTTGTATCACCCTGTAAAAAATGCATGAAATGCAATCTGGCTGTACTATGTGATTATGAGACTTCTTCGTATTCTTTGTATAATTTTTATGAGGCTACTACATATATTCATGAAGAAATAACGGTTTCTTTAAAAAATTGCGATTTTTTTTTTTTTTTTTTTTTTTTTTTTTTTAACTTCAACACGCAAGGTATTAAGCACAAAGCAAAACAATTTACAAGAAACTTGACACACAACATTAAACACGGCATACTACAATCAGAATGCAAATATATTAAATATCTAATGAAGTATAAACATTTATACTAAATAATTTTTAACTGCACATGCACAAGCTTTAGCGAAATTTCAGTTGCATAATTCAGTGGACAAATAAGTGGTCAATTTCAGTTAACTAAAATGCTAGGAAATCTCAAAACGTGTAAATTCATCTAAAATCGGAAATCAAAAGTTTTCCAAATCTTCTACTTTTTCCCTGTAAATACAGAATGTGTGAGCAAGCGAAGTGTGACGTCACTGTCCGTCGTTGGGGCCAAGTAAAATATTTCCAATGTTAATCGTCCATTGGATATTTGAAAAAAAAATATATTAAAAATTCAAGAAAATTATTTCTCGGCTTTAATCCACATATTTGGGTATAGTTACAAATTAGTTATCGTGCACGAGTGCTACATTAAGTTATTTTGCTGCCAAAAATAAAATTTTAATTTTAAATTTCAAAACTCTAGAAAGAAAATGGGTACAGAATTGATATATGTTCTTCCTTGGCGTTTTGTGTATTTAGCGATCAAAAACGTAACACGAAAACATACATGACAGATGTTTTATTTTGTAATGCATTGTATATTGTACGAAATATTGTTTCATATTACTGATTGCTCTCTTAATATACATTATTAAAACAACCATCAATTTTGAAAGGAATTAAATATATTAGCCAGATAATTTGTCGATCTGTCACTATATATTTATTTATTTTTCTGACAAGATAGACAGACATCAAATCTATTCCTTTGAAATTAATCTCATTCCTTTGAAGTGAAACGCTTATGTTTATATTCGAAAATGGAATTCTACCCTTTTATTTTTATAGAGTTTTAAAATTTATAATTGAAATTTTATGAATTTTACAGAAAAAATAAATCAATCTAACACACGCACACTGTAACTTATACATAACTATATCCTAATATGCGGATTAAAACCGGGTTTAAGGTTTAAATTTAAAAAATATATAAATATTTAAATAAATAAATTCAATAAACGTTTAACATAGGAAACATTTGCTTGGCCCCTGGGACTGTTAGTGACGTCATTACTTCTCATGCGCCTAGAAATAAATACTTTATACATATATATATATATATATATATATATATATATATATATATATATATATATATATAAGTAGCCAATTTTAATTAATTGGACTGCAATATGCTTAAATACATGTCTTCAAATTAGAGCTGGCGTAAATTACAAAAATAAAACAAAAGAAAAGAAAAGAAAAAGAAAGAAAGAAAGAATAGAAAGTAAAATATAAATTATATAAAAAATAAAATAAAACAAATTAAAATAAAATAAAATTAGAAAAATATAGAACTTTCATAAATCAAATCACCACACAGAACTAATTATCATATAAAACTCTTCCGAAGCCTAATTTGATTTGTTTAACACAGGTTAACATAACAGTACTCGTTATCTTACCTCTTAATCTACAACCTGTATTTATAATATTAAATTTTATGCTAAGAGAAAGTCGTGTGACTGAAACACCATATTATTTTAATATTTAAACAATGCGGTTTTTTATTCAAATTCTTCTTCTGCAACAAATTTGGTTTTTTTTTTTTTTTTTTTTTTTTCGTGTACTGTTTATACAAAATCCAAACAACATTGTGCGTGTTATAAATTAAAGACATGGTCTTCAATGAAAAATTTAATTTTATTTTTCAAATTGTAAAATTTATTTTAAATGCTAAATACAAGCAAAAATAAATATTTGCAACTTTTAAAATACAGAAGTTTTTTTCAGTTACCAATTCAAAAAATTGAAGGTAGGTTAAACTTAAACGTATATTTGACATGCAATTTAAATATTTGCAAATCGCAAGATATTTTTACTTTTCAAAGTTAAAATGAAATACATTTAATAAAATGCCATATACATATACTATACAAGCTTGTACGAGAAACAGACAACTCTTTCATCGATTAATTCCAAGCTATATTTACTACTTTTATTATTATAGATAACGCTATTTAGAAAGGTTTTTTTTTTTTTTTTTAAGAAATTCTTAAACGCATTAAAATTACTTACATTTGGAGAAAATAGATCTTATTCGCCAAATCGTGGGCACATTCCTATCCTTTTGTGCCAAATATTCAAAGGTATTTTATTTTATTTTTCAGACTTTTTAGTGGGATTCCGCCGATAAATTTGTCTGATCATATATTACCTATGTAAGTAGTATCTCTGTAATTTTTTTCACAATAGTCTGAGTATGCGCTTTAAGGAGAGCTTCCTTGTCAGTCTCTCAAATTTCCACCATTCTAAATTTTCTCTTAGAAAGAAAAATCTGTGGTCGAGAGTACAGTGATGCTACATCTATACAAATTACTGTGTCTGTGGTTTTACTTGAGTTTTAAGAAATTGCCAGATTTAACAACTTTCCATTTTAGGTATTTTTTGTTATAAAAGAATATGTGCGTAAAATGGAAAAATGCGTAAAAAATAATAATATTTTTAAATATCTTCTCCTTGTCATCGTAAGAAAAACATTTTTGTACTTTGCAAATCTGACTAATCATATCTTTTGAATCATACCACTTTCAACACTCTACTCCCATAATTAATATGTTAAAATTGTACCACAAATTTCATAATTGCCCAATTATTTATAGATAATGACCTGTCTTGTACCTTTGTATCAGTCTGTAGCGTTGTGGGCATGTGTCGCGTTTGGGCTGAGTGTGCCTATATGATTCTTGTTTGTCATCGTATTCCTGACCAACATATAGGTTTTTGAACAGTTATTCCGAATCACACTGTTTATATATAATATTTATTTATTTATTTATAGATAGAATATATATCTATGAATAATTTTATATCGTAAAGAATGCGCTGATAAGGAATTTCAATTATATTTCTGATTGTTTTAAATTTAAGGGATTTGCTCCCTTTTATAACTGAGAGATTCCTTAAGAAGGATATTTAATTTAATTTATTTGAGCAAAACAGAAAAGAATACGAACTGGAACATTATTATAATTTTTTTTCAGCACAATGAGAAAAAATGGTAATGTACAGTCGGGGGAAAAGAAAACGCAACACTCAACGTAATTTCGTTGCCAATGGATGTAGAAAAATGTAATAGGTATCATTCGACGGGGAATTGTGAGTAGTTTCAGAAAATGAAGTGAAATTTTGAATTGGGAGTCGTCTACATATTAAAACGCGCACCAACTTTAATTTTTTCAATGGTAATGCCCAATTTTTGTTTTATATTTGAATTCCTGAGATCGCGACAACGCGAAAAAGTATATTGGTTGTATATTTTACTTATTTTTTCACAGAGTTATAAGCGTTCAAAGTTTGAAGGTGCTAATGTTAAATTCATATTTCAAACTTTTATTAATATCTTCACAAAAAATAATTTGATCGATATAATTTTTTTTTACAAGATACAGTGACAAAACCCAAACATAATCCATTATTACTTTTGATTCTGAAAAATATTTTTAATTCTGAAAAATATTAATAAATTCATATTTATAAAAATTATGAATTATGACCTATATTGATTTTTACATAAAATGAATCCTAATGGTGAAAAATATGGGTGTGCAAATTTGCAGCTCATTCCAGTTATTAGTTTTCGAGATATAAATAAATATTTCTTTTCAAGTGGTTTAGGGGGCCGTCTCTTATAAAGTTTTGCATACATAACGAATCAAATCTTAAAAAATAACAAAGAAAATTAAACAAAATATTTTTACTTTTTACTTACGGGTCAAATTACATAACAACAACGTCAAACGCAAAGAAAGGAAACAAAAATGATGATTTTTAGTCATTAGTCATCAAGATTTCCTGTTTTTAATCTAAAGAAGACAGGCCCCGCCTTCATCCTTCTTTAAAACAAAACAATACAGAAAAGTAAAGTAAATGTGACATCGAGTTTTCGTGTCAAACTCCTTATTTTATCTTGACAAAAATATGCACAAATGGTATTTACTTCATTGATTACTGGTGATAAGTTTTGAATCTTTTAAACGAACACTAGAAGGAAAAAATTAACTAAATAGGCGGGGTTTACTGATTTAAATAGAAAAATAGGCTTAATATTTCAGAACAAAATTTCTGTATCCACAATTATATTACAAATGGCTATACATTATAATTATAGTGTTTCTAATGAATATATTTCTGTCCATAGTATATTTTATTGCAAAAACATGAATAATGGGTACACACTTAAGAAATAAGTAACACACAAATTACGAAAAAACGCCCATTGACAGAGTTACAGATTTTCAAATGGCGTGAATCTATGTCAGCAGTCGCGAACGGATTAATTAAGAAATTATATTTTCATAGAAATTATAAAACGAATCGTACAGTTCCAAAAAGTTCAACTGACATAAAACTGGTAAGTGCGATAAAAATTGTTTAATATTTACTTCATGAACCCTTACAATAATTTATCCGAAAAGATTTAGTTTATGCGTTGTTGCATATATATATTTATATTATTTCATTTCGTATATTATGTTACACCTACAAAAGAAAATTTAAGCTTTATTGGTGATCAGTACAGCCATAATAGACAGTTTTTACTTGAAAAATATTGCACTTTTTCCAAAGAGTACTGTCTGGACCAATCGCAAGTGCAATGTACATGCTTGCCAACCATCTCATTAATAACCGTACAATTGTTAACGCCCCCTGAAAAAACGCCCCTTTTCTCACACCACTATATTTTTTGAGCTATTCTCTCCAAATGATGTTACGATTAAATAAGACTAAAATTACTCTAAAAAGTTATTGGTGTGAAATAAAAGGCGGGTACTAAAAATTGTACGGTTCATAATGAGACAGTTGGCAAGTATGAGTGTATTTAAATAGACCTAAAATTATCTAAGAAAGTACTGAAGTATATACAAATCTAAAAAACTGAATTCTAGTTAATTAAGAAACTAGAAAATTTAAATTTTTTTATTAATTTATACAATTCTTTTTTTCCGGAAAGATTTCCGGTGTAAAACATTAAAATTTTGTCTATTTCTTACAGGATCTTAATTTTATTTTTCTACATTTAGAGATAACCCCCTAACACATTTTTGATTATAACTCTATAAATACTAAAGATAAAGTATACAAACAGTATACTTTACCGCACTGCCAGACTCTCAGAAATTCGAATATGAAATCAAAATTGGGTGTTGCTATTGAAAAAAATCAAAGTTGGCGTTCATTTCAATATCTAGATGACCCCTAATTCAAAATTCGTCGACATTTTCAGAAAGTGCATTTAATTTCCTGTTGAATTATGTCTATTAGATGTTTCTGTGTCAATTAATAACGAAATTACAGCGGGTGTTGCGTTTTTTTCTTCCCCGACTGTACATGATCCCAGGGTAACCAACTAAGAGAGCTATTTTATTTGTTATTTATTTTTTGCATACTTGTTTCCGTAACTACACTTTTCTTAATATATATATATATATACAGGGTGATTAGAAAAAACTACCCCGACATTCTACGTCGACCATAGCTACCATACCGTTCCGAGAAACTGAATAAAAATTTGGTGGAAGGTAGTTTGAGATGCGCTCAATAATTATATAAAAAACAACAGTTAAACTGTAACAGTTACGGTTGCAGTGAGAAAATTTCGAAAATTTCAAATGGCAACAACTACTCTTTTTTAATTGAAATAGAATCTTCGTAGCAAAAAACCATAAATAGCGTTGGAACGGTACCTCTAGCACGAAAATCGACAGCGCTAGCAGGCTAACAAAAAACAAAAAAAAAAACGACTGTTACGTGCCTACCAGAGCACCACTTTCATTTTTTTAATGACAACACATTTCACACTGAGTCTTTGGTTCAGACTAAAGTCTACGGATTCTGCTTCGAAACGAAAAGAAGAGACCAAAGTATCCTTAATTTCGTGTAATTAAGGCTACTAAATGAAGGCTTTAATTTCGTTGTTAGTCGTAAGACGCTGTCATGATGACGTCATCACAGTACGTGAAAAACAAGGCATTGTAAAATGGCAATCAAAACCGATTTTGATAATGATAATGATGTTTCCCAGTAAGCAGCATATTGTTCACAGAGCAAGAAAGCAAGGTACACATCACGCATTTCACAAAGCCTTATTTTTCACTTAGTGTGATGACGTCATTCATGACATGTCTTACAACTAATAACGAAATTAAAACCCTTATTCAGTGGACCTACATGAAATTAAGGATACCGTGGTCTATTCTCCTCGTGTCGAAGCAGAATCAGTAGACTTTAGTGAGAGCCGAAGACTCAGTGTGAAATGTGACTTTATTAAGAAAATGTAAGTCGTGTTCTGGTAGGCACATCATACCTGTTTTATCTTTTTTTCTTAGTATGCCTAGCTTTGGTGATTTTCATGCTAGAGGTACCGTTTCAACGCTGTTTATAGTTTTGTGCTATGGAGATTCCATTTCAATAATAAAAAGTAGGTATTGCCATTTGAAATTTTCGAAATTTTGTCACTGTAACCGTAACTGTTAGAGTTTAACTGATGTTTTTTATGTAATTCTTGAGCGCTCATCTAATGAGTAATCATTTTCGAAAAATTGATTTTTTTAAATCTTTATTTTTTATTATTGAGTTCAAAAATGTGATTTTTCACAAACTGCATTTTTCTCATTTTTTAACCTTCCTACCCTGTTGATAAAATTTTACATTTTATCTGTATGGGTCGAATCGACCCACTTTGTACAGTTTGAATTTCGGTCTTAAGAAAGAATTTCTATGGCGCTCATTTTACATCTACGTTTCCGACAACTATCACCATCTATTGACTATTCCTGAAAATGAAGTCTACTCAAAAGACAAAATTGGTGTTTTACGCATTTCTATGCATGTTAATACACGTTTCTATGCACGTTTTACCTGTATGGGTCGAATCGACCCACTTTGTATAAATTGAATTTTGGTCTTAAGAAAGAATTTCTATGGAGCTCATTTTACATCTACGTCTCCGACAACTATCGCCATCTATTGACTATTCCTGAAAATGAAGTCTACTCAAAAGAAAAAATTGCTGTTTTAAGCATTTCTATGCATGTTAATAATGTTGGTCAAATCGACCCAGACAGGTAATTTGTCATTTATTTTTTTACGGTGGTTTAAAACAAACCAATGACTCTGAAAACATCATATGTTAAACGAATGCATATTTTTTAGGCATACATAACGTTTGAAAAATCAAAATTAAAATCTGTAGAAGATATCGAAAGATCAATTTTAAAAATGGGTCGAATCGACCCATACAGGGTAGAAAGGTTAAACGCAAAATGAAATTTTAAAAATTTAAAAAGTCATTTTATTAAAAATAAAAGTTCATTTAACGATTGTGAGCTTTCTGAATGTGAAAACTAAATTTAGAAAAACATATTAGGTAATGAGCAATTATGGTAAAACAAATTTCCCTATAGAATAACATGAGCCATGGCTGTTGGCGAAAGCAAGGCAGCATTGAAACTTCGCGTTACGGTGATTTCTTGCATACCACTGTTATTTGCTCACGCATTTCTAAACCAGTTTTTCTGGCTTTTCAGTGTAGATAAACAAATTATATGTAATTATTTTAAAGATATAACAATTTATTTAAAACACGTTCATTTGATACATTATATATTCATATGCGGTGCAAATTCATGCAAAAACAAAGAGTCATTGGTATTTAAAATAATCAGTTTAAAAGAGAGAGCGAGAGGGTTTAACATCGCACTAACGTTAAGCAACGAGCAATTGTTATTAGTCTGAGCATAGCCTCCAAACTAGATGCCTGTCGCGTCGCTTTTAAACTTGGAAACAGTTCAAGCGGTAGACTGCGCCACCTGGTACAGATTGCGCGACTTTTTTATTCAATTGTCACCAATAAGTTTAAGAAGTGATATATGGTGTATATAATCGGCTTTCCTTCGATTCGCCTTTTATGTATATCACCTCCCACTTTTAAAAATTATTGGGGGTTGTTGAATAAAAAAAAGTCGCGCAATCTGTACCAGATGGCGCTGCCTACCGCTTTAACTGTTGCCAAGTTTACGAGCAACACGACAGGCATCTAGTTTAGGAGGCTATGATCTATCTTAGTATTAAAATGCAGGGTAAGAGAAAATCGTTTGAGTGACACACCATAATATTTACATACATTTAAATCTTTAATTAAAATAATTTAGAATTAAACAAAAACCATTTTTAAAAAATCTCCCCTGACTGGGCTCGAACGCTAAACCTTCAGGTTCGTAGCGCGGTGCTTTACCTCACAGCCACAGCGTTCACGTTGGGAAAGTCTTTTTTTACAATATAGATTTTTTGTTTGCTCCCAGAGCGGTTACAAACATACATACAAGTGAACATACATACAGCGTGTTAAAAAATGTTTTCTTCTTCTTTTCTTTTCTTTTCTTTTTTGTTTGAGATAGCAATATATGTTAAAAATAGGTAAAATAAAAATAAATAATCTATCGACCAAATCTAGAAATTTGCAATTATCTTTAGGTACATTATAAATTTTTAATGTTAAATGCATAATATTACATTAAATGAACAATGTTATATAAACAGATATTGTGCGCATTAGATTTTTCAGTAGACTAATACACTTAATATCATTTAATCTAACTCTCATGCTATCTTCTTAAATTCTTCTTATTAGTATCAATCTCTTATTATTATTATCAAATAATCTTCTATTCTGTGTTTTACGTTTATCTTAAAGTTAATTAATTTAATATTCGATATGGATTAAAATAAATGGAAATTTTTTTTCTAAGTTCTCAGTTTGTGAATTTATTTTAGGTGCTTAAAAAATAAAACATTTTAAAATAAACGCAAAATCAGTAACTGAATAAATTTTAAACAAAATCCAATTATGGAGAAATGCATAAGTAGTTTATTTTCACAGAGAAAAATTATATGCTTAACTGACTTAACAGAAAGTTTTATACTTTATTATTTGCCTAACTAACTTATTGTATCCCATATTAAAAGCATTTTCCTTTTTAAACACTCTCCTATTATTGGAAATAATATAATTTAAAATTTTATTAAATCTTAAGGATGGTTTTATTTATCTAAATTTAATTAATGCTTTCACCGATATCAAAGCTACAAACTAATTTAGACAGCTACATTTTTACTCAGTTAATTCATCAATATTTAATGAAACTGCTAATGCATTTAATTATCTATATTATACAAACAATTTTTCAAAGAAAATTATTTCTTTTATTTCACATATAAAATAGCTTTAATTAAAAAAGTTAATTAATCACATTTTTAAAAAGTATCTTAAACATATTTTTAAAATATTTTCCATCGCACTCAATTAATTTTTAATCGAAATAACATAAATACAAGAAAGTGGACGTGGAACAATAAAATATTAATTTTGAAAATTATATTTTAATCATCGCACATACACTTAATTGGATTAAGTGTTTTTACGTCTTATAAATTTCTTCAGATTAAAAAAAAAAAAAAAAAAGAACTTTAGTGAAAACAATAAAATATATCATATAAATTAAATTTTCTCTTTCCTTACATATTCGTTTAAACATTATTTTATAATAAAAGCTATTTCCTTAGGAAATTAACTTTTTAATTATCTTACGTGTTTATAAAATAATTTAAGAAATCTTTAATTCTATTATATATAGAATGTTATTTTTATGAAAGAAAAGCTTCATTTTAACTCATTATCTATTTAAAAAAAAAAAAAAAAAAAATTCTGAAATTCGTGACTAGACGTTTTCTATTAAAAATGAATCGAAATTTTAACTGTACTTAAATAATAATGTTTCAAAATTAAATGTTATGACTTTGTTTTATAAATATTGTTTTCATCTGTAAAAAATATTTAATAAACCATCGAAATTTAAAATTATTAATCGTAATTCAATTAAGATATATATATATAAATATATATATATATATATATATATATATATATATATATATATATATATATATATATATATATATATATATATATATATATATATATATATATATATATATATATATATATATATTTATATATATATATATATATATATATATTTATATATATATATATAAATTACGTGTCACTATGTTTGTCCGCGATAAACTCCTAAACTTATGATCCGATTTTAACAAAATTTTGCACACTGTGTGCAGTTTGGTCCAACTTGAGAGATAGTATATTTTTTACCTCAATTTATAGTCCTAATATTTTTTTATTGCAAATTATTTGTTAATTATACGCTTTGTTACAGTTGCTCCTAAATATCTGCAAGTTCTATAAGTTTAATTGTTGCAAAATAAATGAATAAATAAATAAATAAAAATAAAAATGCGAGTTCATTTTCTTTCGAAATAAAATAAATACATTTAATCAAACGTGAACGTTAAAACACTATAAAAAGTTAAATTATGCATCCCACGAAAATGGACGTCATATTCACTTTAAAGATTTTATACACATTGATAAAGTGCTAATGTAGTCATACACAAGCGAAGTGTGATGTCACTCACCGCCTGTGAAGTCGAGAAAAAGATTTCTTATGCTGATTCCCATTTGATATTTTGTAAAAAATTATTAAAAATCGAGGAAAATTATTTCCCGATTTTAATCCCCATACTTTTGTATAGATATGTATTAGTTATATTGTGCATAATTTAGTACATTGTGTTATTTTGCTGTCAAATGGACAAAATATTATTTTTAAATTTCAAAACTCTGCGTCCTTGAAGGTTTTTTTGTATTTGCCGATCAAAAACGTAACACGAAAATATACCAGCCAGATGTATATCTTCGTAATATGTATTGTGCGAAATATTGTTTCATATTATTCATTACTCTCTCAATGTAAGTTAATAAAACAACCATGATTTTTGAAAGGAATTAAATATGTTCGCCAGATAATTTGTCGAAATATTTTTTTTCCGACAAGGATGACAGATATGGAATTTATTCCGCTGCAACATGTTAATATCTTATATCAGATACATTATGTATATGCTACAATTTATTTCACGTGACACGTGTGTTAAAAATTTACTTACGACATAGCCTTGCTTTTCAATCTTTGTTGCATTATTGTAATCTGTATCACTTCGTTTTCTTTAAAAAATTCGTGTTCTGTACATATAATGTTCTAAATAAAAAGTAATCATTTCAATATTTTAAAATTTATTTAAAAGTCTGTTTTATTTAACATTAAATTTTAAAACTTTATTTAAAACTTATTTAAAAGTCTGGAAGATTTTAAGTCTGTTTACACTAATCTATATGGTCGATGTTCGAAACTTTAAATAATTATTTCTCTTTTTTTTTTCTTTAATAACTTATCAATTTATCATTCCTTATTAAATTTGTGATTTATACATGCATTTTACATTAAATTTTGACTCATATTTATTGCTAAAAAATATCTTAAAATCTTGCAATTTTCTTATCTTAATCCTCAATGCTTTCCCTCTTGATTAACTTGAATTAACTATTAAAATTTTAACATACTCAAAATGTTCTCATCACTTCGTTAAAATATATAAATCTTTTTCAATTTTTTTTTTCTATTTAAAATGATACCTGTATTTACTTTAAATGTCAAACATTTCATGAGATATCATATTTTAAATTTTTAAAATATTTATCAAAGGAACAACTATAGTATTTCCCCACAACTGGATTTGGCGATAATGGCTAAATCATAAATTTAATAGTCATAAGCTGATAAAATCATAAGCTAAATCATAAATCTAAAATAAAAGCATGCAGGTTGCCATATTTTATTGCAAAGAATCCAGAACGACATCGTTATCGTTCGAAACGGCTCCAAAAAAATCACCAAATCCAGTTGTGGGGAAATACTATATACCTTATCAAATATTATCAACGAATAACTTAGCCACAACAACGCGTGGCCAGGTCTGCTAGTATATATATATATGTATATATCTATATATATAAAAATGAATGTTTGTCTCTATGTCCTTTATAAAATCGTAAACGGCTTGACCGATTTCCATCATTCTTTTTTTGTTTTTTTCCTTATAGGTCAGGGATGGTATAGGAAAAAAAAAATTGAAAAAATCAAAAATTTGAAAGAAGATATTAAATAAAAACTCCATTTTAACTTAAAAATGAAAAAAAAAAAAAAAAAAAAAAAAAAAAAGATTTGATGCCAAAATAAACAAAATTCACGTTTTTTTTTTTTTTTTTTTTTTTTTTTTTTTTTCCGGAAATAAAATATTTTTTATTTCGCGTGATAAATAATAAAAATTAGAAAAAAAATTAATATACTATGAAAATATTCGCGTGTAAATAAATATTTTCATAGAGATACTTGGTATTAGCTTAAAATTTTTATTTAATTGAGTAGTACTTACTTTTCTTTTCTACAGTAAAACAAAATTCTTCGTTTTAATTGATACTTTATATGTAACTTATAAAGGTTCTTTTATGTTTTTACATGTTTGTAAATAGTAATAATTTCGAATTTATTAGAATTTTTTATTTTTTTTTATTTTGTACATATCATAAAAGTTTTTTTTTTTTTTTTTTTTTTTTTTTTTTTTGGTATGGAACAGCTTTAGTTAATTTGGCACCGAAGTACCTCGGACGTTTCTCGCCAAGGTAATTTGAAAATCGGAATCTTCTTCTATCTTATCTTATGTGATGATCTTCAGCAAAGTGTTGTGCATGAGTCTACGAAGGTTTCTGCGTTGGTAAGACCAATCTTTATTCAAACGCCTTTTTCGCGAAGTTTGCGTACAATTATGCCTCTAAAGCGGCAAGCAATTGGCCGATCCACACCTCAAGCACGGAAGAAAAGAGCATTACGAGCCTCAGAATTAGACGAGCAACGAGCATTAAGGCTGGAAAATCTTAGAGTGCATGACGCTGAGACCCGTTCGTCTGAATCATCTGAACAACGAGAAGTGAGGGTAGAAAATGATCGAATACGTACTACTCAGGCACGTTCGTCTGAGACAACTGAACAACGGGAAAGAAGGCTGCAAAATGTTCGAATAAGCACCGCTCGATCAAGACGAACACTGCACGCTGATTTAAATCTCGGTGCAATCCATTATAACAGTAATAATGATTACAGTCTTCATCCAAGTGTCGTCATTGGAAAAATGGATAAAATTTGTATGTATTGTAGCGCCCTCAAATTTAAGAACGAAATGCCAGGAATGTGTTGCGCCAATGGAAAAGTTAAACTGCCAGAATGACATCCACCACCCGAACCACTATCAACGTTGCTATCAGGTGTTACTCGAGATTCGAAGCATTTCTTGGAAAACATTCGTAAATACAATTCATGTTTTCAAATGACATCATTCGGTGCAACGAACATCGTGCGAGAAAATTACATGCCAACATTCAGAGTCCAAGGACAAATTTATCATCGTGCCGGATCGCTTCTACCATTACCGGACGCAGATCATAAGCTTCTTCAAATTTATTTCATGGCAAACAGTGATGAACAAATTGAACAAAGATGTCATTACAATGCGGGCACTAGACGAGAAATCGTGGCTGCGTTACAAGCCCTTTTCGATCAACACAATGAATTAGTTCAATTGTTTAAAACCGCCATTCAACGAATGCCAGACGATGACTACGCAGTTGTAATTCGAGCAGACAAAAGACCCGTTGGCCAACACGAAAGACAGTTCAATGCACCAACAATCGATGAAGTGGCGATCGTGATAGTTGGAGAAGAATTCGAATCGCGCGACATAATTCTTCATCGCAGAAGAGGTGGCGTTCAGCGAGTCTCTGAAACTCATCGCTCATATGACGGATTGCAGTATCCGATTCTGTTTTGGCGAGGAGAAGATGGATATCATTTCAACATCAAAATGAGAAATCCACAAACAAACGAGGAAACGAATAAGAAAGTCAGTGCAATGAATTATTATTCGTATCGATTGATGATTCGTCAAAACGCTGAGAACTACATTTTGAAATGTCGACAATTGTTTCATCAGTACATTGTCGATATGTACGCGAAGACTGAAACCGAACGACTCCTATATATTCGATTGAATCAAACCGAGTTGCGTTCTGAAGAGTACATCCATTTACGAGACGCAATCGTTAATGATGGTAACGTGAATCCAAACGAATTGGGAAGAATGGTCATATTACCGTCTACATTCACGGGGAGTCCACGGCACATGCACGAATACGCACAAGATGCGATGACATATGTTCGCGCATATGGTCGTCCAGATTTGTTCATTACATTTACGTGTAATTCAACATGGAATGAAATTAAAGAACTTCTGTTCGCTGGACAATCATCTTCGGACCGCCATGACATTACCACACGCGTATTTAAACAAAAATTGAAATCTTTATTGAATTTTATTATGAAGCATCACGTTTTTGGAGAGACACGCTGCTGGATGTATTCCATTAAATGGCAGAAAATAGGATTGCCACATGCACATATTTTAGTTTGGTTAATCAATAAAATTACGCCAGATCAAATAGACCAAATCATCTCAGCAGAAATACCAGATAAGGACATTGATCCAGACTTATTCGATGTCGTTACCAAAAATATGATTCATGGTCCATGTGGCGCATTCAACAATAATTCACCATGTATGTCTGATGGAAAATGCACGAAACGATACCCAAGAAACTTGGTTTCTGATACCATCACTGGCAATGACGGATACCCACAGTATCGTCGACGATCAGTTGAGGATGGCGGAAAATCCGTCGTTCTGAAAGTACGAAACGTTGATGTCGAAGTCGATAATCGTTGGGTTGTGCCATATTCACCGTTGCTTTCAAAGACATTCAAAGCACACATTAATGTTGAGTATTGCAATTCAGAGAAGTCGATCAAATACATTTGCAAATATGTCAATAAAGGAAGCGACATGGCAGTCTTCGGAGTAGGGAATGTGATCGCACCGCTCGATGAAATCAACCAATACCAACTCAGACGCTACATTAGCAGTAATGAAGCAGTATGGCGCATCTTATCATTTCCAATCCATGAACGACATCCAACAGTGGTACACTTGGCGGTGCATCTCGAGAATGGGCAGCGCGTGTACTTCACAGCAGATAATGTACGTGCAAGAGCATTGGTTCCACCGGCAACAACTTTAACTGCATTTTACTCATTGTGCCAAGATGATCTTTTTGCAAAGACTCTACTTTATTCTGAGGTACCGAAATTCTACACATGGAATGCATCGGCTAAAAAGTTTCAACGTCGCAAACTAGGTAAAGCAGTTGAAGGACATCCCAATTTGTATTCCAGTGACGCATTGGGTCGTCTGTACACTGTTCACCCGAATAATACAGAATGCTTCTATCTACGATTGCTGTTAATCAATGTACGTGGACCGACATCCTTCCAAGATTTAAGAACAGTCAACGGTCAACTGTGCGCCACTTATCGTCAAGCTTGCCAGGAATTAAATCTTCTTGAGAATGATGCACATTGGGACACTGCACTCGCTGATGCATCGAATACTGCTCGACCACAGCAAATACGCACATTACACTAGTTTACAAAATTGAACTTTTTTTTTATACCCCAAAATAAATGTATATAAATATGTTAATCTACCTTCCTTAAACCTAAAAGTGTTAGCAGAAATATTTTATCACGTCACAATTTCTTCCTGCAGTCAAATGTTTATTTTTAACTACCTAACAAGTTGACGACAGTTTATTGTTTATTCGTTCGCTTCAAACGACAATTATCTTGTTTCGGATTGATTTAAAATGTCGAATAGAAAGTGTAAACAAAATTCTGATCGTTTTTGTTATGTTTGTGGACAGTTTATATTTTCAAAAAAGAGAAGACCCATTGTAGATTCCTTAAAAAGTGCATATCTTCATTATTTTGAATTTCCTGTTGCAAATCAAGATGAAAAGTGGGTGCCTCGTGTGTTTTGCGAAAGCTATAGAATCGTCTTACTCCAGTGGTCATCAGGAGCAAACGTTTACCTTCCATTTTGTTCACCAATGCTATGGAGAGAACAAAGTAATCATGAAAATGATTGTTACTTTTGCGCTACGAAGACATTAGGATATAATTAAAAAAAAAAAAAAATAAGGCAAGTATTATATATGCCGAAGTTCCGTCTGTTACTAAGCCCATATTACATTCGAAAGATCTACCACATCCAGTTTGTCCCGGTAATTTGAGTGCAAATATAGTAGATGACAATGAAAGTGAGGTTGAATTCAAATCGATTTCTAGTGATTCTGACGAGTTCTCACTTCAAGAAAACACTCCACATTTAATTAACCAAGCCGAATTAAATGATCTTATAAGAGATTTACAATTATCTAGATGTAAAGCAGAGCTTCTTGGTTCCCGCTTACAACAATGGAACTTATTATTACCAGACACAAAAGTTACGTTTTTCAGAAACAGAAGCAAAGTTTTTTTCAGAATTTTTCAAAAGAGAAGGTGAATTGTTACCGATTTATTGGAAAATTTTCAAAATATGGGAATAAACATGTCGTAAAAGATTCATTTTCTGCACTCGCATCTGAGCTTTTTCCCTGAAAACTTAGGAAGTATGAGTGACGAACAAGGGTAACCTTTTCACCAAGATTTAAAGGTTTTTGAAGAACGACATCAAGGATTTTTGGGATGAAAACATGTTAGGGGATTACTGTTGGTCCATTATAAGAGAAACTGATTCAAATAACTATAAAAAGAAGGCAAAAATTAGTCATTTTTAACTTTTTTTTAGTATTAATACCAAAATTATGTATTTCAGTTAAGTTAATAAATATTTTTTAAACCAGACGTGACAGAATTTTTTTATTATTTTTTCTGGATAATTCTGACTAAATGAATAATAAAATAGCAACTTTCAGCTGGGGTATGAAAACCGTGTAAACTAGTGTTATTTGCCATAATATTGACAACCTGCTTCCCATCTAATCCAAACGATCTTTGGGTAAAATACAAGGACTACATGAGGGATGATATTCTACATGGTTTGCGCGCTGCGAATCAAAATCCGGACATTCCATTCACAGCAAACGTGCATAATGAGGCATTAATTTTGATTGAAGAAATATGTTTGGCAATCGCTAACAAGGTACTGGTGCAACTGGGAATGCCTGCTCCGAACCGACCAGCAAACGACCTTTTCGATTGTGATTTGCACCGAGAAACACACTTTGATTCTGAAGAACTGGGGACATTTGTTCAGAGAAATCTTCCGCAGTTCGTATCAGAACAACGCATTGCGTATGACAGAATTATGCGTGCAATCACAGAACAAAGCGGTGGACTGTTTTTTATAGATGCGCCCGGTGGTACGGGAAAGACTTTCCTTCTTTCACTCATTTTGGCAACAATACGATCACAAAATAATATTGCACTGGCCATTGCATCATCTGGAATTGCGGCAACTCTTTTGGATGGTGGCCGAACAGCGCATTCGGCATTGAAACTACCATTGAATTTGCAAATCACTGAGGTACCAATATGCAACATCAGCAAAAATTCTGGAATGGGAAAATTACTCCAAACGTGTCAAATTATCATATGGGACGAATGTACAATGTCTCACAAGAAAGCATTGGAAGCGCTTGACCGTACACTGCGAGATTTGAGAGGAAACGCACGGATCTTCGGTGGAGCACTCATTTTATTGTCTGGTGATTTTCGACAAACACTGCCGGTTATACCACGTTCAACACCCGCTGATGAACTTAATGCATGTCTCAAATCATCAATTTTATGGCGTCATTTACAGAAATTGACTTTAAAAACCAACATGCGTGTACAACTACAACCTGATGCATCGGCTGAAAATTTTGCAAAACAATTAATGGATATTGGAAATGGGCGAATGCAAATTGATGAATCTACGCAATGTATCACCTTGCCAGAGAATTTCTGTCAGATCACAGAAAGCATAGCGAATTGGTGGAAAAAGTGTTCCCAAACATTGCACAGAACTACAAAAATCATCAGTGGCTCAGTACGCGTGCTATATTAGCGGCAAAAAACATCGATGTCAATATCATCAACTTCACCATTCAGAATGGAATACCCGGCGAAACGACAACATATAAGTCCATCGATACTGTGGTGAATCAAGACGAAGTCGTCAACTATCCAACTGAATTCTTGAATTCGCTTGATTTGCCACCGCACGTTCTTACATTGAAAATTGGCGTACCCATCATTCTTCTTCGAAACATAAATCCACCAAGACTTTGCAACGGAACCAGATTCTCAGTCAAGAAAATGATGAACAATGTTATCGAGGCAACAATTTTGACTGGTAAATTCAAAGGTGAAGACGTACTGTTGTCACGTATCCCAATGATCCCGACAGATATGCCATTCGAATTCAAACGTTTGCAGTTCCCAGTGCGACTCGGTTTCGCAATGACTATCAACAAAGCACAAGGACAATCGTTGCAAGTGTGTGGATTAAATTTGGAGAATCCATGCTTCTCACATGGCAGCTCTATGTGGCCTGCTCACGCGTCGGAAAACCTTCTGATTTATTCGTTTATGCACCAAATGAAAAAACAAGAAATATTGTGTATCCCACAGCACTTCAATAAATATCGAATTGAAAAGAAACGCTGCAATGTAACAATTTTTTCGATATGGAAAAAATAAATAAAATGACTCAAAATAAATTGAATATTTGTGTAATGTCTTTCCTTCAAATTTATTTTAGTTAGTGGCGTAGCAACGCGCGCAGGGTACAGCTAGTATATATATATATATGAAAGATAAAAAGTCCTGGTAAGCGCTTGCACAACAATCAGAGCTATATAGTTATTTTTGAATCTTACACTATTAATCAAACGATTTATTAGTTAGAGAAGAAAAGTTGTGAAAATAAATAAAAACGCATGATTGAAATGTTGCACTGATCTATAAAATACTCTAATTATTAAGATACATTTTTTATTTATCACATTATGTGAGATTTATATTTAAGTACTAAATAACATTTTTTTTCTGAGTGGGTATATAAATGAAAAAATTATAGTATTATTCAGTTATTTGAATAAATGCTTCATAATAAACCAATGCTATTACTCCTTTATCCGACTACCGTATGTAACGGAAATATTGTAATCAGTTGAAAAATCTGATAGCTAGTTTTTATCTGATTTATCTATTTTAATGTGTCCTAAGTCCAAAAAAGCAGTTTTCGGCAACTGATCAGTGTGTTGTGTATGCGTATCAAGAATATTTTGATTACCTTATCTCCTAAACTAATAAAGATAGAATAATGAAACTTCGTAATTAAGACAGATCTAATGGACAGATAATGTTACCAACTTTAAGTAAAAAATGGAAAAGTGGACGGAGAGCCAGATGTCTGTATCTCAAAAATGGCTCTAACGATTACTTTTTTTTTTTAAATTTTTAAACAATCTTTTAGATGAGTTTTCGTATTTTTAATTCGTTAGTATAGGAAAATTAATAGGCGCCGTGTATAAGTATCTGAATTTAATGACTCGTAGATGCGTTCCTTTAAAAAAAATGCTCTACAGATTTTCTTCAAACTCGCTACATTTACTTTCTTTTAAATGTCCTTTTGTATGCGATTGTTGGTTTCCGGGTGAAAATATGAGTTTTCTAAGTTTTGAAAAAAAAATCGTATGCGAAAAATAAAGTCAGCATCTTAAAAGATCTCTAACGATTTTATAAAATTTGCTATATAAGTCTTTTTTTAAATGTGCTTTAGTGTGTATTACTTGACTACTACAGGAAAATCAACAAATGTCCTGATTAGGCAGGACAGTTTTAGACCTCAAAAATCAGTGTTTCAAAAAATGGCTCCACCGATATTTGTTTAAACTCATGTCGTGTGTGCCTCGCAGAAAGAATTGCTGAAGCTGCAGCACGTCCGTGACAGGCTTGGAATTTTTGAACATGTTTACCAATCCAAGATTCGAAATTAAGAGGCGATTGTTTAAGATTGCAATTTTGCTTATTATCCGCAACATTATGCATCCATTGTTTAATATATATATATATAATTATAAACCACATTTTCATTATTATTTTTATTCTTGTATTGCTAGGGCGCACTCATGGTGTTCCCACCAATATTTTCTGTGCAAAAATAATTATTTTAATATGCACAACCCATCCTTTAAATATGTGAGAACACTTTCGTATAATTCTGTATATTAAATTGTTTATATAGATTTTTAGAAAACTTTCATTGTATGTGAACTTTTCTATAAAGGAATACGTAAATGTTAGTTTATGTACATAGCCATTGCATTTTATCGTTGAGGGATTTTCACAGTTTGGTTAGTTTCAAATTAAAATATTATTTTGATGATTTTCTTTTTAAACTCTGCTGATAAACTGTTTAAACTCTGTTTTGTATATCTCTACGAAGTATGTATTAATTAGGTCTAATATGAAAATTGTTACATGTCTGATGTGTTCAGCAAATTTAAGGTCTTCAGACAACTTTATCTCCAAAATGAGTATGTAAAATATGTGTGGTAATCAGTAATGGAAGTCGTGTGTTTTTGACACACCATTTAACTTTTTTTTAATGTATGACCTTATTTTCCTGGAAAATATTTCCTTTTCAACTGTTGTTTTAAATATTTTTCTGTGTGAGATCTGCAGAAATTTATTGAATGGATTTTTATGAATGGTCTTTGCGTTTTCGAAAATTGAATTTGAAAACTATGCTTTAATATAAAAACTAAAAGAAATTTTATTCAAATTGTTCAAAATGTGGGGAGCAGAACTAAGTGTTCCTACAAACATTAAACATAGGTGTGACATACAAAATAAATCATTTTTATGAACGATCATGTAAGCGAGAGTGTACTCGCTAGAGGGCGTTGTTTGGTTTAATGAGAAATGTGCGATACAAGCCATAGTTATTCCTGTTAAATACATTGTGAAATTAGATTGAGCTGTACAGCATTGCTGACATGGTACACATACATTTAGGTATGGGCCAGCCAGTGAAAATAAACTCATGGTATTGTGTACCTCGCAGCAAGAGCTGTTGAAGGAGCAACACGTCGGTAACAGGTCTAGAATTTTTGAATGTCTTCATCAATCCATGATTCGAAATTGCGAGGTTTATATTGTTGCAAATTGCAGTTTACCTATTATCTGTTACACTATGCATTTATTGTTTAATAAGCCTTTTTTGTAAACCGCATTTTTATTGGTACTTTTTATTCTTCTTGTATTTCTAGCAATCACTCATGATATTTCTGCCTATATATCCCTATATAAAAATTATTATTTTTAATATGCCCGACCCATCCTTAAAGTATTTAATAATCCTTCCGAATCAAACTGTATATAAAATCTTTATTTATTTATTTATTTATTTTTTAAGAAAACTTTTATTGTGAATTTTTTTTAACTGGAATATATGTATATGTGTACAGCCATTGCATTTTTTCCTTTAGTGATTTTCACCGTTTTCTTAGTTTAAAACTAATAGTATTACTTTGATGACATACTTTTCAACATTAAAGTATTCTTTGTACAATAGTAATGTGTAGAATTATGGGACTTATAAAGTCACCCTTTTTTTATTTTTTAATATATATGTTAAACTATTTTCTCATTTTATTTTTTTATTATTAAATATCCAAGATTACACGTTATTAGTTTATTATATAAATCTCTAAACAAATTCAAAGTGCAGCAAATAACATGTTTTTAAATTTTAAAATATGTAAAAATGGACAACGATTGAAAATACAATATCTTTATATATATAGTTAACTTGTCAGAAGTTATTACTCTTAAAGCAACACGTGCTTTAGTTCATGAACCGAATACGATTTATGACACGTGCATAACAAAATTAAACTCTCCATAAAACTAAATGATTCATAACACGCTTCAAATTTCCTTTTAAATATGTGAGTTAAAAATACCTCTAGAAAATTAAATTTATATTTACAGAGAATGCCTTTAGTATGCAAACGTGCATTTTCCCTCCCTAAGTATGAGAAGTTATATTGAGATTACGACTTTTTTAGTTGTATAATAAAAACGTAAGATATTTTTAATTACGGGTGAGGTGTTAGCAAATGTGCATTTGAGATCAACACATGATAAATTTTGATTAATGAAATTATTTTTGAATAAAAAGATTTTCAATTTATATGGCGAAGATAATGGTTAATTAAATTCTTACAGAGTGATGTACAGTCGGTCAAAAAAAAACAAAAAAAAAAACGAAACACCCCCACCTATCTCATCAGTAAATTGTTGCAGAAAGACACCGAAGGTACCATTCGTCAGGGAATTTTGTTCTATTTTAAGCTAATTGGAAAAAAATAGCTTAAGGGGTCGTCTCCATATTGAAATCGTGTCAAACTTTAATTTTTTCAATGGTAACATATAAGTTTGATTTCGGATATCGATTCTACAGTCAATTTCATCCCCAGATATAAATTTGGAAGTCATATGGTGCATAAGTTTAGGATTTATACACGTCTAAACTTTCGAGCTTCTAATGTTAAAGTCTGATTACACATTTATATTCATATCTCCTACATTTTTATTTTTTTTTACCTGGTTTTTTTTGTGATGTTAATAAAAGGTTTTCCAAACATATTTATGAGTTTCATTAAGATTTTAATGTTTTTTATCTATAGAATAAAAATTATTAAATTAATATTTAAAAAAATTATGTATTGTGACCTATAATTTTTCTAACAGATATCGATTTCTAGCAGATTAAAATACGCGTATGCAAATTTGCAGCTCATTGGTCCAAATAGTTCTCGAGATATTCCAGAAAAACGATCGAAGATCAAGTTTGGGGGCCATATAACGATTACAAACTATATTTACAAGTAGCATTCACAACAATCAATTTTGAATTTTATTGCAGACGATATTAAGAAAAAAAAAGTTTTAATTCACTTTCATATATTTTTAATTATTTCAACAATGTTTTTTTTTTTTTTTTTTTTTTTTTTTTTTTCAGCTGAAATAAATTGGAATTTAATTCTGAAATAAATTGTATTATTTAATATTAGACATGTGTGTAAATTGAAATACAAGAGCACATTGAAGAATTGCATGCAATTTAAAAATGTAGTTTAACATTTATTTATTATTTTTTTTTTAATTTACCTCTTTCCTTACTATATTATATAATGTTTTCGTAATTTTCTTTAGAAGAATTGTGATTTCTAATTACTATAGTCGCTATTATTAATAGTGTTGGAAATATAAATTAACCAATTAAAATAATATAATATTATTACAGAATAAATTATTTCTTTGAGTTTAGACAGAACTTCATAGCTGAGAGATCAGATTTTTACTTTCCGAACATACGTATGTAAAGGAAGTATTGTAATCGCGGCAAAAAATCCGACCTTTGAGATTATGGGATTTCTATACTTTTGAATTACACTGAATTCATTTTTACTAGTTTTCGATTATGAATGGGTGTATGTGTGTGAGTAAATACGATAGCGCCTAAATCCTCAGTTCAAATAAGTTTAAATATAGTAAGTATATTGTATGGCACCACAGCACGATCACTGTTGATTTTGGCGAATCTAGCACTTAAAAGTACTTTTTACAGGCACAAAAAAGAAATATTCTTTATCGTTATACCTATAGCGCCAAGTTTTTCAAACTGCGATAGCGTCTATACACCATTTTCTTTTGAGCTAATACGCGTGTTATAAAAGTCCGTCGCACAAAGTGTGTAGATTTTGATGTATCTAGCATTTATAGTTTTTCACAGGGACACAACAAAAAATTCTTTATCATTATTGTCTATGGATCCAAATAAAATAAAATGCGATAGCATTTAAACGCCTTATTCGTTTGAGTTAAAAAAATTTTATACATGTTAATAATCACCCTCCTCGCTCAAAGTGTATAGATTTTGATAAATCTAGCATGTATAGTTTTTTTTTCTTTTTACAAGGACAGAAAGGAAAATTGTCATTATGGTCTATGGGTCCAAACGTTGTAAAATGCGATAGTATCTAAACACCTTATTCTATTAAACTGAAAATTTATGCACATGTTGTTCATTACCGTCGCACGAATTGTATAGATTTTAGTAAAGATAGCCTTTATAGATTTTTACAGGAACACGACAAAAAATTATATATCATTACGATTTGTGGTTTAAAATTATATGAAGTGCAATAGCGTAAAATTAAGCAAGGGGAGAAAATACTTGAACTCCCTATAATATTTTACCATATTACCATGTTTTTATTAACTTCGATTCTTGTTTGTTTGCTTGTTTCTTTGTTTGTCCAGTACAAATCTTGCAATCGAATTTTAACTAACTTCCCGACTAGCTAGATATTTGAAATTTTCAGGACACCTCACAACACGGTGACAATTCATTTTTCTAATAATTTTAGTCAACTATTTCAGCTCCCACTGCCTTCGACAGCGCTTATATGATTCGACAGAAAATTTATTTAACTAACTTCCCGACTAGCTAGACATTTGAAACTTTCAGAATAGTTCAGAACACGGTGAAAATGCATTTTTTTTAATACCTTTAGCCAACTGTTTACGGTTCCTGCTGCCTTCGGCAGCGTTATCAGTACAAAGCTTCCAATCGATTTTTCACTAACTTTCCGACTAGCTAGACGTTTGAAACTTTCAGGCTAGCTCAAAACACGGTGACAATACATTTTTTTAATACATTTAGTCAACTGTTTCAGGTCACTATACCCGTTTATATGATTCAGCAGAAAATTTATTTAACTAACTTCCCGACTAGCTAGACATTTTAAACTTTCAGAATAGTTCAGAACACGGCGAAAATGCATTGTTTAAATATTTTTAACTAGTTGCTTCGTGTTCCTGGTGCCTTCGACAGCGTTACCAGTACGAAGCTTGCAATTAATTTTTCACTAACTTCCCGACTAGCTAGACATTTGAAACTTTCAAGATAGCTCAGAACACAGTGACAATACATTTTTTAATATTTTTAGTCAACTGCTTCAGGTCCCTACTGCCTTCGGCAGTGTTTATATGATTCGACAGAAAATATATTTATCTAACTTCCTGACTAGCTAGACATTTTCAACTTTCACAATAGTTCAAAACACGGTGAAAAAACATTTTTTAAATACTTTTAGCCAACTGTTACGGGTTCCTGCTGCCTTCGACAGCGTTACCAGTACGAAGCTTGCAATCAATTTTTCATTAACTTCCCGACTAGCTAGATATTTGAAACTTTCAGGATAGCTTAGAACACGGTGACAATACATTTTATTTAATACTTTTAGTCAACTGTTTCAGGTCCCTACTGTATTCCTCAGCGTTTATATGATTCAATAGAAAATTTATTTAACTAACTTCCTGAGTAGCTAGACATTTGAAACTTTTAGAATAGTTCAGAATACGGTGAAAATGCATTTTAAAAATATTTTTAACCAGTTGCTTCGGGACCCTGCTGTCTTCGGCAGCGTTACCAGTACAAAGCTTGCAATCAACTTTTAACTAACCTTCCGGCTAGATAGCTATTTGAAACTTTTATAATTGCTCAAAACACGATAGCAAGGAATTTTTTTAATACTTTTTTCCAATTGCTCCGGGTTCCCGCTGCGCTTACTAGTGTGTATATGTAGCGTGTGTATATTTAGCGCTTAGTAGCGTGTGTATTTCAACAGAAAATCTAAAAACATGGTATATAAAAGTTCTTTTTATCTTGTAATTATTTTTATTAACTTCGATTCTTGTTTGTTTGTTTGTCCAGTACAAATCTTGCAATCGATTTTTATCTAACTTCCCGACTAGCTAGACATTTGAAACTTTCAGGATAGCTCAGAACACGGTGACAATACATTTTTTTTATCACTTTTAGTCAATAGTTTCAGGTCCCTACTGCCTTCGGCAGCGTTTATATGATTCGACAAAAAATTTATTTAACTAATTTCCCGAAAAGCTAGACATTTGAAACTTACAGAATAGTTCCGAACATGACGAAAATGCGTTTTTTAAATACTTTTAGTCAACTGTTTCTGGTTCCTGCTGCCTTCGACAGCATTATCAGTACAAAGCATGCAATCGATTTTTAACTAACTTCCAGACTAGCATATTTGAAACTTTCATAATAGCTCAGAACACTGTGACAACACATTTTTTTAATGCTTTTAGTCAACTGTTTCATGTCCCTACTGCCTTCGGCTGTGTTTATATGATTCGACAGTTATAAAACATGAAACAGATGAAACAGATCAATTACAAATGAAAACAGTCCGAAGGTGAAGAGTCGAGCTTCATTTGGTTTACTATGGAGACACATTTTTGTGGAACAATTGAGTCTATGCATTAATCTGTGTTGAGGAACTTGCATTAATTTAGATCTTTACAAGAAAAAGTTGGCTGGTTGGGTTTCACGCCACACCAGTGCTGCGCAGATGGGAAATTGGCGACTCGAGAACAAGGAGAAAAACTTGTTGCAGAACCGTTGAAAAATTACGATTTTTTGACCCACTATTGAGGTTAACAGGTTTATTCAGAGCAAATGCAGCATAAGCACGAACTTGTTCTTGATTTTGAACGGGAATCTGTTTAATAATATTTTCGAGTTTTGGTATAACATTATCAGCCTTAAGTTGAGGTTTAAAAGCAAAGTTCGGTCCTTTATTCAAAATTTGCCGTTCATTTGGTGAAAAGACATGGTTAATTTTTCAACGCTTAAGTAGATTAAAACTAATAAAAATTTTCGCCTCCTGCTCGCTGATAAATCAAAACAAATTGTTGCTCTTAATACAAATGATTTTAATTCTAAAGCCCATGCAGCTATCAATGATTTAGCTTGTATTATAGTAAACTTTAATCCTACTGAAAACTTTACTCGTAAAATTCAAAAACTTATTAATACTTTTATCAATTTAATTTCCCCATTTTGTATAAAAATTCCGTTATATCCCGCTATTCCAAAATTAATTTTCAAAATTAAAACTCATAAAACTAATCACCCCTTTCGGCCTATCGTTTCAAAATGTAATAGTCCCTCTTATTTTCTAGAAAAATTTCTTGCTTATTTACTTAAACCTCTAATCTACAGTAACCCATATATTGTAAAATCTGGTTTAGAAGTGAAAAATAAAATCCTTAATACTACTTTCAACCCTTCTGCTAAATTTTACAGTTTAGATGTGGTTTCCCTCTTCCCTAATATTCCTTTAGATACTATTTTATCCATTATCTTAAAAAAATGCAGCAATATTCCTACTTTATCCCCTTTGCTAAACTTTATTTCCGAAGTTTTTCATCTGATCAAAAACAATAATTATATTATTTTTGATGGTAATATATATAAACAAACGTTTGGAGCCCCGATGGCTTCCCCCCTTAGCCCTATACTTGCCGATATTTTTGTAACTGAACTTGAAGAACGCGTTTTTGCCGCCTATGTTCCTAAACCAACAGTTTATCTACGATATGTGGATGATATTTTTCGGGCTTGGCCCTATTCTAAAACCTCCTTGCTTGACTTTATTGATTCCTGTAATAAACAATTCCCGTCAATTAATTTTACTTATGAATGTGAAACTAATCAAACTCTACCTTTTTTAGATCTTTCTATCCATCGCAGTAAAGATAATTCAGTAATATGGTTTGATGTGTATTATAAAAATTCTTTTGTACCCCTCCCAATTCCTGCTACTTCTGTCCATCCAACTAATTATAAATTTTCGTTTTTCAACTCTTACATTTCTCGGGAGCTTAAATACACCTCATTCTAATTTAGTGAAACTAAACAATTAAACAAAATTGTACAAATCGGCATTGATGCAGGCTATAAAAAAACTACTATAATCAAAATTATCAATAAAATTAAAAATAACTTTAATTCTTCTACAATAAATTCTTCTACCTTAACCCCTAAAATTAAATTTAGTAATAGTCTGCCTTTCTGTAACGAATTTATTGATTTTACACATTATATTTTCCGTAAATTTAATATACTAATTCCTTTTAGTTCTCCTTTAACAATTAAACATCTAAGCTTAAATTATAGGGATTTAACTAGACCCACTGGGGGGGGGGGGGGTATAAAATTCCACTAACACTTAATCAAGATGTTTTCTTTTATATCGGACAAACCAAGAGAACTTTAAACAAAAGAATTCAAGAGCACATCCGGAACGTCAAAGAAGCAAAGAGTTCAGCCTTAGTCAATTTTATTTATAAAGCCTCAGCTTCACCTCTTTTTGACCAAGCAGAAATCATCTCTGCTCCATCCACTAGTTCAGAATTAACAGTTTCGGAAGCTGTGTATATAATTAAATATAATTCAATCAATATTACAGATGCTGCGTTTCTTCCTAAAATATGGTATTTTCTAATACAACCAAATATCTAATATAATTTCCTTCAACAGTTTCTTAGTTTTAATGATTGTTTACAGTGAAAGTTTTTCTGCATAATTCCTACAGTTATTGCAAGTTTTTTGTCTCTACTATTCTACCTAAAGAATTCTCCATTAAAGTTATTTAAAAGTTGCAGGTCTGCAACAAGTCTTTCTCCTTGTTCTCGTGTCGCTAATTTCCTATCTGCGCAGCACTGGTGTGGCGTGAAACCCAACCAGCCAACTTTTTCTTGTAAAGATCTAAATTAATGCAAGTTCCTCAACACAGATTAATGCATAGACTCAACTGTTCCACAAAAATGTGTCTCCATAGTAAACCAAATGAAGCTCGACTCTTCACCTTCGGACTGTTTTCATTTGTAATTGATCTGTTTCATCTATTTCATGTTTTATAACTGTAACCGAAATATGTCTCTTATGTATACTGTGCTTCTTGTTAAAAATGGTTATGTCCTGATGATGCCCTGATGTTCAGCGGTGAAAGGCCTTGACACGATGTGTTTTTTAATGATTTTAATTAAATATTTTTTATACGTGTTTTACAGTGAATTCTTTTATAAATTGTGGTTTTCTACAAATACACGTGGGATATCATGTCTCTATATGAGATGTAATTTTACATCTCAAGAATTATCAACCTACCAAATTTAAGAGCAATTCGCCCGCCTCTTTCAGGTGCAGGATGTTGTTTATAGTAGGACGTTAATTATAATTATTATATGTAGAAACAACAGTTTAAAAAATATATGTAATAATTTGCCTATATTTACGATTATTTAATTTTATAAATAAATCAAACTCAAAATTTTCTCTAAAGAGCGTTTCAATGCTTTTGAGACACCCTGCAAATAAATAAATATATATTAAAAAGCTTCATAATAAATTACTTATATATACGAATATAATAAATAGATTATACTCATAAATTGAAAAAATATATATATTTATTTATAAAATATTTCATTTTATCATTTGCGAAGAATTATACAAAAAGAAAATTTTCCTTAAAAAATATTTTTAATTTCGTCATAAAGTAAATTTCCCGGTAATTAAATTTCTTTTCATCTATACTGTTAATTTTTATTTTTTAATAGAAACTAGTAGGCTTTGCCCGCTTCGCTGGCCACTAAATTTAAAGGAAACTATTTTCTATATAGCTTTATAAAAATAAAATAAAATAAATTACTGAAATTGTTCAAAAGCTCGCTCCAGGTCCCTGCTGCATTCGGCAGCGATTTGGTCATCCACTGCAACTCGGGCGCTTGTCCCTATTACCTGCGACAATAGTTTACCAATGAGCTTGCATTTAGGTGCTTATTATATAACAGTTTCGAAATAGATAGTATCGAAAAAATTGGAGTTACCCTTTTGTATTTGAATCCCAGTTACATGTGAACAACACTATACGTGTTGTTCACATGTAACTCGGACTGGACTCAAATGTAACTGGGTTTAGACAACATAATATTTGCTTTTACGTTATTTCATATGTTTATTTTGTTTATCCAATCAACCATTAAATGACAGCAATTTCACGCCAAATATTACAATATGCTGTGACCGGCTATGTCTGTCGCATGAGACAATTAATTTTTTGTGTTTATATATAATTCATGGGTTGTAAACCTGATAGCCTTAATATAGTTCTCTTTGGCGGCTTTTGAATTTTTGTCACCATTTTAGACTTAATCCATTGTAACAATAAGACTTAATCCCTTGTAACAATATGCTATGAGCGCTATTTCTGCCATATTCTAGACAACTAATCTTTTTATGGTTATATATATTTCCCATTAAACATATTTTTATTTATTTATTTAAATATTAATTTGAATTTTTCAAATATTTCTGTTCGACAGCGTGCAAGTGCAGTAACACACAGAGGTTCATTTGTTTGTATGATAAATTAGCATAGTGATTATTATTATATATATATATATATATATATATATATAATAGGTAAACATTATCGTGTTACACAACTTTATTATGTCGCTCCATTGTCGGCTTTTGAATTTTTGTCGCCATATTAGCAATGGATTTTTTTTTTTTTTTTTTTTTTTTTTTTTTTGTATGAAAAGGGGAAGACTATTTTGCTAATAATTTTACCAGACTCTTTTTTGTTTATACATAAGAATCCTTTATATTCTGCTTATATTTTTAATGGTTTTTAGGTTTAAATGAGTGCTTGTTGAAATAAATTTCCTATCTTTAAAACTGCATTTTCTGTAAATTTTGTGTAAAAATAAATCATTTATGTTTTTACATATTTGATGCGCTACTTAGATTAAAATGGCTGTTGCTATATTAAACTTCTTGTGGAAAAACGTTCGGTGTACTTCAACACCAAAATTTAAAAAATCGCCCAGCAGGATCTGTTAATGAAACTGATAAAATAAAAATATGGTTCATAGAGTTTAAATAATCTATTTAAAAAAACTTTTAAAACACAAATTATTAATGCATCGTATCACATACATAGATATAGTAATAATACATAGATTGATCATTGAGGAGAAAAAAGTGATTCCTTTTCACTCGGGAAAAGACGGCGATTTTTTCAAAATATGGCAGTCTTTGCCCGACTGAATACACACGGGGATAAACACGAATGTTTTAGCAAACAAAATTCATGAATAATTTATTTACTAAAGGTGAATGAAAAGCTCCAGATATAGTATTAAATTCATTCTTCTTTTTTTTCCTTTTTTCCTTCAATACCACTTAATGGCTGATTCCAAAGCTTTTTTTTCGGCATCAAAAATCTTTGCACGATAGATCTATATATATATTATAGATAGATCTATATATATGATAGATCTATATATATTATTATATCTATGATCACATAAATCTTTTCGAAGATAGAATAAAACTTCATTTGAAAAAAAAAAAAATAATAATTTTTGTCTATTAACCAAAATAATTGATGAAATTTGAAATGCAAGTTGGTCTTGTGGGGTGCAGGCTGTATATTATATTTTTGTGTTCGTGAGAGAAAGTTTAAAAGAATTTGAAAACTGCAATTTTTAATCCCACTTAAAAATCATGTGACTTTATGTGAAGCAGATTTTTCATTTTTTTTTTTTCTACAGCGAGATATATAAAGTAGAGTGATAAATGGTAACCCTTGAGAAGGTCCAAGATGAATCATGTGACATGCTCTCCTTACACCTACGTATTCGGTGGTTCCCTTGGTAACAGCTTATTTTCAGTAAATTTCTATGGCAACGGTTTGGAGATTGTTCTTCGATTAAGTCATAACCGCCAATGTTTTTGTTTACTTACGTAGTTTAGTATTCTTTTGTTCTAAACAATTTTGATTTTGATTTTACTTCTTTTTTTATTTCGTGTAGTTGAACTTTAACCGACAAAATGCTTAAAAATAGTTGAAAAATTATTATTTGTTGTTAAATTTAGCTCTTTAAAAGTTTAAATTTTCTTTTATAAACACTTTTAAACTTTGTTGGGAAACGATGAAAAATGGTATTTTATTATTTATTAAAATGTGAAATATGTGTAAAATTATTTTAAAAACAATTTGTTTCGGTCATAGGACTGTCATGTTACCTAATAATAATGATAATTTGTCGAACTGATATTTTAAATGCCAAAATATCGATGAAGGGCCAAACACAGCAACCTATTGGAGCATGTCACGTGATTCATCTTGAACCACGGAAAGCTAATCCTTCATCCATTGAATCAGCACTCTAATTTATATATCTCGTTGTTTTTCTCCTAACGGTTTCCATACAATCTTCTGTTGTTGCCACCTAAAATTCATACTTTAGTTAATTTTAAAAAATATAATATTCCGATTGATAAGCTGTTTAATGCATCGGATTTACAAAAATTTTCCCTTTCATTTGATATCTTATTTGTAACGATGCGACTGATATTTCTAATATATTTTCTAATCTTTCTGATTTATTTTCCTCATTTTAAATAAATGCACGTTTTTTTTTTTTTTTTTTTTTTTTTTTCTTTTAATTATTATTATTCTGTCGAAAAAAATATTGGCAACAATTAAATTATGGATAAAATTTTAAAATTTAAATGGCTTATTTATCAGAAATTGGATGGTTGTTATTTTCACATTTTAATTAATTAAGAAAAAACTAATCATCCGATTGATAAGCTGTTTAATGCATCGGATTTACAAAAATTTTCCCTTTCATTTGGTATCTTATTTGTAACGATGCGACTGATATTTCTAATTTATTTTCTAATCTTTCTGATTTATTTTCCTCATTTTAAATAAATGTACGTTTTTTTTTTCTTTTTATTATTATTATTATTATTATTATTATGATTAGTAGTAGTAGTAGTAATTTGTCGAAAAAAAAAAATTGGCAACAATTAAATTATGGATAAAATGTTAAAATTTAAATGGCTTCTTTATCAGAAATTAGAAGGTTATTATTTTCACATTTTAATTAATTAAGAAAAAACTAATCAAAAATTCGAAAATCTGACTTCGATGTGCACAATTACCCTTCGGGGAGCACCTTTGTGTTAAATCTCGTGACTGTTCGAGCTACCGTTTTCGAGAACAGTGAAATATACAAATATTGCTCACTTAATAGTATAAGATAAAACGAATTTACATAAAGTGTAAACTGAAGAAAAAAGTTGATTAAAAAAAATAATAAAAATAAACCATTTACTTCGCCGTTAAAAATTTAAAAAGAAAAAAAAAAATTAGTCATGACACACTTTTATATTTGACTATAAATCGAAGATTTTTTATTTATTTTTTTTTTAAACAAAAGTAGTTATTGGATGTAAAATATAATTATTTTTTTTTTTTTTTTAATTTCTATTTTATGAAAAAAGGTTAAATACTTGAAATTTCATCGCCTAAAAATTTCGGCTATTTTATCCCGAAAACTAAGCTTGATAAAATCCATTTTTGCATTTTGGTAATTATTTTTATTTTATTTTATTTATTTTTTCATAATAGTAGAGAAGTATAGACATTATTTAGCTAAACGCACATCATGTATTCTAATTTCTAAACAAAAAGTTAGGGTCATGAAATATTCGACAGCAATAAAATTTGTACTATGTACATGTATTTGTATTTGTACTTGTAAGTTTTCTTAATACGAATATTTCTAATTTTTATCAGCGCTAAAATATACTAAAATCCAAGTTCATGAAATATTCAACAGCAATAACATTTGTAATATTTCTTTAAATTTTCTTAATACGAGTATTTCTCATTTTTATCAGAAATAAAACAAACTAAAAGTTACTTTTATAAAATATTCGATAGCAATAAAAATTGTAATATCTCTTTAAATTTTCTTAATACTCTATTTTTAGAACTTAATTTATTACATAATATTTTCTAATTTTCCTACAATAAGCAAAACAAACGACATATACAGTGTTAAAACCAAGTAAAAATTACATTGTCTAGAACTCCAAACAGAAAAAAATGAGAAGCAGACAGCTGTTTCGGTGGCATTTAGCGTACCATCTTCAGTGCACCGAAGACAGTTTTAATAATCCAGCACCAAGTCTCCTTGTAATAACATATAGAGTGTGTTACCAAATTTGACCGACAAATTCAGAGAGATGATAATAAATATCAAGAGGATGCAAAGATTAATCAATTTGGAAAAAATTAAGTATAGATCATCAGACAAAACAAAGTTGGCACAAATTGAATATGCAAAGAAACACGCAATATTGTGACCTGAATGTAGTGCTGGGTTAAAAACTTGAGAATAGAAATAATACAAATTCCACTATTGGGGATTGTCAATTCTTACCAAGCTGACAACGAAAATCGGAGTAATAAGTTTGTTTTAAATCTTTGTTTTAAACTGTACTTCGATTTCTCAAAGCATTTTTCATCAACATTTTGTAAATATCGAAATATATTTTTTCACTTTTCACTTTCTTCTATATTCAATAGAAAAAGACATTGATTTTGTAAGGATTTTTCAACTTTCGGTTTTCAAGGGATTTATAGATTTTGAAAGAATCCTGTTTTATCCGTTTAACTAAATTTTTAACATAACGAGTAAGGACAAAATATCCTGTTAATGTGATGAATGAGAAATACTTTTACAGATTCATTATGAATTTAAAAAGAATTATTTATGATAGTGGAAGTGAACAAGGAAAAGGCTTTTGAACATGTAGGAACCACGCTTCTTCGTGTGAATTAAGTCAACTACCAGAGGGATCAAATATTCGATATGAGCATCTTTGAAAAGGAACTCACCAATACCTTTAAAACGAATGTTTGAACCGTAAATTTGTAATAATTTAAACCTTAAATACATAGCGATGTAGATCTGCATCGTATGTATAAAACCTCATATTTTTTTATGCTATTGTGGTATTGACAACTCTTACCAAGCCGACAACGAAAATTGGAGTGAGAAGTTTCACTTCGATTTCTCAACGTATTCATCAACATTTATCTTTTCACTTTTCACTTTCTTCTATACAGCGTATTTTTTTTTTTTTTTTTACCAAAACAATTTTTTCGTTTTCGAACGTAACTAGAATCTTTGGCAATCTATTTCGTTACCTGTGACAATTTCCGTTTGTTGGCGTGCTATCCTGAGTACGATTTCATTTCGGTGGGTGTTACGAATTATGGTTATTTATATACAAAGTAATAAAAACATGCAGGAAAAATTGTTTTCAGATAGAAACAAGGTAAGAGTAATGAATAATATTTATATTTTTGCATATACTCATAAAGTTATGCAAGAAAAATTTAGGTTTTCTTTTTCTTTTTAAATGAAATAGAAATACATCAATATGTTTCTTTTCTTTTCTTTTGTTTTTTTAATATCTGATGTAGATTTTTTTTTTTTATTATTATTAACTATACCCATTTTCCGGTTGATTTCAAATTTTAGTTTTTGAAAATAAAGATTCATGCTTTTGAGAGTTAAAACAAAGTTATCGGTTTTGTTTCCCTTTTTAACAAAAATAAATAAATAAATAAATAAATAAATCATAGAATAAAAAAGCGCATTTTTTTAAGTTATCGTTAGTGGAGCGTCAACTGACTGTCTTTGATAACTCAATATTTTACTCCCAAGCGAAAAAAAAATTATCTGCATTTATCACTGAAAATACTTTTAATCGAAATTAATTTTAAAATATTATTTTTACTGGTGAAATTTTCATAAAAATATAAAAAATAAAATTTTAGGATAGCCACACTTTCCACTTTAACACAGAAAATTATATATAGATATAAACAAACAAACAAATAACAGTACATTGGTTAATAAGTTTCTTGTGATGTCTGTAATCTTGCAGATATTTGTTATAATATATTAACTTGGCGGGTATTATCGCTATGACGCCATGGTGGCGTGAATTTTAAGTATAAAGTACGCAATTATTATGTCGTTTATCATTATGTTAAACGACAATTTATTAAAAATAAATAAATATATAAACAAAAGAGATTATTAATAATAATAATAACAAAATGTATATACATTTTTTTTTTTTAAAGATTTATGCACGTTTTTTAAAGTAACAGTAACTTTAATTTTAAATTAATGCCGAAAATAAATTTAAACCGAAATGCTTTAACATAAATATTTCCCTTTACATTATTTTAAATTAATCCTTCAGATAATGTATTGCCCTTAAAAAGAAATTATGAAAAGGTATTTCATTAAATGCTATTTGCCATTGTTTGCAAACATTTAAAGTGGAAGCGCAATACTCCTGGGGGAATTTTAATATTTGTGGGGATTTATGGCACCTTTGATTTGGCACTATTGAAGATTTCATATAAAAGTTAGTATTTCCATTTCATATTTATAAATTGAGCAATATTAGATTTATTCACTAAAATATGTATAAAAGCAACAATTCTTATGATTTTTGATACATTTTTTATAGATTTGAAATTTTTAAATATCTTTTTTTCACTTTGCATTTTGTCATGAATTTATGATCTTCAAAATACTAAAACCTCTACAGTTATTTAAGAAAAAAAATTTTATTACTTTCTGAACATACATATGTAAGGAGAGTATTGTAATCATGTCAAAAATCTGACTTTGAGAATTTGATGTTTCTATAGGTTTTGAGGTCCTTTTAGTCTGTTTTCAATATTTTTACGATGATGTATGTATGTGTATGTCTGTATGTTTGTGTGTGTGTGTATATGAGTGAAAAAACACGATAATGCCTAATCGCTTTGCTCGATTGATCTAAAAGTTGGACATATGTTATAAGTCCCCTTAGCATGAATCCTATTGATTTTCGTTGATCTAGCACTTATAGTTTTTTTTTACGGGGACACAAAGAAATATTCTCTATCATTATCACTTACAGGACCAAATTTTAGAATTGCGATAGCATTTCAATGCTTTACTAAATTGAGAAAAAAAATATATGCATATTATAGATCACAGTTCCACGAACTGTATAGATTTTGGTAAATCTAGCACTTCTAGTTTTTTTACGGGGACACAAAGAAATACTCTTTATAATTATGGCCTATGGGACCAAATGTTAAAATTGCGATAACGTCTAAACGCCTTATTCAGTTGAGCATATATATATATATATACATCTTATAGGTCACAGTTGCTTAAACTTTAAAGGTTTTAGTGAATCTAGCTCGTATAGGTTTTTTACAGAGACATAAAAACTATTCTTTACCATTTATTCACTGTAAGAAAATTCCGTAACGTTACGCATTATTTCAAGCAACGTTCCTGGTTTCCACGAGTTTTTTTCAGATTCCTGGGAAAAATAAATTTCCGGGCGAAAAAATTTCTGAATTCAGTAAGTACGTGTTTCTTTTGCGTGGCAACATCTTCGATATCGGTGGATCACCGTCTTGGCTTCGTATCATTCGTAACTTTTCACGTGTGTCGCATGTGCTTTGATTTTTATATTAACAACAGTTGGATATTATACTAGAGAAGCTGCTTTAATTAAAATTAATCAGTGCGTGATTAGTTTATTACAGAGTGAGAAATATTTTATGCATATTCCATTATTTTGATATCTTCCTATATCGTACAAAACACAATTGAATATCTTTTTTATTTAATTTATTTTCTTGCCTGATTGAACTGCTATGGTAGTTTCTTATTGGATTATTATTTTAAAAAATCTGGAGTGACTCCACTCGACTTTCCGAACATTGAGTAACTAACAGTTTTGTAGATAAAATAAAGAAAGAGGAATTGCTAAACAAACAAAAGAGAGAAAACCATAATAGAGTGTTTTTTTCTCCATATATCACACGAGGTTTTATTTAACGCTACTGAACATTGAGCCCTTAGATCATAATGATAAAGAATTTTTCGTTTTGTCCCTGTAAAAATCTATAGATGCTAGATTCACCAAAATGCTTATAGTTAGTGCAACAGTGATTTATAATATTCATACAAATTTTCAGCTCAATTGAATAAGGCGTTTAGATGCTATCGCACTTTTAAAAATTTGGTCTCATAGGCCATAATGATAAAGAATTTTTCTTTGTGTCCCTGTAAAAAAACTGTAGTGCTAGATTCACCAAAATCTATACAGTTGGTGCAAATGCGACCTATAACATGTGTACAATTTTTTTGCTCAGATTAATAAGGCGTTTAGACGCTATCACACTTTTAAAAATTTGGCCCCATTGGCCTTAATGATAAAGAATTTTTCTTTGTGTCCCTGTAAAAAAACTATAAGTGCTAGATTCTCCAAAATCTATACAGATTGCGTATCTGTGACCTATAATATGGGTATAAAATTTTTGCTCAATTGAATAAGGCGTTTAGATGCTATCGCACTTTTAAGATTTTGGTCCCATAGGCCATAATGATAAAGAATTTTTCTTTGTGTCCCTGTAAAAAAACTATAAGTGCTAGATTCACCAAAATCTATAGGGTTCGTACTATGGTGACTTACAATATACGTACCAACTTTCAGGTTAATCGAACAAAGCCTTTAGACGCTAGCGTGTTCACAGACATACACACATACACACATACACACATACACACATACACACACACATACATACATCATCGTAAAAATAGTGAAAACGGACTCAGGGGACCTCAAAACGTATAGAAACATCAAAATCTCGAATTCGGATTTTTGACATGATTACAATACTTTCCTCACTATAGTGTTCGGAAAGTAAAAAGGTTATTGGGTTGGCAGTATTTTTATATATAATCCATTTATTTTATATATTTGTATATCGTATTTTCTAAACTGAATGTTGGCAAGTATGTAAAATAAACACATATATCATTGTAAAGAAGATTGTATGAATAAATTTGATGATAGACATTTTGCTCTGAATAATATTGGTATCTTGCTCATATTATGTATTTTATACTGTAAATAAAAATTATTTGAATGTTTTCTTTGTATCTTAATATCCTAACTAAGTGGAATAAAGTTTCACTAAATCATCACTAGATCTAAGTTTTTTTTTTCTTTTTCTTAACCCATATTTGAAGCCATTATGATGTAATCTGACAATTGGGTGCATAAAATAACTAAACGAAATCAAGGATGTGTACAAAAGTAGCCTATTCATCATTATTTACTAGGAGAATTCCTTTTTAAATACAATTTTAAAAATTATTCTGTAAAATAAAATTTTCAATAAAACTACTGTTATTAGTTATAATAAATTTTGAACATTTTAAGTGTTGCAAAAATGCAACCCTAGGCGTTAATGGTTTGTCTTTTTTTTTTCCCAAGAATTTGTTCAAAAAAAAAAATACAGCATGCCCTACAGTGTCAAGGCCTGTAAAAACAGTGTCAAAGCCCTAAAAATCTATAATATTTAAAAATCAATATCTACTTAGGCATGTATACTTCCAGAATCACCTTAACACATTAAAGATTTTGTGTTGAATGAATTTTTTTTTCCATTAGTGTTGATTTAAAAAAAAAAAAAAAAAAAAAAAAAAGGTGATGGCTTACTGAAGACACTTGCAGCTTCTCAAAAAACATAGTAGAACTTCGAGATTTTCCCCAAACCAGTTAAGGAAATTTTATGATACATTGTGCTGAAATAGGTTATAAAATGAACACTTGTTTAACATTTTGTTACTCATGCCTTATCTGACAAATATCATTATTTTTTTCAATAACTACATTACACAGTTCGAGAGAGAATTATTTTGATTTGGAAAGAATTTGATTTAGTGTTACTACTTTTTCATTTAAATTCTGTTTTATTTTTTATTTTTTTTTATGTATTTGATTAATGTTTACAATTTATCTTCGTGTATCTGAGGGATATGATTTTTTTTTCTCTCTCTTTTTTTGCTGCCAACAACTTAACGGCATTTTTAGTCAAATCATTACAACAAATTTTACAAAACTGTTAGCAATTTTGCATATCATACAAATTATTGAAATTTTAATGTATAATTTTAAAAAGGCAAAATTTTTGATTTTTAAAATGTGATAATTTCTCAATGACCACCCCTCCTAAATATATATATATATATGCGAAATTGTATTTCACGGCTATAATCTAAGCTATGTGATGTCACTGTCTACGCAGCTATCACGTGTTACTACGTCACTGTTTGTCTCATCCTTTCACTGTATGCGCGCGCACCTGATGCGCATCTATTACTTGTTTTAGTTGACGTCGAGCGGTTGTGTGAGACGCAGACGGTGTCTCCGCTCGTAAAATATGTATATGTTTAATGTTATGTATTGTCCCTTTTAGTTCTTAATAAATGTTATTAATGTTATCCTGGTCTGTAGCCGTTTCCCTATATTTATGGGGGCTCGACCTATCGGGTAATTTATACCTGTAGCATAGAAAGTTTGTTTTCTAAAACAGTAGCGTGAAAATGTTATTCGTTCTAAAGTGACTGTGAACATTTTTTTTTCTGCGGACGATATTTTTTTTTATTATTTCATTGAAATACATACAGAACACTGGACGTTGTTCTATGACAGACGTAATTTGCCGTTTTTTTAAAAATGAAATACCAGCGTTGAAAGAAATATTGTTCGATATGCCAATTTCATGCCGATGATTTAAAATTTATCAGTATTAGTGCTACTTTCTTCATGCTCGATATTCTTAAAGAGCTTCATTTCCGAAGTGATTCTATTTCAAGTTTTGTTCCTGATGTTGATATTTTTTTTCTACCTTCGTTAGCTGCAATAATCATCGCTGCATGGGACTGCCCTTATTTTCAGAGGTAGGCGCATGCATTTTTTTTTCTCTTTGCATGATAGTATATATATATATATATATATATATATATAAATTCTTCATTTGTAGTTTAAATTTCGATTGAAACTCATTTTTTTGCCGTTTTATGCCTTTTTCACAATTATTTATTTGTTCATTTTTGTATAAATAAAGGGTTTTCTTCCCCCCATATTTAATTACTTTCCCTCAATAAAGAGATATTCTGTTCCCCAATATTTATTTATTGTTCCTAAAAATATGTATGTTCTGGTTTTAAACAATTTTTTTTTTTTATTTACTTCGGTTTCCTTATTTTAATTTTCTTGCATCCTAAAAATGGCCCTTAAATTAGGCGACCTCCCGCTAGTTGCAAATTCTTTGAAATATTCTAAAACAAATATTATAAAATTACTTAACACGCTGTTAGGATACCCAACTTTTGATCATCAATCGCGTAAACGTATGCGAAATTTTAGCGGTTTTACTGCCGATTTCGACATCAACAAACATCAAGAAAACATTTTAAAATCATTTAATTTGTCCGATTTTATATCAATCGCTAATTCACTACACTTAGAACCCGTCGGCAGTAAGGAAAATTTGTGTAAAGAAATTTTTAATGCACTTACTAATTTATCTGAGTTACAGAAAATATTAGACACTAGTTTTTTGTCAGACGAAGACGATCTCAGTGTAAATACACATTCTGTTGAAACCCCTTCTTCCATTGTTCCAACTACTTCTGTTTTTCCAACCCAAACCGAAACTTTTCCTTCGGAAATTCGAAATCGTTCTCCGAATGAAGCTACAGACGCGATGTCGGATTAGAGTAATCATTTCTGGTTTCTTCTCCCAGATCTAGCTAGCACGTGCAGAACTTTTTCTGGAAATGATTCCTATTCTATACGTAATTTCTTTAATGACATTGAGGAACAATTCTGTTTATTTCCCTTTCTTACCGATCAACAAAAACTTATTTTTTCTAAACGATTAATTAATGGTTCTGCTAAAACATTTTTATTTTCCCAACGAAATCTTAATACTTATGAGTCATTTAAAGCCGCGTTAATTTCTGAATTTTTGGATACTATACCATCCATTGAGATAAATAAACAACTAGAAAACAGGAAAATGCGTCCTAATGAAACTGCTACGCAATATTTTTTAGCGATGCGCGAAATTGCTAACCGTGGTAACGCCGTTATTGACGATTCCTCAGTTATTCAGTACACCATTCAAGGTATACAGGGCAACCCCTCTGAAAAAATTCTTCTTTGTGGAGCAAAATCTTTTGCAGAATTTAAAGAAAAATTGCGTATTTATGAAACTGCTCTTAATACAACCCTAACAGCACAAAATATTCCAGAAACGTAACAATCATATAACATTCAAACATTATGAAACCTTCTGAAACGTTTAAAACCGTTCAGATTACTTTCCGATTAGTTTCAAAAACGTTGAAATGTCCGCGATCGTAACAAAAAATCAGATACCTAACAGAAACGTTACAATCACTTAACAGATAGAAAATCAAAAAGGGCGAATGTTTCAGAAAGGTATCAGAGAGCATACTAAAACATGTTACGTTTTTGAAAGATTGTAAGCTTTTTGCAACATAACTGAAACATTATGTGCTGTATGGGAATAAACTTAAATCAACGAAATTCAGTTAATTATAGACAAACATATGACAGTCGAAAACGCAGTACTAGTCACACACAACCAGCTTTAACTCGCGAATCCAAATTTAATATTGGTCCGGCATCTCAAAATAAATTACGTTGTTTCAATTGTAACGATATCGGTCACTTATCTATATTTTGTCCTAACCGTTCTCGTGGCCCTAGGTGCCTTCCATGTGGTCTTTTTGGACATAAGTGTACCGATTGCCGCCGAACCGCTGCAAATGAAGGACCTCCCTCCAGAGATAAAGTTAACACTGTACATGAATCGCATGCTTCTCATATGTGTAAACAAGTTACAATTAGTGGTAATGAATTAACTGGTTTGGTGTATACTGGTAGTCAGTTAACCCTTTTGAAACACTCCTCATGGTTAAAAATAGGTTCCCCACCGTTGTCAAAAATTAATAAATCCTTAACTGGTTTTGGCTTTGCGCGTATACATGTTATCGGTACTTTTAATTCTTTTATTACTATAGACCAGGCCTGTCCAACCCAAAATATTTGGTAGGCCGCATTGAAAATATATTTTATTCATTCGGGCCACACCGTATGTACAGTCATTAAAAAGCCCCCCCCCCTCCTTTCCAGACTAATTTCGCCGTAAATTAGTGTAGAGACATGCGACTGGTGCCGATCGATTATTAAGTAATAAAGCCTAGTTAAGAACAGTTTAGTTGGATTTTGCTGAAGGGGTGTCTACATATTAAAACTGGCATCAACTTCATTTTTTTCAAAGGCAAACCCCAATTTCGACAAGGTTTTTGGATTATTTGGATCAAATCATCCCAGAAAATGGTATTGTTTATATGTTTCTCTCAATTTTTCACAGAGTTATAATTTGTTAAAATATGTAGGGAGATGCTAATGCTAAATGAATGTAATAAATATTAATTCATGTCGTCCCAAAAAAATAATGTATTAAAATTTCATTTTTTTTTTTTTTTTTTTTTTTTTTGACGTTATAATGAAGTAACAATATATTCCATGCATATTTTTGATAAAAAACTTTTTTTGAATTATGAAAATTATTAATAAATTCATATAAAAAAAAAATGAGTTATGACCTACATTATTTTTTGCAGGAATAGAATGGGCGTCATCAAATGTATGGGTTTCACAGTTCATTCCTATCGTTATTTTTTTAATTACGGTGATATTTCAATTTTTATTAGGGGACTTTCACATCTTATCATTTGTGTCATACATTACTTTGCTTGCGCATGATTCAAAATAGTTGTTCAAGTAAGTTTAGACATACACATCATTTCTTAATTAGCATTACTTTTACTTTATTTTATATGTAAAATTGTTAAATTTCTTTTCCGATTACTATCTGAATGGACATAATACTTTTCTGTGTGATATCTTAATTTAATTTTTTCAAATACAGAGATTTACCTCTGACCAATTTTTGCTTGTAACTCTATGAAGACTTTGATATAAAGAATATAATCGCCTCGACTTCAGAAATTCGAACATGTAGTCAAAAATGGGTGTTACTATTTGGTGTAAAAAAATGAAGTTTGTGCAAATTTTAATATGTAGATGACACCCTAAACAAAATTTAGCAGTTGAATTAAAAACTAGATGTTATTACGTTAGGCAGCAGCTGCTGGTTTCTACGATAATTTGCGGCGAAATTAGTCGGGCAAGGAAATTATTATTATTATTTTATGACTATGTATATGCATATGTGCATATATGTTTGTGAGTATATGATTCATGTACGTTTATACTTTTTTCGAGGAAGATCAGGGTGAAAATTCGGAGCAGAATACATTAATTTAAATTATTTTTATTCATAAATTAACAACGGAATCATGAAAAATTTATAACACTATATTAAAACTATAATAAAAAGAATTTCATTACAACAGTTCTTCAGCTAACATAATCGTTGAAAGGTATTTTCACTTCGAAAAGTAATAATGTATTTATTAATTTTTGATACGTTAACCAAAGTTGTCAAACTTTAAATAGCGTTAGTTTATTCGCGAGCCGCACGAAACTACGCGGTGGGCCGCGGGTTGGCCACCCCTGCTATAGACGATCAAGAGTTTTCAGCAACTATTTCAGTTGTACCCGACGTGTCCACATTTTATGACCTTATAATTGAATGTGACGTCATCCAACAAGTCAACATTAGCATTTCACCCACCGGTGTTACTTTTCCTAGTTTTTCACAACAAAATGAGTGTACCGCAGATCCAAATTTTATCATGTCGATCACTGACGATAATCCCAAATTTGATATTGGTCCTAATGTTTCACGACATATTCGTAACGACATTAACAAACTGTTGTCGGCCTATAAACCTAATAAAATCAAAACTGCGAACATTGAGCTTAACATCACTTTAACTGACGATACACCTATTTTTCACACACTCCGACGTCTACCCTTTACCGAACGAGACATCGTACACGCACAAGTCTCTGAATGGCTTAAAAATGGTATTATCGAACCGGTGTCCTTCCCATATGCCAGTCAAGTGGTAGTCGTTCAAAAAAAAGATGTTAACCACAGAGTTTGCATCGATTACAGGAAGCTCAATCGAAAATTAGTTAAAGATCACTACCCCCTCCCCCTAATTGATGATATTTCAGATCGACTTCAACATGCCAAAATTTTTAGTACGATAGATCTACGTAATGGATTTTTTCATGTACCTGTAAACAAACACAGCCGCCGTTTCACTAGTTTTGTAACCCATAACGGTCAATTCCAATTTCGCTACATGCCTTTCGGACTTAGCTCCTGCCCTTCAGTGTTCATGAGATATATAAACGCTGTTTTTAGAGACCTGATTTCTGCCGGCATAGTACTTCCTTATATGGATGACGTTGTAATTCCCGCGAGTAACAAACTTGAGGCCGTAGAGCGTCTAAAAACTGTTCTCCAAACAGCAAGCGAGTACGGACTCGACATAAATTTTAACAAATGCCAATTTTTACATACCAAAATAGATTTCCTCGGTCACATAATAGAAAATGGTAAACTTTTTCCATCCCCTTCCAAAACTAAAGCTGTTTTAAATTACCCAGCCCTTAAAAATGCTAAGGACGTACGTAGATTTCTTCGCCTTACTGGATATTTTAGGAAATTTATCCTTCATTTTTCTGCCATTGCAAAACCCTTAAGTGATCTTCTCTGCGTAAGGACGACCCTTTTCAATTTCAAAATGAACAAAAAGCCGCATTTCAAAAATTAAAATATTTACTTTCCCAAGAACCAGTTCTCAATATTTTTAATCAAAATTCCCCTATTGAGGTACATACAGACGCGTCTATAGATGGCTTGGGGGCAGTCCTGTTGCAGAAAAACATCAACGATAATAAATTCCACCCTGTCTTTTATTTTTCGAAGAAAACATCTGATAACGAAAGAAAATACACTAGCTTTTAACTTGAAGTTCTGGCTGTGGCAGAAGCCCTCAAAAAGTTTAGAATCTGCCTCCTAGGAACAAACTTCAAAATCATCACCGACTGTGACGCGTTCGTCAAGGCACTTAATAAGAAAGAGATAAATTCCCGCATTGCACGATGCGCTCTGTACCTTCAAGAATTCCACTACAGTATTGAGCATCGAACAGGTTCCCGCATGGCGCATGTGGACGCTATAAGTCGAGCTCCACAATGTTTCATCATCCAAGATTGCCTTCATGTAAAGCTTTTGAAAGCTCAGCAATCTGATGAAGAAGTTCAGGCATTAAAAACGCTTCTGCAGCCCACACCTCATGATAATTACACTATAAAAAACAACCTCCTCTATAAAACAGTGAACGGTGTCGATTTACTCGTCGTCCCTAACGACTTGCAGAATAGCATAATTAAAGAAGCGCACGAGCGTGGACATTTTGCAGCACTCCATACCCAAGAGTTAATAAACAAAAATTTTTATATCCCTCACCGCAAAGACAAAATCGAAAGTTGCATCAAAAATTGTATAAAGGCATACTATACAACAGAAAAGAGGTAAACAAGATGGTTTCCTCCACCCAATTGATAAAGACGATGCACCCCTGTACACATACCATATTGATCACCTCGGCCCCCTAGCTTCTACATAAAAAAATATATAAACACATTATGGTTGTTGTTGATGCGTTCTCCAAGTTTACCTGGCTGTACCCCACAAAATCTACAGATGCCGCAGAAGTTATCAGCCGACTAGGAAGCCAACGATCAATCTTCGAAAACCCCGCCAGAATTATCACAGATCGAGGTCCAGCATTCACTTCTACTGCATTTCAAGACTATTGCAACGACCAAAATATAACTCACATACCAATTACAGCAGGTTTACCAAGATCGAATGGTCAAGTTGAAAATAAAAAATCTACGATCATCGCATTATTATCAAAAATTATCATCTGACAACCCCGAAAAGTGTTTTTCCCATGTGCCTGCTCTCTAACAAATCCTCAACTCAACATTTCAAAGAAGTATAAAGATGACACCATTTCAATTATTGTTTGGTACCAAGATGAAAAATAAAGATGACATCAAGATCCTGGAGCTTCTCAACGACGAATCTACTAACACATTCCAGAGGCAACGTGAAGAACAACATATCGACACCACCCATACAGCACAAAATGTTTCAGTTACGTTGCAAAAAGCTTACAAACTTTCAAAAACGTAACACATTTAAGTATGCTCTCCGATACCTTTCTGAAACATTCTCCCTTTTTGATTTTCTATCTGTTAAGTGATTGTAACGTTTCTGTTACGTATCTAATTTTTTGTTACGATCGCGGACATTTCTACGTTTTTGAAACTAATCGGAAAGTAATCTGAACGATTTTAAACGTTCCTGAAATGTTTATAATGTTTCAATGTTATATGATTGTTACGTTTCTGGAACATTTTGTGCTGTTAGGGCAAAAAACAGATTCGAATAGTGCAAGAAGAAAATCGCAGGCAGTATAACCTTCGAAGACGACCAGCTGCTAAATTTCAACTCAACGGTTTAGTCGCAGTTAAACGCACCCAGTTCGGGCCAGGCCTAAAACTAAAACAGAAATTTTTAGGTCCATATAAGATAACCAAACTTAAACCAAACGACACATATGACGTCGTCAAGTGCGACTTCGTAGAAGGCCCATTCAAGACCAGCACATGCGTTGAATTCCTGAAACCTTGGACCGACATTTTTCAGACACTTAATTGACATATTTCTTCAGGACTTTTTTTTTTTTTTAGAGAACTCTTACTTGGACATTTTTTGTGCAAAATTAAACTTTTTTTTAAACCACACACGTTGAACTTCAACTTGCCAAAACAAGAGAAACTCTCATTTTTATGAACTATTTTTTTTTTTCATGAACATTCCATACAATACCTGCCATATTTTTTTTTTTCTTTTGATGAAAATTATCTACCTATTTTTTTTTCTGCTTGTATGTTATTAACATCTTATCTTAATTTATTTTAGTATTTTGATGATTCAGGTTTTGCCTGTAATAATTGCACAATTTTTCATTTGGTAATGTATACATTTTTTTTTTTTTTTTAAGACAGCTATATTATTACTGTATCTATAATTCTATTATGTAGTATTGTATATACTTTATTTATTTATTTTTTATTTCTTTTGTTTTTGTTTAATTAAATTTAATTTTTTTTCTTGTTGTGTTTGATAACCTCCAGGCGAGGCCGCCTGCTTTGTCATGATGGCCGATATGGGAAATTGTATTTCTCGGCTATAATCTCCGCTGTGTGATGTCACTGTCTACGCAGCTATCACGTGTTACTACGTCACTGTTTGTCTCATCCTTTCACTGTATGCGCGCGCACCTGACGCGCATCTATTACTTGTTTTAGTTGACGTCGAGCGGTTGTGTGAGACGCAGACGGTGTCTCCGCTCATAAAATATATATATATATGTTTAATTTTATGTACTGTCCGTTTTAGTTCTTAATAAATTTTATTAATGTTATCCTGGTCTGTAGCCGTTTCCCTATATATATGTATATATATATATATATATATATATATATATATAAATTGGTAATGAATTGGTCTGAATGTTGGAAAAAACTGAAAGTATGTTATTATGCTCTGGAAGACTTAGCTTTAAACTCATTTGAGCATTAAAAATAAGGGGGGTAAACGCACTTTTAAGGATCAAATAGTTTCTTATACTGTTATCTAATTCAGGCAAAAGCTGAGTAAAGTTAAAACTTTAAAAAAATTGTATTAGATTTTTAATATATTTAAAAAAAAAAAAAAAAAAAAAAAAAAAAAAACTAATATGTTAAAAGGAAAAATGTTAATTCATATTCTGTTAATGCTTCTAGAGTGGCTTTTTATCTTAGAATGTATAATAGTTTCAAGGCATTGGGAATACAAATGATTTCTTCTCTAATTATAGAAACGCCAAAATGTTCATCATACACTTTTGAACTGAGTATTAAGGAATGTTTGATTGTTAATTATATTAATCTTGTTTTCTAAAAAGAATGTCTTCACCTTTGTATTCTCAATAGCTGTCATATACAAGCACCGATTTAATGTAAAAAAAATTAAAGCAAAAATGTACAACTTTTATATTCGGCGACCATTACATAGATAACTAAATTATATTTCTTTATAATCCCAAATGCTGTTATGAATTTCAATATGCGCGTAGAGGGGGGGAGGGGAGTGGTAAAATATTATAAGCCTTCTGAGAGGGAGTACACAATATTTTTCAGCCACAGTAAAGGAGGGGCAACCATTTTCTGCCATAGCGAAGGGTGGCTCGAAACCTAATTTTGTCTTGTCACATGGGAAAGAGGCTGAAAGACTGGCATGTTCTTTCAGAATTTTAATATATTTAATGAATTTTCGAAATATTTGACTTGATAACAATTTTAATACAAAACAACATATATCAAGTTTTTTTTTTTTTTAATTTATTCTATAAGAGGGGGAAAATACAATAATAGTTAAACATATTTAATTTTACCATCAAACTAGTCTGTACAAAATTTTAAGATAAATATTGCATTTATGAACTATATATATATGTGTGTGTGTTATATTTCAAAACGTTCGTGAAATAAACAAAAATTACCTTGCAAAACTTTTAAGCTAACTAAATTGTGAACTATGTATAGATCAAAATCAAAATGTTTCTTCAGGTACATCTTTGAAATATATAGTCATCCTGCTTTTTTACCAGGAAGGTTACTGACTTTAAGTGAAAAAGATTTATGTATTCTTCAGAAAAGTTTCTTGTTAATTAAAAGAAGGTTACTGACTTTTAGTGGGAACGTTTCTGAGTTTTTCAGAAAGGTACAGACCTGGTTAATTCCAGGAAGGTTACTGATATTTTGTGCACCGTAAAAAAATAACTATTACCAGCAGCAAGAAATTCTCTGTGATTGGAGAAAATAATTATTTTCTCCAATCACAGAGAGTTTCTTGCAGCTGGTAATAGTTATTTTTTTACAGTGTGGGAAAGTTTCTGAATTTTTCAGAAGGGTTCCTTTTTAATTCCAGGAAGGTTACTGACTTTTAGAGGGAATGTTTCTGAATTTTTCAGTAAGGTTCCTGGTTAATTCCAGGAAGGTTATTGACTTTTAGAGGGAATGTTTCTGAATTTTTCAGTTAGTTTCCTGATTAATTACAGGAAGGTTACTGACTTTTAGAGGGAATGTTTCCGAATTTTTCAGAAACGTTCCTGGTTAATTCCAGGAAGGTTACTGGTAAAAATTAGGCACATTAGCTGCCCTAAATTTCCCAGGAACATTCCTGATTTTTTTTTTTTTTTTTTTTTTTTTTTTTTTTTACAGTGTGGCCTTTGGGGTGAAATTATTTAAAGTGTGATAGCATCTAAATGCCTCATCCGTTTGAGCTGAAAATTTATTTACATGTCATAGGTCACCAACGCACAAACTGTATAGATTTTGGTGACTCTAGCGGTTACAGAGTTTTACAGGGTTACAAAGAAATGATCTTTAACCTATCTTTATCCTTTGGCCTATAGACCCAAATTATTTAAAGTGCAATAGCGACTAATCGCCTTATTCAAATTAACTGAAAATTTATATGCATGTTATAGGTCGCCATCACACGAATTTTTTGAACTTTAGATAATCTAGCACTTATGGTTCTTCTTTCAGGGACACAATGCAAATTTCTTTATTATTGTGGCACATGGGCTCAAACTTTAAAGTGCGATAGCGTCTAAATGCCTTAACCGATATAGCTGAAAATTTGTATAAATATTATATGTTACTGCTGCACTAACTATATGCATTTTGGTGAATCTAGAATTTATAAGTTTTTACAGTAATTTATTATCATTATGATCTATGACCTCAAAAGTACAACAACATTATGGCAAAATGAACTCAAAGTGCAATAACGTTAAATTAAACATCGTGCTATACGGAGAAAAATACTCAAACACCCTATTATAATTTTCACTCTTTTGCTTATTTAACAACTACTGTTACTTTACTTATCTGTAAAACCGTTAATTACTCAATGTTCAGAAAGTCGAGTAGAATCTCACCAGAATTATTATTATTATTATTATTATTATTATTATTATTATTATTATTATTATTATTATTAAAACCTACTTGAAAGGATGAGGGGTGTATTTTACAATATTTTTAAAAGAAAAAAAATTAAGGCTATAAATATATAAATATAAGAAAAATCATGATTTTACTTAGACATTCACTTTTTAATTTTTCCCTCAAACTAATTAACAAATTTGGAACTACATCCCTAAGTCTTTTAAGTAGATTCTATTACACGTACAATATATATATAAAGTCTTCTCTTAATTATTTAGAAAATTAGCATTCTGAAAATCATAAATTCGTGAAAAAACACAAACTAAGAACACGCAGTTTAATGATTTCAAATCTGTTAAAAAAAAAAAAAAAAAAAAAAAAAATCAAAAAGCATAAGAATTGTTACTTGAAAAAATATATTTTTTTGAAAAAAAAAGTTATATAACTCAATTTATAAATATTAAATGGAAATATAAGCTTTTATATGAAACCTTGAGTTCTGCCAAGCCAAAGTTGCCAAGTCCGCTTAGCATGGAAAAAAATACATGTGATGAAAAAATAAAAAAAGGGGTTTACTCAATTTTAAGCCAGTTTTTTTATGATATGAAGTTAAATAATAATAATTCTTAGTAATAAATAAATCGAATCTGATTTATTTATTTATTTATTTTTTTTTTTTTTAATATATTATCTCGTTTAATCGAAATAATACATGAGTTTTAGTATAAAAATTTATGTTATTGTTTCAAGAAATGTATTTAGTTAAAAAAAAAATAATAATAATAATATCTTAAACTTTTGTTGCTTACTAACTGAACATGTATATCATTTCAAATAATTTTAATGAAATTGTTTCAAAATGCTTTTCCAAACTAAATTAATAAGTGCTAAAATAGTAAAAAGGTAAAATATTTTTAATGTAATGAATTTTCAGCTCATATACAGATAAAAATATATTTTTACAAAGGCTCGATGCATTAAAATATTTTTATAGCAAATACTGATTTAATGTATAAATTAAAAAAGTAATATATACATATAATCATTTTTAAATTTAAATAAAGAATGAAATATTCTTTTACAAAATTTCAGTTCCATTAAAATACCTAGCACAGCAAATATTTATTTAACGCATAATCACATCAAATTAAGATTATCATGCGGATATTGATTAAAAAAGTATTATTAGAAACATTAGAACATTAAAAACAGTATTTAAACGAACATTTAATTCCTACCCCCCCCTCTAACCGTATTTATTATTTTAAACTTTAAACTTTTATACAGTCGGCAGCAAAATTATTGAAGCACTAGTAATAATTCCTACTTAAAAGATGCGCACCTTAACTGCCTCACGCGTATACATTCGTCTCACTAAGCCAATGCGTTAACTGGCGTATATGCACGTCTTTCCTTTCTATTGCGCTGCTACCAATTAAACAGGTACCACGGCTTTGGAATGCAATAAAATAATCTTGAATGTGATCTTCATGGTCTTTTCAATGAGATTCACGCATTTCAGAGAAGAGGGGTGTGGGAGGAATCTCTAAGGGAATGTTTCTGGAACAGTGAAAGCATAACTACGAGCGCTTGTGTGAAAAACGGTGGCAGTGAGAAGCGAATCTCATAAGTTTTCCTCGGCACGTAAGGGTTTAAGTAAATATTTGTCGAGTCACTATCTTAATCCAATACTGTTTATAAAAAAGATATTAAAAATTAGCGACCAAACCAAAAGTAATAATAATAATAATAATAGTAATAACATATATATATATATATATATATATATATATATATATATATATATATGTATGTATATATATATATATATATGTATATATATATATATATATATATATATATATATATATATATATATATATATATATGTGTGTGTGTGTGTGTGTGTTAAAAGTGGGATATGTGCTTCAATACTTTTGCTGCCGACTGTACCATACATGGAAAAGATAAATAATTTAAAATTCATCTTCTAATTTATAATGTTTATAAATTTTTGAATTTCTATATCTTAATTTTAAAGGTTTTACAGCCATGAGTTGGAAACGCATTGAAATTCCCCCTCTCTCTCATCCAAATTTTTACCCGTAACCAAAGCAATAATCCTATTTAAAATTTTATCTAAGCAGGAATCGAGAGCTCAAACAGCTCTTTGGAAAATATGTATGTACTCTGTCTTAATATTTTTAATTAAGTAGAATGATATCTTTAACCCATCTAATTAAATGCTAGTATTATAATCTTATTTACAACAGTTAAATACAAATTACCCTCACAAATTTATATAGAAACAATTATAAATGAAATTAAAAAGAATGTACCGCTGTCAATTTATTTTCCTTAAAAAAAAAAGAAAAAAGAAAAAAGAAAAGAAAAAGAAAAAAGAAGGTGAATATCTGAGTGCCAGACAAGATCATACTCACCAACCTAACTCAGAAGATTGTAAGTCCTGCTCCTTTCCGCCTATTTTTTTCCCACCAGTTTTTTATTAGTGTACTTTTCTTCTTATTAAATCGTAAATATATTTGAAGAGAATTACTCTAAAAATTTAGTGTTGTACAAAAACGGGCGGGGACTAACAATCTCTGGGGTTAGGCTGGCAAGTATGCAAGATATATATATGAGGATTTAAATAAAAACAAACTCATATGATTTAGAACTTAGAGAATGTTGGGATTAAAATTGATTATCACTATGCATTTCATAATAATTTAACATTTTATTTTTATTGGAACCAATGTACTCATTTCAAAAAAAAAAAAAAAAAAAAAAAAAAAAACGAAAAGCGTCATAATTAAAACTTCTAACTAAATAATGAGTAAATTAACTCATAATTAAACATCAATATGAAAATTAACAAAAAAAAAATATGTATACTTCTTGTGCCAGAGAGATTAGAATTGACGAGGACACCTGAAGGGGCCTTCATTACTGAATTTTCAGAATTGAAGTGCATCAATTTTATCTATCTAGTCAGATTATATGTCCATAAACACATAACACATATGGCCTCGCTGCACTTTATCCCCAGATCTCATTTATTTATACTTTTACAGATTTTAGTTAATTAACGGTTGGAACCACAACTTTCTCACGAAGTTTGCCTGATAAAAAAAGAAGACAATAATGCAGACACATCGCTCGTAAGTAGATCCTAAAAAAAATTGTAATTATTTTTATACAATCCAGCCTCGGTACGTCGACGGATCGGAACTACATCCAATTAATCTTCTTTAACATCTTATTTTTCTAAGAGTTGACGAGGATTTATGAACGACTTGTATTAAGGTTAGTTAAATTCGTACAAGAAAAAGGGCGCAAAAAACTGCTTATGAGGCTTTCGTTTCATACCTATTTAAGACAGCATCATCCACCCTATTCCACTTTAATAAATAAAAGTATAACTGAGACGTTTAAAATTGTTAAGTTAAAACCATGTTGTTACGCTTTTTAAAAAACAAAATTACAGAAAAGTGGGCACAAAGAACCCTACTACGTCGACTTCTATCCACCGACGTTTTGCTTCCCAGTAATGTAAATAATTAAAAAAAAGAAGAAAAAAAATGAAACTATAAAACCACTACACATTTATAAAACACTGAAAATAAAATCAGAAAAATAAAACCAGTGAATAAAAAAAGTTCTTTAAAGAAAATGAGAAACATATTTAAAATTTAAAGTTTTGTTAAAACTAAATATACGACATAAAATATTTTTTAATATAAACGCCTTAAATGTTTTATCAATATATTCAAACAGCAAACTGAGAGGACGATAGAACTCTCATACAGCAACGCATGTCAAATCAAACTGTATTAAAACAAATTTATTTGTTAGTTAAAATATTTTTAAAATATTCAAATACACTATTTCTTATCATACACTTTAAACTGTGTGATGAAAATTAATTGTAGAAATAGTCAATAACATATAGTTGTATAAATGTCAAACAAGATAAATTTGATAGCGAACAAACGAATACTGATAAAGAATTTTTATAAAGAGTTATCTAAGTATGGCCAAGTAAAATAAGAGTAATCATTAGGTATGAAATCGCAACTTTTAACTCAACTCAGATGCTAAATATGGAGCTAATAGCTATGATATATGTTTGTTTAAACTGATTTTTGTTATATTTAACTTTAGGAAATCAAATCAAACATGAAACAGTGATTGTTTTGGAAAGTTTAAAAAATTGCTTACATTTCAATATTATGACACCCCACCAATAGCCGAGCGGTTCTGTACTCAAAGCTGGTAGACGGGAAGTGCCGGTATCAATACTACGTCTTGTTCGTCGACCTAGTTGTCCGTGGTTTTCTCCGAAACTCACGTTAACTCTACGGACTCTCAAGGAGAGCACACCATCTCAGGCATAGATCCTTCGTGCAGTCAGTCGACATAATCCCAATCACCAACGCACAAACCATTTTTTGACAAAGTGCCAATGTCAAAAATTGGAATTTTGCCGTTGATAATAAACAAATTAAGTTTTGTAGATAAATTTTGAATAGATTATAAGATATTTTTTTCTATTTCTTAACCTTTCAGCTTGCCATTAACACTTAACAAAAAATTATGCACGTGGGGCAATGGAAATTCCAATTTTACTTAACCTGTGGTCTAAGATTAAGATATGAGCTATAAGTATCGTCAAATGGCATTGTCACAATTATGCTTAACCAAAATTAGGACGTAACCGAGATACAATCAAAGTAATGTTGCTTATTTTTTATTTGCTTTTTTCTAAGGTAATGTAGCCTATTTTTATTTCCTTATATTTACCCCATTTAGTATTTTAAGTTTAAAATATTAAAATTCTCTTTTAATCCAAAACAATGTATTTATAAATATATATTAACAACGAAATTTTGCCAATTTTTAATTCTCTTACAAATACCCCCGACTTTTTAATTTGTATTAAAAATCATACCATAATTAAAGATTAAAAAAAAAAAAATTAATTTTTCATAAGAACCCACAGATGTCTGCCAAACAAAAGCACGATATAAGTACTTAATTCTGTTATAATTGCCGAAACATCAGTGGAGGACCTCTGTTGAGACTCAAAAAGATTTCGGGTTCCGGCTGTTTGTCTGCGTGTCTGTCGCGCGATAGCGGCCGCAAAAATCCCACTATTGACATGAAATTGGGTACACAAGTTCATGATCACCACGAAATCAACTGTATAGCTCTGGGTGTGCGTTTTATTTGTAGTTCGTGTACAGGGAAACACCAAAGTTTTTCTTATCATTACGGCGTATGGGAAGAATATAGCGGAAGAATATAGCGGCCCACGATAGCGGCCGCAAAATTTACATTATTCACTGGCAATATGGTACACATGTTTATGAGCTCAACAGAAATAGCTGTCTAGTGTTAAGTGTGTATTCCATTTGTCGTTCGTGTACAGGAACACGCCAAAATGTTTCTTATCATTACGGCCTATGGCAAGAATTTGTATGTACCGCAATAGCGGCCGCAAAAATCCTTCGATTGACTTGCAAATTGGTACGCACGTTCAAGATTTGCATAGAAATATCTGTATAATTTTTTATGGATATATTGTTTATAAACTGTGTACAGGGACGCGCCAAAATTCTTAAAATTACGACGTGTGGCGTGAATTTCGTTTAAATGCATTTTAACATCATTACTTTCCAATCAACAAAATGAAATTAGTGTACGTGAGTAAGATGCTTAAATTTATGCTGCTTGAAGAAAATATGTGCTCGTAGGCTTTCTAATTAATGTACAGGACCTTACAAAACTGTTCTGGCAATGTCGCGTAATCATCCAAACTATATTAAATTTGGTACAATTATTAATGAAAACACAGATTAAGCTGAATAGTTTTTACTGGTGTATACAATGGTTTTAGTTCGTTTACCACAGAAATGAATTTCGTGACATTAGAGCCTATGGACAATTTTCTATTTAAGCGGATGTTAATTGTTTATGATTCATTGAAAAGAATGGAATTAACATACACTGTAAAGATGCTTAAAAGCATGTTTATTCTTAAAACAGATATGTATAGACTAAATAATGTATTTATGGGACCGCACAAAATAATTCCGATGACGTACTGTAATCATCCAAATGATGTCAAATTAGTCTGAAAAATAATATGTTATAATTAAGTGTATTCTTATTATTGCCGTATAATCGTGGCTACTTTTCCGGGATACATAAAGAATTTTGTACTTGATGAATTACGTCCTATAGTCGGAATTTTTTTAACGTGTATGTTAACATGGTTACACGCCCATTATATATAATGGAATTTTACTGGAATTGCAAAAGCAAGTTTTTCGGTGGAAAGGTGTGGGAATAGAATTGATAATTAGTTTACAAAGTTACGCAAAATAATTCCGATATGCTATGTAATCTTTTTGCATGAAATTTGGTAAAAATATTTATGAATTTCAGGGAAATAATACAAGACTGTCAGTTATTAAGAACACATATATATGATATACAGATGGATATCGAAAGAGAAATACAGCAGGGGTTGCGGGGGGCGGCAGACCCCTCAGGAATGCATCGGTTTATGTAGTAAGTCAATGGAATCAATATCTACATTATATTATAAGGAATAAATAAAAATGACCTGTTGGGTAATGTGTGATGCAAATAGGACATTGAGGCTCCTGATCTGCAGATCCACTAGTTTTTAGTTGCATATAGTTGTTAAGCATATTTTGCAATTTTTGTAAGGAGCACTCGGAGGTGTACGGAAAAGTTCGCAACTCTGTAACGAATTAAGATATTTTAAAATTTCAATATATTCCAGATTTAAGAAAATTTTCAATAACTGGAAATTTGAATTACAAAAATCTTTTAATTTATTGTATGGGTAAAAAAGGCCGAGCTAATTATGATTTTTTTTTTATCTGGTTTTTAAATATTTTTTGCAGTTTTTAGTTTTTAACTGCATATATATTTGTTAAGCATTTTTTGCAATTTTTGTTATTGACTTCGATTCTTGTTTGCTTGTTTGTTTGTCTAGTACAAATATTGCAACCGATTTTTAACGAACTTCCCGTCTAGCTAGACATTTGAAACTTTCAGGACAGCTCAGAACACAGTGGCAATACATTGTTTTTATACTTTTAGTCAACTGTTTCAGGTTGTGAGGTAGTAGTATATTAGCGTAATGCTACAATTAAAATTCGCACTTTACGAGTAGAACATGAATACGAAGAATTTAGGATTCAGTTGTCTAGTAGAGTTAGTTCTTATGGCAAACTAAATTGTAATCTGCGATATGTTAATTTTATAAAGTATTTTGAAAGTGATTGCTATAAAAGGAGAAGGAAGATTGTTTCGAAGAGTTAGTTGGGGTTAGTGAGTTGGAAGGAGAGTAGGAGAGTTAGTTGGGGTTAGTGAGTTGGAAGGAGAGCAGGAGAGTTAGTTGGAAGAGATAATAGTTGGGAGGTTAGCGGCTAGAAGTTAGTCGGAAGTAAGTCGAGTAGATAGTGGTGTCAGGGAATCCTCCCGCTATCGAAAAGTTACTGAGCCGCGAGGGTTAATGAAGTTGAATGTAGTAGTTAAAATTATTTGTGGTTGATTAAGTAAAATTAAAAGTATTTAAGAAGGCTGCCCAACTAAGTTTACAAGTTATTAAATATAATTAAAGTCCAACACCCACCTTTTTCTATTAAGCTCAAATAAAAGCTCATTATTTATTTTATATATCTGACTCTGTTGTTATTTCATTATCTATTCCAGTAAAGTCAAATAAGTATAATGCAAGTTTCGTGCTCATAAATTAATTAAGTTAACCTAAGTTCATATTTAAGATCTAAGATCTAGGAGTTAAGATCTAAAATGGAGAATATGGCATCCGCTTATTCTCTACAGTGGCGCCCAAATAAAGTCGACCCCCCCCCACCCCACCCCGAGCAAGTATTTTTTGATGGCACCACTAGCGTGCTTCAATTTTTTGAGGATCTTGAATATTTTTTTAACTTTTATAACATTGATCTATCCAAAAATATGCTTGGTTAGCATATTCCTTGAAAGGAGAACCGAGACAGTGGCATAAATTAATCGCCTGCCATTCACTTTTGCCAAATCCAACCTATGACGAGTTAAAAACTAAAGTGATAAGTCTTTTTGCCACTCGGTATGACAGACTAAGATTGCAACATGATCGTTCACCCCCCCCTCACGAGCGTCAGTGGGAAGCAGTAATAAAACCAGTGGAAAAACACAACAAGTTATTCAGTCGCAAGAAGCAAGCTCTATTAATTTAAACCAACCTAACACTGGCGATGAAAACTGTATTTCTAGTGACAAAAGTCAAATAAAAGTTAATGAAAACGAGCAAACTTCGCTTTCAAATAGCGATACAGACGAATCTACGTTTGTTATTCAGCCGTTGGCTACGGATAAGAAATCCAAAAATATATCTCATATTGCGACGGAGGTTATAAAAGAAAATCCAATTCAAACAACTGTGGCTGCTGAAACCGTGAAACCAAGTGAAAGTGTAAAATCAGTAAATGATTCGGCTAATCCTTGTAACTCGCCTTTAGATAACAGTTTTAAATCTATACAGCCGACACAGTCAAATATCTTCGATGAGAAATTGCACGTAACTAGTCAATATGACCCGTCGGCTAAACTTAAAGAAAATGAGGTTATTTTAAAGAAGTTAATTTCAAACGTGCATTCAACCTCTTGTGAAGTTTCTAGAAACTCCAGCAGCCCTGCATTCAGAAGCACGGAGCGACAGCAGTCTTCTGTTGTAACTACGAACAGTGACAAGGTGCCGAATTCGAAACCCCCTCAACACAGTGACAAGGTACCGGGCTCGAGTCCGTCCGAGAAAAGTGCCTCTCCGATGCCGGACTCCGATCTACAAGCCACCAGCGCTGAAAGTCCAACAGCAACTCCACAAGACAGTCTCACACGCATCTCTGATTTTGCTGATATCAAGAAATCAATCTGTCAGGTGCTATGGTTAATTATTTTTTTCATTGTAAAGTGCATTTCTATCACAGCAGTTATGAAATCTACGACATGTATTAACGACAAAGCCTTTTGGACCTTCAACCATAAGCTAAAAGCCATGAACTTTTTAAAATTTCTCAAATCTAAATTTAAATTTGAAGCATGAACTTTCAACTACGGAAATTTCATGTACTATCTACATGTCATAAATTTTTTCTGTATATAATATATGCATGTATGTACGTTAATGTTTTTTTTATTCCTAGCCAATATCGGCAGTTTTTGGTAAAAAAAAAACCTTTTTGAACATTTGTATATAAATTTTCCCCGCTATCGTTTTTTTTCCATGACCTATATGTATATACTCTAATGCTTTTCTATTTCCTAGCCAACAACGGCAGTTTTGAAAAAAACTTTTTGAAATATTATGTATCCTTATCTATGTTTTTCTAAATGTCGTAAATTGTATAAAATGAATATTTCTTAAGGTACACTTTTGTATTTTTCACTAAAAGTTTACTTAATGTATGTATATATTAATATGGGGTTAAAAGAAAATTTTTTAAAGCTATTTTGCATGTAATTTCGCGTTTAACAACTAACCTTAATCAAACTAACAATTTAGTTTTTTCCGTATGCAAATAGCTAGCTGAAATATTGCTTATCTAAACAATTATCATGTCATTTATCTTACTTATTATGTCTTGCCATTTATATACAAGTGTAGTTCACATCTATTTTTGATTTATACGTTAAAAAGAGTTTTAATTCTAGAAATTCTGATGTCCAGTCCTTCATCTGAAAATCCAGGCTGATTTCTTCAAATTGTTACTTTTCAAATGAAAAAAGAGGTGTTTTTGGAATCTTGCCAGCGTTTTCTTTGCTGAAAGTCGAAGGTGCTTTTTTGGACGAGTGCCAACAGCGGAATTCTTTGAAGATCAATCGGATAGTCGACAACTGAAAATAATTTTTGCACTCTCAAGCTGTTTTCTTGGTCAAGACTGACCTTCAGATGGATGAAGAAATAGCAAGTTTTTTTTGGTCAATAAAAATGATTTTCTTAATGTACAAGGTGCTCAAGTCAAGAACTTCATGTTACAAGTTAAATTGAATAATGATCGCACTTTCTCTTTAAGCGATCCTGTTTGTACTAAATTTTTTTAAATCAATGAAATTTTTTCCTTTCCATTTTGTAAGGAAAGTTGATTTGTCATCCCCGCTGTAAAAACGTTGGACTTTTAGTTAACTAAGTCGAGTACAAAGGGTTTTCCGGTGTAAATCAACTTAGCCTGAGCTTTTAAAAAATGTTTCTTATTATGCTAAGAGTCCGGTTTTTTAGCCTTGTACTCTTAAAAATTTTTTCCCTTATTAGATTTTTAAAAAAGTCAATAGTTCTTGTTGGGCAGTTTAATTTAAGTTTTCCCCCCTCTTTTTTTTCTAAAGTCTTATGCAGTTTAATTTTAGCAGTAAGTAACTGCGGCTATTTTTCAATTAACGTAGCATTGTTTTACTTTAAAATTTTCACGGGTAAAAACACGTTGGGGATTTTTACGTGATTTTTTTTTCTTTTGGGGATTGAACTGTGAGGTAGTAGTATATTAGCGTAATGCTACAATTAAAATTCGCACTTTACGGGTAGAACATGAATACGAAGAATTTAGGATTCAGTTGTCTAGTAGAGTTAGTTCTTATGGCGAACTAAATTGTAATCTGCGATATGTTAATTTTATAAAGTATTTTGGAAAGTGATTGATATAAAAGGAGAAGGAAGATTGTTTCGAAGAGTTAGTTGGGGTTAGTGAGTTGGAAGGAGAGGAGGAGAGTTAGTTGGGGTTAGTGAGTTGGAAGGAGAGCAGGAGAGTTACTTGGAAGAGATAATAGTTGGGAGGTTAGCGGCTAGAAGTTAGTCGGAAGTAAGTCGAGTAGATAGTGGTGTCAGGGAATCCTCTCGCTATCGAAAAGTTACTGAGCCGCGAGGGTTAATGAAGTTGAATGTAGTAGTTAAAATTATTTGTGGTTGATTAAGTAAAATTAAAAGTATTTAAGAAGGCTGCCCAACTAAGTTTACAAGTTATTAAATATAATTAAAGTCCAACGCCCACCTTTTTCTATTAAGCTCAAATAAAAGCTCATTATTTATTTTATATATCTGACTCTGTTGTTATTTCATTATCTATTCCAGTAAAGTCAAATAAGTATAATGCAAGTTTTGTGCTCATAAATTAATTAAGTTAACCTAAGTCCATATTTAAGATCTAAGATCTAGAAGTTAAGATCTAAAATGGAGAATATGGCATCCGCTTATTCTGTACAAGGTTCCTACTGCCTTCGGCAGCGTTTATATGATTCGACAAAATTTATTTAGCTAACTTCCCGACTAGCTAGACATTTGAAACTTTCAGAATAGTTCAGAACACGGTGAAAATGCATTTTTAAAATACTTTTAACCAACTGTTTCGGGTTCCTGCTGCCTTCGGTAGCGTTACCAGTACAAAGCTTGCAATCGATTTTTCACTAACTTCCAGACTGGCTAGACATTTGAAACTTTCATGACAGCTCAGAACACGGTGATAATACATTTTCAAAATACTTTTAGTCAACTGTTTCAGGTCCCTACTGCCTTCGGTAGTGTTTATACGAATCGACAGAAAATTTATTTAACTAACTTCCCGACTAGCTAGACATTTGAAACTTTTAGAACACGTAACAGAACACGGTGAAAATGCATTTTTTAAATATTTTTAACCAACTGCTTCGGGACCCTGCTGCCTTGGGCATCGTTACCAGTATAAAGCTTACAATCGATTTTTATGATAGCTCAAAACACGATAGCAATGTTTTTTTTAATACTTTTAGCCAATTATTCCGGGTTCCTGCTGCCTTCGGTAGCGTTTATATGATTCAACAGAAAATTTAAAAACGTATATAAAAAGTTATTTTTATCTTGTAGTTATTGTAAAGTGCACTCGGAAATGTCCGGAAAAGTTTGCAACTCTGCAACGAATTGAGATATTTTAAAAATTCAATATGTTCCATATTTATGAAAATTTTCAGTAACTGGAAATTTGAAATACAAAAACAATCTTTTAATTTATTGTATAGGTTTAAAAAGCCGTGCGAATTACGATTTTTTTCTTCTCTTTTTCTCTTTCTTTCTTTTTCTTTTTAATAGCACATTGTTGAATAAAACAAAGCCCAGACTTTTAAAAAGCAAAATGTTGTAAAAACAATAAACAAGCTCCATCTGTGATGAAAAAATTAACTATACAGATGTAAATAAAATCAATAAAATTTAATACATTTATTTCTAAATATTTGATTATTTCATTTATTTTATACTAAATTTGAGTAATCAAGTTTAATAGTACAAAAACAATTAAAATGTCTTTCTAAATTTCTATAAACTCATTCAAATATTTCTCACATGAAATAAAATCCAAAGAAAATATTAGTGCATTTTAAAATAATTTTGTTTTATTTTCATTTTTATTAATCTAAATTATTTCATTTTCTTATATTTATTCATATATCAAAACTTGAAAGGCAGAAGTTATATCCTGTTTACTTTCCCCTTTTGCGAAAATTTTAAAATGAAAAATGAAATTATTTTTATAAATTTATACAGAGTATTATGGCGGTTTATGCAGGAAATGATTCACAGGTAACAACAACAAAAAATAAAATCTATCTTTGCACAAATTTATTGAAAAAAAATTTGCATATTTCTTTTTATATGTTAATATCAAACAACAAATTATCTTTTTATTTTTCCAGAACATGTTCATTGCAAAATTCTAAGTAATGTTTATACATTTATAGCATTAATTTTTATTTTTTGAGTCAATAAGATTAAAAGAAAGAGAAATATTATGAAATTTTTGTTTATGTTATCTTTACATTTAATCTTTTAGCGTTATTTCATTCTAATTTTCACAATATTTAATAATATCCCCTAATCTTTTTTTATACTACATAAATATTTTTTTATACTAATCATTTTTTTATATTTTCTTACTTTAAAATCAATTTCATTAAAACAATCCTCTAATTCAAAACCTATTTTTTATATTGTTATAAAATTTATTTAGTGTCTGAAATTCAGACACAAATGTGTCTAAAATGGGGTGTTGAATTTCAAGATGCTAAAAAGTGTCTTATTTATTTCAGACACTTGCAGTATCTTAAAAGACACACCGTTTCACACACTTGAAGTATCTTAAATTCCGCCATCTTTGATCCTGTCTACAGTGAATATTTTTCATAAATAAATAAGTAAATAAAAAGTTGCGTGTTATACTATTTACCTGTGAAGAATATATTTTAGAATCTTCTAGAGCATAAAAAAAAATAATTTTTACAAGAAAATTGTCCACCGTCCGTGCCTGGAATCGAACCCACAACCAACGGATTCAAAGGCGAAAGTCTCCCAATCATGCCACCAGGAATCATAATAAATTTTGTTTTTATAACAAAATATATTCTAGTATCCATAAAACAAGTCGCAGTTTTACGTATTTGCAATAAAACTATTAATACTAACTAAAGCTTAATTCATATTATTACCTTGAATTTTATCTGTAGAAGTTTAGAGTTTTTTTTGTAAAATGCATAATAAATATGAGAAAATAGTAGACTATGGATTTCAAACGAATTTTTCAAAACTGGTATTTACAAAAAAAAAAAAAAAAAGAAAAGAAAAGAAAAGAAAAGAAAACTATGTTCATGAAAACCAAAAAAAATGTTCCTTTACATTTTGAATATTGTGGAAAAAAAGAATTTTGAAAACAGGGGAAAAAAATCAATCATGCACAAATTGTTCAAGACTGTTTAGTTACAAATTCGTTTTCTTAGCTACACGTTACATGCTTCGTTTATCTTAATAATTTTTGTTTTATTACATGTGAAAACCTTAAATAAAAATTAACTTTTTTTTTTTTTTTTTTTTTAACCAAATAAGTTTCACGTCTTAGTATTTTAAATAAGTTAACTACTTATACTACATAAAATAATAATAAATTTATTTAATGTTTAAAAAATGTTAAAACAGGATATTCATGCTGCTTAATGTAGATTCCATATGGAAAATTTGTTAAGTAATACAAATGACTGAATTTCTAAGTGTCTGAACTTCGCAATGTCTGAATTTCTAAGCGCCTAAATTGTAAAATGTTTGAATTTTTATGTATCTAAACTGTAATAGTCTTAATTTCAGGCATATCAACCTTATTTATACACTTATCTCTGCAGATTTATAAAGAGACACTTATGTGTCTTAATTTCAGACAGCACAATCGTCTGAAATTTTGCATACTTAAGCGTTTCAGACATTTGTGTGTCTGAATTGGTATTTCATACACATTTCTGTCTGAATTTAAGACGTTTCTATCTACAGTGCAGCCTTTGTAATTTTAAACTTCAATAGCAACTCAATATTTCATTTCATACATATAATAATCAACGAATTTTAAATCTTCTTCAGTTTTGAAGTAAAAGACTGAATTAAGGAAATGAAAATTATAATAAAATTATGTTTGTTGTACAAATTTAAAGTTTGTGCAAGAATTTGACACCTATATCTTCATAACAAATGTAACGTTCACAATAAGTTAAGAAAAAGATTTTAACTAATAATTACAGTTATTATTGGTTATTTTCTTTATTAAAAACTAGCAGTTTCCTGGATCCTTGTTCACGTAAATATTTTACAAAGTCAAAAATTAATTAAAATTTTTACCTAAGACAATGTACATCATAAATAACACAACTACTGATTAAATAATTGGAAAATTAGTTTTCTGAAATGGATTTTTAGTTAATAACCTAGAAGTAGAAACTGTGATGAAAATGAATGCACATTATAAAACAATTCTAATATTTTATTGCATAACCATTCACCTAGTTGAATTCTAAGCATCATATATAATGTATACAAAACTTTACACAACATTGAAAACGTTAAAGTAAAACTATTAAACGGAAACTGTTGTTTCGGTAACGTAAACCATACTTTCAACATTGTCGAATGACGGGGTTTATTATTGCTCTTATATATAGATATAGAAGCAAAGTTTAGAGACAGAATAAACTCCAATTCGAAATTAAGAAACTGGAGTTGTTAGCCAATAGGAATTTATGATGTAGAAAACTATGTAAAAATCAGTAGTATAGGGATTTTATGTAATATTTCCTGCAATTCGAAAAAGGAAGTACAAGAAAATAGCAATCACTGATATTTTTATGATTTTTATAGATATAGAAAGCATCTAGAAAATCGAGTTCATGTCAATGTGTAGTCCGACAGAATACTTCAGCTGAGTTAAAGTTGAAAGTATGGTTATTCTCCCAAGAATGCCTAGCAGTGGCCGATTTGCTAATTTTTTTGTTTCGGAATATAACCCATGCGTTCTTTAAGAGGAAATTTTAGTTTAAATTTTGTTTGAACAATATATCATTGCCCGCGTTAACGTGGAATACTATATATACCCAAAGTGTTGTGTATATCAATAGGGACTTTTAACCTAGAAAGCGCAAATTTGTGTGTGAGAAAATTATTCGAAAGTCATATTATTTGAGAACTTTAGCTATGACAAAATTAGATTTAGGAAAAAAAAAAAAGGCACAACAATACTGCTGTTGGAAGAGGACTTACGTAGAAGGATGTGAAGTATATTTCGCGTCTTTCTATGCCTATGTCCTCTTCGTATATCTTTAGTAAAGCATAGATTCGACTTTGTGTGGACATTTAGTGTTATACGAGGGGTGATCAGAAAAAAAGGTTACAAGCCGCAGTATTTGGAAACTACATATTGTGGGGAAATTTTCTTTTCCCAGAGTGTAGACAGATGGCGCTACTAGTCATACAGCTGGTGTGCGGGTAGGTAATGAAATTCTCAGACGGTTCAGGACGATTGAAATGACAAAACGCTTTGAAAATTGATCTCGTGTGGAAGTGCGAGCCGTGATTCAATTTTTATGGGCAAAGAATGTGTCCGCATCTGGCATTCACAGTCAAATCGTGGAAGTGTACAGTGAAGAAGGAATGATCGGAAAACACGTAGCGAAACGGTGTCCCTCTTTCCAAACAGGCAGACTTGATGGCGAAAACCGCAATATGGTAAGGAGCGACCGGCCAAGTTCTTCAACGGCAGAAATAAACACGGCACGAATTCAAGAAATGATTCAAGGTGGGTAGCGTAGCATCGTTTCTGATGTGTTGCGATATTCCAAGGTGTGTGCCCGATGGATTCCACGTGCGTTATCCGATGAGCACAAAGCCAGACGAATGATGTGCAGTCTCACATTTCTTCGGCGTTACCATTCTGACGGGCAGCACTTCATCTATCACATCGTTACAGGGGACGAAGCTTGGCTTCATCATTTCGTCCCCACAAGCAAGAAAGCAACTATGGAGTGGAAACACCCTGGATCACCAACGACAAAGAAATGTAAGGTTACACCCTCTGCCGGTAAAGTTATGGCAACCATATTCTTGGATTCATGTGGTGTTATCCTTATCGATTACCTGGAGCGTGGCCAGACCATCAATGCAGATCGTTATTGTGCCACTTCGACAAGTTTACGCGAAGTCATCCGACACAAAACGGCCGGGCATGTTGAGTGAAGGTGTCATCCTTCTGCATGACAATGCCAGGCACGATACTGCTCAAGCAACGCAGGATTGATGCGACGGTTCAAGTGGGAAATCTGAAGTCACCCCCATACAACCCAGATTTTGCACCCAGTGACTATTTCCTGTTTCCGAGGTTGAAGGAGCACTTATCCGGCACACGGTTCTCTTCAGACATTGCTGTGAAAACATCCGCTGAGACCTGGCTCAATGGACAGTGACATGATTTCTACCAAGACGGGTTAAACAAGTTGGTTCTGCGTTCCTATAAATGCCTAAATAGACTTGGTGATTATGTCAAAAAGTGATAGGCACGTATGCCTCTTAATTCCATTTTCTATTTTCTGTCTATTGTTAATAAATATTTCTTTATTCGACTTGTAACTTTTTTTTTTAATATATATATATATTATGTATTACCCCATCGTATTTCTATGATAAAAGAATTGTCCGCATTCATAATTCAAAGTAATCTTGATGAATAACAATTTTAATAAATTATTCGTTCTTTATGGACTTGTATAAGGAAAATATAGAAAAAAGTTTTGTAATGGTCACAACATATCAGTTTTATTTCAATTTTATTTTCTCTGTTAACAGAAGAAATTATAAGTTTTTTTTTTATAATATTTATTTTTTTTCAACAAGTTTTTTATTTGTAACATACAGAGTTTTTGACTAAAATTACTCTTACTTTCAGATTAGTTGGGAAAATACTTTTGAAACACTATTCTGCAATCAGAATGCAAATATCTTAAATATTTCATGAAATAGAAACATTTTTATGAAAAAAGTTCTCACTGGGCATGGGCGAAATATAGAAGTTTTTTTATTACACAGGTTGAAAGCTAGACATATTGGGCAACTTTTGTAAAAATTTCATTTGAAAAGAATAAAAATTAAGCCAATTGTCAGCAAAAGAACAAGCTAAATTTTAGGTATTTTCCAAGAGTTGAAATTTCATAAGATTTTTTTCACATGCCGCGTAATTAATTTGAAGATCCATTTTTTTCAACCACGCTCCAAAAATACTTTTTTGTGAAAAACCCCTGATAAGCTTGTAACTCTAACATATTTTTGTTTGTTTACTAAGATTTGGGGATGATAAGGGGTTTTTCACAAAAAAGAACTTTTGCAAAGTAGTTGAAATAATTGGATTTTCAAATTAATTACGCGGCATGTGAAAAACTCCTTACAAAATTTCAACTCTTGGAAAATACCTAAAATCTAGCTTGTTCTTTTGACGACGATTTGCTTAATTTTCTCTCTATTCAAATAAACTTTTGAGAAAAGTTGCGCAATGTATCTAGCTTTCAACCTATGTAATAATTTTTTTTCTAACTTTTGCACATGTGCAATGAAAACGTTTTCATAAAAATGCTCATTTTTCATGAGATATTTAAGATATTTGCATTCAAATTACAGTACGTTGTTTCAAAAAATTTTTTAATTAATCTGAAAGGGGGAATAATTTTCGTTTAAAATTCTGTATATTATAAGTAAAAACATGTTGATTTTTTTTTTTTTTTTTTTTTTTTTTTTTTGAGTTTTAAAACAAATATCTCCGTTATTTAATACGCTATCGTCACACAAATCCATACACAAACTGTACTACAAGGTCTGTATTAACATATCTCTATGTTAAAGAGTATTTTCTTCACTTAACGATACAAGGTGAACATAAACATTATTGATTTTGCTCAATTTCTTATTGGCCCCCTAAATGTTGTCTTAAACGAATCATCGCTGACAAATATGAGGGAGACCCAGTTCTTTAAATTTCCAATGTTTGAAAACATTTTATCAAGACATAAGTGTTTAAATTGAAAAAACTCGTCGTTTGGAAATTTTGGAAACTTTTCAGCATTAGTGTATATCACACGGGCTCTATCTGTGGGCTGAATATTCATTAAATAAAGGTCATTTGTCGAATAGAACTTGATTATGTCTTACAGAATTACTTTCTACATGCAAAAATGTGGATAACTTTCATAACTATATTATTACGTTTTTATCTGTGAGCTGAATATTCTTAAATAAAGTGCATTCGTCGACTAAAATATACCTTATGTCTTTAAGGATTCCTTTTTACACATAGAAATGTCCACACATTTCATAATTCATTAAATAAAATGCATTGGTCGACTACAACCTGATTATCTATTTTCTGTACGGAAAAATGTCGACACCTTTCATAACAGTATAATTTCAGGCTCTATCTACAAGCTGAATATTCATTAAATAAAGTACATTCGTCGACTAGAACGTCCTTATGTCTTTAAGAATTACTTTTTACACACAGAAATGTCCACACCATTCATAACAATATCAGTACGGGCTCTATCTAAGGGCAGAATTAAATGAAATGCATTCGTCGACTAGAACTTGTTTCTGTCTTTAATAATTACTTTCTACACGCAACAATTTTGACAATTTTCATAACAATATCATTATAGGGTTCTTTTGAGAAACCTCTTTGATGTTAGATCATATGTAAAGGGAAAAACCTTTGTAGTTTTGGTCATTATGACTAAAATTTTCGTAAATATCTAAAAACTGAAAGTCACAGAAAAATCAAAAGGGGAACTGTACAACTAGACGCTATAAAAATCTTATTTCTAATCGAAAACGTTCTACATCCAACTGTTTTTGTGTTATGCAAGATAAACACCACACATACATACAGACACACATTCGTACAAAGAGATGTCACGAAAAGTCGCGTAAAGCAGTAGATATCTTTTAAATAGAAGCTCGTATTAAGACCAGAGTTGCAGATGTGTAACTAGACATTATGATAGTTGCAGATATAAATTTTCAACATTCCACGAACATTCGTTTCTGAGCTACTCTAGATACAATATTCATTTCGCTAATCCGGATTACAACACTTCTTATACCTTTTGTATAAGGAAGTAAAAGGAATGTTTAACTATTGACAGCCCAGTACATCTTCTAAAAATTATGTACAGACCACACTGTGCACTTAAATATAATCTTACATTAATAACATATAGCACAGGCTGAAATGCACTTCCATCAATTTTCAAGTATTTAACCTATATTCTAGTTCTTTAATGTAGGTCTGTAAACAAGCGATGAAGAATTTTCATACCATATTCTTTATGAAACATGCTTTCATGTCTATAAAAATTATACATTCATTTTATTTGGGTTAGTGCAGCCTATAGATGTTAAGCACTACTTGCTTGGAATTTCCCCTATATATGTAATATATTTGATTTTTTTTGGATGTCCCTATACACGAACTATTTGTTTGATCTCAAACATAGCATCTCTATATGATGCAGAATTAGAATACCGAATTTGGACTTCCTGCTGCTATTTGTTCTTTAGATATGCTGATAAAATACAGACAGACACACAGACTAACCGCTAAAAACTTTATTTTTATATCAGGGGGCCTTAAAACGTGTTAATATAATGAAAACTAAATTTTGAAAATTTAACCCAAAAAGACACTTTCTCTACCATACATAATATGGGTAAGAGAAAGTAAAAAAACATATTTTTATGCAATGAAATTTTTTTAATTTTTGTCAAAATTTTCTGTAACTATAATAAATTTGAACTCGCATATATCTAAAAATATCTTTATCTTAAAATTCTTCAGATGCTTGAAACACATTTTAGAAAAAAGTCTTGTATTGAAACATTTAAAATTTTCAATACTGGAATACGAAATTGCAAGCACTTTCTCTAAAAATTTGTATTTTCGGATAAAAAAGAAATAAATATTACATAAATAAATAAATTTTGTCTCGAATCTTCAACAAAATTTTATTTTCTAAAAATATTGTTGATTTCATTAATGTACAACACATATACTAAGAAAGAAATGTATATATAAATATTTTCTTTTTATTACTCGAGTCTTTTAAAATTAGAAAATGAGATTTCTGTATTATGCTATGCATATTTTGTTTTACATGCATAATATTTTTGTGTATTTAATAACTTTTCAGAATTTGTTTATTTATGAATAATGCACAGGTTATTTATTTTAGCACGAACTTTAAACAATTCCTTTAGTTGGTTTATGATATTTATATTGTAAGAGGAAGGGGAAAAGTTCAATTTTTATTTGAAACTGTTAAAAATATTTGTATCTACATTATTTTCAAAGAAAACATATATTCGTCTAGATAAATACATACGTGTTTTTTATGTCGATTTTGTATCTTCAGTTACATGAGATACATTTTATAATTCACATACTAATGAAAACTAAAGAAATTCTTGAAATAACACAAATAATATGCACACTGGTTTAGAGTTTATTTTGATCACATTTGTCCTATTGCATGTAATACAGTAATAAATCGAATATCATTTCCTTATATATATATATATATATATATATATATATATATACAGTATATTATAAAATAAAACAATGCATTTAATTGTAAATTGTTGTATTTACTAAATATTTAATATATTGATGCTTTATATTCTAAAACACCACATTTAATTCCTTGAGGGTTCTATATAGCAAGATGCTGTATTTAAAAAAAAAAAAAAAAAAAATCTCAATCTTAAAAATGTATTATTCTTGATTTTTAATGTTTTATACTATTTTACAGTATTAGTGCGAACTTTAAATTGTCGAATCTATGGACTGCAATGCAAGAAAATTCTGTTTTTCATCAATTTTCTTTAATATGAGTATAGTATTCAAACTTTTTGGGATCTTCTGAAAATATCTAGAAACTTCATGGAATCTTCTAAGAACTTCGTGAAATGTTCAAAAAACTTCCAGAAAGCGTCTAGAAACTAGACACTCTGTCTCTGAAATCTTCTGGAATCTGCATGGTACTTTCTAGAAACTTCGTGGGTTGTAAGGTAGCAATGTAGAAATATAACTTTTTTTTTTTTTTTTCTTGTCGCCAATTATTTTTATATTAATTTAGTGTAGAATCTTCATGGAATCTTCTGAAAAATGCCTAAAAGCTTTTCGAAACCTTTTTGGAACTTCATAGAACGTTCTGGTATCATCGTGGAAACGTTTAGAAATTTAATGAAACCTTCTAGAAAAATACGGCTTTCAGAACAACTTTCAGAATTTTTAGAAGATTCCAGAATTTTCCAAACGTTTCGGAGTTTCAGGCGTTTCCGTGGAATCTCTACAAGTTTCCATATACTTCAGAAGGTTCCATGAAGTTTCTAGCCATTTCTAAAAGGCACCATGTATATTCTTTAGCAGAAAAAAAAAGAAAATTTTGGAAAATTGTGTTCAGTTTACAGAAAAAGAATAAAAATTGAAAAGTATTCAAAGTTAATAAAGGAACGTTTACTCATAAGCAAAGAAAAGAAAAAAAAAAACTGCTAAATTTTGAACATTTCATTTTTCCCCTTTAAGCTGACTACTATTTTCTAAAAAAATTCTTATTTTTTAAATTTAGGACGCCTCTATAAAAGCATTCTCTTTTTTATTTATTTATTTATTTATTTATATTATCTCTTCTTTTATTTTATAAATGCATTTTCCTTTTTAATGCATTTAATTTTAAAAATAAATAAATAAATAAGTAAATGGGTATTAAAATTTCTCAACATATAACAGAGCTTATAGTCTTTGTAAAAATACTTACAAGGAGAGGTCACGACATGGAAAACTCAGATTGGTACGATATTGCGCAGAATTGGTACTATATTGCGCAATTGTTGGCAAGCCCCCTAGGGAAACAAACAAAAAAAAAGGCTCTTAACAAGAAACAAACGCTTAAAGTTTTAGTAATTACTTAAATTCAACTTATTTCGAAATAGAGTCGACTCTCCCGTGGCATGTTTGGCAGCGTAGCCGTTTGCAATTCGAATTTCCCCGATTCAATTTTATTTATATTATTATTTATTTGTCCAAATATTTTATTTTTACATTATTTTATAATAAAAATTAAAATTTCAGACTTCAATAAATAAGAAATATTAAATTTTTGTGAATTAAAAACTTCTATGGTTTAAATTAGAATAAATAATCAAATTATTTAAAGTCAGACTCCTCCTCTGGTAGACATAAAACATCCCCATTAAACTGTACCTGTACTTCCTATAGTTTTCGAGAAAAAATGACTGGATATGGCCACCACGTTCGCTCTATCTGACATCCTTTATCTGACCCAATTTATCCCTTTACATACTGTCGGTACTTTAAGTACCATTTGATTAAAAAACATATAACATCGAATTCATGTAAGAAATGTCAAAAACATTTAAAAGAATGGGATATATATGTATATATATATATTGGAGGGAAGTCTTGAATTGAAAGTAACTGCTATCACTAAACAGAGATGGTAGCACCAAATAATGAAATTAAACTTTCTTAGGAATACCAACCTGCACAGGACTAAACTCTTTTGGACTCCTTGAGCAGGTTGTTTTGTTGTGAGTTGTTCACGGAAATCTCAAGAGGTGCGTTGCGCCTTGAACATTCAAACCAGAACTTATTCGAAATAATAAAATTTTATTCGTATTAATTTAATCTTATCACACTTACATAACGTAAGTTAAAATAATGTAACAATAAAAATGATTCGAACAAGCTATATTCGACTCCCAGGATTTTTTATGAGTTATTGTGTGTAGGTCTCAATTGTGGTACTCGTTCCGGATGCTGGTAGAGCGGTGAGTAGATTTAATTTATTCTCATTGAATCTCATGCATGTGTTATTAATCTTGTTGAAATTCTTGATGACATATATTCTAATTTTAATGTAAATTCAATGTCGAGATTCTTAGAAAATTAAACAAAGTCGAAAATCTTCTTTGGCTTCAAAGCCGTAGTGGTCCGCCGAAAACGGAGTTTCAATTATCTATTAATTAGATAATTAATTGTAATTCGTTAAATAAAATAAAAAAAAATTGAAAATTGAAAAAAAAAAATTATTTGTTTACGTCGTATAAAATTCTCTGAATAAGAACTTTAGGTGAAGTTAAAATCAAATTGTTGAAATAAATCATTAATATGGAGTTAAATTAAATGGTTCTTGAACGAAACGTAATTCAAAGTACTTTGGGTTTCAAAAGTTTTGGTGTATACTTAGTAGTTTCGTTTTGAAATAAAACGTAGTTCAAAGTACTTTTAATTTTAAAACGTAATAGTTTCGGTTTGGAATTTAAGAAACAAAATTCACATTAAATAACTGTTGAATAAATTTGAGTATGAGAATGCAAAAATTGCATTTAATATCTTATTAGATTATTTATTTCAGTAAAAAAAAAAAATCTATTTTATATGTGTTGTTCCTTTTTCATTTGTTCTTATTTTTTCATATTTTACTTCCTGATCCTCAGAATAATAATTTAATTTAATCGATTAATTCATATTTAAATTTAATTATTTGTATTTAGTTTGCTCAAAAAATGGGTAGGAAAGGTCGTACAAAAACAAATGATGCAGAACAGAGCACGTTGTTCCCAAAATCTAATGAAATGATAAAATTTGAAAATGTTATTAAGGAGATAGATTTTATAAAATCGAAAGTCAATGGTTGTGATAGTGGCGATCAAGCCAGATTAAAGATCCTAAAGGATAATGTAAATGCATTGGAATTTAAATTCGAGGAAATAGTTACAAATTTTTCCGAAGAGGAAAACGATGAAAACTTTGAAGAAGTGTTAAAAAATCGGGACATGCTGTTAGAATTATCAGTTGTATTAGAAAGTAAATCGCAATCAAATACACCAAATATAAATAATGCTGCACGTACCAAACCAGGGACTTCTGTTAATTCGCATATTAGTCTCCCTAAGCTTGAGATACCTTTTTTTTTTACGGGGATTATAAATCTTGGTTGTCATTTAAAAATTTATTTAAATCATCTATTTTGGATAATGACAGCCTTAGTGAGGTTGAAAAGCTACAATACCTATCGTGTGTAAGAGGTAGTGCGTCAAAACTTATTCGTGGATTTGCTTTACAATCAGAAAATCTTAAACACTGTTGGGAAATCCTTAGTCAGCGCTATGAGAATAAACGGCAATTAGCTATAACTCAAATAAAAAAAAATCTTTTCGGTAACGGTAAACAAGGCGGATGATCCTAAATCGTTTTTCAATTTAATAGATACTTGTAACGAAGCGGTGCGAAATTTATCGACCCTCGGATTGGAATCGAATCAACTTAGCGATCTTATTTTTATAAATTTCATGATTTCAAAATTGGATTCATCCGTTAGGCATAGGTGGGAGCTCAGTCTAGAAAATACGCAAACTATTCCCGATTTGAACTCGTTTCGTACATTCATTGAAAGGGAGGCGTCGAGTCAGACAAAACTTGAAAATAAACCAGGGATGTTTAAGAAACCAGTAGAAGGTAGTAGTGTAAATAATTCAATAATAGTCAAAGACAATAAATGCGTCGTCTGTTCTCAAGTACATCAATTGTTTAAATGCCCCAAATTCAATAAAAGTAATGTTCAGGAATGATGGGACTTAGTTAAATCTAAATCATTATGTGAAAATTGTTTGCGAGCTAACCATCAAGTGCGACAATGTAGAATTAATATTAAATGTAAGGTATGTGCAGGTTCACATCACACTCTTCTGCACATTTACACAGAATTCTGCAGATCAGGGAGGTGGCTTTGTTACTACATCTGTGTCAAATAGTGCCTCAGAAAATAGTCTCATAACAAAAGAATGCGTTGAGAAGCTAAATTTGCATTTGTCTGGCACTTCTCATAGACTTGTAGGGATAAACGGTATGCCCGCAGAAACTGTTTTAAATTTCACGGAATTTTCATTCTCGCCATGTTTCGCTAACGAGTATAGAAATTTGAAGGCACTAGTAGTAAATAGGGTTACTGCCCCTCTACCAAATTTCCGGGTGAGGACAATGTCTTGGCCTCACATAAGAAATCTTCAGTTAGCCGACATGAATTTCTGCAAGTCACAACCGATAGATGTGCTTTTGGACGCAGACATCTTCTCAATGTTAATTAGTGGAAGGCCAGTACACGGGAATCCCGGAGAACCCTCTGCTATTCCCAGTTCACTGGAATATCTCCTTTGTGGCCCTATCTCAAAGACTGGAATTCAATTTATTAATCTTGTTGAAATTCTTGATGACAGATATTTTAATTTTAATGTATATTCAATGTCGAGATTCTTAGAAAATGAAACAAAGTGGAAAATCTTCTTTGGCTTCAAAGCCATATATATATATATATATATATATATATACTTCATTTTATTTTCAGTACGTGGCACAAGAAGCCGCACGTAGCTGTTTTTGTTCACGAAATAAATCTACAGAGCACTATCGCTGTTTTTAAATGGCTTTTTGCACGATCTCATCATAAATACATCAGTTAAAGAATCTATCATAAATCTTAGAAAAAATATTAAGGACATAGATATTACGTAACTCTTTAAAAAAAATTTAAAGGTTTTGATATCTTTTTCGACCTTTATGTACCGAAGGTATAAACCAATGGTAATGATTGTGACCTAAAGTGAAAAATCCCTAAGTTTTCACTAATTACTAGGATGAGGTGATATGTATACTTTTTATTACCTATATTTCAAAAAATTATTCTTAAATAACTAAAAATAGATATCAAAAACATTGATCACCTTTTTCATAATGCAGTAAATAAAGGGTAAAATAATTTTCAGATTATTCAAAAAAAAAAAAAAAAAAAAAAAACGAATCTTTGACAATAAATCTTATCAAACTTTAATCTGTTCAATAAAAATTTCAGGTAAAGTGAATTCATAAATAGCTCTAAAATGATCCCTCAGTATGCATTTTCTGATTGTTACTAACCAAACGGTATAATCTTTATTCAGCTTCTCAATAACATAATGCATCTCAAACGTTTAGTTTTATTAATTGCTAAAATTTCAGCTGTATTGAGCATGTCAAAACATAAATTCAAATTTCTTAGATATTACCCCAATGTGATTAAACTAACTTTTAAGAACGTAGAATATAAAAAACACTATATTAAAACAGTTGTATTTAAATATTGTAAAAAAAATCATGAAAATATAAAGCTGACTTTTGGGAAAGGTAACTTAAAAAGTTAGCATAAAGTAACCTGCTATCTTTATAAAGAATGTTCTTACTACATTTATAGCGAGATAATAATCAATTTACACCGACGTCTGGTCAGTGAGAATTAATTTTTCTTTGATTAATTTTGTCGTTAAAGATGAGTACTTAAAATCACAGGTACTACAGGATGATTATAATTAAAGCTACAATTTCAAGACTCTACAATTTTAAAACTACCCGTCGGAGCGATTTGATATTTTACCACAGTAATCGTCAGTCCTTAAACTCCCCTTTTTCTCTTTTCACTATGACTGTTTCCGCTGTAAGCGCGCATTCTTGTTTTTTTGCTAAAAAAATTGTAGTAAACCCTTGAAGTCTATTGTTACCTGCTATTCCACTGTGTTGCTAACAACATTCCTGTGTTTAATGAGTCCATTTAGGTGTTTCCCCTGACATTAACCTGACAGCACCATCTATAGGAACATATTGGAACTACTTTTTTCCTCCCCCAAACAAAGTTTCCTTGCCACTGCTCTGGTAAAATATCAAATCGCTCTGATGGGTAGTTTTAAAATTATAACGTTTTGAAATCGTAACTTTAATTATAATCACCCTGTATATATATCACAATAAAGTACCCACCACATAATAAAATCACTGGTTAAAAAAACAGACGCTTAATCTGATCAAATTTCCAGGACAGAAATCAAATCAAAGCAAACTACATTTAATTCCACCGATTAATAAAATCAACATCACCTAAACTCATGAAAGTATCTCCAACATGAAATGTGCATTCATACACGTTAGAAAATGAATTCTAATTATTATTGGATTTTTTTTTTTTTTTAAGGGAAAAAAAAAAAAAAAAAGAAAGAAAGAAAGCCACTACATCATTTTCCTCTGGAGATAATTTTACATCTACAGCATAGTCATAAAAGAAGCATATTCTAACGCGTAACATAGTAACCGTAATTCAAAGAATGCATTCCTAAACGAGCAATAATGAGTTACAAATCCATTTTGATAAAAGAACTTTCTACAAATGTGCTTTTTCCAAGAACCATAATTTTCTCTTTAACTATTAAAGGAGAATTTCTAGTTCTTATTTTGAAATAACTAAGAAGCATTATGTCAAAGTGGAAAATTTTTAAATTAAAAGAAAAGTATGAAGTTACAGAAAAGTATGACAGTTTCTGTGAATTATGATCAAAGAGAGGCGTCATCAAAATTTGGGCTTTATCAATTTTATTTATGGTTTTTACTTAAAAACTGAGATAGAGTATTATTGCACAAGGTTTAACGAACGAAAATATGAAGTGGAAGTGGTATCAAGTAGAAAAATCAGAAAACTTTAGGTCTGCTCTTCAAGATTGGTTCAAAATAGCCAGATTAAAAAGAATTCCCCACTTTTGCGCAGTTTTGTGTGAAAGAACTGAAAAGTCCGTATGAATGATGACTGTGGAAAATTTTACTCATATGATTAACTAATTAAAAGTTTGCATGACTCTGTTACAGGTGCTTCCATCTCAAAACATCCGATGTCGAAGTACGAATAGTCTTCAAATGGTCCCGAAATAAGGAAAGGGCGCGTGACGTCACTTGCGGTCAAATTATGGGTAAAGTGGCAAAACATTGGTATTTCCGCCAATAGAGTTTGATCTTTTGCCACTCGAGAGTGGCAAAGATTTATTGACGGAGCGTTTGTTTGTAAACATGCCCTTTCCTTATACTTTCCAGTTCACAAACATTACTACTTGCTGTCGATAACACTGCTATCATATCGTGCATTATTATCTGTATGGCAATAATATGCACCTCTTAAGGAGGCTTTCCATTTCGTGGATAATCCCCGACACGACCCTTCTCAGAACTTCTTAGAGCTTGTCAAACAATCTTTGTCAGAGGCTTCTGAAAAGCTTCACCATTTTGGGACAACAAATGAAGCCGTTTCATCTTTTGAGTTGTTTAGCCGTGCAAAGAATAGGCCTGTGACAAGCTGCATCATACTTAGACAGTAAATGGGGCTGTATCTTCTCTTGAACTGTTTAGCCGTGCGAAGCTTTCTCAATACGATGATCGCTGATTCGTCATTATTCTAAAAGTGCGCAACTAACAAATCTTTATCATGATAATGATGGTATACTGTCAGCTGTATACTACAGATGAGTCCTTATGCATGTAAATGTATTAATGACAGGCGTTTTATTTGTACAAATCTTCAACATTTAAGCATACCAGCGCTACATGTCAGTCATTTTTTAATCACAACATTTTTTGTCTTAAAAAAAAAAAAAAAAAAAAAAAAAACAATAGTAAATAAATAAATAAATAAATAAAAATTGATCTCTCTTTAATTCCATTCGCGCAAACCGCATTTTTTAAATCATATATATATATATATATTTTTAAAGCAATTTTCAAAATAATAACGGTCTTTTGACACATCTAGTATATTTTTGTAATTACTGTACACATATCGGTACTAAAATACTTAAAATGCATAAATATATTCGTAATTTAAGAAAATGTTTCAAAACACATAAATTTTCTTCGCTGCTCACGTTTAAATTTATTTCTTGTATATAATTTAATGTAGTTCCTGAAATATTGTAACCCCGAATGACAGTGATAAGAAAATCAAAACAAAATCACTTATAAACCTAAACGCGCGGGAGATTTACATTATTTTTCATTTTCAGAATAAATGATTGCGTCCTGGTTTATCATATTTTTCCTTTATGAAACGTATATGATTTATGACACACATGAAGTTAAATTTCACTCTAGATTAGATGAAATGATTCATGGCAAACTTAATAATCTTCTAAAATCTGCAAGCAGAAAAATGTCGGCTGATATTCATTTCAAATATTTATGTCTCGGAAATATTTTTAGTATCAAATTTTAAGAATCTTGTTGGTTAAAAAAGTGAAAAAAGAATAAAAAGTTTGATTTTTTTTTTCTAAATATAATTGGAAAAAATTTAATTTAATTAACAAATTGAAAATAAGTTGTTAAGTGTTACATACGATAAAATTGATATGAAGAAGATGAATACATAAAATCAATTATAAACAAGCAAACACATACATACAATTCAGTTTATCCCCTCGAAATATCTTATTTAATTACATTTAAAATGTTAGAATAAATGTCTAGACGTTTTATATGCATCTATGCTTAACTATAAGAAATATAAATATTATCCTATAAAAACTAAAATAAACTATTTTTTATTAGATCCTTTTAAACGATCTTTTTTTCGATACCAAAATTTTAAAATTAAAATTAGGAGTAAATGTCTTTAAAACTTTAATCTCAAAAACAAAACAATAAAATATTACAAATAAAGATTCTAATTAAAAAATTCTAGCTTACTATTATTTATTTATTGATTTACATATTTTTAACAAAAATATTTTAATTATTTATACTTCTATTATTACTATTTTTTATTTGTTTTAACATTATACACATGTTTTATCATGCATAATAAAAATAGTCGTCAGTTGAAACTAATGTACAAACAGACATATTTATTTGTATATGAACTGCAAATATTAGATACATAATATTTGCGATTTACAACGTTTCTTCGAATACCTGTAGAAACATGTGATGGATTTTTCTTGGATGATAAGAATTATACTGAACATAACATATGACATAAATTTGAGCTAAGTTTTTTCTCGAAGGATAAAAAAAAAAGCTCGTTTTAAAGTGTAACTTTGCTTCAAAATTTCGCAGTAAATTTTTATGTGTAGTATAATTATGTGTATCCAATTCAAAATTTGCAGGTATTTTACTTAATTCTTCCCTTTCCGCTTTTATAGTGTGGTGGGGGACAATAGTTTGCATGCATATCTATGCTCCAAATTATCTGAGTAAGAAAAATGTTTGTTGTGTTGGTTGGTTATGTGTATCCAACATGTACTATGAAAGGATTTTATGAAAATTTCAAATTCTCCATACAGAACAGTCAATTTCAAGCACATCACTGATACATCGCACTATCCTTTTCACATACATTACTCGGCGTGGTGAACAGTACATCACTGCAATAGTGTTTTGTGATACATTTGTAGTATTTTCTATTCAGACAAATTGGGCTGTGAAAAGTATGTCTCGGAGTTGGCGACATTATCCCAGTGTCTCATGCATGCACTAGTTTGACATCTATGCAATGTCATATTTCATGTCGCAAATAGTGGACATGTCCACGTTTGTGCAACAGTCTTTAGATGTCCATTAAGAAACGAGATTCGCCTGCGATGTCATCAACGCAAACTGCTACGTCTTTTCCACGTTCTAGGAATCAAACTCTTCTGAATGCGTCTCTCTTTTGATTTCGGGGTGGTTATTGACACTTCAGGATGGAGAATTTCAGTGTGTCGGTGTTACAGTCGGCAGCAAGATTATTGAAGCACATATTCACTTTTTCTTTTTCTTTTTCTGTTTCATTGCTAATATTTATCATCAACTTACTTTTTTATAAACAGCATAAAGACTGAGATCATGACTCGACAAATACTTACTTAACAATAAAGTATTAGGGACACATCTTTTACATGCGAATTATTGCTAGCGCTTCAATATTTTTGGTGCCGACTGTAGTTATGTGTTCGAAACATGCAGTTTGACGGGATTTTGCGAAATTCCTCAATTCACTCTTGGAGGAGCACACAATTTCAAGTGTAACTCTGTTGTAAATAACTTTAGGAATGCGATTTTGCGGTTAATATTTTGTGCTGGAAATTGATTGCACCGTTTTTATGACTGAAAAATTAAAATAAGGTGAACCTGTTCTCAGCTTGGCAGGTGTTTCATCCTAATACGAGGTATTGACTGATTTCAACTGATTTTTACTTATTTATTTTGTTTTATAGTATGAAACTAACAGGCTTTGCCCGCTTCGCTGGTCGTTAAATTTAAAGGAAACTCTTTTCTATATAGCTTTATAAAAATAAAAACAAAACAAATTGCTGAAAATGCTCAAAAGCTCGCTTCAGGTCCCTGCTGCCTTCGGTAGCGATTTGGTCATCCGCTAAAACTCAGGCGCCCGTCCCTGTTACCTGCGACATTGGTTTACCAATCGGCTTCCATTTAGGCGCTTATTAGATAACAGTTTCGAAATACATAGTATCGAAAAAATTGAAGTATCACTTTTATATTTGAATCCCAGTTACACATGAATAACACTATACGTGATGCACAGAATATTTGCTTTTACGTTATTGCCTATGTTAATTTTGTTTATCCGATCAACCATAAAATGACAGCAATTTCACGCCAAGTATTACAATATAGTATGACCGGCTACGTCTGTCGCATGAGACAATTAATTTTTGTGGTTTATATAAAAGCACATTTTGTAGTTTATAGATAACCACTTTTGTGGTTTATATATAACCAGATTATTCATGGTTTGTAAACCTGATCATAGTAAAGCCTTAATATAGTTCTCTTTGGCGACTTTTGAAATTTTGTCACCATTTTAGACTTAATCCCTTGTAACAATAAAACTTAATCCCTTGTAACAATATGCTATGAGCGCTATTTCTGCCGTATTTTAGACAACTAACCTTTTTACGGTTATATATATATTTCCCATTAAACAATTTTTATTTTTATTTATTTATTTAAATATTGATTTGGATTAATCAAATACTTCTGTTCGACAGCGTGCAAGTGCAGTCTCACACAGTGGCTCATTTATTTGTATGATAAATTAGCATAGCGATTAGTATATAAAAAAATAAATAAATAGGCAATCATTATCGCGCTACACAACTGTATTATGTTGCTCCATTGTTGGCTTTTAAATTTTTGTCGCCATATTAGTGATTTTTTTTTTTTTTTTTTTTTAAGCGGAAAGATTGTTTTGCTAATAATTTTATCAGACACTTTTTTGTTTACATATAAGAATCCTTCCTATTCTGTTTTTATTTTTAATGTTTTTTAGGTTTAAAATGGTGCTTGCTGAAATAAATTTGCTATCTTTAAAACTGCATTTTTTCTATAAACTTTCTATAAAAATAATCATTTATGAGACTACTATTTACGTTTAATATTTTTTTTTTTGTTAAACTTAGTAATTTTTTTTATATATTTTTGATGCGCTACTTAGATTAAAATGGCTGTTGCTATAATAAACTTCTTGTCGAAAAGCATTCGGTGTACTTCAACACCAAAATTTAAAAAACAGGAGGATTTATTAATGAAACTGATAAAATAAAAATATGGTTCATAGTGTTTAAATAATCTATTGAAAAAAATAATAATAAAACCCAAATTTTTAATATATCGTTTTACATAAATCTTTTCGAAGTTAGAATAAATTTTAATTTTCAAAAAAAAATGTAACGTTTTTTGTTTATTAACAAAAATTGATGAAATTTGAACTGCAAGTTGGACTTGTGTTTTACAGGCTGTATATTTTGCGTTTGTGTTCGTGAGAAAAAAAAATAAAAAATAAAATTGAAAACTGCAATTTTTAATCCCACTTCAAAAACATGTGACTTAATGAGTAGCACTTTTTTTTCCTCCAAACGATTTCCATGTAATCTTCTGCTGTTGCCACCTAAAATTCATACTTTAGTAAATTTAAAAAAATCTAATTGTCCGATCGATAAGCTGTTTAGTCCGTCGGATTCACAAAAATTGCCCCTTTCATTTGGTACCTTATTTGTAATGATACGCCTTATATTTCTAATTTGTTTTCCTCATTTTAATCTACTTTTTTCTGTCAAAATAAAATTGGCAACAATTAAATTATGGATAAAATATAAATGGCTAATTTGTCAGAAATTAGAAGGTTATTATTTTCACATTTAATTAATTAAAAATAAAAAACTAATCGAAAATTCGAAAATCGGGCTTCGAGGGGCATCAGGAGACGTCATTACGAGGAAAAGTCTGCTGTTGTAATAAGTGCAAAAGTATTATTTTGTTTTGTGGGCTTAGTAGAGCAATTTTTATTCCATTTAAAAAATACAGAAAATTTTATAAATTTTATTGTTTTTAAATTTAAACTTTTACGCAAATATTTATGATGAAATACACTCTATCACAAAAAAATAGATGCACCCAGAAGAAATTGAACCACATTACGAAACTCGGTACAAATGTAGTCTGGTAAGAGATATGCAAATGATTAAAATTTCAACGCTAATGAGACATGGCTAAGCGCACTATGCGCATCTGAACTGAGCATCTGGGAGAGTTTAAAAGCATGATTTTTCGCGCCGTAGAGCTATTCAAACGATTCTGTCGATTTTGATGGACGGTATTATGACTGGCGAAACCTCTGAGACGTAACCGGCGGCAATATAGACAATTGTCGGACAGTGAGAGGGGCCATATAGTAGGCCTCAGAGAAGCAGGTTGGTCGTACAGGCTTATCGGCCGCCACTTCGGTCGAGCGATATGGCAGTTGCTCGGTGTTGGCAACAGTGGATCACGGAAGGGTGAGTCAACCGTCGAGAAGTGTCAGGATGTCTCAGGAACACAAATGAACGCGAGGATCGCGTAATCATAAGAGTGGACACGTCCGCACTAACAGCGTTATCAGCATAGATTCAAAGCCATTTACCATCTTCTAGGCATCCAGTAGTATCAAGGGAAACTATTTTGAGACGACTGGTGAGCGCTGGTATAAGGAGAGGACGCACGTCCATTAAGAAGGTCCTACTACTGACCCCACACCATAGGCAGTCTCGACTGGATTTTTGCTGACCCAGGGCAAGCTGAAGTGGAACCGACAGAAGAGTGTGATCTTCAGTGATGAATCCCGATTCAGTCTCAGGGCTCATGACCATCGAACACGCGTGTGAAGGTTGCCAGGCCAGCGGTCTGATCCGGCATTTGTTGTCGAGCGACATACAGCTATTTCACAAGGTGTGACAGTGTGGGGAGCGATTTGTTGGGACAAACGATCATCTCTAGTCGTCCTTCAAGGCACTATGACGTCTCGCAGTTACGGGTACAAAATTTTAACGCCAGTTGTACTGCCTATGCTATCAAGCCGCCCAGGTGTCATTTATCAGCAAGACAACTCTCGTCCACATACTGCTCGACTCTTCCAACAATGTCTTCAAGAATATGACGTACTCCCATGGCCTGCCAGGTCACCAGACCTCTTGCCATCAGAGATTGTCTGGGATGTGCTAGGAAGGCAAATGCAGCCGTGCAGGAATACTGATGTATTAACTGTCCAGTTGCAAAAATTATGGCATGATCTTCCGCAGGGGGATATATGTGACCTAACTGATTTGATGCCACGTCGTGTTTCGTCTTGTATAGCTGCCAGAGATGGCTTTACTACTTACTATGATTTACTACTTACTATACTTACTTTTTCACGCTCTAACTTCTTAATAAAACGATCTTTTGTTCCGAATTTTTAATCATTTGCTTATCTCTTCATACACTACACACATGTTAAGTTTCGTGATTGCAACACATTTGCTTCTGCGTGCATATAATATTTTGTGACAGAGTGTATATTGAACAAAACTTTACGGTATCATTTTTATAAAGAAAACATAAAGAAGCATTAATTTTCAAGACATAAAATTTACTGCTTGTGAAACGAAAATATTGTGAATTTAAAATCAATTTGTTAGGAAGTGAGATCTCACAAGAGTGGTAACTTAGTTTTCTTGGATGTTGTGAGTTTTTTTTACTCCAAAACCACTATGTTAAAAAAGTTCATTGATGGTTTGTATATCATATTCTCAAATTAATAGAAGGCGAAGCTTAAGTAGAGATATAGAATAATAGGGTCAGTTCGATGTGTGTCGAATATTGAGCTAGTTGAGTTAGTATTGGATATCTTTACGAAAGTAAAAAAGATCATTTGTAGAAAATAGTTGAATTATCAAGGTGTTTGTGATGGAAGAGTAAGTTGATGTTTTTGTCAAATAAAGTTTGTACACCCTTTTTTTTTTCTTTCAACAGTTTTTCTAGAAGCAGGCGGCTGTTACGATATATAAAGGCTTTCAGTGATTAGTAGTGGCTTTTCAGGTGTCACCTTTTTTTTTTTTTATCCTAGCCACTTAGCTTAAGTGATTTGTAAAGCTCGTTAATCTAAACTAAATTAAATTAGGAATAGCTATTTGAATTACCTTTCAAATTGAAATAATTATTAAATTAGGAATATTTATGATAACTATGTATTGGCATCAATTAAATACAAAATTACATACGAATTATAAAGGATGCCTTAAAAGAAAAACCCAGGAAAAAAAAAAGAAAGAAAGAAAAATCATGCAGTACGCATTGATTAATAACACTTTCCAACTGTACACAATTGTTGTATCGAATAACTATTAATGTTTATTGCCTACGTTATCGCACAACAGACAAAAGGACTGAAAAAAAAAAAACAGATAGATAATTGGATTTAAAATTATTCCTAGGCATTTTGGAAAGTGTTAAAAAGGCTTAACGCAAAAGAAAATGCAGCCGTTAGATTATAATTACAACTTTTAAAATCCTTGAATATTTTACTGTAGCCCTGTAAATCTGAAAGTTAATCATATCATATTCTATACAAAACAACATTTTAGAATACTAATAATACATGTCAATATTTTTAAGATTTTTGTAGTATACATTTTTTTAAATATAACTTTTAAAAAATTCTGTCCTAAAACGCTTTTAGCTTTTTTTTATTTTTGTTGTTGTTGTTGTCCCTGTAAACAAACTAGTTGTACAGGACCTATTAATGACATTTTAAATAGGGAACATTCCATAGGGAACTTGAGTGTATCATTTAAAAAAAATTCTCAAAATATTCACAGATGATAGGAGCCAGAGACAAACAGATAGAAAGGTAGACAATCGGACAGCCAGATGCCCAAATTGAAATCATATTCCCACTAAAATTATAAGAAAGTGTTAAAACGCTCATGAAAACAAAAGTGCAATTCCAGCAAATTTTTATTAACACCTCTTAATGTAACTGATTATTTTTGCTAGCCATACTATATTACATAGAAGGTACACTATTCTATGCATACGAATAATATATTTTTTAATTGCATTAAGCTTCGTATAAATTAAAATTATTAAAATTTGGTTTATAAAAATAACTCTCATACAACACAATGCTTTGGAGTACTTTCAAGTGCCCCTGTACACAAACCAGTTAGAAATGTACTCTATTTTATATAGGAAACATCCGATAGGGAGCTGAATAACATATTAAATTTTCATTAAAGATTCTATACATTAAAGGTATTAAAATATTATTTATAGAAACTCCTCTCATAGGACACTATGCTTTCGAATACTTTTGGGTGTCCCTGTACACAAACCAGAAGAGGAATCCATTCCATTTTCAATAGGTACCATCCGATAGTGAACCTCAATAAAATATATCGGTTTAAAGCAATTCCATAAATATTTACGGGAATTAGAGTGCAGAAAAACAGACAGAGAGACAGACAGACGGACAGAAGAACGGTCAGACATATACAGAAATTGGAACTATATTCACACTAAAAAAATGATAGAAAGTGTCTAAAACGCTTAATGTAAAAGATAGTACAATTCTAGCAATTTTTTATTAATAGCTCTGAATATAACTGAATATTTTTGTGTCCCCCTGTAAATCTAATGGTAACCATGCTATATTCTATGCAAAGAACTCTTTTGTGCATATAAATAACATATTTCAATTTCCTAAAACTTCATGGAAAGTAAAGTTATTAAATTTGATTTATAGAAATATCTCACAAAGAACGCGATGCTTTGGAGTACTTTTGAGTGTCCCTGTACATAAACTAGTGGTGGTATGTAATCTGTTTTATATAGCAAATATCCAATAGTGAACTTGAATAACATATTTCAATTTCATGAAGAGATTGTACAGTAAAGGTATGAAAATATGGTTTATAGAAATACCTCTCATAGAACACAATTCTTTGAAATATTTTCGGGTGTCCCTGTACACAAACCTTTAGAGGTATAATCTCCATTTTCAATAGGAAACATTCGATTGTGAACTTGAATAACATATTTCAGTTTCAAAAAATTCCATAAATATTTACGGGAGTTAGAGTGCGGACAGACAGACAGACGGACAGATACACAAATTGATATCATATTCACACTATCATATTCAAAAATGCTTGGAAGTATTAAAAACGCTTAATGTAAACGAAAGTAGAATTCTAGCAAACTTTTAATAATAGCTCTTAATATAACATTATATTTTTGTGTCACCCTGTAAATCTAATGCTAATCATGCTATATTCTATGTAAAGCATTCTTTTGTGCATATAAAAAACATATTTCAATATCCTAAATCTTCGTGGAAAGTAAAGTTATTAAAATTTGATTTATAGAAACATCTCTTATAGAACGCAATGCTTTAGATTACTTTTGAGTGTCCTTGTATATAAAACAGAGTTGGTATTTAATCCATTTCATACAGAAAAATCCAATAGTGAACATGAAAAACATATTTCAATTTCATTAAGATATGTGTACAGTAAAGGTATGAAAATATGATTTATAGAAAAACCTCTCATAGAACACAATGCTTTGAAATACTTTCGGGTGCCCCTGTACACAAACCAGTAGAGGTATAAACTCCATTTTCAACAGGGAAAATCCGATAGTGAACTTCAATAACATATATCAGTTTTAAGAAATTCCACAAATATTTACGGGAATTAGAGCGCAGAGAGACAGACAGAAGGACAGACAGACAGACATACCGAAGTTCTTAACACTTTTCAACCTTGTTGGGAAGTGTTAAAAATGTTAGAAATGGTTAAAAACGCTTAATGTAAACGAAAGAACGCTTTTAGCAAATATTTATTAATAGCTCTTTGTATAACTGAATATTTTTGTGTCACCCTGTAAATCTAATGCTAATCATGCTATATTCTATGCAAAGCATTTTCATTTGTGCTTATAAATAACACATTTCAATTTCATAAATCTTCGTGCAAAGTAAAGTTATTAAAATTTAGTTTATAGAAATACCTCTCATAAAACACAATGCTTTGGAATACTTTTGTGTGCCCCTGTAGTGGTGGTATTTGCTCCATTTTATGCCGGAAACATCCGATAGTGAACTTAAATAACATATTTCAATTTCATTAAGATTTTTTTTCAGTAAGGGTATGAAAATATGGTTTATAGAAATGCCTCTCATAGAACACAATGCTTTGAAATATTTTCGGGGATCCCTGTACACAAACCAGTAGAAGTATAAACTCTGTTTTCAATAGGAAACATCCGATAGTGAACCTGTATAACATATTTCAATTTTATTAAGATTTTTGTACAGTTAGGGTATGAAAATATGGTTTATAGAAATTCCTCTCGTAGAACACAATGCTTTGAAATATTTTTGGGTGTCCCTGTACACAAACTAGTACAGGTATAAACTCCATTTTCAATAGGGAACATCCGATAGTGAACTTGTATAACATATTTCAATTTCATTAAGATTTTTGTACAGCAAGGGTATGAAAATATGGTTTATAGGAATTTCTCTCATAGAACACAATGCTTTGAAATATTTTCGGGGGTCCCTGTACACAAACCAGTTGAGGTATAAACTCCATTTTCAATAGGGAACATCCGATAGTGAACTTGAATAACATATATCAGTTTCAAGATATTCCATTAATATTTACGGAAGTTTGAGCGCGGACAGACAGACAGACAGACAGACAGACAGATAGACAGACAGACGGACAGACAGACAGACAGACAGACAAACCCAATGCATAAACACTTTTCAACCTTGTTGGAAAGTGTTAAAAAAAACTATAATCATGCAAATTTAGATATATATATGTATATTATAGAACATAAAATAGAGCATTTTTATAATTTCTCAAGCGTTGTGTAGTATAAAAAAGAAAATAGTGATAAATTAAACAGATTTTTTGTTTAATTATCGTATAAAACTATGTAGACTTATTAACTTATTTAATATATATAATAGAATTTTATTCTAAACACTTTGTAAGGAATGAAATTTTAAAATAAAATGAAAAATTTCAGTTTGCAATATATATTATATATATGTATATATATATTGCAAAATATAATATATATATATATATATATATACACATACATACATACATCTGTATATATATATAAATTACGTGTCACGATGTTTGTCCGGGGTAAACTCCTAAACTAAGGAACCGATTTTAATGAAATTTTGCACACTGTGTGCAGTTTGGTCCAACTTGAGAGATAGGATAGTTTTTATCTCAATTTATTGTCACAATATTGTTTTATTGCAATTATTTGTTAATTATAGACCTTTATTAAAGTTGCTCCAAAATATCTGTGAGTTCCATTAATTTAATTGTTGCCAAAAAAAAAAAAAATACGAGTTCATTTTCTTTTACATAAAAATAAATACATTTAATCAAACGTGAACGTTAAAAAATTATAAGAAGTTAAATTATGCATCTCACGAAAATTGACGTCATAATCAACTTAAAGATTTTATACACATTGATAAAGTGCTAATGTAGTTCTATCATAGATATAGTAATATATATAGATCTCTCATCCCCATGTTATCGTACAAAGATTTTTGATGCCGAAAAAAAAAAAATAAATAAAAGCTTTGGAAACACCCATTAAGTGGTATTGAAAAAAAGAAAAAAGAAAGAAAGAAAAGAAAGAAAGAAATATGAATTTGAAACTGTATCTGGAGTCTTCCATTCCCCTTTAGCAAATAAATTATTCATAAATTTTATTTGCTAAAATATTAGTATGTATTCCCGTGTGTATTCACTCGGGGAAAGACGACCATATTTTGGTAAAAACGTCGTCTTTTCCCAAATGAAAAGGAATAACTTTTTTCTCCCCAATGATCACTCTATTCTATATATGCTATACTATATCTATGAGTTCTATACGCAAGCGAAGTGTGACTCACTGACCGTCTGTGCAGCCAAGAAAAAGATTTCCTATGTTAATTGCCCACTGGATTTTTTGTAAGAAATTATTAAAAATCGAGGAAATTTATTTCCCGATTTTAATCCTTATATTTGGGTATAGATATGTATTAGTTATCGCGGGTGTTAGATTGAATTATTTTGCTGTCAAATCGACAAAATTTTTATTTTAAATTTTAAAACTCTGTCTCCCTTGGCTTTTATTATTATTATTATTATTATTATTATTTGGCGATCAAAACCGTAACACGAAAATATACATGCCAGATGTATGCATTGTACGAAATGTAATATGTATTATTCATTGTACGTATGTATGACATGTAATATGTATTGTACGAAATATTGTTTCATATTATTCATTACTCTTTTATTATAAGTTGTTAAAATAACCATGATTTTTGAAAGGAATTAAATATTTTCGCCAGATAATTTGGCGATATTCTTTTTTTTTTCGCCAAGGATGACAGAAATGAAATATATTCCGCTGCAAAATATTAGTATCTTACATCAGATATTTTATTTAGACATTTGAAAACAAATTTGACTTCAAACTATGATAGAATATTTATCATTTTCCTTTTAATTAGTATATTATTAGTACTGATTATTTTGACTGATTATTTTTAGTACTGTATTATTTTGACTCATATTTATTGCTAAAGAAAACTACCTTAAAATCTTGCAATTTTCTTATCTTAATCCTCAATGTTTCCCATCTTTATTAACTTGAATTTACTATTAAAATTTTAACATACTCAAAAACTTCTCATCACTTCGTTAAAATACACTAAACTTTTCCAAAATCTTTTTCTATTTAAAATGATACAAGTATTTACTTTAAATGTCCAATATTTCAAAAGATTTCCAATTTTAAAGTTTTAAAATATTTATCAAATTTACTTATTTTTCTGGTTTAGCCTTATTGTTTTCCTTTTTATAACTGCAGCTGTTGCCCTCTTTAAAATATTTAAAATGGTGAGGTCATTTTATAGTAAAATTATCCATTATAGCATATATTATATTTCACTCCTCCATAAAAATTGATTTTAAAATCGTCTGTTTCTTTTATACTTTTATTTTAATAGAATTTTAATAGAATTTAATTTATATATTAGTCATTTTAGCAATTTTATCCAAAGTAGCATTAGAAATAATATATATCACTTCTCCATTAAAATTTATAGGACCCTACAATAAAATTAATTTGTGCTTAATATCAACACTACGAAAATTTTTATCAATCGCTTCCAAATTTTGACCTAAGTTTCAAATCTCAACCCTGTGGGTTTTTACATCGGCTACAACGTTTTCGTCTTTGTTAGTCTATATATATAAAAGAGCAGAGTCTGTCTGTGTGTGTGTGTGTGTGTTCGCTATAGAATCCTAGGCCGTTTCACCGAGCGGGACCAAATTTGGCACGGTTAATGTTTACGACCCGAGAAAGACAACGCCGCAAGCGATTTTACAAAATTCGCCCCCCAAGGGGGGGAGGGGGGGGCAAAACGTAATTTCACAAAATCCTCCATATCTCAAACAAAAAAACAGATATCCGTAAAATTTTTGCTTTTAAATATAGCTAATACAAATGTCTAAAAATCGGTTTCTGGAATTTTTGAAATTCGGTCCCTAAGGGGGGCGGGGGGCAAAACGTGATTTCACATGCGTAAGGGGGGGGGGCTATGGGGCAAAAAAAAATAGAAATACAGTTAGGCCGTTCAAAATTGGTACAGATAGGTTTAAGAGGCCTGTAAGTCGAATGGGGATATTTTCGATTGTGTAAATTTATTAGGAGGGGCGAGAAGGGGGGAGGGGAGGGAGGGGGGGGCAAAAAAATAAAAATAGTGTCAGATCGTTCAAAATTGGTACATAGAGGTTTTCGATACTTACAAATCGATTGCGGATATTTTTGAATTTGTAAAATTATTAGGAGGGGCGGGTAGGGGGGTGGGGCAGTAAGGTGGGGGCTATGGGGCAAAAACAAATAGAAATACAGTTAGGCCGTTCAAAATTGGTACAGATAGGTTTAAGAGGCCTGTAAGTCGAATGGGGATATTTTCGATTGTGTAAATTTATTAGGAGTGGCGCGAAGGGGGGAGGGGAGGGAGGGGGGGGCAAAAAAATAAAAATAGTGTCAGATCGTTCAAAATTGGTACATAGAGGTTTTCGATACTTACAAATCGATTGCGGATATTTTTGAATTTGTAAAATTATTAGGAGGGGCGGGTAGGGGGGTGGGGCAGTAAGGTGGGGGCTATGGGGCAAAAACAAATAGAAATACAGTTAGGCCGTTCAAAATTGGTACAGATAGGTTTAAGAGGCCTGCAAGTCAAATGGGGATATTTTCGATTGTGTAAAGTTATTAGGAGAGGCGAGAAGGGAGGAGGGGAGGGGGGGCAAAAAAATAAAAATAGTGTCAGATCGTTGAAAATTGGTACATAGAGGTTTCCGATACTTACAAATCGATTGCGGATGATTTTGAATTTGTAAAATTATTAGGAGGGGCGGGTAGGGGGGTGGGGCGGTAAGGGGGGGCTATGGGGCAAAAACAAATAGAAATACATTTAGGCCGTTCAAAATTGGTACAGATAGGTTTAAGAGGCCTGCAACTCGAATGGGGATATTTTCGATTGTGTAAAGTTATTAGGAGGGGCGAGTAGGGGGGGAGGGGATGGGGGGGCAAAAAAATAAAATTAGTGTCAGATCGTTCAAAATTGGTACATAGAGGTTTTCGATACTTACAAATCGATTGCGGATATTTTTTAATTTGTAAAATTATTAGGAGGGGCGGGTAGGGGGTGGGGCAGTAAGGGGAGGCTATGGGGCAAAAACAAATAGAAATATAGTTAGGCTGTTCAAAATTGGTACAGATAGGTTTAAGAGGCCTGCAAGTCGAATGGGGATGTTTTCGATTGTGTAAAGTTATTAGGAGGGGCAAGGAGGGGGGAGGGGAGGGGGGGCAAAAAAATAAAAATAGTGTCAGATCGTTCAAAATTGGTACATAGAGGTTTTTGATACTTACAAATCGATTGCGGATATTTTTGAATTTGTAAAATTATTAGGAGGGGCGGGTAAGGGGGTGGGGCAGTAAGGGGCAAAAACAAATAGAAATACAGTTAGGCCGTTCAAAACTGGTACAGATAGGTTTAAGAGGCCTGCAAGTCAAATGGGGATGTTTTCGATTGTGTAAAATTATTAGGAGGGGCGAGAATGGGGGAGGGGAGGGGGGGGGACAAAAAAAATAAAAAATAGTGTCAGATCGTTGAAAATTGGTACATAGAGGTTTCCGATACTTACAAATCGATTGCGGATGATTTTGAATTTGTAAAATTATTAGGAGGGGCGGGTAGGGGGTGGGGCGGTAAGGGGGGGCTATGGGGCAAAAACAAATAGAAATTCAGTTAGGCCGTTCAAAATTGGTACAGATAGGTTTAAGAGGCCTGCAAGTCGAATGGGGATATTTTCGATTGTGTAAAGTTATTAGGAGGGGCGAGTAGGGGGGAGGGGATGGGGGGCAAAAAAGTAAAAATAGTGTCAGATCGTTCAAAATTGGTATATAGAGGTTTTCGATACTTACAAATCGATTGCGGATGATTTTGAATTTGTAAAATTATTAGGAGGGGCGGGTAGGGGGGTGGGGCGGTAAGGGGGGCTATGGGGCAAAAACAAATAGAAATACAGTTAGGCCACTCAAAATTGGTACAGATAGGTTGAAGAGGCCTGCATGTCGAATGGGGATATTTTCGAAAGTGTGAAGTTATTTGGAGGGGCGAGAAGGGGGAGGGGAGAGGGGGGCAAAAAAAATACAGTTAGATCGTTCAAAATTGGTATATAGAAGTTTTCGATACTTACAAATCGATTGCGGATATATTCGAATTTGTAAAATTATTAGGGCGCTCATATACATGCATTCGCGCGTGCGCGTCGTGCACGGGTCTACGCTGCCGAAGGCAGTGGGGACCCGGTGCGACATTTTTCCCGATCAGAGTTTTTTTTTTCTTTTTTTTTTTTCACATGATAAAAATTAACGCAATTTTGAGAATTCATTAATTATAATGATTCATTTAAAAATAGTGACCAGCGAAGCGGGCGTAGCCTGCTAGTAAATAATAATTTGACTGTACTAAATAGTTTACAGCCGTATAATTCAACGTATAACTTAGTCACAGCAACGCGTGGCCGGGTCTGCTAGTTAATATATATATATATATATATTAATATATATGGATATATATATATATATATATATATATATATATATATATTATTTATTTTTTAACTAAATGTGAAATTTTAAAGTCTAATCATGAAAATGATTTATAAATAGAAATTTAACGCAAATATATGCATAACATACATAAAACTTTTCTTCAAAAGAAAGTATTGGATTTTTTCACCCTAACTATTAAAAAGTTATCACTTAATAAAAAATAAATAAATAAAATAAAAATTTTATTGCACTTTTGCTCTTAGAAATAAGTTTTTCAAACTTTTATCGTATTTCATATAAATAAAATTATTTTCATAACATTATTAGCACTATATTTAATTTTGTCATTTTATTTTGTGATTTATTCCTTCAAGTTTTTGTGAAAGTGTTAATAAAATTAATCATTGTTATTATATGAAAACGTTTTCAGCATAAATTCATCGTTTCCTTCTTCTTTTTTTAGTTTTATTCATAAAATATTTTCATATAGTGAAAAGAAAATTACTTTTAATATTACAGTCCCATTTTTAAAATAAATTTAAAGAAAATTTTTAAAAAAATTTAAAAATATTTTTCAAACATATTTTCTTAAAATAAAATTTTTATTTGAAAAGGAAAAAAAAAACTGTTTTAATTAACATCTTATTTTTTTCTATCTAGTTAATTATTTAGAAAAGGTGGAAAAATATTCTTTTTCAAGAATTAAAAAGAATTGTATATGCATTTTCTGAGCCATCAGTGTGTGCATATATACCAGGTGTCCATAATTAAGCTTAGCATTTTAGAGCACTCTGAATGAAAAACTATGCTGCCGAATATTATGCAAATTGAGTAATAGCATAATCAGATAATGGGATTTTTATCTAGTACAAAAAAGTTCCAAAAACCACCGCTAGAAGGCGTGTTATAGTCTGGTGACTTCGGCGGCCAAGCTACAGGTAAATGATGGCGATTCATTTTCTTACACCTTGGCCTCCAAAATCATCAGACATGAATTCTCGTGAGTTTTGCCTGTTGGGAAAACAGAAAGACTCGGTGAACTGGGATACCATAAAATTTTGTCTCCGACGTTAAAAACATCATAGTATCCCATAAGCGTAACATTCCACAGCATACATTGCTTTCAACAGTTGAACATGCAACTTTAAGATTCCAGATGGTAGCAGACAATGATGGATATGATATTGAGCAAGTTGTGCAAACAAGATTCAATTTTGTAGATTTTATATTTCTCAATTTTGTAGATTCTTGTTTTAATTTCAATGAAACTACAATAAACCCTCTAGTTGCGGTTTTGGAACTTCTTTGTGCTAGATAAAATTCCTATCATCTCATTATCCAATATTCAGGAAATACTGCACAGTGTTTGATATAGAGTGCTCTAAAACAGTAAGTTTAATTATGGACATTCTGCATATTTAGTAGCTAGCAAAAAGTTCGAGATGATATGTTTTTCTATGTAACTTTTTTTGTAAGCAAAATTTCTTAATGAGGTAAATTAGTAATATGTAACTTCAGACATATTATAGGGTGACAACTAATGATAAGTGTAAAAAATAATAATTTAAAAAATACCAAATGTGAAATTGAAAAGTTAAAAACAGAAGTTCTGAGAAGACCTGATAAAATTTAAGTTTTGAATACTTGACTGAAATACTTGTGATATTGTCGCACACACACTTCGCTCACATTCTACGCTAAATCAGTGGCTAGGGAGGAAGAATTCTACGCAGAAGATGTAGGTCGTATCCTGTCTCTGGCTTTCAAATTAAGAAGGGAAAACATTCCATATTCTGCTAGCGACAGCTAGTTAAAATTCCAAAATCAACTGTTTTACATGTAATAAAACAGTGGCAAGATGGTAAGAGGTACGCGATCTTCCAAGATAAGAAGCTTAAAGATAAACAACTCAATGCAAAGAAGCGTAATTCCAAAGGATGTCGATCGCTGACCCAAACAAGAACCCTGTTCAAATATGCAAAGATATGGGCACTGAACATGGACTCGAAATGAATAGGGGCACTATAAAATGTCGTATGGATGCCGCTAGATTGGGTTCACGAGTCCCTGAGAAAAAAAAACAAAAACACTCATTCAGGCATAAAATAGGGAAATCCAATAAAAATTCGTTAAGAAGTACGAATCAGGGAGAGCCAAAAAGGTCCTGGAGCAATGAATTCAAATTCAATTTCTTTGGAAGTGATGTCCGACGTTAATTTGCCGTCCAAAAAATATCAGAATGGATCCCCGTTATCATCGTGCAATGTGAAGCACGGAAATCGATCAGTGATGATTAGGGAGCTTTCCATGGTGATGGTTTCGTCCGCCTACTATGCATCGATGGGGTTGTGGATGAAAATGTTTATAAAAACATTTTAGAAGATCACATGCTGCCTTATACTCGAAAATAATGTCTCGTGGATAAATGTTTCAGCAGGATAATGATACCAAGCAAACCCCTAAAATGGTGAAAAACTGGTTTGAAACTTGAAGTTTTGGTCTGCTCGTATCAATCACTCTATTTAAATGAAACGCGGTATAGTTAAAAAAAATATTTCAATAATTAATAATACACTTTATAAAACTTTTTATAACTATCATACAATGCTTTACTTTTTTTTTTATTCCTTCATTGCAAAACACTGTTATATTTCTTCAAAGATCTACGATTCTAAGGCAGTTTTGAAATTTTCCTTAGAACCAAATTTTTATCATTCATATTGTTTTACAGTAAACAAAATACATACAAGTATTTTGACGAATAATTTTAAGAGAATACTTTCGGAATTCTCTTACGACAGGATTTCTATTCCTCATTTTAATTCATTCAGTTTTTAAAATGTGCGTTGTAATTATCGTAAACATAATGTGAGGCTTTTTTGAAAGAATAAATTCGAACTTTTCATTTATATTTCGACTTTGGTAATAGTCTCACACACTGTAAAATATTTATATCAAGTTACAGAAAACTCCTTGTAGAAAGGTCGTCATATGCAATGCGAAAAATACATTGACAAAAAGTTTCTCTAGCACAGCAATACAGTGAATATTTGTACACAACAGTTTTTTTACCGTGGAGCCCACCGTATAACTCACGCGTTAAATGAAATTCTACAGTTCTTCCAGTCAGTATCAAACTAGAGCCCAACGTATTGTAGAAGACATCATTACTTTATTATGATATTAAATATATATATATATGATTACATATTAATTAAAGCGTATTTGCATAAAAAAGGCGCCATAGTTTTGAAAATATGTTAAGAGTAACGTACTCATAACGTAAATACTGTTAACGTATTTTCAAAATTATATATATATATATATATATATATATATAATCACTATTTGAAATCTCTATCAATGGTTACAATTTTTATATAGTTACAAAAGAAAAAAAAGAAAAAAAAAATGTTTCTTTTGCTAGATTCAGATTAATTTTAAACTAAACTTCTGTACCTTTAGAAAACATAACTTTTATGTGGTACATTTTCTATGTTTTATTTTTTTTTTTTTTTTTATCGTGCAGTACATCTCTGCAGTTATTTTTTAGCCATGTAGAAAACTCTTTCAAAATATTCTTTTTTAATGAAAAAAAAAAAAAAAATCATTGGATGTAATTAAATCTTGGTCATAGATTCTGTTCTTTACTGTCCATGTTTCTACTTTCTTTTCTTATTATGTTATTATACATAACCCAATTTTTATCTATAATTATAACTTGACTTATAAAAGTTTTTTACTTGATAATTAAAAAGAAAAATGACTACAAAAAAAAAAACATTTATTTTTATTTTTTTTTTATTTTTTTTCGTTCTGTGAACATGTGCGGAATCCATCGAACGATCTTCAAAGCACATCATACTTCCTTTAAATTGCAAAATGCAGTAAAACAATAAATATTTATTCGCTAAGAAACAATGAATTTCTAATCCGTGGGTTATTATTCGCTAAGTCACGCATAAAGCAATTTGTTAATCAGAGCACGAACATAAGGGATTACTCATTATAGTCACTCCTCAGGCTCGTAAGTTAAGCACAGTCAGCGAAAAAAGAAAAAAAAAAAAAGAAAAAGCTACCTCCAATTAATTTTGTCGCAGTTCATCCTATGAATATGCGGCTGGTGCCAATCGATTAGTAATAACGTCTTATTTATAACGGTGTAGATAGATTTCGTTTAAGCGTCGTCTAAATGTAAAAAAACTAGCATCAACATCCTTTTTTTTCAAAGATGATTACAATTTTAAACAAATCTTTGTAGTTTTGGGATAAAATCAGCTCGAAAAATGGTATAGTTTGCATATTTTTCCCAAATTCTTATGTACTTACTGTCATTCACTACGGCATGTATGTGAATCTCAACCTAATAAAAAAATGCGCCTCCATTTTAAGGTAAATTTCATTTGTCTCTCCGTAACTCAGGTGATTAGAGCGCCATTTTAGTAACCCGGTGGTCTAGCGTTCGATTCCCCAAAGGTCCGGAGTGTTAATTTTTGCAGAGAATTAGTAGAAAAGATGTCAATTGATAAAAGAAAATTTATCGTTGACTACACAGTATCCTAAGAATTTTTCAAGAGATTTTTAAGGAGTCTTTTGCCCAAATTCTTTTGTACTTACTGTCATTCACTACGGTATGTTTGTGAATCTTAAGCTAATAAAAAATGCGCCTCCATTTTAAGGTAAATATAAGCTTTTACATTTGTCTCTCCGTGCCTCAAGTGGTTAGAGCGCCATGTTAGTAACACGGTAGTAGAGCGTTTGATACCCCAGAGAGTTATATTTTGCAGATAATTAGTAGAAAAGAAGTTAATTGATAAAGGAAAATTTTTCGTAGGCTACACAGTATCCTAAGTATTTTTGAAGAGTTTTCTAAGAAGCCTTTTTCTTACCTTACATCTCTTTTTAGAAGCAAAAAAAGAGTTTTTTGTGGAATACAAGCGCCCTCTATTGGGCGGAATTGTCACTAAAATGTCAATGAAACAATTAACAATACAAAATAAAAATGATTAGGAAAAACACATAAACATTAACCAAATCATTAAAATATTAAGTTATAATATAATGAAATAATAAACTAAAATAATAATAAAAAGGTGCCTCAAACGAATAATTAAATTGCAGATATTGGTCCTTAATCAGAAAATGAAATCACAAAAATTATAGGCAATCGTGTGGTGCTGCCATCTATTGTGAATTTTAAGAAATAATTTCTCTTTTCTTAACACAGTTTAAAATTCCACAATTTTGGTTAATAAACAAAAAAATTTTTTGCAAATTAAATCTTATTCTAACTTCGAAAAAATTTATGTGATACGCTATGTTAAGAATTTTGGTTTTAAAAGTTTTTTTAAATAGATTATTCTTAATTTTTTGTAGAGTTCTGAGCTGATCAAGCATGGTCATGCTGGTGTTAAATGAATGAAAGAAACATTAATTCATATCTTCACGAAAATTTATTATATTGAAATTTCATTTTTTTCATTCATAATTTTTTTTTAAATTATGATGACCTGAATTAACTTTTGCTTGAATAGTACAGGCATCATCAGAAGTATGGGTTTAGAAATTTACAGCTCATTTCTGTCATTATTTTTCGAGTAAATGTGATATTTCATTTTTTATTGATGTTAAGAGGTCGTCATTTGTTATCATTTGTGTCCCCAATAACCTGTCATATACAGGAATTAAAATAGTTATTCAAGTAAATTTATATGTACACATCATTCTTTACTTAGCATTACTTTATTTTATATTCAAAATTGTCATACTTCTTTTCCAGTTATTATCTGAGATGGTATAATAATTTACTGTATAATATCTTTTTTAATTTTTTTTTTTTTATTTTAAGAATGAACTCTTAATGCATTTAGGTTTATAACTCTTTAAGAATTAATTTGATGTTTATAAACTAATATCTCTTTCCGCACCGCCTTGATTTAAGGAATTCGAATTTTGAATTAAAAATCTGTGTTGCTATTCCAAAAACGAAATTAAGGAGAATTTTGATATATAGATTACCTTATAAGCAAAATTTAACTATTGTATTAATAACTAGCCGTTATTACAAATCGATCGGCACCAGCTGTATGTTTCTATACTAATTTACGACAAAATTAGTTGTTGAGTGCTTTTTTTTTTTTTTTTTTTCCTTGCTGACTGCACATTAAAGAATGATGAAAAATAGTTAAATAAGAACATAACTGGATTGATACTCTGCAGATTTTAATAAAAATGAGATTTTATCAAACAGAAACCACCGTTAAAATATATATTATCAAGTGAAAACATCCTTGAAAAGCTCCATAAATATGTTTGACCAGTAAATTTTATATAGAAAATTTTGTGTAGCAACAATGGGAATGTGGAACAAGATATGAAAAACATTTCTGTAATAAACATAATGATATGTCTAATTAAATAATAATTAGTTTATTTTTTCTTGCTGCTTCGAGGAAAATTTCTAATACCATAATATACATTAACAATTTCCTTACAGAGAGTATAAAATCCCTTTATAATTCTTCTGAAAATAGCAAAGTTTGACTCGATGGCGTCATTTTTTGTTTAAATGTGCAAGTGAAAATAAATTGAAACGAACAATGTTATTATTCTTGCAGTTATGTAACTTCTTTCGTTTCCTTTCTATTTTAAATCATGCTATTTCTTATGGTTTCTTTAATTTGCTTTAAATGTAAAATAACATAGAAAAATATCTAAAGATTGAAATAAAAAGCGTGATACATGCAGTCTAAATATTGAAATAAAAAGTATGATACATGCAGACTTATTTGTTTATGCAATGATTAGTTTGAATATTTTTAGCACAATAAAAAGTGTTTTGCTACAGTTATATTAAGTTTTATTAACAAAATCATTTTATGAATTCTACATTGCATAACAAATTTTGTATTTAGAATTTCTCATATGTTTTGCAAAGTGAATAATCTTTCTTTTTTTCTTGAAAAGGATTAATTGGACGAAAAATAATTAAAATAAAATAAAATAAGAATTACCGTCGTACTCTACTTTTGCAGATAGAAATTCAGACTTGTTCAATAAATGAACTCTTAATTTGTTTTTAATTAAACTTTAATCGTTATAAAGATAAGGTAATATATTTGTAAAAGTGAAATATAGTATTCACCTTAAAATTTCCTATTTAATTCAATAATACTCTGAACAAATTCAGCAATATATATATATATATACAGAAATTCAGAGAGAGAGAATTATCAAATTTGAATTTTCATTATATTATTCTTTTTTCCAAACATTGATATCCCCAGTAGAACATAACATTGTTAAAACATTGTTATAATTAATTGTGCACTGTTCAGACTTATTTGCAACGCTATAACAACGTTATGTGCTACTTGGGATTCCAAAGGAATAAAACTAGAAAAAATGTCCAAATTACTTAAAAAAAAAAAAAAAAAAAAAAAGAATAAAGATTAAGAAGGATAAGCCGTGGTTATACACTTACATTTCTTCTCCAAAGATGTTTTTATTCACCATAGTAACTTATCGTCAACCTGTTTCGATTAAAAAGTTGTTGCATGCCCTAATTGAATAATGGACCGAATTTTATCTATCTTTCTATCGCCCTATGAATCTCAAACGAAGTGTATAATACTTAGTCAGTTAAAAGTTTAGTTTAATCTACCACACGATAACTGTTATTTTATTACAGATAAATTCCTGTATGAAACAAGGAAGTCTCGATTATTATTCGGTTCTTCGGAAAGTAATTCTGATTTTTCTCAACAAATGACTTATATTTCACACCAACTTCAATATTAAGCCGCATTGTCTTTATATATTTTGATAGCTGATGTATCAAAACTTGTTTGTGAACAATTTTGCTTGATACTGCACAATAATTTTTGTTTCTTGCCCTATAAAACATGAAAAGTTGAAAGCAGTATTTATGGCATATTTTGATTTTAATACCAAAAAGGCAAAAAATACTGTTCAAGCAAGAAAACAATTTATCCGATGCGTATGCGGAAGATATATTGACAGAACACTAGGACCGAAACTAGTTTGTTAAACTTCGTTCTGGGAATTCTGATGCTGAAGATGCACCACGTTCTGTAAAGTTGCGATAAACATCATCATCACACATCACTTCATCCAATTCTGAAATTACGAAAGATCGAATTAAATTGCTCATAATAAATCAATACTTTGCTACAGTGAATTGCATTCACTTCCCTTTTTGATGATTATGTGTTGACAGATTTGTGTTTTGTGGAAATACTAATGACTCTCCAGATTCAAAAACTAATTCTCTATATATATTTTGATTGACGACTGATTTATAGACTCTTTTAAACTCTTTTTCTATCACATAATATAATATAGTGGAATCTCGTTAACGTGAATCTCAAGGGGGCTAAAAAATTTGTTCATGTAATCAGTAACTAATCTTCGTGTAACAAAACTAATCTTCATTTTGACGGCGATTGGAGAAACAGTTTATGTTAAAAGTAATTCACGTATTAACAGCGTTCACGTTAACGAGGTTCGACTGTATTAATATTAGTCTCGTAATTTAAAATATTTTGTGTTTATTAAAAGAAAAGCAATTCATAATGTAAATCAAATTCTTAATGATATGTGTCAGGTAAAATTAGATTGTTTTTCTGTAAAATTTCCTCATTTGTGTATCTGATTCTCATTCAATGAAGATGCACTAAAAAGATGCATCCGAAAATTAAAATAAATATCTCTAAAAAATTATCAGTTGGAGTGGAGTTTATCATTTAAGCATCTATAATAATGAATAATCACATGTTTCTTTTAATAATTAGCCAGATTGGTGACACTAATTACATATAGGATAAAATAAGACTTACAGTACTTTTGGTATCGGATTAAACATGATATGGTCAAAAGAGGGTCGCTAGTACCAGATGAATAGAAGGCAAGTAAAGATTTCAATTTTATTATTTTAGGCTTACCTTCTAGATTTTTGAATCTGTTTATAATATTTTAAGAATTAGATTCAGTTTTCTATCAAGTTACTTGGAACTGATGAAGACAAAATAATAAAAATGATTGAGAGCTAACAGACAATTTTCGAATTTGACCATTCATGAACACGTGAAATGCTTGGGTTTAATTTCTAAACTCGACATATGACTTTCATATTTTCTTACAGAAAACAATTTATTCCGTCGCATTAACGTCTGTCATTTGCTTCTCAGTCGCCAAAATGTTATCCATTTTCGAAGCAAAATATCACTGAGGATGTGAAATGGGTTGTTTACAACAATATTAAATGGAAGAAATCATGGAGTAAAAAAAAATGAATCAGCTCAAAGCACTCCGAAATCCGATATTCATAAAAAAGTGATTATGTTGGTTTCGTGAGAATTCAAGGGATTTCTGAATTTTTGTTACTTTTGAGCTTCTACCAGACAGTACTATGATTTCTACAGTATATTGTCATCAACTGGATAAAATGAATGATTCACACAAACAGAAAAGGTCAGAAGAGATTAAAAGAAATGACGTAGTGTTCCACCAAAATAATACGAGCCCGCATACAAGTTTGGTAACTCGACAAAAGTTTTTACTGCTTTATTGAGATACATTACTACACCCACCATATTTTTCAGATCAATCATCTTCAAATTTGTATTTTTTCTAGTCTCTACAAATTTTTTTAGGTGGAAAAATCTGTACTTAAATTGAGGACGTCAAAAATGACTTAGTTGAATTTCTTTGCCAGCAAAGATCAGAAATTTTATTAATGTCCAATCATGCTACTGCGAGAAGCATGGCAAAGGGTATTGGAAAAGAATGGAGAATATACAGTAGGCAGCAAAATTATTCCTGCGCTAGTAATAATTCCTATATAAAAGAAGTGCAATCAATACTGCTTGGTAAATAAATCCTTGTAGAGGCATGCTATTAGATAGTATAAAAACATGATTCGGCAAGGGCTTTTTTAACAAAACAATATTAAGTGTACCTTTTTACATAGGAATTATTGCTAGAGCTCGAATAATTTTGCTTCCGATTGTATAAAGCAGTGAAATATTTATTCACTAAAAATCGTCATTGATTTTCACAAGGAAAAAAAAAAAAAAAACGCGAAATTTCTTTTTGAACAACCTAATAGTATTTAGACTTCATAAAAACTTTCACATCAAATATAATTAAAATATATTTTATTGTAGCATTTATATTTAAAAATGTAAAATAAAATGTCCATCGGAAGTTTAGCATTCTATTTAAAAACAGCCAATATTTTCAGTGACAAATGTTTCTCATTTATTCTGAGTCATAAAACAGTTACATAAAGAAGAAACATTAATTTACATAAAGGGATAACGTGCAACATATATTTAGTATAAAGCGGGGTAAGTGTATCAATACTGTGGCATTCTACGAATTTGACCTCATATTACTCAACTTGTTTGTTGTAAGACGACTAAGGTGCCCGTTGAAAAATAATCGTTTTATTTTATTTATTTCTCACTCTCACTTTAAATAATTCATTTTCTAGCAAGCCCGTGCGAAATTTTCTCACTTTGTTTACCTCTTTACCTTTAAAATTATTAATTTATAGACGTCATTTTTTTCAAATGCATGAGCAAATTTATTTTTATTTTATTTTATTTTATTTTATTTTATTTTATTACGTGAAAGCATATTTCATTTTATGCTGCAATATGCGTCAGAATTCAAGAAATAAAACCTAAATGTTAAAATAAAATTTGTAAAAGATTTTTTTTTTTTTTTTAATCAATATTACTTCTAATAATCTTTTTTCTGGGATCCATTGTTTTCTTATTCTATTCAAAGTGACAATTCCAATTTGTGATATTTAAGGATGTAAGAGAGTTTTATGATCTCAACGAGGAGATAAGAAATAAGAAATGTGCCCGCTTTCGATGAAATGCTTCTGACAACGTTGAAAATTACGTCATGAAAACAGTGATGGTTATTTCGACAGCTTTTAATTTGCACTTATTTTCTTTGGACAGATACTCTTTTAAAAGTACTGAAATATAAGGTATAACTAAATAACCTAAAAATATAACAATAGTTTTCTTTTAGCAAAAGGTGAACTATATAATTTTAAACATTTAAAAATGTTTAATTTAATTTTTAATTTTTGTATAAAACTAGTCGGTATGCACCAGCCCGCACTCGATTTTTACAAATACATTTGCAAATTTACTTTTAATTTCCTGTTTAAGTTATTAAACATTGGCTTTCAAAATATATAAAACAAATGCATTCATCGTTTATATCATGATATTTATATGTTTTGTAGTCCAAACTTGTCTAAGAAAAAAAAAAAAAAAAAAAAAAAAGGATAATCGTAATCCTTTAATTCAAATTTTATAGACACATGTCTACTTATTTATTTATATTATTAACTTAACGTTGAAAATTACGTCATGAAAACAGTGATGGTTATTTCGACAGCTTTTAATTTGCACTTATTTTCTTTGGACAGATACTCTTTTAGAAGTACTGAAATATAAGGTACAACTAAATAACCTAAAAATATAACAAATATAACAATAGTTTTCTTTTAGCAAAAGGTGAAATATATAATTTTAAACATTTAAAAATGTTTAATTTAATTTTTAATTTTTGTATAAAACTAGTCGGTATGCACCAGCCCGCACTCGATTTTTACAAATACGTTTGCAAATTTACTTTTAATTTCCTGTTTAAGTTATTAAACATTGGCTTTCAAAATATATAAAACAAATGCATTCATCGTTTATATCATGATATTTATATGTTTTGTAGTGCAAACGTGTCTAAGAAAAAAAAAAAAAAAAAAAAAAGGTAATCGTAATCCTTTAATTCAAATTTTATAGACACATTTCTACTTAGTTATTTATATTATTAACTTCTCTAGTTGAATTTTACGTTTTTAAATTATTCTTCATCTTTTGATGTATTTAAGCTTATTTTTTGAATCAATTAACAAATCTCTTCAAACCATGCAAACCATGAATAAAATTTTCTTTTCTTTATCTTAAAAATTATTGCGAATGTGATATAAGTCTTTCCGTTAAATTATTATTTTCAGCTGAATGCACGCATGGAAATCATGGATATATTTTTAAATTTATTTCAGTACATTGTTTTAACTACACTGTAAAAAATTTGCCTTTTTTGTTGCCAGAAATTTTCTGTCATTTGAGAAAATACATTCTGACAACGAAATTTTTTCGTATATTACGCGTATTTTTTCAAATCACAGAGAATTTCTGGCAGAAAAAAAAAGGCAAACTTTTTACAGTACTACAACATTTTCAGAAGCTAAGACATCATTTTTAGTGTTTGTTTTGGGAAACTTATTATTTTATTATTAAGAAGATTTTAGAATTCGTGGCGGCACTATAAATATCTGTATTTATATATTTCCGTACATAAGATACATTTATTTCCCCCATGAAATTTCCTAATAAACATTTCTTATATAAAGAATGCATAAAATATTGGACGTTTAGCTTAATTCTCCATAAATATTCTCATTATTTACACTGTAAAAAAATTGAGGCAGCTTACTTGCCACAACCACGTTGAGAAATGTTATCAGTTGTGATTGCGTAACAATCCACTGTATACCTCTGTTACACAGCTAAAGCTGATAACATTTCTTAACATGATTGAGGAAAATAAGTTCCCTCGATAATGTTGTGCATTCTTAGAAGAAATGTTTTACAGTGTACACTTGATTAAAACAATAATAAATGAAAACAATGAATGTAAATTTGTGAATTTTCCTCTGTAGTTTAAAGTTAGTGACATCATCAACTGAAGACACATAACTTATTTGTGACGAGTTGGAGAGCATATATATATATTTATTATAACAAATTAGTATTTGTGTTTATTAATACCTTTATAATCCGTTAACGAGAAAGTTATTTTACTTCTAAAATTTGTTTTGGTTAAACTACTGGTAATTTCAAGAAAATTTATATCCATCAACGTAAAAAAAAAAAAAAAAAAAAAAAAAAAAGTCATATTTTAGTATTGTACTGAAACCTGCTTATCAAACCTGCTTTATTTATTGTACTGAAACCTGCTGATTATTGTACTGAAACCTGCTTAGAGGTTCGGGGATGATCCTCATAGTTTAGGAAATACTAGTTTCCATGAACTATATAAAGTATTTTTTCTTTCTGATCATAACAATATCCTGTGTTCTTGAAAATAGTACATGAGAGTGCCTGGGTAGAATCCAGGATGGAATACACTTTTTCGATACTTTCTACAAAACTTGTATGAATATGGTCCAAGGTCCGTTATAAAAACACCTGAAGAAGGTTATCCAATGTCTAATCTTTTAATTTATTTATAACTAAAGTTTTTGTATATAGTGTATTTTATTACTGAAGTATAAAATATGTGTTTGTCTTCTCTCTTTATCATATATTTATCACTCTTGAATCCAATTTTCGAAATTTAATTTTTGTAATATTTACACGTTTTCAATACCTTAGATATAAAATCAGTTTTTAGCTTTGGTCTACATGTAATTGTATCAATATATCTCATATCGAAGGTAGTAATTCGGTATTATAAGTCTGTGCCACAAGGGGATGTTATTTGAAACATTTAATAAAATCGGACTAATAATTCGTGTAAAGGGACAGTTAACTTTGTATCTACTGACGGTACTAGCACATAAAATTATAGTGGTGTCAAAAATATTTATAAAGATAGAAAGTATATACCACATTTATTCTCACTACATGGCACTAGGTGCTACAAGTAGTCATTTTTTCTTAAGAAAAGAAATTATAGAGTGCTATCTCTGTTTATGATTGGTATTTTTCATGATATTCATGTGTGTTCTAATTAGTTTATACATCACTTCAGGAACATAACACCATATCAATTTCAGAAAAAATATAAGCGACATAGAAAATATATAGTTCTTTACATTTTTGCTTTCTCTTACCCATATATGGTAGAGAAAGTATTGTTTGGGGTCATAGTTTCAAAATTGAGTTTTTGATATATCTACACGTTTTGAAGTCCCGTGAATCCAAAAATCGTGTTTTTAGCGGTTGGTCTGCGTGTCTGTGTGTGTCTGTCTGTTATCATCATATCTCAAGAACAAATAATAGCAGAAATTCCAAACTCGGTATTCTAAATGTGTATTATATAGAGGTGCTACACTAAACTTTTCGTTGAGATCACGCAAATGGTTCGTGTACAGGGACACCCAAAAGAATTCAAATATATTACATCTATGGGGGAATTTGCAAGTATGTAGAGTTTAACATCTATAAACTGCACTAAACCAAATGAAACGAATATATACTTTCTAAATGCGTAAAAACATGTTTCATGTAGAATACGGTATGGAAATCTATCACTGTTCGTTTAAAGGACTACACAAAAGAACTAGATTATTGTGCGACAATGCTTGAAAATTGATGAAAGTGTATTTCATGTTGTACCATGTGTTATTAATATCAGATTATATTTATGTGCACCATGTGGTGTGTACATAACTTTCAGAAGATATACAGGGCTGCCAATATTTAAGCCATAACATTCCGTTTTATTGTTAGTGAAAGTGCTTTACTATATTTTACCATGTCCAGGAAAGCTACTCAGAAATTGAAATTAATTATTTATAACCCTATAGTAAATATATATTATTATTATTTCTTTTAAGCTAAATATTTATTCCTTGTTTTTTTTTTTTTTTTCAGTATATGTTTACACGCTTTGAGGCTTCCGGAATGGTGAACTCAAATTTTTAACGCTTGATCTTAGTCTGGGTCACCTTAGAATAAATTAATAATTTTATGCGATTAAAGTGATGCATTTTGAAGTTAATACGTTTGTTATTGCGAAAGTTTAAACAAGATTGATAAGTTACAAGGAATGTTGCGTGTGAAAGTTGTTATAGAAACGTATGTTATAGAAACGAAATTCTATAGAAACGTATGTACAGTAATAAAACGGGCAGTTTAGGGGGGCTCAGCTCCCTTAACACAGAATTATTTGAGAAATAAAGCTGTTCCAAAGCTTAATTTGATATGTTTTAACATAATAAGTTTACATTACAGTACTCGTTATCTTACCCCTTAATCTCCAATCTGTATTTATCGTATTAAATTTCAGGGTAAGAGAAAGTCGTGTGAGTGACACAGCAGATTATTTTATAAGAATCCTTAGAACTACAATTTTTTTAATCTCTTTTTTGACTCCTATGCACTTATGGTACACTAAACTGCCATAAAATCTTTATTTAATAATATTAGGAGTTGATATGTACAATTTTTATTGCTTATATCTTTAAAAATTCCGTATAACTAAATAAATATACTTAAAACTAGTATATAACCCCGTCAAAAATGACGGAATATGAAATCAGTTAAGGTAGTGAATCAACGAATGTTTTGCCTGCTTCGCTGGATACTATATTTAAAGGGGACTAATGTGCAGGTTGAACCTGACGGGACTAATATGCAAGTTGTACCTGACGGGACTAATGTGCTAGTTGCACCGAACGAACAAACTATTTCTTTTAACGAAAATACCTACTAACCCTGGACGATAGGCCTAATATAACGTATCATATTATATATCGTATTTATCGTAATGCAACTCAGTACTTATTTCTCGCTTCCTTCTTCGACTCGTTTTAATAAGTATTTTTTTATATGCATGGGCAAATTTGATATTTTTAAATTTTTAATTTTTCGCGTGAAAACATTATTTCATCTTATGCCCCCCCCCCCCTCAAAAAAAAGAATATATATATGCAATAATAAAATTAATATCTCATTAATCTGGATAATTAATTTAATTTAATTATTATTATTTATTAAGAATTATAATTTTAACTATATATTTCATTCGGGTTTAGATATTGCATCAGCCTTGCCACGTGTCGAAAAGATAATTGCGTAAGATCCCCATTTCAGAAAGTGCCGCTGATACAACAGAAAGAAACAGACAAGCACAGACGATTTCAGCACGTCTCCGTAAAGTAGAACTCCCTGTTTCTGAAGGCGATATTAATACATGGAACTCTTTCTGGCAAATATTCGATGCCACCATCAACCAAAGACAAGATTTGGCTGTGATAGAAAAATTGACATACTTAATATCTCTATTAAAAGGAGAGCCATCAAGATTAGTAGCTGGCTTTGCCATGACCGCAGAAAATTATAAAGATATTATTCAAGTTTTACAGTGTCAATATGACAACAAAGAAAGAGTCGTAAATTTAAACGTGAAGAGAATTTTGGAAATGAAGCCTGTGACATCTGTAGCGCAAGTGAAGGAGTTAAAAAAACTTATTACAGAACTCCCTATTAATTTAAGAAATATCAGTAATGTTGGCATAAATATTCAAAACTACAGTCCTGTAATAAATACCAAAATTAAACAAATTATACCAGCAGAACTCCTATTAATTTTTGAACGTCAAAAGGAAAAAAATAAAGAAACAAGTACTGAAGATTTAATTGCATTTTTACAGAAAGAAATAAGCTGCAGAGAAAATGTCACCTTTAGTTTACACCCAAATGCTCCAAGTTTTAAGCCTCGTAATTATTTCCAGTACAGATCAGCTCCTAAACAAGTGCAGAATTTGAAGTCCTTAGCCAATGTGCAGCCGCCTAAATGGGAACTTATCAGTATACGAATGCCAGGCAAAATTATAAAGAAGCAAATCGGACAACGAAGATTCCTCATCCAACGACAACAGGAAAAACTAATTTGATTTGCTTCAAATGTCATGAAGTTGGCCACATAGCCCGAGAATGCCCATCCAAGTGATATCAATATACGCCGCCTATGAGCGTGCAAATTGCAGAACATATTTCTGAAAGAGTTAAAACTAATTTTCTTCAAACTAAAATATATTTTCCGGACACTGGACAGATTCAGTTATGTGTTTTGGATACTGGAGCAAACATAACAATTCTACCTATAAGTTTCATGACGAATTTACAATATGTGGAAGTCCCAAAAAAAAATAAAAAAAAAATAGACAAACTCAAGGAGATGTATAGATAAACAAAGTTATAGAGGTACGTGCACAAATAGGTAGCTATTCAAAGAAGATTCGTATGTATGTCATTGACTCTGATTTACCTTATATTTTGTTATCATTAGAACACATGTTACTTTTTAATTTAGATATTGATTTGAGGGAGTGAAAAATTTACCAAGGGAATAAAGGTATAACTTATTATAATATGAACATTAAACAAGAGTCAATGAGTACATACTATTTGCATAAACTGGATAAAACTAAAATTAGTAAAAAATCTAAGAAACTTAAACAAAATTATATTAATGATAACTTTATTAAAATTTGTGATCCTAGTGATGAAAGTATTTTTGATGATGTCAATAGTTCTAAGTGCAATTTTGTTGAAAATAGAAATTTTAAAATTTTTATGATGATATCAATAGTACTGGGTATGATTTTGTTGAAAATAGAAATTTCTTTAACGAAAATGTGAATAATAGTAATTCTAAGTTTTGTGAAGTTGATAAAACAAAAATTCAGTGTATTGATAATGCATGTGCAGCAAAGGAGAGCGTTGGGATGGTAGCTTCCCTCACTTGGCTGAAAACATTGAAAGTCATTTGGCTATTCAGGAGTGTTTACCTGGATTCACTGAAATGGATCAAGTGACGAAGCTGGCATCTCTAATGCTATCCTTCATTCATATTTTTTCTAAAAATAAATTTGATATTGGGAAAATTAGAATGGAACCAGCTAAAGTAAATTTAACATCAGAAAATCCTGTATCTTTGAGACCCTATCGGGCATCGCAAAAAGATAATACTGAAATTAAAAAAACAAGTTGATGAACTTTTAAGATATGGTATTATTAAACCATCCTATAGCCCTTACAGTAGCCCAGTAACATTGGCACATAAAAGAGGGGAGGGAAAAACAAGATTATGCATTGACTACAGGAAAATCAATGAAATTTGTAAAACTCATAAAGAACCAATTCCCAGGATTGATGGAATATTAGATCAATTGAGTCAAGCTAGAATTTTTTCAACTTTAGATATAACATCGGCATACTGACATATTGCCCTAGAGGACAAAAGTAAAGAAAAATTAGCATTTACCTGTAATTTCGGATTATACGAATTTCAAGTTCTTCCATACGGTTATAAAAACAGCCCCGCTATTTTTCAAAGGTCATTAAAGCAAATTTTAAATAAATATCAAGTAAATTTCGCCTTAAATTATTTTGATGATGTGGTAGTCTTTTCAAACAATTTACAGGAACATTTAGAACACCTTAAAACTCTTTTTCAAATTTGCGAGAAGGAAAACATTAAATTAAAATTCTCAAAATTTCAGTTTGCACAAACAGAGATTTCTTTTTTGGGGTATGAAATTGGAGAGGGGACTTATTCACCAAATAATGCAAATGTAGAAACTATCAAAAAACTTGTTCCTCCATGTAATACTAAACAATTGCAAAGATTTTTAGGAAGTGTCAATGTATACAATAAGTTTATCCCTAGGTATGCTGAAGTAAGAAAACCTCTCAATAATTTATTAAAAAAGGATGTGAAATGGGTTTGGGATGATGAATGTCAAAAAGCGTATGAAACTCTTAAAAATTGTTTTACATCAAAACCTATCTTATGAATGTATAATCCTAATTATCCATGCAGTTTGTTCGTAGATGCTTCTGGAGATGGCATAGGGAGTGTGTTGAAACAGATGCATCCTGACGGTAATCTGCACCCTGTAGTATACCATTCAAGGTCCTTAAGACCGTACGAAAAAAATTATAGTGCCTCTGAGTTAGAATGTTTAGCTATAATAGATTCTGTTGACAAATTTCAATGCTATTTACACGGAACCCATTTTACTATTTACACTGATCATGCAGCACTAGTGTGGTTAAAATCAATTAAACATCTTACTGGTTGATTATTTAGATGGTCCCTTAAAATGTCTATGCATGATTATACCGTAAAATATAAAAAAGGATCCACTAATCATGAAGCAGATTTTTTAAGTAGACAACCGATTTCTCAATTTTTAAGTACACAGATTAAATTATTAGACATAGATGGAATTAGAGAACATCAACAACTGGATAATTTATCTAACCCTAATTTATTAACTATTCAAAAGAAGGGTTTAACTAAAATTGCAGTACCTTTCTCTTTAAGATTGAAATTAATGGAAAATGCACATATACAATTTGGCCATCCAGGGGCCAAAATATGTTACAAATTTTATCACCTATATATTATTGTGAATCTATAATAGTTGATGTTTCTAATTATGTAAAATTTTGTGAGAGATGCCAACTAAACAAAAAATGTCATCAGAAAAGATTTGAGTTACTACAATCATTACCACCTGCAAAATTACCTTTTGAATTAATGTCTATTGATACAATAGGAGGTTTAGGATATTACCACTCCACCAAAAAATATTTACATTGCATAACTGACCATTGTACAAGGTATGTGTGGACTTTTGATAGTACTAATGCTACCACTGAGACCTATATTAATTGTTTGAAACAAATTTTCCAAATTGCAAAACCTAAACAACTGTTGAGTGACAGAAATAGAGCTTTCACTTCTCCTAAATTTAAACATTTCTTAAAAAATAACGGTATCACTCAACGATTAACGCCTTCCCATAGACCACAATGTAATGGAAAACAGGAACGGGTTGGGGCAACAATTATACAGAGGATGAGATGTAAAATTAATTCCGGAAATTTGAAAACTCCATGGCCAAAATTATTAGAACAAGCAACCGCAGAATACAACAATACACCACACCAAGTAACCTCATTTCCTCCTAATTATTTACTGTATGACACACTACTGTATGAATCCCCCTTGCCAAATATGGAAATATATCCTCCTTTAGAACAAGCTAGAGAAATTGCATTTGATAGAACGCTTAGAGACCATGAGAAAAATAAAGTAAGATGCGAGAAAAAATTTTTAGATTCTCCATTTAAGGAAGGAGATATTGTCATGGTGGAAAATTTTATATACCCAAATACTAGAAAATTAACTCCCCCTTTTAATGGACCTTTCAAAATCATTAAGAAACTATCAGACGTAACATTTGAAATAAATAGACCTAATTTTTTAACTAACAAGAAAACCGACATCATTCATTCTACCAGATTAAGATTTTTAATTCTGCTGACAAATTTAAATTAGTTCAACGACCTTCAAAAATACCTATCAGGAAGTAAACTTTTTATTTGGTTATATTAAAAAAAAAAAAAAAAAGATAAAAATTTATGAGAACTTTAATGTTTTAATAGCAGGAAATTTGTGATAAATTTTAAATTATTTTGGTTTGTTTTAATATTCTTTTATTGTTATTCTTTTTATATGGAATAAAATATAGAAAGAAAAGAAATCTATGTTACTTTTACGTATAATAATTTCATATTATTTTTAAGTGAAAATGCTTAAATTACAGATATTATCATGAGAAAAGAATACTCTGATAAATTATCTGTAAAGAAGTAAAAATGTTCATCTAGATTTTTTTATATTATAAAATTATGATAATACAGGACAATTCCGTTTGATTATTCATGAGTTTGTTTATTTCAGTGATATATCAGTGTTATATTTCCAGTATTTTAAAATTGTTTATTTATTAGCGTATTGAGAATATGAAACTATTGATAATTGTTTATTTCGTAAAAGCATAATTTTTACGAACTTAATAGCTCACTCAATGAGAAAATAAAGTACATTTGAGTGGCTCAGACAATATTGTGTAATTAGAAAAATGTTATAATATTATGTTTCAGTAATTATCTGCCAAACTGTATAAACTGTTTGCATATTGTATTGATTTAGTGATCATAAAGGTACTTTTCTTTTGTGATAAATAGTATTAGGTAAAGTTATAATATCAAGAGGTGCACCTCTAACAAAAATTGTATAATGTAAATAAGGCCTTATCTTACCAGTATTTTGTATTTTTTTTTTTTATGAATACTCATTAATAACTGTTGTAATATTTCATATGTAGCAGCGCTAGCGTATATTTACTTTGATTGTAATTTAGTGTTTTTTACAGGGCCCTGAAGATATATTCTGTTTATTATTATTATTATTATTATTATTATTATGGTTTTTTTTTTTTTTTTTTTTAATCCATTGTATACAATGGAAGTTTAATTCAGGATGGGATGCAAGCAGGACGGTAAGAAGACAAAACTTAGGAATCTTCTTGTCAGAGATATTGTCTCCTTTCTTGTATTATCACTATCCAATTTGCTTTTTTTTTATGTTTTAGTATAAATGGATAAAGGATTTGGAATTTGAAATTTTTGTAGTTTTAGGATTTTTCAAAATTTTGAGGTTATTCTAAGAATTAATCTACTTGCTCCTGGGTGTCCTCCACCCTATGGACGCATAGGGTGTAGGCCTCTCGGGAGGGGGGATGTAATAATAAAATTAATATCTCATTAATCTGGATAATTAATTTAATTTTATTATTCTTATTTATTAAGAATTTATAATTTTAACTATACATTTCATTCGGGTTTAGATATTGCATCAGCCTTGCCACGTGTCGAAAAGATTATTGCGTAAGATCCCCAATCCTTTGTCCATATGTCATTACCATATAAGGTTATAGAGAGTAAACGTAAAGTTAAAATGTACATGTATTACCATGTAGATATATATCTACTAGCTTGTATATTTGGCACTTCGGAGTTAGACACTGAACAATAAAGATGTGTGATATATTGGCTCATGAAATTCATTTAATTTTTGAGTATTCAATTTTTATTAATTTCAAGTAACATGCGAAAATAGAATGTTACATATATATATATATATATATATATATATATATATAACAATAACTGGCAAATTTTTTTGGCAACAATCATAAATTTAAATGTCAAATTTCGATATTATTTTCATATTTTAATTAATTCTAAAATATCTAATCAAAACTTCGTTACAAATAAGGTACCAAATGAAAGGTACCATATTTGTAACGAAGTAACTCTAGGTACTTTATTTGCAACCTTATTTATTTTAACTAATTTGATAAATATGACGTCACAATCAACTGTTTGTTTATATCAGATAAGTACATTATCATGATTGCAAGAAAATTATCTAATAACTATTAGCCCATAATTTTTATGATTGAATTTTGTATTACATTTTAATTTTATCCTCCATGCGTATTTTAGAATTGCAGTGGTAGTTATAAATTTTCGTTGAAATCCTTTTACAATATTGAGATTAAGGGAAAAATGTAAGCACAAAAAATGTTCAGTTTTGAAAGATCTTTCTAGTGATGTAACATTTATGCATATTAATTAAAAAAATAAATAAATAATAAATAAAAATACATAGCATTTCTAAGGGGGAAAAAAAAAAAAGAAGCTACCAAAAGTCTATATTTTGAAGCGGTCTAACCGGAACTGTTCCTGACAGAAGATGGTCATTATTATTATTAATACTTTTTTTGTCTCTTTCATAATGCAGTTAATAAAAGGTTAAAAGTAATGGAATACATTAAGTCTACGGGCGAAACTTCTTGCTAATACAATTTAACAAATTTAAACTGCATTAAACAAAATAAAATAAACAAATATTTCTTAAAATATTTCTTAAATTTCTAAAATCGAGTTTTATATCCATTATAGCATGAAAAGTATTCACCATTGATTTACACTGGGCCACACAAATTAATTCGAACGTATTAGAAGCTACATCTGTAAATTCATTAGAAACTATGTATGTAAGTTCCTCCACGTGTGTCTTAAACAGCTTTATGGCAGAGAAAGTATTCTTTTGGACTGAATTAATTTTTTTTATATATTTAAACATTTTAAGATTTACTTTAGAGTCTCTTTGAGTGTCTGTTTGTTAATAACATAACTCTGTCATGTTCTAACACGTATCCTTTGAAGTTGTTACTTGGATATTTTTTTGTTAATCGGAAAAATAGTGTGAGTACTGGGATATTCAAAATGATTCAAATAAATTACATCTGCGAACAACATTTCTTGTAACTACATTTTAAATTATTTAGACTGCCCTGAGCGGTATATATATCTAAATACAGGCTGATTATAATTAAAGTTACGATTTCGAAACGCTATAATTTTAAAACTACGCATCAGAACGATTTGGTATTTCAACAGACTAATCGTGACGCAATGAAATTTTGTTTGGGGGAGGAAAAAAATAGTTCCAATATGTCCCTATAGATGGCGCTGTCAGGGGAATGTCAGGAAAAAGTAATAAAAGGACTCATTAAATCCAGGAATGCTGTTAGCAACACAATGGAATAGCAGGAAACATAGACTTCAAGGGTTTACTACATTTTTTTTTAGCAAAAAGACAAGAATACGTGTTTACAACGGAAACAGTCATAGTGAAAAGAGAAAAAGAACAGCTTCATGAAACAAATACTTTACGGAAATTTCCCCTCACATTTTGGAACTTTTTATTTTTATTTTGCCAAACAAAATTTTATTGCCTCACAATTGCTCTAGTAAAATACCAAATCGCAAAGTAAAGTGTTTCTGCTATCAAAAACATCTGCCATTCAATAAAATGATCCACCAAAATCACTCAAATTTATAATAGGCCATATTTAGTTATTGTTTGAAGTCCTTTAAGAAATTACGCCATATTATGTGAAATTGCTAAGTCAATAATAATAGAATTTTTATAACATTCACTTAATCATATGGAAAATAGTTTGGAGTCCAGTTTTTCTATGCAGAGTTTTTAATAGAATTATGCAATTTGAGATCCTCTGAATAGGGAAGTCAAGCTTTTAGTCATTGACCAAATTTATTTGTAGTACAAATTATTTATTAACATTATTATTTATTAAAATTATTATTTTTCCATGATTAATGCAGAAAATATTCATCTCAGATAAATAGAACAATTAATGTATACATATTATATATATATATATATATATATTGGGTTGTTCGGAATGTAATTTCGTTTTTTCCTTTGAAAATGAAAGATGATTTTCTTATATTGTATAAATATTTTATTAAATTATATATTCTCCACTTTGGTTAGTTTCTTAGCGATCCTCACGAATTGATATTTGGCAGTTTTCATAAACCAATACTTTGTCTTCATTAGCATAAACTGGTTTGCCAGAACGCAATGCAACTTTAACGTCAAAATTGCCGGAACAAAATTTGGTAAACCAGCTTTGACACTGGCGTTCTTTCAAAAAGATTTCTGTATACACATCGTATACTTTTTTCCTTGTTTGAAAAGTATTTTATCCTTTTTGATAGCAAAAACAAAATATGCCAAAAATGTCGCTTTCGATTTCCTTTATCTGACAGGGCACCAATCAAAACCTATTGAGCAGAATAAAACGAACTTTTTACAACTTTTGCTATATCAGCTCTATCGACTTTTGCTATATCAGCTATATCAACTTTTGCTATATCAGATGTCACAATATATAATGGTAATGCAGCTTAATTGTGAAAATGGTGTGAAAAAAATACAATTAAGTCCTCTGCTGAGAAAAACGAAATTACTTTCCGAACAACCCAATATATATAATATCGATAACTTTGTTTTAATTTGTAAGATATCTATGGTTTAGCAATTCATTTTAAACGCATTGACGAGTTGTTTTGAAAGTCGCGATATTGAAACTTTACATTTCCGGGGAGGGGGGAGGAGTTCCGCGCAGGGGTATGCGATCTTCGTACATACACACAATTTTTACCTATTTTACTATTGCTGTATTCTTGTTTTTTTTATTTATTTCCCAACCAATCTTTAAAAATAACTCTCGTTACGTACATATAAGCGAAATTTTGTCCTATACTATCTCACTTAAAATTATAGGAATTGAGAAGCCAATACCAATTTTGGCACAATTAATACTCGACGTAAATCAGCTCCAGTTTAAGTCAAAGAATACAAAGTTTGGTTAAATTTCGCTCATTGGTTCGTGTGATACACTGATCAAAAACTTTTCTTTAAATACGCAGACAGACATTTTCTAAAAATGGTCATATCTTATTCAGGATATTCAAAAACGTGTATATCCATCAAAAAAAGGGCTATGAATTATTTCAGGAATCCAATACTTCTTAGGTATACAGAAGAAAATAAAAAGTACGAGGAAGAATTTAGAGTATAAATTTGTCATAAATTTATATGCTCCAAAAATGTATATAGAATGATATTAAAAAATGTATCTTTATCCCTATATGTGCATTTATTTAAATTTTACAAAGAATTGTATCTACATGTTGTGGAGAACGAGACTTCTCCATCCTCATTAAACTTTAGATTGACTTGAAGCTGTAAACTGAAATACTTAAGTCTATAAAGAAATGACAGAGTCCAAATACATAAAATTAATGAACTTTAATTGAGCTTAAATAAGAATGAGGGCGCTGGACTTTATATTTAATATTTTTATAACTTAAAATGGGCAGTCCTCTTAAATACTTTGACAGCAATAAATAACCTCCGTTATTTTACTTTACTTAACTACTCGCAAATGATCTCAACTACTTTTATTTAAATTCTAAGGCCAAGTAGTCTTTCGCACGTAGGAGGATTCCCTGACGCTACAATGCTACAGGACTTACTCTCTTCTATCCTAAGTCGCTAACAACTAACTCCTTCAACTCTCACTCCAACTATGAAATACATCGCCTTTCAACTCCCTCTCCAACTAACCCCAACTAACAATCTTCCTTCTCCTTTTATCTATCTTACTTTCCAAAATATTTGCATATTTCAATTTACAATTTTAAGTTAGGATAGGAACTAACTCCACTAGTCGACTTGAATTCTAAAACAGCAGATTCACGTTTTACCCGCAAAGTGCGAGTTTTAATTGTAGCACTTTGCTATACCTGACAATGTAAGTTTTTAATGTTACGTATACGTGTTATGAAAGTATTTATTTATTTATTTATTTATTATGATTTTTGTACTAAAGTTATTCTAAACGCTTTCCAGAACTTCCTTTATAGCATACTGGCATATATATATTTCCTTTCTAGACATTTCTTAAGAATGTACAAAGCTGATAAGTTGAAGAAATATTTTACATATTTTAACAAGTCATGAGAAAAAATCAATACAAATCTTACAGAAATAAAATTTTAAACTTGGAATTAATTTTTAGAATTTCCCTTATTAATCTGCATTATTCAAAAAGAATAAATCTGTTACTACACTGTAAAAAAAAACTCGTGAAAAAAACGGAAAAAAATTGTCAGCCCAGGACGCCAATCATATTCCGTTTTCTTTACGGGGAAAAAATGTTTCAAATTAACACAAGAAAACCGTTATTCTTAACAGAAAAACACTGTTATTTTTAAAGAGAGTTCTGTAAAAATTTACAGAAAAATCTGTAACTTTTACGGAACAAAAAAATTTTTCTCTGTAAAATTTACAGAAATACCTGTAATTTTTACAGAACAAAAATTTTTTTCTCTGTAAAATTTACAGAATTATCTGTAATTTTTACGGAACAAAAAAACTTTTCTCTGTAAAATTTACAGAAATATCCGTAACTTTTACAGAACAAAAATTTTTGTTCTGTGAAATTTACAGAAAAATCTGTAATTTTGTACAGAACAAAAACTTTGTTTCTTTTAAAATTACAGTGTACTTCTGTTAACATAACGATATTCTTATGTTTATATAACAAAATTTGGCTGTTCTTAAAAAAAGTTTTATCCCATCAAGAAAACAGTTTTTTACTGGCGTCCTGGCTGACAGCTTTTTTCTGTAAATTTAACTTTTTTTTTTTCTCCTTTTTCAAATATAGTCACATTTTGATTGCTATTTCAATAGGAAAAATAATTTCAACAGAAGACAGAGAAATCTTTTTTCGTTTAGCAAATGAAACATTATTAATAATAAACAATACAGATTTTTTTTATTTTGAAGAATTTGTTCTGATAAATACAAAAAATTTAAAAAGAAATATTTTTCTTTAAAAGGAATTAAATAAAAAATAAATTGTATAATGGTTACTGCCAGGAAACGCAAAAGATTGAAATGTAAGAATAAATTTAAGAAAATGAGGCAGAAAATTCAATTGATAAAATTCACAATAATAATAATGCATCACTGTTACAGAATAAAAATTTTCAGGATCTACAATCATGTCAGTGCTTATGCACATTTTTTTTTTTTTTTTTTTTTTTTTTTTTTTATGGAAGATGATGCTCCTCTAAACATTACAGGAGTGAAACTTCCCAACATGCAATAACTTTGAAAACTATTACTTGCATGAAATTATGTAAGACTCAGTAATGATATACCAAATGATTACCTATAATAAGTGATATTTACGGCAAATTAAGCATTTATAACAAGAAATTTACATAAAAACAAAATATTTTATCATGAAATTCAGAGACCAAAAAATTTCAAAATTCTTGAATTTAGGGTATGCACCTGAAAAGTTTCACTCTTGATATTAAGACAACCTGAAAAATCATGTGTCATCAATTATCACTTTCATAATCTGTGGTCTTCCCAAACCCCAGCCTTAATCATATGGGAATTTTGCCTTTGTGAGTTGGGTATTTGAAATATCTAATAATATATGAAGTGTATATTAAATGTTCAATTAATTACAAAACTCTCTGGTGACGAAATATTTTTTATTAGCTCAAATTAATTCCCATCTTTTCAATTCTATATACACAAAATTTTATAATTTTCTGAACATTGTTTTGTCTGTAGACAACTTTAAAATAGAGTCATTTAATTATGGACATTATTTTTCCCCCCACTTTTATGACCTGACACAACACATGCCACTTGGACTTTTTGAACCCCCCTGTATATTCCAGCAAGAAAAATCTATATATTTTTTAATCTATTCAAAATTTTGAAGACGCATAAAACAACAGGGGTCAATCTAGATTTTCATTTTTTGGGCCTACTTTTGGGAAAAATCAAAATTTTTCTGATTTTTTAATTTATTTTTTGTGAAAAAGAAAAAATATACACACACACATATATATAACACATTTTATAAATACTGTGAAGAGGACTATTTTATGGATATGAATTTTGTAAAGGAGGCCTTATAATATGGAATTTCGTGAAGAGGTATAAAAAAAACTAATTCTTGTCTGGATTGACCCTGAGTAGGCAAATGAAATTAAAACACTTATTCGTATAAAATACATAAATAAAATATATAAAAATTAAAAATTCTTTTTTTCTTCCAAATTTATTTTGATCTTCGACTCCGATTAATTCCAAGAAAACACCTAAAAAGAAACATATTTACTTTAGCAAGTTAAAAAAAACATTTCTGTAAAATAAATGAATAAAATAGATAACAAATAAATATACATATTTTCTATGCAAATGAATAATTAAATATTGCAAATTGGAAATAATCGTATACATTCATTAACCCTCGCTTTCCTAAGATTTTGACCCCATTTTGAAGATGAAATTTAGTTTACCTCGCCTCATTCGAAAAGTGCACTAATTCGTCAGAAATAGCAAACATAATCAGTGGAGTGCTGCAACTTCTAAAAAACAATACAAAAAAGTGCAGTGCCGCATTGGTGATTTTCGGCAAACGTGCCGAGCGGCACCTGAAAGCAATTTTTCTGCAGTAATGCCTTGATCTTGGGAAAGCGAGGATTAATTCCAAAATCCTATTTTCAAAATTAATTTATTTCATACAGGGGCATATTCAGGATTTATTTCGGGGAGGGCTGAGTTAAGTTTAATAATGTTTCCCAATGTACAGAATTCATGCATATTATTCTTAATCTTTATTTTTTTAAACTTTCTGCAAAATTTTGGAAGGGGCTGCAGCCCATCGGCCCCTATATGCCACTGATTTTATGTCTTAAGTACTTTAAAGCATGACTAATTTGATACACACTGGGTGCAATCTAATTTGGTATCAACTTTTAGCCACATTTAAAACTTAGTTAAAACTTAACTTTATCAAAATAGATAGTAATTTAAAAATAAAAATTATATACTTTAAGTAGTGTGTGTAGACCTTCCAACTGAACCCCCAAACTTCATCATTGCTATGATGATCTTCCTCTGATTTCGTAAGCAACTTCTCTTCTGCTGTTACTTTCAGATAAACGTGGCAGCACCATTGCACATCTAAATTTTAGCTGTGTTCGACACAATCATATCTTTGTTCGTTAGCTAACATTTAGACTGTATCTTTATTGATTTAAAAACACTTAAAAACCTTGATAATTAAGAAGAAATATATTTATGCAATCACTATAGAAATGGTCAAAATTTTATCCAACAAATGTAACTAACTGTACCAAATCCAACCAAAATTTGGACATGATATGGTGCTGTGTTCTTGAACAAAAATAACAGCAGAAGCAGATTTGCCAAACCAGAGATATAGCATCAAAGTGATGATGAGAGTCAGTTGTTCCCTAACTAAAAGATATATCCACATTATTTCAAGTATGTCACTTTTCGTTATTAAAATAACAAATATTTAACTTTATATATATATATATCTAACAGTTTTGCAATATTTTTCCCTTGTTTTAATCAATTTTTAATTTTTTGTTTCTAAATTAATCTTTTGTTTCTAAATAAAGTGCATACATTGACTAGAACCTGCCTATTTCTTTACGAGTTACTTTCTCCATACCAGAAAGACAGTATTTTTTGTAGCAATATTAGTTTCCGCTGTCTTCCCCACAGCATACCCAACTCTCCATTTAAATTTAATATTCTTCTTCCTTAAAAGAATGATTTTATGATATTAATTACTGCCTTTTGAAAATGCTTTGAAATGCAACTTGCAAAAACTTTTTTCTACATTGCACGAAATGCGCTACCTCATGTTCAAAATTTAAGCCCTTAATTCTTATTTTAGATTTCGCTTTCCTTTAGTCCACACAAAACATGTACTAAGTTTTAACAAAATACATCTTATATCACATGATATATAAAGGTCTAAAAAGGTCACTTTAATTATAATCACCGTGTATTTTTCTTAACATTTGAGCAGGCACATGAGCAAAAAGAAATTTAACATAATTAAGTTTTAATAAATATATAAAATATCAACAATTAACTATTGGGAAATATAACATTTAGTTACACATGTGTATGTTTCATAATACAATAATCTATGAACAAAAACAAGTTGCATCACTCAAACAAAATAACATACTATCTTAAATGTACAATAAACACAAATACCAATTAACAGGTTTTAACAGCAGGTACATGTTATCATCAGTTTCAGTTCACCCTCCTTGATTAAAATATAATCCTTACATAGATACTGCTTGTGTGTTGCACATGTGTTAATATAATAAAGCTCATTCTTAGTCCTCTGATGATCAGTTGGAGTTGGAAAATATATTGCTCAAAACAATTAACCATCTGATTGTCACTAACGGATATACCCAGTCATTGAGTTGTTCTTTTCTGCCAGATACACTCATAATTCAAAATTATATATTTAAGAAATTTTAGCTTGTTTTTCAGGTTTGAGAGCCTTTTATAATAGTCATGAGGAATATTATGATGTACACAGTTACATTTTTAATCTAAAGTTGAATTAAGCGTATTTTAATACATTAAAGAAACTAAGCAGCAAAAATAACATATTTTTGCCCTTTTCAAAGGCAGTCAAAGGATTAAAGAATATTGTAAATCTTATATTAAAAAAAAAAAAATTAGTGTAAAAAGAAAAAAAAAAAAAAAAAAATTTCAGAAAATAGAAGAAAAGAGTCGCAAATAGCAAATTTTTCTCATTTTCAAACTTTGGAGTATGCATATTTTTAGTTTGACATTGTTCAATATTCAGAAAGTGTGTTGTCTCAACAAAGTCATTTAATCTATTCAAAAGCTTGAAGAATTGTTGATCAGTTGTAGGGGGGGGGGGGGGAGGAAGGTCTAAACACAAACTACAGTCGCTGAAACCAATGGAGTTTCACAAAGTATAATTTCCAAGATATAAAACAGATATCTGGAGACTGAAAATGCACGCCAAAGATAAGGGTAGGTCGTAGATGTGCAACAATGCCCAATGAAGATCGGTATTCAATGCTAATGGCTCTAAGACATTGAAATATGAAGGCCACTCTTCATTAACACCTTCGTTCAGCTACTGGCACCACAGTTTTAACTCAAACTGTTCGAAACTGGCTCCATACTGTAGGTCTGGATGACACACACATCTCCAAATGTAAAACAAAATCCTGATTTTTCTTTCAGTATTCACTTTTATTTTACTTTTTTAATGGAATTTTGGAAAAAGTATAATTAGTAATTTGTAAATTAAGATAATCATCAGAATAATAATAATGTCGAGGAATAATTTAATAAAGAACATCTTATCCGATTTTCATGTTTGTATGTATATGGTATATATATTTTTTAAATTATTCACATGCAAAAAAAAAAAGAAAAAAGAAAAAAAGGAGAAACAGAAAAATGAATACAGGAAGAAAAGTACAGTTTTAAACTAACACATGCATGCACTTGTATTTTCACCTTTCTGAAATGCCTCCTTAACACCATTTTTCATTAAGATTTCTTTTCTAAAACTATTGAAATTTTTCTTTTATCCGAAGTTTACTTTTAAAAAACTGACTAATTGTTAGTTTATACATTATCACTTACGTTAAAGTTATATAAAATACAATTAATAAATAATATGACAACAAACATTTTATCAAAATTTTATGTTTCTGTGTTTATTTGTTTAAAAATTACATGAAAAAGAAGAAAATGAGAAAACAGGTTACTGCTTTAATTTTGTACACCAGTAATATTCAAAGCTTTTGAATGTTTAAAAAAAACTACTAAATAAACCTTACTTACGGCCTGTTCCTGAATCATTTTCACTGGGGGCCTTTAGTTATCATTCAAAGGCGACCTTCTGTGGTAGCATTCCTTATTCGAAGTGAGCTTGTGCCTTTGTTGTTTGTTTCAGCTGGATGATCCTCCAATAGGTGGGTTCCGGATTTTGTCTTTTCAGCACAGGGCTCATTGCCACTGCATGATTTAGAATTACTCAAAATTTCAATGGTTTCTCGGAAGAAAGCATATGCCAGGTTCTCGTAATCGGCAATTTCTGTTGTCTTATCGAATTGGATACTGATGTTTTCTTTTTGCAGGTTTTTTGCTAAGGCAGTAGTATTTTTGTGTTCTTTTATGAAGTTTTTCTTTTTTTGTCACTACCGTAACAAGCCACTGTCAGAGTTGGGTCTAGAGAAAAGAATATTATAAATCCCGACAGTTTCAAGGGGATAGGTTTGATTCTTATTACTACGGATTAGTTGATAAATATTGCAGTTGGGTTTAATCATTGTTTTATCAACTGTTAGTATTACCCAATCACAATATTTATTAACTCATCCGTATTGATAAGGACCAATACCGATCTTTTTGAAACCACCAGAATTTACAATATCCCTTTCTCTAGACCCAACTTTGACAGTGGCTGTTGCATTGGTGTTACAAAAAGAAAAATAAAAACCACATAAAAGAACATATTTCCAACATTAAGTTCAACAAAAATACTAATGTCCTTAGCAAAAACTACGTAAAAAGAAAAGATCAGTATTCAACTCAGCGAGACAATGAAAATAGCTAATTACGAGAACCAGATGCATGTCTTCTTTCAAGAAGCCATTGAATGGCAATGAGCTTCGAACTGACAGACCAAATCTGACACCACCTGTTGGAGGATTAGTCAGCTAAAGCCAGCAACAATGGCAATACACAGAAGGTCATCTTTGATAATACTAGGGGCCCTCGTTGAAAGTATCTCAGGATGAGGTCTTAAGTAAGGTTTATTTAGTAGCTTTTACATATGTTAGTAGGTTTCATTGTACGGATATTTTTGAGCTTTTAAATCTGTTAAATGGCTAGGTTGAGACATCACAATCATCAAAACAACATACACTTTGTGACTCTACTACCATTTTCTGCAAAAAAAAAAAAAAAAAAAAAAAAAAAAAAAGTTTTCACATACGCCATTATTTTATATAAGACTTACAATACTGTTTAATTGTTTTGAGCAATGTAATATGCATCTGTATCATTGGCATCTTTAGAGTCTGTAGTAGGTTAAAGTATGATTTGAGAAAATTTCTCCCCTCCTCCTATTTTAAAATTTCTAAACAAGAACATTTTTTATTACAATGGTTAGAACATTTTTTTTTTTTTTTTTTTTTTTTAATTTGTTTTCAAGTTTTTCCTTCTTTACTGGATGACCCTATAGAAAAAGTTTTATTTTATAAGGAGAAATGCATTTTCTGCAGGTTTAGCTTTAATTCATGATGCATGAACAGTAGCTAAACAATCAGAATTTTGCCATTTTCTCTTAAGTAAAAGTGTTTTATTCTTATTCGTGACAACCAGTGGTACGTTATTTTATACCAATGAAGTTATATTTATAAGTGAAATGTTATTTCAATTAAATACATTCACCCACAAATTCACGAAACATGTTTTATTGTGCTCTTTTGTATAAAGCCTATATGCAGAACTACAAAACTTTGCATGGAGGCATGTTTTGACCTCTCCCAATGCATTTTGAAATCTCATTTTTAAATTTTTGTTTAGTTGACATTTATTTATTTATTTATTTTTTTAAAGCACCATTGATTACATTTTAATTTTCCTGTAGAAAATGATGTCATAAAGTAAAGAACAATTAGTAGAAACTATTTGCATGTTGGCAAGTAGAGTACCTTTACCAGCCTGAAGTTTTTAATTAATAACTTCATTAAATAGGATGACAATTTTTAATTAAGAGACGTGTCTTCCTTGGAGTATTTGGCGAAAAGTTATGCCACTCATGATGACACACATGATGGACACATTTATTCACAAGGAGATGCAGTCGTAGAGAAAAAATTTCACGCCAGCAGCAGCAACTTCTTTTAATATATATAAATATATCTATATTTTTCATTTTAATTTGAAAAATGTTAAATGGTACATAAAGCATTAATATAATTAAATTATTAATGTAGTTAAATAAAGAAAGGTGAGAAAGAAACAGAAAAGAGTAAAATTGCTTAATAAATAGAATTTTAAATCATAGAAAATTTGGAGGAAAAGAAACACTTCATTAGAAAATTGTTTCTTTTAATACAACTTACATAATTATATCATTGAGTACAGGCATTGCAATTTAGCAATAATTTAGCTCAGTTTTTAAATAATACACTTTACTTTTTGCCTTTTCAGTACCTAATTTATTTTTTAGGTTGTCCTAAACCTAAACAAAGCAATATGTTGAAAAATATCTTTAATTCAAGCTAAGATTGGGCAAAAATTTTACAATTTAACAAATTAGTCACAAAAATTATAAGGTAATAAATCCCATTTTTTTTTTTCTCTCTCTCTCTCTTTCAAGTTGAAAAGAAATAGCAATTCTTAATCTTTATTCCCAACTCCCATATTCCTTTAAGTGGGATAATTTTATAGGTTGGCAGATCATTTATTAATCCAATTGATTCTCAGATCAATTCCCTCTTATTGCTAGTAAATAAGTGCTAGCAAAAGTCAATTTCTTTCTTTTAATATAAATATGAGAAGAAACAAGAACAAGAAAGTATTTCGTACACTATGATTATGGAAGTATTTAATTAAAGGAAGAGAAGTACTTGAAACTCTAAATATAAAAAATGGAAATTATGCAAATTGATAATGAATTTTGCATCTCAATTGTAACAGTGTAGTGAGATTAAAATAATAATAATAAATTAGCCATGGTTTGCCTATTCTTGAAAAATTTCTTCAAATATTAAAAATTAAATATACAAAATTCATTGGTTTATTTACAGAGACATTTCACTTAAAAAAATTATTTCAGTATAATCATATAGTGTATTAAATATAATTCTTACCGATGTATCATTGCAGAAAACAAAGATTTGAATAACCAGATAATTTTTCGTTATTTATCCATCCATGAAATGAAGCTTTATTTTCCTGTGCAGAATTTTTCTATGTGAGAAAAACATAATATAATCAGCAATATATAATAAAAAATTACAAATACATAATATTTATGTGTGTATATATATATATATATATATATATATGTAGAAAGATAGCTGAGAAAATAATGCAGGGGTCTGTCCAGACTTTTCAGACAGGGTCTTGTTTTTGTGAAATTGTGAAAAATTCTACACATAATTTTGTTAATTTAAATTTAGTGTGAAAATAAAGTTCTTCTGAACTTTTCATCTAGGGTCGTATTTTTGTTAAATTGAAAAAATTAATTTTGCAAAATAAAATTATAATTAAGGTTTCAATGTTTCATTTTAGGCAATGATGGTTTATTTTTATAAGGAGCAAAACTCACACACATGCACAGAAACCTTTTATGAATTAGAAATTGAATATTAGCTTCTCTGGGAAATTAAGTAAAGCACGTCCAATTATTCAGTCAGCCTGATCGTTCTATGGAAGATTAGTTTTTGAAATGAAAAAGATTTATCAAAGGTCTATTTCTAACAGGCAAAAATTTGTGAAGGATCCTTTTTCAGGACATAAAACTTTGTGAAGGGTTCTTTTTCAGGACAAAAAATTTTGTGAAGGGTCCTTTTTTAAGATATAAAATTTTATGAAGGGTCCTTTAACGGACCCAGATTTAAAAACCAGTAAAAACTACAATGTCAGAAATGCCAAAGAAAAATATTTGGAAAGCAGACAGCTGTTTCAGTAGCCTTTAGCATACAGTCTTACGTGCATAAAAAAATCCGAGAGAAGTGCTCATATATATAGAAAAGGAACCAAATTCTGCTCAACCAATAGTATGTGGAAGGCCGGAGGGGGGAGGGAGTGGCCAATAGGAATTTCAGTAACACTAGTTGTGAAAACTGTAGAAAAATTAAGAAAGTATGAACCAAATGTAAAATTTTTAACAATCAGACAAATAGGGTACAGTGAAATTACAATTAACGAGATTTTTAAGATTTTTTATAAATTTCAAAAGCTTCAAAGAAATCAAGTTCATGAATGGATTTAGGCCAGCAAATATTATTCATGACAAATATTATTCATGATAATTGCAGCTATCATTCATGATATTTGCAAGGCATATCATCATGGATTAGCATTAGACCTACAAATCGATTCATGAACTTGATTTCTTTGAAGCTTTTTATATTTTTAAAAATCCTATTAATTGTGATTTCGCTGTACTCTATTTGTCTGATTGTTGGAAATTTTACATTCGGTCCACATTTTCTTAATTTTTCTACAGTTTTCACAACTAGTGTTTCTAAAATTCCTATTGGCCACTCCCCCCACCTTCCATGTAATTCTATTAGTTGAGCAGAATTTGGTTCCTTTTCTATATATATGAACATTTCTCTCGGATTTTTTTATGCACTGAAGACAGCATACTAAAGGATACCGAAACAGCTGTTTGCTTCCCAAATATTTTTCTTTGGTATTTCTGATGTTGTAATTTTTATTGGTTTTAATAATACAGCGCCAAGCCTCCTTTTAACATCTGGACCCAGATTTCCTATAGAGAGACCCCTGTAATGTGAATCCTTTCGCTTTTTTTTTTTATGTTTTGTCATATACCTTAAAAAGTTCGTTAGGAATCATTTTGAAACTTTGGTAGTGTAAAGAACATGTTATACCTTATATTTTCCTTTTCCAGTAAAAGTTGTGTCATGAAAAGGAAAAGGGGACAAGTAAAAATTTGAATAAAAATCAAAATGTTTTGGATTACCCTGTAATGCTTTAAATGTGTTTTGGCTGTAGCATGTGATCATAAGGACTTTTCTCTTTATCGGTATAAAATTTTATGAGGCTATCACATATATATTCATGGAGATATAACGGTTTCTTAAATAAACTGCAAAAGCAATTCCATTTTTTTAATTATAATACGTAAGGTATTAGACCCAGTGCAAGCCCATTTTCAGGAAATATGGCACACTACATTAGACACAGTACACAGCAATCAGAATAAAAAAATTTTAAATATCTTACGAAATATGAACACTTTTACTAAATAATTTTTAACTAAGCATGTGCAAGCTTTATAAAAATTTCCTCTGCATAATTTAATAGCCAAAGGTATTGAGCAACTTATATGAAAACACCAAACAAATATCATGTAAATTCAAAACATTACAAGAAATAGAATGAATAGAATTACAATTCTCTCAAAATGAAAGCTAATCTATAAGGGGTTTTACTCACATTTTTATTTTGATTCAATCAATGCTCAATGATATTACAGTGCAGCCACATACCCTAAACCCAGCAGTGAGGACGCGTCCAAAATGCTGGAGGGATGCCAGCTTGACCGACAGTTTGAAATTTGGAAGACATCCAGTAATTCTGCGCTCTGTTATTGCTCATTTTCTCTGAGTCAGATGACTGTCACCCCTATTTTACCATTGGACTCGTTGAGTTAGCACTTGCGCAGATGTTTCCATGGTTTCATGAAATGTGGTCGAATAATACAGTGTTTTCGATGATTGTAAATAAATATTGATAAAAACTCCTAACATCTTTCTTTTTTAGAACTTAAATTCTGTTTATTTATCTCTCCTAACGTTTTGAATTTACATGATATTTGTTTGGGGTTTTCATATAAGTTGCTCAATTACTTTGGCTGTTAAATTATGTGAATGAAATTTTTATAAAGCTTGCACACATGCATAGTTAAAAATTTAGTAAATGTGCTTGTATTTCATAAGATATTTAAAATTTTTTGTATTCTGATTGCTGTATGCTGTGCCTAATGTAGTATACCATATTTCCTGAAAATGGCTTTGCACTGGGTCTATGTGTTATAATTAAAAGAGTAAAAATCGTTTTTGCAATTTTTTTAAAGACACCCTTATATCTCCATGAACATATATGGTAGCCTCTTACAATTTTATACAGATAATGAAAAAGTCCTTATGATCATATGCTACAGTCAAAACACATTTAAAACAATGTTTTTTACAGGATGATTCAAAACATTTTGATTTTTGTTTAATTTCTTACTGGTGCCCTTTTCTTTTTCATGACACAACTTTTACTGAAAAATATGAGGTATAAACATGTTCTTTACACTACCAAAGTTTCAAGATGATTCTGAAGAACTTTTCAAGATATTTGACAAAACGTAAAAAAGCTAAAATTGTTCATATTATTTTGTCAGCTATCTGTATATATACATTTTTTATAATAATATAAATAAATAAGTAGATAAGTGCTTATAAAACTTCAAGAGGTACAGACCAATTAGTTTTTACTGGGTAAAAAAACCAGAACAAAACTTATAATATACATATATATATATATTAAATATGAAAACATTTTCCATTCATGAATAGTTTGCAATGACAGAGCCTCCTTAAGTAGATGCCTAGCGAGTCGCTCGAAATCTTGGCAACAGTACGAGAAGAACATAGCCAGTAGATGGCGCTTGATACCGTGTCGTAAAGTTCTGTTTATTTCCCACGATCCCGCGATTCAATTGAGTTCTTCATGGTTTATGTTTTATTAATTTAATAAATGTGAGAGGTTTTTTCTTTATAATATGGTGTATTACGTCGTTCCATTTTGTAAATCGGACAGTCGCCGTGAAAATATATGTTTTCAAATGGCCTGCAAATATTTGAAGACAAGGTATGTAAACTGCATAAGTATTTAATGCAAAATTACCAACCCTCCGGATTTTTGAATATCAATAATATTTTTCACAAAAAACATTATTTTTATTTATTATCGTAAATTCTATGATTAAGACGAAGATAAATTTAAAAGAAATTATGATATAAAAATTCGAAGGGTTGACACCTCTGTTAGTAAGTTAGATTTTACAAATAAAATAGTTATGCTTATTTCAAAATGAAATGAAATTTTTATTTATTGATGTAGGAATGCAGAAAAATAGCTTGTTCTTAGTTACTTTGAAGTAACTCAAAATTGGAGTATTTATTATAGTTCTATTCATAAATTACATTAGTAACTTATGAATAAAACTATAAAATACTCCAATATAAGGAACAAGATTGATTTATACTTTTTAATACCACTGTTTTTTAAAAACTCGTGTAAATGCGTATAAAAATTTGATTATTTCAGTTAAATCGAAACAAAAGTGTTGGGAATCTTGAAAAGAAAAAATAGAAAATTTTTATTTCTACTTTTGTTCTTTTTAAAAATATTAAATTTTAAGATTCATAACATTACTTTTATTAACCTTTTACCACACAAATGGAATATAGAATTAAAAATTCATGTAAAAATTAAATATCATGATTACTGATTTGAAAAATTATCAGATATGACAGAAAGATGACTTGATTTTTTGAAATAGAAATTCTCCACATCCATACACTCACATACACACACACACACATATACTGGCTAATTGCCAAAAACTACTTTTTTTGGACTCATGAGACCTTAAAAATATAAATCAGGGGAAAACTCGATATCAAATTTTTGGACCGAACACAATACTTTCATTACGTACGGTAGTAGGGTAATGGAAGTAAAAATATTTCAAGGATGTTATTAATTTGTCCTTAAATTTGCCAATCTTTATCAAATTTTTCAAATTGAAACCTAATACGAGTTTTAAAATACAATTGTGAATTTCCTGCATTTGTTTGTTTTTGAGTTATTCTGATAATAAATATGCATATAAATCAATCACTAAAAACAAAAAAAAAAAAAAAAAGTTTTTTTGTATTCAGGGAACCCCAAAACGTGACTTTATTCAAAAACCTGAGTTGAAAATAGAACTTAAAAAAAAAAAAAAAAAAAAAATGCTTTGTTTACATTATAGGTTCAAAAAATTAATTTTCCTTCTTCAACAGTATTCGTCGACATTAAAAAAGTGTAGCAAAGCACTTCCGTCAATTACATTCTACAGAAAAGAACGTTTAGCTTAATTTTGGATAGCCCTGTATATTTTCAATAAGCTATGTGCACATCAGATTGTGCATTTAAATTTAGTCTTATATGAAAAACACCTAACACAAAATGAAATACACTTTCAGCATTTTCCAAGTATATCCGTGATAGACAAACCGACGCGCACAAACCAACCGCTAAAAACATTATTTTTCGTTTCAGGAGACCTCAAAACATGTAAACATAACACAACTTTATTTCGAAACTGTCTATCAGTTTCGAAAGCATACACTCTCGGAACTGGTAAAGCTAATAAAATCTTGAAAAAAAAAAAAAAAAAACTTCCTGCGAGAGAAAACTTATACTCAAGAAATCCTTAATTTTACAAATTTAAATCTTAATGGTTATTTATTTATTTTTTGTGACGGACTAGACGGACTAGATTGTTTTCTTCTCCAATTTTTATTACTGAATGTTAACTTATCTCGTTAATGTGCTGGTCTATTTTTCTTATAAATAATATAATAAAATTCTCGATTTAAGAAAAATAATTCACACCTAATAAGGTAAAAATGTAACGTAAAGGACATGACCAAAAAAAAAGAAAAAAAAGACATGATTTTAATAATTTATCATTATAAGTTATTCATTCTAAACTGAAACTCATTTAAAGTTCAGAGATTTTAATTTATATAAACGAAACTTTCATCTGATATCTAAATTAAAACTTTTTTTGAAATTTTCATTGAATAAATATATAAAAAATAATTTAATCACGTGATAGACATGCCATGTTTTTGCTTATTTAATTTTAAATTTCGTTTTTCAATTAATAATATATTTATAAAAAAAAAAAAGGTGTTATTTATTAGATACGCTGTAATTCAATTAGTTGAAAAGCTAAAATAGGTCTTGTCCACTTCCGAAGAAAATTAAACCCTATACTTTTTTAAATATAAATATTTGAATAATTTTTTTGAAAATATTTACGATAAAGCACTTTCACATCATTTTTTTAAATTAAAAGAAAAAAAAATTACAATTTTGGACTTTAAATTGAATTAATAGCTAGATTTTTATATGAAAAATATAACTTATCTATGAAAGAGAAGAAAATTGTTGCTCTGCGTAGGTGCTGTCACCTAGCGTTAGTTTTGTTTTTTAAATGTTGCCTAATTTAACATTGGGATTCGCTGCGCGTGGAAGGCATCTACTTAAGGAGGCTCTGGCAATGATAATATTAAATAAAATATTTATGATAGTTTCTATAATCTTAATAATCTAGAACCATTTCTTAAAAACTTGTACATCATTTGCGATGCAAACCCAAGCAGATATTCTAAAATAATAATTGTAAGTTTTTTCCCCTTAATGGCAGATGCTTAGTTTTTAAAACAAAAGGGTCCCAATTTTTCCCTTGATTTACCCCTGAACACAGAAATATTTTTTAAATATAACTTCATAAATTGTTCTTTAAATATAACTTTACTAATTTAAACATATTATTCAGAAGGCTACTAATGAATTATTAAAAAAGGCGAATCAGCTGTTTAATTTTATATATATATGTGTTACAATTTTAGTATTTTAAAGAAGATGCAAACGATAGTGACAGGTTTTGCCTAATAAATAATGAATTAGTATGATCAAATGAAAACCATTTAACTCGTAATTAGAAAAAAAAAAGAAGCACTAAAGCGCACTTATATATGAATTGCATACCAGTGATTTATCAGTTATCACTGTCATCTGATTAATATGAAATGTGCACTTATTCTTAATATTTACATATGAATATTATACAAGTGGTCATACCTATTGTATATCTAATATTCATTTGTAATTTGTACCTGTATGTATATAAATACCTGCAAATAGGCATGTAGTGTAGTTTATATAAGTATATCTATTAAAGTTTAATGATATTACCTGGCTGTGAATATGCTAAAGGGGATGCATGGACAGCCAAATTTTGAGTGTCTTCAATCTCTGACTCCAAATATTCAGCTTCTACATTTTTTAGAGATTGAAAAGTTGCTTCCAAATCCGCGCTGTATAAGAAATGAAAATAGAAATAGGCTCAATAACAATTTTATTTAAGTTATCATCCTAAACATCACTGACACTAATTATCACTTTGAGCATTTTATGTATGAATTTATATCTAAAAAATTAAATATATATGTGCAACAACAAGAATAAATAAATATAAAATTGAATCATATTAAAACGATTAGTTTATTCAAACTGAGATTTTTAAAACAAATCCCTATCAGGGTTTTAAAACACCTTTATTTTTTTTACTTTCTTCTATATGTAATATAGAGAAAGTAATGGATTCGTAAAAATTTTCGACCTCGGGTTTTTGATGAATTTACACGTTTTGAGAGCTGTAGAACACGATTTGACAATTTTTAGAAAATGTCTGTCTGTCTGTCTGTGTGTGTGTGTGACAAAATTTTGTGGCAACTGTATCGCAAGACCTACTGCACAGAATTTCATACAAATTGGTATGTAGTTGCGCCTTGACATAAATTAGTGCCTATCAACTTTTGGTAAAAATTGTCTTACAGGTTGCGTTGCCATCCCGCTTTTTCTAAATTTTTAACATAGTGATACAGGCCAAAATTTTGTATAAATGTGCATAAAGAGAATTATTTTTTAGTAATCATTATGAAATTTATAAGAATTATTTATAATAGAGATAGTCAACTGGGAAAAAATTTTTGTATGCGTAGGAGCCTCGCCACCCCCCCTGGGGGGAAAGTCCCCCCTCGAGGGGAGTAAATTTTCAAGATGGGTATCTTTCGATAGGTCTCGTCAATATTTTTAAAACGAATGGTCGAACTATAAATCTGTGATAATTTAAAACAAAGTTATCGATTTTTTTTTACTTTTAACAACAAAAAAGAAAAAAACTTTGAAAAAAAAATCGCCTTTTTTTTTTTTTTTTTTTTTAATATTGTTACTGCGTGAATTTGTATAAGAAAATATAGAAGAAAGCCTTGTGGTGGCGGGTGGCCACAACATACTAGTTTTTATTTATAATTATTATTATTATTATTATTGGAGAGGGGGTTTAATTGGAGTTTTGGGTTTTTTAACGTTAAATCTAGAATAATACTACTGGGTTTGAATTTTAAGTTTATTTCAAAAGAGAAACAGTTTCAGACTAAAATAAAAATATCATTTAATTCATTCATATTCTTAATGTTCGGTTTGGTATAAACTGAAGAATGAACTCTTGTTCCATTCTTTTCAGTATTTTAACATAATTTAGAATTTTATTTTTTTTTTTTTAGTTAATTTTGTGTAAAATTAAAACTAGTAACAAATGAAAAATATTTTAATCCTTCCATGTAGAATTTTCCTAGAACAAAGAATTATGTATTTTTATATGGGTAAAGTAAAAAATAAAAAGATAAAGTAATTAGAACTTCTGATAACAATTGTTTAAAACATTATTGCACAAACTAGCATTTTTTTCCCCTGTATCTATCAGTAGCAAAACAATATTTGTTTGTGACTTAGAAATGCTGAGGCCAGTCTCATATCACAAGAGAAGTATTAGCAATTTATAAAATCTGTAAAATATACAAGGAAAATAAATTGTGAATATACAAGAATGGTTATTTTGAGACATAATGCAAATCATATGTAAGTATTTTCAAATTTAGTATTTCTTCTTGAGATGTTAAATTAATTTGCAAAGCTGATAGCTTTTCTGCACTGTTTCTGATACTGGATAAGTGCATATTTTTATTAATTTCACAACTTAAAAGTGTGTGCTAGATGCTAGATAGGGAGGGGAGAAATTTAAAATTTATAAATTTTAAGATATAGCTAAGAATTACAAAAAATAAATAAATAAAAAATGTTAAAGAAAGGAGGGGGGGGGGGTTAAGGAATCGATTGTGCGTACTTCCGAAGCTGTAAAATTATAGGAAAAGAGACAGACATGAATTTAAAAATTAAAAAATGTGTTCGGTAGTGAGCAAACAAGCTGTAGGCACCTGGAAAGAAAACAGAGCACTGCAGATACTACTACTTAAGAGCTTAGTGATAAGATAAGATTTTCTGTATAATGATAAACACTCATTCATAAATTAGTAACAAATAAAATTACAGTGCAAAGAAAGTTAAAATTTAATACTTTCTTACATCCATGCGTTAAAATTAAATAAATAATAAAAAAAAAACTTTTTAGCATTTAAAACCACGAAATGCACAAAAATGATACATTTCATAACAGAACAATTGTTTTTTGAAGCAACATAATGTGAAATAAAAATAATTAATTTCATCGTCCCTACTCTCCTTAATAAACAGTAATCCACTGGCTACAATTTAAGGTTTTTAAATAATTATGAACTGATAAAAAAATTTATAAACTGAAATTTTGCATTTTTGAAAATTTTCTGCTAACTGTTAAAAATGGATGCTTTATTTTTAAATTTCAACTGTCTAAATAGCTTTTTTTTTTTTTTTTTTTTTTTTTTTGTAAGTGAGGAAAAAATGTGCAGTTTTTAAAACTGAACTAACTGCAAGTGTCCTTATTCTCTTTGTACACAAATAGCAATTTTCTATAGAATTCAATGTGCAAAATTTATTCTTTACCTAACTAGTAGTTTATAAATCAATGGCTTAATAAATATTTATAAATGCCAAATATTACAAAAAATGAAATCAAAATTAACTTACTCGGGTATCTCTTCATCTGCAAATGAAAAATCTAAAAGGCTATACCGGGGCCGCCACGAAGAGGAGATTACACTTTGCTCTCCACAGGCCTGGCTGGGCACAGATATGATGATGTCACGCTAAGCGATGGTTACTCAGTCACACATGCATTCCGCTTGCTTCATTTATAGTGTTTGTTGCTGTACTTTTTCCTTTTTTATTTTTTCTGACGCTACTCATTCTGAAAACGATTATATACAATTTATATAAGTCATGAGTATCTCACCAATATATTTTCTGTAATAAATAATTTTAGAAATAATTTTTCTTCAAACTTGTATTTTATTTTAATGACAACAATTCAGAAAATAATCTTCCAATTTGCTGTGAGTGTTTTGTGTTATCACAGGTTAAAATATTGATTTCTTTCTTTTTTATATTTTAGAAAATATTTTCCCCTATATATCATAAAGTGTATTTTAATATAATTCCCAACAGAGCTGAAGTGTGTTTATGACTTTGGTTTGTGTGTCTGGCCGTGTTCTAATTCCTGCAGGTTATTTTTGAACTGATATAATCTATTCAGGTTCACAATAACACGTTTCCTGTTAAAAGTAGTATGAAGAATAAAACTAATAGTCTTTGAACAGTCTCACAAAAGAAATCCAATACACTACTGTCTGAAATAAATATATTTCAGAAAAGTTTTATAGCCTTTATATCGCACAAAACACGGCAAAATTAACATGCATTATCCAGATGTACACAAGCATGTCTCCTTTTGCATGAGGTACAGTAAAATTGGTATCAATGTTTTTATTACAGGGCCTCACAAAATATTCAGGTACATTGTATTTTTGACTGATAATTTCTCAAAAGGCATTTTCAGCAGCAATTCTTGATTATTTATACTATTATAATTTTTTAATACATTATACGAGAAAAATTATATATATATATATATATATATATATATATATATATATATTTTTTATACATATAGTATGCAGAGCTATATAAAAGCAACCTATTTTAAGATTAATCTAAAAAAGCAAATCTATAAATATTGTTTTTGTGAGATTTCTTTCTCTATAATTGCAATAAAAAGTAAAAAAAAAAAAAAAAATGTTATTGTTACAAATGAAACAAAAAAAAAAAAAACTAGTATGTTGTGGCCACCACAAGACTTTCTTCTATATTTTCCTATACAAATTCACGCAGTAACAATAAAAAAAAAAAAAAAAAAAAAAAAAAAACGATTTTTTTTTTCGTTAAAAGTAAAAAAAATCGATAACTTTGTTTTAAATTACCACATATTTATAGTTCAACCATTCGTTTTAAAGGTATTGACAAGACCTTTCGAAAGATACCCATCTTGAAAATTTACTCCCCTCGAGGGGGGACTCCCCCCCCCCAGGGGGTGTGCCTAGGCTCCTACACATACAAAAATATTTTCCCTGTTGACTATCTCTATTATAAATAATTCTTGTAAATTTCATAATGATTACTAAAAAATAATTCTCTTTATGCACATTTATACAAAATTTTGTCCTATATCACCATGTTAAAAATTTAGAAAAAGCGGGATGGCAACGCAACCTGCAAGACATTTTTTACCAAAAGTTGATAGGCACTAATTTATGTCAAGGTGCAACTACATACCAATTTGTATGAAATTCTGTGCTGTAGGTCTTGAGATACAGTTGCCACAAAATTTTGTCACACACACACACAGACAAACAGACAGACATTTTCTAAAAATGGTCAAATCGTGTTCTACAGCTCTCAAAACATGTAAATTCATCAAAAACCCGAGGTCAAAAATTTTTACGAATTCAATACTTTCTCTATATTACATATAGAAGAAAGTAAAAATGGATAACTTTATTATCGCAGTTCGATGGTTCAACTATTCGTTTTAAAGGTATTGAAGAGTTCTTTTGAAAGATACCCATAATGAAAATTTATCCTCATCAGGGGGAGGGGCGACCCCCCCCCTCCCCAGGAGAGAAGCGATGCCCTATATATCAAAAGCAATTTTCACAATTGACATGATTATCTATCAGTATTATAAATAATTCATTTTTATTCAATAGTGATTATTAAAAAATAATTCTCTTTATGTACATTTATACGAAATTTTGTCTTATACTACCATATCAAAAATTTAGAAAAAGCGGGGATGGCGAATCCTACTGTTGGAAGATTTTCACCTAAAGTTGATAGGCACGAATTTATGTCAAGGTACAGTTAGTTACATATCAAATGTTATGAAACTCTGTGAAGTAGTTAAAGTTGACACACAATTTTGTCACACACCACACACAGCCATTCTCTAAACATGGTCAAATCGTCTTCTAGATTTCTCAAAACTTGTAAATCTACCGAAAACCCCGAGATCGAAAATTTTTAAGAATCCAATACTTTCTTTTATTGAATATTAGAAAAAAGTAAAAAGGTGGTGCACAACTAGAGGTTATAACAAAACTACATAGAAATTTACAACGTATATACAGACGCCACGAAGACAAATCGTTTAAAATTATAGATATCTTGATAGTGGAAGCTCAATTCAACACAAGATTTGGTGATGCACAACTAGATGTCATGAGAGTTAGAAATATAAACATTTAGGGCCATTAGTTTTTGAGCTATGCGAGATACAAAATCCATTTTATACTTCGTATAAGAAAGTACTGTGATTGTCTTTGATAGTCTGAAAGAGTGTGGAATACTTCCTTATATTTTGTATAAGAAAGTGAAAGTCCATTATCTATATAAAAGAATTTTCTTTTTCATTACATCCAAAGCTTTATTTGGATCAAAAGACCAGTTTAAGTTTATAACTGCAATTTTAAAATTTCCTTCGTACATTAGTAATATGTAATAATATGGAAGAAAATAAAACATGAAGAAAAACTGAAACAATTAGTAAAATTAATGATTTTTTTTTCTTTCAAAACAACTGGAATAAAAATGCACATGCAATGATTTATTTTTTCGAAACAATTGTCTTTAAAGATACATATACGCTTCTTTTATTCTTGACTAGCCGTCTATGTAGATTTATTATTTGCTTCGTCTTTTAGTAAAAATAAAGTTAAAAATCACAAGTGGAACCTAACTTGAACAGGCTAATCACTAGCTTGTTCGCGACACGTGAAAAATCTATCTGCTTAGAATAAAAGAGGTCTGCTTATGCATTCTTCTATACTCTAACTTAAAAAAATTAAGTTCTCTGAATGTTTTTCAGATAATCAGAATCATATATTGTAAATGGTATTGTATTATACACACTATTTTTACATAGGCACATTACAAAATTAAAGTTTTCTATAAAAAGCTTTAAAGTCTGTTTGAAACATATAGATCATAAATAGAACTGCATTTGATATTTTATAAAACATTAGTAATTACGCACTATATATTAAGTTTTTTTTTTTTTTTTTTTTTTTTTTTTTTTTAACTTTCTTCTATATTCAATATAAGAAAGAATTAGATTCGTAAAAATTTCAGCTTCCAGTTTTTGATTTATTTACACGGTTTGAGAGTTCCAGAACATGCGCGTTTTCAAAAAATGTCTGTTTGTCTGTGGGTGGGACAAAAATTTTGGGGCAGTTTTATAATTCAATAACTAATGTACAGAATTGCCTATAAATTTATGTATAGTTACATATTAACGTAAATTAGTACTTGTTAACTTTTGTAGAAAATTGCTGCTAAAAACGAGTACTTCTACTATACTGCAATTTCACCAATTTAAGTGATGGCTATATCTCATCTTCTGTTACATATAAATAAAAAAAAACCTTAATATGGGAGAGAACCATTATGAAAAATTACGTTGATTCAATCTGGGTGCATATCGACTTACAGGTGGCGCTGCTATGCTGCAATTTACACTGTGAATAAGTCTAAATATCAACATCTAATACAAAAATACACTAAACTTGATATGTGAGATAATCATTATGAAAACGAACGATTACTTAATTTGGATGTATAATGCCCAAAATGTGGTGTTGTTATTATTCAAATTCTGTGATTTTCAACATGGCTACATCTCAGCATCTGTTGGTTAAAATTGCGCCAAATTCCATATTTGAAATCTTTTTTCTAAGAAGATATAATTAAATTTTTGTTTATGTTAAACAGTATGTGGCGCTGTTATATTGAATTATATAGAAGAATGTTTTGTGATAGAAACAACATAGTACTAATTTCTAACAAAATATTAATTTTAAAGTAAAATATTAAGTGCATAAAAAAATAATTTTATAAATACAATATACTTCAAAGTTCAATAAACAAACTAATATCCATGCAAATTCTTTTTCTTAAAGTTATGATATAATTATTTTTTTATAATAAATTTTACTAGGTAAATAATTTCAAAATAAACGTACAATTGTAATTATTAATGACATGATTAGTAGAAATAAGTACTAAAATTCTAATAATTATATACCATTAAATAACTGAATATTTATTTTAGAATTTTCTATAAAAGAGGACTATTTTGAAGACAATTATTTTTAAATGCTGATTAAAAGGAAAGTTATTAAAACATGGGTCAATTGAAGCAAAAATTCTGAGATTTTAACTGACTTTTGACAAAATTCAAATCGATAAATTGGGCCCTTTTCTCAAATTTCAAATTCATAAAATTTGCTATTTCACAATATTTTGTTCTATAAAGACATAAAGATAAGCCATTTATTAAAAATATGTCCATATTTTCAGTATTATTTCAGCTGACTTGATATTGTATACTGGACATTAAATATGATATAGAGTGACTTTAAAATGGAAGATCTACACTTTACATGATAAATTTTTGTTTTCACAAAAAAAGTAAAATATTTCATAAAAAATATTCTGTTTTTACAAAAATGTACCCAGAATAGTGTCAAAGAATAAGATAAAATTAATGTATAAAGTAAAAACAAAATAAAAACAGCAGGATGTGCATTATCATAATTTTGCAAAATTTAATCTAGAAAAATAATTTTTATATTAGATTATTTGTAGAAAAAAAAAAAAAAAAAAAAGAATATCCTCTTCGGATAAAAAACATTACATTTAGTAAAAATTGTATTCACAATATAGATAATTTTAAAGAATAAACGTGATATACACTTATCATTTCACATTTAAGACTATAATATTCTTTCAAGATCAAAATTATTACATTGCCGATTACTGTGTTATTCAGACTGATTAATCAACATGTCAATGAACAGGCACAGACAAATATAATCTGTGTGAACAGGCTTAAGAAATTTTAGTTTGTTCTTTAAATTTAAAATTAGTATTCAATTCAAAACACTATTTTAATCTTTCAATGAACATATACGAAGAAAACAGGCATTTTAACTTACCTTGTATAATAGTTTCATTTTCAAAAATAGTTCCACCTTTAAACACTTCCGATCTTCCGTTCTCATTTGGTTTTAGTTTCTGTTGTTTCGCGCTCATCGCTTGCGGTCACGTGATTAACGGCGGACGACGATGGCCCGAGATGAGTCACATACCAGCGACAATATAAATAAACACAATTTTGAACCAAGACATCTGTAAGTAATTAGCAAACGAACTGATTATTTACTTTCTGTGACTCATGCTGTCATTAATTTGTAAGTGCAGTAATTTATTATCTGAATGGCTTCTGACTTCTGATATAAATTTATAACCTCATATTCTAAACATTTTTTAATCTGTCTTTAAAAAAACTGCGTAGGTTTTAAAACCATCACTCCTGATTTTAATCTTAAAAATTTGAAACTTATAGAATTATACACACATACACACACATTTAAAAAAGAAATTAAATAATCAAATTTTTAATGCTATTAGAAATTTTCATGAAGAAAACTTTTTTTTATTTTTTACTATTTTGTCAGTCAAAATATGAACTTTAAAAATGTCTTTTATCAAGTAAGCATATTATATGGTAATTATAATACAATTTAACATATAGAGTAACTTTAAATTTTTTGAAATAACTTCTGATCCCATAGAGATCCCACTCGAAAAGTTTCAGGTTATACAGCTTTTAGTATAACCAAAAACATATTTATTTTTGAAATTTTTTAAAAAGCACTCTGTTCAAAATTTTTAAAATTTTCACTCAACATAATGATGTTGCATATCAAATTAAACCTTATGAAATACTCTTTAATGTTAAAATACATTTTTGCCAAATAAATTACATACAATTTCAAATTACGGTTATACAAAACCTAAAAAAAAGAAAAATGGGGCAGAGGGTCCCTACGCTGAAAAAAAAAAAAAAAAAAAAAAAAAAAACAGTACACGGAAGGAAGTATAGTAATCACGATTTGCGAAATGGATTTTGTATTTCACATTGCTCGAAAACGAATGATCGCTGAATGTTGCCAATTTATACATGTGACTGTCATGATGTCTAATTGTACACCTGCAAGTGTCATCTTAACACGAGCTCTCGTTTTAGAGATATAAGTGACTTCACACGATTTTTCGTGACGTTTGTATGTATGTGCGTGTGTGTGCATGTCGCATAACTCAAAAACGGTTGGACGTAGAAAGTTGCGAATCGGTATATAGGTTTGTTATAACATCTAGTTGTGCATCTCCCTTTTTAGATATTGTATGATTTTCCATTTTGAAGATATTTAGGAAAATTAAATTCATAATGACCAAAAATACATAGGACATGGCCATATCAAAAGACGGTAACTCAAAAACGGTTTGGACAAATCTTGCAATCGATTTTTAACTGACTTCTCTACTAGCTAGACATTTGAAACTTTCAGAAAAGCTCAGAACACGTTGACAATGCATTTTTAAAATATTTTTAGCCAACTGTTTCGGATACCATCTGCCTGCAGCAGCGTTTATATGGTTCAACAGAAAATTTATTTAAGTAACTTTCCGACTAGTTAGACATTTGAAACTTTCAGAATAGTTCAGAACACGGTGAAAATGCATTTTTTAAATACTTTTAGCCAACTGTTTCGGATCCCTGCTGCCTTCTGCACGTTACCAGTACAATTCTTGCAATCGATTTTTAACTGATTTCCCGAATAGCTAAACATTTTAAACTTTTAGAAAAGCTCAGAACACGTTGACAATGCATTTTTTTAAATTATTTTTAGCCAAATGTTTCGGATACCTGCTGCCTTCAGCCGCGTTTATATGATTCAACAGAAAATTCCTTTAACTAACTTCCCGACTAGCTACACATTTGAAACTTTCAGAATAGTTCAGACCACGATGAAAATGCATTTTTAAATACTTTTAGCCAACTGCTTCGGGTCCCTACAGCCTTCGACAGCGTTATCAGTACAAATCTTGCAATCGATTTTTAACTAACTTCTCGGCTAGCTAGACATTTGAAACTTCCAAAAAAGTTCACAGAAGACGGTGACAATGCATTTTTAAAATATTTTTAATGAATTGTTTCGGGTCACAGCTGCCTTCGGCAGCGTTTATATGGTTCAACAGAAAATGTATTTAACTTTTTTCCCGACTAGCTAGACATTTGAAACTTTCAGAATAGTTCAGAACACGATGAAAATGCACTTTTTTAATACTTTTAGCCAACTGTCTCGGGTTCCTGCTGCCTTCGGCAGCGTTACCAGTACAAATCTTGCAATCGATTTTTAACTAACTTCCGACTAGCTAGACATTTGAAACTTTCAGAAAAGCTCAGAACACGGTGATAATGCATTTTTTAAATATTTTTAGCCAATTTTCTCGGGTCCAATGCCAATGCTTTTTAACATTATGTATATATTTCTAAAGGTGTATAAGGAAGTCATGTGGTACCCACATCAGATTTTTTTAACAGGTTTTTTACGCTTGGCAACACGTTTCTGAAAAAAAAAAAAAAAGATATGGTTTCTTTTTAAAAACTAGTATGTTGTGGCCACCACAAGACTCTCTTCTATATTTTTCTATACAAATTCACTAAGAGCAAATAATATATTAAAACTATTATTTATTAATATTATCTAACATAATGAATGCAAATGATTTTTATCTTAGAGGAAACTAATACTAAATATCCAAACAAAGACAATTTTATTGTCTGTAAATAACATCATAATAAAAGCCTTTTTATAACGGTTATCTCATATATCAAGTTTCGTATTGTTATATGCAATAGAAATTGAGATATAGCCTTCATGTTTTCGAGGACATTTTCAGTATTGCAGCACCACCTATTGGCCGATAAGCATTCAGATTGAATCAGCGTCTCGATGTCTCGTAATGGCATTCTCGAATATCAAGCTTTGTTTGATGATGCGCAATAGAATCTGAGATATAGCCTTCCCTTAAATTGTGGAAATCACTGTGTATCAGCGCCATCTGTTGATTGGTTGATACGAAAAGTTTATAGGCGCTGATTTAGGTCAAGGTGCATCTACATGTAATTTATATGCAATTCTGTGCTGTAGCTCGTTAGCTACAACTTTCCCTTAAATCGCGGAAATCGCTGCATATCAGTGCCACCTGTTGGCCAATAAGAATTCAAATTGAATCAGTATAAGGTCTGAAAATGACCTTCTTACATATCAAGTTTTGTTTGATTGCAAGCAACAGAACCTGAGATATAGCCAGGCCCACCAGCGGCCGAGCGGTTCTGCGCTCAAAGCTGGTAGATGGGAGGTGCCGGGTTCGATCCCAGGTCGCGCTCATCGACCTAGCCGTTCGGAGTTTTCCGTGGTTTCCTCCGAAACTCGCGTAAATACGGGCTAGGACCCCTTAGAAAGACCGCCACGGAGGGCATTCCCCCCTAGGCCTAGGACACATCAGGAGTCAATCGGCCTTAAATCCTACAACCAACCAACCAACCTGAGATATAGCCTTCAATTTAAATTGTGGAAATCGCTGTACAGCAGCGCCACCTGTTGAGCAGTTGACACCAAAGATTGGTAGGCAGTAATATAGGTCAAGGTGCATCTACATATAAAATTATATGCATTCTGTACAGTAGTTTCTGAGATATAGTTTTCCCTTAAATTACAGATATTTCTGTATAGCAACGCCACCTTTTGGACCGTAAGCATACAAATTGCACTAGCATAATGCCTTATAATGGCCTTCTTACGTATAAAGTTTTGTTAGATTATACGCAATAGAACCTGAGATATAGCATCCCCTTTAAATTGCGAAAATCGCTGTATAGCAGCGCCTCCTGGTAAGCAGTTGACACCAAAGATTGGTAGGCAGTAATTTAGGTGATGGTGCATCTACATATAAAATTACACGCATTTCTGTGCAGTAGTTTCTGAGATATAGCCTTCCCATAAATTACAGATATTGCTGTATAGCATCGCCACCTGTTGGCCAATAAGCATACAAATTGCACTAGTATAATGCCTTATAATGGCCTTCTTATGCATATAAAGTTTTGTCAGATTATACGCAATAGAACCTGAGATATATCCTCCCCTTATATAGCGGAAATTGTGTTATAGCAGCGCCACCTATAGCATGCACTAATTTAGGTCAAGGTGCATCTACATGTAAATTGATATGTAATTCTGAGCAGTAGTTCCGGAGATACAGTTGCCACAAAATTTTTGTCACACGCACGCAGACAGACATTTCCTACAAATGGTCAAATCGTGTTCTAGACCTCTCAAAGCTTCTAAATCCGTCGAAAACCAGAAGTCGAAAATTTTTACGAATCCAATACTTTCTTTTATTGAATATAGAAGAAAGTAAAAATGGAGTTAGTGTCACGTGGGGCCCTCAGGTTACCAAGGGGCCCATTTGTGATACCTCAGATTATTTGAATCCAGGAAACATTTGAAATCTATGTGTTCAGCGAATTTACTTTCCTTTCAAGAAATTTTGGTGTACCCAGACTTATCAAACACCCTATATATATATATGTATGTAAGTGTGTGCATGTCTGTATTATTCTGACATAAACCGAACACACAAAATGTGACTTCTGGTTTACTGACAACAAAAGAAAATTGGCGGATTCCTTTTAACTCTGTGGACACACCCCCTTGTGATTCCACGGCTCCATACTACGGTTACAGTTTAGAAATTTTTGCACCCGCAAAACAGAAAAAAAAACTGTTTTTTCTTTAAAACTGATTTTTTCTGTAAACAATACAGTTTGTTCTGTAAAAATAACAGAATTTTTGTTTTCAGCATGATCAAAAACAGAAAAGGGGAAAAAAACAGAAAAAAGAAAAAAAACAAACAGAAAAAGGGATAAAAAACAGGAAAAATCTGTTTTTTCTTTAAAACAGCTCTTTTCTGTAACAAATACAGATATATTCTGTAAAACCCACAGATTTTTTTTACAGTGTAATAAAAATATTTAAGATGCATATTTACTTAATAACTACATTTTTCTAATAGTCGGAAAAAAATATATCTACAATATAATTTTAAAATAATAAAATTTTCCATTTGAAATACTTATGATTCTAATTGAAATTTATTGTAGAGTATATTGAATTACTTATCCTTTCCATTTGTAGGAATTTAATTAAAATAAGCAACGTATTTTTAATTATAATGAAAATTTAATTAAGAAACTTTCTACGCTTGTCATCATCTAGAGATATTTTTGTCATAGTGCATGCCTTTGTTTTATTTGAGGAATGTAGACATATACTTACTTGTTACTGAATATTTGAAAATTACTTTTCTTTGTGCGTGTATGTATATGTTATTTAGATCGTATTTTTGATGTATCATATAAGGCATAAATTGTATTCAGAAATAAGAATTTCTTTAATAAAAGTAAAAAAGAAAAAGGAATTGAAAGAAATAAAGAAAAGAAAAAGCAGAATTAAAACTTTAAATTATATATATATATATATATTTATATATATATATTTGTGTGTGTGTGTGTGCGTCTGTGCGTCTGTGCACGCCATTATTTTAAGAAATAGATATTTACCATTCTAATATAATTTAATGTACATACAAAATTTTTTAGGAACATTTAGTTTTTAATGCATTGGGAAAATTAAATATTCTACCTTTTAAAATAAAAAAAAAAAGAAATGAAAAGGATTTATTAGGAATTTTGTATAAGCTCTGTTTTTAAATTAATAATTGAGATTCTAGAATAATTTCCTTCACCATTTTAGTTTGTCATACTAGCTATTAAAAAGTAAGATAAAAAAATATAACTTCTTTGGTAATTTTTTAACATTTAAAAAGGAGCAAATGCAATATAATCGGAAAAAGATTGACGAAAAAAGATTTAGAAAGTTCTAATTTATAACCTAATAATATATATATATATATATATATATAAACTGAAGAGTTTTATTGGGTATTAGCGTAGGTTTTTGAAGAATGTATATCAGTCTCGACATCAGTCTTCTTATAGATAATAACTCTAATAATAATGAGGAACTAACACCAATATCTATTTGTAATTTCAATGCAAAAACCTTCTCGAAAATTACTAATATAATGATTATAGACAAAATCATTCTTTTTAAAGGTCAGAAAACATTTTCAACCTTTCGATGGTTGTCTCGAGGACAAAACAATCTTGAACATCATTTTTTTGTAAAATGTCCGAGATGCGGTCAATTTTCGTGGTTTCTGTCAACATTTAAAGCATCTTTGGTTCTATCGACTATGATGCAAGTATGAAAATTTCAAATATTTTTAATATACCGTCATATCTAATTCAGATCAATTCAGACCCTCTTCAAACCCGAAAAGGAAAACTTACCTCGAATTCTGTGTTGAATGCTTTCGATTCATATTCATCCAAATTCTACAGTCACACAAGGATATCTACTCTTCTCCTGCTCCTGAAAATGATAACAGTTTACTTTTTCAGTCATTTGCCCATTGATGTTTCTGTTGGTGGTTAATTATAACTGGCATTTTTGCTAATGACATTGTTTTGTCTGCGGATGTATAGAAGTTTTTTTTTTTTTTTTCACTCTAAACATTTTGTCGGAAAGTTAACTTTTTAAAGTCCTTCACCATTAATTCTCGATCCTCAGGAAAAGTGAATAAAGTAAAGGTGGTTTCTAATCCATTCGTTTTTAACCGACTTCAAAAAAGGAGGTATTCAACTCATTTCAAATCGTATGTTCTTTTTTTTTTTTTTTTTTTTTTAGCTCATAATTTCTGAACGGATGCTCCGATTTTAATACTTTTTGTTTTGTTGAAAAGGTCTTGGGTCTGAAATAGGTTCCATTGTAATATCTTTAGGATCTAAAGAAAATACAGGGTGCCCAAATAAATCAGTCCCAACTCTTTTAACTGCTAAACGGCTGCAGCTATAGTAATAAAAATGGTATGTAAGTATAGAAAAGTGGCCATGCAGTACAAGGTTAAACCGCTTGCAGCGCCACCTGGTGCAAAATAGCGGAGTTAATGTTCCTATCTCGAAAACGGTTCTAGAGAAAAAAGTAAATTACAAAGTTGAAGAGTATCACCGTTTTAGTACAAAAAGATAGTTTAGACATTCATGCTAGCGTTCCTATCTCAGAAACGGTTCAAGATAGGGGGCAAAAGTGAATTATAAAGTTGCAGAGCATCATCGATTAAAAACGAAAAGATAGTTTAGACATTGATGCTAAAAATACAATGCTAAAAACCTTCCTTTTGTTTGTTCGCAATTTCGTACGAAAAGACAGTTTTTAGACATTATTGCTAGAAAGAGAACGCTTAAAACGTGCAGTTGTTTGTTCGCAATTTCCTACACTGTGCACACTTGACCTACGTTGCACACTATGCAGCGTAGCGGATGACACGTATACTCTGTGGCTCAAAGTATTGTTACTGTAAATGCTCACATCGATTAGCGCAAAGTCGTTTTCAATCAACTTCAGAAAGGAGGGTGTTCTTAATTTGTACTACGTGTTGTTGTTGATGTTTGTAAGGTTATAACTTCGTAAGATATGCTATAATTAACCGACTTCAAAAAGGAGGAGGTTCTCAATTTAAAGCGTATGTTTTTTTGTTTTTGTTTTTGTTTGTTAGCTCATAACGTCTGAAAGGATGATCCGATTTTGATACTTTTTGTTTTATTGTAAAGGTCTTGGTCTCAAATAGGTCCCATTGTAATATCTTTACGATCAAAAGAAAATATAGGGTGCCCAAAAAAGTTAGTCCCGACTCTTTTAACTGCTGAACAGCTGCAGCTATAGTCATAAAAGTGGTATGTAGGTATAGTAAAGTGGACATGTGCCACGCGATTCAACCGCCTTCAGCACCACCTGGTGGAAAACTCTGGAGTTAGCGTTCCTATCTTGGAAACGGTTCAAGACAGGGGAAAAAAGTGAATTATAAAATTGCAGAGCAGTATGAAAATATAGTTTAGTATGAAAATATAGTTTAGTTATTTTTATTCACTATGAAAATATAGTTTAGACATTAATGCTAAAAACAGAGTGCATAAAACGTGCATTTCTTTGTTCACAATTTCCTATTTTCTGCACACTTGCACGACATTGCATATGTTGTACCGTAGCGGTTGACATTTATGCTATGTAAAATTCAAAGTATGGTTATTGTAAGCGGTCACATCATTTAACGCATAGACGTTAAAAACCGACTTCATAAAGGAAGAGGTTCTCAATACAAACCATGTTTCTCATTTTTGTTGTTATTGAAATTTGTTAGCTTATAACTTCGTATTAGAGGGTTTAATTTTAATACTTTTTTTGTTGTCGTAATGATCTTGGCCTGAAATAGGTTTCATTATTATTTCATTAAAATATAAACAAATTACAGGATACTCACAAAAGTCTGTTCTCACTTTAACTTCTGAACGCATGCAGCTACACTGGTAAAAGTAGTATGTAAGTATCGATGTTGAAACTTCTGTCCGTCAGCTGCAATGCATATTTTGCTCTTTGTTTGAACTTTACGCTGCGCAATTTCCAGCGCAGCGGCTGATACGTATTCACTGTAAAGTTCAATATATATGCCTAACAAAATTTTTGGTTACGAATAAGGTGTATCCGTTCTTTTCATTTCTAAAGACTTTTTAATTTAACGTATGTTCATTCTATAGATAGTTTTTTGCTTATATCCGATAAAGGCAAGAAAAGTGACACAACTTAAAAATCCAGCATTTGAGAAAAATCAGCTTAAAAATAACTTGACTACAATAAACCTGGCACTACTGTCTGTCAAGTGGATAACATTCTAGATGGAGATGTAAATTTTTTGTACACTTTGGGTGCATTTTATGTATTTTTCAGTGACAAAAACCATTTTTTGAGTTATGTCACTTTTCTTGGAAGTTGTGATTTGTTAAACTGCCGTGGAACATTTTCTGATGTTCTGCTGTATGAATAAGTTTTCACTGAAAAGACAAAAATAAAATCTTTATGTAAAAAGTAGAACCTACTTCAAAAAGCAAATACTGTTAAAAACAAAAAATTGGTATGAAATGAAACTGTAAATTGCGCCTAGAGGTATAAAATAATTTATTTCGGCAAACAACCTATAACACTACAATTAATCATAACTTTTGTAGTCGGCGCAAAATTAAATAAAAATTGATACCTTTATTCAACACAAAAACCAAATCCTATTCATAATACGCATCTCATATTGTCACCTGCAAAACGCCGCCGAAAATAACCTTGATTCAAGAAAACAAATATGATTTCGTAAGCCGCAAATGTTGGCGAAGTCGCTGGTATCTGACGTTCTTGGTGAAAGAAAAATCGCAAAATTATCTGGCAAACATATTTAATATCTTTGGGATATGATGATTGTTTTGATAAGGTATATTATGAGAGTAATCAAGAATATGAAACAATACTTCGTACAATATATTTCATTAAAATATACATCTTGCGTGTATATTTTTGCATTAAGTTTTGATCGCCAATTCCAAAAGCCAACAAGGATGATAGTTATTAATGTTATACCAAATTTGCAATGAAAACTCTAACTTCGTAGAAACATAAATACCCTATTGTGAAGAATGTTCACTGTTCTATGTAGATGCTACTAATGGACCAATTGTATACAGTGATAAAATAATAAAGGAAACGTGAAAAAACATCATTCGAGACAACAGCATTTGTTGCTACCGATCTAAAAACAAACCTTTAAAAACAACTTAAATTTAATTTAATTTTGAGCCGACTTCAAAAGTTATGATTCATTGCAGTGCCATAGGTTGTTTGGCGAAAGAAATTATTTTATACTTTTAGGCGCAATTTACAGTTTCATTTCATTTCATTTCATTTTTTTTTTTTTTTTTTTTTTTTTTTTTTTTTTAATAGTAGTTGCTTTTTTGAAATCGGTTCTATTTTTTTACAAAAAAGATTTTATCGATTACTCCTCTTTCCATTCTCTTAAATTCGAAGAAAATTTCAAATATTTGGTAGCTTGTCAAACTGACTTTTACATGCGAGGGAAGAGCTGAGGTTGAACTCTTGGCGATCTTGAGGAGGAAATTGTACGTTCAAATTAAGTCTCTGCACTGTAAAAAAAAAATGTAAAATCACGGTATTTGACCGTATAATTTTAGGGGAAATGACCGTTTTGCTACCTAAACGGTCATAATCCGTAAATTAATATTCTATCAAACCATTTTTTTTACGAGAAAATCTTTTATTTTGTTTTTGAAGAAGGGTGAGAAATTCTCACCCATTATTTTCCTCTAATGAAAATCTTGAAATTAGACTACCTCTTTAGTGCTAGTGTTTACGAATAAAAATGATTTTGAAAAATATATTAGATTTTCTTTCTCAAAAATCAGCATAGTCAGTATTTATAGAAGAAACATAAATACCCTATTGTGAAGAATGTTCACTGTTCTATGTAGATGCTACTAATGGACCAATTGTATACAGTGATAAAATAATAAAGGAAACGTGAAAAAACATCATTCGAGACAACAGCATTTGTTGCTACCGATCTAAAAACAAACCTTTAAAAACAACTTAAATTTAATTTAATTTTGAGCCGACTTCAAAAGTTATGATTCATTGCAGTGCCATAGGTTGTTTGGCGAAAGAAATTATTTTATACTTTTAGGCGCAATTTACAGTTTCATTTCATTTCATTTCATTTTTTTTTTTTTTTTTTTTTTTTTTTAATAGTAGTTGCTTTTTTGAAATCGGTTCTATTTTTTTTTACAAAAAAGATTTTATCGATTACTCCTCTTTCCATTCTCTTAAATTCGAAAAAATTTCAAATATTTGGTAGCTTGTCAAACTGACTTTTACATGCGAGGGAAGAGCTGAGGTTGAACTCTTGGCGATCTTGAGGAGGAAATTGTACGTTCAAATTAAGTCTCTGCACTGTAAAAAAAAAATGTAAAATCACGGTATTTGACCGTATAATTTTAGGGGAAATGACCGTTTTGCTACCTAAACGGTCATAATCCGTAAATTAATATTCTATCAAACCATTTTTTTACGAGAAAATCTTTTATTTTGTTTTTGAAGAAGGGTGAGAAATTCTCACCCATTATTTTCCTCTAATGAAAATCTTGAAATTAGACTACCTCTTTAGTGCTAGTGTTTACGAATAAAAATGATTTTGAAAAATATATTAGATTTTCTTTCTCAAAAATCAGCATAGTCAGTATTTATAGAAGAAACATAAATACCCTATTGTGAAGAATGTTCACTGTTCTATGTAGATGCTACTAATGGACCAATTGTATACAGTGATAAAATAATAAAGGAAACGTGAAAAAACATCATTCGAGACAACAGCATTTGTTGCTACCGATCTAAAAACAAACCTTTAAAAACAACTTAAATTTTATTTAATTTTGAGCCGACTTCAAAAGTTATGATTCATTGTAGTGTCATAGGTTGTTTGGCGAAATAAATTATTTTATACTTTTAGGCGCAATTTACAGTTTCATTTCATTTCATTTCTTTTTTTTTTTTTTTTTTTTTTTTTTAAATAGTAGTTGCTTTTTTGAAGTCGGTTCTATTTTTTTACAAAAAGATTTTATCGATTACTCCTCTTTCCATTCTCTTAAATTCGAAGAAAATTTCAAATATTTGGTAGCTTGTCAAACTGACTTTTACATGTGAGGGAAGAGCTGAGGTTGAACTCTTGGCGATCTTGAGGAGGAAATTGTACGTTCAAATTAAGTCTCTGCACTGTAAAAAAAAAAAATGTAAAATCACGGTATTTGACCGTATAATTTTAGGGGAAATGACCGTTTTGCTACCTAAACGGTCATAATCCGTAAATTAATATTTTTGAAAGCATTTTAGGAAATAACCGTATAATTTTACGGGAAATGACCGTTTTGCTAGCCAAACGGTCGTAGCCCGTAAATTGATGTTTTAAAAGTATAATTCTTTTGAATTTTTACGAGAAAAAGCTAGTCTACGCAAATTGCTCTTATCTTATATCAAACTATTTTTTTACGAGAAAATCTTTTATTTTGTTTTTGAAGAAGGGTGAGAAATTCTCACCCATTATTTTCCTCTAATGAAAATCTTGAAATTAGACTACCTCTTTAGTGCTAGTGTTTACGAATAAAAATGATTTCGAAAAATATATTAGATTTTCTTTCTCAAAAATCAGCATAGTCAGTCTTTATAGAAGAAGAAGAGAAAAGAAAAAGGCCACTAGCCACAGAATTTCTAGAAAAAAACGTTTAAAGTTTCCGTAATCTTTAAATATTAGGGATTTCGCAATCTGATCAGCGCTACCGTGGCGTGCTAGTAGAGCACAAGGCTTTCACCCGGACGACCAGAGTTCGAGGCTACCTGTGAGCTTTTTTCTTTTTATGTAATCTAAACTTTTATTTATTTTTACCTTATTTTATAATTCAATTCAAATTTGAAAATTTTAAGAAAAAATTAGTTAATTTTCTTGAATATAAAATAAATAAATTTTACTATTTGCAATATTTATAACTTAAAAATATAATAAATTTCTATAACTTAAAAAATAAATTTAATTTTTGTTTTAACTAAAAGTAAAAGTTTTCCAATATAATAATTGACTGACTTCTTAATTTTGTCAAAAATAGCAAATTTAGATTTTAAAATAGTCTTAAAAGAAAATATATTTTATGCATAGTTTGAACGTTGACAATATTCAATCACTGTAAAAAAATTCTGTAAAAATAAAACACTTTTTTAACGTAAATACAACATAGGTTGCTGTATATTTTTACAGCTAGTTCTGTAAAAATAATTGAAGATTTGTTACTTCACATTGTGCTGTAAATCGGTTTAAAAAAATTTCCAGTCTTTTTGTGCGTATGACACGATTTATCAACCTATCAGTTCTGATGTTGACTTTATCAGTTTTTGTAAAGAATGATCACTGTGATTCCAACGGCGCGGTTAGTAACGAGCTGGCCTTTGAAACAGGAGATTGTGAGTTCGAATCCCGGGCTGCCGAAGACGGTTTGCGTAGAATGAAAATTAATAAATTAGCCTTTATGAGTAAAAAAAAATAAATAAGTTGCTTAATGTTGGGGATTCCTCACTGCACGCATGTGTAATAATTGCAAGAAATTTTTTTAAAGCATCCGAGAAACTCAAACTTTAACTTTTAAATTTACGGTCAATGCTACTTTTTTTGCAGGTTAGTTGTATGTTTCATCACAACGTAAAATTACTGGCGATACATCATTCATCGTCTAAATGTTTTTTTTTTACGGGCTTTGTCTGGAATCTCTGCTGCCGGGCTTTGCCCGTAATTTTACTGCATCATTTTTTACAGTGTGTACTAATATCAACAAATGATATTTTCCTTCCTCATTTATCTCCTAACTGGTGTTTATCGTCAGTTGTTAATCACCAAAAGTTCATGGCTCTTCGAACTAAAAGGCTTAAGCTTCGGGCATTCTTTGTTGCCCCGTCATTTCGTACAGAAAAAGACAAATGTTGGTATCCTGAGGGAGGCGGACATCAAATTTAAAAAATACATTAGACGATGATCAGACATTTTCCAGGATGTACAAACATGCTTTAGCATTCATGCAGCGGCGCATATTATTAGACTGGACAGTCCATCATTAAATTATTCATTTTCCGGAATTATAGTAGCAGATCTAGAAATTTTTATAAATCGTTTTCATCCTTTTCATGTGTGCGTAGTTCACTTCATCAAGCATTTGTAAAAGTTCATTCTCATCATGGCAATAACATGAGTAATTCTATTGATTACTTGCCCCTTTGTTTAAATTTATCTATTCCTCATTGCTAGGTTACGTTCTTTTGTAAAATATGATAGCAGTTTTATTAGCACGACGCTTCGCGCACATCGAATGTGAACCTCGTGAATATACGAGGCCGTTGGTAGTATGGATTTAAAGCAACACTTTATAGCAATTATAAACGATATTTCAGAATGAATGGTTTCAGGGTACAAGAACATAATAAATTAATTAACTTATCTGTAAAACTCCACTGAAAATCGTTGGTTCGAAACCAATGAAATGCAGATTTACAAGCTAAGCTAAAGTGTTCTCAAAACTGATCCTGTTGCCATAAACATACTTGTTGGCAACTTTTATTTGTTCCCAAGTTACGTGAAATAGTGTTAACATCTAAGAGGCACATAATAATGAAGTTCAAAAATATTCTAATCAATGTCTCGTATACAGTCTCTGATGAACACATTAAAGACCCTATGCATTTACATATTAAATTGTATAAATATCTAGTCACAAGATATGTTCATCAAGTCACTCAGTGGCATCTGTGGTTGGGGATCATAGGCATGAAAGAAAAGTCTGAAGAAGTCAAAGTTCTCACACATTCCGTTTCTTATGTTTATGGGTATAACAGCTGTTTGCCACACAAAGATTGAATGATTTGGGTCCTCATAAGGCGAATACGGTCCATTTTATCGCCATTAGAATGCGCTTTATGTCTTTCTTTATTTTTTTTATGTTTTTTATATGGTTTAAAATCTTTCTGCGGTATCAGCTCCTTGTATATCTTTCTATTTATTTTAAGGCAAGACGTGGTAAAAATACTCCCAAAGATATATCATCGTAATTTTGACCTGCACATAGGAAATATCCACTCTCACTTTGCTATCCTGACAAGTTTGCAATATTGAACATTTACACTGAGTACTCTTTATGCAGCAAAAGAGCTTTTTTCTCTCCATACAGTGGTCAACGTGTATGAATATCGTACCTATAACTATGCATCGTATAAAATGTAAAATAAATTATTTATCACTTTATCTCTTTTAAGTTTATATTAAAGAAAACAAAGTTTATGATTAAAAAAAGAGTCAATTTAATTTTTAAAAATAAAATTCTTCAGACTAAAGAAATTATTCTGCTACACTTTTAAGTATCCGCGATTGCTTTTATAGCATTAAATATAAAATCATTAAACATAAAACTTTTCCTTTAAAGCATTTATCTCGTATTTATATTTAGTAAAAACGTAAATATGTAACATAGTTCCTTTTCCTAGAAAGATATATATTAATTGCTTAGGAATGTGGTAAAATTTTATGCCTTATAACTCGAATACGTTCTTAGCGTTAGATGTAAATTAGAATTTTATGCCTTGGGTTTAATAAATTTTTAGTTTGAAATAATATAACTTTAAAATAAAACATTGTATTTTTTAATCATAAAATGAAATAAATTCATATTTTGTTTAATTACTTATTTAGTTTACTGTAGCTATAGAATTGAAATGCGATTTAAAAAGTGTGAAAACAAAGCAATACTTTATTTTTAAAATATTCGGTTTTTCCCAATATTGAACATTCATTATTAAAAGTAGTTCCTTGAATTTTCCTGTCAGCTGTGTTTTTCGTTCTTTACCTTTTCTTTTTCTGTACTTTTTCTTCTCATCAGTTTTTCTAAACATTTCGCATTTTAATTTCCTTTAATTAAATATTTGGCTTCGAAAATACTTGGCATTTTTTCCTATTTTCTTAAGAAAAGCGCATTTAAGTCAAGAAATGGTTGGAGATTTTTCTTGTTTTATTTATTTTATTTTTTTTTTTTTTCTAGAAAATAAAACAAATCCGTTTTTGTTTATTAGTATTTGGTGGCTTTAGTTATTGCATGGTTTTAGAAATTTTCATTTTTTGTAAAACTGAAAAAAAAAGAAATAGTTTTTCAAACATTTGATAAGAAATGTCATGCTTTTTTCTCTTTTATTTATACGACAAGAAAGAAGATATATAAGTTGCTGTAAGTAAAAGATGAATAAATAAAGAATAAATAAGTAAAAAATAAATAAAAATAAATAAAAAAATATTTTATTTGTTGCCATGTAGAATTGTAAAAAAGTAATTTTCTTCCTTTTTGCACATTAAAAAATTGCCAATGTGTATTTAATTTTTATTGTTACTTTTTTAAGAAAGTCAGAAGCAAAATTTTTTGTTAGTAAATTATCTTATGGTACATTATTGTTAATAAATGCAAGTAACCTAAAAAAAAGTACATTGCACTGCATATACTATGTAAAAATATAGAAATATTTTAAAATAATTCATATGTAGGCATTTTATTTGTTTTTCTACTTATTATTATTACTTGAGGCTATATTATAAAATAAAGGATTTTAAGAAGAAAAAAAAAAGAATTATCTATTTCAATAATTTGTTTAAATTGCTAATGAATAGTAAAAATATTTAACATTTATTCTACAAATATGATTATAACACTTGTGTTAATGCAGAATGTAATATTTGTTTCTAAGTCGAAGACTAATATCATTTGATACGTTAAAAAATACTCTACCAAACTTTAAATATTTTTAAAAATCGAACCTTGCAAAACACATCTTGCTCATTAAATGCCCAGTTTAAATGTAAATTGTTAAAACTTTTCAATTAACATATAAAAATAGTACCTAATATATTAAATGATAATTAAAAATTAAAAGTCAGAGCATTTTTAAAGCCCAAAAATGTGTTATTTATAGAGTCAATGGAGATTGGAATTCACATTTTACTTTGTGCATAAGATGCATAACATTAAAAGTTTTATGGATTTATTTTTGTTTACTTCTCACAATTGATTGTATTCTTTAACCACATTTCTTGCGACCATGGAAGCCTCTGCGCAAGTGCGGATTGAACGAGTCCAGTGTTAAAATAGGGGTGACTGAGAAAAACAAGCGATAAGGGAACACCGAATAACTGGATGTTTGCCAAATAACTATCTCTCGGCCAGTTTTGCATCCCTCTAAACTTTCGGACTCGCCCTCACTGCTAGTCGTAGGAAACGTGGTCGCACTATATGGCTGTGTTCGGGTGTTCACAATGAAAATTTGAACTACTACTAAGATCGTATTTGACAGAACATGGCAAAATTTAAATTGAACATCACGATTAATCTACAGTCGGCAACAAAAGTATCCGAGCACTAGTAAAAATTCCTATATAAAATGTACACTTAATACTGTTTTGTTAAATAAATCCTTCTCGAATCATATTCTTAGACTGACTAAGAACAGGATTCGATGAAGATTATTTAACTAAACTGTATTAACTGGTTTTTTTTTTTTTTTTTTTTTTTTTTTTTACATAGGAATTTTTGCTAGCGCTCGGATACTTATGCTACCGACTGTATTGCGATGCACTAGTATGATTAAAAGAATGGTTGTTAATTATCTAAATACGCTAGCTTTAATAGAAGCCTTTATTCAAAGTATTTTAGTATTCAAAGATAGTTTATTTAGTACTTAGGGTCGAACAAAAAAAGAGTAAGGCAGCCAATTTTGGATACTTTAAAAGCATATGAAGCGAAATGTAAAGGAAAACTCACTATATTTTTTATGTATAAAATTAAATTATTTATAAGAAACAGACTATAATAAGGAAAGATTTCATAATTCTGTGAAAAATTTTAAAGTATTATGTTTATTTAAATAATTGTTGTTAAAATATTATTCTTGTACACATATTATCCTATATTTAAACTACGTGATTTCTGCATTGAAATTGTTTTGAAAATGCTAGAGAATACACAGTTACTGCATGGGTTATTTTCACAGTGCAAAAATGTTTAGGTCTGAAGCACACAGTATCTAGGTATGTTGCGAATTTATGACACTCGACAGCTACTTGCCACTTAAAGACAATTTCTATTATTAAATAAGCACGTTTACAAAAACATGTCAAAATTCGACAGGGCAGTTCTGATTGGCATCACAATATCCGTTTTCAATTATAACGATATGCTGATTTCTGTTTTGTGACACAAACTGTCTTACAGGTAAATCTCAAGAATTTCCTTTCCTTTAATATAATAATAGTAATAATAATAATAATAATAATAATAAACAGTTCTCTAACCCAGAGAATTTTCAACACTACAACATCAATTTACACTAACCTTAGCACATATGCGAATGGTTCTAATATCGATCGTTGAAAAAGTTCTCTTCATGTGTTGCCGAAAATAATACACCATTTATTTGCTGAAACAGTTGTGTAAGAACTCTATCTTTCAAATTAAATTACATAGATAAAAGAAACCTTCATTTCGTTCAGTAGCCACGATGGTTCATAGTACAGTCGGTAACAAAAGTATCCGAACACTAGCAAAAATTACTGTATACAAAAGTAGAGTTAATACTGTTTTGTTAAATAAATCCTTATCGAATCATGTTCTTAGACTGACTAAGAACAGTATTCGACAAGGATTTATTTAACAAAACAGTATTAACTCTACTTTTTTTATATAGGAATTTTGATAGTGTTCGGATACTTTATTTACCTGCTGTACTTGATTGTTTAAGACAGCCCTTTGTAGTACAGATGCTTTCTGCCCTACCACTAGTCGAGGAGTTCTGTTCTCACAAGGAAAGGTATATGTTTTACCCAAAGGATTTTCCTTTCCATGGAGGACCACCTCTAGGGTTGAGTACCAGACCGCCGCCAATTGCGCAGCACTAGTGCAACGTAAAACACATCCAACCAACCAACCAACCCGAAGGATTCACGCAATTTTTGGATAAATAGTAAGTTACAGTCGGCAGTAAAATTATTGGAGCGCTATCAATAATTCCAAAAAAAAAAAAAAAATACATTTAACACTAGTTTGTTAAACAAATTGTTGTCGAATCATGGTCTTAGTCAGCCTAAAAACAAGATTCGACAAGGATTTATTTAACAAAAGTGTAGCTTTTTTATGTAGGAATTATTGCTAGCGCTCTAGGAGCTTATGTAGGAATTATTGCTAGCGTACTATCCTAATACGTAGTCGAATAATTTCGCTGCCGACTGTAGACATTCCTTAATATGACTGTGGTAGTAATTCCTGCTAAATCATTTATTAGCAGAGTCATGACCTCCATCTTTACTGGTGACTACCTGATTGTCGCCAATCACCCATAGTACATCACAAGACCGACGTAAAATCCATTCAACAAATATAGCCAGTAGCAAAATTATTCGAGTGCTAGCAAAAATAACTATGTAAAAAAAGTACACTTAATACTGTTTTGTTAAACAAATCCTTGTGAAATCATGTTTTTAGACTGACTAAGAGCGTGATTCAACAAGGATTTTTTTTTTTTTAACAAAGTCGTATTAAATGTACTTTTTTCACATAGGAATTTTCGCTAGCGCTTGAATAAATTTGCTGCCGACTGAGTCTCCGACCACTAAAAAAAATTCCTATTTATTTCTATGCAGAAAAATTCCTATGTCGACTGTACAGTCTACAGCAAAATTATTCGAGCGCTAGAGAAAGTCCTTATAAAAAAAAAAGTACACTTATTAAGTTTAGTTAAATAAATCTTTGTCGAATCCTGTTCTTAGTCAGACTAAGTACAAGATTCAACAAGGATTTATTTAACAAAACAGTATTAAGTGTACTTTTTTTATAGGAATTTTTTCTTCTGTTCGGATACTTTTGCTGCCGACTGTAATAGAGTCAGATGATGTCATCAGGAAATGAAACGGTATGGTACGCTTTTCATTATTATTCTTGGTTATTTTACAGCAACATAGCAACTATTGCAAAGTATTATCCTGCTGTTTGAATAATGATGACAACCCAAATATTTAGTTATTTATTTATAGGAAGGTTTTTTTTCAATCATGTTTCTAGTGCTTAAGGTTAAAAGCCATTCTACAGGTTGAAATCACCAAGCTGACTGACAGTTTTGAATTTGGTAAACATCCAAATATTCGGCGTTCACTTATCGCTTATTTTCACTCTTGGAGCTAAGGTATAAGATGGGACATTGAGTACTGGTAGGAAGTAGAGTACGAGTTCCCTATACTGGCTACGTACGAAAATTCTGCAAACATCACTACATTTTGGATGAATAGGCGCGTTATTTTGGCGAAAATCGCTTTCTTGGCAACTGGTTCTTGTTGTAAGTGATGGAGGAAACCTGCTTTGGTGGAAGTGAAATATGGATTTGTCTGTAGATAAACCGATTTGGCGAATGAATTGATGGACTGATGGGTATGTGATGCTCGGGAGCCAATAAGTTATTCGTCCGTGGTCTATCCTAATACGTAGTCAGTGAGATGAGTTGACATGTCCGGAAAGATCCTGAAGCCAAAATCATATTCGCAGAAGCCATTAAGTAACACTGTTACATAAGAAATCCTGCATTGCTATTCTGAAATTTTGAAATATGAATCATTCGAGATGAAACTTATTGTAACTATAGGTCTCAAAGCTGTCGAATAAATAAAATAACACAGTACTAGGCAATGTTTTGATAGACTTAATATGTATCCTGCGGTAGCCTTGGCTGCTATAGCGGTAGTCACCTTGAGTAGATCACAGTTAACTTCATTTGCTATGCGTAATGAAACGCCATTGTACAACTCCTGTTATAGCATGCGTTCAAGTTTTCACTAAACCACAAGGGTTATCACCTCTATTTTAACACTGGACTCGTAAGGGTTTGATTTTCCGCAGGGTGAATGGGGCAGGCGCCCGGGTCCCCAATCAGTTGGCTTTTGAAATTAGAAGTATTTTACATGCATATACAAAATTCACTTTGTGCATTTTATGTTAGAAGGGGTCCCTAATGATTTTTTGATTTAATGATTTTTCTCGTAGATTCCACTCCTGTAAGTAAATCACTGGGACTCGTTCAGTCATTACATGTGCAGAGGCTCCCATGTTCGCAGGAAACGTGGTAGAAAAATAACTGTGCTGAGCGTTCCTATAAATGAATAAACACATATATATTTGGTATTTTTAACATTAATGCAAACAGAAGGGTAATACATTATAATAGTCCCTATGTTGTTCTAAAATATCCAAGTGGAATATTGAAGAGCATAATACATTTTCATTTCCTCATGATATCACCTGACCCTGCTAAGGCATAAGGGTTTTACTTCACTCTTTTGCTACACTGTGGGCAATTGGCGATAGCCTGGAAGTCACAGTTATGGGTGATCCTCAGCCTGATAACAATGTATTTAGCATATTTTACCACGACAGTTATATTAAGGAGATCTAATTTACTATTCACATAAAAATTCCGTAAAACAGTTTGAGTAAAATATATACCTCTCCTTGGTTGAGCTTGTAGAGTTCGAAGATAGTTTTTTTTTTATTGCAAAATCAGTTGAACATACAGTCGGTAACAAAAGTGTCCGAACACTAGCAAAAATTCCTATGTAAAAAGAGTACACTTCATACGGTTTTGTTAAATAAATCCTTATTGGATAATCTTCTTAAAGTGACTAAGAACAGAATTCGACAAGGATTTATTTAGCAAAACCGTATGAAATGTACATTTTTTACCTAGAAATTTTTGCTAGTGTTCGGACACTTTTGTTACCGACTGTACCCTTATCTTCGGGAAAATTTATTCACGATATAAAAACTTAATCTCCCGTTATCAAAATATATGTTTATTCTAAAATGTATATAAAGGTTTTGATAAAAATTTAGCTTTTAAAGTTTTCTGAGGTGAGAAACCTATCTCAATTACGCCTCATTTTCTTTAAAATTAGCGTTTTCTGTTAAAAATTACTCCTTGTGAAGGAAAATATAGCAGAGAATTGGTTTTCTAAAAACTACTTGAATGACTGATAAAAATTTAGAATTATGTAGTCGTTGAATTTACAATTAAATCTGAATTTCCCCTTCTTCTAAACAATTTGCGTTCACCGGGAACCTGAGCTTCGGCCCAGAGAAAATCATATAAATCATAAAATCATATAAATCATATAAATCAGAAAAAATCATATTTTCTTCGAATGTAGTAGCCTGATTTCTATAAAATTTAACAGTTAGCTTGTTTTTGAGATAGCATTTCAATCGATTCTCTCTTTTGACTTTACCTTCATCTTTAGGATAATTAACGTTTATTGATATATCGCATTTCTATCCGGGAAATACACGCAAAAACTATATTTTTTGGAAAATCGCTGGAACGCTTTTAAAGAAAAATAGGATTAGAAGTTTTTTTCAGATGAAAATTATATCTAACTTGTTTTCTTTTTGAGGAATATTAGCAATCGCTCATAATACGTGCTTTGCATGTAGCAGCAACTTTGTTTCATAGGAAACTGTTTGAACGATTTTGATAAGAATTTTTATTATAGGGGTTTGAGATGATAACTCAATTGTAAATTACCTACTACTCAAGAAAACTAGCTTCCACTGGCATTTGGGGCTCAGGGCTCTCAAGGCCCTCAATACTAAGTTTGTTTCTGCTTGATTATGTATTATCATCGGATGCATACAAATTTTCAACTCATTTGGATTATAGGAAATGGTTAATATTCAAAACCAAATTATTAACTCGAGTTAAGCGTTCAGAACCCTCATGGCCTTGTCTCTTATGTCCTTTTCTCCATGATCAATCATAATCATCTGAGTTATAAATACAAGCAAAATTTTAGCTCAATTGAAAAAAGGGAAATGGTTAAAATTCGAAATATAAATTTTTCACTGGATTTTGGGTCCCTGGGCCCCTAAGGTTTCTTCATTTAAGTTCACATCTATTTCAGCAAGTATTATTTCCGTTGTTTATAAATGTATTCAAAATTTTAGCTTAATTGGATGATTCTCTATTATTAAAATCTGTTTGCATCTGATGTGAGAAATGCCTTATGGCCTTAATGCTCCGGCGCTAATGATCGCAGCGGCATAATAATTTGGCGTGTCACTCACATAACATTCCATAAATATAGAGAAATTCTAGGATTGTTCAACCATTGTTCACTGAAATAGTTGTAAAATTTGGATTTTACGCTAAGGGCATGGCTTCTTCTGTCCCTCATTCCTTAATTCCAACCCCTTACGCTAGGGGCACGTTACGCTAAGGGTAATATCACTAAAGGCACGTCACCTTTACTTTCTTTTCCTACAAATGATCTCAGGTGCTGAACTAGGATTAAATATTACAATTTTAAAACTTTTTCAAATCTTCAGTTACGAACACATAAATTAATATACGTCCTAGACATCTTATTTCCAACCTCCAGTTCAAATTTCATCAACTTATGTTAATAAACAAAAAAGTTACATTTTTATTGACATTTTAAAATTGATTGTAACAGGCGGTCAGGCTAACATTTAATCTTACGGTCCGATCGCTATGAAATTGAAACTTTAGGGTCTCTATACCCAATGCTGAAGTCTGTTCAACAGACTTGAATTGTTTAAGAATCTTCTCTTTTAAATTTTTTTCATTTTAAAAATTTCTCAGTAGGTGGCTCTACTGCTTAATAAGTTTATTAGAGAACACCACAGAAAAAGTCAGACAAAATCTTTTTATAACAACGTTTATATTACTTTTGTATCTCATCTTCTAATTAACGTAATTTCATAAGTAATACATCATTTTAAATCTTATCTCGTTTGCAAATGAACATTAGATTATAGAAATTTCTACCGCCAGATGGCGCTGTAATATTTTTAAATAATAATATTTCTAATTCTAATTCAAATTGAATTAATTTAATATGTCATTCGAAGGATAATTTAAAGTGCCTTCACGTTATCGAATAACCTAAGTAAAATGTATCCAACATAGGATGCAATTTTCAATTAACACTAAAACTGCGATATCTTCTTAAGTAAATGGCACATGCTCATGATTGTTTTAAAGTTCAACTCTATTCAACTTCCATTTTTAAATTTTTATCATTTAAAACGTTTCTCAATAGGTGGGTCTGCTACTTAATAAATTTATTAATAAAAGAAAAGTTTTTTTGAGTTTAACATGTTAATTCTAAACCTAAAAATCTTTTTTTCCCTACATTAAATTGTACGTAAAAACATAAAACCTTTTACACTTTAAGTTTCTTCCAATAGTTGACGTATTATCTATATAACAATTTTAAATGGCGTTTCTTTTGTATCTCAGCTACTAATTAAAATAATTTCATAAGTAATATATCATTTCAAAGCTTGTTTGATTTGGAATTCAAGAGCGAATAACAGAAATCTCTACCTTGAGATGGCGCTTTAATATTTTAAAATTTCAATATCTCCAATTCCAATAATGATTAAATTACGCATAATATGTCATTCGAAAGATAATTCAAACCACAGAAAACTCAAAGCAACTTTCTTCTTCTTCTTCTTTTTTTTTCTTCGACTTTCAAGATTCGATAATCAGATCACATTTCCTATCAAAGAAAGATGATATAATTTCTTTTCTTTTTTTTTGCTATAAAGTATTTTATATTGAAATATAACGCTGAAATTTTGTATTATAAGGTTTTAAAACCATGTTTTTTTAATGGGAAATACTTTCGAAAGTGTAAAAGTATTAGCAGAAGCGGGAAGGGGTTGTTAAGGGGCATCAAAATAGAAATACATTTATACAGTTCAAAATTAATACATATAGGTTTTGGAGCCTACAAAGCGAATAAGGATATTTTTGAACGTGTAAAATTATTATTAAGTGCTGGAAGTGGGTGGGAGCGAAGGGGCAAAAAAATAGAAATAAAAAGTTCAAATTTGGTATTTATAGGTTTTTGGGGTCTATAAATCGAATGTATATATTTTCGAAAATTTAAAACTATTAGGAGTGGCGGGAAGGGGAGTTCGAAGGGGTAAAAATTTTGGTACATTGAGATTCTTGGGGTCTACAAGTCGAATGCTGTTATTTTCGAAAGTGTAAAATTTTAAGAGAGGAGGAAGGGGGACAATGGGGCAAAAAAATAAAAAAATAGAGTTAGAACGTCCAAAATTGGTACAAATAGGTTTTTGGGAGGAACGAAAACGTTTCGCGCGCGTAGTGCACACGGGTCTGCGCTGCTGTAAACAGTAGGGAACGGGAACAAATTTATATCCGATCGTAATTGATTTTTTTTTTTAATTTTAACTTATAAAATACATGAATTATAAATATTAATAAGTGATTCTTTTAAAAATAGTTACCTGCACGCAGTGCGAACGGGCTTGCGATGCCGAAGGCAGAGTGGGGACCCCGTGGGAGTTTTTACCCGATCATAAATGATTTTTTTTTTTTTCAAAAGAATAAAACTTTATGTGATCATATGCAATTTTGAGATTTCAATAATAATAGTGATTGGTTAATTATAGAGATTCATTTAATAATAGTGACCCGCTAGTGAAGGCGCTCTCTAGTAATAGTTGAAACTTCGTAATAACATTTTTAACTAGAGTGTAGGTAATTGGAGTCATACATGTGTGCAAAATTTTAGTCTAATTGAATAATGAGGAATAGTTGAAATTCGAATGAAATTAAAAAAGAAAATTAGGGACCCAGTGCCCCTAATTATCCCTCCCCTAAATCCCTTCTGTATGTACATTATTTTTGCTGAATTTATACGCATATGCAAAATTTTAGCTCAATCGGATGATTAGAAACGATCTGAAATTCGAAATTATATTTTAACTGAGACCCAAGGCCTCTTTTAATACCGTTAAACTTGTGAGCATGGATTGTCATCCAGTTCTGTGCTATTTTTAAAAATTCAAGTCTCTACTCATACGAGCAAAGGAGCAAAGCTTAAAATTGATTTAAAAATTCCTACTGAATAGACAGAGAGAAGAATATGAGTTTGTAAACACTTAGTAATAAAAAATTCGTTTTGTATCACCCCCCCCCCCCCTCAATCACCCAGAATCATCTGATTCTTTCTGTATTACTATTTTTATTATTTTTATTATAATTATTAGGTTAATTTCCTTAGAAATCGACCTATTGCAATCACTTCGTTTATCTATCTATCTATAGTATATATATCATGAAAATTGTGTCATCACGATAACTCCCGAAATAATACTTCAAATCGAACCAAATTGGAACAGCGAACTTACCTAATAAACATATTGGATGAATTCCTTAAGCAAGTCGCTCTGCCTTTTTGTTTTCAAGTAGAGTCCACTTGAAAATTGGAAATCCACATTGTAAAAAACGTATTTAAGGCAGGATTTGCTTGAATTTTGATGTAAATATAGACCACTTAACGGTCTCAACCAAGTTTATTAATGAACTTTATCCGCTATTATTAATAAAGTGGCGGTTATCTTAAATTAAGCGGGGCCAATTGAAATCAGGCTACCACTTGAAAATTTAACACACGAAATAATACTCCAAATCGAATCAAATTTGGACAGTGAACTTATCTTATAACTATCTTGGTTGAGTTTGTTAACCAAGTTGCTCCGCTATATATTTTTTTTTTCAAGTAGAGACCACTTGAATATTTCAAAATCACATTATAAAAAGCGTATTGCGAATTTGTTTGAATTTTGATGCATACGTAGACTATATAAGATTTTCAACCAAGTTTATTAATGAACTTTATTAGCCATTTTTAACAAAGTGGCGGATATCTTAAACTAAGCGAAGCCACTTGAAATCAGGCTAACACTTGAAAATTTATAATCACGATGACTTCCGAGTAATACTCCAAATAGAACCAAATTTCGATAGCGAATTCACTTTATAAATATCTTGAATGAGTTTGTTAACTAAGTTGCTCCGCCATTTTGTTTTCAAGGGGTGGCCACTTGAAATTTTAAAATTCACATTGTAAAAAGCGTATTTATGACCAGATTTGCTTGAAGTTTGATGTATGCATAGATCACATAAGGGTCTCAACCAAGTTTATTAATGAAATTTTTCTACCATTTTTAGCAAAGTGGATGCATCAAACTAAGCGGGAGAACTTGAAATCAGGCTACTACTTGAAAATTTATAATCATGATAACTTTCTAAATTCTGATTCAATTCGAACCAAAGTTGGACAGTGAACTTACGTAAATATCTTGGATGAGTTCGCTGGGTAACTTATTCCGACATTTTGTTTCTAAGTTGCGGCCACTTGGCTGTCACTTAAAAATGTGACATCACGATAATTTTTGAAATACTAAATTGATTCAAATCAAAGTTGGACAGTGAACTTACGGTTAAAATATCTTCGACAAGTTCGCATGGTAACTTGATCCGCCTTTTTATTTCCAAATGGCAGCCACTTGAAAATTTGTCATTATAATAAATTTTGTAATATGAATCAATTCGTATCAAATTTGGGTAGTGGATTTATCATTCAAATATCTCAGATAAGGACACTAGGCATCTCACTCCGTTTTTTTTTTGTTTTGTTTTGTTTCCAAGTGGTGGCCACTTGAAATCACGATGGCATTTGAAAATTTCTTATCAAGTTAATTTTTGAAATACTGAATTAGTTTGAGACAAAGTTGGATAGTGAACTTATTATACAATTATCTTGGGTGATTTTGCTGGACAAGTTGTGTCGCGAATTCCTTTTCAAGTTCCAGCCACTTAGACTGCCACTTTAAAATTTGTCAGGACAATAACTTTTGAAATACTGCGCTGATTCGAACCAAAGTTGGACATTGAATTTATGCTTCAAATATCTTGGATGAGTTTGCTGGGCAACTTTATCCGTCATATTGTTTCCAAGTGGCGGCCACTTGAAAATTTGTTATCGTGATAACGTTTGAAAAAGTTAATTAGTTATAACAAAGAAATGGATTTATGATCTAAATATCTATGATTTCGGTGGGCAAGTTTCTCCGCAGTTTTGTTTCCAAGTAGCAGCCATATGAACGCTGCCACGTGAAATTTTTTTATCGCAATAACTTTTGAAATACTGAATTTATTCGAACCAAACTTGGACAGTGGACTTATCTTACAAATATTTTGGATTAGTTCACTGAACAGCTTGCTCTGCCATTTTGAATGAATTGGTGACCACTTAAATTGTCAACACGATAACTTTTGAAATTCTGAATTAATTCGAACTAAATTTGTACAGTAGACTTATTTCACAAATGCATTTGATATATTTGATTGCCAACTTGGCCCGCATTTTGTTTTCAAGTGCCGGCCACTTGAAATTTTCAAAATCATATAAAAAGACATTTATGAGCCGATTTTCTTAAAAATGCATATACACATAGTACACATCATTACTTCTACCAAGTCCATTAATAATTTCTTGTCGCCATTTTGTTACAAAATTACAGCTATTTGATAAGAAAAAAGAAATCAACATACCCTTCCAAATGAACCGGAAGGACTTTTTATTGATTTAATAATTAGTATACTCATCGAAATTACTTTCATTTTAAGGTATTTAAGGATTTCTAGATGATTGGTACACATAGAAGAAAGCGATAATAAATTTGTTGAGTCTGACCTGAAAGAAAGAAAAGAAAAAAAAAGTGCAACTTTGAGATAACCTAAAGAAGTAAGACAAAATACCTCAGAAACTATTGTTGGGATCTTCGTGCAAATTTGCTTTTAGGCTATTTTGATTTTCTACATTCGTTTCTGTCGTCAAATCAGGAGTTTAATAATTGAAATTTTAAATATGGACCATTTTTTTAATATGGAGTCATTCTCTTTTTTTTTTTTTTTTCTACGATAAAAGCAGACATAAATTCTCGGTGATTGGTACCTATTTCATGCTTTTGCGATAAGTAAGTAATGAAATAATATGCTCTCTCCTTTTTTTTTTTTTTTTTTTTTTTTTTTTTTTCGTTAGGCTGCACGTCACAATTTTTAATGTAGCGATCTAGCTTTAAAAAATATTTAAGAAGTTGCTACAAATCGAAATTCGTATTTTATTTTTCTCCTGTATTCGCGTTGTATATTAAATATTTTACTAACCAGCAGTTCATGGCTCATTGGCGAGTTTCTTAAAATTTTAAGTTTGTTTTTAATTTTAATAATAAAGTTTCAAAATCACAACAGTTTCAAACATTAATTTTTCGTATTCTATCAAAAACATTGTTACTTTATTATTTCTTTTTATTATTGTTTTACAATTTATAACGATGAGGAAAATGAAATGAAATTTTAATTTGAGGAACGAAAAGGCGCTTTTAACTCAATTTTTGACATTTACACCTTTCTGATTTTATTATTATTATTATTATTATTTCACTTATCATTGTAAATTTTATTTAAAATAAATTTTAATATTACTAAAAGTAACAAATATATGTTTTCAATATCACAAATTCTTTAATATGATGGATGAAATTTCTATATTTATACCTACGTAAGATTTTCAATAATTGTTAAATGCCCACGCTTGAATTTGAAATGTTTTATTTACTCAAGGTATCTGAAATCTAAAATAATATAATTTGTTTCTCTATTTCATTTCAGATATATATATATATATATATATATATATATATATATATATATATATTCTATATTCCATTGAAAAGAAAAAATGAATCCATTAAAAGCTTTTAAAAGCACTTTGTTTCACTATTAAACAAATTTTAGACTAAATGTAAAATGCTCCTTATCGCTTTAGATTTACAACGTACTCGCATACCGATGTAAAATTGCACTACAAAAATCCAATAAGTTTTTTTTTTTTTTTTTTTTTTTTTTTAGGAGTAAAACACTTATTTTTAACCTCTGAAATACATACAAAAGTTCTTAATGAAGAAGAATATTTCTATATCATTGATTTTGCTTTCGATAATACGAAAATTCTTTCTGGATTAAAAGTGATTCAGAAAGATATTTTCTGTTTTTGGATCGATTAATATATATGTATATATATATATATATATATATATATATTACGCGAAATCAATATAAAGTGGTTATATGTTTAAAAAAAAAAAAAAAAAATCTATAAATACACTTTTGTGATTTTGAAAATATTTGAATTTCTAAAAATATTACAGTATCTCATTGCTTGACTTTAGAATAAATCGTAACCTCCCCCCCCCCCCACACACACACACACATGCAGAAGATATCCTAACCTGGCCTAAGTCCAAGTGTAGACTACTAGCCGTGATCTAATACACTGTCAGATACAAAGAGAAACATACAACTTATTATGGTATTATTATACTTAGACATATAGCATCATATTTCTTTAAGGAATATTAAATAATATTCATTATTTTCTAGTAAATATATAAATTTTCTTAAAAATAACGTGTGTATTTAAAATGACGTTCTTATAGTTATTTAACTATCTCGAAAGAAAGAAGGAAGGAAAAAGAGAAAGAGAGAAAGAAAAGCGAAAGAAATAAATTAAAAAAAAAAACAGTTTTCCAAAAACATGCAATACATATTCTTAAAATAAAAATCAAGACTTTCCCAAAATACGAATTTTTTTTCTAATTTAAGTTAATTTTACTGCAACAAAATATTTTTAGGTATTCGCTGTTAAATTTCACTTTTTAAGTAATAGACACCATTAAAATGTTAAAACGAAATCGGTACCTATTTTTGTGAAAAGTCGAACTTTAATTTTAACAGATGCTTAAGGAAAGATATATTGGATAATTCAGAAAAAAAAGAACAATAGATTTACATATATGTGAAAAGTAATTTCTTGCACAGTCAAAAGTTGGCGCTGTCTCTCATGTATCCAGCGAACGAGCTGACAAGCGGAAGAGATAGTTGGGATCCGGCTACAATGGAGAGCTGTTGAGACCGTCAATGCGAAGGCTGATGTGGTAATGCGTTTCTAATCAGAGCTTGAAACGCACTGAGTAGTTGGGTAGAGCCATAGAAGGCTCAATACTTCAATCTCACTATTTGATATAGCACGCGTAGGTGCTACTGTATATTAAGTAACGTATTGTCATATTCTGATGAAGAGAGCTTAGTTCTGTGGTTTAAGCCAAGAAACCAGTAGTTGGTTAATTATGAAGATCTGCTGTTATAATAATATTTATGTGTAATTTGTGTTTTGTGGATCTTCAAATAAATGTGACGTTGTTCAATCTCCATCTTGTCATTGACCACCTCTAGAGGCCCAGCCAAGATCTTACACACACACACACACACACACACACACACACACATATATATATATATATATATATATATATATATATATATATATATATATATATATATAAACACCATAACCCTAAAAACACATCTTCTCCGAAAGGCATCCTCAAGATGTCCTGTGGACAAAAGGGAAATTCTATGGACATCCTCGGGATTTTCTGTGGACAAGTGTGTTGTTAGGGAAATGATAAAAAGAGGACGAAATAATGATTAATAAATTAAAACGACTGTCGGGTTGAGCCAATGGCGCAACTCTGTGAGGTGAAAAATTGTATATGTACGAGTGCTGAATGAAACCGGCAACGTACAAAAATGACAAGATAAATTTAAATGAAAAAAAAATCTTCTTAATAAATATTGGTGTGATATAAATTGGTGTGATACCAAATTATGATGCATGCTTTCAAATTGTTTATTCATTGCCTTCCAATACCAGCTTTTCAAGGATTTTGCAAAATAAGTGTATATGTATAATGAATCGCACATAAATGCTCACCATATTTTATTAACTGCTTTCGTTTTGTTTAGATATCAACAAGATGGTGTCAATATTTAGTTCCTATCCAGAATGTTCCCTATTAATATAACAATCAATTGCAAACAAAACACTGCGGTTGAAACTCATTTATTATGTTCATGTAATATGGAGTGATAGTACATTAAGTTATACAGGGATTCATTCATGCGTATTATATTTGTAGGGTATTTAGCATTATATTATACGCCCTTACATAACTAGTTAATGTAAGATTATTAACGACGTTGTTTGTCTCCCCCAGAATGTCGTTGTTGCTATATGTAGTTGACGGTGAAGTAAGAATTGTTATTACGGAAGTGATTGTCATATTTTATAAAAATAATTTTTTGCTCTAAAATATATAATGAGATACTACATGATGTACTAAATTCTAAAGAGGTGAAAATAATTTCAATTAATTTACTATTGAATAACATTTTGTAAATGGAATAAGCAATATTTATAATTACTTTTGGTACGACAGATTTCTTTCTCTGCGATTGTCTTTACGACAGATCGCAGAACAATTCTGCGATCGTCACCAAATTTTATCTCTTACCTAGAATGAACAGGAAAACATTTATGTTTTTATCTAAATATATAAAGATGAAAGTTTATCATTTTAGCTATACGGATTATTATAATTTTTGAAAAATTGCTACACTTATTAATCAGTATAGAATTCAGATAATGATGCTTTTTTTGTTCAATCGGATAATTGGTTCAAATAATATGAAATAAAAATACCATTCTTAATTTAAAATCATAAAAAAAAAATATGTCAAAATTTATATTTAAATATATATATATTTATTTATTTATTTATACAAAAAAAAAAAAAAAAAAAAAGAATGTGCAAAACCTTTCTCAAAATATTTAAAACAAAATTGAGAAAAATCCTACTAAAGAAATGGAGCAGTTTCAAAATAAAAATATAAATATATTACGTATTATGTATTGTTATTGTTATTAACACTTTCCAAAAAGGTTGAAAAGTGTTTATAACTTGGGTTTGTCCGTCTGTCTGTGTGTCTGTCTGTCTGTCTGTCTGTCTGTCCGTCTGTCTGCCCGCGCTCTAACTCCCGTAAATATTTATGGAATTTCTTGATACTGATATATGTTATTCAAGTTCACTATCGGATGTTCCCTATTGAAAATGGAGTTTATTCCTCTACTGGTTTGTGTACAGGGACCCCCTAAAGTATTTCAGAGCATTGTGTTCTATGAGAGGCATTTCTATAAATATGTTATTCAAGTTCGCTATCGGATGTTTCCTGTATACAATGGAGTAAATACCACCACTGATTTGTGTACAGGGATACACAAAAATATTTCAAAGCATTGTGTTCTATGAGAGGCATTTCTATAAACCATATTTTCATACCCTTACTGTACACAAATCTTAATGAAATTGAAATATGTTATTGAAGTTCACTATCGTATGTTTCTTGTATAAAATGGAGCAAATGCCACCACTGATTTGTTTAGAGGGACACACAAAGCATTGCGTTTTAAGAGAAATATTTCTATAAACTCAATTTTAATAACTTTACTTTCCACGAAGATTTATGAAATTGAAATGTGTTATTTATAAGCACAAAAGAAAATGCTTTACAGGGTGACACAAAAATATTCAATTATATAAAGAGCTATTAATAAATATTTCCTAAAAATGTACTTTCGTTTACATTAAGCGTTTTTAACAATTTCTAACATTTTTAACACTTCCCAACAAGGTTGAAAAGTGTTAATGACATCGGTTTGCCTGTCTGTCCGTCTGTCTGTCTTTCCGCGATCAAATTCCCGTAAATATTTGTGGTATTTCTTGAAACTGATATATGTTATTCAAGTTCACTATCGGACGTTCTCTTTTGAAAATGGAGTTTATACCTTTATCAGTTTGTATACAGGGACACCCGAAAGTAGTTCAAGGCATTGTGTTCTATGAGAGGTATTTCTATAAATCGTATTTTCATACTATTACTGTACACATATCTTAATGAAATTTAAATATGTTATTCTACTTCACTATCGGATGTTTCCTGTTGAAAATGGAGTTTATACCTCTACTGGTTTGTGTACAGGGGCACTCGAAGTATTTCAAAGCATTGTGTTCTATGAGAGGTATTTCTATAAAACATATTTTCATACCTTTACTGTACACATATCTTAATGAAACTGAAATATGTTATTCCAGTTCACTATTGGATTTTTCCTGTGTAAAATGGATTAAGCACCAACTCTGTTTTATATACAAGGACACTCAAAATTATTCTAAAGCATTGCGTTCTAAGAGAGATATTTCTATAAATCAAATTTTAATAACTTTACTTTCCACGAAGTTCCAGGAAATTGAAATATGTTATTTATATGCACAAAAGAATGCTTTACATAGAATATAGCATGATTAGCATTAGATTTACAGGGTGGTACAAGAATATTCTGTTATATTATAAGCTATTATTAAAAATTTGCTAGAGTTCTACTTTCGCTTACATTAAGCGTTTTTAACATTTCCTAACATTTTTGTAAGAGTGGATATGATATCAATTTGTGTATCTGTCCGTCTGTCTGTCTGTCTGTCTGCCCGCGCTCTAACTCCCGTAAATATTTATTGAATTTTTTGAAACTGATATATATTATTCAAGTTCACTATCGGATGTTTCCTATTTAAAATGGAGTTTATACCTCTACTGGTTTGTGTACAGGGACACCCGAAAGTATTTCAAAGAATTGTGTTCTATGAGAGGTATTTCTATAACTCATATTTTCATACTTTTACTGTACAATATCTTCATGAAATTGAAATATGTGATTCAAGTTCACTATTAGATGTTTCCTATATGAAATAGATTTCATTCCACCACTAGTTTATGTACAGGGACACTCAAAAGTACTCCAAAGCATTGCGGTCTTTGTGAGATATTTCTATAAATCAATTTTTAATAACTTTACTTTCCACAAGGTTTTAGGAAATTGAAATACGTTATTCATATGCACAAAAGAATGCTTAAATTTTAATTTTTGCATTTTAATTTTTGCATGCTTTGCACAAAAGAATGCTTTGCACAAAGAATGCTTTGCTATAGCATGGTTACCAGTAGATTTACAGGGTGACACATAAATATTCAGTTATATTAAGAGCTGTTAATAAAAAAAATGCTAGAATTGTACTTTCGTGTCTACATTAAGCGTTTTTGACACTTTCTATCATTTTATTTAGTCTGAATATAATTTCAATTTGTGTATATGTCTGACTGTTCTTCTGTCCGACTGTCTGTCTCTCAGTCTGTTTTTCTGCATTTTAATTTGCGTAAATATTTATGGAATTTCTTTAAACTGATATATTTTATTGAAGTTCACGATCGGATGTTCCCTATTGAAAATGGAATGGACACCTCTTCTGGTTTGTGTACAGGGACACCCAAAAGTATTCGAAAGCATTGTGTTCTATGAGAGGAGTTTCTATAAATCATATTTTAATACGTTTAATGCATAGAAACTTTAATGAAATTTTAATATGTTATTCAATTCCTATCGGATGCTGCCTATGTAAAATGGAATACATTTCTAACTGGTTTGTGTACAGGGGCACTTGAAAGTACTCCAAAGCATTGTGTTGTATGAGAGTTATTTTTACAAACCAAACTTTAATAATTTCATTTTCCACAAAGCTTTTCGCAATTGAAATATATTATTCGTATGCACAAAAGAGTGTGCCTTCTATGTAATGTAGTATGGTTAGCATTAGATTTACAGGGCCACACAAAAATAATCAATACATTAAGAGGTATTAATAAAAATTTGTTGGAATTGCATTTTTGTTTACATGAGCGTTTTAACACTTTTTTATAATTTTAGTGGGAATATGATTTCAATTTGTGCATCTATCTGTACGATTGTCTACCTTTCTATCTGTTTGTCTCCTGCTCCTATCATCCGTGAATATTTTGAGAATTTTTTTAAAAATGATACACTCAAGTTTCCTATGGACTGTTCCCTATTTAAAATGTCATTAATAGGTCCTGTACAACTAGTTTGTACAACTAGTTCTGTAATTATAATCTAAAGGCTGCATTTTCTTTTGCGTTAAGCCTTTTTAACACTTTCCAAAATGTTTAAGAGTAATTTTAAAATCAGTTAGTCTATCTGTATGTTTTTCAGTCCTTCTCTCTGTTGTGCAATAACGTAGGCAAAGAATATTAATAGTTATTCGATGCAACAATTGCGTTCAGTTGGAAAGTGTTACTATTCAATGCGTATTGCATGATTTTTCTTTCTTGTTATTATTAATATATGATGAAAAAATATAAAAGTAAAATTAGCTCGCATATATATATTATGATTTCAGAAGGATGTAACGGCATTAATTACATAAAAGATTTATTTGAAAATTTTTATAATTATTTTTTTTTTCTTTTTTAATTATTGAAAAAAAACGTGTTAAAGTTTCTAAAATATTGATGGAAATTTGTAATAAATTAAAAGAAATGGAAAAGGCTTAAATTTAATAAAAAAATTGGAAATGTGTGAAAGTAAACAAACTGTGTGACATAAGTTTGATAGTTAAAAACCTATTAAAATTATAGAAACTATACGTCGAAAGATTATATGATACATGAGCTATAACTCACATCAGTTCAAAATTACTCAGTAAAAATTGAAAAAGTGGATATCTACATGAAGATAAAATAATAACAAAATGAAAGATACCATGCTGAAAAATGGTACTTAACCCATTACGTAACTAGCTGTTTATAATTGAAGAGTAAAAGAGCAACCAAGCAACAAGTGAGAGAAAAATATAGTAGACTTATAGAAATCTTTACTGTTAAAGATATTTAAATATATATATATATATATATATATATATATATTTTAATAAAATGAATGTGCAAATATTTTTTTTTTAAAAAATTAAAATAAAAATCATAAAAATCATGCTAAAGAAAATGGAACAGATTCAGTATAGAAATTTGAAATGTGGCAAAAGTATTTCGGACATCTCTCGCCAAGATCTTAACTTACGGATTTGTGATAGCCATTTTAATTCATCGCTAAAATGACAACAAAAATATTAAAGCCGCCAAGGGGTTCCTATGCTAACGCTATACTAAAGAAATTTTAAGAAATGAATATAGTAATCTATTTCTTGGGAATGAAACACTGTTACTGCATTCTATGGAAGAATAGATTAAAAGAAGTCATGTCTTACTAAATTAAATACTGTTTTCTGCAAAATTTTAAATCTATTACTTAGAAAACAAAAACACGCTTTTCTTAATTTGTATTTTACATTCTTTTATTTAGACTGAAAAAAAAGTTTAAAAGTAGCTATATAGGCTTATATTTTGCTTATACACCAAAAAGCATGTGTATATGTACAGTTTTATTTATATTTGTACTAAGGCAGGGATGTTTTCTCCATAGTAACAGCACCAATTTTGTATTATAAATTATATTTTATGGTTTTTCCATTAATGTTTAAATAACAATAAAAATGCGTAAAAATAAATAACTGTTAAAATAAATAAATAAATAAATAAAATAATAATAATAATAATAATAATAATAATAATAATAATAATAGCATTAAAAAAAAAAAAACTTTTTTTTTTTTTTTTTTTTTCAAACAATAGCATTTCAAATGTCTTTCTTTTTTAATTTTTTTTTTTTTTTTTTTCATTTCTCTGTAGTAAGATGCAATTTTAATAGAAAGATTTCAAGAAGATGAAGTTGTATTAATAACCAAAAATATTTTTTCAATCATAGAGTAAGTGCTCCAGGGATTGACTTTTTCAGAGAAATCTCCGATGTTTTTAATGTTCTAGTCATCAGAAAATATTTTTAGAAATCTTAAGTTAATACATATGGCATGTAAGAAATTCAGAATGACATATATGTTCAAATATATACATCTGATAGCAATTATTTTTTTAATGAATTTTTATTTGACGCCCACTCAATGTTCCAGTAATTGACACTGCCAATTTTTCATTTTATCAGTAATTGGCACCCTATGTTCCAGTGTTCGACACAGCTAGTTATTTCTTTTACCAGTTATTAAATCCCTGTGCTCCAATGTTTAATATAAAATGTTAAAATTCTTATATGTAAAATACATGATATTATTATTTTTCTTACTTATCAATTATTTCGGGATACATGTCTATTTCTGGAGTATGCCAATCACTGGATCACATACCTATATGATAGTAGACCAGGAATTTATATATCATGGGACAGGTGTCGGTTATAGTTGTTAACAGCTAGTTAAAAATATTACTCATCACCAGAAGAATTCACATTCGGAGGTTGCTGACAACGAAAGCTTCGTCAATTTTGTAGGTAAGAGTTGAGTAGTAGGGATGTTGGAGTTAAAGGAACCTCCCTTCTTGAGTTTATAGATTTGGTTGAGTTGAGGATGGGAACAATAGCTATACATTCAGTAGCATAGCTGTAGCAGATTACTTGTCTTATATCATTATTAGGATGGGATGAGAAAGGTTGCACTAGGCATACATTCAAATAATAGCTATAGCAATCATCTTGTTATGAAAAGCAAACTGAAAAGATAAGAACATTAATGCTTGGATTCGCACATTAAGTGCCAAATTTTAAGTACAATTACGGAATCTTTGTGATTAATTGCATTATTTCAATTTAAATATTAATAGCTTCAGATAGAAGTAAGCCTTGACCATTACTTGGTACATTAATTATTTCAGCTTCTGACTATAAAGGTGCTCCTGGGTATAAACAAAATCAACCACAGCAGAACTTTTTTATTCATTTAAATTATGGATATGTTCTTGAATCCTTTTCTTGAGAGTCAGTCTGGTTTGACCAATGTAGTAGAATAGATTACCGTTTTTTTTTTTTTTTTTTTTTTTTGGGGGGGGGGGGATTTTATAACACACCACCACTGGGTCTGGTAAAATCACGATCGTTAACGCATAATTGTTTAATAGTAAAGGATGAGCTAAATGAGATTAAAATTTTACGTTTTCGAAGAATAAAACGTTTAAAAATTATAAATTAATTACAAAATGGTAAGCTGTTAGTATACTTAATTTTAGTGATTTGGTTGTTTTCGTTAATTTTGTTATAACAGAGTTTAATTTTAAGTTGATTAATGATTTTTAAGACATTGATTTTACTATAACCTGTGTTAATTCCTAATTTGATGATTTTATTTAATTCTTTATTTTCGTTAAACTGATAGGAAGTATAGTTAATAACGAGAAAAATATAAAAATGAAAAAATGAATTTTGAATTCAACAGGATAAGCAGAAGAAGCCGGGATGGGTGAAGAAATAAAAGAATCTTTATAAAAAAAACATCAAACCAAATATTAGAGTTATTTTTGTTACGGAGAATATATAAGTAAAAAAAAGCAAAGTACAGTTAATTTCAGATTCATTGATAAATTTAATGGAGGAAATTGATGATTAAAATTATCGATAAAATTCAGGGGTGATTTTTTAAAAAAAGGCCAAGAAATAAAAATATTATCAACATAACGTATATAAATTGTAGGTTTAAGTGTAGAGGAATCAAAAGCACGTTCTTCCAATTCAATTAGAAGTAAATCGCTAAAAGGGGACTAAGGGGGGGGGGGTAGGTGCTCTAAACGTTTGTTTATAAATTACACCATTAAACTTAAAAATGTTATTAGAATTAATAAAATTAAAAGCTTCTAAGATGAAATTGAGCATAGTATTATTTTTACATTTTTTAGAAATAATAGCGTGGACATCGTCTAAAGGAATATTTGGATGAAGAGAAATTATATCTAAACTATAAAATTTATCAGTAGGGCTCAATTTAGTATTTAAAATTCTATTTTTAACTTCGAGACCAGATTTTACTATACGGGGATTATCAAGAATTAGAATGGCGAAAAGCTTTGTAAAATATGGTTTTAATAAATATATAACATGTTTTCTAAGTGTTGGCTTTTAATGCTCTTTTAATTATAATTATGACACGTGGACATTTTAGTGAAATCTCAAGTTATGAGATTTTGTTTTTACTAAAATCATATTAAGTTTTATATTCAAAAATCCTTAACTAGTTTTAGAAATTAAAATTCAATTTTTATTTGCTACAATTAAAAATGTAAATTATTAAAGCGTTATCAGTTTATTAAAACCTCAAAAAAGATACTTAAAAATCCAGTCAATTCAAAATAAAACATTACCGTTTTATGCCGGTTTAAAACTCCTCTAAATTTTAACACAAACTGATTTTCTGCATTAAAGTTCGTCGATATACTCTTATGTTTTAACAGCTCTTGTCATATTACACTGTTTAAAATCGAATTTACGAGACACTCGCTTTGATCATTTAGTGCGTCATATAAAATTAAATTATGTTACGAAAAGCTAAATCTTAAATATTGATTTTCGAACATGATGATGATTATAGCATTAGTTCATTATCAAGTAGAAATTGTTGAATAAATTTTAAAGTGTTCTTCCTTTATAAAATGTTTATGTAAAGTTTATATTTCTCACCTTGTATATACAAATGTTTTAAGATGTAGGATGCTCAACAAGACTATAATTTTGCCTTCAGTAAGGATATCGTTGAATACAAAATTAAAACACTATAAAATACAAAACATTACAGTCGTTTATTTTCTTTTAAGATTCCTAAATAAAAAAGAATATATTAGAAAGAGAATAAATAAAAAAAATAGTATGTTGTGGCCACCACATGACTTTCTTCTATATTTTCTTATACAAATTCACTCAGCAAAAATAATTTAGTAAAATTATTATTTAAAAATATTATCTTTCATGATAATGCAGACGATTTCCGTATTAGAGAGGTAGTATAACACTAAATATCCAAAAAAAGCCTGTTTCCATAAAAAATTATACATCTGAGGGTCACCGAAGCAGTAGAGACATCCCTTCCGTGGAAGTTCAAAATTGAGATGGCTTGTCTCCGGACTACCTCTATAGTGAGTCACAGAAGGTCGCCAATTGCCCATTGTACAGCACTAGTGTGACGTAAAACCCATCCATCCAACCAACAAAAAAAAAGTCAATTTATTCTCAATAATATATTTCATTTTTTTTTTTTTTTTTTTTTTTTTTTTTTATGAAAAAAAAAAAAAAAAAAAAAAAAAAATGATAACGTTATTTTAAATTATGACCGATCGATGGTTCAACCATTCATTTTAAAGGAATTGGCGAGCTCTTTTGTAAGATACCCGTCATGAAAATTTACTCCCCTCGAAGGAAAACTTCTCCCCCCCCCCCTTCAGGGGAGGGGGGCGAGGCTCCTACATATACATTTTTTTCCCCAGTTGACTGTCTCTATTATAAATAATTCTTTTAAATTTCATAATGGTTCTTAGAAAATAATTCTCTTTATGCACATTTATACAAAATTTTGTCCTATACCCTCATGTTAAAAATTTACAAAAAGCGGTTAGCAACGCAAGCTGTTGGACAATTTTTACCAAAAGTTGATTGGCACTAATTTATGTCAATGTGTAACTACATACCAATTTGTATGAAATTATGTGAAGTAGTCTCTGAGATACAGTTGCCACAAAATTTTGTCACACACACACACACACACACAGAGAGAGAGAGAGTGAGAGAGATTTTCTATAAATGGTCAAATCGTGTTCTACAGCTCTCAAATTGTGTAAATCCATCAAAAACACGAGGTCTAAAATTTTTACAAATGCAATAATTTCTTCTATTGAATATAGAAGAAAGTAACAAGAACGAAAAGTAATGCAGATTACATTGATCATTAACATTTTCCAACTGTACGTACTCGTTGCATCATTTAACTTTCAATGCTCTGTGCCTACGTTATCACACAAGGGAAAGACAAAAGGATATAAAGGAAGACAGAGTAACTGAATTAAAATTCACCCTTAAACTAGTATGTTGTGGCCACCACATGACTTTTTTCTATATTTTCCTATACAAATTCACTCAGTAAAAATAATTTATTAAAACTATTATTAAAAAAGTATATATATCTTCCATGATAATGCTGACGATTTCCATATTAGAAAAGTAGTATAACACTAACTATCCAAAAAAAGTCCATTTTATTCTCAGTATTAAAACTAGTATGATGTGGCCTCCACATGACTTTCTTCTATATAGTTTTACACGAAATTTATTCAATAAAAATTATTTAATAAATTATCAAAATATTTTCCATTATAAATGCAGACGATTTTTATCTGACAGAATTATATGACTAACTGCCGAAAGAAAGTTATATATTTCATTTATTTATTTATTTATTTATTGCAATTATTAGAAGAAATGCGATTCATTTTTCTAAATTTTTTTTAGTTAAAAGTAAAAAAAAAAAAAAAAAAAAAAAAAAAAAAAAAACGATAACTTTGTTTTTAATTATCAAAGTTCTATAGTTCAACCATTCGTTTTAAAGATATTGACGAGATCTTTCGAAAAATACCTATATTGAAAATTTAATCCCTCCGGGTAAGTACTTCCCTCTCCAGGGGGGGGGGGGAGGAAGAGATGCCCTCTCATGCACAATTTTTTTTCCTAGTTTACTACTACTATTATGAATAATTCATATTAATTTTACAATCACAAGTTAAAAATAACTCTCATTATGTACATTTATACGAAATTTTGTCCCATACTGCAAGGTTAAAATTTAGAAAAAATACGATTACAGCGCCACCTGTTGAGCGAATGATCCCCAAATCTAATCAGCTCCAGTTTATGTCAGGGTCCAACTAAATACCAAGCTTGGTTAAATTTCGTTCATTGGTTCGTGAGATACAGCGTCCACAAAATTCGTGATACACACACACAGACACATTCAGACATTTTCTAAAAACTATCAAATCGTGTTCAGAACATCCCAAAACGCGTAAATCCATCGAAAACTGGAATTCGAAAATTTTTACGAATCCAATACTTTCACTATATTATATATAGAAGAAGGTAAAAATTGTAGAAAAGTGTTAAAAACATTTAACACAAACGGAATGCAATTCCAGCGATTTCTACTTGTATCCCTTAATGTATATAAATATTTTAACGCAGACCTATAAACCTGAACGCTAAACATGCTATATTCTATATAAATCTTTTTTTTTTTTTTTTAAGAATAATTACAATAAATGTCAGTTTCATTAGGATTTGTGCAGTACGAAGCTATTTAAATATGATCTATAAAATTGCTTCCCAAAACACGAAATGAAATGGCAATTTTTTTTCGGGTATACAAACCATTTGTATACAAACCATTTGTATACAAACCATTTGTGCTATTACTTCCAATTTAAAAAGAGAAATTTCCATAGTGAACTTGAAAATATTTACGGACGCTAGAGGCGGACAGAGGGACCGACAGACTAATAGACAGTCCAACAGACGTACTGACAAAACGGAGCCATAAACACATTTTAACTTTGTTGGAAAGCTTTAAAATGACAGTTACATATCCGTACACATTCCTTTTTTGTGCACATGCGCATACACATACAATATTATCGTATGGATATGTAAAACAATATACATGACTATAAGTATATATGTCAATATTCTTATCAATATTTTATAGTTGTGTTAGCTCCCGCGGTTTACATCACACTGGTCTTTATTTAGATTTTTTTCTTATTTAATCGTAGTTACATTTGTAGAAAATTACTCTAAAAATAAAGTGTTGGTGAAAAAAAGGCGGGTATCAGCGATACAACGGAATATTAATTTAAATGTTGGCAGGTATGCGGCAAGTCATTGTAATGAGAAAATTTTTCAGATGATATCAGAATGGAGACATAAGTAATGTAAAAAACATAATAGATATGATATGATGAATGAAAATATCTATGAGATTTCTATGTGCTGCGGTGGGTTTTAAAAAAACGATTGTGGAAATGTAATTGTTATAAATGTTTAAATTAGGCACGTAAATTTAAACTATTGGTTTAAAAATAATCGAAAATCCGAGATTTTAGTACAAACTACGGAATCTAGCAGATTTTAGTTATGAATTAGAAAATTACATCTATGGTAAGCTAACTTCTAATAATATTTTTATTTATTTAAGGGTGAGTCTGTTACTAATGTATTGGGTGGTGTGGTAGTCCTTTTAAAATACCTCCATGGTAAGCGACTTACCATGGCCTAGAACCCACGCATACACGTGGAATGGGACACCTCGTAACATGACTATACATGTGAAGCGTCCTAGAACATGTGACGTAATCCTTATACTATATCAAACCTAGGGGAAGGGAGGTTTTTTTAAGGGGTGATAGAGCATATTTACGATATTTTTATAGTAAAAAAAAAAAAAAAAAAAAAAAAAAAAATGAATTCTATATGTTTACACTGACGAGTGCAGCGTAACATTTCGACATTGAGTTCAAATCTAGAGACCAGATTAGAAAGCAGAATCTCTCGGCCAACGTTAGAACAACGAATGTACATTCAATTCTTAAGACAATTAAAGCAGATTTATTTTTATATACTTAAATTTAGGTAAAATAATAGAAGTTATTACAAGTTATTATTTAAACAGTAATTTTTGTCTGTTTCAATACTAGACCACCTCCTAGCCTACGAATCAACTGCAGTGCGACGTTAATCAACCCACCCCATCTATTTCAAAAAAAGATCTTAGTTACTGATGTTGATCAAAAGAAAAATATTTTGTTTTGAGATTTTTCAATTTAAAAGTTTTGTTTGTAATTCTGAAAAATTTAAATCATGTTTGATATACTTATTATTATATTTATACTTATTATAATATTGTTACAAAATTGTAAATAATTGTGTTTATTTTTGTATAAATTCTTTCAAAGAGGCTTAGTAAATTGATAAAGTGCTAATTTTGTGCATTTCTAGTCGTTTTAGCGTTAAAATAACCTTATTTTCCCTTAAAAACGCATTAAAAAGCCCCAATAAGGCAGGTAATGGATTTGGCGCCAAATTTGGCGACTTTCTCCCACCTTGGCGATTTTTTTGGCGACCTTGGCGAGAAAATCCTTATAAGGGATATACCAAATATGGAAGCTGTAAGTTGATTGGTTGACCACTTTCTAGAGTTTTCTGGAAAAATCTGGGTTCCAATGGAACAGTATATAAGAAGCGCTTTCTCGCCAAGGCAGTCAGTTCAGTTCAGTTTTCAGCCAGCTTCGCTAGTACTTGTATTGCTCTGAGCCTCTTTGAGAGAGACTTGCTTCAAGTGTTATTGCTATACAGTTTGTACTGTGGATTTGCTATTGACAGCTGTTGTTTAAGCTGTGGTTACTGCTTGAATTGAATCAGATAATTGGTTTATTGACCTGTATTTTTCTGGAACTTTCTGTGAATAAATTACTGAATTTTTGTAAGTTTGGCCTTTCATTCTCGGACAACTCACGAACCCCCAAGTACGCAAAAATATTAGAAGTATTACAATTAGTGAATTCTTAGATTCGTAAGTATTTTTTCTGTTAGTTATTACCACGATGAACTGTGAGTTTGCATAAAAATATATTTAACTATAGATTTCAACTCAATCTGGTGACAGAAAATGGCTTAAAATTTGGAAAAAATACAGTAATAAATGATGAAAGGTCCAAAGCAATCATTGCCTTCTCCAAGTCCGTCATTGCATGAGCACGTATAGTTAAAAATTAAGTTAAACATGATGGAAAATTTCAGCTCAATCGAATGGCTGGAAGTAGGTTAAAATGAATTTACAAGATCTTATCCTAAGATATAGTAAATGAAATGAAATAGAAACGTGTAAAAATGGAATATATTATCTCTATTATTATATTATCTTTTTATGCTTCAAGTAGGGGAAAGTTGTCCAAAACGGGGACGGTAACATATCACTGTCCGCAAAAAAAAAAAAAAAAAAAAAAAAAAAAAAATCTATAAATAAAGAAAATTCGACAAAGCACTTCCTGATTAGAGCATGTCTTATACTATCAGATGGCAAAGTTATTTAAAAAAAAAAAAATACCATTAGTATAGGCAGAAAAAGAGTTTTCTGAAAATGTGCACAGCCACCGTTTGGGACAACCAGTTGGGTAAAATGGGGTACACATAAGAAATAGCGTAAATTCAAGTCCTAATGCGAATTAGGACTTAATAAACCTCCTTATTAGAAAAACTTGGATTACAAAGAAAAAGTGAAGTTAATGCAAAATCAAAATGCAGATAAAGTATTTTATCTTTTTCAACAGTTACTAGCATGACACAAAAAATAATCAACACAAAAGTCACATGTGAAATTGATATCGCTTTCTTCAACACTTGAATAGGCTTCATGTGCCCAACCTCGACAGCTGCTACATTTAATCCACACATCTTTGTGTTTCGAGTCAATGTAAAGTTCATTACAAAAACTGCAAGAGTCCTCGCTATTCTGTTCCTCATCAGATGATAACATTGGGTCTTGAATTTTTTTTTCTCTTCTCTTTTTTAGCTTTTGGATAGCTAGGATTAGGTTCGGTGGGTTTCTTGACCAATTTCCTTTTCTGTTTATTTAGCTTTGCATTTTTCTCCTGTTCCACAGCTTCCAATTCCGCTTTGTAAGGTGATGAAGTGAGTATGACAGTTTCACTTCTCCTCTTGTCATTCACCCTTTTTTGGAAGTTCAGTTTCTTGTGGTAGATTCATTATTATTTTTGGCGAAGTGTTAAAAGCTGAACATTTCTGGGGTTCGACGACCCCACTTTGGACTACCATCAATGTCCCCGTTTGAGCCGACCATGACGTGTGCTAAAAACGTGGCGTCTCTTCGCACACGTGTCAGAGAAAACTACAAAGCAATATGTGAAAATTTAGATTAAATCTAGACGAATCCATAACGTACTTACCAAAATTGAACGTTCAAAGGTCACTTGATAAGATACAATACAGTGTACGGACACAATCGAAATGAAAATCGCCAAAAATTTGAAAACTTTGTAGAAAATAACAGATCCGGCAAAATATGTCAACAACTAGATTCAAACTTGCGTATAGCCGAATTAGAATTATCTTAGACTATTGGATTCAAAGAGAACAGCACTACTCAATGAGAAACTGAACGTCCCCATTTGACCCGCTGCCCCCGTTTTAGACAACTCTCCCCTATACAACTTAAGAAAAAGAACTTGATACAATATATTAAAGAAATACTTTTACGGCAAAAAATGATAAAGGAAAAATGATAACAAAAAATATTTTTTTTTCTTAAATTTAATTTAAAAAAAAAAACATTTTTTATGCTTTTCTTTTTTCATCTTTGGAAAAAGAATTGATCAAAAGCATAAGATATTTTGTTTTATAATGCAAAATAGAACAAATTGAAATAAGAAAACCTTCGACGTAATTATTTAAAAGAATAATATTTTATCATTAAAACAGTTAAATGATCTTAAATAATGAGGATAAAGTAAATAATATTTATTTTAAAGTTTTTTTTTTTTAATTACTAAAGGATTTTATTCATCTTGTTTTCAAATATGAAAAAACAAACAAGTAAATAAATAAATCATCCAAAGAAAAAAATAAAGTTGGAAGACAAGTTTTTTCAAGATAAACATTGAACTGTAATATTATTTTTCTTTTATTGAGAAAATATATAAAATGAAAATTTTGAAAGAGAACTAAAATAAATCTTTTGAGTCGGAAAAAGTTTGTTAGCGAAATATTTTCTATATTTATGATAGTTATGAAAAGGATTTTTGTAACTGATTTTCATCATTCTAAACTGGTTTTCAATACTGAAATTTAAAGTTTAAATTGGACTTGCAAACCTATAAATGAAATTTTATAGTTCTGTTTCAAAACAATTTTGTAGTAAAACGTATATAAATTTTACATAACACAATAAATATTTTTAAGAGCTATGTACTGTAGTAATTATAACGTTACATTTTTATTTAAATGCTTCAAAAAAAATAAATATTAAACATTTCGTTTAAGATATTTTTAATGCTTTTACAATTGTTATAAATTATACCGATAGAAATTAACATCATATAAAGTTTAAAAAAAATGAATAGATATTGATTTGAATGTAGGAGATTATCTTGGCTTTTACTTTAAAACAAGTATGGTCTGACCATCACAAGACATTCTTCTATATTATCCTATACAAAATCACTAAGTACAAATATATATATATATATAGATAGATAGATATATTAAAATTATTATTTATTAAAACTAACTTCCACGATTATTGCAGACGATTTCCATCTTATTGAAGTATAACATTAAATATACAAAGAAAAGAAATTTTATTCAATCCAAACAAAAAAAAATTTTTTTTTTTTTTTCTCCGTTAAAAATGGAAAAATTGATAATTTTATTATAAATTATCAGAGATCAATTCAACCATTCATTTTAAAGTTATTGACGAGTTCTTTTAAAAGGTATCTATACTGAAATTTCGTCACCCTCGGGTGGAGGACCTTCCCCCCATAGGGAAGGCAGCAATGCAACATACATACACACAAATAAAAAATGCTCAGTTCAATATTTCTAACATGAATAGTTCTTTTCAATTTCATACTCATTCGTTAAAAATAACTCTCACTATAATATTTATACGAAATTTTGTTCTATACTGCAAAGTTAAAGATTTAGAAAAAAAAATGGAATGGCAGTACTACCTGTTAAATTATTTTCACTAAAAGTTTATAGGGACTAATTTATGACAAGATCCAACTAAATATCAATTTGTATGAATTTCTGTGTGTGTGAATTTCTTTCCTGAGACTGTGTTTGTCACAAAACTTTGTCACGCATGCCCGCACAAAAAGACGGACAGACAATAATTTTCTAAAAATGGCCGTCATATTCTAAAACTCTTAAAGCGTATAAATCCATAAAAACAAAAAGTCGAATTTTTTTGCGAAACCAGTACTTTCTTCTATTGGACATAGAAGAAAAAAAAAACAATAAGAAAACGAAAAAAAACAAACATTCAATGCATTTTTTTAAAATTATTATTTAGATTATTAAGTGCAAATACTATTATTTCTAACTTATTGTTGCAAGTTTAAGTGTTATTTTTTAAATCATAGGCAATATATATATATGTTAATTCAAATGTAAAAACAAATTCAGCATTTATTTGAACATTAAAAAAAAAAAAAAAAAAAAAAAAAAAACACCGAACTACTAATGTTCTAATGAAATATATATATATATAAGTTATATAAACACCATAAATTGCAATATCTCACAACAGTTGTTTCAGATAAATAATTCTACAACCCTTCTCCAGAGGAATAAGTTAGACTCGAGTGCAGCAAACAAAGCGGCGACGTACAATCCGGCGTAAGTGCAAGATAAAGAAATTATAACTTAAAATCAACATAAATATCGTCGTGTCTATCTTTACAGAGAAATCCATGGACTCAAATTATTCGTATTATTTTAGGTTACCTACTAAAACAAAAGTGTCATTTAAATTTTTTCTGCATACATAATAAAGAAGTTACGGGATTTCTTAAAAATTTTCACTTGCGGTTTTTAGTTGTTTCTACACTTTTTAAACACATATTGCTGGAATAGAGTTTCGTTGAAATGCCCAATTCGCCGCCCGAAATATTGAAAAGTCCATGGAAGGACGACGAATTCAAGAATATCGCGTCGGAATATTTTTTACTTGCTTTTCACCTCCTGATCCACAAAAACTAAAGGAGTTTTCGAAGTTAAATAAATTCATCTGGAGACCACCACAGACTGCGGGCGACGATGATCTATGACAGATAAACTAGATGGAGCTTTATCTGACTGAATTTTGTCATTTTGATGCTTGAGCGCTTGTTCAATTTCGAAAAACGTCTTATCTTTAAAAAAAAATCTGGAGTGACTCCACTCGACTTTCCGAACATTGAGTAATTAACAGTTTTGTAGATAAAGTAAAGAAAGAGGAGTTGTTAAACAAACAAAAGAGTTGTTAAACAACCATAATAGAGTGTTTGAGTATTTTTCAACATATGTTACACGATGTTTTATTTAACGCTACAGAACTTTGAGCCCATAGATCAAAATGCTAGATTCAGCAAAATGCTTACAGTTAGTGCAACAGTGATTTACAATATTCATATAATTTTTCAGCTCAATTGAATAAGGAGTTTAGATGCTATCGCACTTTTAAAAATTTGGCACCGTAAGAAAACTATAAGTTCTAGATTCACCAAAATCAATAGGGTTCGTACTATGGCAACTTACAATATACGTACCAACTTTCAGCTTATTCGAACAAAGCGTTTAGACGCTAGCGTGTTCACTCGCAGACATGCACACATACATACACACATACATACACACACATACAACACACACATACATACATCATCGTAAAAATAGTTAAAACGGACTCGGGAGAACTCGAAACGTATATAAACATCAAAATTTCAAATTTGGATTTTTGACATGATTACAATACTTTCCTCACTATGGTGTTCGGAAAGTGAAAAGAAATCACGACAGAAATGTGACTAAACGTAGGAGCTGACGATATCTTTGATGTTCCACGACCTTATTATCATCCGACAACAGTTGAACGTATTGAATCTTTTAAGGCTTCACCATAAGGCACAATTTGGTTATTTAACGGGCGACTCATTTTAATCTTGCTTTAAATTTTGCTCATCAAGATCCGATGATTTTTTTTGGAGTAGATTCTTCACGATCTGACTGACCCTAAGCTGTTAATAGTTCGCTTTCTTCCACTGCCTGTACAATTTTCGGTATGGCCAGGCTTCCCGATTTGTTTGATCGTCTGGATAACATTTAACGCCGAAAATATCAAGCCTTCACAAGTTGTCCATTTGTGCATTCAGTGTTAATTTAATTCAAAACATTTTCTATCTTTTTTTGAGACACCTATAATAAGGAGAAGAAAAAACATTAAAATATTTTATAATACACCACACACATACCGTTTCTAACGGGCATTCCCGCTATGCTAAAACAATATGTACCAATAATAAAAGTTTTTTTCTTTACAGATCAATCAAATTTTTGGGTTTACCTGTACTACCTACTTCCAACCTCTAAATTTCTGCAAAGAAAATTAAACGTTTTTAACAGAATGGGAAAATGCCATTAACAATGATTACCAAGGTTTTTGATATAGCCTGCAAAACTACTGACATCATACCGTGATTTAGAGAGAGCGTTTGATGCGTTTCTATCACAGAAAGAAATAGTTTTATGGACTAGGATAGTAAGACTTTGAGCCCAGTTTCACCCTTTTCTGTGACACTGGTTCATTTTTTTTTTTTAACGGATAATAATAAACCTGACGATTTGCGAGTCCCTTTTTAAAAGCGAAGATATTCAGCGCATGAATTGTTCCATAAAATCACTTTTTATGGACTGTTGGGTGAGTGCAAAAGTTCTACCCGTTTTCATTACCCATAACGAAGGGCAGATAAAAAAGCAAAATGAACAGTACCTATTATTGTACATAATCCCCATTGTTATCTATGACCTCCATCTTTCTGGTAGAAGATGAATCCCGCGGCAGTAAAATGCCGGCAATTTCGAGTTAAAAAAGTTTTGGATGGCAGTTTTCCCAGCATCAAGATCATCAACGATATTCTGACTGAAGGCACAGGGTTCAATGCAGGAAATAGGTGATAGTCAGTTGGTGCCGCGTCAGGAGAATAGGGAGGGTGGGGTAAAACTTCCCAACCAAAGCCCACTAACTTTTGGCGAGTGATGACAGTAGCATGTGGCCTGGCGTTATTGTGATGAAGGACAGCACCGCGACGATTGATGAGACTGGCTGCTTTGCTACCAAATTTGAATTCAGCCTGTCTAACTGTAGACTGTAGAAGGCAGCATTGATGGTTTGGTTGAATGACAGGACCTCCCAGTGAATTGTTCCCAGCACATCCCACCACAGACACAATAACACCTCGGTTCACCTTATAGGTATATAATAACACCTAAGAGGTTTCGAAATCGATGCAGGCGGATCAGAAGGGCGTTACACAGTCCTACGGCGCTTTACGTTACTGTGCATAACCCACTTCGCATCTCCTATCAGAATTCATGTCAAGAATGGGTCGTTTTTGTACCGGGAAAGCAAGGACACACAGGTGGCGATTCGGTCATGCCGTTGATTAGCTGTCATGTTATAAGGAACCCAACGATCCAACTTTCTCGTAAAACCCAACTTAACCAGTTGTCTATCGACCATTGTACAGTATACGTTGAAGGTATTCGCTAATTCTTGTACTGTTGGGTTCGGGTTGTACCTTAGTGCTTGGTCAATATCGTCGTCTCCAATGTGTGATGGCCGTCCACTCCTAGCCTGATCTTGGCAGCTTTGTCTCCTTCCCTAAATTTACGAAACTATCGACAACATGTGTTTTAGTCTATTAAATCCTCCCCATAAACTTGACAAACATTGCGATATGTTGTGGCTGCTGTACTCTTCTTTTCGAACTCGTATAACAAGCAATGTCTTATATGCTCCTTATCTCTTTCCATGTTACACCCTCTGATATTTTTTTGAGATGATTAACTTTGTGAGAAACGATGCATTTATATGTGAGGCATCTACACGTTTGATTGGCTGACGATTTGCGTAATTACAATGTCATATATGACGTCAATTCCATTGCAAATTTGAATATCCAAAAACGGGTAGAACTTTCGCAGTCACCTAATAGAAAAAGTACGTTTGATACATGATCGAAAGTTATTTTTAACTTTTTTACCACTTAAAACCTCTGTTATAGTAATAAAAATTGTTCTCTGCACAAACATTTTCTGGAATTATCCAGCATGAGTAATTAATAAGTGCTGAAAAATGTAAAAACTGTAAAAAAAGAAAAAAAAAAAAAAAAGAAAGAAAGAAAGAAAATCATCTCACGTTGCTTTTATTTAAGAAACTCAAAAAAAGTTATAGTAACCTTTTGTCAATCCTTTTTTGAGATAACAAATGGCAATATTGGACATGTTTTGCCCTACTTTCTTCTAAAAATCTCAAATTACACACATATTTCATGTTTCCCATGAAATACTGAAGTTCTGTACTGAAGTATATTTCCAGTACTTTTTACATGAAGATCTATTATGCTGATTTTTTAACACAATATAAACAAGCAATTTGAGTTTCATAATTGGTATTATTGTTTTTTTAAATTGAAATTAAGTAAAAATATAAAATTATCTTTCACTTACGTATTGTCAGAAAAAAAAATGCCACCTTGGAATAATTTTGTCCCAAATTGCCCTATAAGTATGTGACTGGTACCAAATAACATTTAGCTTGTAACGGTATAGTTAAACTTTGTATAGGGGGTAACGTTAATGGTGATATGAACTTCAATTTTTCAATGGCGTCTTCAATTTCTGGCAATTTCTTTGTGTTATGTATTTACTTATGTATGTTGAAATTTAATTCATTCCTTTTTAACAAGCTTTTATTAGCTTCACCTGTATGTATGTTTGTATATATGTTTGTATGTATAATGTATGTTTGTAACCCCTCTGGGAGCAAACAAAAAATCTATATTGTAAAAAAAGACTTCCCCTACGTGAACGCTGTGGCTGTGAGGTAAAGCTCACGCTACGAACCTAAAGGTCTAGCGTTCGAACCCAGTCAGGGGAGATTTTTTAAAAAAGGTTTTTGTTTAATTCTAAATTATTTTATTTAAAAATTTAATTGTATGTAAATATTATGGTGTGTCACTCACACGATTTTCTCTTACCCTACATTTTAATACTAAGATAGATATTTTGTGCTTTTTAGTTCACATTTCTATAAAAACGTGTTCTTTAATTTTTTAAAACTATAATATTATTATGTTTGGTTTTTGTCGCAAAACAGGAACATGCACTATTTTTGTGACTTGAATTAGCTATACAGTTTTCCGAAATCTTGCTATCTCTCTGCTCTAAGAAGGACATGTTCCCTGACGAATGAATACTTTTATTTTTGAACTTTTCCAATTCCCTACATTTTAATACTAAGAAAGATATTTTGTGCTTTTTAGTTCACATTTCTATAAAAACGTGTTCTTTAATTTTTTAAAACTATAATATTATTATGTTTGGTTTTTGTCGCAAAACAGGAACATGCACTATTTTTGTGACTTGAATTAGCTATACAGTTTTCCGAAATCTTGCTATCTCTCTGCTCTAAGAAGGACATGTTCCCTGACGAATGAATACTTTTATTTTTGAACTTTTCCAATTCCAGTTCTCAATTCTAATTGCATTTTTGACATACTTTTATAAAATTCTTACTTTTTGTTTGATAACTTTCTTGAATATTGCATGATAAAAATCACACCTTGTTGGACTTAGTGTTTATTGTTTTAATTGCTAACATTAATGTTAGTAATTTAAAATGAATTTATCTATTAATTGATATACTATCAATGGAAATCTTAGAAAAAATTAGTGCTAACATTTAAATTCAATTAAAATAACTTTTATTTGAGTGCTGTTGGTATTAGCATGTATATATATATATAATAAATAAGCAAAATTACCAAGGAAAAATTAAAATTAACCCCAAAACACATGGAGACCTTCTTCAGGGGAGCTCCTCCATGTAGGGAATGGAATATGAGAAGTTTCCGACGAAACGCTGGCTATCTAGCCGAAAAAACACGTTTCTATCCCCCAAACTCTCAAAGATGGAAGCAAGAACATACAGCGAATAAATTTAATTAATGCAAAAAATAAAAAGCAGTTGAATTCATAAAGTACCAAAGTAAATACATCAAAATAAAATACAAGAATATAAATAAATAAATACAGACTTGGACAAACTTGAATAGTTAGTAGAATGAGGAAAATTGACATACCCCCATCTTAAACATAGAGCCCGTTTCAGCTGGTAGGAGAACTTACCAGCTCTTAAATGTCGCCCGAAATGGACAAAAAAAAAAAAAAAAAACTTAAGTAAGATTGTATTCAAGAAGATTAATATGTTTATTGAGTAGAAAAATAGGATAGCGGTTGACAGTTAATATGTTTTTGAGATTTTCCAGAGCTGCATTCAGATCTAAATGGTTATTGCAAATGATTTCAATTCTGTTAATTTGGGTGAACATAATATTTTTTAAAACTCTAAGACTTATACAGGGGAACCAATTCGTTAAATTACAAACTTTAAAGTAAAAATCTGGCCTTTTATCATAAATTCCAATAAACCAGCTTTTATCTATTTTTACTTTCTTCTATATGTAATATAGAGAAAGTATTGGATTCGCGAAAATTTTCGACCTCCGTTTTTTGACGGATCTACACGTTTTGGGATGTCCTGAACACGAATTGATAGTTTTTAAAAAATGTCTGTCTGTGTGTCTGTCTGTCTGTGTGTCTGTCTGTCTGTCTGTCTGTCTGTCTGTATCATTTTTTTGTGGACGCTGTATCTCACGAACCAATGAATGAAATTTAACCAAACTTGGTATTTAGTTGCACCCTGACATGAACTGGTGCCCATTAGATTTGGGGATCAATAGCTCAACAGGTGGCGCTGTGATCGCATTTTATAGGACAAAATTCCGTATAAATGGGCATAATGAGAGTTATTTTAAACTTGTGATTGTAAAATTAATATGAATTATTGATAATAGTAGTAGTTAACTAGGAAAAAAAATTTGTGCATGGGGGGGCATCGGTTCCCCCCCTGGGAGGGAAGTACCCCCCCCCAGGGGGGTTGAATTTTGAAGATGGGTATCATTCGAAAGATCTCGTCAATACCTTTAAAACGAATGGTTGAACCATAAATCTGTGATAATTTAAAACAAAGTTATCGATTTTTTTTACTTTTAACAAAAACAAAAAACTTAGAAAAAAAAATCGTTTTTTTTTTTTTTTTTTTTTTTTTTTTTAAATATTGTTACTGATTGAATATGTATAGGAAAATATAGAAGAAAGTCTTGTGGTGGCCACAACATACTAGTTTTTTATTATTTTTAAATCCAGGAAAGAAATTTTGCCGTCAGAGTCAGTACGGTTTAAGATAAGTTCGGAGTAATAGATTTCAGCTGCATATTTCGCGAAATTTTCAGTTTATTGCTCTTAAGTCATAATATACCTATAAAACTTAATATCTTTAAAATTTCTTTCAAACATAAACAAAAATAATCTGGTGTGTCACTCACACGACTTTCTCTTACCCTGAAATTTAATACTATAAATAGAGGTTGGAGATTAAGAGGTAAGATAATGATGTTATGTAAACCTATGTTAAACAATTCAAATTAGGCTTCGGAAGAGTTTTATATGATAATTAATTCTGTGTGAGGGGGGCTACCGCCCCCCTCAACCCCCCGTTTCAGTAATGCACCTAGATTTATATAAAATTTAATTCAGTTATTAAATAATTCTGTTTTTAAAAAATAATTTATTAAAATTATTATTTAAAAAAATTATCTTTTATGATAATGCAGACGATTTCCATATTAGAGAAGTAGTATAACACTAAATATCCAAAAAAAGTCCATTTTATTCTCAATATAAAAAAAAAAAAAAAAAAAAAAAAAACAGTTGCACTTCGGAAGTGCCGACAGAAGTGAAAACGTGAACTATTACGTGTGTATTTCTTGAATCGTCAGGAAAAATTTTATTGTGTAGGAAATACTTTTAAATGAAGTTTTTTTTAGTTCATTAATATAAACTACTACAACAAAAATTATAATACAATTTTATTTAATGCGCTAAGTGCAATAGAGGCAGTGTCCGGAGATGAGAAAAGTCGTGTAGAGCCGCACCAGATTCTAAAAACGTGAGAAAAATGGCGGCTTTGGCTTTTCTCACGGTTTGTGAGGTCTAACTGGAATAGAGACAGTGTCCGGAGATGAGAGAAGTCGTGTAGAGCCGCACCAGATTGTAAAAACGTGAGAAAAATGGAGGCTTTGGCCTTTATCACGGTTTTGTGCGGTCTAATTGGAACGTTTCCTGCTGCAACCTTTAAGAGACAGTGTCCGGAGATGAGAGAGATCGTGCAGAGCCGCACCAGATTTTAAAAACGTGAGAAAAATGGCGGTTTTGGTCTTTCTCATGGTTCTGTGAAGTCTAACTGCAACGTTTCCGGCTGCAATCTTTAAGAGACAGTGTCCGGAGATGAGTGAAGCCGTGTAGAGCCGCACCCGATTGTAAAAACGTGAGAAAAATTGCGGCTTTGGCCTTTCTCACGGTTTTGTGAGGTCTAACTGCAACGTTTCCGGCTGCAATCTTTAAGAGACAGTGTCCGGAGATGAGAGAAGTCGTGTAGTGCCGCACCAGATTGTAAAAACGTGAGAAAAATGGCAGCTTTGCGCTTTCTCACGGTTTTGTGAGGTGTAACTGCAATAGAGACAGTGCCCGGAGATGAGAGAAGTCGTGTAGAGCCGCACCAGATTTTAAAACAATATACAGTATATAATTATTAACACTTCACATTAGCAAGTTAATTGTATGATACATTATTTGTATCATACAAGGATGGAAAACGTTTGCTGACGATGACGCGAATTCAATGATTTTTGTTCACCCAAAAGTTTTCACTTCAAATGTAAAGCGTTAGCTGACGATGACGGGAGTTCAATGATTTTTGTTCACCCAAAAGTGCTCAACGCGTCTAAAGAAGTTTTCACTTCAAAAAATACGATTTTTTTTCTAAGTTTTTTTTTCGTTAAAAGTAAAAAAAATCGATAACTTTGTTTTAAATTATCGCAGACCGATGGCTCAACCATTCGTTTTAAAGGTATTGGCGAGCTCTTTTGAAAGATACCCATCATGAAAATTTACTCCCCTCGAGGGGGGATTTCCCCCCAGGAGGGGGACGCGAGGCTCCTACATACACAAATTTTTTTTCCCAGTTGACTATCTCTATTACAATATATATATATATTCGTTTCATTTGGTTTAGTGCAGTCTATAGACGTTAAACTCTACTTTCCTGCAATTTCCCCCATAGACGTAATGTATTAGAGTTCTCTTGATTGTCCCTGTACACGAACTATTTGCTTGATCTTAACGAAAAGCTTACTGTAGCATCCCTATATGATACACATTTAGAATACCAAGTTTGAAATTTCTGCCATAATTCGTTTTTGAGATATGCTGATAACAGAAGGACACACAGACACACACACAGACCATTTGCTAAAAACATGATTTTCGTATTCAGGGGACCTCAAAACGTGTAAATATAACAAAATCTCGCGTTCGAAAATTTGACCCAAAAACAATACTTTCTCTACCTTATGGGTAAGAGAAAGTAAAAAAGCTATCAAAAGTTCTCGAGTAGCTGGTTCCCATCGGGATACCGTGAATTTGTAAAAAATAATCTACATCATTAGTAAAACATTTTCGAAGATACAAAATTTAGTAAGGTTAATCCAGTAAACTTTTTCACATTCTATTACAGGAAAAAATTCCTCGTAGATTTTTTTTTTTTTTAAATTTCCAGAACCAAGTAATGTGGGATACTACCAAATAGGTTTTCAAAATCATATGTATTAATCTATATCTATATCTATATCATTATATAAAGCGCAAAAAATTGTTTGTTTGTGGAGGGTAATCTCTGAAACTACTGAACCGATTTAGAAACTTCTTTCACTGACCGAAAGCTACAGTATGCCATATTGTTATAGGCTATATTTAATTTTGTAAAATAAATTTTAGTTTAAAATCTGAGCATTTTAATTAAAATCTCCATAGAAGCCGTAATAGAAATGGAAATAATGAAATATTAAAAATATTAGCTGCTGCCAACATAAAAGAAACATTTACATATTCATTTCGTTTTTAAAATATCTTGACGTGAAAAGAAAAGAAATATATTTGCACGTGCATTAAATTGAAATTCATATAAAGCTTTTTTAATTGTTAAACTTACACGTTAAATCTGACGTCAGTATAGAATTAAAAGTGGTTATTTTTCTAATAATTTAATTTGATATGATATGATATAATATCTAAGCATCAATGTTTAAACCACGGAGTCTTTATTACTCCGTGGTTTAAACTGATGTGTGTAAACGAAATTGGAATTTAAAAATAAATAAAAATAAATAAAAATAAATAAAATAATTATTTATTTTAATTTATAATTGTTGCCAAAAAGATTTACGAATTAATTTATTTTTAGACATATAATAAAATATATTTTCACGCGAACAATAATATAGAAAGTGAACTGGATTTTTTGTAAAAAAATAATAAAGATCGAGGAAAATTATTTCCCCATTTTAATCCCCATATTTGGATATAGATATGTATTAGTTATCATGTGCATCCGTTAGATTAAATTGTTTTTGTTGTAAAATTGATAAAATTGGAATTTTAAATTTCAAAACTCTAGAAAAAAAAATGGCAAATTTCCATATTCGATTGAAAACATAAACATTTCATTTCAAAGGATGATATTTACACAATAAACATCCAACTAATAAACTAATTAAAAGGGAAAGGATAAATATTCTATCATAATTTGAAGTCAAATTTGTTTTCAAATGTCTAAATAAAGTATCTGATATAATATACTAATATGTTGCAGCGGAATAGATTTGATATCCGTCATCCTTGGCAGAAAAAAAAAATATCGCCAAATTATCTGGCGAATATAATTTAATTCCTTTCAAAAATCATGGTTATTTTAAAAACTTACATTAAGAGTGTAACGAATAATATGAAACAATATTTCGTACAATACATATTACGAAAATATACATCTGGCATGTATATTTTCGTATTACGTTTTTGATCGCCAAATACAAAAAACGCCAAGGGTGACAGTTTTGAAATTTAAAATTAAAATTTTGTCAATTTGACAGCAAAATAACTCAATCTAACGCATGCATACAATAACTAATACATATCTATACCCAAATATGAGGATTAAAATCGGGAAATAAATCTTCTAGAATTTTAATTAAAAAAAAAAAAAAAAAAAAAAAAAAAAAATCCAATGAGCGATTAACATGAAAAATCTTTTTCTTGCATCCACGGGCGGTCAGTGATGTCATACTTCGCTTGCGTATTGAGATGTTTAAATTTATTTGGAGACTATTTTTAGCAACTAACAGTTATGGCAAGTAGCTCAATATACATAGCGCATACAGCCATTACTGAAATGTAAATAGCATTTAATTATTTAAGTTACATTATGTTGACTGGAAACCTATTTAATATACCTATGCTCTATAGCTATACTAATATAAAAAAAAGAAAGGTTTATATGCATATGTAGAGAACGATCGCTAGAACTAAAAAGCCGATTGCTTTTTTTTTTTTTTTTCTTTCAATAATCAAAAGTTACACTGTCTCTCTCTAAGTGCTAGAAGCTATAATAAATTTTGGTAAAATAAATTTTTAATTAAAATTTTCAATATTTTAATTGAAAACAAAGCATTGATTTGATATCTATCGTCATTGGCGATTTTTGTATTTGGCGATCGAAAACGTAATACGAAAATCTGTATATTATCGTAGTAAATACGAGATGTATGTGTTTACTTCAATTACCCTACTACCGTAGGTAGTGGAAGTATTGTATAGGTTTTGGCAATTGGTCAGTGTGTGTGTATATGTGCACGTGTGTGTGTAATCTTCTGGCTGTCATATCTCCAAAACTAATAAAAATAGAACTACTAAACTTCACAAGTGATTCAGGTCTGGTGTACAGATAAATTTTCCAAATTTTCGTGAAAATTGAAAAACCGGAATTGGGTCATCGAAAACCAGAAATGGGACCGTAAGCCCATATTCAAAAACACCTCTAATGATTTTCTTCAAAGTTGCTGTATAAATAATATAGTAGATGCCCTTTCGATTGAAAAGTTGCTTAGTTCAGGAAAATTGATAGGCGTCCTCTATAAACAGCTCAATTTCAGACTTCGCAAGTGCGTTCCTTTAAAAACGCCTGTACGGATTTTTTTCAAACTCGCCATGTTAACTTCCTATTAAATATCCTTTTGTATGTAATTACTGTTTTTAGGTCAATAATTGAGTATGCTAAGTTTTGGTAAAAGTTGGTATCTCAAAAACGGCTCTAACGTATTCTTGAAAATTTTTTCTTTAATCCAATTTAGATAACCTTTCTCAAGTATTACGTGCTTATTACAGGAATATTAACGGTCATCCTGATTAGGTAGTTCAGTTTTAGATCTCGGAAATTCGTGTTTAAAAAAATAACTATCTATTTTTTTCCCCTTATTTTTTAACTCGCTATGCAAACTCTGTTGTATGTGTCTTTATACGTGTATCAAGTTTCTCTTACTCGACAATCTCAAAAAATGCAAGTAGTATCTCCAAAAAATTGTATATATTACGTGTAATAGTGGGTAATGGAAGTCGTGTGGTTGTTTCACACCAGATTCTGTAATAGTATATATTGTACGAATATTGTTTCATATTATTGATTTCTCCTTTAATATACATTATTAAAATAATAATCAATTATGGAAATAATTAAATATATTTGCGAAATGAACAAATAAATAATAATTAAAGCTATTATGACGTCAATTTTATCAAAAACATTTTCATGTCATAGGTTTATTTTTCAATATTTTTTATTCATGAGTAAAGAAATGTTCCTTTTTATGAAATAAATAAATAAATAAATAAATAGCATTAAGTAAAAATTGCCAACATTTAACAACTAATTAAAAAAAATAATTGTAAAATTATATTTTGACTTTCCAGTTAATAATATTGCCTGACTATAACATATAAACTGTTATATTTCTTGATTTTTTACATATCGATCCATCTTTAACTAAAATTTGTTCATCAGTGCGAAGCCGGACGGGTCAGCTAGTCATTATATAAAGCGCAAAAAATTGTTTGTTTGTGGAGGGTAATCTCTGAAACTACTGAACCGATTTAAAAACTTCTTTCACTGACCGAAAGCTACAGTATGCCATATTGTTATAGGCTATATTTAATTTTGATAAAATACATTTTAGTTTAAATCTGAGCATTTTAATTAAAATCCCCATAGAAGCCGTAATAGAAATGGAAATAATGAAATATTAAAAAAATTAGCTGCTGCCAACATAAAAGAAACATTTACATGTTCATTTTGTTTTTAAAATATCTTGACTTGAAAAGAAAAGAAATATATTTGCACGTGAATTAAATTGAAATTCATATAAAGTTTTTTCAATTGTTAAACTTACATGTTAAATCTGACATCATTATAGCATTAAAAGTGTTTATTTTTCTAATAATATAATTTGATATGATATGATATAATATAATGATCTGAGCATCAATGTTTAAACCACGGAGTCTTTATTACTCCGTGGTTTAAACTGATCTGTATAAACGAAATGGACAATATTCCTGTGACGTCACCGTAGGTAAAATCGCCGAACACGTGGCCGATATTTTGTAAACAAATTAGATTCATCATGCCATTTTATTGTTACGCATAACATTTTCGTAAATATTTCTGCAGTAAAACTTAATAATAATGTTCAAACAAGAACAAAAGAGAAATGTAAACAACTGAATCGAATGATAAAGTTAAGACTATTCCATAACGTAAAATTGCAGAAGATTTTATGTATACACACACACACACATACATATATATATAAGGAATAAAAGATTAATAAGAACATTTTATACACACACACACATATATATAGACATCAAAGCTGAAATAATTAGAATTTCAATTATTTTAATAAAGGAATCTATTAGATGGAACATTCATTTAAATTTGTTAACATCGCCACAGTTCAAATGACATCTTTTAATATTACATATGTTGATTAAGATTAAAATATATTACTAAAACTGGATTAAAAACAAAACAAAGTTATCACTATATCACTCTTACTTCAATTTCATATAATCTGGAACTCTTAGAAATAATATTGCAAGATAAAAATTTGCAAGCCACAATGCTTTGCTATGGTAGAGTTGAGAATTGTTTACCGAAAACAGCTGATTTTTTATAGTCTCGAACCCAAAGGAGGAATAAGGTCCATTGGAATTTAAAAATAAATAAATAAAAGAAATAAAATAAAATAAGAAACTCTATTTTAATTTATAATTGTTGCCAAAGAGATTTATGAATTAATTTATTTTTAGACATATAATAAAATATATTTTCACGCAAATAATAATTTAAAAAGTGAATTAAAAAAATACCATCTGTACTTCATTATGCATTTTTTAAAAGAATAATACGCAAGCGAAGTGATGACGTCACTGGCCTTCAGTGGATGAAAGTAAAAGATTTCCTGTGTTAATCGCCCACTAGATTTTTTGTAAAAAATTATTATAGATCGAGGAAAATTATTTCCCGATTTTAATCCCCATATTTGGATATAGATATGTATTAGTTATCATGTGTATCCGTTAGATTAAATTATTTTTGTTGTAAAATTGATAAAATTTGAATTTTAAATTTTAAAACTATAGAAAAAAAATGGCAAATTTCCATACTCGATTGGAAACATAAACATTTCATTTCAAAGGATGATATTTACACAATAAATATCGAACTAAAAAACTAATTAAAAGGGAAAGGATAAATATTCTATCATAATTTGAAGTCAAATTTGTTTTCAAATGTCTAAATAAAGTATCTGATATAATATACTAATATGTTGCAGCGGAATAGATTTGATATCCGTCATCCTTGGCAGAAAAAAAAAAATATCGCCAAATTATCTGGCGAATATAATTTAATTCCTTTCAAAAATCATGGTTATTTTAACAACTTATATTAAGAGAGTAACGAATAATATGAAACAATATTTCGTACAATACATATTACGAAAATATACATCTGGCATGTATATTTTCGTATTACGTTTTTGATCGCCAAATAAAAAAAACGCCAAGGGTGACAGTTTTGAAATTTAAAATTAAAATTTTGTCAATTTGACAGCAAAATAACTCCATCTAACGCATGCATACAATAACTAATACATTTCTATACCCAAATATGAGGATTAAAATCGGGAAATAATTCTTCTAGAATTTTAATAATTAAAAAAAAAAAAAAAAAAAAAAAAAAAAAAAAAATCCAATGAGCCATTAACATGGGAAATATTTTTCTTGCATCCACGGGCGGTCAGAGACGTCACCCTTCGCTTGCGTATTGAGAAGTTTAAATTTATTTGGCGACTATTTTTAGCAACTAACAGTTATGGCAAGTAGCTCAATATACATAGCGCATACAGCCATTACTGAAATGTAAATAGCATTTAACTATTTGAGTTAAATTATGTTGATTGGAAACCTATTTAATATATCTATGCTCTATAGCTATACTAATATATAAAGAGGAAAGGTTTATATGTATATGTAGAGAACGATCGCTAGAACTAAAAAGCCGATTGCTTTTTTTTCTTCTTTTCTTTCACTAATCAAATGTTACACTGTCTCTCTCTAAGTGCTAGAAGCTATAATAAATTTTGGTAAAATAATTTTTTAATTAAAATTTTCAATATTTTAATTGAAAACAAAGCATAGATTTGATATCTATCGTCATTGGCGATTTTTGTATTTGGCGATCGAAAACGCAATACGAAAATCTGTATATTTTCGTAGTAAATGCGAGATGTATGTTTTTACTTCAATTACCCTACTACCGTAAGTAGTGGAAGTATTGTATAGGTTTTGGCAATTGGTCAGTGTGTGTGTATGTGTGCACGTATGTGTGTAATCTTCTGGCTTTCATATCTCCAAAACTAATAAAAATAGAACTACTAAACTTCACAAGTGATTCAGGTCTGGTGTACAGATAAATTTTCCAAATTTTCATGAAAATTGAAAAACCGGAATTGGGTCATCGAAAACCAGAAATGGGACCGTAAGCCCGTATTCAAAAACAGCTCTAATGATTTTCTTCAAAGTTGCTATATAAATAATCTATTAGAAGCCCTTTCGATGGATATAGTTGGTTAGTTCAGGAAAATTGATAGGCGTCCTCTATAAACAGCTCAATTTCAGACCTCGCAAGTGCGTTCCTTTAAAAACGCCTGTACGGATTTTTTCAAACTCACCATTTTAACTTCCTATTAAATATCCTTTTGTATGTAATTATTGTTTTTAGGTCAATTATTGAGTATGCTAAGTTTTGGTAAAAGTTGGTATCTCAAAAACGGCTCTAACGTATTCTTTAAAATTGTTTCATTAATCCAATTTAGATAACCTTTCTCAAGTATTACGTGCTTATTACAGGAATATTAATGGTCATCCTGATTCGGTAGTTCAGTTTTAGATCTCGGAAATTCGTGTTTAATAATTAACTATCTATTTTTTCCCCTTATTTTTTAACTCGCTATGTAAACTCTGTTGTATGTGTCTTTATACGTGTATCAAGTTTCTCTTACTGGAAAATCTCAAAAAATGCAAGTAATATCTCCAAAAAATTGTATATAATATGTGTAATAGTGGGTAATGGAAGTCGTGTGGTTGTTTCACAACCAGATTTCGTAACAGTATATATTGTACGAATATTGTTTAATATTATTGATTTCTCCCTTAATATACATTATTAAAATAATCATCAATTATGGAAAAAATTAAATATATTTGCGAAATGAACAAATAAATAATAATTAAAGCTATTATGACGTCAATTTTATCAAAAACATTTTCATGTCAAAGGTTTATTTTTCAATATTTTTTATTCATGAGTAATGAAATGTTTTTTTCTTATGAAATAAATAAAAAATAAATAAATAAATAGCATTAAGTAAAAATTGCCAACATTTAACAACTAATTAAAAAAAATAATTGTAAAATTATATTTTGACTTTTCAGTTAATAATATTGTCTGACTATCCGCGATTGTAATGAAATGCTCGCCCTCTGGTGGGCTAAGGTAAATATATCATACCACTAGCTTTCACGCTGAAACAACGATAGAACAACAAGAAAGAATAATAAATAAATACACGTGGCTATTATATTTACTAACAACTGCAGTTGAGAAAGCTCCATATATCGATCATTACAAACGCGGATAACGTATAAACTGATATATTTCTTGATTTTTTACATGTCAATCCATCTTTAACTAAAATTTGTTCATCAGTGCGAAGCCGGACGGGTCAGCTAGTCATTATATAAAGCGCAAAAAATTGTTTGTTTGTGGAGGGTAATCTCTGAAACTACTGAACCGATTTAAAAACTTCTTTCACTGACCAAAAGCTACAGTATGCCATATTGTTATAGGCTATATTTTATTTTGATAAAATAAATTTTAGTTTAAAATCTGAGCATTTTAATTAAAATCCCCATAGAAGCCGTAATAGAAATGGAAATAATGAAATATTAAAAAAATTAGCTGCTGCCAACATAAAAGAAACATTTACATATTCATTTCGTTTTTAAAATATCTTGACGTGAAAAGAAAAGAAATATATTTGCACGTGTGCATTAAATTGAAATTCATATAAAGCTTTTTTAATTGTTAAACTTACACGTTAAATCTGACGTCATTACAGAATTAAAAGTGTTTATTTTTCTAATAATTTAATTTGATATGATATGATATAATATCTAAGCATCAATGTTTAAACCACGGAGTCTTTATTACTCCGTGGTTTAAACTGATGTGTGTAATGGTGTAAACGAAATTGGAATTTAAAAATAAATAAATAAATAAAATAAAATAAAATAAGCAATTCTATTTTATAATATTATTTATTTTAATTTATAATTGTTGCCAAAAAGATTTACGAAATAATTTATTTTTAGACATATAATAAAATATATTTTCACGCGAACAATAATATAAAAAGTGAACTGGATTTTTTGTAAAAAAATAATAAAGATCGAGGAAAATTATTTCCCCATTTTAATCCGCGATTGTAATGAAATGCTCGCCCTCTGGTGGGCTAAGGAGAAATTACAATAAACATGGTTTAATTCGAATTCCATACAGCCGCCATTGCTTGCCGATATTTAGTTTCAGATATATTTATTGAATAAAAATGAATAAATCCGGTAAAAAAGATAACACATACTTTTGTGTGCCACAGTGTAACTCCAAAGGATCAAGAAATCCAGAATTGAGCTTCCATTTATTTCCAAATGACAAATTTAAAATTTCAGTTGCTTCGGCTAATGGAAGTAAAGAATTAATCAGATAATTTGAAATTAATATTTGTTCAACTTCAGTTAAAAATCTACTTCCGATCGAACTTTGAATAAACTGAAGTATTTTTTCCAAAAGCAATCAATTTTCCATAATGTAATGGCGGAGAAATTATAGTACGAATATTAAGTAGAATAACAAAGGAACACTAATGGAACACACGTGGCTATGTTTACTAACAACTGCAGTGTTCACAAAGCGCCGTCTATCGATCATTACAAACGCGGATCCCCATATTTGGATATGTATTAGTTATCATGTGCATCCGTTAGATTAAATTGTTTTTGTTGTAAAATTGATAAAATTGGAATTTTAAATTTCAAAACTCTAGAAAAAAAATGGCAAATTTCCATATTCGATTGAAAACATAAACATTTCATTTCAAAGGATGATATTTACACAATAAACATCCAACTAATAAACTAATTAAAAGGGAAAGGATAAATATTCTATCATAATTTGAAGTCAAATTTGTTTTCAAATGTCTAAATAAAGTATCTGATATAATATACTAATATGTTGCAGCGGAGTAGATTTGATATCCGTCATCCTTGGCAGAAAAAAAAATATCGCCAAATTATCTGGCGAATATAATTTAATTCCTTTCAAAAATCATGGTTATTTTAAAAACTTACATTAAAAGTGTAACGAATAATATGAAACAATATTTCGTACAATACATATTACGAAAATATACATCTGGCATGTATATTTTCGTATTACGTTTTTGATCGCCAAATACAAAAAACGCCAAGGGTGACAGTTTTGAAATTTAAAAATAAAATTTTGTCAATTTGACGCAAAATAACTCAATCTAACGCATGCATACAATAACTAATACATATCTATACCCAAATATGAGGATTAAAATCGGGAAATAATTCTTCTAGAATTTTAATAAAAAAAAAAAAAAAAAAAAAAACAAGGAGCGATTAAACATGGAAAATCTTTTTCTTGCATCCACGGGCGGTCAGTGATGTCATACTTCGCTTGCGTATTGAGATGTTTAAATTTATTTGGCGACTACTTTTAGCAACTAACAGTTATGGCAAGTAGCTTAATATACATAGCGCATACAGCCATTACTGAAATGTAAATAGCATTTAATTATTTGAGTTACATTATGTTGACTGGAAACCTATTTAATATACCTATGCTCTATAGCTATACTAATATAAAAAAAAAGAAACGTTTATATGCATATGTAGAGAACGATCGCTAGAACTAAAAAGCCGATTGTTTTTTTTTTTTTTTTTCAATAATCAAAAGTTACACTGTCTCTCTCTAAGTGCTAGAAGCTATAATAAATTTTGGTAAAATAAATTTTTAATTAAAATTTTCAATATTTTAATTGAAAACAAAGCATAGATTTGATATCTATCGTCATTGGCGATTTTTGTATTTGGCGATCGAAAACGTAATACGAAAATCTGTATATTATCGTAGTAAATACGAGATGTATGTGTTTACTTCAATTACCCTACTACCGTAGGTAGTGGAAGTATTGTATAGGTTTTGGCAATTGGTCAGTGTGTGTGTATATGTGCACGTGTGTGTGTAATCTTCTGGCTGTCATATCTCCAAAACTAATAAAAATAGAACTACTAAACTTCACAAGTGATTCAGGTCTGGTGTACAGATAAATTTTCCAAATTTTCGTGAAAATTGAAAAACCGGAATTGGGTCATCGAAAACCAGAAATGGGACCCTAAGCCCATATTCAAAAACACCTCTAATGATTTTCTTCAAAGTTGCTATATAAATAATATATTAGATGCCCTTTCGATTGAAAAGTTGCTTAGTTCAGGAAAATTGATAGGCGCCCTCTATAAACAGCTCACTTTCAGACTTCGCAAGTGCGTTCCTTTAAAAACGCCTGTACGGATTTTTTTCAAACTCGCCATGTTAACTTCCTATTAAATATCCTTTTGTATGTAATTATTGTTTTTAGGTCAATAATTCAGTATGTTAAGTTTTGGTAAAAGTTGGTATCTCAAAAACGGCTCTAACGTATTCTTGAAAAATTTTTCTTTAATCCAATTTAGATAACCTTTCTCAAGTATTACGTGCTTATTACAGGAATATTAACGGTCATCCTGATTAGGTAGTTCAGTTTTAGATCTCGGAAATTCGTGTTTAAAAAAATAACTATCTATTTTTTCCCCCTTATTTTTTAACTCGCTATGCAAACTCTGTTGTATGTGTCTTTATACGTGTATCAAGTTCCTCTTACTCGAAAATCTAAAAAAATGCAAGTAATATCTCCAAAAAATTGTATATATTACGTGTAATAGTGGGTAATGGAAGTCGTGTGGTTGTTTCACACCAGATTCTGTAATAGTATATATTGTACGAATATTGTTTCATATTATTGATTTCTCCTTTAATATACATTATTAAAATAATAATCAATTATGGAAAAAATTAAATATATTTGCGAAATGAAAAAATAAATAATAATTAAAGCTATTATGACGTCAATTTTATCAAAAACATTTTCATGTCATAGGTTTATTTTTCAATATTTTTTATTCATGAGTAAAGAAATGTTTCTTTTTATGAAATAAATAAATAAATAAATAAATAGCATTAAGTAAAGATTGCCAACATTTAACAACTAATTAAAAAAAATAATTGTAAAATTATATTTTGACTTTCCAGTTAATAATATTGCCTGACTATAACATATAAACTGATATATTTCTTGATTTTTTACATATCAATCCATCTTTAACTAAAATTTGTTCATCAGTGCGAAGCCGGACGGGTCAGCTAGTTGTAAATATATCGTCTGAGTTTTCTTTAAAATATTTCAAAGAAAACTCATGGTATATGAAAAAATATGGTATAAGTAGCATTAAGATTTACAGCTCCACAACAGTATATTGAGAGAGATCAAAAATTATTATTGGAAATTTTGCCATTGCATTTTCGTTTTTAACACTTAGCAATAATGTTTATGTGTGAATATGAAATCAATTAACCTATCTGTGTGTTTTTGTGCCCGTCTGTTTTTCTTTTAGAGCTCTACTGTCCTTAAATACTTTCTGAAATTCTTGAAAATGATATAGAAATATTAATTTAACTATGATATGTTTTTAATAAAAATGAAGTAAATGTCTCGAATGGTCGTATACAGGGACACCAAAAGAGTGTGTTAAGCGGTAAGTAGCGTTGTTGTATAGAATGATATGGAAAAAAGTTTTGTGGTCACCACAACATACTAGTTATTGTATATGGTATGATTAGCATTTAAGTTTTCAGGGACACCATAAAATATTCAGATACTTTAAGGGGTACAATTGGAAACTTCTGCAATTGCGTTTCCGTTGGTGTTAAGCGTTTATAACATTATTTCAAAGTGATAATGAGTGAATTATTCTATTTCTCCGTCTGTTCGTCCGCATTCTAATTTCCGTTAATGTTTAATGAAACGCTTTGAAATTAATTTATATGTTTCAAATTCTCTGTGGCATGATCTCTTGTGTGAATTTACAAGAATATGTGATTCATAGCGGCTTATGAGGTATAAGCGGAGATTGTTCAAAGTAAATGTTTCGTGTTATAAAGATTTTTTAAAGCGTCATATGGTTCATTATATGCAAAATGTTTACACGATATACAGAGCTACACAAATGTTATTCTTATAATTATTTTAGTTTTTGTAATAAAGCTCTATAGATATTTTTAGGCTGTTTACTGCATTAAAATAAAAATCTATACAGTTACAAACGTGAGGTTTTTAGACCATATGCTGCAAAGGCAATGACTTGGGAAGGGCTAAACAAGAGAAATCTATTACATACTTTTTCTCTTTTAATGAATAAAATATCATAAATTTTTTCCAAGGTTTATTCTTTCTAAATTAAAAACGAAATTATTTTAAGGTGTCACCATGGAAACAAATGCATGAATTGTTAAACTAGGCATTGTACGATTTTAAAATTATTACAGCGATGCGAATTTCGCGACTTTTTGTTTTTTATTAAAATTTGATCTGCTTGTTTACTGAATATTAATAACATTTTCAACACATTTCCACTTTAATTCCTCTTTTGACACTAATATTAAAAAAATTTACTTTTGTTTATTTTCTTCAATTTCTTTTCAAAAGCGTTTAATATTCATTTTTTTAATATTTATTATTATTATTATTATTACGTATTTTTTCTTAAAATTTTCAATATTAACTAAAATTTTTTCCGAAATATGATTTATGAAATTTTGTATTTGTAAAATGTAATAAAAATTTTAGCATTATTGCAATGTAATTCCATATTTATTTAGAATTCGTAAATAATAATTTGGAATTTATGCTAATTTATTCCATGAAAAAAAAATTATCTATCTATCTATCTATCTATCTATCTATCTATCTATCTATATATATATATATATATATATATATATATATATATATATATATATATATACATGCATAAATTAAATGGCTCTTCCCACCGTCGTCTGCTCAATCACGTGATAGAGGAAAACGAATAATCGAATTCTGAGAATCGAATTCAATTAAATATTGTTCTTAAGAACAAAAGTGTTAATATTTAATATAAAATAAAATAATAGTAATATTGTGCATTTGTGAACAGTAGAATAGTTGTATTTGCAAATTTAATAATTTTTAAAAACACTTTATGTGTTCATTTATTTTCACCTGTAAGAATCGATTTTTGTATGTTTTTGTGTAACTGCTACATTAACTGATCTAGCAATAAATAATAGCTTTTTCTTGTGAATGTTTATGGATTATAATTTGAAATTTTAAAATGTTTTCATTTAATTTAATTGCATAAAGGTGTTACAACAAGTTAATTAACTTAGTTACTGGTCTAAATGGATTTACGTAGTACGATATTGCACTGTCACTGATTTAAGTACCAAAAATCAGAGTATTTAAAATGTTCTTCATGAACATCAATAACAAATATAAACTAAATGATGATTGTAAATCTATACAGCAAACAAAATATGATGAATAATGATATAAAATGGTTTAAAAATGATGATGTATAAAAAATAACACAGAATAAATACGATTGATCAAAAATAAGAATAGAAAATATGTTATTTCAGCAATCGCTCTAGATAAACAAGACTTCGTCTGCTATTTGTTTTTCCTCTATCACGTGACCTCTGACGTCAGGTGGGAAGAGCCCTTTGATTTTAGCATAATATTTAGAGTCTTAGTATTTCTCAATGCGCGTATACTGTTGTTACACAAAAACAAAAATAAGATTATTAAATTTTCGACTTAAAATCCTACCAAGTTTTATAAATTAAAATTTCATATTTATTTGCTATAATTAAAAATATAAGTTATTAAAGCGCTATGAGATTATTAAAACTTCGAAAGATACTTAAAAAATTAAAATAAATAATTACTGTTTTATACTGACAGGGGTTGTACTCTCCGCCCTTATTTCAGGACACTCTGAGAAATAAAAAAAAATCCGCCTTTTTTGCCACCACTAGCGTCATGCCGAAAACTTCTGGACATATTTATAATAATGTGCCTTGATTATAAAGATGAGAGATTATTGCATAAAAATAGTGGTAGCAAGGAATTTTAAAATTTCTCATTCCTGACAATGTTCTGAAAAATGGACGGTGAATATGACCCATGTACCGGTTTAAAACCAATGTAAAATTCAACACAAATTTATTTTTTGCGTTAAAGTTCGTCGATATAGACTTATGTTTTAATACCTCTTGTCATATTACGTTGTTTAAAATCAAATTTATGGTACATTCGCTTCGATCGTTTAATTCGTCATATAAAATTAAATTACGTTTCGAAAATCTAAATCTTAAATTGGTATTTAAGACTACTTAAATACCAATTTTCGAATATCATAATGGTTATGGCATTACTTTGTTATTAAGTAGAAAATTTTACGTAAAATTTAGTTTCCTTCTTTAAAAAATATTTACTGTTCAGTTTAAACGAAGCAATTTTCCATTCTGCATATACGTCTATTTTGAAATATACTCTTTACATATACTGGAAATAAAGGCTTCATAAAGAAAAAAAAAAAAGAAAACTTAAAAGTTAGACACGTAAATTTCCTAACATTGAGCTAAGAAAAAATAGATATCTTAATTTAAGTCACTTTTGTATCTTAATGGATCGGTGTTGCAAATGAACTAATATAAAGTGTCTTAATATTGTGACAATAAGGCATTCAAATCGAACGTCTTAAATTTTAAAATGTTTTAAAATAAAACATTTCGCATTTTCTCATAGATTATACGGTCGGATGGTTATAGTGCCATGTATTGATCGAAATAAAATCATCATAATAAATGGAAAGTCAGTGCTATACAAGCTTATATTAATAGAGCCATAATATTCTGTAATGTACTTAAAGGTTTAAAAAATGAATTAACTACAATTAGGCAATACACCAAAAAAGCCGGTTACCCTGAAAATTTAGTTGATAAAATGTACAAAAAAAAAAAAAAAAAAAAAAGGAAAAAAGGAAAGAAAGAAAGAATTAAAACCCTCAACAATATTCCTGTTTATCACCTCTCCCCCCCCCCCCCCCATTTAGCTTCACAACTTCGATCCCATACGATCGTGGAACCTCTTGCAAAATTAAAAATATCGCCGCTAAAAATAATCTTAAAATCCCTATAAAACCCAATCATAATATATACCAAATCATAAGAAATGATAAAGATCCCATCCATCCTTTTGAAACAGCCGGTATATGTAAAATTCCATACACAGATAATAGTAAATATCATATTGGAAAATCAAAAATAAAAATAAAAACTAGGATGGAAGAACACACCCACGATATAGCCAAAGGCAAAACTACCACCGCATTGACTAAAGTAAACCGAGAAAACAATATAAATATTCATTTCGAGAACGTTACATAAATTGCGAATTACCATAACCATAATTATAATACATACCGCGAATCTATCGAAATTATTAACTTCAGTAATTCTTGCAATGGCAACGATGCGGCAGGGCTTGAAAGCCACTGGCGAAGCATGCTTAAAAGAGAAGTAAACAGAAGCCACAAGTGCAGTACTTCTAACAACGCAAGTGCCGGTGAGCAAGCTGGGGTGCCCTAGCGAAAACGCGCTACGGCTTACAGAACATGAAGTATGTAAAGGGTTTTTTATAATTTAATAATTAAAATCATCATATTAGGATATATTTTTTTATAAAATAATAATTTAATATAATTTTAAGATTTTTTAACTTAGCAACGGAAAAAAAAAAAAAAAAAAAATGTTTTCCAAAATCTAAATATAACGGAACTATCAAATATTTAAATCTCTTTTACTGAAAAAAAAAAAAAAAAAAAAAAAAAAAAAAAGGAAAGAAAGAAAAAAGAAATTAAAAAAGGAAAAAACTGATTTTTATTTTGCCCACTTTAGTCGTTTTAAGATTTGTGACATAAATCTAGGGATAAAATGTTTTTTAAATAAATAAAATAAACATAATACTTAATTTCAAAAAACTTTCACCACCGTTATGCCCCGGGGCTTCTGTTGTAGTATGCCGCCCTGGAGGATTTCTGCTGACTTTTCTTTCCAAACCCAGATTCAAAAGATTGCGTCATCTGGCGTCGATATATATGTGCGATCCGATTGGTTACAGATGTTACTGCCCATTAATACCTCTATCCTTTCACGCCGCAATGCATACTGGTTATTGAAAAATTTGATAGTTTTTTAGTGTTATTAAAATGAATTTCTATTGATTCCTTATAATTAATTTTGGTCAATGCATTTGTTATTTTACTGAACTTTATACCAATTTTGTTCTTTAATTCGGTTTTTGACCTTTCTTCCCGTCACTCCTATATAAGCACCAAATACGTTATTCTGTTTTTTTAAATTGATTTTATAAATTTCAGCTGTCTCTAAAGGGTTAATGAGGTCTTTCTCATTACATATTCTTTGAAAAGTATTTTTGTTAGACTTAACTGGAATATTAATTTTGAATTTGGTAGCATTATTTTTTATTTTGACCGCGGCTTCCTTGTCGTAGTGGATAGAAGGTGTTTTCTTTATGTGCATTTGGGATGTGATTGAGTTTTTTAATTCTGTTTTTATATACTTTCCTAATTAGATTTTTATTATATTGCGCTTTTTTGGAGATTTCAGTAATTTTATTTAATTCTTTATTAAGAAGGTCTTCATTAAAGAAAATTAGGATTGCGCGGTCTATATAAGATTGACCAGCTGCTATTTTATAATGATATGGTGTTTTACATCTATTATAAACTATTTCGTTACTATTACCGGGTTTTTAATTAACTGTAGTTTTTTTTTTTTTTTTTTTTTTTTTTTTTTTTTGGGGGGGGGGGGAGGGAGGGATATATAAAATAGTTACAATCAGATGGTTAATTTTATATTAATTTCTTTTTCACATGTGAACTATATGTTATGGTCTATTTTATTAATGCCTTTTAGAATAAAATCGATATTATTTTCGTCGTTGACGACGGCAAAAACGTCGGCAACATAGCAAAACTAATATTTAATAAATTTGTTAAATTTAGAGAACAATGCAAGATAAGAATATATTCTAATGTTTCTATTAGACATTGAAACGCTGTCAATCGTCTTTTCATTTGCACCAACCAACACCAGATATCGTTAATAAATTTTAAAATTTAAATTCAAGATAATACACGGCGATAAATAATGTTTATCGTAATGGCACTTTATATGTTAATTAGTAGTAACAAATTGTTAAATTAAGCATCGTATTTGCAAATGATTAATTAGAAAAAAAAATCTCACTAAATAAACATTATCTATATAATTTATCTTTATACTTTATAAAACCCTTACATTTCATAGATTAATATAATTAACGTTTGAGAACATTACTGATAAGTAAATGTGGCGTCTAAAGATATTATTTGCTCTAAGCTAAAATATCTGAAAGGGATTGCCATTAATCAGTTAATTCTACATAGTAATTAATGAAAATGAAAGCTTTAGTTTAAAATCTAGAGCATTAATATCACGAGATACGTAATATAAAAACGAAATTTTACTAATGATTTAAAAACAGTTCTTTTTCATGAAGTAATTCATATTCATTGATTTAAATTAAAATACATTTGTTAGAAGTCAAATAGTTATTTAAATTCTCAAATATATTATTTGAATGAATTATTTTGGAAGTAATATATCAATAAGAATATAAGAAAGCCAGATTTTAAATAAGCTTTATTCGATATTAACTCCTCAGTTGTTTCATTTAATTGACGCTAGATCACCTAATGTTTGTTTAGGTGGTTTGTCATAAAAATATCGTAAGTGAATTCATACTTTAAATGCAACTATATCATTTTCTATAAAAGATGCGTGTTGAATGAAAAATTAAATTTTGAGTAGTCATTGGAAGCCTTAGATAATTATGTTTAATATATATATATATATATATATATATATATATATATATATATATATATATATATTTAATATTTTTCATTTTTTTTTTGTGGGGGGGGGGGATGGGCTAAATAGAAATTTCAGCTATATATCCTATTTCTCCCCCCTCCTACCCCCAATCTAATCCTCTACATTCCAAATTTCGCGCCATCCTCCTATCTCTTGTTTAAGTTCAAAGATATTATTTGTAACCAGAGTTAAATTCTGTATCCCGGAGGTAAAGTCCATGTCCATTTTTGGAAAAAAGTTAACACTATGTTTTGATGTGCATTTTTAACTTTACTCCTAGTTACTATAAAGTAGATAGTACAGTAGAACATAAAACCATGATCATTTACATTATTCATGACAAATGTCATCAATTAATTTCATTATAACGTCATTCCTAAAAAAATTTATTTTTGTGACATGGGGTTCATTACCTCCGCGGTACAGAATTATAACCACCCTGTTCAATTACGAAATTTTATTTTATTTATTTTTTTCGTTGTATAAAATGTTAAGTCTCAGTCTAAGTGTCAATTAACCATATATACACTGGTTTGCAAATTTCTATAACCGCTCTGTTAATAACTCGTTGGAAAACTCTTAGCTTTTAAATACAGCTTTCATTTGAAATGCATTCATCTTAAGCCCTACAAGGTGCAGATAAGTGTTTTGTGGAATCCCAGACTAGGCTTATTGATACACTATTTAGTTGTGTGAAATTCCCAGACAGCACATCGCCTCCCCAGGATATCTTTAAGATGTCTTCTGGATGAAACGGCATCCCAGAAACGTCCTTAAGATGTATTGTGGACAAGTTAAGCCTAACTGTGCTGTTAGGGTTGTAATATTGTGGATTTAGATGTCAGATGGCTGTATCCCGCAAACTCTAACTCATGGCTGCCAAAATTACTAATTTTTAAATCAGATTTATCCACCAGTATTTTTAAAAAGGAATCTCTCACATATATTTTCGACGAATACATATGCATAAATTTAAATACACTGAAAACAGTTTAAAAAACTTTCCGGTATGAAGTCTCCGTCGAAAATAATGTAGACTTGGCACCTATGCTAACTCACTTATCTCATTATGTAACTCAAAACGAGATTTATCAGTCAACATTGTCACCCGGCGAATACCTGAGTGCCTAAACAGATTTGAAACGTTTTATCTTGTTTGCTACCGACAACGACGGTATTTGCACTGATTTCTCCAGTTTCTAAACTCATACCAGGAATGGTCCGGCGAAAGGCGCGTTCAGAGACACTAATAATGAGATTCTTGATTAAACTCTGTTGCAGTTGGTGAGATGTTATCGTTCTGTTTTCGTGCACAATTCGGGAGATTTCCAACTCTTTTCGACTATTCACTCTTCGGCGATGATAACATTTTTCCTATGCAGATCCACAGTTTTGCTGGCTATCCAGTTTTTTTTTTTTCATTTTCGTTACAATTACTCGTGAATATTTCATACTTACGGTGGTTTTGCTGATACTTGCTCCTTGCATACAAGCTTATACTATCATTAAACGTTCAAACACCACCAAAGTACGTTTTTTTGCCTATATATTCACTAATAGTTCACTTATATTAGTGTCTCACGACTCAACTTTTATCTGCTATTCTTTCCTATCCCTTTAGCAACAGCTCTGTGATGCAATAGCTCATATTAAGTAAAATGTTTGGTGATCATAGTAAAGTAACACGCTTAGTATATATTGTTACGAAAATGTCTGTTTTCATGCGAAATGAAAGTAGTTCATAAAAAAAGAAAGCAGGTTCCAGTCGACGAATGCCTTTTATTCTAGGTATAGTTTCAGAACAGACCGAAAGAAGAGTCAGTCCAACGAATTCGAAACAGTCTAACAAAACTCTCACTTGTATAACCAAAAATCACTATTCAATGATTATTCCGAAAACAGTCTGATAAAACTTATACTATAAAAGTAAAATAGTTTTTGTTAAATACAACACAGAGCAAGAATTCTGCTGGTTCAAAAACAATTTTGTCGACTTGATACACAGATTTTAAGAGATGACCTCGCAGAACAACTGTCTGAATACAACTGCACGGCTTGTGAGTTAATCTGTTCGTTTCTATACTTCTGCTACAACATGGAAAAGTTCTCACAAAATCAGTCCTATAATTAATAGAAATTATAGAACTCCTCTCAGGTTCAAGATGAAGATTCCAATGCCCAGCAGGCTTAAATTACCATTTATCGTCAAATTTTCTCACGAAGTCGGAAAATTCGTCACCATCTCGCCAAGTTTGTCGGAGAGGTTGATTTAGTGAAAGTAAATAGACTGCCGTTGGTTTCCACTTTGGCTGTAAATCTGCATTGATTCAAGAAAGGGATTTAATCTTTTTCGACAATATTAGTGTATAATAGTAGAAAAAAACATCTGAATTTAATTTAATAAAAATTGATAGAAATTTCAAAATATCAGTAGATCTATAAATTCATATATATACATATGTGTGTGTGTAATATACATAGAACCATTTACATTATTTTATACTATATTACGTTATTTCACATTATTGAATATTAATATGTGCACAAATTCGTCTATTAGAGTAGTGTCACATATTTAATAAATAAGACAATACATGACTAATTAAATATACGCCAGGCATCATATTAAGACATTTGCCTACGTTATCACATTCGTGTGTCCATGGATAAGCTAACTTGGGTTTCTTTGGACGAAAACATTTACATTAATACGTAATTCTCATTTTAAATTTGATTTCAAATTCCCCAATTTTTTAAATTAAATAATGTTCTTATATTTTTGTTATCCGTTAAGTTGTTTTAAAGAAGTTTAAATATCCTACTATCTATCTTTATATCTAGCTATCTTTATATATATATTTATTCAATTGTTAACTTCTTTAACTCAAATTAGTGAAGGAGTGAAAAATTATTTAACACATATATGAGTTTGGTTAATAATTATGAATTTAACGCTAAATGTAAATTAATATTCATGTTTTAATGTTCATTTACGTTGTAAGCAAAAGTAAAATTAAAGCTATAGCAATAGAAAATTTTAATAATTTAGATGGCAATAAGAAATTTCTCGTCAACCTGTTTAAGTACTTTATGAATTATTCATAACACTATTAGCAGATTCTCATTCATTTTAATTTTAATTTTAGTTCTGTGTTAAATACAGTTGTTCTGCGTATACTATTTGTGCATTAAAATGCATTATCGCAAGTTAATCAAATGGTTATTCATGATATGTAGGTCACAAATGACTCAGGAAAAAAGAATTTTCAATACTGTGAGGATAAATGTTTGTGACGATGGATAATATAAATATGTTTTTATTATTCATTATATAAATTTATTCAGCTGGGAAAAGAGAATTAAGATAATTTTTGCACATTTCTAAAGGTGGCAAATAATTTATTTAAAAAATGAGTCACGCTGTGGCAAAATAGTTATGTGGTATAATAAATTATTTTATAATATATATATATATATGTGTGTGTGTGTGTGTGTGTGTGTGTGCGTGCGTTATTATTTTTGTTATCATCATTATTATGCTCACATACACACAATTAAATATATTTATGTACCCAAGAAACACACAAGAGTCAGGCCTATTGCAGAAAGCGTACGGCATACAGATAAGTGATTATGGCCCACATATCATCTTCAGTATCTGTTCCATAAAGTTTTTGTCCTCTCCGCCGAAACGTCGCCAAATGACATTGGCCCATATTTGGATCTGTATCGGCGAAATATATCTTATCGGCGTAACAATAGTCAATTTTTTTTAAACATTAATTAACGTGTTTTAGCCCACAAGCGTATTTCCGATCACAAAACAGTCATCGGTTTACCGATGTTGTTACGATTCCTGAACGGGTTCACTTTAATAAATAGATCAGCATGCTGTAATTGCCGATGCTGGGCCGTGCAGCTACCGACAACTCTGTGTTTGTTGGGTAGGTATACATTTAGGAATTAAAAGCCAAAATATTTAGTCAATGCCTAGTTTTCTACCATCTTATAAAATAAGTTTTTATATGCATATTTTTAAGTATATTCTTAAACATGTATACAGTGTTTAATTTAGTATCAAATGGCAAACTGCTCTGCGTTAGTACAATAGTAAAGATTTTAAATATTTACAAACTGCCCTTTCTTACAGCGCTGGTTGCCAAAATAAAGTATTTTATTTTGTTATTTTATTTTATCATGAACTACATAAAAAAATCATTGGAATTAATTGATGAATTAGTTCTCTAAAAATTTATAAATTTTGAAGTTATTCAGGGATCAGCCCTCCCATTGCCTTTTGCAGCATATTCGAAAGATGCAATCCAAGCGCATAACTATTTTTTAACATTTAAATTGTTTTCAGAATTATCAAAAATAGCATTCTATCAAAATTTGCATATTTTTCCGATCTCAGTTGCAGCCCTGTAGAAATTTAGTACATCCACAAAACGTCCATCGGTTATAACTATTTTAAAGGGAAAAATAAAATGAACATTTAATCAAATAATTTTCTCAAATTCATAATTTTCTGCAGAATTACCAGAAATCCTTACTGTGAGCGAAATGTCTCGGTTTATATAACTCATTTTATTAATGCCTATTGGAAATTCATAATTTGAAAAACTTGTTACTTTATACTTTAATTTATATATAGACAACGTGACTTTCGTATTGTTGTTCTTTAAATCTGACATATCCTCTAACACAAGCCCCTACAGGTGACTTTGGATTTAACCGAAAATGTATTTTTCTAAAAGTCTGTAATTTTCAAAAAAATTCATTCTGGCAGCAGACAAAAATTAGTGATATCTATTTCCGAAATTTCGAAAAAAAAAAAAAGAATAAATAAATAAATAAAAATAACACCCGATTGACTCCACTTGACTTTCCGAACATTAAGCAATTAACTGTTGTATGAATAAATCAAAATAAGACAAGTCATTAAATAAACAAAAGTGAAAATTATAAAAGGATATTGAGTTTTTTTGTTTTCTCAATTTTTTTAATTTTATGCAATTACACTTCAAATAATTTGAGCCCATAGATCATAATGGTAAAGACTTTTTGTTGTAACCCTGTAAAAATCTATAAGGGATAGATTCTCCACAATCTATACAATTCGTGCGACGGTAATCTGTAATATGTGTACGAATTTTCAGCTCAATCGAATAAGGCATTTAGACGCTATCGCACTTTGAAATATTTGCACTCATAGGTCATAATGATAAAGAATATTTCTTTTTGTACCTGTAAAAAAAAAAAAAAAAAAAAAAAAACCTTGCAAGATTCACCAAAATCTATATAATTCATACGACATAAAATTTCAGTGAAATTGAATAATGCGTTTAGACGCTATCGCACTTTAAAGTAATTGGGCCCATAGACCATAATGCTAAATATTATTCTCTGCGTCCCAGTAAATAAACTATAAGGCATAGATTCACCAAAAATAATAGAGTTCGTGGTACGGTGACCTATAACATATATACCAACTTTCAGCTCATTCGAACAAAGTGTTTAGGCGCTATCGTGTTCACTCTCATATATACACACATATACATACACCATCGTAAAAATTGTTAAAATGAACTCAGGGGACCTGAAAACGTATAGAAATACCAAAATTTGAAAGTCGGATGTTTGACATGATTACAATACTTTCCTTACATATGTATGTTCGGAAAGTAAAAATATGATTTTTTTTTTTAATTATGTAACAGTACAAATGGCTATGACTTGTGATAGAGCACGTGACACATGTCAGATTAAACTAGTATGATGTGGCCACCACAAGACTTTCTTCTATATTTTCCTATATACGTATTCAATCAGTAACAATATTAAAAAAAAAAAAAAAAAAAATAAATAAATACGATTTTTTTTCTAAGTTTTTTTTTTTTTTTTTTGTTAAAAGTAAAAAAAAATCGATAACTTTGTTTTAAATTATCACAGATTTATAGTTCAACCATTCGTTTAAAAGGTATTGACGAGATCTTTCGAAAGATACCCATCTTGAAAATTTACCCCCCCCCCGGGGGGGTACTTTCCCCCCAGGGGGGAACCGGTGCCCCCACATGCACAAAATTGTTTTCGTAGTTAACTACTGCTATTATCAATAATTCATATTAATTTTACAATCACAAGTTTAAAATAACTCTCATTATGTACATTTATACGAATTTTGTCCTATATTGCCATGTTAAAAATTTAGAAAAAATGCGATCACAGCGCCACCTTTTGAGCTGCTGATCCCTAAATGTAATCAGCACCAGTTTATGTCGGGGACCAACTAAATACCAAGTTTGGTTATGTTTCGTTTAAAAAAAAAAAAAAAAAAAAATTCTAAGTTTTTTTTTGTTAAAAGTAAAAAAATCGATAACTTTGTTTCAAATTGTCACAGATTTATAGTTCAACCATTCGTTTTAAAGGTATTGACAAGATCTTTCGAAAGATACCCATCTTGAAAATTTACCCCCCCAGGGGGGAACCGGTGCCCCCACATGCACAAAATTTTTTTCGTAGTTAACTACTACTATTATCAATAATTCATATTAATTTTACAATCACAAGTTTAAAATAACGCTCATTATGTACATTTATACGAAATTTTGTCCTATTCTGCCATGTTAAAAGTTTACATAAAATGCGATCACAGCGCCATCTGCTGGGCGATTGATTCCAAAATCTAATCAGACCCTTTCCATGTCAGGGTCCAACTATACACCAAGTTTGGTTCTATTTCATTCATCGGTTCGTGAGATACGGTGTAACATACGAAATTTTGCGATCACAGCGCCACCTGTTGGACGATTGATCCCCAAATCTAATCAGCACCATGCCCCGTCAGGTTCCAACTATATACCAAGTTTGGTTGAATTTCATTCATTGGTTCGTGAGATACGGTGAAAAATACGAAAATTTGTCCTATACTGCCATGTTAAAAATTTACATAATATGCGATCACAGCGCCACCTGAAGGGCTATTGATCCCCAAATCTAATCAGCACATTGCCCCGCCAGGGTCCAACTATATACCAAGTTTGGTTGAATTTCATTCATTGGTTCGTGAGATACGGTGAAAACACTAAACCACAGACAGACAGACAGACAGACACACAGACAGACATTTTTTAAAAACTATCAATTCGTGTTCAGGACATCCCAAAACGTGTAGATCCGTCAAAAAACGGAGGTCGAAAATTTTCGCGAATCCAATACTTTCTCTATATTACATATAGAAGAAAGTAAAAAGATAAAGATTATTTCCCGTTTCTTGCAAAGAACGCTAAAGTGCAAAATGATGCTATTTTTTGAAGTTTTAACTTTTATCTTTTTAACTATTTGTAATTCCAGAAGTTATAAATGTGTTCTATCTTATAAAATAATAAAACATTTCTGTTACTTATCGATTTTTTTGCCATGATCGCGGATATTTCTACATTTTCGAAACTAATCTGAAATCAAGCTGGCCGTTTCGAAACGTTTTTGCAATATTTATTATTTTTCGATGTTATGTGATTGTTACGCATGACTTTCTAAAATTTTAGTTGAGTTTCAGGTCTAGTTTTTATTGTAAGATTTCGGATTAGGGCTCCACAAAGATGTTGGAATTTATGTAATTTCTGTTGGATGTCTTGATCATAATCATAGGTTATGTCAAAACCTAGATAGGTGAAATGTTGGGTTTGCTCAATAAGTTTATTATCTATAACTAATTTTGTTCTAACTGGTTCTTTGCCTTTGAATGCCATAGACTTCGTTTTTGATATTGAAATTTTCATATTATAGATTAGACCGATTTTGTGAAGCAAGTAGATGGATCTTTGAAGGGTTATTTAAATAAGGTTAGGTAAATGTTATTTAGTGACACAAATTTCTTTATGTGACACATATAATATCTTCTTACATACTTGTATACTTGTTTCAAAATAATGTTGCTGTAGAAAAACGACTCACATTATTTTCGTTTAATGCTCTGAAACAAATAAATAAAATGATTGATTAATCTAAGCATTTGAATATTTTAATGGGAGAAATTTAGCAGATATATAAATATCATAATATCATGATTAGAATGTACGTAAATTGAATTGTATACTCATTATTTGAATGGGCCAGTAATTATCTGCATTATTTTTAAAACATACATTAATAAATATAAAAAAAATTCAAAAACATTAAGTCTTTTGTTATAGTAATCTTTCATTCAAAATTTATGTTACCTTTTTTTTATTTTTTGAGCTTTGATTTTGGAAATACGGCAATTATATCAACATGTTTAAATTCTAAGTAACACAAACATATTTTATAAATCCAAAGTTCTCAATTTATTATACGAGATATAAACATCATTATTACTCTGTATTTCGAAAAGCTTTGCAGAAAATTTTATTTATAACCACTTTCGTTTAATTTCTACAAACGGAATTTTTTTTCACGATCTTAAAACTGTAAAATAGTGTTAAAATAAAATATTTAAAAAAAACATTTAGGTATTTTCTATTGATAAAATCGTCAATTCTGTTTTATTATTTCCATTCTTTCAAAATATCGATCGACAATTGAAAGAAAATTTTAGGATCTGAATTTTATTTCGATTGTAAAGGTGTAACCTTTAGTTTAAAATTTCAAGAACATTCTTTCTCCTAATAAATTGGATTTTCTATATTTTATTTCGAATAGGATTGTTTCAGAAATATGTTTGATCGTGTAAATGCAGAATGTATAAAAATATCTTATAGTAGTTTAGAATATTTAAAATGCTTATATAGAAATGGATTATTATTATTTTTTTTAAATCTAAAAACAAAGATATGAAATACAAGTTAATAATTTGAAACGTAAACATTAGTATAGTGCAACTACATTTCCAATGTCTAGTCGTGAGAACGAGTCCAAAGACTTGGATGGGTGCCAAATTGACCTACAGTTTTGGAATTTGATAAACATCCAGTCAGTAAGTTCAGCTTTATGGCTTATTTTTCTAGACGACGAGGGTTATAACCTTTATTTTAACACTGGAATCTTTCGGTCCCCACTTGTGCAAAGGCTGCGATGGTCGCAAGAAATATGGTTAAAGAAATGAAAAGTTTCATGGATCTCACGTGACTGAATTTAAGAAAAATATGTGTGCATGGAAAAAAAAAGACTAAAATAAATATCAAAATAATGTTTATATCTCTCAAATTAAGATACAAATTATAAAATATCTTACAATTTAAAAACCTTTACACTATAAATAGAAGCGTCTTAAATTCAGACAGAAATGTGTCTTAAATGCCAATTCAGGCACATAAATGCCTGAAACACTTATGCATGCAAACTTTCGGATGCTTGTGCTGTCTTAAATTAAGACACGTAAGTGTCTTTTTTAAAAAAGAGCTGAGATAAGTGTCTGAATAAGATTGATATGTCTGAAATTAAGACACATTACAGTTAAGACACATAAAATTTCAGACATTTTACAATTTAGGCACTTAAAAATTCAGACATTACAAATTTCAGACACTTAGAAATTTAGACATTTGTATTACTTAACAAATTTTCCATATGGAATCTACTTAATCAGCATGCATATCCTGTTTTAACATTTTTTTAAACAAATAAATTTGATATTATTTTATATAATATAAGTAGTTAAGTCATTTAAAATACTTAGATGCGGAACTTATTCCATTAAAAATTAAAAAAACAAAGTTAATTTTTATTTAAAATTCTCACGTGTAATAATAATAATAAATAATAATAATAATAAAAAAAAACGAAGCATGTAACTTGTAGCTAAGAAAGCGAATTCGTAACTAAACAATCTTAAACAATTTGTGCATATTTGATATTTTTTCCGAGTTTTAAAAATTATTTTATGTTTCCCTACACTTCAAAATGTAAAAGAGCAATTCTTTTGGTTTCATGTACATAGTTTGTTTTCTTGCAAATACCAGTTAAAACTAAAAAAAAAATAAAAAAAAAATCGTTTAAAATCCATAGTCCACTATTTTTTCACATTTATCACAAAAAAAAACTCTAAACCTCTACACATGAAATTTAAGACAACAATATGTATTAAGCTTTACTTCTTATGGACAGTTTTATTGCAAAGACATAAAACTTCGATTTGTTTTACGGATAATAAAATATATTTCATTATACAAGCAGCATACAGCGTGAGTACCAGTGGCTTGATTGGGAAGACGCTCGACTTTGACTCCATTGATTGTCAGTTCGATTCCTGGCACGGGCAACGAGGAATATTTTTGTAAAAAATATTAATGCTTTTTTTTAATGCTCTAGGAGATTCTAAAATCTATTTTTCACAGGTAAACAGTATAAAACGCATCTTTTTATTTATTTATTTATGAAAAATATTCACTGTAGACAGGATCAAAGATGGCGGAATTTCAGACATTTCGAGTGTGAAACGATGAGCCTTTTAAGATACTTCAAGTGTCTGAAATAAATAAGACACTTTTTAGCATCTTAAAATTAAACACCCATTTTAGACACAATTGTGTCTGAATTTCAAACACTGGTATTTACAGTGTAATTTCAGATATTTTACATTTTAAACATTTAGAATTTCAGACTCTCACATTATTTACTTTATTTATTTATTTATTTATTTATTTTTTATTTTTTTTTGCATGAATTATACTTTGAGTAATGAGGATGTGATGTTAAAATTAATTTCCACATCCTTTATATTTAACATTATTTTATTATAAATCCATAAGGTATTTAAACTTCATAAAATTCAATTTTCAAAGAATAATACAACAGAGATGTGTATTTTATTTTATGGATTTAGGCTTGAAAAAATTGATAAAATAACATAATTAAGCCAAAAACTTTTTCTATCTCCAAAAGTTTTATAAAAAAAAAAAAAAAAAAAAAAAAAAAAAAAAAAACTCAGATAATACAAGGAAAAACATTAGGATCACCGAATCAAGTAACATATAATTGAGAAGCAAAATTGGAACTGAACAGTCTTGAACTGTTTATGCAAAATTACCGCTTTATTTTTTTTTTCTTCGTTATAATTACCAGCATTTCAATGAAATACGACCAATTTTCTGTTTTTTTACGTACGTAGTTTTCATTTTCTTTTTAATATCTTAAAAGAAAAAAGATAAATAATACGAAAAAAGTTTTTTCTAAATATTATATGTTGCAATGTTTCCATACTTTTCACACATTTTCCAAAAATCTACTGAATCTACTAATAAAATTCCACATAGTAATATATAGGTTAGGTAGATTATCGATTATTTTATTGCAAAGAGCAATGTTTAAAATATGAATTTACGATATATTTGACAAATAATACATGCATATACTACATAACAAAAGAAATTTATTGTCAGTCATTGTAGCACAGTTGGTTAGATGCTGACTTTTGAATCCGAAATTTCTTGGCTGTAATCCAGCCTCATGAATAAATCGCAATCACAAAATTTTTCCCTTAAATATTTGTAATTGTTTTCTTTTTGTAGTCTAGAATATTCCAAAATGTCAGGTTAACTGAAAAACACCCATACGCAATTTTTGACTTATTTATTTATGAACTAACTTATTTATTTACTAATATTCACTGTGGTCAGTAAATTCTATCTAATCAAAAAACTAAATGATCAAAGATGGCGTAATATCTTACTCTTTAAGTGTCTGAAATAATGTACCTTTTAAGATTCTTCAAATGCCTGAAATAAATAAGAAATTTTTTGTATTTCATTTCAGACACATTTATGTCTGAATTTCAGCCACTTGACTGTAAATAGAAGCGTCTTAAATTCAGATAAAAAGATATGTCTGAAATACCAATTTAGACGCATAAATGTCTGAAACACTTACGTATGCAAAATTTCAGATGCATGTGATGTCTAAAATTAAGACACATAAGTGTATCTTTATAAATGAACTGAGATAAGTATCTGAATAAGGTTGTCATGTCTTAAATTAAGACATATTACAGTTTAGACACATTAAAATTCAGACATTTTACAATTTGGGCAGTTAAAAATTCAGACATTTCAAATTTCAGACACTTAGAAATTAAGACATTTGTATTAATTAATAAATTTTCTATATGGAATCTACTTTACGCAGCGTGCATGTCCTGTTTTGACATTTTTTAAACAAATAAATTTAATAATATTTTATATAATATAAGTAGTTAAATTTTAAAATACTTAGACGCGAAACATATTCGGTTAAAAATTAAAATACAAAGTTAATTTTTATTTAAAGTTCTCACATTCAATAAAATAATAATAATAATAATAATAATAAGATAAACGAAGCATGTAACTTGTATCTAAGAAATCGAATTTGTAACTAAACAATCTTAAACCATTTGTGCATAATTGATTTTTTTCCCCCGTTTTAAAAATTATTTTCTTTCGCAATGTTTTCCTACACTTCAAAATGCAAAAGAACATTTTTTTTTTTTTGGTTTTTCGTGTGCATAGTTTACTTTCTTGTAAATACCAGTTTTAAAAAGATCGTTTAAAATCCATAGTCTACTATATTTTTATATTTATTGCGCATTTTACAGAAAAAACTTTAAACCTCTACACATGAAATTTAATATAATAATATGTATTAAGCTTTAGTTCTTATGGGCAGTTTTATTTCAAAGGCATAAAACTTTAAATTGTTTTATGGATACTAGAATATATTTCATTATACAAGCAACATCCAGCGCGTGTCCCGGTGACTTGATTGGGAAACGCTCGACTTTGATTCCGTTGGTTGTCGGTTCGACTCGAGGCACGGACAGTGGACAATTTTCTTTTAAAATTTTTTATTATTATTCTTTAATGCTCTAGGAGATTCTAAAATATATTTTTTCACAGATTAACAGTTTACAGGCAACTTTTTATTTATTTATTTATTTATGAAAAATATTCATTGTAGACAGGATCAAAGATGGCGGAATTTCAGACACTTCAAATGTGTGAAACGGTGTGCCTTTTAAGATATTTCAAGTGTCTGAAATAAATAAGACACTTTTTAGCATCTTAAAATTTAACATCCCATTTTAGACACATTTGTGTCTGAATTTCAGACACTTCTATTTACAGAATTGTATTTACAGTGCAGAGCCTACTCCTAATTTCAACCGATACGCGAAAAAGAATTGGCATACAATAAGTTATGTCAAGGTGCAACTAAATATACATTTTTATGAAATTATGTGCATTAATTATTGATATACAGATTTAAAAAAAAAAAAATGTTTATCACCCAAAAGCACAGATACACTGGCAGACATCTTTACAAACCGGTTAGAACGTATTTAAGAATCCAACAATGCAAAAGAAAAAATCTGAATTTTAAAGAAAGTTACCAGAATTTTTAATAACAACATTATTTGCAATATTTTCATAAATGTTTCATTAAAGTAAACAGAGAGTATTTGAAAATACAACATTAAAAAAAAAATAAATAATAATAATAAAAAGGAAGTTAATAACCAGAAAAAAATTACCGAAATTACCAGAGGATGAATTCTTGTTGCCTTCAATATAACGAAATTATCTTGTGAGATTTAAACTTACCTTTGAAAAGTTTACTTTTTATTCGTAAAAATGGTATAAACAGATGTTTATTTTTTTATAATATATGATATGACTTTTTAACTATTTTTAATATCAATCTCGATGCCATCTTATAATTAATATAATAATTATATTCTATACAGTAAGAATTAACTATAATGAATCAATACATTAAATGTTGCATTTACTTTTTTTTTTTTCTCAAATAAGAAAAAGTGCAACGAGATAGTCTAATCTCTTCCTAAAAATAGTTTCGATTAAGTTACATGAAATTCCCTTATGAACGAGTATTAAGCTTGTTCTTATTAATCCGGAAATGTACCGGACACCTTGTGGACACAAGAAGAAACGGGGGATGATTCCCTTGTCGATTATTGGATAAAGGTCTGCTGTTGTAATGAAAGGGTCATTAGGTAAGCTTTTATAGTCTTTAGCTTTACCCATTTATCACATTTATGTTGAAGAATATTTTGGTTTTGTGAAATATATATATATGAAGATGGGAAAAACATATTTTAAAACTCTGAGATTAAATGTGTTATTTATGTATATTTTTACATGTTCGCATTAAAAAATATACGTAATTTTACATTCTCCATAAAAAATTTACATTATACATAAATTAAAATTTCTTTCTGACTGGTTATAAATATTTAAAATTTATCTTTACACTACAAATATAAATTACGTTATTTTTACGTTTTAGAGCAGTTAAGAAAAAAGCGTTTTATAGTTTCGTTTTTGATATGGGCCAAAGCGATAAAGAAAGAAAAAAAAAAAAAAAGAGTTTAGTTAGGTTGATATTTAAAAAACAGATTTATAAATAAATCTATATAAACAACGAGAAGTGTCTGCGATCTGGTGCTCACATTACTAATGTCAGAGCTACAAAATTTGGCATAGAGAGCCCCTGCAAGTGTGCACTGAGACCCTGCAAGTGTGCACCACATCGAGATTTTTTTGAATTTCGAATTTTAAGTTTTAATTTTTTTTTTTTTTTCGATTTTAAATATTGGTTTCTGTGTTTCATTTTTCTAAAATTTATCCGTTCTTTTCAATTGCCTGCGTATCTTAGCAACGGCTTTTTCGCTATTTGTTTATTTAATTTATTCATTTGGAGACGAAATCTTTTTTTTTTTTTTTTCTTTCTCCTTTTTCTCAATTTATTATATTTATTGAAAATCAAATAGTAATGCAATAGAAAAAAAAGGTGTGTCACTTACACGACTTTCTCTTACCCTGAAATTTAATACTATAAGTACGTATTGGAGATTAAGGGTTAAACTAACGAGTGAGGGGGGCTACCGCTTCCCTCAACCCTCGTTTCATTATTGTACCTACATTTATAGAGAATTTAAATCTGCTATTAAGTTCGAAAGTTCATTTAACATTATTCAGACAACTTTAACATGCATTACTCCTTGAAAATTATCATTCTTGAACAAACTTTTCTAGTAACAAATATATTCGCTTCAAAATATATCATTTGGATCACCTGAAATTATTTGTTTTTAATTTACTGTAACAGACACAGGGAAAGATCAGACTATAAAACTTGATTTCGGTATACAGGAAGCCTCAAAACGTGCAAATGTACATAAGACTAATCGATGAATATTTACCTTAAAAAATACTTAATTTACCATATCGCTTTGTGGAATTAATTTCAATTCCTGAGCAGCTACCCTGGACATGGTAAAATATTATATGATAAAGTATATTATAGTAAAGCACTTTCACTAACAAATAAAAAGAATGTTATAGCTTAAATATTGGCAGCCCTGAATATCTTCTGGAAGTTATGTACACATCTCATGGTGCATATAAATATAATCCTATATTAATAACACACGGCACAACCTGAAATACATTCCCATCAATTTTCAAGTATTGCCGCATTATAATCTCGTTTTTTGTGTAGCCCTGTAAACAAACAGTGAAAGATTTCTATACCATATTATACATGAAACATAACTTTTATGCATATAAAAAATATATATTTGTTCCATTTGGTTTAGTGCAGTCTATAGATGTAAAATGCTATTTACCTGTAATTTCCCCCATAGACGCAATGTGTTTGAATTCTCTTGGCTGTCCCTGTACACGAACCATTTCCTTGATCTCAACGAAAAGCTTAATGTAGCCTCCATATATGATACACATTTAGAATACCAAGTTTGAACTTTCTGCTAAAATTTGTTTTTGTGTTATGCTGATAACAGACACAAATACAGACCAACCGCTAAAAACATGATTTTTAGATTCAGGGGACCTCAAAACATGTAAATATAACAAAAGCTCAATTTCGAAAATTTGACCCAAAAACAATACTTTCTCTATCTTATGGGTAGGAGAAATTAAAATATTTATTAAATTTTAAATTTAGAAATTTATTTAAAACAGATAGCAACAAATAATTGTATTTATTTTTGTATAAATTCTTTCAAACAGAGTAAGTTGATAAAATGCTAATTTTAAGAATTTATAGTCGTTTAAGCTTTAAAATAGCCTTATTTTCCCTTAAAAAAGCATTAAAAGCTCCAATAAGGCAGGTAATGGATTTGGCGCCACATTTGGCGACTTTTTTCCTCCTTGGCGATTTTTTGGCGACCTTGGCGAGAAAATCCGTATTAGGGATATACCAAATATGGAAGCTCTAATCTCATTGGCTGATCAGATACGGAAATTTCTGGAACTTTCCACATTTTTCTACAGGGGTATCTCGATTTCTAAAGAACACGGTTCACTTAATTTGCGTTTAATTATTGCATCATTTTACAAAAAAGGATGCAATTCTATATCTACTTATAAGAAATTTTTAAATCAAAGCACTGAATAGGAGAATTTTTTACACTGCTAAAAACAAGAGTTAATTAAAGAAGAAAACATATAAAATAGCTTAAAGTTAAGTTGAAACTTATTTACAACATATATTCAGAACATTTGTTTTACATTTAAAATTTATGAAATATCCAGGCCAACAACTTCTTGTCCGCTGCTGAAGATATCTGTAGGGCTTTCTGTTCTTTCCATTTTTCCTTTATTTTTATAAACAATTTTGTTTCCTTTATTCTTGAGAATAATACACCAAAGTTTTGCTAGTGCTTTTACTAAAGATAAGCCTAATGATAAGCTGCGTGAATTCGTCGAGTGACACCAAATTGTGAGTCTTTCTTCATGCTTCTTGAAATATAATATTCAAAAGAAAAAAAAAAGAGCAAAGCAGTGTATTTGAATATTTTTAATATACTAAAGGAAAACCGAAAGCTGAATTCCAAATGGAATTTGAACATTTTAGTAGAAAATGTTAAAAACATTGTGGTTGGGTTTTTAATGTTTCAACATTAAAATAATAATAATAATAATAATGGGTGTGTGTGTGTGCGTATATAATGATGTAATAATTACAAATAAAAAGATCTTTCTGTGTTTTTTGTTCATTAACTAAATTTTCTGAAACAAACTCATGCATTTGTTTAAACACTATTTTACCATGAATTGCTGAACTTTATTATTATTACAGCAATTCCCTCGAAAGTAAATTTAATAAATCCATGCAACAATGTGACACATATCTCATACTATCCTTTTAGCAAATATCATTTCACTAGTAGTCGCGCAAATATGAATAACTATTTTATGGAGCTGTTCGTACTAAAGAACAGTAAAAAAGTTATTAAAAACAAAACAACAACAACAACAACAACAAAAAACAGTTGAAACTTATTTATAATAATTTCTTTTTGCCATAATTTATTTAGACATTCACTTTCATTATTTTATTATTTTAAATACATGTTGATATTTTTTCCAGAAATGTTTTATAAGCTTGGTGAAATCTAAAATTTTGTCTATTGTTCCATCCTTTATTATAACTTCAATCCAAGTTATAAGAGTATTTCATTAATGAAACAAATCAAAATAATACTTACAAAATCAAAACTAGTATGTTCTGGCCACCACAGGACTTTCTGCTACATACTTTTACACAAATTAATGCAGTACAAATTATTTATTAAATTATTATTTATGAAAGTTATTTTCCATGATAAATGCAATAGATTTTTATCTGACAGATAACACTAAATGCCGAAAGAAAGTCAATTTTGTGCCAACTTAGGAAGAAGTTCGATATTTTTAAAATCGATAACTTTATTTTAAATTATCACAGATACATGGTTCAGCCATTCAGTTTAAAGGTATTAACTAGATCGTTCGAAAGATACCCCATACTGAAAATTTACACCCCAGAGGGTGTAAAGCTCCTGCGTGCACAAACCTTTCTCCCTAGCTTACTATTACTGTTATCAATGATTCATATTAATTTTACAATCACATGTTAAAAATAACTCTCATTATGTACATTTATACGAAGTTTTGTCCTATACTGCCATGTTCAAATTTTAGAAAAAAGGGGATGACAACGCCACATGTTTAGCGATTCATCCCTAAATCTAATCAGCACCAGGTTATGTTAGGGTCCATCTGAATACTAAGTTTGGTCAAATTTCGTTCGTTGGTTCGTGAGATACAGTGTTCAAAAAATGTGTGATACGCACACAGAGACAAACACACAGACAGATAGACATTTTTTAAAAACAGCCAAATCGTGTTCAAGACATCTCAAAACGTGTAAATCCACAAAAAATTGGAGTTCAAACCATTTCACGAATCCAATAATTTCTCTCTATATATACAGAAGAAAGTAATAATGTTAAATTTTTTTTTTCTTATTCCATTATCAAAACTTTCTACCTACAAATTTTCCTACATGCGCTGATACGCATTTATGATAAGGTTGTTTTTGATTTTTTTTCCCTGAAAATAGGTTGAACTAATATTATGCGATGTAAATTTACAGATAAGTAAAATCAGGAATTGAAAGAAAATCGTTTGTTGATAATAGTTGAATGTATCACCTTTTTTAACTAATTGCATTTGTTGGACTTACGAAAAAAAATTAATAATGCAAGTATTTTACCTCAAATAAATAAAATCCGAAGACTTTCCGTCTTTGTGCTTTATTATCCAATTTTGTGTTATATAATTCAATATGTATATTTATACTACTGAGCCATAAATATGAATTTGTTTAAAAGTATGTCTTTGTATAAATACTTTTAGTATAGACCGCAAATGGATATAGTAAAATATATAATTTAAACTTATTACAATAATTACACATGTAGAAGTGTAATAGTTATAGTATGATATGTATATGTAAAATGTATACATTGATCTAACAGAATTCATTAAAGTATTCGTAATGGCCATAATAATTGCTGGTGTATTCGATAGAGATGCATTATGAGAGCTAAATGGATTCATAACCGATATTGGATATCAAAGCAAATATTCTGAGCAGAACACAACTATCCTCAGATGTGAAATTACAAATTATGTAACCCAAACAGTGTGTTTGTCTTCACTTATATGTAAGCATTATAGTTAAGAATATATTTGTAAATAGATACATGTGGTTCAAGGTTAGAGAAAATTTCTATTTATAAAATTGTATTTGTAATCTATTGCATATAATGACTCATATGATTATGAACACACTTTAAGTAACGTATAAAATGAGAGATTTACATAATTATTAAATGTTTATGTTGAGTAGAATTAATTGCTTTTAGATCAAATAAGTTGAATAAAATACACACACACACACACACACATATATATATATCATTTATTTTTGAAATATATATATATAAGAAACTTTAAGCTTTTATTAATAAAACTTTAAAATAAAAACAATTAAATTCCTCTGATATGCGTATTTTGAAAGCATTTGAATTTACTTCTTCTAACGTTCAATAAAGAAAAACAAGAAAAAATACATAATAACTAAAACATTTGAATAATATTTTGATTGATTATGTAATTTATATATTTGATCATATATTAACGAAATCACTTTGTGTTTTTGAAAACACAACACAAAACAGTAAAATATAAAATTGGAGATTTCAAAAATTAATAAATGTATTTGTTGTATATAATTATTTGCTTTTACATCAAACGAAATGAATCTAAAACATTTATGATTTATATTTGAAATATATTAAAAAAAATAAATAAATAACTAAATAAATAAATAAATTTTTATTACTTAAACTTTAAAATAAAAATTTCAAATTTCTGTTATATGCTAATTTTGAAAGCATTTGGATTTACTTCTTCTAATGTGCAATAAAGACGAACAAGAAAAAATAAATAATACCGAAAACATTTGCAATTAAATTTTGGGGAAGGGTACAATTTCTTTTAACAATGTAATGATTAATTTTTGCATGCATTAATAATAATAATATCTTTATTTAAAACGTACGACAAAATAATAATAATAATAATGAAAATAATAATAATAATAATAATAATAATAATAGCAAATGAATGAATGAATAAATAAATAAAAGATACATTTGAACATCTAATAAATATAAAAATGCAAAGTGTAGATCACAAAAATATGTAATCACTTGTAAATTAAATAAAGTAAATTAAAAGAATGCCTATATATATTTTTTTTATATATATTACATACAAAATTCTGTACAAAACAGAATTTAATTTAGAACGACAGAATTTATTGCTAAGCCTACTTTTCCATGTAAACATATGTTGTAAATACGAAGTATTCTTTAACAACAGTTATATTCATTTCTTGCAATTCCTTTTGCACGTTTTCTCTCAATTTTATTATATAAATACAGTGGTGGTCAAAATTATAAGGACAAGGTAAAAATCGCCAATTCTTGGCTATACAGTTGGCCGGAATTGGCAAATTTGACGGCTGGAAAACAATGATAAATGAATTTTTATTAGTTTTTTATTTAAATGTATGTGAAATTTATATTCATAAAATATATTTTATATTCAGACAGCCATATGATATGGACAGAATTATAAGGATAACTGTATATGCGTTTTAAAAAGAAAAATTGACAATCATTTTGTTCTGCACACAGCACTTTCAGTAAGCGAATGAGAACGTCATATTCAAATTTTGCGTTCATGCCGCAATGTACTAAATTTTTGGAGTTTCCGAAAGGGTTGCTTTTGAAAGTTCAGGATTTACTGTTCGTCAAATTGCGGCAAAGCTTAATAGAGTGAGAATGGCCATTCATAATTTTCTTACAAATCGCGGCAAATATGGACGGCAGAGGCACACAGGTAGGTTATTTTCTGTTTCTGTGCGTGAGGAAAAAATTATAATAAGGTGGGCTTGTTCCAAAAAAAAATTAACCAACGAAAATTATACGGAAATGAAACGGAAATGTGTTTGAACTATTCGACATGTTTTACAAAAAGAAAAAAATGTACGTTATAGAAAACTTAGTTCAAGACCGCCTCCTACAAAAGTACAAAAGAGACTAAGGAAGTTTGCCAAAAAATGAATCACTATGGTAAAAAAGTGAGATGATATATCTGGTCCATCCAAATCAAACTCTTTCTCCTTGGAAAAAATAACATGGCACATTTTCCCCTCCATACTAATGCATTTTTTGTTTGTTTTTGGAGAAAGCTCGTCCTATTATCATTCATTTGTTACGTACAGAAGCGCAAGAGGGCATACATATATGTCTTTGCCGTCCATATTTGTAGAAATTTTAAAGAAATTTTTAATTGACCGTCCTCGATCTTTGTCACAATTTCACGAAAAGTAAGTCCTGAACTTCTAAAAGCAAACACTTTCCCTTTCTCAAACTTCGAAATTTTAGTATCTAATCTAGCGACATGAATGCAAAAACACAATACGGTATTTCTAATCGCTTACTAAGCATTTATATCACCCGAAAATGCAGTATGCAGAACTAAAATTTTGCTTTTCAGAACACACAACTATAGTTGTCCTTATAACTTTGTCCATATCACATGGCTGTCTTAATCCAAAATAATTTTTTTGAATATTAATTTCCCATATATTTGCATCAAAACTGCTTCATTTATCATTGGTTTCCGGCCATACAATTCGCATAAGTTTCCGGCCAACTATAGGTAAAATTTTGCGATTTTTCTCTCGTGCTTAGAATTTTGACTGCCCCTGTATATATATATATATAACTTAATACGGCAGGGAAAAAAAGATATTTTTTTTTCAGTTAATATAAATATATAAAAAGAATTGAAAAATAAAAAGATAATTTATCTTAATATATGAAGTTATGAAGTTACGTTCCTAAGTGGTGGTGATTTTATTCATTTCATTAAATTTCTTTTACATGTTTCTTCTTAGTCTCTTTTTTAGTTCAATTTTCTAATAACTTCTTTTAAAAACATTTTATCATACTACCAAAAGAGAAATATCTCTAATGACTCCGCTCGTCTTCCTGCACATTTGGTAATTAATGGTTGTTTAAATAAATTTAAATGGAAGAAGTCCTAAAGTTTAAATTAGAAAAGTCCTAAAATTAAAAAAAAAAAAAAAAAAAAAAAAAAAAAAAAAAAATGAAAACTTCTAATAGTGCTTAAATATTTCCAATTTATATGACCAAATTGTATATCAAGGTTTCCTTATATTTTAACTAATTTAAAATTTATAAAGCAAGTTTTAAAAAGTTCAAGCAAAAAAAAAAGTCCTACATTTATATAAATCTATGGGGGTTTTACACCACTTATAACATACGGTTACCGACATAAGTCAACGTATACTTTCGAATCTATACATTTTTTCTCATGCATGTAAAGAAGTACATTATGGATTCTTCTGAAGCTTTAATGATAAAAAGAAAATGTTATATCTCACATATTTTAGCAAAATCTGACTAGTAGAAAAGTTAAAGAAAAATAAAAATCTCTGGTACAAAATAAAGCTATATATATATATATGTGTGTGTGTGTGTATACATATACTATAGCGGTATATTCACAATAGCGGTATATTCACAGTGATAAAAAAGCTTCTTTCATAATGCCCACAAATTTTCGTGTAATTTTTTTATATAGCATGCAGTTATAAAATGGAAGCAAAGTTATTTTAAGAAAACGTGAAACATTACATTAGACACAGTAAACTGAAATCGGAATTAAACATATATATATATATATATATATATATATATGTATAATATCTGATGAAATATGAGTATTTTTGCTAAACATTTTTAACCACACATGAGCAAACTCTAGCAAAATTTCGTATGCTTAATTTACTAGAGAAATGTATGCACACTTACTTTACAAAAATCACAAATTAAATATCATTAAAACTCAGAAATATATCGTCGATAAAAAAGTTGATTTTGAAGCACTGTCATAAAGATGCATAAAGAACGCTAAGGGTCATTTACCCTTTTTACTTCCTTTTATCCATATATACGGTAGAGAAATTATTGTTTTTGGATCAAATTTTGAAAATTGAGTTTTTGTTATATTTTCACGTTATAGGGTCCACTGAATCAGAAAACCATGTTTTTAGCTGTTCGTCTGTGTATGTGTTGTATATGTGTGTGTGTGTCTGTGTGTTATTAGCATATATCAAGAACAAATAGCAGAAGAAAGTCCAAACTTGGTATTCTAAATGTATATCATATAAGGTTGCTACACTAAACTTTCCGTAGAGATCATGCAAATGGTTCGTGTACAGGGCCACCCAAAATAATTTAAATACATTACATCTGCGGGAGAAATTGTAGGTAAGTACTTTTTAGATCTATAGGTTTCCTTAAACAAGACGAAATGAAGAATTTTTTTTATATGTATAAAAGCCTGTTTTGTGGCGATTGTGATACAGAAATCATTCATCTTCGTTTAAAGGGCTACTCAAAAATTTCCATATATTGGGGATGTGCATGGAAATATTTGGAATTCTAATTCATTTTATGTTAGATATTTTTTTCGTGTAAGACTGAATTTCAGAACCCAATATTTTTTAAAGTTCAGATTGCTTATAGGCAATATACAGGGCTATCCAAAGTTGAATCAAACGTTCTTTTCTTTTGAATGTAATTGAAGCAATGTCGACAAACAGTGCTCAGAAAGGAAAATTAATACCCATACTATAAACAAATTATTTTTTGTAGTTGCATTTTCAACTCTGTTTTCTTTTTAATTATATCACGTTTTGAGGCGCAATGATTACTTTCATGGTTGATCTGTATCTATATCGGTCATCAGTATAACTTAAAAACAAACAATTGCAGAAAAGTCAAATTTGGTATTTTGTACTTCATATTAGTTTACCACTTAAAATACTGATCAAGATTGGCAAGTTTGGAGGCAAATTATGAACCTCCTTGATTTTTTTTTTTTATAAATGTCGTCACTACTATTAAACTGGGTTTGAGGGGGCCGATACCCCCCCCCCCCACACACAGTATTTTCTATCAAATAAAACTGTTTCTAAATCAATTTTAGATTATTTTAAATGTAAATTGAACTTTATTATCTTAGGCTATTGATCTTAAGACTTAATATACAACCTATATTATAGTTTTAAAATTCAAGGTAAGAGAAAGTTGTGTGAGTGACACACCAGATCATTTTCGTTTTGAATCAAAGAACACTCGTGGATATAAGAGACACACTTCGCACTTTCTTAAAAAATGTTAAAGGTAAATGAAAATTATTATTTTTACTAAAATATATTTTTATATATTCTTCAGCATCTTATGTATATTCAATAGCATTGAATAGGCTAAACTTTCTTTTCCTAATAGTATGATTACTGTGCTCTCACTTTTTCCTTTCATTTTATATAGTAAATAATCTGGTGTGTCACTCACACGACTTTCTCTTACCCTGAAATTTAATACTATAAATACAGGTTGCAGATTAATAGGTAAGATAACGAGTACTGTTATGTAAACCTATGTTAAACAATTCATATTAGGCTTCTGAAGAGTTTTGTATGATAATTACTGCCCCCCTCAACCCCCCGTTTCATTAATGCACCTACATTTATATAGAATTTAATTCGGTTATGAAAAAAATTTTCTCTTTTTTAAAAATAATTTATTAAAATTATTATTTAAAAAAAATATCTTTTATGATAAGGCAGACGATTTCCATATTATAGAAGTAGTATAACACCAAATATAAAAAAAAAGTCCATTTTATTCTCAATATTAAAAAAAAAAAAAAAAAAAAAAAAAAAAAAGAGTACTATTTTTTTTTTTTTCAGTTTTTTTTTTTTTTTTTCGTTAAAAGTAAAAAAAATCGATAACTTTGTTTTAAATTATCGCATATCGATTGTTCAACCATTCGTTTTAAAGGTATTGGCGAGCTCTTTTGAAAGATACCCATCATGAAAATTTACTCCCCTCGAGGGGGGGACTTCCCCCCCAGGGGGGGAGGCGAGGCTCCTACATACACAAAAAAATTTTCCCAGTTAACTGTCTCTATTACAAAAAATATATATTTGTTTCATTTGGTTTAGTGCAGTCTATAGACGTTAAACTCTATTTTCCTGCAATTTCCCCCATACACGTAATGTATTAGAATTCTCTTGATTGTCCCTGTACACGAACCATTTGCTTGATCTTAACGAAAAGCTTACTGTGGCATCCCTATATGATACACATTTAGAATACCAAGTTTGAACTTTCTGCCATAATTTGTTTTTGAGATATGCTGATAACAGACAGACACACAGACACACACACACACAGAGACACACAGACCATTTGTTAAAAACATGATTTTCGTATTCAGGGGACCTCACAACGTGTAAATATAACAAAATCTCGCGTTCGAAAATTTGAGCCAAAAACAATACTTTCTCTACCTTATGGGTAAGAGAAAGTAAAAAGTTACCTTTTTTCTAAAAGTTTATCAATTTGAATATTTATTTAATATTTTCTAGTTATCTTTATAATATAAAAAAAAAATTATATAAACAATACGTTTTAGTAAAGATAATGGTTTCCAATTACTTTCCTATTTTTTTTAAGAAAATGCAAAGTGTGTCTTAACTTATGTTCATGACTGTTCATTGACTCAAAATAAAAATATGAATAAAACTTCCTTAGTATTTTTCATATTTTTGAAAGTATCAATGAAAATATCAGTTGAAAATGAGCTTTTCTATCGATGGTATTTTTCTGATGTTTAATGATATTTTCTTGGGTATTTTTAAAAGTAAGTCTATACATTTGGCTAGTAATTTATGCAAAAGATGTTTCCCTATCCCTTGCAAATGCGCATTTAAAAATTATTTAGTTGAAATTTTCATATTTCATAATAAAAATCTTTTTTTTTTTCTATTCTGGTTTCAGTATGTTCAGTAAAGTTATGTGTAAATTTTTCTAAATGATCTTGTTTTGGCTTTAGAGCCCTGTATGTTATAAATAAAAATCGTACAAAAAATTTTTGATGTTGCAAATTAATTCTTTATTCTTTTTAAATATACGCAGTAGTCTCATATAAAGTTATATCTATAATTAAAAGAAAGCTCTTAATTATATTGTAGCTGTAACTCATTTAAAGTACTATTTTCTTACAGAGTGATCCCAAACAACATACATTTTAACTAACTTGCAGCTTATCCCCTTTTGCCTTCTGGACAAAACTTGCACTTGAATGTGTCGGGTATTGGATGACCATTTTACTTCTTGCAGTCCTAGTGAACTAATGAAGCATTTATTAGATATTTGACAAGAACATCTGGTTTTGAAAGTGTGCCTTCACTTATGTTCGTTACAGCATAAAAATTGATGAATTTGAAATTTCATGAAATGTATACAATTCAACTAAACCTTATCCTATCCATCCTTAAAAAATCTATCCAATTTATTGCATTTTCCTTTTAGTTTGTATTTATAAAGCGATATAAAAATTGAGATTCTTAAAAAAAAAAAAAAAAAAAAAGTTTAATAAAATGACTAGCGTAGCGGGCAAAACCATCTAGTAAACATAATAATTTATACTATATATATTTTTCCGTAGAATTTAATAATAGTGAGAATTCATCATTCACATTGAGAAAATGTAAGCACTGATAAGACATACAAAATAATTACAAGATAAAAAATCTTTTTATATACCATGTTTTTAAATTTTCTTTTGAATCATATAAACGCTACCTAAAGCAGCGGGAACCCGGAGCAATTTGATAAAAGTATTAAAAACAATTCATTGCTATCGTGTTTTGAGCTTATTATAAAAGTTTGAAATGGCTATCTAGCCGGGAAGATAGTTAAAAATTGATTGCAAGCTTTGTACTAGTAACGCTGCCGAAGGCATCAGGGTCCCGATGCAATTGGTTAAAAATATTTTAAAAATGCATTTTCACCGTATTCTGATTTTTTTCTGAAAGTTTCAAATGTCTAGCTAGTCGGGAAGTTAGTTAAATAAATTTTCTGTTAAATCATATAAACGCTGCCGATTACAAGCCTTGTACTGGTAACGCTGCCGAAGGCAGCAGGAACCCGGAGCAGTTGGTTAAAAATATTTAAAAAATGCATTTTCACCGTGTTTTGAACTATTCTGAAAATTTCAAATGTCTAACTAGTCAGGAACTTAGTTAAATACATTTTCTGTTGAATCATATAAACGCTGCCGAATGCAGTAGGGACCTGAAACAGTTGACTAAAAGTATTAAAAAAATGTATTGTCACCGTCTTCTGAGCTATCCTGAAAGTTTCAAATGTCTAGCTAGTCGGGAAAATAGTGAAAAATCGATTGCAAGCTCTGTACTGGTAACGCTGCCGAAGGCAGCAGGAACTCGAAACAATTGGCTAAAAGTATTTTAAAAATGCATTTTCACAGTATTATGAACTATTCTGAAAGTTTCAAATGTCTAGCTAGTCGGGAAGTTAGTTAAATAAATTTTCTGTTGAATCATATAAACGCTGCCGAAAGCAGCGGGACCTGAAACAGTTGACTAAAAGTATTAAAAAATGTATTGTCACCGTGTTCTGAGCTATCCTGAAAGTTTCAAATGTCTAGCTAGTAGGGAAGTTAGTGAAAAATCGATTGCAAGCTTTGTACTGATAACGCTGCGGAAGGCAGCAGGAACCGAGACAGTTGGCTAAAGGTATTAAAAAAATGCATTTTTACCGTGTTCTGAACTATTCTGAAAGTTCCAAATGTCTAGCTAGTCGGGAAGATAGTTAAATAAATTTTCTGTCGAATCATATAAACGCTGCCGAAGTCAGCGGTAACTGAACCAGTTGACTAAAAGTATTAAAAAATGTATTGTCACCGTGTACTGAGCTGTCCTGAAAGTTTCAAATATCTAGCTAGTCAGGAAGTTAGTAAAAATCGATTGCAAGATATGTACTGGACAAACAAACAAACAAACAAACAAGAATCAAAGTTAATAAAAACATGGTAAAATAACTTTATATCATACATTAAGAATATTGAAGAAAAATAACTTTACAGTAACAAAGGAAAAAGTTAAAATAATTTGTAATTCTATTAAAGTATTAATTTTAGATATACATTTATTTAAATATGTAGAATACGGAAATTTATACGACGCATATTTTTGAAAAGTATAATTAAAAACTCTTTTAATAGTAAAGCTATAAGAATAAGTAATCACAAATAATAAAATAAGGAAATTTGGCATTATTTAATGGAAAATGTATAATACTAATCTGTGTTATCTATATCTATTTTTCTGTGCTATCTAGTTTTCTATAGCACTGAATTCTTGAAAACAATGCCTTCATAGAACGTTACACATTTCTACTAAAAATGTAACGAATGAAAGAAAAGTAAAACAAAAAATTTGAGCAATAAATATAATAAATCCTACTGTATATTTTCTATAGAATTAGGAACAAGTCAGAATTCATCATTTCTATTGATTTTTCCTTTCTTTTATTTACATTTAGAAAAAAGAAAAGAAAAGAAAACTTTATACAATGTATTAAGGATAATTTAGAAGAAAATACTCTCCGGTAAAAAAAAAAAAAAAAAAAAAAAGTAAAAATGATAAAATGTATTTTCTTAAGTATAATTTAATGAAAATATTTATTTATGCTTTTAATTTTCCATCTAAGAAAAAAGTTTATCAAAGTCACAGGATAATTTTGTACGTTAATGGAAAATAAGAAATTGAAATAAGAAAATCGTTAAAGAAAAGATTTTTTTTTTTTTTTTTTTTTAAGCATAATATTTTATCTCTAAAACAGTTAAGTGATCTTAAATAATTAAGATCAATAAAATAATATTTCTTTTAAAGAACAAAAAAAAAAATATTAATTATTGGAGAATTCCATTCATCAGAATTTTCAAAAAAACAAAAAAAAAGAAACATAAATTAAAAAATAAAATAAAATGATCTAAAGAAAAAAAATTTTTAGAAGACAAGTTTTAGCAAAATATACAAAAAAAAAAAAATGCAACAATATTTTTTCTTTCATTGAGAAATTATATAAAATGAAAATTTTAAAAAGAAACTAAAATAAATCTTTTGAGTTGAAAAAAAAATTTTTTTCAGAAAATTATTATATATTTATGATAGTTAAATAAAGGAACTTTTAAAACTGTTTTTCACCATTTTAAAATAATTTTTAGCACTGCAATGTGTAGTTTAAAACGTACTAACAAACCTATAAAATATAATTTATAATTATATTTTAAAGCAATTGTATCATTAAACTTATAATCTTGAAATAACACAACAAATATTTTAACGAATGAAGTATTATACAATTTAAAATATTCTTTCTCATAATATATTTAATAAACAGAAATACAATGAAACTTTTTACTTTTAAAATTTTGTTACTATTTTGCAATTTAACTAATCTTTTAACTTTACTAATTAACTTTTTTTAAAACTTACTAACTAATTTCAAAAATAGCTGTTAAACACAAAGCTGATCATAAATATGTAATACGTATATATATATAATTTTTTTTTTTTTTTTTTTAGAAACTTATGTGTTAAAACATCTGTATGTTAACATTATTAAATTCAAATAATATTTAATTTAACCAATAAAAACTTTGTAATTGAATATTATAAACTACAATAACTAGGGATTTTTTTTCTTTTTATGGAAATAATTATTATAAACTACAATAACTAGTACTTTTTATTTTTCAATAAAAATAATAGCCCAGCCTCTTATTAAATGGAAAACGTAGACACAAGTGCATCATCAAACCAGTAAGGCAATCTCGCTCCCACTAAGAAATTTCAAATGACTTATGCATTCAACTTCCTCCGAAATGTCATTTGGGCCGCGGTAGCCCAGTCGGTAGAGCGCCGGCCTCGTAATCGGAAGATTGCGGGTTCGGTACTCGAGCCGGCCAAAGACCGTCGTGTACACTAATGGTGGCTGGTGCACGTAAAATCTGTCGTGGCCGCAATGTCCTCCATGTTCCCATCAAAAATTATACCTCTGAGAGTCACCGAAGCGGGAGAGCCATCCCTTCCGTGGAGGATCAAAATTGTGATGGCATGTCTCCGGACCACCTCTAGGGGTGTGTCCCAGACCGTCGCCAATTGCCCATGTGCGCAGCACTAGTGCGACGTAAAACCCAACCAACCAACCAACCAACCGAAATGTCACTTAATAAATTTTGGAGTAGTGCTGCTACCTACCTGACAAAAAAGAAACAAAAGCTTAAATATCCTATGAAACAAGTAAAAAAATATTAAAATACTACTGCATTACAAAAAAAAAAAGATTATATTAAGTATTGAGAAATTAATGAACGTTCAAGTGTTCAAGCAAAAACAATGCATGTACAAAATAAGAAACCGAACGTCTTTGAGCAACGGGTAGCATAATATATTATTTATTTCATTCTGGAAATATTCTACATGAAACATATGGATCATTTTTACTTTGTTTAAAGGATTACACATAACTTTGATCTTTTAAAATTTCTCCAACGTATCTTTCAAACCAAAAATTGTCACTTAATTATGTTAGCTCAATGTTCTTTTGTTGTAAATACATGCAGAACAAATAACATAAAAAAAAAAAAAAACCTATAGTAATAAATAGGTCGTACTTTAGTGATAAATAAGTCGTAATTTAATAATAAACAGGTCGTGAGAACTTTTACACTGCTATGGGATTTTTAAAGTTATATTGTAACTCTTAAACAACTTATTACACAAGACTTCCATCTATAGTTTAAGAAAAGGTTTAAGTTCAATGTTACATGCATATTTTTAAAGTTTTCTTTTCTTTCCTTTTCTTTCTTTTTTTTTTTTTTTTTTCTTTAAGAACTGAGGACTATTAGTCTCAATCTGCGGATTTTTAGGATACCAGTTTTACGATAGTTGGACATTTATCGAAAACTAAAATTTATCAAAAATATAATTGAATGATAATTGAATGATTTCAAAGGAATGTTATAATTTGAAAAAAAAAAAAAAAAAAAAAAAATACTAGTTCTCCGTCCTAAACTATATTCTGCTTTTGCCAGAATTTTACCAAAATCTTTTTTATTTTTTTTTGAAAGAAAAAGATAAGAAAATTAATAATAACTAGTATCGCCCAGTGGTCGAAATTCGACCACAAATTTATTCAAATCTCAGAATTCTTTTAAGTTAGCACTAAATAAATAAATTTAGAAATTTAAAATTTCTCTGTAAACAATGTTCTTTGTAAATACTCTTTCGTCATTAGCTAAATGACCTTGCCCATTGTGTTCTGAAATATAAAATTTTAAGCTATTGAAAGAACTGACCCGACTTGCTGCAATATAAAATTGACCGTGTGTAAAAACTGGTTCTTTCAATAAAATACCAACCCTTTCAAACGTTTGTCCTTGTAAATAAATAAATAAAGTCACTTTTTGTTGCCAAAAGACAAATAAAAAAGAACATTTGAAGTTTCAAAAATTAAATAATATATGTTATTTACATATTAATACACAAACATGAAATTTATCGTACGGCTAATATCTGTTTTAATTACAGCTGACATAAATCATAAAACAAAAAAGAAAGAAATTAGATCATAAATAAATTAGAAAATAAAAAAATGATTTCTCATAAATCAAATCCTTAGGAAATCTTTTTTGTGGTTCCACGGACGGCCAGTGACGTCATCACTTCGCTTGCGTATAAGGATGCTATACAAATTACTGTGTCTATGGTTTTATTTGAGTTTTATGAAATTGCCAGATTTAACAACTTTCTACTTTTAGGTATTTTTTAACGTAAAGGAATACGTGTATGAAAGGAAAAAATGGGGGAAAATGCATAAAAAATAAAAGTATTTTTAAATACCTTCTTGACATCGTAAGAAAATAATATTTGTATTCGCACCTTCCGGCTAACCATACCTTTCGAATGATACCATTAACCCTCTACTCCCATAATTAATATGTTAAAAAGGAACTACAAATTTTATGCTTGCCTATTAATATATAGATCAGTATCGAAACAAACACTATCGAAAAAGTTTTTTTTTTTCTTTCTTTTTTTTTTTTTTTTTTTAATAATTTTGAATTATGAAATAAAAAGTGCACGTGCAAAATGAAATATATATCCATATATGTATATATATATATATATAATGTATATATTTTAACATATATGTGGTTCTGAAGGTCTTTAATTCCATTTATATTAATTTGAGATTTCTAAAAATAAATTCTGACTAAAACATTAAAAACATCAGAAATAGAAATTGCTCTAAAGGTGTCAATCACTAAAGCACTTACCTTATAAAGTTTTTTTTAATATATATATATATATATATATATATATATATATATTGTCCAAATATTTGGAAAAGTGAATATTTTAAAAGTAAGTATTATACAAAATGGAATTTTGTTATATTGTTCACTGAAATTTAGTTTATAATTAAACATACATATTTATATATATGTATATATGTATATGTATTTTTTTATTATTTTGTCAAAATTAATAATCGTGCATTTAATGGTTAAATTATAGGATGCTTTATTTACATGTTGGCTTTATAGATGAAATTGTAATTAACTCTTTTAAGCTCAACTATGGATAAACTGTAATAATAGATAAACAATAAAAACCTTTTGCTTATATTTCAGTTTCAATGTAGTCTTAAAGCATGTATAATGTTTCCTTAAAAAAAAACAGAAAAAAATATGTTTTTCTTTTATGCTTTGAGTATAACATTAATTAAAAATGTTCAATAATATTTCAAAATAATTAAATTTCTCACCACATTATTAAAAAAAAAAAAAAAAAAAAGCATAAATCTATTTGTGACAATATGTTAAAAGCTTTACAATCTGATATTGTAAATTTCTGATATTGTAAATTAACTGATATTGTAAATTTCAAACACATGAGAAAAAATCCAATATTGGCTTTTATTTGAAGTATATACGACTTATTTTATATTTTTTCTACTTCAAATAAACCCTTTTTTTCCCCCAAAATGTTTGTTATATTCGAAAATTATGGCAACAAAAAACATATTTGAAACTAGTACGTTTATTTAAAACAAGTTCTAGTACAAATATGTAAAACTAGTACATTTTATCAAAAAATGCTTGTGTCCCTAACTGGTATTATTTCACTGCTAATATCTTGAATATTGTAAAATGCATAGTGTTATTTATTTTAAAAATTATAACAATGTAACAAAGAATGCTAAATTTATAAAATTAACAACTATTGAACATACTGTACATCTTTTAGAAATTCAAGTGTCGTAAATTTTAGAAATTTCATATGATTTATCCTGATTTCTTACCTATTTTCACATGCACTGTACTGTAAAGCTATTGAAAAAGGCAAAAAAAAAAAAATATATATATATATATATGCAAAATATTTTTTTCTTTGAACATATATTTTAATATCTGGGACATTTTGAATTGCTTTCAAGCTTTAATAAAACAACACAGGAGAATGTTGCAAAAATGACCTACATTAAATATTTAGTTCATATACAAAAATACAAAATTCCAGTCACGTTAAAAATACATGAATGAAACTCAAATATGTTTATTTCGTGTGGAATTGTTAAAAGCTTTTAACTTTGTAGCAAAATAAATTAACTTGTTAAGTTTGTAACAAATATTCAAAAAATAAAATAATGCAAAATTACTATTTCGAGATTGAATACACGTATCTTTTGCTTAGTTTTCTTTATTTTTCTTTCTTTATTTTTTAATCTATTTTTCTTTTATTATTATTTTATTGCTTTAATAGTATAAATTAAATTAATTAAATAAATAAATAAATAGAAAAACAACAAATTTAGGTTGGTTATTTTTTTATATATGGTGACGGGAATGTGTAAATACTTGCTGAAAATGATATTAAATTTAAGCGAGAGGATAGGTACGCTTATGTTAGAGGAAAAAAAGTCTAACAAATATTCTTCAAATAAAATTTTAATAAGTTATTATAATCGTATTTATTAACCGAAAAGAAAAGAAGGAAAGAACATGTTTCAATGTTTACAGTTTTTTAATCTATGTAACTTACAACAAAGTTATTAAATATTTCAAATATTTCTCAATCTCTAGATATCTTAGCAAATGCATGTATATTGTGATTAGTTGCAATTACTTATTACTTAGAATGACAGGAATAACTCTTTCGGATAAAGTAGACCACTTGAAACCTTTTTTTTTTTTTTTTTTTTTTGTAACAAGTTAAAAAATATATAAAACAAGATTTAAATTATATATATATATACATATAACTCTGTGAGAAAAATGCAAAAGAAAAAGTTAAAAAATTATTAAAAAAAACCGTTGCTATGGAGCACAACTTCATATTTTAAGAGGGCCATTGAAATATTGTTTCCCTTTATTCCCTATCACATAAAGTTACAAAGATATAAAAAATGACAATGTGAAAACACATGCAAAAAATCAAAATAAAACCGAGAATAGTAACCGCTGCTGAGAAATACAATACAGTTACCACGCTAATTTATATAAAAGAATAGATTTCAGAAAGCCATGTTGTCCTAAATGTTGCCAAGTCCCCTGACACCTTTAAATTGGCACCATTGAAGGTTTCATATAAAAGGTTACATTTTCAACTAACCGCCTTCGGCGACCAGCTGGTTCACGATCCCTAAAAATCCTACTTTACGAAACTCCCGCTCGGTGGAGCCTGCGGCGCCTTTTTCCCGTTAAAGGTCTAATAACAGCTTATTGATATATCGTGAAAATAGCTTATTGAAATCGCAGTAAATTCCCGTGCAGTAGCGCCTTCGGCGCCCTCTTCAATATCTTCAATATTCCCTTTTCAATATCTGAAACAGCCTGTTCGCTCACCAGGTTATGATCTTTCAAATTTCTGACTTTAGCTAAGTCCCGCTCGGTGGCGACTGCGGTGCCTTATCCCCGTTTTAGAACTTACAACACCTTCCTCGCTCATTAGAATTTGAAATTTTAAAATATTACAGCGCCATCTGGCGGTAGAAATTTCTGTAATATATTGTTCAATTCTAAATCATCAAAGGTTTCAAATCATGCATTACTTATGAAATTATTTTAATTAGTAACTGAGATACAAAAGAAAACCTAATCAGGATACCTTAAAACGTGTAAATCAGGTGAAATCTCGAATTCCACTTTCGATAATATAAAAATGAAATTATACTAATTAGATGCTGAAATACAAAGATAATACAAACATTTTTTGAAAAAGATTTGTGTCTGACTTATCTGTGGTTTTTTCGAAAACTTGCTTAATTCCGGGCTATATACCGTTAAAAATTATTAGTACGAAATGTGAGCGAAAATCTGAATTTGAAACTCTGTAAAATATAAAAGAATAAAAATTTTCTGGTTTTTCCGTAGTTTTCTCCGAAAGTTTCGTACAGAATTTGAACGGCTTATATCATTTTAACAATATCTTTTGAATGATGTATTATGTATTACAATAATGAATATCTTTGATATATTTTAGACTCAAAATGGCTAATCTATCAAGGGCGTTTAACGATTTCTATTGAAATCCGTCTAAAATTTAAGAATTCCAAAACTGCTTTTTTACAACCGAATTCATAAAAAAAAGGGAAAAAAATCAATATTATTCTGTTAAAAGTAACTTTTGGTGTCATTAACAGATGAAATAAAAATGAATTTAAATAAATATAATATGTCTATTTATTTTATTTTTAAAGCGATACTTTAGATTTTTTAACTGCATACAGGTGAACCATAATGACGGGCAATTTCGAAGTTCTGCTTTTGATCGATTTTAAATTCAAAAAATTCAAAAACTGCTTTTTTTATTTCCCGTATTTTGTCACGTGTTCGAAAAACGAAAAGCAGTTTTTTCCCGACCGGAAGAATAGTCAGACACCATGTCTAGCACCTGGCACTAAAGAATCTATGATAAATGAAATAACTGCCTGTTTCCAACTAAATTTCATACTTTAGTTAATTTTAAAAAATCTAATTGTTGTAGAGATAAGCCACTTGCACTCTTAGATTCGGAAAAAAATCTCCTTTCATTTGGTACCAAATTCGTAACGATCGGACTAATATTTCTAATTTATTTTCCACTTTTTCTGTTTTTAACTTCGTTAAAATATCTATTTTTATGCAATCGCGGTGAATTCTCAGTCATTGAGATCGCTTTTTGATTAGACATAGGTTTACATTTTAATTAATATCTCCGGAACTAATTAAAAATTTTAAATTCTTTTTTTCATTATGCACTCGGGCAGGCTTCTGAGCACCCGTATGTCAAATATTGTAGTTCTGCGTTCAATAGGGGCTGAAAGTATAGATGCTCAGACAGACAGACAGACAGACAGACATCTTCTTTTATTATTATAGATTAATATTTATAAATAATATTTATAAATATAACAACATTAATTTTGTTCAATAAAATATATATTCAGACAACAATTCTTGTGATTTTTTTATACACTTTACAGTCATTTGAAATCATTAAATTGCGCTTTCTCAGTTTGCATTGTGAGGAATTAATGGCCTCCATTCCTCAAAGATTAACTTAATTAACTTAAGTAGTAAGTAAGAAACAGTACGAGACTCAAAATTAAACACAAATAAAGTTTTATTAAAGCTTAAATGCAAGGAGGGCTCTTGGGCCAAACTCGAATGTAAAATCTTAAATACTTTAGAAAGATAACTTCAGTAAACAATTTAAATGTATCCAGAATGAAATCTCACCCACAGTAGATAACGTAGTAAGAATATTGCTCCCGCTGTTCCACAGCACTTTTTTAATCGTAGGCCAAAAGCGAAAAGGGTTCCCCGAATCCGTCTAACTCTACACTATAAAATATCACCTTCAAAATCACCACAACATTTATCGAACTAAGAACTTAATCACCCAAGAACAATTCTGTTCTATTTCACATTCCACATCACCACCACACTCCACAAAACATCACTTAAGAAAAATTCTATTCTTCTGCGCCTCTACATCACATACGTTTCTTCACCACCCTCATTCATATATAAATTAATCTTCATCAACTCCACTCACTTCATTTAACAGCTCTAAAACCTATCCGTATTCACTAGCGCTTCGCAACTTGTTTCCTTCGCTGCAGCGCTATGTTGACGTGACTCCAACCTTACAGCATTTTTTCATGAATTGTGCATGATTTTCATGAAATGAATCAATGCTAAAACTTCTAGAAATATTTAGGAAAATACTTAATTTTTTTTCGTTTTAGAAGTTCATCAGAACATATTTAAAATAATTAAGGATGGGTTTTGCAATACCTTTAAAAGAAAAAAAATTATTATTATTATTATTATTATTATTATTTTCAATTTTTTACATAGACATACATATTTTGTTTTTCTCAAAAACTACTGAATGGATTTCAAAATCTATCTCTAGTTCTTCTAAGTAGATTCTATCAAATATTCAAAAAAGAAAAAAAAAAAAAAGTATTTTCTTAAATATCTGTAGAAGTTTCAGCATTTTGAAGATCATGAATTTATAAAAAAAAATGCAAACTGAGAAAAAGCAATTTAAAGCTTTCAAATGTGCAAAAAATATATCAAAAGCCATAAGAATTGTTTCCTGAATATATATTTCATTTAACAAACCTCATAAAGTTTTATTTATAAATATTAAGTGAAAATATAAGCTTTTACACGAAACCTTCAGTGATGCCAAGTCAAAAGTGCCAAGTGCCCTTAAATTCTGATTTGTACAGAATTCTATATCTATTACTTAGAAGAAAAAAAAAATAGGCTTCGGATATTATTTATTTTCCATGGGAAGAAATAAAAGTCTTTTGTTTAAAATTTTTAGACGTTGAAGGGGGGAAGGGAGGGGGGGGTGAAAATAAATGCTATGAAAGAATTTTCTAAAAGGTGCCTAGGGAGACTGCCAAAAACAAAAAACACAGAAGTAAATATGTTTAATACTTTGCAACTTTCATCTGGCGTAAATCTGATTATACATCGCATCCTGCTCTTTTTTTTTTTTTTTTTTTTTTTTTTAAATGTGTTTTATTTTTGCTTTTTTTATATTAAACAGAAGAATGCATTGGATTCGTAAAATATTTCAAGTTCCGGTTTTCGATGGATTTACATGTTTAGAACTTTCCTGAACGTGATTTGACCATTAAAAAAAAAAAAAAAAAAAAAAAAATGATTGTCTACTCGACTTTCTGTATGTGTTTGTTAAAATTTTTCTGACAAATCTGTCTCAAAAATTAATGAACATAATTTGATGAGAAGTTTTATTTAGTTGCACCTTGCCATAAATTGATACCTGTAAATATTTGGCTCATATCTCACTACAGGTGGCGTTGTCGTCCTAATTTATCATAATTTTTAATATGACAGTAAAGGAAGAAATGTATAAATGTACACAACGTGGATTATTTTTAACAAAATATTGTAAAAAGCGTCCTTCTCCACCCCAACCTCGAGGGTGTTTTCAATTCATATTCTAATTGCTTTAAAATTAATGGCAGAAACATGTATCAGGGATAATCTGAAACAAAGTTATCGTTTTTTTCACTTAAAAAAGTAATTTTAAATGTTTTTTTATAGTAAACAAAATTGCTTTCTTTCTATAATAAAGGATACTATTTTCTGAGATGAAAACTATCTGTGTTCATCATGGAAAATACCTTTTATAAATATTAATCTTAATTAATAATTCGCTCAGCGTCATTTGGTGTAGAAGAGTATAAGAGAAAGTTTTGTGATGGTCACAAGGTAATGGTTTTTATATAAAATGCATATTACTCTCACGTATTTTTTTTTTTTTTTTTTTTTCTGCTTTTCTTCGTAAATGACGTATGACGCCGTATAATATTTTTCTATTCTGAGTATTTACAGATTGCTTCAGTTATTGAAATTTCTTTACACGTTTATTTGCTTATAACATTAGTAAACAGTTATTTTGGTGCCTGACAATTTCGACCTATTCCTGGTTATATTTGAATCATTGATTCGGAACATGTTTTCATTGTTCCCCCATCAACTCCAGTTTTTTAGCTTATCCACATTATATGCCAATGTAACCATAGTTTTAACAATGTTGAAATCGGTCCAAATCACTGTGCAGATAGTCAAATTTTATGCTTATGTTACAACCAAGTGCACAAAAATTAGTGTGCACATTCTCCACTCGTTCTTCATAGTTAGGAGACTTAAAGTTTCCAAAGAAATTCTTCGTTCTCTCTACCATTCATATCTTATAATTATATTTTAATAATAATAATAGTAATAATAATAATTATTATAATTATAACACATCTGATAAACTATAGCTGATGGAACAAAATGGATGACATTTTTGGAATTAGCAACACCAAAAATTTCAAATTAGGTTAGAAAATTGCAGACCCCATGAATTTTTTATTTATTTTGTTTTATTTATTTATTTTGCCCAGTGTAATTCATAAACATTCGGAAAGTTGATTACGTTCATCCCAGATTTTATTTTATTTATGTCTTAAATACTTCAAATGATAAAATGTAATAAATTACTTGTCAGGGAATACTTTTACAGTCACTTTATAAACAGATCTTCTACTTAAGTTTAATACATCAGTAAGTTTTTTTCTTCTTCCTCACTCAGTTTCAATTACAGAATTTTCCTTTCAAGTATTTAATTTCCTCAGGCCATTAGTTTTCAGCTTCTTTCATTGTTCAGCAGTCTTCAAGCAGGAATGTCATCTCAAGTCCTTTTCCCCAGTTTTTTTTTTTTTTTTTTTTTTTTTTTTTGTACCTCCTTTCTTTTGTCTATTACTTCCCTCCACAACTACTTTTTTGCGGCTTCCCTGTTCATTGCCCTCTTCTCAATTTTTTTTCACCTTTTTTTTTTTTTTTTTTTTTTTTTTTTAGCTAGCTGTACATCTAATTCAAATTTCCAACGTCCTAACGCGTGCTCTATGTGCTCCTCATAGCGCATTCTTGGAAATGCGGTTGTGCTGGTCGAGCAACGAGTCCAAGAAAATCTATGAAAAGTGAAATCTCATTGATGAAGTTCTTTCTATAAAATAGAAGTCTACAGTTAGAAGTCTTATCCTAGTTACTGCGGGAACAGCTCATTTCTATGGGATGCTAAAGTTGCTCTTTGAGTATTTGGTTGCCATACGGTGATCTGGCTGCTTTAGACGGTATAAATCCCGTTAAACTTTGCCTGGTCGAGGTAGGTACGGGCTGTCCAGAGGTTTCCGCGATTCCAAGCAGATTTTGTACTTGATATATAGACAAGTAAAAATTAACACTAACTTAAATTGGTGTACTTTTTTAGGTTGGTTGGGGTTCATGTCATGCTAGTGCTGGCGTCGGTCTGGGACTCACCCCTAGAGGTGGTCCCTTTTTTAGGAGATTAAAGTTTTATTGTTAATTAGTTTATTCTACATGCTATACAGTAATTAATTTTTAAGAATTACACACGATATTCTTCTGGTAATTAAATGCAAAATTTTAAACAGATAATATTAATTTTAACTATTCAGGAAAAAGTAGTTATTCCTTTTAGTTATTGCTACCTAAATCTTAAAAACAAAAATAAAATAACCCCTTTTCTGGAAACTAAAAGTAAAGATTAAACATTTATTGAAAGAAAATCATTTTTTACTAAACCTTTAACAGAGAATGAAAATAAATCCACCTGACCTTAGAACTGTCTTTCATTTTGCAAGATAAAATCTGTTGTAAAACAATAAAAATTTACTCTCTGTTTCTGACTTTGTTCAGTTTATTTATTTTATTTTATTTATTTTTTTCTTGGATTGGATTAAAAAATTCTATGTTGTTTTTCTTTTTATAATTTTAGGAATTATTTCTTTCCATGTATTTTTTAAAATTATTTTCTTTCCTTTACTTTATAAACGTTGATGTGCTTTAAAAGTTTGTTATATGTAATACTGGTACATAAAATAATCACACTTTGTATTATACTCAAAAATGACATTTATATAAATAAAACAAAAATCTGGTATAAAACAACCACATGACTTCCATTACTTATAGGTAATGGAACCTTCTACATTCACTGAACGTGGCGAGATTTAGTTTAATTAAAATGCTATATCAGATTGAATTTATATGAAGAATGTAATAAATAAATGAAATAATAAGAATGTAATAAATAAATTTAACAATAAAAATGTACTTTTTAAATAATTATAAATTCTTTAAAATTTAAAAGTTATAGTGAAAATTTCCAGCAAACAAATAATATATACAGTTATTTTAACTGTTTTCAAAAAACACTTTTTAAAAAATAAATAAATAAATAAATAAATAAAATAAAGTAAAGTAAAAATGATATGTATGTATGTATTAGTAAAATTATAATAGTGTAATTTTAAAGACACCAAAAGGATTCGAAACAAAATTAACAATACATAAGTTTAAAAAAAAATGCATTAAATCACGCTCTTATTTCAAATTGTACTGAAAACTCCAGTTCCGCGGACGTGGAGTATTAACATATACGCAAAACTTCAGCTCAAATGAATGATAGAAAATGATTTAAAATTCGAAAACAAATTTTGAAATAAAGTTTTGGGCCTGGACCCCAAGACCCATACCCAGTACATCAAAAACTGCTTGAGCGTGTATAGTCGTAGGAAACATGCACGTGTGCAAATCTTCTCAGTTGGACCATAGAAAATGGATTAAAAATGGGAAATAAATTCTTAACTAAAGTTTAGGATCGAAGACTCCGCCACTAAGTTCGTTGCTATTTAACATACAGTGAGTGATCAAATTATTATTATTATTTATTTTCTACATTGTTTTGATTTCCTAAAAAAGTACTAGACAAAACAGCCCGGAATTTGAGACATGCAAAAAACATTTAAAAACTCACATTTACCACTATCGATTTAGTTTAAAGTGAAATTAGAGGGCCAATTACAAATTGAATAAAAGCGCAAAAACTTTGGATCACCCTGCATTATAAAAAGCTATAAATGGCTTGTAACCTTATTACATTGTTGCGCATACTATGTATAACATTTATATGTTTTGTTATTAAAATTCTGCAATTATTTAAGCAGATATAAGTTTTTTTCAAAAATATTAACTTTTTAAAAAAATACTTTTTGCTTATAACTAGAATGAATTTCCATAAAATTTTCAATGCTCACAGAAAAATTGACAAAACAATTGCTAAACATTATTCTGAAACATAAAATTTACACATGTAATATTCGCTAACGTATGATCATTTATATTTCATATTAGTAAATATTATTTTACTGCGCATGTGCGAAAGATAGAAAAAATTTTATTACATAGGTTGAAAGATAGATATATTCGGCAACTTTTGTCAAAAGTGCATATGAATAGAGTAAAAATGAAATAAATTCTTAGCATACGAACAAGCTAGATTTTAGTTATTTTCCAGAGTTGAAATTTCATAAGGAATTTTTCACATGCCGAAAAACCCCTTATGAACTTCAAAAACCCCTTATGAACTTATCAATCTTAGTAAATAAATAAAAATATGTTAGAGTTTCAAACCTTTAAAGGGTTTTTCACAAAAAGAAAAAAAAAAAAAAAAAAAAAAAAAGAACTTTTGCAACGTGGTTGAAAAAATTGAATCTTCAAATTAAATACGTGGTATGTGGCAGTGGCGGATTTAAGGGGGGGGGGGGGGGGGCTAGGGAGCTGAAGCCCCCCCCCCCAAAAAAAAAAAAAAACACTGTCATTCATAATTGAACTTTCCAATTGTAAATTTTTTATTGGTCTAGAATAACACTTTGAAAAATCTTAGCCCCCCCCCCCAAAAGTCAAGTTCTGGATCCGCCACTGGTATGTGGAAAAGCCCGTATGAAATTTCAACTCTGAAAATTACCAAAAATCCAGCTCGTTCTTATGCCGACAATTTACTTAATTTTTATTCTATTCAAATGAACTTTTAACAAATTTTCCTAACATATCTATTTTTCAACCTATGCAATAAAAATTTTCTATCTTTCGAGCATGCACAGTAAAATAATATTTACTAATGTAAAATATAAATACTTCTATCTCAGCAAATATTACACGTTTGAATTTTATCTTTCAGAATAATGTTTCTCTATTATTTTGTCAATTTTCTGTAAATCTTGTAAAATTTTATGGAAATTCGTTTTAGTTATAAGCAAAAAGCTTTTCAACAAAATTAATAACTTTTGAAAGAAAAAATATCTGCCTAAATAATTGAGCAATTTTCACAACAAAACATATAAATATTATATATAGTATATGTGCAACAATGTGTTAAAACTGCAAGTCATTTACAGTTTTCTATGGTAGGGGGTGATCCAAAATATGCGTGTTCTTCTCCAATTTCTCATTGGTCTCCTAATAGTATTCTGAACTTCGATAATGGTAAATGTAAGTTTTTAAATATTCTTTGCATGTCTGAAGTCCCGGGTAATTTTGTCCAGTATGTTTTAGATAATCGAAAAGATTTAAAAATAATAATATTTTTTTTTTTCTAATAATTTGATCACACAGTCTATATTGACATCGAAGGTACACATGTATGCAAAACTTCAGCTCGATCGGATCTTAAGGAGAAAATTATATTATTCGATGTGAGCCACACACATAAATAACATTTCAAATTAAATTGTAGCGCGTAAGAAGGAAAAGAACAAACCATCTGTTTTTATACATGCGTGTTTTTAGTTAGAAATAATTTACATTTCACTGAATAAAGAAGAAGGAAGGTGTTAACTAGGGAAAAAAAAAAAAAAAAAAAAAAAGAGTTTTTCTATGAAAAATACAAATTTACCATTTTTTTTTAAGTATTTAAAAATCAATAATTAATATACTGTAGACACAATCAAGAGATAATCTGGTGTGGCACTCACACCTTAATTTGTCTTACACTGAATTATCATAGACATATAATTTAAGATGTACATTGTGATAAAAATTCTTTTAACATTTAAAGCAAAAATTAAATATATATATATATATATATATATATATATATACAGATTTATTTAAGTGTGATGCATGAGGGATGTGCCGCCACTCTAAACCACCTTTTGAATATTGTATCAATATCCATAAAGCGTTTGGGGATATCAATAATTTTGAAATTTCTATGAAATTCTTCAGAGAATTGTTGACCATTCCGAATTCTGAAAGTTATTAAACAGTTTGAGTACCGAGTATATTATATACTAGCTAAACAATGTAATAAAATTTTACCCACCCCTAAACAATGCTTGATTCATCTTGCTGGCTACAAACATAGTGCTAATGTATCAGTATTATTTTTGTGTGGGCTTTGTAAATACAGGACAAAAAATTTTCATATCGTAGTGTATTCGAAACATGCATTTTTGAAAATAGAGAATGCATGTGTATTTTGTTTAGTGGAGTGTAAATATGTTAAACTGCACTTACGAGAAATTTCTCCCATAGACGTAATGTGTTAGAATACTTTTGTGGGTGCATATACACGAGCCAGTTATCCGTTTTTAATAAAATGTTTCAATTTGAATTTTTAAATAATATAGACTTAAAATATTGAATTTAGATTTCCTACTATTATTTGTTTTTGTGTTATGCATTTAAGAATTTCTGGCACTCAGAAGTACTCATAAACCCTAACAACACACTTATCCGCATTACGTCCTAAAGATGTCCATAGGATCTCAATCAACATATTTTCATCCATAGGACATCCTACGGATGCCATTTGGATAAGATGTGCCGTTGGGGAACACCGAGACTCACACACAAACAAACGAACCGCAGAGAATCTGATTTACGGATTCAGGGAATCTTAAAACATGCAAATAAGTCCATTTCGAAAATTTAAACACAAAACAATACTTAAACGTTTATAAGTGCGAAAAAAAAAAAAAAAGAACCTGTTTAAATTTAAAAAGGTTTTATTTCATCTGTTATGAATCTTAAACTCCTGTTCAGAATTCTAATAACTCTGAATTTTGACAATAGATGGCAGCACTATGCAATTTTATGACTCTTTAGAATATAAAACTTTGATTTAAATTCATTCTTTTTATTGATATTTTAATGTGTTTTAAACGCTAAATTAATTCTTTTTTCTTTTATTATTATTTATTTTATTCATGTTTTCAATTAATTGTTAGTTATACTTTAGACAATTTCTTTTTCAATTTGCTGTGAAGCAGTTATGTTTCTGCAGACCTATGCTAGTTTATTCTTTTTTTGTTTGTTCTTTTTGTTGTGAATTTTTGGTTGCGTTTTCTTGCGGTAAGCTAGAAGAATTCATTCTAACGTATGAGCTGAAATAAAGTCAATAATTCATGTTTGTATTCAACTCGGTTTATTTATTCAAGCTTTTATTCATTGTTTCTTAAATATGATGTTATTAATTCAATTGAAAGGAAGGTGAGTCCTTCAAATTCATTTTAAACTGATTTATGATTTAATATAATTTAAACCAGCGATTTTTAAAACCATACAGTCCACAATTCTATTCAAAATCCCTCCATATTTTTGGCCGTCTAGAGCCGGAGATATATTAAATTATGAAATCTTTTAGTAAAAATTAATAATTTTCAAATTTGAGAAAAAAAAAATTGTTCTAATGGCTTCGAAAATTGAAAAACTAAAAGTAAAAAGAACTACAGTACTGTGCAAATTAATTGGGACAAACATATTTTTTAAGAAAATTGTTTCTTTTTCGGGGATTTTCTGCCTCAAACCAGTTTCAACTGCATTTTCTTACAACGCGCGACTGCCCTTGACTAATCTAAAGCGGTTTGACCACGTGATCATGACATGTCGAAACTTTTTCCCTTCAGTTGTGCTTCAGTTGCTGTAAGAAGTGGTCGATTGTGTGAATTGTCTGTTTCTGACGTGCATTTAAAAAATGAATATCACGCCCAGGAAAACTACTAGTATTGTTACACTTAGTCAGCTTACTTCAATGACTGTGAGGGATATTGCTGCAGCAGTTAGAGTTGGAAAATCCAGTGTTTCTAGGATTATAAATCAGTAAAAGAATTTTGGGACAGTGTCTCCAAAACGGAAGGGTAAATGTGGACGCAAACGAAAGACCACACCTTGAACAGACAAATTTCTTGTACAAAATACTAAAATGCATCATCGCAAAACAATACAGATCTTCAGAGAGAATTATTAGCTACTGGTGTGAGCGTAGATCCATCGACAATTCGACGAAGGCTTATTGAATCTGGGCGATTTGCAAGAACACTATTCAAAAAACAGTTATTAACACCTGCAATGAAGAGAAAACGTTTGAACTGGGCCAGGAAATATGAATCCTGGACTGCACAAGACTGGAAGAAGGTTGTATTCAGCGACGAAACGAATTTTATTGTGCAAGGGTTTCGACCTAGATTTGTCAGGTGAAGTGATGGGGAACCCATCATGGAACAACATCTTATTCAAACAGTTAAGCTCCCTCAGAAACAGATGTTTTGGGGGTATTTTACTTCTGGAGGACCTGGCAGCTTAGCATCAGTTGAAGGGATGATGAACTCTAAAAAATACATTTCTATAATAGAAAGAAAAATTGTGCCTATGATGCAAACGTTCGCTGGCGGTGTTGGTATCTTTCAACAAGATCTTGCTCCATGCCATACTTCTAAGCTAACAAAGAATTTTTTTCAAGAACAGAAATTACCGGTTTTGGATTGGCCTGGTAATTCTCCTGATGTAAATACCATCGAAAATTTGTTGAGCTTTGTAAAGAGACGTGTGAGTAAAATGGACTGCTCAACAAGGAAAACAATGGTTGAGAATGTTATAAAAGTTTGGTTTGGTGATGACGAGATCAAATATTTATGTTCTAATTTAGTGGAATCCATGCCAAACCGTGTATAGGATCTCATTCAAGCTAGAGGAGGACAAATTTCGTATTAAATTGCTATACCGTGCATGTAAGTCAACCTATACCAATTAAACAATATTTGTGTAAATTTTTGAGCTTGTCCCAATTAATTTGCACAGTACTGTATTATTCGGTCGTCAGTGACTAAATTTGAGAACAAAGCTATAAAAGCTTTGGAAGCGGATCCTTTAGACATTCAAGAAATAAAAATTTTGAAAGGTCATTTGCATGAAAGGCAAACTCAATTAGAACAAATTAATAATAAAGTTGAGGAAGTTATTTCTGATTTAGATGAATTAAAAAAGGAAATTGAAGATAATGAAAAATGGACAGAGAAACTTACTCGTATAAAATATCACATAGAGTCAAGATTAGAACTTTCTTGTTTTCAGAACACTAAAGTTGTAACACAGGTTAATGAAAATTCTTGTTCTGTTTCGAAGCAATCTATTCACCTTCCAAAATTTGATTTGCCACATTTCTCTGGCAATTTGGAAGACTGGTTAAGCTTCAAGCAAATATTCGTAACCACTATTCATGAGAACACTCAGCTTTCCGATTTGCAAAAACTACAATATTTAAAAGCGTCTGTTATTGGATCGGCCAATAAGTTAATAAAAGGCTTTCCAATAACTGAAGCAAGTTATAAGGAAGCTTGGGCAACACTAATTTCTAGATTCGATAATAAAAAAAATCTAGCTTATGCCAAGTTAAACAAATTCTTTAATTCGAAATCTTTGAAACCAAATTGTCGGAAATCAATGCTAGATTTATTAGATAGCTGTAATGAAGCAATACGTAACTTGAAATGTTTAGGATTTGAATTTAATTTATTTGTGGATTTAATTCTTGTTTATAATTTGCAAACAAAATTTGATGATAATTTAAAGAAGCAATGGGAATTATCTTTAGATAGTGATTCTTTTCCCACCTATGATGAATTTATTTTGTTTCTTGAAAAACAAGCGAGAAGCTTGCAAGATATTGTTGATAGTACTTATTCTAAATCTGAAAGTAAACAAAAAGTAGTATTTAAAAAATCTGTGTCTAATGCTGTAATATCTAATTCAGATATAAAATCCAATAATTCTATCTGTTCAGAATGCTCGGAATCTCATGCACTTTTCAAGTGCCCACACTTTCTTAAAAAATCTGTTGAAGATAGATGGAATATTGTGAAGGGTAAAAAACTATGCATAAATTGTTTACGTGGTAATCATTTCGTTAATAAATGTTTGATTTCGACAAAATGTCGACAGTGTAATGCTAAGCACCATACACTTCTCCATTTCGAGAAAAATAAAGTTAATTCTCCACATGTTATTGAAAATACTAATCTCAACATTGAAAGTCCATCCTTTGTCAACTCTAGTTGTTTAACCAGTACCCAAGAGAGTTGTCAAACTTTGTTATCGACAGCTATGGTTCTTGTAAAATCAAATACTGGAAGGTTTGTGCCATGTAGAGTCATGGTGGATTCAGGAAGTCAAAAATCATTAATTTCCAGCTCTTGTGCTAAAAAATTAGGTTTACCTATGAAAACCACAAATCATAGAATCTCGGGTGTAAATAATATTGTTGCAGAAACTGCTCATTTTGAAGTTAATATTATTTTAAAGTCTTATTATAGTAATGAAATCTTTGATGTGAATGCTTTAATAGTAAATAATGTTACGGTAAATCTTCCTAATTTTGTTGTTCGAAAATCTTCATGGCCTCATTTGGAAGGTTTATCTTTAGCAGATCCTAAATTTTATGTTTCGAGTCAAGTTGAAATTTTGCTTGGTGCAGATTTATTTTCCTTAATAATTTTAGGGCAATCTATTCTGGGTCCTAAAGGTACTCCATGTGCTTTAAATTCCAAATTGGGTTGGTTACTCTCGGGTGTCATACATTCAAACAATTTTCAGCATTCAAAAACTGTCCTTAGTTGCCATGCTACAGTTCAGTTAACTTATGATCTTCAGAAATTTTGGGAAATTGAGTCCCTTCCTGATGCAACACCAATTCACAGTTCTGAAGAAAAATACACTAAAACTGTTAGACGAATTCAGTCTGGAAGGTACATGGTGGATCTTCCCTTTAAAGAAGTTTCAAATTTAGGTGACTCACAATCAAATGCTTTAAAACGGTTTTATTTATTAGAATCCAAACTTAATAAAAATCATGAGCTTAAGGAGCAATACCATGCTTTTATGCAAGAATATATTGACTTACATCATATGGAACCAGTCCCAAATTCTGAAATTGATTCTAAAGATTATTTTTACATGCCGCATCATGGGGTTGTGAAAGAAGATAGTACAACTACTAAATTGAGGGTGGTATTTGATGCCTCGGCTAAAGGAACATCAGGCCACTCTTTAAACGACTTTCTTGAAATAGGTCCAAAGTTGCAACCAGATTTGTTTAAACTTCTTCTTAAGTTTAGAACATATTCAATAGCCTTAACCGGAGACATCGCCAAAATGTACAGACAGATATTGGTAAACCCCAAACATGTTAACTTTCAGCGAATCTTTTGGCGATTCCAGCCACATGAATCTATTGCGAGTTTCAGATTATTGACTGTAACATATGGCACAGCCTGTGCCCCATTCCTGGCTATAAGGACATTGCACGAACTAGCCAAAGATTATAGTTCAGAATTTCCTATTGTTGCACAGTCAATTTTCGAGAACTTCTATGTGGAGGATTATCTTGGTGGGTCACAATCAATTGATACAGCAAAACAATTGGTCAAAGACCTAAATCACGTTTTAAATCAAGGAGGCTTTACACATAGAAAATGGGCTTCCAATGTACCCGCAGTCATTGAAAATCTACCAGAAGATCTTAAATCCACTAGGCAAAATGTAAAATTTTCCGAAGATTCCTCCCAAAAAATCTTAGGCCTAGTTTGGAATTCGGCAGAAGATTTATTGAAAATTCATTTGAATGGCGTCAAATCGGTGCATACCAAGCGAGAATTGCTATCAATGATAGCTCAAATCTTTGATCCTTTTGGGATTCTAGCTCCAACCACGATCATGTTAAAAATCATGATGCAAGAGCTTTGGAAAGATAAGTGTGCTTGGGATGATCAAATCCCAGATTCCATTTTGAAAACTTGGCAAGAATTTAATTCTCAAATTGAACTCTTAAAGTCCATTGGCATACCAAGATATCTGAACTGTGAAACATCTCCAGAGAACCACATAGAGATCCATGGGTTTTGTGATGGATCTGGCAAGGCCTACGCTGCAGTGGTATACCTTCGGACACTATCTTCTCTAGGTGAGATTTCAGTTAACTTTGTCGCTGCAAAAACTAGACTTAATCCTTTAAAACATGTCACGCTTCCCAGAATTGAGTTATGTGCTGCATTCTTTCTTGCACAATTAAGTTCCACAATATTAGAATCTTTAACCTTTAATGTAAATAAAATTTATTTGTGGTCCGATTCACAAATTGCTTTAAATTGGATTGAATCTCCTCCAACCAAAGGAAATCAGTTCGTAACAAATCGAGCAAACAAAATCAAATCACTTGTCCCACAAGCAGTGTGGACTTATGTTGAGAGTTCGTCAAATCCGGCAGACTGTGCCTCAAGAGGCATTCTACCGAAGAGTCTTTTGCATCACAAATTGTGGTGGCTTGGGCCTGAATGGCTTAGTGCTAGTGTCAAGTTACCATTATTCCTAGTCAAATCTTCAAATGTTAAGTCAAAAAATTCTGAAGAAAATTTAAGTCATGTTGCAACATCTAGTCATAAAACCTTTCCTGATTTTCTACTCAAATTCTCTTCTTTTTCAAAACTTTGCAGAATTCTTGCATTGTGTTTGAGATTCATTTATAACATTCGTAGTTGTAATCGTAATTCTAGACGTATGGGACTTGTCAGTACGCCTGAAGTTTCAAGTGCTATTACACATATTCTTAAATTGATTCAAGAACAAGAGTTTTCGTTAGAGCTGAATTTGCTCAGGAAAAATCAACCTTTACCAACCAACAACAAATATTTATCCTTAAATATATTTCTAGATGACCAAGGTTTAATCAGAGTTGGCGGACGGTTGTCCAAACATCAGTCACTTAATCAAGATCAGAAATATCCAGTGCTTTTATCGAGAAATCATTTCATTACAAAATTAATTGTTGAGCAATATCATAAAAAACACTTTCATGCTGGTGCACAACTGATTCTTTCCCTAGTTAGACAAAAGTATTGGATACTAAATGGTCGCTCTTACATTCGTCGAATTCTAAATGAATGTATTTTGTGCAAACGTTTGAAGAAACAAACTTGCCAACAAATTATGGGTGAGTTGCCAGTCGAACGTATAACTCCAACTCGACCTTTTTCAAAGGTGGGACTAGATTTTGCTGGCCCACTCATCACTAAACCAAATGTGCCTAGATCTAAAGTTAAATTGAAGTCATATATTTGTGTTTTTGTCTGCATGTGCACAAAAGCGGTGCACCTAGAAGCTGTTTCAGATTTATCTTCATCAGCTTTCTTAGCATCCCTAAAACGATTTGTTTCTAGAAGAGGATTGCCATCAGACATATTCAGTGACAACGGAAAAAATTTCAGGGGAGTTGCTAACTATCTTAAGCAACTATTTCAAATCATTCGTTCTGAAAATGTTCAAAATTTTGCTACCAGCAACTTCATCAATTGTCATTTTATCCCACCATATTCCCCTCATTTCGGTGGACTGTGGGAATCTGCTGTTAAATTGACGAAAAGTCACCTACTTAAAGCTTGTAAGGCTACCATTCTAAATTTTGAAGAGCTTACTACTCTTTTATGTCAAATAGAAGCCTGCTTAAATTCCAGACCATTAACACCACTTTCTTCAGATCCATCTGAGGTTAGAGCCCTCACTCTCGGACATTTCCTGATAGGAGTTCCACTCCTTGAGATTCCAGAAAGTGGGAATTCACCAAATCTCACTTTATCTTCTCGTTGGACTCTAATCCAGTGAATGAAGCAAGACTTCTGGAAGAGATGGTCTAGAGACTATCTACATCACCTGCAAAATCGACCTAAATGGTTCACTCCACGAACTGATCTTCAAATTGGGGACTTGGTTGCTATTCATGATTCACAATCTATTCCTCTCCAGTGGAAGCTGGGTAGAATTATTCATACCTATCCAGGACCTGATAATAGAGTTCGTGTAGTCAGCGTTTGGACTCAGAGTGGTGAAATTCAACGCCCTATTGCTAAAGTGACACTCCTTCTCCCGGTGGGGGAGAATGTTCAGAATTCTAATAACTCTGAATTTTGACAATAGATGGCAGCACTATGCAATTTTATGACTCTTTAGAATATAAAACTTTGATTTAAATTCATTCTTTTTATTGATATTTTAATGTGTTTTAAACGCTAAATTAATTCCTTTTTCTTTTATTATTATTTATTTTATTCATGTTTTCAATTAATTGTTAGTTATACTTTAGACAATTTCTTTTTCAATTTGCTGTGAAGCAGTTATGTTTCTGCAGACCTATGCTAGTTTATTCTTTTTTTGTTTGTTCTTTTTGTTGTGAATTTTTGGTTGCGTTTTCTTGCGGTAAGCTAGAAGAATTCATTCTAACGTATGAGCTGAAATAAAGTCAATAATTCATGTTTGTATTCAACTCGGTTTATTTATTCAAGCTTTTATTCATTGTTTCTTAAATATGATGTTATTAATTCAATTGAAAGGAAGGTGAGTCCTTCAAATTCATTTTAAACTGATTTATGATTTAATATAATTTAAACCAGCGATTTTTAAAACCATACAGTCCACAATTCTATTCAAAATCCCTCCAACTCCTGTTCCGTATTTTTGTATCTGACAATTTCGTATCTAATAATAATAATTATTATTATTATTATGTATTTATATTTATAGATATATTTTTATGCATTTTACACCTTATAAATGACTCCTGTCCGTACAGTACACAAAGTCTGCTCTATAATTTTGTAAAAAAAATATTGACATTTGTTTGATTCTACACTTTATGTTTTCATTATATAGTGAAACACTTGCAAGAATTTATGAGAACAAGACGTTCTCTCTTATACCAAGGAATCTTTTCAGAATAATTAATTGAAAACCAATATTCTCCTGTAATTAACATGAATGGTTTCCTTTGCAAGAAGGAAATGTTTTGGTTCCTTAACTATCTAGCAGAAACCCAATTTCATTAACAGTAGGAAATATGAAATATGATTATTACTTTTAGTAATTAAAATTTTACTAGTATTTATATTTTAAGTAATAAGTCATTCAATTAGTGTTTCATTATCTAATTTTTGCTTGATGTTTTCATTAAAAAAAAAAAAAAAATCCTTCGTTTAATCAATAATATAAACTTTTTTTTTTCATTCTACAAAAAAATGCCTATGGTACTTATATGGTATGCTCATTATTTTGAATAAAAAAAAATACGTAGATAATATCTTTTGAAAATATTTTTAAATAACTTAGGTTTTGAACTTAACAAGTATTGAACTTAAACCAATTAAATTGATATGAATTGAACTTAAATCAGTATTTTTTTTATCCTAGACACAAGATTTTGCATAAATAGTTTCCTCATTTATAATGTCATGCAAAGTTAAAGTTATGTTAATTTAAAAGAGAAAATGTTCAGCTAAAATGACACTTTTTATTTGCCATGAAGTACTTAATATGTAATTAGTAAAGCAAAGTAAGTACAAAATATAATATGAGGAGCAAACATTCAAACCGTGTTTTCTCCTTCGAATGCAATTTTTCAGAAAACACAAAAAACTGATAAATTAAAAAATAACCCTTCTTAGACCCTAATTATAATTTGTTTAGTTGTATTATTGGTTACTAGGAAGATCTGTAGGCCTACTTTATCTAATAAACTTAGAGTTAATTAGAAAATTGTATTTGAAATTTGGAGAAAGCATGTTTTGACCGAAACGCAGAGGAGAAAACATGTTTTGAATGTTTCCAATGTGGAGAAAGCATGTTTTGACCGAAACACAGAGGAGAAAACATGTTTTGAATGTTTCCAATGTGGACAAAACATTTTTGAATGAAAAAGTATGTAGCTCGAATATTAATGAAATAACATTCTTAATGTAATTAACAGAACAGATTTTGTTATGTAATTATAAAATTAAATTAAATATTTACGCGTGAAAACTCATCATGCAAATTGTAGGGAAGAACTAAAATTTTTAAGCCAATTTGAAATTTAAATTTTTAAACCAATATCTTCACTTAAGCAATTTCATGCTTCCTCTGTTTATTCATATTCTACATGAAAGTTATTAGTAATGATAGCTTTATACCATTTAAAAACAGGCTGATTTTTTCACTCTTCACCATACATCAATTGTAAAAGTTTGTCTATGTCATTCTGATGCCTTTAAGTTTGAGATAATTCTCTTACCTCTTTTTTTTTTTTTTTTTTTTTATTTATTATTAATGCTTAAGTGGCTTTTTCTATCCCCTGCTCTCTTTTCCTCAATAGGTTCACCAGCATGTACTTTAGTAACAATATTGGCTAGCATTGTACGACCTATTTTAGTTATAGCCATGAATTGTTTTTACACACAGGAATTCTAGTAATAAAATAAGAAGCAGAAAATGCATGCTGTAAGCCAGATGATTGCGATTTTTTTTTTTTTTTTTTTTTTTTTTTTTTTTGAGGGGGGGGGGGTTGGGTTTATAGGTCTACGTCGAGTTACATTTTTTGTAACAACCAATGAGGCTATAATAGAATCTTGTCGCTGTTTGTCCGGAATTTCGTAAAGTCTATTCCGAAACTTCTTAACGTCATTAGGTCTAACATCAGTGCATGAAAAAGTATTAATAGAATGTTTGCATGGAGCATAAATGCTGTTATCTAAAGGTGCTGAATATCGTTTCTTTTTCGCTTCTTTTCTTTTTCCACCAATTCTCTGCATTTTTTTAGTTCTATAATTAGAAGTACTCACTAATACACCATCTATTAATTCTTCCATTTGAAAAATAATAATAATAATAAAGTACACTCCTCTAAAACGAAGAAAACAAGATAGAACTAACGAAAAAACAAACATAAAAAGCTGGTACATGTACGAGTCACGCGACCAGAAAGAGCAGTACTGACTGGTTGGCTGGAGAAATCACAGTTTGACTGAAAACAGGCTCTGGAGGAAACACTGTTTGATTGAAACCCTAACTTTCTAAGAGCATTTATAATGTGATAAAAATTATTTTGGTTTAAAATAATAGTATAATTTTGTGCTATTTAATGTTGAGTTCACAGAAAAATCACTAGCTCATTTTTTTTTATTTTTGGAGAAAACACGGTTTGAATGTTTGCTCCTCATATATGTAAATTTATTTTTTTATAGATTTTTAAATGTAGGTTTTTTCTCTTTATTTCTTCTTTTCCATATGTTAAAAGAAGTGTAATTTATTTTTAGTATGTCAGTTTTTTTTTAATTCCTTTCGAAAATTTACTTCCATGCAGAATTTCATTTAAAATTATTTTTAACGCACGCAAGCTATTATGTGGCATCCATTAAACATTGTATTCAAGAACTTAGTAGATGAACATGCAATATGAATATGAGCATAGTGATGAACATGTATACAATACTATCCTATTATTTTGACGTATTTTTAACATGACTTTTGCCCATTTTAATCTTTTAATCATATTTTACGGATATAAAATGGCGGTTTTAGTAGAATACATATATTTATACCCGTTTCTCGTTATCTGCTGCATGCATTCTTTACACTCAAAGACAAACTCGTTCACATCATTTCGCTTTGTGTGCATTCAGTTTTTTTTTTTTTTTTTTTTTTTTTTTTCTGTGAGGTTTCAAGATATTGTTAATAATTTCGCCACTCATGGTATTGATACATTGTTTTTTGATTTTGCTGTTATCAACTTGAAAATTTAGTGACTGGATTTAATTATACCTTTTCAACAAATTTAGCAATGTTGCAGCTAGTTATATTTCCTCAACTGGTTTTCATACCTTATAATAATGAAATCTTTGTTTCGATACACTGAGTAAAAAATATACTGCCTTCCTCTAGAATGAATAAGTGGCCATTTTCTAAATCCCTTTACTAGAAATATAGATTTAAGAGGTTTGCGCATAAGGCACGCCAATAAACTGAATAGACGAAATGATCCAGAATTTCTAGTTTACGCATTTCTAGGTGGTGAAACAATATTCTGAATATTCCGAATATTCTGAATCTTTTGTATTGTGAGAAATTCTCGCTTGATTTTCTAGATTTGGGTCGTAAACCAAGATTATAGCTGCTGAAACCCGCCTCTTGTAGTTTCATTTATTTGTAAAGATTTTAAATAACTTTGCCCTCGATAATATAGGCAAACGCTCTAGAATTCTAACAGGGGCTTCTAGAACTCGCTTTCCAAGGGGACTCGAATTTATAAGGATGGCATGGAACTATTTTTTGTACAGCCACTGTTTAGATTCTAGATGTCAGTTACAGATTTTTTTTTCAGTGATACTAGTAAAAGTTTACGCCGCTGTTTGGGTAACCAGGTATTTTTGATTCATTTCTTTGTTATCTTACTGTTTAAAAACTTGCCAAAGAAAATAATGCAGAACAAATATTCATAAAAAAAACAACCTTTTATCAGCAGCAAAATATAACAAAAAAAAAAAAAAAAAAAAAAAAAAATGAATTGCGTCTTCAGTTAAATATTTAAAACAAGATGAAAACTCGTTGTCACTTGTTTTCTAAACCCAGATGATCATCATCTGCATTCATATATATATATATATATATATTGTCGACTTGAGCAAGCTTTAGACATCTTTAATAAAATAACGGTTATCCAAAATAATTTCCTTAATATATATTTGTAAAATTATTTTCCTAATGATGTAAAACTTCATGGTATTATTCTAAGTACAATAGTTGCTAGAGTCATCAAATCTCAAAAACTAATTTTATTCAGTATATTAGTTTATTCAGTTTATATTCTTCAGTTATTTATAATAAATGCCCGCTGGATAATGTATATAAATATCAAAATTTCTGTTTTTATGAATATATTTTTGAACTGTACAAAGACAAAAATCACTTTATTTTTTTAATTAAACTAAATCTGGCGTTGATGAGAAATTTGAAATTTCAGGTATTGAGAGTTATATTTGTCAAGTAAGATATTTAAAATCATTTAATCGTTAAAACAGTGAATCAGAGAAATCTCTGTTATAATTAAAGAGATTCATAACATATTCACTAAAACTTTCAAAGTAATTTTATACCATATTTAAAAAATCAAGGAAAATTTTATCTTCATAAAGTAAAATAATTAAATAATAAATAAAATAGTCGTTTAGTTGGTCTTGTGGGTTTTAAATTTTACTTACTATTTCAAAATTTAGTTAAACTTTATATTATTATTTCATAAGTAGAATTTATTTTTTATTTCTTTATCAGGTTGCGTTTCCATCAAATAAATTTACTTTAAAGTACTGGTATTCAGTCCTTTTACCATTGGTTATTTTTAGATACTCTACGGTATGCGTTGGTTGTTAAAATATGAGATAGGGTCTTCAAGAGCGACAAATTTGAACACCATGCGTCGTAATTTTAGCAGAGATTCATATTGATTTATTTTATTAGAAAATTTAATAGTTTTTATAAACAAATATCAAATGATCAAATATGAAATTATCAAACCTTTAATACTCTAGATGAAACGCAAAATTAAAAAGTTACTGCACAAACAAAATTAATATTTCTTTGTAACAAATGAACCTTGAATTACCTGTAATGTGTTTTAATTAATGTGTTTTAATGTGTTAATAACGTACACTATACCATGAAAACTTTAAATTAATTAAAAGATTGGAAATGGCTTCACATGCTTATTTCGTTCGATACCTCAACGCGCACCACATTTTCCATTCTCCACATCACAAAAGGGAATGGTCTTTATAGATCTTTCTAGGCAGCAGCCTTTATTTGTGCCATACAACCATCATAATACTCAAAATTAAATTAATGATAACTATACGTAATGAATTCAAGAGGTTATAGCTGTAAACATATTTGTCATCATCCTAATTAATATTCCGTAGTATTAATGGTCCCGCCCTTTTTTCCACACCAGCAAATCTTTAGAGCAATATTCTCCAAATGCAATTACGATTAAATAAGAAGAAAAATGCTCTAAAAATACACCGGTGTGAAAAAGAAGGTGTAGTTAACAATACTACGGAATATTAATTAGTATGTTGGCAAGTATGGCTGTAAACATTCTCCAAATGTAAAATAATAAATAAAAAAAAAAACTGTACTGAAACTAACCATTATAAATAAGGTTATTTCTTGTCGTACTTTTAATGAGTTAGTATCTTCAATATTTTTTAAATAAAAGAAATATATATATAATTACTCAGTTGTTTGGCAAAATGGATGAAATAACTTTAAAAAAAAAAAAAAGTAATAAAACAACCTGTGTATCGCATACACAGTTGAGTAGTCTAAAGCTATTCTGTTAAAAGTTGTGTTAATCGAGTTAACTATTTCTTATAATAGTAAATATTAAAGTAAAAATGTGTGATTTATTGATATCATTACTTTAATAAAATAAATATAAAAATGTAAAATATAGAAATATATAGAACATATAGAACATTTTTTTACACTTAAATATAATTTAATTTTTTTAGTAATAATTTAAAAAAAAAAAAGTTTATTTTAAAAAGAAAAACATAACCAATAATTTCAGTCATACAGCTGACTGAGTGGCTATTATTTTCAAAACAAATGTAACAGAACATATGTAAAATTTACTTAAAATATGATTGGTAATGAATAGAATACACCAGTGTTAAGAGCATTTCCATCAAATGTACACATTTATATTGAAGGAAAAAGAGAAAACTTTTATACATTTTCCACATATTACAGTCGTAACAATGTTAAATATTAAGTATGGATATAGAACCATTTCCTTATTTATTTTTTTCCCTTGAGATTGATACAAATATTTACGATGTATTTTTCTGTTCTTTTTACAATAACACATATTTTAAAACCAACATATGCTTTCATCATTTACATAAAAAATCTTAAAAGTAAAAAATCACGAATTAATAGCAAGAAGAAATTTCTGTATACGTATTCATAAAAATAACAAAAAGTTCACTTACACTGAGAAAAGATTCTGTAACTGACATCTAGAATCTAAATTATGGCTCTAGAAGAAATAATTCCATGTCGTTCTTATAAATTCTAGTCCCCTTTGAAAGCGAGTTCTAGAAACCCCTATTAGAGCCACTAGGGCGTTTGTCTATATTATAGAGGTCAAACTTATTTAAAAATCTATGCAAATAAATTCGAATACAAGAGGCGAGTTTTAGCAACTACAATCTTGGCATATGACTGAATTCTAGAAATTCAAGCGAGAATTTCTCTCAATACAAAAGATTCAGAATATTCAGAATATTGTTTCAATTTCTAGAAGTGTATAGACTACAGATTCTCGGTGATTTTGTCTGTTCAGCTTATTGGCGTGCCTTATACGCATAGCTCAGAAAACTATATTTCTAGTCAAGGGATTTAGAAAATAAGTTCGCAAGCACCGAGATTGCCGTTAGAACCGTGTTTTGCTTCTCCGCGAAGTACTCAAAATCGATCGCCTAACAGTGTGAAATCGCCAAATATGCTTAATTTTGATAATAATTTTTGGTCGTTGTAATTCCTTTCAGACGATAATTTTTTCACTTTCTGGTGTTTTATAAAGAGTAGAATCACATACATTTTTTTCAATATTTTTTGAAGGCGACACCTTTTGAATGTTGCCTTGTCAGTGTAATATTTAAAACTTTATTTAATCCAAAAACAAACTTTGTAGACATTTTCAATTAAGTCCGATGTATGAAATTCAGCGTATGCCATGAAAATACTACAAATTGTTACAGCTATTTGTATTATTATTATTATTATTATCATTATTATTTTGTATCTAAGGGGAACTTCAATTCTGGCATGGTTATACTCTCTTTCATTCATGATATCTATAGCAAATATATCTTGCATACTAAAGTATACGAAGGAACATAAATATTAAAAATGTTGTACAACAAAAGCCATCTATGAACAATATATTTACCTTCTTAGTAATATAAACCTCTCTTTGTTTGATTAGTATATATGCATTAGTTATCATACAAAGAATGTAAATTTAATTGATTATAGCTTTGTTTCCTTCTCCTAATCTAATAAAATTGTTATGTTATGTAATATATGATGTATTTAGGCTATTAGGCAAAGCTAGTAAGGCAACCGTGTTGTTAATTTATTTGTTAGAAAAAGAAGCATTAATTTCCTGGGGAAAATACCATTCTTTTATGCGCTTGAAACGGAACATGTGTTATCGGGGAAAAACAATTTGTGAAAATGTTTTACGTTATAAAAATGTATTTTCATTCATTCTGTTTTATAAAGTAAAATAGAGCATGCTTTTATGGTCAGAAATACAATAATAATAATAATAATTCTTATTATTTATAACGTTAAAGTATGCTTTTTTGTTACATATATACACACACACAGAGAGAAAGAAAGAGAATAATATAATAATACTAATAATACTAATGATTTTTATTATTATTTATAACGTTAAAGTGTGCCATTTTTATTACATATATACACACACAGAGAGAGAGAAAAAGAGAGAGAGATATGCATGTGTACTTTTTTTTTTTTTTTTTTTCGTAATTATAAGACCATAATATATATAGATATATAGATATTATTAGTGTCGAGACAATATTATCCTTATTTTAGAATTATTATTTTTTATTTTTTTATTTATTTATTTTTTTTATTTCACTGATAATTCACATTCAGTCACTTGAAGTATTTATAACTTCTTTTTATGCAAAACGATATTACATATTGAAAGAGGAAATACTTATTGTTCATTATTTAATTTCTATATATTTGGTGCCAAAATAATACTTCAGCTCTTGAACCTCCTGCATAAGAAAATTACATTTTTAGGTTTACTATGTTTATCGCATCTAATATAATTTTCTTGTTTATATTACCTGCTAAATTTTTCAAAGTTTAATTTTCCGCAATTTTTGAGATGCGGAAATGTGCTGTTTTCATTTTTCTATTACCTGTTGGTAGTTATCTATTCATCAAATATTGTTTCTTATACATTTTTCATTTATATCAAGTATAGTACTTTTCATTGTTTCAGACAGTATTTGTTTATCGTTCTTTAACTAGATTCATTTAGGTTTACTGAAAAATATACTATATTTTTCATCACGATATGACTTTTCAATTATAATTAATTACATATAACTTGAAGACCTTACAAATAATTAATTTTAGTTTCCTTTTAATTAGGAAAACGAATTTAAATGTTTGATAAATAATGATTTTACCTCAACAGTTTTTTAATGTAGGCGGTTATATATTGCACAATACCGTTACAAATAAACTTAGTTTCAGAAATGGTTTAGATAAAAATTATAAGTCTTTATATTACTTTTATGAAATATATCGTGTAATTTAATTACAATATTTAGAATTTGTCTATAAGTGGTTATCTATAATAATAAAATCAGACTTTTGTCTGTACATTTGTCAGAATCGAAAAATTTTGCGATATCTTCACGTTTTACACACCATGAATGCCGAAAATGACTTCAGAAAATTTTGCCTGTGTGTGTGTGTGTGTGGGTGTCATCGTGTCTGTATGTCACTATTTTTGTCCGGGCATCACGCGAGAACGGCTAGACGGAATTCAAAGGCGCTTCGCAGAAACTTAGATCTTCAACAAACTTAAAATTATATCTATCAACTTTTCAGAAATTCCCTCTCCGTTCCTCCCTGGGGGGGGCAAAAGATTAAATCGCGTTTGTCCGGGCATCACTTGAGAATGGCTGGACGGTATTCAACGACGCTTCGCATGAATTTAGGTCTTTACCCAATTATATCTATCAACTTTTCAGAAATCAACAGACGAAAACACGTTTCTCCGTGTATTACTTGAGAGCAGCTGGATGGAATTCAACGACGCTTCGCAGGAATTTAGGACTTTACTCAATTTAAAATCATATATATCAACTTTTCAGAAATTTCTCCACGTTCCCCCGTGGGGGGCAAAAGACAAAAACACGATTATCCGGGTATCACTTGAGAACGACTTGACAGAATTCAACGGAGATTCGTAGGAATTTAGGTTTTTATCCAACTTAAAATTACATCTATCAACTTTTCAGAAATTCCCCCACGTTCCCCCCTGGGGGGCAAAATACAAAAACACGTTTGTCCGGGTATCACTTGAGAAAGGCTGGACGGAATTCAACGGCGCTCGGCAGGAATTTATGTCTTTACCCAACTTAAAATTACAGCTATTAACTTTTCCAAAATTCTCCCATCGTTCCCCCCTGCAGGGGCAAAAGACAAAAAACACGTTTGTAAGCATAACTCGGTTCCTAATTACTTCACAATAAAGAAATTCCACATGGGGAGACTACACATGAGTACAAATAAAAAATTATCTGCGATTTAGTAATTTTCGATTTTTAAGGGAAGGATGGGGAAAAATCGATTTTTGGCGGGAAATTTCGAAAATTCCTGATTTGAATAGAACTCTACCAAAAACGGAACAAAGATGCTAAAAAGGGCTATGCGACTTTCTTAGGATATTTCCTAAAACGAATGTTTGATTTTTTGTGATCTGACATTTTTTCTTCTTTGGGGGAGGGGGGGGGGTATGTGTTACAAAGGGCAAATTCGAGACACCCTTTGTAGCTCTAAATTTGTCTTGGGAAATTTATGAAAGCTGTGGTCAAGAAGTTTGGTGCTTGGATTGTTTATATGCATCCGGCATCTAAAGAAACGGGATTTATCGAAATATCCCCTTCCCCCAGGGGGAAAGGAAACAAAAAAAAAAAACGTTTGTAAGCATAGCTCGGCCCGAAATTACTTCACAGTGAAGAAATTGCACATGATGAGATTAGACTTGAGTATAAATAAAACATTATGTACGATTTTAGAATTCTTATTTCTTAACGGAAAGAGGGGGAAAATCGTTTTTCGAGGGGTAAATTTCAGAAATTCCGGATTTTTTAGTAGATCTCTACTAAAGATGTTACAAATGTATTGAAAATAGCTTGTGTCGTCTTTAGAATATTTTCAAAAACACATTTTCGTTTTTTTGTGACTTTCTTTTTTTTTTTTTTTTTTTTTTTTGAGGCGTGGTGGAGTTGGAAATTCAAGACCCCCCCCCCCCTTCCCTTTTAGCGCTAAACTTGTCTTGGGAAATCTATGGGATCTGCGGTCACGAAACTTGGTGCGCAAATTGTTTATATGTATCCAACACTTATTGTAACGAGATTTTACGAAAATTTGCCCACTTACCCCCTTGGGTTCGGGGGGGGGGGGGAAATAAACACGCGTAAAAACACGTTATTCTGTTTGAATTTGCTTTACATCATCTTAGAATGAGGAGTTTTGGTGTGTGGATGTTGATTAGGTGTACGCATTATGTACTTTGATGAGATTTCACAAACCTCTAACTTAACCGCTTGGGAAGGGAAAGTAAGAAGCGGGTGAGTTGCTGCCGAATGCAGTGTGGACCCGGAAATCTCACGTTGTAAGCGGGAAAAACCTCTACGGAATGCACAGGAAACTTTAACTTATGTTATTAATAATGATACGGAATTTTGAAAACTCATTTAAGTATAGTGCTCAGCGAAGCGGGCAAAGCCTGCTAGTATTTAATAAAACTCGTTATATAAATTCGTTCAGTTCTACGTAAATTTTATGTATTATATATTACTTCGTCACATGCCATATTGATGAAAGCGCATTATTTATTAAAATTAAATATTGATTTGTTTATAGAAAATATCAAAATTCAATTAGTTTCTGAAAGTTTGCAATTTATAATACTTATCTTGCGTAAGTGAATTTTTTCTGTATATCTTTATTACCTCCATTACCCGACTACCGTGGGTAATGGAAACATTCTATTCTGTCCAAAATTTCGATACCGAGTTTTAACCTGGTTTACAAGTTTTAAGGTCTCCTTAGTCCAAAAAAGTTGCTTTTGACAATTGGTCAGTGTGTGTATGTAGGAAATCTGAGCATATCTTCGAAACTAATAAAAGTAGAACTACAAAACTTTAGAATTGAGACAGGTCTGGTGTACAGATGAATTTTCAAAATTTTATGAAAATTGCATAAACTTAAGTGGGACACCTTAAACCGGAAGTCCGTATCTCATAAAGGTCTCAAACGATTTTCTGCAAAGTTGCTCTATAAACACTCTTTTAGATGATCTTTCGAATGATACAGTTGTTTAGTTCAGTAAAACTGATAGTCGTCCTGTATAAATAGCTCAATTCCAGGTCTTAAGTGCGTTCCTTTAAAAACAGCTGCACGGATTCTTTTTCAAACTCGCCATATTAACTCCATTTTAAATATTTTTTTGTATGTAATTATTGTTATCTATGCATGCCAAGTTTTGGTAAAAGTTGGTATCTCAAAAGCGGCTCTAACAATTTTCTAGAAATTTGTTGCATAAATCCATTTTAGATATCTTTTCTCATGTATTACGTTGTTATTGCAGGAAGATTGACAATCATCCTGATTAGGTAGGTCAGTTTTAGGTTTCGGAAATTGGTGTTAAAAAAAAAAATTATACAGACACGACATTATTTCATTATTTAAAACATGAAAATCTGACATTGACAGATTTTAATTTAGTGCCAGAGGCCTACTGCTAAACTTGTTAATATCGACAAATTCTTCTTTAGTTAATTCGTGACGATCTAAATTCCATGATAAAGTTTTCATTAAATCTAACCAATGTGTTTCAGCTGCAGATACTGTAACAAATAACGTTGGAAGTCCAAACTGTCTTATAGCCGAAAAACAACGTTTTTTCTCTTTTTCCCAATGAGGGGGAGGTGTGCCTTGGGGGGACTCATGTCAAAGTTGGGCCTGGGGGGGGACTCATGTCAAAGTTGGGCCTTGGGGGGGACTCATGTCAAAGTTGGGCCTGGGGGGGACTCATGTCAAAGTTGGGCCTTGGGGGGACTTCATTCAATAAATCCCCATTCAATAAACCGTCTGAAATAGGCCCTTAGCACTATTAAGAGTGACGTATAAAAATTCGACAACGCTGTACCGACTGAAATAGGGGTACCTTGGGGGGGACTCATGTCAAAGTTGGGCCTGGGGGGACTCATGTCAAAGTTGTGCCTTGGGGGGACTTTATTTAATAAATCCCCATTCAATAAACCGACTGAAATAGGCCCTTAGCACTATTAAGAGTGACGTATAAAAATTCGACAACGCTGTACCGACTGAAATAGGGGTACCTTGGGGGGGACTCATGTCAAAGTTGGGCCTGGGGGGGGGACTCATGTCAAAGTTGTGCCTGGGGGGGGACTCATGTCAAAGTTGTGCCTTGGGGGGACTTCATTCAATAAATCCCCATTCAATAAACCGACTGAAATAGGCCCTTAGCACTATTAAGAGTGACGTATAAAAATTCGACAACTGTACCGACTGAAATAGGCCTCTAGCACTAAAAAAAATCTACAATTTAAATTTTTTTTTGCTCGTTATGTAAACTCTATTTTATATGTCTTTACACGTAGGTGAAGTTTCTCTTACCAGAACACTTTTAGGTGTCTACTTCGTTACGTCAGTTTATGTCTTCTGATCACATTATCTCCAAAAAATGCATACGTATAATAGTGGGTCATAAAAATCGTGTGGTTGTTTCATACCAGATTTTTTTCTTTATTTAATGCTATTGCATTCTACAATTTTGCTTAATGTTTAAAACTAAAAGTCAGTGACGTTCCTGTTATTTTCTTAATAACACGAAACTGCGTGTTAATAATTAAATGATAACAAAATTGTATTTAATTATTAGCAGAATATTTCCTGTAGCAAAGACTGAAAATTCTTTAGAAACATGCTAAGCAATTTACAAGGTGTTTAATTAACTCTAATGTCTTCCACAATATAAAATAAATGTTAAATCACAGAGTAAATCAACAATATTGTTACGATTTTGTAAATAATATTACTTATTTGTATGTAATTTCATTCGAAGAAGCTTAGTCTGGTTGTAAAATGTTAATTTTCTGCATTTCTAGCTTGTTTTGGTATTAAAATAGCTCATTTTCCTTTACAAACCTGTTAAAAATCTTCACCAGTGCAGGTAACGACCTTGGCGATAAATTTGGTAACTTCTATCGCTCCTTGATGGCATTTTTGGCGAATTAGGCGATAAAATCCTTATTATCGATATATCGATTATCTATGCTGTAAGTCGCATATAGCTCGATATGCAGAGAATATTCTAGAAAATCTAGGACGCTATATAAAGGGATCTCATTCTGAACATTCAGTTAGTTTTACACCAAGTTTTTTTGACATGTAAGAGCTTCATGACTGGTCCTCTGCTATTAATTACAGCTGCATGCTGTGTGTTATGCTTATGTACAATTTATGCTGAGAATTTTTATTTTGTCACCTGTTATTTAAACTTTATTATCTTGTGAAATTGAAATTGACACTTCTATCACAGACCTGTAGTTTTTAGAATATTCTGTAAATAAACTTTTAGGCATCTGCAAGACCTGTTATTCCATCCCAAACAATCCACAAACAATGAGTACGCTACATGTCTGATATCAGAAGTAGAATTTCTGCTGAATCTTCATAACTAGAAGTATGGAATAAGAAATGAAGAAACTTCTAGAAGGTTTGGTCGCCCAAATGAGTGATTTAAAAACGGGATTGACCGAATAAATGAAAGAAATGAAAGCAGGACAAGAAAAGCTGGTAACTGGGCTGAGTGAAGAAATGAAAGCATGACGAGAAAAGCTGGTAACTGAGCTGAGTGAAGAAATGAAAGCAGGACAGGAAAAGATGGAAACTGGATTGATCTAAAAAAGGAATGGAGGGTAAAAAGAGATCCAAGATAAAGTCAAAGCTGCTCAGTAAGAAGTGATATCCAATTAAGAAGCAATAAAGAGCGAATTAATCAGTTATGGAAAACAAAATGGATGGAATGGAAGCTAAAGTTATGAAGACTGAATATCGTGTTATGAAGATAAAAGAGCGCTTGCAAGAAAACGTTAAAGAAAATGTCGGTCAAGAGGTTAAAGAAAGATTTTCAGAAATATGAAGCATGTTTAAGGAAATAGAGGAAGAATTTGAGAGAAAAATGAAATAGAAATTAGCATCGATGCCTCTTGAAGCTAATAGAAAAGATGAAAGAATGCCGAATCCAGAATCAATAAAAATTTCTACTTTTGATAGCAGAGCATCTTGGCTTGTATATTACACAATTTTACATCGTAGCTAATACCCTACTGCCAAGACAATACATTTAGCAGCATCATTACTGGGTGATGCAGCTGACATACTAGAAATTCTTTCCAAAGCGGTATTATTTCGAGGCCCTAACAGGAGCGGTAGAGCTACGTTTTGGAGAAAAATACTAGAAAGAACATAGTCATCTCCAGTTAAAATCCTGTTATCAGAAAGCGGTTGAAATTTACAAGAACTATGAGGTATTCAGAGACTGTCACATTTAGCTTTCTTAGATTGTAACGCTGAAACTCGTAATGATTTGGCCCTCCAATATTTCATCGATGCCGTTCGAGATTCAGAAACTTAAAAAACACTTAGACTCTCTAATGTCAAGGATGTTGAGTTAGCTTTTGTGTACGACCTGTAGATTAAGGAAGTCAAATAAACTTCCTGTACAAACAGACAGAAAATCAAAGCAGTCTCTCTGAATGATTCTCATGCTGACCTTAAAGAAATAAAGAAAACTCTCGCAGACATCACAAGGAGATTCCGCAGTTTGGAAAATACTGAAAAAGTCAACAATTCGATGATTAACTATTGGATCTGTGGAAGAGATGGACATATGTCAAGAGAAATTTCCCGAAACGACAACCTAATAATAATAATAATAAAAATAATAAAACAGATTTCACAATCGCCGCAGGGAAACTAAAGAAAGGCAAACCCGTGAAGCAGAGGTTGCCCGAAGTTAGAGAGGATTATTTTGCAGTGTTTCATGTTTTTTTTTCGATGAGTGGCGGCGATAATGGACTTTATGTTTATGGACATGTTAATAAGACTTCCTGCCGCATGATTCTTGGCACGCAAAGACAGGAAGAAACGAAGCCGCGGAAGATTACATCGGTATATTGTGGGAGCACCATTTGAACGGATCGCACTCGATATCTTGGATCCTTTGCCATGAATCTCCAGAGGCAATAAGTACATTCTCGTTATTATGGATCATTTCACAAAGTAGACTTAGGATTATTACATTCCAGATCAAGAGGCATGCACACTTGCGGATGTACTAGTACAGCAATGGGGGAAAAAGTATGACACATCCTACAGCTTCATCTCTGTGGTATTCAAAGGACTGTGTTACTTACTCGGCATAGACAAAACTCAGAGAAATCCCCTACATCCCCAGTCGCACGGCATGGTTTGGAGGTTTAACCGCACCATCCTGAATAACCTCTCTCTTCTAGTATTAAGGCACCAGAAGGATTGGGACGTGAAGTTGTCGTTGTTCATGCTGGTGAATCGAAGTGCAGTCCACGAAACCACTGTTTATGCTGTAGTACAGATGCTTTTTGGGCGTGAACTTCATCTTGCACCTCCTATTTGGTTGTCCAACTGATGCCACTTCATCGCAAGAGGAGGAGACTTACACATCCGAGACTTACACGTCTGATTTGAAGACGAGCACAAAATTGCTCGTGAGCGCATTCACATAGCAACGGACAGAATGAAGATTAGATATGACCTACGAATTCATGGAAGGAGACAAAGTTTTGTTATAGAAACTTGTTCGAAATACAAGACTCTCTCCCAAGCTACAGTTTAAGTGGGAAGTTTCCTATACAGTCCTAAAAAGACAGAATGATGTTATTGTGCGTGTTACTAAAATCCCTTCATCAAAACCAAAGGTAGTACATTATGATAGGCCAGCCTCATACCGCAGTCAATAGTATTTCTAAATTTTTATATGCGTAATGCAAATATCTGTATATAAATATTTGTAATAATTTGTAAATTTTGTAAATAATTTAATTACTTAATTATGCAATCTGTATTGTTATTTTATTGTTTATGTATTGTTATTTTATTGTTTCATGCAATTTAGTTTTTGTATTCAAAATCGTATAGTTTATTTATTGTTTACCTCCTTACAAAGGGTTGTACTGCTTGGGACGTGCACTCCTTGGGAGGGGCACAATGTTACGAATTTGTAAATAAAAGTAGTTATTTTCATTTAATTTTATTCGTAGAGGAATAGTTCGGTTATAAAATCATATTTTTCTGCATTTTTTGCTTTCTTTGTCACTAAAATAAAGTATTTTCCTTTAAAAACCCGTTAAAAATCTTCACTAGGTTAGGTTCTGGCCTTGGCGACGAATTTGGCGACTTTATTGCTTCTTGTTGACTTTTTTGACGTCTTTCGCTGGATAATTCTTGTTATCGATATATTGATTATCTAAGCTCTAAAAAGAACATTGCGCGAGATACTAGAAATATTCTGGAAATATACAAGCTATATAAAGGGATCGCATTCCGACCATTCATTTAGCTTTACGCCAAGTTTTTTGACGTGTAAGAGACCCCTGACTGGGTTTTTGCTATTGATTACAGCTATAGGCTGTGTGTTGTTGTACTGTTCATTGTACTGTTTATGCTGTGAATTGTATGTAGTGAGCTGTTAATTAAGCTGTGTTTTCTGGTAAAACTGAAGTTGTTACTTCTGTGACACACCTGTAATCTCCTGGAATATTCTGTAAATAAACTTTTAAGCCTCTGAAAGACCTTTATTCATTCATGGACAATTCACAGATCAGAAATACACAACAACACACACACACGCACATATGTAACGTGTGTACTATAAGTCTGTAGACATTTTAAAAATTCATAAAAATTGTAGGAATTGAACGAGGTTTCTGAAAAAGTTATTTTCGTGAAAAGGGATTTTTTTCATAAAAAAGATAGCAGATAAGTCACGCATTTTCATGTAAAACTGTATTTATTTGCATACAAATATTTACAGACACATAAATCCTACTCAATATGTCCGCCATTACCATAAATTACAGTTTGCAAACGAGTTATAACACTGCTAACTGCAGCATCAATCGGCGGTTCTTATCTGAAGGAAAGCTTCTTAAACAATAACGCTATATCAACCAAGTCAGCAACGCAACTAAAATTTCCTATATGCTCAAGTAGGAATCAAAATAAGAAACAATCTGTGCTTATCGTAAAATTGTGTAATTTACAGGATTCCGATTTGCATATTTCTGGTTACTTATCCGTGCAGTGCCGACGAAAAAGTAACTATTTGTTTTTTATTTGCAATAATAATAATAATATTAATAATAAATAATAATAATAATAATAAATCCTCTTTCACGAGAATAACTTTCTCTCAAACCACGTTCAATTTTATCAATTCTTTCAGTTTTTTTTTTTTTTTTTTTTTTTTTTTTTAAGTCTACAGACTTATAGGACCACCCGGTACACACACAAACACACACACACACACACACACATATATATATATATATGTTTTTTGGGGTTTAATTTCATTCATTTGTTTATATATTTCTACATTTATATATTCCTACATCTAAGTTTTACATTTCCTTTCGCTGCAATTGTGCGCATTGGTTTGTAATTCTCCTTTTGGTTTTTCTAATCTGTAAAACTTATATATTTATAAATTCATGTCAATAGTTTTATATATATATATACATATATATTAACTTATATGAATTTCGTAATATAATAATTACGAATAAAAAAGACAAAAATATTCTCACTTAATATTACAAAAGAAGGACTTTTAACATCTCTGGCTTTGTTAAAAGGACATAGACGAAATATAATGTTGATAATCGTGCTATAACATCTCATTGTTTGATGAAATATTTCAGTATGTATTAATTGAAACTCCGAATCACAGAACAAAACAATAGATATGTGTTTAAAACACAGGAAAGATAATAAGAACAGAATTTTTTAAGCTGAAATATTTATAGATTCTGTAATTTACGCATGCGTGATGAAGAATAAATTTTAATTGGCATGTGATAGAAGAAGGTTAGAGCAGCAGAAAGTTCTTGTACAACATGCTCTCATTTTGTTCAACAAATTTAAAAAAAATAATAATAAAGAGATGTTATAATATGTATATATATTAAAATTTATTCATAACAGAAATATGTGTTTAGCTATAAATAACATTCATGAAATGATTGTATAATGAAAGTACAAAAGTTGAATATATAAGTTCATATTATTCAAGTTTTAAGAATACATATATAAATATTTAGAGGATTTTATTTCTTTATAATCGAAGCAAAATCGATTTATGCCATTCTTTAAACAAAAGATATTTAAAACAAATTAAAGGCAATAGAAAAAATTTCTTAAAAAAAAAAAAAAAAAAAAAAAAATTAAATAAATAAATAAAATAAAATAAAAAAAGGTTAGAAAAGAAATCACAAAAGAATTTAATTTTAAATAAGTAGTTTTAAAAAAAAATGTCACTCTAAATTTACAAAATGAATAAAGTCTAAAAAGCGTATTGTTATATTTTGAGAAATGTACTGGCATGCTGAATGTTTTGCTTTATTTCCGGTTAAGAACATAATAAACAAAACTATTTATTTATTTATTTATTGTAAATGTCTGTTGTTGTTATTTTGTTTTATATTTTTTATTTACTTTTTTTAAACAGTTTTTTTTTTCGTTTGTTTGTCTCCCAAATATATTCTACAAGAAAAAATAATTGAAAAAAAAAAAAAAATCAACTTAATTCTAAATATATGAATTGAACTTAATTATTGTAATAATTTTTAAGTAAATGTTTCATTTGATTTTGTATTAAGCTTGGATATATAAACTTAAGGGTCAGATGAGGTAGATATGACAACATATATAGTTCTTGAAATTATAAATTTTTCATTCTTTTTCAAATGAAGACAAATTCGTTTAAGATTACTACGAGTTAATTTGAACCTTTCAAGGCCACATCTTTAAATGTTTAAATCTCTAGACTCCTTTTTTTGAAATTAATGGGGATAGTTATAATTACCTAACAAAAAATCAGGATTTAGAAAAAGTTGAAGCAATTGTGACCACCCACGTAAAATTGCATTCTTTTATTTTCTCCTTATACTGACTAATACAAATTTGGTTGTGAGCATTGACATACTTACAGTCGTTTTTTTTTATGTTAAAGTATTTCTAACTACACATAACTCTAATAACTGTTGTTTGAAAAATTATCCTAGTGGTTAATAATAAATTGTAATATAAATATTTTCTAATTATAAAATAAAATAAAATTAAAATAAAACGACATCTTGAACTAGAGATGTTATAAATTATTGTAGTATGTCAAAATAAATTTTTATGACTGATCAGAAATAGTAACTGTCCCATAAAAATGAACTTTTTTTTTTTTTTTTTTTTTTTTTTTCCAATCAGTTGGTACTCATCTCTCTGTTTCCAAAAACCAAAACATCAGCAACTTGGTTCCATAAACATATAGAGAAAAGGAAATTGGGTTACTTCTAAATTTAGATTCATCTTCGTTAAAAACAAGGGCTACCTTTTCATCGACACTTATTATATATATATATATATGTATATATATATATACATATATATATATTCCTGATGTACAGATTGCAACTTCAGGTAAAAATATTATAAGCGTATCAGAAAAACATACACACATTAGTAGCATTCATTTCAATACAAATTTTCTGACCTGAAATATTTTCTTTACAGACTGAATAACTTTAAACATTGAGTTGTCAAGTTCATTTTCCAAAAAATTCAGTAGGATATTAAATTAACTCCCGTATCTGTTTTAAAGTCCGTGAGATTAATGATGAAGTATATCTGCTATAAATAATAAGCTTCAAATTTATAGTTTTGAAAATATATATGTATATATGTATATCATTCATAGCTTTCTTGAAAATGACAATATTCATAATTACTCTATGTTCATAATTATCCCCACATGACCCTATATCAAAATGAATTAATAAGACTGAGATTTTGTTAATTATTTATATAAATATTTTCGACAAATCACAAATCAAAATGATGAACACTCTACTAATTTTGAAATACGAAACCAAAGGGGTACGTTAAAATTGACATTTATGCAATGTTTTTAATATCTTTATATTTAATATTAAAGTTATACGATATTATGTCATGATTATTATATTGTCATTATGAAATATTAGGAGTTCTACTCCAATTGCTCTTAAATGAAAACAAGAGAGATTACCAAGAGGAAAATATTATGTATTTACATTGAAAAATATCTGCAAAATTATTAGACATTTCACTTGTTATATTTTAAGCGTGTGACCCTTTTTTTAGGTAGATTCCTTATGGGAGATCTACCTATTGCAATGGTTCTCATGACAAGACTTCTGGAAAATTTCTTCATATCTTCACCCATCATGACCCCTAGAACCCAAAACCACCCTCTGTTCAAAAGTATATATATATATATATATATAGGTATATATATATATGTGTATAACGCTTTTTCCCATGTTAAGTTGTGAACACGATAACTGGAATAATTTTTATTTAACTTTAATCAGCTTGGGATATGTTGTCAGGACAGTAAAATCTCCGTCGAGTTCGTAGATGGGGTATCCAGCTCAAAGGGGGTGGAAATGGTGGGGGGTGGAAATTTTCATTTCTCCATAATTTCTTTAATATTGAAAATAGAAAAATACTTCAAATCAAGCGAATTACCGCCTTACCCTAAAGAACAACTTTCGTATTTAAACTTTTTCGATAACTTCAACTGCTTAAAAGTTACAAGTTAAAATGTGATTTTTCGTCAACAGTGATGAAGCCGACTTTTTCTATAGCTTTAATTGGTTAAATTTATAATCTGATGCTTACGTCACGTGCAAACGATAATAAAAACGTTCACTGAAAATATAAAAACCATGGTAACAGCTTTAATTAATCATTTAAAAATATAAAATTAAAATAATACGTTAGTCTTGGTAAAAATATCGTTTGTGGTGAATAGTTTAGAACGCTGGTTTACGCAAGAATTTAAAATTTACAATTGTAATTGAGAGTAATACGCTACAGCCTCCTTTGATTTTTTATCTTGTGGAAACAAGACATTGGTCTGTGAAGAGATATGAGGTTTTTGCGTGGGAAGAAAATATAATGACGTCAAAGTTGCCATTTTTCATCGCCAAGCTCGCCACATTTTGTCATCAAATAACGTATTTCATCGCTAGGTCCAAAGTTTCGTCACCAGCTATGAAATTTTGTCGCCAAATCACAAATTTCATTGCTAAGTCACAAGTTTTGTCACCAAATTGTGTATCTTTATGGCTTCTATTTGTTGAATGATTATGAACTTGGATTTTAAAAAATTGAATCATTTACTGACCAATAAATCTAGCCTAAAATTTTAAGTACAATGAATAGTAGTAGTTGATAATTAAAAAACTTAAAAACAGAATAGCGACGTAAATAATGCAATGTGTGGGAACAAAGCCATTGACTAAGTATGTGTTAATGCATATGTGATATTTCTTTACTTTTGTAACATTAACGTAAAGGAATCTACCTTTGCCTTTAGGCTTGCCGAAAAGGGATTTTTTTTTTCTGAAACTCACAACAAATTATGCAAAACGAAATCAGTGAAGTTGAATAACATTTATTTTTATGTAGTGTATTTAACATCATCTTTAGAAAAAATATTCATTCATAGATCTACGTCATTTTCTATTGATTGAAAAAAAAAAAAAATACATTTAGAAAAAAGAAAATCAATTTTTATCAATTAAAGAAATACTTGTAAAATGTCCCGTTTCTTGATGATATTTTACTCTTATTTATTTATTTTTTAAAGGCCATAGATGATGATTTAATAAAAAAGCCACCACAAAACTGGTGTTGTAAAAAATATTACTTACAAACTTTGAATAAACACCATAAAATGCAATAAACTCGCAACAATTGTTTCGGGTCGAAAAACACACGACCCTTCATCAGGCGAATAAAGTAAGCAGGAGTGCTGCAGTCAAAGCGGCAACGCACCAAACGTTGCCGCTTTGTGCGTTGCCGCTTTGACTGCAGCACTCGTGCTTACTTTATTCGCCTGATGAAGGGCCGTGTGTTTTTCGACCCGAAACAATTGTTGCGAGTTTACTGCATTTTATGGTGTTTATTCAAAGTTTGTAAGTAATACGTAGATGATGATATCTATGAAAGTTCAACGGATTTTAAAAAGAAAGACAAGGATAAAAAAAAAAAAAAAAAGTGTAGGAAATTCAACGGTTCTGAGTTTTTTTTTTTTTTTTTTACGAAAAATTGGATTAATATGAAAAGGTAAAAGTCAAAACTATTAGACAGAAGCAAGTTGTTCAAGTAAATTCATCTTTTATGCATAAATATTAATTTTCAAAATAATTTCTATAAAGTTTGTATGTTTTCTCCATTCTAATATTTTATTTACTTACCACTGACATTTTTTCGTCTGTTTCTAATCTGTTGTGTAGTCTTTTGTTGTCTAGTCTTAAATTTTTATATTGTTTATATTATTTCCTGACATCTTAATTAGTAAAACTGCTTTATTTCTCTATAGTAGGCTTTTATTTTATATTTAAAGAAGTTAAATGCTTGTTATCAGCAGTAATCTCTTCCAAAAATACTTTTGATTTAGTTACATAAAATTCCCCGATGAATCGGTATTAATCTTGTTCTCATTAATCCGGAAATGCACCGGACACCCAGTGGACGCAGCAGGGATATATTTCTTGTGCTTTATCGGATAAAGAAATGGTGGCGTAAATATAGAGTCATTTGACACTTTTTTTGTATATCTCTTTACTATATTTATTATTACTTCCATACAGTAATGGAAGTATTGTGTTTGGTCCAAAAATTCGATATCGATATTTCACTTGATTTACGCGTTTTAAGATCCTCTGAGTCCAAAAAAGTGGTTTTTGGTAATTGGTCAGTGTATGTGTGTGTGTATGTGTGTATGTATGTGTGGAATATTCTGGCTACCATATCTCCGACACTAATAAAGATAGAACTACAAAACTTCAAAATTAACACAGATCTGGAGTACAGATAAATTTTCCAAATTTTGGTGAAAATTTAAAAACCGGAAGTGGGACATCGGAGACCGGAAGTGGGACCGCAAGTCTGTATCTCAAAAACGGCTCTAATGATTTTCTTCAAATTTGCTATATAAACACTCTATTAGATGTCCTTTTGAATGATATAATTGGTTAGTTCAGAAAAATTGATAGGGTATCTCAAAAACGGCTCTAACGATTTTCTTGAAAATTGTTATCTATTTCTTTCTCGTGTATTGCGTGGTTATTAGAGGAAAATTAACAGTCTTCCTGCTTAGGTAGATTATCTTCAAATCTTGGAAATTTGTGTTTCAAAAAAATAACTGTACTTTTTTTTTTCTTTCTTCTATATGCAATATAGAGAAAGTATTGGATTCGTGAAAATTCGGATTTACACGTTTTGGGATGTCCTGAACATGATTTCGTAGTTTTTAGGAAATGTCTGTCTATTTGTCTGTCTGTCTGTCTGTGTGTGTGTGCATCACGAATTTTGTGGACGCTGTGTCTCATGAACCAATGAACGAAATTTACCCAAACTTGGTATTTATTTAGACCCTGGCATAAACTGGTGCTGATTAGATTTAGGGATCAGTCGCCCAACAGATGGCGCTGTAATCGCATTTTTTCTAAATTTTTAACATGGCAGTAAAGGACAAAATTTCGTATAAATGTTCTAATTGAGAGTTAATTTAACTTGTGATTGTAAAATTGTAGGAAAACAGAAAAAACTGTAATAACTTTTGTGTGCCCATTATTTTCAATTTTACACAAGAACTCTTTTAAAAACTTTTTCTTATTCGAAAGAACAATCCATCCAGATGTAAAGCTGAATGTGCCGCTCCCAATTTTGATCACAGAACAGAACTGTTTACTCAGCTAATCTAATGAAAACGCTCTCGCGCGCTTTCAGTTCAATACAGATGTAATATTGCTTTTATGATAAGATGTAGATCTAATCTAGCAGGGCGTTTGAAAACGCTCTTACCATTATATTATGCATTTACAATTAAATATGTATAAACTTAATCAAAAGATTAAAACAACATAGAATGCGAAATCTGTATCATTTCAAAATTGGAGGATGGCACATATCCGAAAAGGGCAACATTCAGTTCAGAAAAACCATTAGATCTAGTTGTTTCAGATGTTTGCGGACATTTTAAAACTTCCACAATAGGAGGGAAAAATTATTTTCTAACACTTATAGATGATTATAGCCGTTTTACATTTACATACTTATTGCGAAATAAAAGTGAGTTTGATAAATTTAAACAATATTATGCGTTGACTTTAAACAAGTTTGGCAGAAAAATAAAAATATTGCGTACCGATAATGGCGGAGAGTTTACAAGCAATGAATTTGTAAACTTTCTCGCAAATGAAGGAATCGAACACCAATCAATAATACCGCATTGTTCTCCTCAAACTGACGTGGCGGAGAGAAAAAATAGAACATTGGTCGAAATGACCAGATGTTTGTTAAGACAGAGCGGTTTGCCAAATAAATTTTGGGGTGAAGCCCTTATGACTGCTAATTATCAAGAGAATAGATTGCCGACTAGTGCATGCGATAAAACACCATATGAAAAATGGAATGGAAATAAACCAAATCTCTCGCATATAAAATCATTTGGTTGTAAGGCATATGTGTATACTCACAAAACCACTAGAGGGAAGCTTGACAACAGGGCAAAGGAAGGAATACTTGTTGGTTATAACCTTAGAAGTGAAGGTTATAGAGTATATATAGATAATAATGTTAGAATCAGTAGAACAGTAAATTTATAGAGACAAAAACAAAAAATAACAATCTTGAGTATATCGATGAGGAACTGTTAGAGACAAGCAATGATATAAATGAAAAAAATTCTAGCGAAACAAATGATCATAAAAACAACTTCCCGGTGATACTATGTGAAATAAATCAAGAATCAGATCAAACTGAGGATATTAATCATGATACGACAGATCAAACAATTCCGAGAAGGTCAGAAAGATCTAACAAAGGTGTTCCACCTGATAGGTTTGTTTTATTGTCAAATACTATGAACGTAAACAAACGAACCCAAAACCTTCCATAAAATATTACAAATAGAAAATTCCATAGAAACGGAAATTTGGCTAAAAGCAGCCAAAGATGAAATTACTTCGCTAAACGAAAATAATACGTGGGAATTGGTAGACCATCCCCCTAACACACACATAGTAGGCTCGTAATGGGCATTTAAGGCAAAATATAATGATAAGGGTGAAATACAAAAATATAAAGCCAGGCTAGTAGCCAAAGGATTTAGTCAAAAGTACGGGGTAGATTATGATGAGACGTTCGCCCCGGTGGCGTCTCATACGACAATTAGATCCTTTTTAGTCATATCCCTATACAAATATCTGGAATTAAACCACTTGGATGTAAAAACCACGTTTTTACACGGTCAGCTCGAAGAAACAATTTATATGCACCAACCCGAGGGATTCATAAATCCCGGTGAAGAACACAAAGTGTGCAAACTAAACAAAGCTATTTACGGGCTGAAATAGTCAGCCAGGGCTTGGAACTCTAAAATTAATGAAACATTAACAAAATTGAATTTCACACAGAGTTCCACTGACAAATGCTTATACAAAAGAAACTCCAATAACAAAACAGTCTACATACTAGTGTATGTAGATGATATTCTAATTGCTGGAACCAGAGATGATATAAACAATATAATAGAAGAACTTAGGCGCGAATATAGTATTACCAACCTTGGTAACGTTACTATTTATCTGGAAATAAATATAACATGACCAAACAGTAACACATTATTGATTCATCAGTCAAACAAGATAAACAATTAATAGATAAATTTAATTAAGAAAATGCGAAGCCTACTAATACTCCCATAGATACAAATTACTTAAAAAAATAATGAGAATGAGAATTATTTACCAAAACGCAAGTCGAAGTGAGTACGATATTGCTAATTTCCCGAAAGGTGACTTTATCTACTACAGGTAAGTGACAATCAAGGTAATTTAATTTTACTAATTACATGTAAAACATATGCATGAATTAAATTTGAAAAAGCAATGAAAAATAAATAATTTAAAAAACTAAATTCATTTAATTATAAACTAGATTGCTAAAAAAATATTTAGCAGTTACCTCCTGTTTAATAAATTAATAATAAATTTGTAATAAAAGCAATTTTTTATAAATAATTTTGTTTATCTATTAAGAAATAAATTTTTAATGAGTTAATTTTATTAACTAAAGATTAATTTTGCTAATTAATGATTTTTTCTTTATTAATATAATAAAGTATTGTATTCGTAAAAATGTCCGACTTTACAGTAATAAGTGCATCGATTGTAGACGAAGACAATATCAAAATGAAAAGGACTAATTTTTTTTTAATCACATTACCTAGCAAATTAATATTATTCTGTAATTGAATTTAAACTTGATTTTCCTGTTTCTTTAATTTATTTTTCTTTAAATAGAATTCTATACTTCTTCTCAAAATTCTTTTTTTTTTCTTCTGATTCTTTAATCATTAGGTGAATTATTCTATCCTAATACAAAAATATTTGTTTACAAAAAAGTTACAACAATGTAATTTAATTATTATTACTCCCAATTTAATTGTTGTTATAATCAAGCGCAATCTCTGCTACCCTATAATGAGAGATAGATCTCTTGTTGTTTTTTACAGCTGTTGCTTTAAATCATAGTATACGATCAAAATAACAATGGAAATCCATAGAAGACGAGTTAATTCAAAATTATCCTGATATAGTTTAGCAAGAAAATTATATTTGGAGTTTTTATATTATTTTGTTGAATTATACGCACAATTTCCTAACTTTACCTTATGCATAATTAAAACATGCAGGAAAAATAAATAAAAGTGTATGTATAAAATAACTAAACCAAATGTATAGAAACTTTTAATAAATTATGTAAAATATAAAAATGGTAAGCTAATATTTTTTTTTAATATTATTTAACAGAATTTTTTTATTCTGAGATTATATATATATATATACATATATATATATATTTCTTTAACATAAATTCATATAAGAAAAACACATTTTGTAGTTGTTCATAAAGTAGATTAAAAGAAATATAAACGTCTTTAACGTAGGCGCATTGTTTTACTTAAAAACAGTTGAAATACTTTAATTAAGAAAAACCATAAACAAATAATGTTTCTTTCAATTACACAAATTTTAGATTTATAAATTCCAGGGCTGGAGCACGTTACAATTTTAAACACCACTATTTGCCTAAAATAATCTTCGTAATATTCGGTAAATGAAAGTATTGCAAATGATTACTAAATATTTTTATCAAAATATATAATATTAAAAATTTTTTTTGTAAAAAATAGAACCGACTCCAAAAAGCAACTACTATTCAAACAACTTAAAAAAAAAATAAAAAAAAATAAAATAAATAAATAAAAAAAAAAATGGTATGAAATGAAACTATAAATTGTGTCTAAAAGTATAAAATAATTTCCTTCGCCAAACAACCTATAACACCACAATTAATCATAACTTCTGAAGTCGGTGCAAAGTTAAATGAAATTTATTAAGTTTTTTAAGATTTGTTTTTAGATCGGTAGCAACTAATGTCTCGAATGATCCATTTTCATGTTTCCTTTATTATTTTATCACTGTATACCATTGGTCCATTGTTAGCATCTTCACAGAACAGTGAACATTTTTCACATTGCGGTATTTATGTTTCTAAGAAGTTAGAGTTTCCTTTGCAAATTTGGTAAAACTTTGATAACTATCGTTCTTGGTGGCTTTTGGATTTGGCAATCAAAACGTAACGCAAAAATATACGCGCAAGATGTAAATTTTCATAATATATATTGTACGAAGTATTGTTTCATATTCTTGATTACTCTCTTAACATACCTTATCAAAATAATCAGGATATCGAAAAGAAATTAAATATGTTTGCCAGATAATTTTGCGATTTTTCTCTCACCAAGGACGTCAGATACCAGCATCTACGCCAACTTTTGCTGCTTACGAAATCTTATTTGTTTTCTTGAATCAAAGTAGTTTTCGGCTGCGTTTTGCAGGTGATAATGTGAGATGTGTATTTTGAATAGGATTTCATTTTTGTATTGAATAAAGGTATAAATTTTTATTTAATTTTGCGCCGACTTCAAAAGTTATGATTAATTGTAGTGTTATAGGTTGTTTGGCGAAGGAAATTATTTTATACTTTTAGGCACAATTTATAGTTTTACTTCATACCATTTTTTTTTTTTTTTTTTTTTTTTTTTTTTTTTAGTTGTTTGAATAGTAGTTGCGTTTTGGAGTCGGTTCCATTTTTTTTTTACAAAAAGATTTTATTTTTCTCTTTTCAGTGAAAACTTATTCGTATAGCAGAACACCAGAAGACGTTCGACGGCAGTTTCACAAATCAAAACTTCCAAGAAAAGTGGCATAACTCAAAAAATGGTTTATGTCACTGAAAAATACATGAAATGCACCCAGTGTGAAAAAAAAAGTTACATCTCCATCTAGAAAAATATCCACTCGAGAGAGAGATGTGACAGTTTTATTCTAGTCAACTTATTTTTAAGTTAATTTTTCTCAAATGCTGCATTTTTAAGTTGTGTCACTTTTCTTGCCTTTATCGGATATGAGCAAAAACTATCTATTGAATGAATACGTTAAATTAAAACGTCATTAGAAATGTAAAGAACGGATACACCTTATTCGTAAACAAAATTTCTGTTAGGCATCTATATTGAACTTTACTGTGAATACGTGTCACCCGCTGCGCTGGAAATTGCGCAGCGTACAGTTCAAACAAAGAGCAAAATATGCATTGCAGCTGACCGACAGAAGTTTCAACATCGATACTGACATACTGCTTTTACCTGTGTAACTGCATGCGTTCAGCAACTAGAGTGAAAACAGACTTTTGTGAGTATCCTGTAATTTGTTTATACCTTAATGAAATGATACTGAAACCTATTTCAGGCCAAGATCATTATGACAACAAAAAAAGTATTCAAATTAAATCAGCTCTTACGAAGTTATAAGCTAACAAATTTCAACAACAACAACGAGAAACATGGTTTGTATTGAGATCCTCTTCTTTTATGAAGTCGGTTTAAAACGTCTATCAGTTAATCGATGTGACCGCTTACAATAACCATACTTTGATTTTTACCTAGCATAGATATCACCCGATACGCTGCAACATATGCAATGTCGTTCAAGTGTGCACAAAATAGGAAATTGTGAACAAACAAATGCACGTTTTAAGCGTTCTGTTTTTAGCATTAATGTCTAAACTATCTTTTAGTATTAAATCGATGATGCTCTGCAATTTTATAATTAACTTTTTTCCCCTGTCTTGAACCGTTTTCGAGATAGGAACGCTAAATCCACTGTCTTCCACCAGGTGGCGCTGTAGGCGGTTGAATCGCGTAGCACATGTCCACTTTACTACACCTACATACCACTTTCATGACTATAGCTGCAGCTGCTCAGCAGTTAAAAGAGTCGGGACTGATTTTTTTGAGCACCCTGTATTTTCTTTTGATCGTAAAGATATTACAATGGGACCTATTTCAGAAGACCTTTACAATAAAACAAAAAGTATCAAAATTGGGTCATCCGTTCAGAAGTTATGAGCTAACAAACAAAAACAAAAAAACATACGTTTTGAATTGAGAACCTCCTCCTTTTTGAAGTCGGTTAATTAGAGCGTCTCTTACGAATTTATAAGCTTTCAAACACCAACAACAACGCATTGCTCCAATTAAGAACAACATCCTTTCTGAAGTTGGTTGAACACGACTTTGTGCTAATCGATGTGACCGCTTACCAGTTCTTTGAACCACAGAGTATACGTGTCATCCGCTACGCTGCAAAGTGTGGAACGTTTTAAGAGTTCTATTTTTAGCAATAACGTCTAAAAACTGTCTTTTCGTTGTAAATCGATGATGTTCTACAACTTCATAATTAACTTTTCTCCCATCTTGAACCGTTTTTGAGATAGGAGTTCTAATTCCACTGTTTTTCACCAGATGACGCTTTACTATTTTCTTTAGATTGTAAAGATATATCAATGGTACCTACTTCAGACGAAGATTTTACAACAAAACAAAAAGTATCAAGTAACCGTACTTTGAACTATATAGCGTATGTCTCACCAGCTACGCTACAACGTGTGCAATGTAGCTTAAGTGTGCATAGTGTAAGAATTTACGAACAAACAAATGCTCGTTTTTAGCATTGTATTTTTAGCAGCAATGTCTAAACTATATTTTCGTACTAAATCGATGATGCTCAGCAATTTTATAATTCACTTTTTCCCCCTGTCTTGAACCGTTTCCGAGATAGGAATGTCTAGCATGAATGTCTAAACTATCTTTTTGTATTAAATCGGTGATACTCTTGAACTTTGTAACTTTTTTCTCTGGAATCGTTTTCGAGATAGGAACACTAACTCCGCTATTTTACACCAGGTGGCGCTGCAAGCGGTTTAACCTTGTACTGCATGGCTACTTGGCTTTACTTACATACCCTTTCTATCACTATAGCTGCAGCCATTTAGCTGTTAAAAGAGTTGGGACTGATTTTTTTGGGCACCCTGCATTTTCTTTAGATCGTAAAGATATTACAATGGGACTTATTTCAGACCAAAACCTTTTCAACAAAACAAAAAGTATCAAAATCGAAGCATCCGTTCAGGAGCTAACAAACAACAACAACAACAACAACAACAAAAAAAAAAAAACATACGGTTTGAATTGAGAACCTTCCTTCTTTTTTGAAATCGGTTAAAAAAGAGAGAGAGAAGAATAATAAGAAGAAGAAGTACTTGGCCGTGTCGTAAAAAATTGTATTTTTCAATCTTGTGTACATTAAATGAATTTCAATAAAGGAAAAACAGTTTTGATTAGATAAGCGCACACACACACACACACATATACACACCACATGTATTAGTATTTGCGCTTCCGAAAAAAGGAAATTCTGATACAGATTTTCAAAATCTAAAAAGAGTCTTCTTGGAATAAAATCTCTAATATATAAGAAATGAAGGAAAATTAAAAAATAAAATAAATAAATAAAAAAACATTAATGCAAGCATTTTTTTTTTTTTTTAATTTTATTCTAAAACATATGTGTGATTAAAATATGTATAAATAGATTTAATTCGTTACCGCCCGAATTAATTTTGCAAAATAATATTAGTTGATTATTTCACTTCTGAATTAATATAGACATCTGACTGTAAAATACATTAACATAAACAATTCTTCTGATAGTTTTAAATTTAAAGCCTATCCACATTTATTGACTTTTATTGTTCTTCCGAGAAAACTTCGAGATAGAAAAACTTTGAGATAACACATTAATTTCCTATTATATGTTGACAAAGGTTTCTGAAAGTAAAGTATTAAAGTATATATTATCATTCAACTTGATTTAAGTTAGTATACTTGCTTAAAAAGCAAATATATGTGCGACAATTGAAAAATCATAAAATGACTATCCAAATTATGAAATGATAATTAATAGTAGGCACATAAAACTCTCAGGTATCAATTAGAGTGACGCTATGAACTCTCACTAAAAAGCAGAAATCATTCCAAGAAACCACAAAAAATATAAGTGCCCTTTTTTTAGATGGCCTCAAATGAGGACACTGGGCGCTAACGGGTTAATATCATTAATGATTAAAGTACGAAACGAGTGCGGAAATGAATGATTGATAAAAATAAAAATAATTTCAAACATGTTTAAACAGAGAACTGAGGAAAGTATACTTCTGAAGTCTAGTTAAATTTTAATTTTAATTTAAATAACAATCCATGCATTACAACTGTGAAATTTGAATATTTTGTCTCTCTGAAATTTTTAATGCTGATATTTAATAACATAATGATTATCTATATCATTATATAAAGCGCAAAAAATTGTTTGTTTGTGGAGGGTAATCTCTGAATCTACTGAACCGATTTAAAAACTTCTTTCACTGACCGAAAGCTACAGTATGCCATATTGTTATAGGCTATATTTAATTTTGATAAAATAAATTTTAGTTTAAAATCTGAGCATTTTAATTAAAATCCCCATAGAAGCCGTAATAGAAATGGAAATAATGAAATATTAAAAAAATTAGCTGCTGCCAACATAAAAGAAACATTTACATATTCATTTCGTTTTTAAAATATCTTGACGTGAAAAGAAAAGAAATATATTTGCACGTGCATTAAATTGAAATTCATATAAAGCTTTTTTAAATGTTAAACTTACACGTTAAATCTGACGTCATTATAGAATTAAAAGTGTTTATTTTTTTAATAATTTAATTTGATATGATATGATATAATATCTAAGCATCAATGTTTAAACCACGGAGTCTTTATTACTCTGTGGTTTAAACTGATGTGTGTAAACGAAATTGGAATTTAAAAATAAATAAATAAATAAAATAAAATAAAATAAGGAATTCTATTTTATAATATTATTTATTTTAATTTATAATTGTTGCCAAAAAGATTTACGAATTAATTTATTTTTAGACATATAATAAAATATATTTTCACGCGAACAATAATATAAAAAGTGAACTGGATTTTTTGTAAAAAAATAATAAAGATCGAGGAAAATTATTTCCCCATTTTAATCCCCATATTTGGATATAGATATGTATTAGTTATCATGTGCATCCGTTAGATTAAATTGTTTTTGTTGTAAAATTGATAAAATTGGAATTTTAAATTTCAAAACTCTAGAAAAAAAAAAAAAAAAAAATGGCAAATTTCCATATTCGATTGAAAACATAAACATTTCATTTCAAAGGATGATATTTACACAATAAACATCCAACTAATAAACTAATTAAAAAGGAAAGGATAAATATTCTATCATAATTTGAAGTCAAATTTGTTTTCAAATGTCTAAATAAAGTATCTGATATAATATACTAATATGTTGCAGCGGAATAGATTTGATGTCCGTCATCCTTGGCAGAAAAAAAAATAATACGTGTGGCACTCGAGGACTGCCGCGGTAAAGCTATTGCATAGCATTTTTTATCAACTTATGCAATTATAATTATTTATTTATTTTATTTATGCAGTATTTTTTTCTTTGATATTAATTCAAGTTTTTTCTTTGATATTAATTCAAGTTACACTTTTTGAATGTGGTGACCGATAAGAAAACATTTTTTTTTCTTTTATTGAATAAATGAGAATATATCCGCAATGAGAATATATCAAAAATATCCGCAGCCGATTTGTAGGTATCGAAAACCTCGATGTACCAAATTTGAATGATCTAACTCTATTTTTTAAGAAAAGATATTTTAAAAGGTTTTTAAAGGCCTGCAAGTCGAATGGGGATATTCAAGTTTTTTCTTTGATATAATTTCAAGTTACACTTTTTGAGCGTGGTGACCGATAAGAAAACAAATTTTAATAGAGAAAAGGTATTTAATAGGTTTTAAAGGCCTGCAAGTCGAATGGCGATATTCAAGTTTTTTCATTGATATTAATTCAAGTTACACTTTTTGAGCGTGGTGACCGATAAGAAAACAATTTTTTTTCTTTTATTGAATAAATGAGAATATATCCGCAATAAGAATATATCAAAAATATCCGCAATCGATTTGTAGGTATCGAAAACCTCGATGTACCAAATTTGAATGATCTAACTCTATTTTTTGAGAAAAGATATTTTAATACGTTTTTAAAGGCCTGCAAGTCGAATGGGGATATTCAAGTTTTTCTTTGATATAATTTCAAGTTACACTTTTTGAGCGTGGTGACCGATAAGAAAACAAATTTTAATAGAGAAAAGGTATTTAATAGGTTTTAAAGGCCTGCAAGTCGAATGGGGATATTCAAGTTTTTTCTTTGATATTAATTCAAGTTACACTTTTTGAGCGTGGTGACCGATAAGAAAACAAATTTTAATAGAGAAAAGGTATTTAATAGGTTTTAAAGGCCTGCAAGTCGAATGGGGATATTCAAGTTTTTTCTTTGATATTAATTCAAGTTACACTTTTTGAGCGTGGTGACCGATATAAAACAAATTTTAATAGAGAAAAGGTATTTAATAGGTTTTAAAGGCCTGCAAGTCGAAAGGGGATATTCAAGTTTTTTCTTTGATATTAATTCAAGTTACACTTTGTGAGCGTGGTGACCGATAAGACAACAAATTTTAATAGAGAAAAGGTATTTAATAGGTTTTAAAGGCCTGCAAGTCGAATGGGGATATTCAATTTTTTTCTTTGATATTAATTCAAGTTACACTTTTTGAGCGTGGTGACCGATATAAAACAAATTTTAATAGAGAAAAGGTATTTAATAGGTTTTAAAGGCCTGCAAGTCGAATGTGGATATTCAAGGTTTTTCTTTGATATTAATGAATAAGATAACAATAATGATAAGATAACAATAATGATAAGAAAACAAATTTTAATAGAGAAAAGGTATTTTAATAGGTTTTAAAGGTCTGCAAGTCGAATGGGGATATTCAAGTTTTTCCTTTGATATTAATGAATAAGATAACAATAATGATAAGAAAACAAATTTTAATAGAGAAAAGGTATTTTAATAGGTTTTAAAGGCCTGCAAGTCGAATGTGGATATTCAAGGTTTTTCTTTGATATTAATGAATAAGATAACAATAATGATAAGAAAACAAATTTTAATAGAGAAAAGGTATTTAATAGGTTTTAAAGGCCTGCAAGTCGAATGGGGATATTCAAGTTTTTTCTTTGATATTAATTCAAGTTATACTTTTTGAGCGTGGTGACCGATAAGAAAACAAATTTTAATAGAGAAAAGGTATTTAATAGGTTTTAAAGGCCTGCAAGTCGAATGGGGATATTCAAGTTTTTTCTTTGATATTAATTCAAGTTACACTTTTTGAGCGTGGTGACCGATAAGAAAACAAATTTTAATAGAGAAAAGGTATTTTAATAGGTTTTAAAGACCTGCAAGTCGAAAGGGGATATTCAAGTTTTTTCTTTGATATTAATTCAAGTTACACTTTTTGAGCGTGGTGACCGATAAGAAAACAAATTTTAATAGAGAAAAGGTATTTAATAGGTTTTAAAGGCCTGCAAGTCGAATGGGGATATTCAAGTTTTTTCTTTGATATTAATTCAAGTTACACTTTTTGAGCGTGGTGACCGATAAGAAAACAAATTTTAATAGAGGAAAGGTATTTAATAGGTTTTAAAGGCCTGCAAGTCGAATGGGGATATTCAAGTTTTTTCTTTGATATTAATGAATAAGATAACAATAATAAGAAAACAAATTTTAATACAGAAAATGTATTTTAATAGGTTTTAAAGGCCTGCAAGTCGAATGGGGATATTCAAGTTTTTTCTTTGATATTAATTCAAGTTACACTTTTTGAGCGTGGTGACCGATATAAAACAAATTTTAATAGAGAAAATGTATTTAACAGGTTTTAAAGGCCTGCAAGTCGAATGTGGATATTCAAGGTTTTTCTTTGATATTAATGAATAAGATAATAATAATGATAAGAAAACAAATTTTAATAGAGAAAAGGTATTTTAATAGGTTTTAAAGGCCTGCAAGTCGAATGGGGATATTCAATTTTTTTCTTTGATATTAATTCAAGTTACACTTTTTGAGCGTGGTGACCGATAAGAAAACAAATTTTAATAGAGAAAACGCATTTAATAGGTTTTAAAGGCCTGCAAGTCGAATGGGGATATTCAAGTTTTTTCTTTGATATTAATGAATAAGATAACAATAATGATAAGATAACAATAATGATAAGATAACAATAATGATAAGAAAACAAATTTTAATAGAGAAAATGTATTTAATAGGTTTTAAAGGCCTGCAAGTCGAATGGAGATATTCAAGTTTTATCTGGTCTACTTTATACACAAATTTTACGCGTACAGCTATTCACTGTTGTACATAGATGATAGATACCTATACACCTATATACTTTCTCACAAACAGCTGCTTATGTATTCGTCCGATTTCGGGGAAACTCGTCTCGATCTGTGCGAGCTTCGTACAGCCGAAGTCTACCGAACTGTGTTAGGTTTTTTTTTCGTTACGGAATTTTTCGATTCGGTCGCCGCGCTCAAAGCCCGCGATAAAAGCTATACAATAGCTTAAAAATATCGCCAAATTATCTGGCGAATATAATTTAATTCCTTTCAAAAATCATGGTTATTTTAAAAACTTACATTAAGAGTGTAACGAATAATATGAAACAATATTTCGTACAATACATATTACGAAAATATACATCTGGCATGTATATTTTCGTATTAAGTTTTTGATCGCCAAATACAAAAAACGCCAAGGGTGACAGTTTTGAAATTTAAAATTAAAATTTTGTCAATTTGACAGCAAAATAACTCAATCTAACGCATGCATACAATAACTAATACATATCTATACCCAAATATGAGGATTAAAATCGGGAAATAATTCTTCTAGAATTTTAATTAAAAAAAAAAAAAAAAAAAAAAAAAAAAAAAATCCAATGAGCGATTAACATGGAAAATCTTTTTCTTGCATCCACGGGCGGTCAGTGATGTCATACTTCGCTTGCGTATTGAGATGTTTAAATTTATTTGGCGACTATTTTTAGCAACTAACAGTTATGGCAAGTAGCTCAATATACATAGCGCATACAGCCATTACTGAAATGTAAATAGCATTTAATTATTTGTGTTACATTATGTTGACTGGAAACCTATTTAATATACCTATGCTCTATAGCTATACTAATATAAAAAAAAAAGAAAGGTTTATATGCATATGTAGAGAACGATCGGTAGAACTAAAAAGCCGATTGCTTTTTTTTTTTTTTTTTCTTTCAATAATCAAAAGTTACACTGTCTCTCTCTAAGTGCTAGAAGCTATAATAAATTTTGGTAAAATAAATTTTTAATTAAAATTTTCAATATTTTAATTGAAAACAAAGCATAGATTTGATATCTATCGTCATTGGCGATTTTTGTATTTGGCGATCGAAAACGTAATACAAAAATCTGTATATTATCGTAGTAAATACGAGATGCATGTGTTTACTTCAATTACCCTACTACCGTAGGTAGTGGAAGTATTGTATAGGTTTTGGCAATTGGTCAGTGTGTGTGTATATGTGCACGTGTGTGTGTAATCTTCTGGCTGTCATATCTCCAAAACTAATAAAAATAGAACTACTAAACTTCACAAGTGATTCAGGTCTGGTGTACAGATAAATTTTCCAAATTTTCGTGAAAATTGAAAAACCGGAATTGGATCATCGAAAAACAGAAATGGGACCCTAAGCCCATATTAAAAAACACCTCTAATGATTTTCTTCAAAGTTGCTATATAAATAATATATTAGATGCCCTATCGATTGAAAAGTTGCTTAGTTCAGGAAAATTGATAGGCGTCCTCTATAAACAGCTCAATTTCAGACTTCGCAAGTGCGTTCCTTTAAAAACGCCTGTACGGATTTTTTTCAAACTCGCCATGTTTACTTCCTATTAAATATCCTTTTGTATGTAATTATTGTTTTTAGGTCAATAATTGAGTATGTTAAGTTTTGGTAAAATTTGGTATCTCAAAAACGGCTCTAACGTATTCTTGAAAATTTTTTCTTTAATCCAATTTAGATAACCTTTCTCAAGTATTACGTGCTTATTACAGGAATATTAACGGTCATCCTGATTAGGTAGTTCAGTTTTAGATCTCGGAAATTCGTGTTTAAAAAAATAACTATCTATTTTTTTCCCCTTATTTTTTAACTCGCTATGCAAACTCTGTTGTATGTGTCTTTATACGTGTATCAAGTTTCTCTTACTCGAAAATCTCAAAAAATGCAAGTAATATCTCCAAAAAATTGTATATATTTCGTGTAATAGTGGGTAATGGAAGTCGTGTGGTTGTTTCACACCAGATTCTGTAATAGTATATATTGTACGAATATTGTTTCATATTATTGATTTCTCCTTTAATATACATTATTAAAATAATAATCAATTATGGAAAAAATTAAATATATTTGCGAAATGAAAAAATAAATAATAATTAAAGCTATTATGACGTCAATTTTATCAAAATCATTTTCATGTCATAGGTTTATTTTTCAATATTTTTTATTCATGAGTAAAGAAATGTTTCTTTTTATGAAATAAATAAATAAATAAATAAATAGCACTAAGTAAAAATTGCCAACATTTAACAACTAATTAAAAAAAAAATAATTGTAAAATTATATTTTGACTTTCCAGTTAATAATATTGCCTGAATATAACATATAAACTGATATATTTCTTGATTTTTTACCTATCAATCCATCTTTAACTAAAATTTGTTCATCAGTGCGAAGCCGGACGGGTCAGCTAGTAAATTATAATTATTTTTTTAATACAGATTTTTTTATATATATATTTATTTAAAAACAAATTTTAAATTTATATGCTCAGGAGTTGGTTGCTATTTTACCATGTTTTTATTAACTTCGATTCTTGTTTGTTTGTTTGTTTGTTTGTGTGTTTGTTTGTCAGGGACAAATCTTGCAATCGATTTTTAACTAACTTCCCGACTAGCTAGATATTTGAAATTTTCAGGACAGCTCACAACACGGTGACAATACATTTTTCTAATAATTTTAGTCAGCTATTTCAAGTCCCGCTGCCTTCGGCAGCGCTTATATAATTCGACAGAAAATTTATTTAACTAACTTCCCGACTAGCTAGACATTTCAAACTTTCAGAATAGTTCAGAACACGGTGAAAATGCATTTTCTTAATACCTTTAGCCAACTGTTTCGGGTTCCTTCTGCCTTCGGCAGCGTTATTAGTACAAAGCTTGCAATAGATTTTTCACTAACATTCCGACTAGCTAGACATTTGAAACTTTCAGAACAGCTCACAACACGATGACAATACATTTTTCTGATAATTTTAGTCAACTGTTTCAGGTCCCGCTGCCTTCGGCAGCGCTTATATAATTCGACAATTTAACTAACTTCCCGATTAGCTAGACATTTGAGATTTTCAGAATAGTTCACAAAACGGTAAAAATGCATTTTTTTAATACCTTTAGCCAACTGTTTCGGGTTCCTGCTGCCTTCGGCAGCGTTATCAATACAAAGCTTGCAATCGATTTTTCACTAACTTTCCCATACTATCTGGACATTTGAAACTTTCAGGACAGCTCATAACACGGTGACAATACATTTTTCTAACAATTTTAGTCAACTATTTCTGGTCCCACTGTCTTCGGCAGCGCTTATATTATTCGACAAAAAATTTATTTAACTAACTTCCCGACTAGCTAGACATTTGAAACTTTCAGAGTAGTTCAGAACACGGTGAAAATGCATTTTTCTAAATGCCTTTAGCCAACTGTTTCGGGTTCCAGCTGCCTTCGGCAGTGTTACCAGTACAAAGCTTGCAATCGATTTTTCACTAACTTCCCGACTAGCTAGATATTTGAAACTTTCAGGATAGCTCAGAACACGGTGGCAATACATTTTTTTAAATACTTTTAGTCAACTGTTTCAGGATCCTACTGTATTCGGCAGCGTTCATATGATTCAACAGAAAATTTATTTAACTAACTTCCCGAGTAGCTAGACATTTGAAACTTTCGGAATAGTTCAGAATACGGTGAAAATGCTTTTTTAAAATATTTTTATCCAATTGCTTCGGGACCCTGCTGCCTTCGGCAGCGTTTCCAGTACAAAGCTTGCAATCAACTTTTAACTAACTTCCCGGCTAGATAGCCATTTGAAACTTTTATAATAACTCAAAAGACGATAGAAAGGAATTTTTTTAATACTTTTATTCAATTACTTGGGTCCCGGCTGCCTTTAGTAGCGTTTATATGATTCAGCAGAAAATTTAAAAACATGGTTTATAAAAAATTTTTTTTCTTATAATTATTCTGTTTCATAACAAAAGTAACATTTAACCTTTTGGGTATACATTTGGGTGTACATAAAATAAGATTTGATTTTGAAACACATTTAATTTTTGGGGTGGTGGGAGGGGGGGGGGGGGGGCGCACGGAGAAATTTTTAAAAGCAGAAGACTTTATGCAAAAATACAATTATTTCATGATTTTAAGGATGTATGTAAGATATTGATATAAGTTTAAGTAATTATTATTCGGAAAAAAAAGATAGGAAAGAAAAAAAATCAAAAGAATTACTTGATAAATATTTTGTACGATTTTTACTTTTTTGATGTTATCTCACAATCATTACCATTATCATTGTTCACTTTGTTGCTGTCTTCGTCGTCGGCACTTCAATTCACTGTAACTGTTTAAAGAATCTTGAAAAAAATTTCATCAGAATGATCACTTTGCTTTTTTCAATAAAATTTTCATTATCACTATCAAAAAATATGTTACTTATATTTTACATTATGATAAAATAGCGGAATTATTTTTCCATTGCAACTGATACAAATTACTTTCAAATAAACAAAAATTAAGATGTTAAGTATGGTCTGAATTTTAATGACGTACTAGAACGTCATGTGCAAGTTTGGCGAGCAAAACGCACGACTGTTTGGTACGTGAAATACGGTCAAAGTGATAAATCATTTTTTTAAACTCTATATCTGTTAAATATACTGTACTTTATTCATTTAAAAAAGATAGAAGCATTTTAACTTCATATATTATCGGAATAACCTAATTTAAGTTTCTTTAGTTTTACCATAGTACTTTATACATTACCGGAACAACCTTACCTAAGCTTCTTTAGTTTTACCATAGTAGTATCACACAAAGTCAAAAACTTTGCGAACAACTTCAATATTTACATTCCATTAAAACCCAATATATATATATATATATATATATCACCATAAAAGAAACAATAAAGATAAAATAGATCCACAAGAAGTTTGAGGCGTATACGAAATTCACTTTCAAAAAGCAAACTATTCTACAGGTAGTGGTATAGGAATGATTAAACATAAAATTGAAACTATAATAAAGGGACATATCTCGGACATAAAATTTGGTAAATTAACTACCGCTTTTAGTAAAAGAAACTCAGCTGAAAATATTAAAATATATATAGGAAAACTTAACAAATTGGCAAATTACAACAACCAAACATATGTACTTTACCAGGAGACAACTGAAATATTAAGTAATTTATCTTCGTGTAATAGTAACGATTCAACGCAAAATATTGATCGAAACTGGCGCCCGTCGTCTTTTAAAGAACAGCCTGGAAGAAGTCAGTCGAAGAGAAAGCTCCACTACAGTTGTACAGCACCACAGAAGACGGGAGGGGCCCCTCCCGAAAGTACTATGGTAAAACTAAACAAACTTATGTATGGTTATTTCGATAATATATACTTCATTTTGTTTGTGAAGATTATTTAAATGCAATTTCTAAATTATAGATATTGTTTTCGAGTTCTGCTGGAAACAGGTATACAAAATAATTTGTAAAAAATGATTCAAGTACTTCTAAATATGTAATTATATTAAAAATTCAGTTTTAAAATTTGGACAGTTACAGTTTTTCTCTCTATTATATATGGAGATGAAAAAGTAAAAATGTTGTTAGCTTCAATTTTACAAATTCAGATTCATTTAAAATTTTAATTAAACTAATACCTTAAAAAAAAAAAAAAAAAGAAAAGAAAAAAAGAAATATTTTTAAATATATTTCAATTTTTTTTCAATTATAAGTATGTTTTTCTTCCCCAAAGTGAACAAAGGCTTATTTCATTAAAATGCTTCTGGCTGAATATAAAACTTAAAAAATATACTTTAAGATTATCTTTTGGGTTCGTTTAACACTTTGAAAAAAAAAAAAAAAAAAAACCATAAAAATATAGTTTTTAATGAGGTCAAAAGCTTTTATTCCAAGATCAATCAGGAATAAAAATTGTGCTTTCGTAGTAAATAAATTAATTATAGTTTATTTTTGCTGTATTTTTACTTTACGTTGTTTAATCCGAAGAAATTTAAAAGAAACGTATGTAATTTATTTTATTATTGTAATTTTCTGAAAATAAGTAAACTTACTGTACTAATGACTTTAAAAACATTTTATAAAACAAATGTGTATACTTTTTAACTACATTTATTGCGACCATGGAAGCCTCTGCGCAAGTGCGGATTCAACGAGTCCAGTAGTAAAATAGGGGAGACAAGCTTTTCGTTGAGAGAAAAAAAGCGATAAGGGAATACCGAATGACTGGATGCTTACTAAATTCAAGCCTGTTGGTCCACTTGGAAACCCTCCAAGATTTTCGACTCGTCCTCACTGCTAGGCGTAGAAAACGTGGTTACACAATACATAAGACTTTCCATTGATTTATAAAACAGAGGTTCTTTTTATAGTTTTTAAATTAGAGATTATTTCTCTCTCTCTCTTTTTTTTAATATTAAAACGAGGTTTGTTTATTATTATTATTATTATTTTATTGCGGCAAATTCTTTATTCCTTTCAAAACATTTCTACCGCGCTGAATTTAATTAAATTTATTTTTTGACGAACTCAAACAATTATGGCTAACGCATCTATCAATTAAACATACTATGCAGGTTGTCCTTGAAAAGGTAAAATACACACAAAGAAACGTTTTTCGTATATTGGGTTGGAAATGAAATGTGTAGGTGGAAAAATAAGAAATGGCGAGGAAATTAAAGACAACTTTTCCTTACATAATATTACATAAAGTATTCGAATATGCACAACATTCAAATTAATACAATCAACAATTTAAGTACATCAGTTAGAAGCAGTATATCTTTTTCACGTAATAATTTTCACAAATATATATTTGTTAAAAATTCAACATTCGAAATCCACGATCACATATGTTAAAAACTAACAAAAAAATCAATCCGTTCTTAAAGTGTTAAGATCACATTTGAGGCCATATGTTCCAGCGCAATCCTTAATATTTCTGAATCCTTATCCCAATTTCCCCATAAATTTTGTCCCACGAATTCAGGGACACCTTGTGTATTAGGTAATCAGAAAAGATCAGAAGAAGAAACAACAGAAGAGGGAAAAAGAAATAACAAAGAAACAACAGAAAATTTCATTTGCTCTAAGATAGGAGAACGGCAAAAATCACTACGCGTGCTCATTTACTTGCATACAGCTACCATCGTGATGTTTGGACAGCATATAAACTAAGCGACAAATAAAAAAAAAAAAAAAAAAAAAAAAAAAAGGCAGCACTGCAGAAAAATGACATATACCTTTTTTATTTGTAATAACTTTAAAATTAATGTTTGAAATAAATAAAACTGTCTTGTTTGCATAATACCAAAGGGATGAAATGGTACCTATGTCCATTTTCAATTTAATAATTCGTTTTATTGCACTCTACGAAGTTCTTTTTAAAAATCTGCATAAAACTTTCTTTTTGAACATAATGCAATAACCATACACTTTGAATACTATTATGATTTATTATACGAAATAAACAAGTCATATTTTAATATATGAAATGAAACTATTTATTTGTTAGATCTAAGCAATTTCTTATTAAAAATATGCATTCTGCATTGGGTTAATTCCACCTTTACATGGAATTATTACTTTAATGCGCAATGGCATAGTTTTATACAGAGTTTTAATATAAATCTCAGAAATTTCAATGTACCAAATGTCACAAATAATTTTTTCTAGTTCTGGCAGAGATATAGGCTGCAAATTTCGAATCCTCTCCCCTCTATCCCGACTTTTTATAGACGAAGCATTTTCGAATGGATTGCGATTAGGACTATTCCCATGTCTGGTAAAGAAGAAATTCTACAATATCCCTTGTGGGATTTAACTTAAAGTTAAAAAAGATACGATAACTTACAGAATTATAGATTCTCATGGGAATGGATAGGAAATTCTGACAATTTGGAGTCAATAAACTTACCACAGATGCTGTGTAGTAAGGAGCATTATCATCTTGAAATGCTGTTTGCGGAAATGTCCAAGATACCTCCAAAATAGTCAGTCAGGCACCACTTTTTTGAAGATTGTGTTTTATTTCGAGTTTATTGATCCCTTGAGCATAAAAATTTGCCCGACTGCGTGAAAAGTTATACACCTCCGTACCATAATGTACGGAGAATGTGTCACTGTTTTAAAAGTGCGATTTTCATTAAGTCGGTCATATTTTCGTTGTCAGATCTGCTTGTTTTCCTTAGCTCGAAATAAGTTGAACTTGACTTATCAAAGAGAATCAGTTCAGCCCAATAATTAACTAATCATTTTTTTTTAATTTTTTTTAGCCTACTGAGGTCTTGCTTACCTATTTCTCTTCACTAAGAATGGAATTTTTTCAAACTTTCTGTCATTTAAACCTGCTTTGTTTAATAGTTGTTGTACTGTAGTTAAAGAAATTATGCTGCTAAACACTTTTTCTGAATCGCTTTTATGTTCTAAATGTAATACAAACCGATTTCATAAGCAATGGCTTTTTAACTTACGGTCATCTCGCTTGGATGAGCAACATGGCCACCTAAAATCAAATTTCCAGTTTAAACAGCCAAAAAATTTTATATCTTATTAAAAACCCTTTTACCAATATTTCGTTAACATTTAATTATTTTGCCATCTCATGTGTTAAAATATTTTTTGATTTTCATTCAAAAATTTATACTTCTTGTGCCATTGTTAATTGCCTTGTTCTTACCATTTTTGAAATAATTTCTAAAATTACAATTTTACAGACAGTTGCATTTTGTTTTTAACACTGGACTCAAAGCTAAACGGTATGTGGCGGACAACATAATAAAATCTGTTCGAAAATTTGCTTTTTAAACGATAAAATTGGCGGTTATAGAAGACAAAAAGGAAAAATCCCCAAGTGTTTTTTTTTTTTTTTTGTCGCTTAGTATATGTAAGACGCACTTAATATTAAACTTTATATTTTGAATTCGAAAAATGGTTTAGTAATTGCCGTTTATTAATGCAAACAGAAATAGAAATAGTATTTCTCTACGTTAATTTTTGCATTTATGAATAGCAACTCATATATACAAGGTGTTCCAAAAGTCCCACACACCCCTACTAACTCGAAAATGAGTCGAAATTTTGAAAAATGGCAAAACACGTATTTATTGAATTCGATAGGGAGCTCTTCTGGAGAAAAAAGTTTGTTACCGGGGGGGGGGGGGGGGGGCTAGGGGGCCGCTAGGGAGAGCAACTTTAAAATTTCAAATAGGAAGGTATGTCTTGTGATACATTGTTGGAAATATATCTTAAAGACAATGAATTTGATATAAATAGTTTTACCCTACGATAATTATTAGGAGATACATGAGTTTTTAGACTTTTAAAATGTGGAATTTTTACTTACGTATCCCCTTTAATAATCATTGCAGGACAAAACTACTTATACCAAATTCATTGTCTTGAAGAGACGTTTCCAGGGATGTATCGCAAGACATACTTTTCCCAAAAATGTTTGAGACCGGGCAAGAGGGTGGTAGGAGTGCCGCTAGGGCATGCAAATTTAAAATTTCTAAAGTGAAGGTATGTATTGTGATACATCCAAGGAAACGTCTCTTCAAGACAATGAATTTGGTATAAATAGTTTTGTCCCGAAGTGATTATTAAAGGGGATACATAAGTATAAAATCCACATTTCAAAAGTCTAAAAACTCACGTATCTCCATCAATAATTATCGTAGAGCAAAACTATTTATATCAAATTCATTGTCTTGAAGAGACGTTTCCATGGATGTATCACAAGACATACCTTCCTATTTGAAATTTTAAAGTTGCCCTCCCTAGCGGCCACACTAGCCCCCCCCCCCCCTCTCTGTCATAAACTTTTTTCACCAAAAGAGGTCCCTCTCGAATTCATTAAATACGTGTATCGCCATTTTTCAAAGTACTGACTCATTTTCGAGTTAGTAGGGTTGTGTGGGACTTTTGGAACACTCTTTATTATATATATATATTTGTATGTGTGTGTGTGCATGCGTTTGTGGTGTTTTTTTTTTTTCTTTTCTTAATCATACGTATTTTCATTCCCACTTATGAAGGACTGAAGTCACAGACGGTAAGTTAATGCTGTTAGAATAATAATAATAATAATAATAATAATAATAATAATAAGGTTTTAAAAAAAAGAACGCGGTTTGTATAGTTAGACACCTTACGATTGAAACCGTTGCATTGTTTATATTTCAATATATTTTAACTCTGTTTCGATGCTTTAAAAACATTTTGTTTTTAATTATAAAAAAAAAAAAAAAAAAAAAAAAAAAAAACGAAAATTTGCAAAAATATTTTTTTTTATAGTTTTTCACATTAAAAAAATATAAATTGTTGCTTTTGTAATAAAATATCTAAATATATCAAATCTAAAATATATATATCTATATATGTATATATATATATATATTAACTATGCACTAAAGTGTTTTAAAAAAGCAATTTAAAGCTTTATTTCTCAACAAAAATATTTGAAATATTGGATTTATGTAGCCATGTATGCTGTTTGAATTTTAAGTTTTCACCATTTGTGATGTATTAAAAAAAACATGCACCACTGTAAACTTAAACAACTGTATAGTGACTGTATGCTTATAATGTTTCAGAACTACATTATGGGTCCCAATAAACTAATGAATTTAGCTAATCATACAGAATTTTAGAGAAAAAAGTATTTTGCGTATCTTAATAATATGTGTAACATTGTGTAATTTTTGCGAGTCCTTGTACAAAAACCAGTTTCTCTATTTATACGATTTTTAGCAGATATCATGGCGTATTGACCTTGAATAATACAAGTTAATTTTCGTATTAATTATGTCTCTCCACTATCATGAGATTAAAGCGCACAAAACAAACGGACTGAAATACAAGCAAATGGAATAACGGAAAGTCATAACCAGTTTTAAACATTGTTCGAAAGAGTGAAAAAAGTTCTACATAACTCAAAATGCAAGTCCAAAATTTTTAAATTATATCACTTTATGTATCCGAATATTTTTATATAGCCATGCGAACATTGAAACTAATCATAACATATTCTATGAAAAACATGTTTTACTGCTCATGAATAATTAATATACATTTCAGTTTGATTTATGCAATACAATGTTATTTAAATATCATTTATAAAGATGCTACTCGATGAACGCCAAAATTGTAATTTTTGTGGATGCTCCTGTACACAGACTAATCCTGCAAATTGTATCATTTTTATTAGGTAAAATACCATACTGAACTTGAATAAGCAAAATAAGTTATATATAAACAAAGATATGTGAATAAATTCTAAAAGTATTTACGGAACTTTGAGTTCGGGTAGACATGCAAACCAATAAAATAAACTTTGTTGAAAAGTGTTAAAATATAAAATAAAAAAAGATAAAAAGTTATTTTTTTATTGCAAAAAGAATATATATATATATATATATATATATATACAGTTCCCGCCGCTTATTAAAATCACATTCGTTCTGAGCCAAAGTGATTTTATTAAGCGGCTGATTTTTATATCCGGCGAGCGTACCTGCCCTTAAGGAAAGGGTATTACTTCCGTGAATTTCGAAAGAAACTTCAAAAGGTAACGAATAATAATTTTAGTAAACAATATTAGTTAATTTTTGGTAGATAATTAACTAATTGTTTCTTCGATATAAGTAAATTAAACGCATTGTAAGTTCCCGTGCACTTTCTTTAGAGGAAAATCATTATTACTTTACCAAAAGTTCATGCTGTTCTTATAAATTTAAAATCTTTCAGTTTAAACCTCATGAATTATAGTAATTTCAAAATAAGAACTAGAAATTGCCGTCTAATAATTAAAAAAAAATCATTTCAAATCAAATTTGTATTTTATTCCTGCGCTTTGAAAAATATGTTCCTTGAAATTGTTGCGGACATAAGTTGCGGGGCCGTGTTTAATTTGTAAGTGTGCTGCAAGTATAAAATCTTGAACAATGAACGATAACGGAGGGTTTGTTGTGCTATAATTTTTTTTTTCTATTTAAAAAGAAAAAAAAATTAAAAAAATCACAATGTAAATAAAAAAAAAATTATTGTGCATAAATGATATTTTTTGGCTGCTGAGAAGATATTTTTGAGTTTATTAACCGGCGATGCTGATTTTATTAAGCGGCGGCTTTAAACGTAGATTGTATTGATTTGATTCCGATTCTGGCGATTTGATCAGATTGAGCGGCTGATTTTATTAACCAGTGATTTTATTAAGCGGCGGTTACTGTATATAATCAATTTTGGTTTGTGTTATTGTTTAATTTCCTTTTTTTTTATTTTGTTTTGTTGCAATATAAGGACTTGAACTGTATATTGGTTTGAATTAGCTTTTACTAGAGTTTTCCGAAATCTTGCACTCTGCTGATAGACATGCAAGTTTCCTGATGCGTGAACATTTCTATTTTTCAGCATTAAATTACAATTTTCAATTCATGAATTCTCACTCTTTTTTTTCCTTTTATCGGATCTCTTTGGCAATTTTATCCTTTTCTCTTTTCTATAAAGTGTTGACTGTTTCTATTACTTTAATGGTTTTTGCAAACTATCATCTTTTCGTTAGGCTTATGTATTATGCTTCTGTCATTTCCACTCCGTACTTTAACTTTTTTTTACTAATCATTGGTGCCCAAATTAAATTATCACCGAAATAACTTATATTCGAAGTAAATCTCATTTAAAATTTAATTATATGTTAGTATTTTCATCTATCTTTTGTTTGCTGAGTGTTACAAAGGTATTAACTTATTCAAATTGTATACATACATACATATATATATATATATATATATATATGCAAATAATGCTTTTTTCTGATTCCAATTTGCTATAATTCATTTAGATTTTACTTTATTTCTTTTTTGGTTTTATTTGGGTGGTCTTCGTTTTTGATCAGAATAATTGTTTAAATACTGAAATTAAATCATCTTTAAATTTCAAATGTTTGCACTGATAATATTATATTACTACTGAACGGTCTGTTTCTCTCTCTCTCTCTCTCTCTCTCTCTCTTTCTATATATATACAATATAAATCCTACTAATAATTAATTGCTCAATCCTTACTATCTATAATATATTTATTATTATCATTATTATTATTAAAACTTACCTTAGCCTTATCACAGGCAAAAAATCGTCTTTCCGTAAATTTCTCGCTTCGACGTTTGCTAATAGTGTGGGATTTCTAGTGCAAATGTAGCTAAAACATATTTTTTCGATGTTTATACAGGGTGACAAGAAATAACTTGGACACACATAATACGTTATAACTTTAATGCCAATGAAAATATTACGACCAAACTTCAAAATAAATATGAATACATTATTTTGTCTAATATATTTATAAATTTTTAAAGTGGCTACCTTTAGGCTTAATGCAGAGCTTTAAACGTGTCACAAAATTTTTGGCTATGGTCCGCAACTCACTTACTGATATTTTATCCCATTCCTTGCATAAGAAATTCTTTAGGGATGCCAAAGTTTTATGAGGTTTAGCACACACCCTTGTCTCCAAGGTGTACCAAACAGAATAATCAATTGGGTTCAAATATGTGGAATACGGTGGCCATTCTTGAGCTCCAATGAAGTCAGGAAAATTTTTTCTTGCACCAATCTTGAGTGCGTTTAGCTCTATGCGCAGGTGAGGAATCCTGTTGGAAGGTCCATCTTTTGTTTCCAAAGAACTTTTGCGACCAAGGTAAGACAACATCTTCCAAAATAAGTTTGCGATATGTTTGTTGATTAATCTTTATCCCTTGATCAACAAAAACAAGTGGTGTTTTCCCACTAGCACATATCCCACCCAAAACCATTACAGATTGGTGTCGTTGACGCCGTGTAACAATCCAAGAATGTCCAAGTGCTTCTGCTGACCAAACTCTATAATTATGGTTATTGTGAGTTTGTTCAATCGAGAACAGTTTCTCATCTGTGAAGACAAACGTTTGCCATCGATCACCTGCGGCCCGCTTCATCAGTTCTCTACACCTTTGAAGTCTTGTGCGTTTGTTCTCTGCTGTTAGCTTTTGAGCCTCTTTCATTTTGTAAGGGCGAAGACCAAGCTCTACTCTTGCCATCAAACGTGCGGTTTCTCTTTTGATCTTCATCTCTCTAGCAACCTTTCTCATTGAAATCCTAGGATTTCGTTGAACTCGGTTTTTGATAACGTTCCTGTTTCTTGATGTGTTAACTGTGTGCTTTCCTCCTCTTCCTGGACTGTCACCATCGTGTCCGAGTTCTTTAAACCTTTTGATTGTGTATAAAACTGTCTGCTTAGACACTTTCAATAGTAGAACAATTTTACATTATTTCTTTCCTTGCTTATGTAATTCAAGTATGGCATATTATTTGTTAACCATAATGGTTATCACAACTAACTTACTTACACCTGTTTAGCAGCTTTCTAGGATCAATACTTAATGAAATAAATATTATAACTTTAGTGGTAGTTACAGATATTTCGTTTGAAACTTCGTCCAAGTTATTTCTTGTCACCCTGTATTTTTTTTGTCTGAACGAAGTGTCTGTCCATTCATAAAACTTTAAGCATCTACTATCTAAATTCTGTTGGGTGATTTTTATCTGACATGTATGATAGTGCGTGGATGCATTTTTCTACTTCTGCTGTAGTAATATATTATATGCTTTGACTCAGAAATGTCAAGATATACTTCATGTATAATGTTATATAAAAAGTGCTATAAAAGTAGAAAATAATGATATGAAAAGGCATTAAATGTTTTGCAATTCTTGAAAGTAAGATATATACTTTTTGTCATTTATAATAAATAGTTCGAAGTATTTTGAAGTTCTTTAATATTTATATATTAAACTTTATACTTTTTTATTTAAGGGGTTAGGGGTAGTCAGAGACACGAAAAAATGGTAATTTTCAGTAATTTTTTTTCGCTATTAAATCATTTTATTTTACAAAAGTAATAATATGGCATTATTATACAATGTTTTGACTTGAAGTCACGAAAATTTGAAAAAAAAAAAAATTATAATTTCCAAAGTTATAGCTGTTTCTGTTGACCCAGTCCAAAAAAAAGGTCCTTGCGGTGACAATGATAAGTCCTTGGAGATTCATCTAAAATCAATCGGATAAGAAAAATTAGTTTTATAAATAGATAATCCTGGGCCTGATCGAAGCTTTTTTTTTTTTTTCAAAAATTAAAAAAATGGCGGACTCAGGAAATTTTTTTCTAAATTTTTGGGAAAAAGTCAACAGTTAATTGGTCTTAAAAAATCGAAATTTTTGAAAAAAAAAAAAATCCTTCGATCAGGCCCGAGTTTATTATGTATTCTAAAAGCTGTATAAATTTCATTAAAATCTACTGAGCGGTTTTCAAGTTACAGTTGTCACCAGTTCAAAAAACATAGTTTTGAGAAAAACGCATTTAAAGTTTCGCACTAGATTTACGTACAGAAATACGAATTATTTAATCACTTACACTGAGTCATCTATTCCTGGGCCATATAATAGTTCTTCAGCCATTGTGGAAGTTTCCAAAACATCAATTTGCCGTTGCCTACGGTTGCAACCGGTTGCTTGCAGCTGCCGCTAGCTACCTGCTCCCGAGCGTTTAGGAGTGCTCGAGCGCTCTTTGTTATTTGTCGAATAACTCGAAAAGTAATTATCGGATCAACTTCAAATTTTCAGAGAATATTTATAAGATATTACACTTTAAGAAAGTGCAAAAAAAAAAAATTTGATTTTTTGAAAATCCTGACTACCCCTAACCCCTTAAAACGTACCTCATTTTAGAAAAGTGTCAGAAATCGAAGTGTCATTTATAAAATTATGAAACAAATTTTTATTTATAAACATTTTACTTGTCGTGAATGATAAGGAAAAAATATATAAATATTTGGAAAAAATATATATATATTATTAAACCTATCTTAAGTAGGCTATTTCTAAATGTCAAAAGAAAATCACCTTTCATATTATATGAATCGTAACAAAAAAAAAAAAAAAAAAAAAAAAAAAAAAAAAAGTAAAAGAAAAAGAAATCAAAATATCTTGAAAATTGATTTTTTTTTTTTTTTTTTTATGCACTAAGTTATTCTTTAACTACATTTTTTGCGATCATGGAAGCATCTGCGCAAGTGTGAACTGGACGAGTCTAGTGTTAAAGTAGGAGTGATAGCGATTTTGTCGGAGAGAAATTAAGCGATAAAGAAACACTGCAAGACTGGATGGTTACCACATCTCAAACTGTCGATCAATTTGTCACCCCTCCAAACCTTTGGAGTTGTCCTCACTGCTAGGCATAGGAAATGTAGTTACACTATATTCACAGACAAATCAAATCATTCTTCTGAAATGTTTATTTCTATGTTATATAATAATGGTTTCTTTAGTGTAATTGTACTTAAAACAAATTCTTTGGCAGTTATCTGCAGTTATCTGAACGAAGTTCTAAATGTTTATAAGATTTTAATTCTCTGGTATGTAAATTCTATTTGGCGATTTTATATCTGACATACAAGATAGACGAGGTGTATTTTTCAACTTTAACTGTAATTCATATATATATATAGGGTCTCCCAAAAGATTTAAAACGCTCATTTATTCTGTACCTGTTAGCGATATATGGACAAATTAATTTGCAAAAGTGTTCCAATGGAAATGCAAAGTAAGATTTTTATGCGATTTTTATAGGGAAAAAGCAGCAATTAGAATTTTTTTTCTTTTTCCTACTTAAAATCATTACAAAAAAAAAAAAAAAAAAAAAAAAAAAAAAACCCTCTTACCTGAATCTTTCAAACTGAGTGAATTATGCTTAAGTAAAAATTGAATGTTGAATATAAGAAAAAAAAAAGAAAAAAAACGAAGTAACAAATTATAATAATACAGTATGCACAATATTAACATTAAAACCATTCTCTTATGTAACCTTAAGAACTGATTCGCGATCCAATTACATATTCTAAACCATTTTTTTTAATATTCTATTATTTTTTAGGTTGAAAGTAAACAGATATAAATATTCAAGGAAGCTCCCCCCCCCCCCCTAAATTAACATTTTTTTTTTTTTTTTTTTTTTTTTTTAAGCGTTGTAAGAAATTCAATCACAAAGGAATTTTTTAATTATTCGATTGAAATTTAGCTGTTTAAAAAAATGCTTTTGGAAAACTGCATACTGATTAAAGCTATATTTGAACTATACGAGTAAGCCTTACTTTTTCTTTTTCTTTAAAGCACGATGCAGATTTTTAAACGCATTCTAAAATCTAAATGTATGTTTTGTATAGTTGTCTGTTTAATTATTTATTCTATCAGATTATAAAAACCAATTTTGCTTTTTTTTAAATACTTTTTTTTAACTATCTAAAATTTCTATGGATATTTTAAAAATTTTGTATCCCAACTGCAAAACTGTGTAAAATGAGTTTTAGGGTCACGTGTGTCTCGCGGCATACGTAGGACGCCAAACTTTTTTTTTTTGTCCATTTTGCTTTTACTAAGGTTCATTTGGTACATTTTTCATATGGTTACAACGAATTAAGTGTTTTCCCCAGCATCGTTTGACTTGTTGCAGTGAAAGTACTTTTACAGTCAAAGTGAAAAAAGAGGCGATTCATTCACTTACAGTGAGGTCAGACTTAGAGTTTTGCGACCAAATTTCGTGGAAAAACAGTAGTTTTCTGAAGTTTAGAAGTTATACATAGGGTTTCAGCCAAGAGAATTCCATAGAATTCTGTTAGAACTACCTCGAAACTCCAGCGCCAAAATACATAAATAGGAGTGGGTTGACTTCTGGTGAGAGAGTGTGTAGTCACTGATATTCAGAGTTGTTCAGAGAGTATTTGCACTTTGAAAACCGTGTTCCAAGCAACTGAACTTTGTTCGTGAATCAGCAAACATTGTACTCTGGATTATTTGACGTTATTTGCTTTACACCTGAAGAACAAGTGACTGTTTTCTTGGATCATTGAATAGTGACTATTGTGATACAAGTGACAGCTTCATTGGACTGCTATCAGAATATTTAATGAATTAACAGTATTATTGAATTCATGCTGAGTATTCATTCACAAGAACCTGCTTGTTTCTTTATTATGAACTTCTTTCTCAGATATGAAAGCCGGCAAGTTTTTCATAACATTTGATGCCCAACGTCTGGCAGTTCGACCTGCAACTAGAAGTATGTCTGACGCAATAGAGAATCTTCTTCAGACATTAACTGCTCAATTTCAGTTGTTAAAAGCCAGACAAGACAGTGGAATGCCAGACAAGATCAGTTAAGAAAATAGATAAAGGCCGGACAATAATAGATGAAAGCCATACAGAATCAGCTGAGAGAGGAGATCAAGCCCAACTAGACAAGAAAAACCCTTTATAAGCTGGTAACTTTAACATAATTTTGTTTATTTACTAAGATTTGTGACATCATAAGGGGTTTTCACAAGAAAAAAAATCTCGCAAAGGGATTGAAATAATTGAATCTTCAAATTAATTACGCGGCTTGGGATAAACCCCTTATAAAATTTCCACTCCGGAAAAATAGCTAAAACCTAGCTCGTTCCTTTGCCGACAATTTGCTTAATTTTTACTCTATTCAAATGGTATTTGGACAAAAGTTGTCCTATATATCTAGCCTATGTAATAAATTTTTTTCTATCTTTCGCGCATGCGCAGTAAAAACTTTTGTATAAAAATGCTAATATTTCGTGAGATATTTAAGATATTAGTATTCCAGTTTCAGTATATTGTTTCAATTTATCTGAGAGTGGGAATAATTTTCGTTTAAAACTCTGTATATTATAAATAAAAAATATGCTGATTTTTATTTTACTAATATTTTATTATTATTATTATTATTATTATTATTATTATTATTTTTGTGTGTGTGTGTTTTAAAATAAGTGCTTATATATCTGTTATTTAAAATGCTATCCTCGCACAAATTCATTCACAAATTGTATTTGATTTATATTAACATATCCTAAAATTAGAGACCATTTCGTTCCTTTAATGATACAGGGTGATCACAAGCATTGTTGATATTGCTCAATTTGTTATGAGCCCCCGAAATGTTGTCTGAAACCAATCTTCACGGAAAAACATGTGGAAGACCCAGTTCTTTAAATACCCAATGCTTGAAAACATTTCATCAAGAGATTTGTCTACGCAGTGTATAAACAGGACGATTATAATTTAAGTTACAATACTATTTTAAAACGATACCATTTTAAAACTGCTGGTCAGGATGACTTTATAATTTACCCAAAAAATCATAAAGCGATAGAATTTAGTTTGCCTGAGTTAAAAAAAAAAAAAGTTCCAAAATAGGCCGTTAATTATGCTTAAAGTATATTTTTCAGGAAGCTCCCATTTTTCTCTTGTCACTATGACTGTTTCCGCTGTAAACACGTATTCTAGTCTTTTTCTTGAAAACATTATCGTAAACACTTGGAGTCTAATGTTTCCTGCTATTCTGATGTATTTCTAGCAACATTCATGCGTTTAATGAATCCATTTATGTGTTTTCCCTGACATTATCCTGCTAGCGCCATCTATAGGAGCATTATGGATTTACTTTATTCCTCCACCAAACAAAATTCCTTTGCCTCGCGATTGTTCTGACAAAATATAAAGTAATTCTGACAAATAGTTTTGAAATTATAGCGATTTGAAATCATGAAACTTTAACTATCATCACCTTATATTTAAATAATTAAATATAAAGGCGCAAAATATTATTTTTTAAAGGAAAATGGGTTTAGACGTTTCTGATGTTAATTAATGGATGCTTTTATTATATTTCTGTTAGAAAAAAAATAACAATTAATTTTTGTTTGAATTCATACTATTTTAAAATTTTGTTAAAAAATATAAACATATACATATTTTTATTAAAGATTTTTATTGAATATGTATGTAGAAAATCATATTTTCCTTTATTTGAAGAAAGAATCTTCTACAAAATCAACTAATAATAAACAAAATAATAAAGATTTTTTTCATTTTCCTTAGTTAAATGAATATAAAATTTAAACTTACAAATTAACTATTAAGAGCATTTCTTGTATTAAATCTAATAAATTAACTCAATTAAAATTACTTTATATCATTTATTTAAACTTAAACAAATCATAACATAATATTCAAAATTAACCTTAAGTGAAATATTATGATTTAGAAAATGATTTCGAAAATTCAAAATTTCCCATGACATGAAAATTTGTTTTAAATCTAGGTTGAACCAACATTGGTTTCCAAATTTATCATGTTATCATTAGAATTTTAAATTGCAATTAATTTTTCTAACTCAAACATATAGATTGCGCAAAATTTCTATAATAACAAAAAGTGAACTCTTTCACACATTCTTTACAGCACATTATTATTTACACCGTCTAACCGAAATCGTATTGAAAAAGTAAACTATTTAATATCCAGTTGGAATTAGATTTAAATAGTGCGTATCTATAGAAACACAAATATTAACTCTTCGTGCTCTTAATTTTAAGCAAAGAAACATAAGAAAAAAGTGAACTGGACATTTTTCAGCATAAAGACAAATAAAAGTTTTTAAATGCAAAAGAAACTTTTTTTGATCCGACACTGGTTAGACAAAGTTGATAATTCTAAAAAAATTTTTTTTTTTTTTTTTTTTTTTTTTTTTTTTAAGTACATTTTTAAATATTCATAACTGGTAAAATCAATTTTTTTTGTAGTATTTAACCTTGAAAAGTTAACTATAATTGGATAGATATTTTAACTGAACTTTCATTGAAATCAATTTTGTGAAGTAATCTATTTTGAATAATAGATATAAAGAAATGAAACACACACACAAAAAATAAATAAATAAATAAATAATAAATAAATAATAATAAATAAATAATAATAAATAAATAATAATAAATAAATAAATAATAATAATAGTAATAATAATAATATAAGGAACTTTTCAGTTACGGCTATATAGATATATTGTACTAATAATACTCTTTGCTAGTTACTGTATTTTAATATATATCCTCTTCACAAAAAGTCTCAATTTTTTACTTATCGCATTTATTAATGAACCTTGAAAATATGAAGAGTTATCATTTGCGATATTTAAATGTTTTTCCAAGTATTCATTTGTAAAACATAACCCTGGAATGGCAGCATTTCTGAAAAAGAAAAATACTCTTCTAAGAAAAGAGCATAATTTTGTTATTTAAGATGAGTTAAGGTTACTGTTTGTCACTACTTATTCTATTGCTACTAGATAAAAGCTCTGCACTATCATACTAAAGCGTAACTTTTTTTTTTCCCTGTGAAAATGCGTTTTTTCTTTGAGAAGCTTCTTAGAAATGACACAATTTTCAAAGACGATAGTACTTTAGACGATAGATTTTTTGAAAGTGGCATCATTCTAAAAGTCTATAAAAAATATTTTGAATCTATATATTAATTTGAAACATGTTTTTGTCTGTCTCCACTATATTGAGAGAACTACTTGGTGTAAAAATTTGGTTGAGGTGTCTAAAAAAAGGTGTTGGTCTGTAGATGTGCTAAGAGAAGAGAAAAATAAAAAAAAGTCGAACGGTTTCCCCCCGGGTTAAAAACACGTTTACGAGCTTAACTAAGCTTCAAATTACTTCACGGTGAAGAAATTGTACATATGGGGACTAGAGTCGCATACTAAAAAATCACTTTCTGCGAATTTGGAATTTTCGATTTTAAAGGGGGGGAAAGGGGGAAAGTAGATTTCGAGGGGGGAAAGAGGGGAAATTAGTTCGAGAGGGAAATCCGTTCTAGACCCACGCATGTAGCACCTCATTTTAATGGTCTTGAAATTTCATGTCGACTGGGGATGTTTGCATACAATATAGTGCAACCCCTGGTGGTGAAAAATGGAACTAGGTGATTTTGCTGCAGACCCTATCATGTTACATCTTATTTTAAAGGTCTTGGTTTTTCCTGACCGTTGGTGATGTTCGTACAGAACACACTGCGCCCCCTGGCGGTGGAAAGTGCAACTAAAGGATTTTGCAGCTGACACCACCATGTGACACCTTATTTAAAAGGTCTTGGAAATCTAAGGCGATTGGTGATAGAGGTCTTGAAATTTCATGTTGATTGGGGATGTTCATACACAATATACTGCACCGCCTGGTGGTTAAAAATGGAACTAGGTGATTTTGCAGTCGACCCTATCATGTTACACCTTATTTTAAAGGTCTTGGTATTTCCTTACCGTTGGTGTTGTTCGTATAGAACACGCTGTGCCCCATGGCGGTGGAAAGGGCAACTAAAGGATTTTGCAGTTGACACCACCAGTGACACCTTATTTGAAAAGTCTTGGAAATTCTGGGTGATTGGTGATGTTCATATACAACATACTGCACCCCTTGATGGAGGAAAGTGGAATTTTCAACGCGTGTGTAGCATGCATGCCTGCTATACAGTGCAGCAGTCACAGGCAGAGGTAACACGAGTCAGAGGTTCGCTCGGTTCAAGGTTAATTTTTGAGAAATTGTTCATGTTATTAGCGGCCTGTATATACGCTGCCGCAGGCAGCGGGTCACGAGCCCGAGTTCCGTTCTGTTTGAGATTTTTTCTTTCTTTTTTTTTTTTTTTTCTTTTTTTTTTGTGATGCTTTTATTTAAAAATAGAAATTCAAACAAAATCGAGTTAAAGATATAAAACCATACAAATTTAAGGTTCATTTAAGGTTATTATCATGGGCTCGGTGATTGCCGGGCGGGTTCGTTTGGTTCCAGGTTAATTTTTTGGAATTTTTTTATGGTATTAGCGGCCCGCGTATGTGCTGCCGCAGGCACCGGGGTCACAAGGCAGAGTTTCGTTCGGTTCGAGGTAATTTTTTTTCTTACAGCTGATTATTTTTTTCGTGATGCTTTCATTTAAAAATAGAAATTCAAACTAAATCGAGTTACAGGTATAAAATCACACAAATTTTAGGTTCATTTAAGGTATCATGGGTTCGGTCACTGCCGGGGGGGTTCGTTGGGTTCCATGTTAATTTTTGGGAATATTTTTATGTTATTAGCGGCCGGCGTATGCGCTACCGAAGGCACCAAGGTCACAAGGCAGAGTTTCGTTCGGTTCGAGGTAATTTTTTTTGGTTACAGCTGATTATTTTTTCACGATGCTTTTATTTAAAAATAGAAATTCAAACAAAATTGAGTTAAAGATGTAAAACCATACAAATTTAAGGTTCATATAAGGTTATTACCATGGGCCCGGGAAGCGCCGGACGGGTCAGCTAACATGTAGTCTTAGTATTAAACGAAATAGAAAATGAAAGATAGGAACTGTTTATTTGGAGTCAGTTTGTCGTCACATTGACTGTACTTTGTTGAAAGTGATGTCATATATAGTATTTCTATTTATAAGCATTTTTCTGACTTTCTTTTTTTTTAAGTGAAATGTCGTAAATTATATTAGATGTTTTAACTTGAAATACATTTAAATAATGATGCGATGTTTTTATAAACATTACGGTCAATAAAATGATCGTCGAATTCGACGAGTTCCAGCTAGTTTAATTATATTAGAATACATGGTAATTTTGACGTATTTACTGTAAAATGCACTGGTGTTAAAAATTTAAGCAACAACCTGTTTTCTCGTTTTCTTCTTTTACGCACAATTTTTAGCCAAAAAACATATAAACATCAAATTTAGATGGCATGTACGTTATCATACCATTAATCAAATTTTATGTAATTTTAGCATAAGTAATAAATAATTATTCTTTTTTTTTTTTTTTTTTTTTTTTTTTTTTCAAAAATATGCTTTGGAAAAAAATGAAAAATGTCAACAATTTTACAATTTTAGGAAAAAAAAAGAAAAACTTAATGAAAAGTGGTGATAAGGATGCATTACAGATAGATAAAGACGCACATGCCTTGAAATGTGCTCATGCTCTCAATTTTTCTTTCTCTATTAACTTTTCTTTTACTTATATAATAGACTTTTTAAAAAAATATATAATTAATAATTTGTAAGCTATTCGCATCACCAAAATAATAAAAATGTCGATAATAGTTTTGTGATGAACATCTTATCCAATTTTCATGTTTGTGTGTATATTTTTTAAAAAGTTGTTCACATGCGAAAAAAACAGTAAGTAAAAAGAAGAAACAGAAAAGTGAATACAGGTAAAAAGATCCGATTTTAATCTAACACATGCATGCATTTGCATCTTCACCTATCTGTAACGCATTCTTAACACAACTTTTCATTAAGTTTTCTTTTCTAAAATTATTGGAATTGTTCCTTTTTTCCAAAGCATACTTTTGAAAAAGAAAAATGAATATTTTTTTGTTTAAAAATTATTACTCATGCTAAAATTATATAAAATTCAATTAATGGTATGATAAGTATGATAACGAACATGCCATCTAAAGTTTATGTTCGTATGTTTATTTGTTTATAAATTATGCGCAAAAAAAGAAACGAGAAAACAGGTTGTTGTAAATTTTGAACATCAGTGTATTTAAATGGCATGCATCGAATTTTAAGGTAAACCAACATTTTAGAACCCCCCCCCCCCATTTAACCGCTTTTTCATTTAGAATTTTTAAAAACCTCTTCTTATGGAAAACGTACACATTAGAAGTGGCTTATGAAGTTTCTAATTGCAATATTAGTATAGAAAACATACAAAAATTACATTTTCGAGAAGGTTTTTCCTTGAAACTTCTCACTACTCATGCGCTAGAATTGTCGAGTTTCCACGATCCCTCAATCTTCCTAATAAGCAGTAACTCTGTCAATTTCGGTTAAAATAGGTTTTGTGTTATAGGAAGAGTTGTAAGACATACCCACACACATACATACAAACAAACAATCATTTTTACTTTTTTACATATAATATTCTTCCAATGACTTCTTATGAATAAATAAAGGTTCTTTTGTTCTCTCTCTCTCTCGCACTAAAATACTAATACTAAATTATTAATTGAATTAATCTGGTTTTATTTCTAATTCCTCTGTTATTAGTATGCCCCAAACATTTTCGGTATTGTTGTACTTTGCACTACTTTAGCAATGGAATAAAATTGCACTGAAGTATACATTTTTTAATATGACATGGAGCTAAATCCTGTTGAAATGTAAATACGTTATTGCTGTATAGAATAAAAGATCGCATGCATTAGTCTACAAATAAGGCACGACCATTTCATTTACATATTATTTTTACATTTATAATACTCTTAATCAAGTAAATTTTGCTTTTTTTATGTAACTTAATCCCAAACCATAGTATTGAACGAGTATTTAACTGTGAGATTAATACAAGGAGAATCAAAATGTTCTTTTAATCTTTATTTTTTACATATTTTGTCCTTTCTTTTAAAAGATCATGATATTATTATAAGTTTTTTTTTTTTTTTTTTAAATCTAAATATAACCAAATTCTTCATCCATTTCAATCTTTTAATTATATATTACAAATATACCTTCTAAAAATATATCTTGTCTAAATATATGCATATATCGTCGAATACATATTTTTAGACAAGATTCGGAACAATCCTTATTTTCAAATTTGCATTGAGCTGCATTATTTAGCTCTAAAAGCATTAAATTTAGATGATACTTTTCTACCAGTAATGCAGAGCCATTAATTTTTTCTATTATTTTCGATATCACTATTAGATACGTTTAATGCCTTTATCTACTTGGATTCGTAGTGATTTTTCATTATGCCTTTTCCAAAATTGAGAAATATTGCCTGTAGTCATGTCTGACATGTTTTCTTAGATTATTCATCAGTAAATCTTTATTTGCATATACTAACATTTCACACCGATGTTTGGGTGACCAGTCAACATTTGCATGATTTCTTTGACTTATTTTCTTTTTCTTTTTTCTTTTTACATTTTTAACAATATTAAAAACATAAAGCAAAAAAAAAAAAAAAAAAAGTCACATATTGCTAGAAATTATTATTTTTTAAATAACTATTGAGTACTTATTATCAGCTCTGTAACATAGCACCAATATTTGAAATCTACTGACAATCGGATTTTTTGTTATTAACATAAAATATGACTTGACTGCCTCACTAATAATCGATAATCATTAGCTACATTCAAATGATAGTAACCAATGCCATACCATCATAAGCAAATTTCTGGAGATTTTTTTTTTTTTTTTTATTTAGTTATAAAATTTAATAAAATTATTGTAATAAAAAAAAATAAATAAAAAAATAAAAAAATCTTGTATATATTACAGTATTCATTTAATTATGTTTTTCAATGGTATTAAACTTTATGTTTTGCTCTTAATACAAGTAATATGTAAGCCATGAAACCAAAAAATTGCACTTTTTTCTAAAAGTTTTCAGAATTTTGGATGTACTATTGTATATATATTATGAACTAATTTATTATTTTAATATGCATTACTGGTTTTTAAACTGTATTACGACTAAAATAATATTAATTATAAACTCAGAACACGTGTATGAAATTTTTTTGGAAATTTACATTTAAAGGCGCGTGGGGTACAATGGACCAATTTTGTAAATTTTAGGTGTTTACTCCCAAAGTAATAATTTCTGGCTATCGAAAATATGTGTGCATATTACCTATATATTGGGTCTTATGTTGCACTCAATCAAAAGCAATAATTATGTTTCCTTTTTTTAATATAATTTTTTTTAATAACAACTGACAAAATGGACCATTGTACCCCCTACCGCGGGGTACAATGGTCCCTGATATGGGGTACTATGGACCACAGGTCAAATTTAAAAAGCATACTAACGTAGTATGTTTTTTAACAGTATAAAATGTAGAATATATTATATTTGTTTATTTATATCTTCGATTCATACAATTAATGTAAATTAATGAACATTAAAATTAGAAAATGATAAGCCAAACAATTTTTGGGTCACGGAAAATCTACTGTTTTCTTGTGAAGTTGTAGGGTCTGGAAAACTCCTCATTACAACAGCTTGTAAATTTAGAAGAAATATAGCAACACTCTCAGGAAAAACTGTAGCGATCTTGATTAAGTTTTCGTTAAATGAATCTCATAAAAACAGATTATTTATCTTTTATTTCTGTGTTTAAACTAACAAAATGCAAAACCGTCTTTTTCGTCAAATTTATTTGTATTATTATTTTTTAATTGCATCATTTAATTTAGTTTGTTATAGCTGTATGATATATTTAAAAATATAAGAATACAAAAGTAACTGAATGGTTATTAATAATTTTTAAGTAAGAAGAAGCCTCAAAGTAAATTGCTTGTTGATTTATCGTTGAAGAAATAATAGATCTAATTAAGGTTCACTCTGAAATTTTTATATTATCGCTTCAATAATGCAGATTTCGTAAATCAGTTTATTATGACAGAGAACTGAGGTAAATGGACCCCCGTTTCTTAGTGGTCTATTGTACCCCGTCTGACAATGGTCCTCTGACAGCAAATGTTTAAAAAAAAAAATAACAAATCCTTTTAAAAAATGTTTTAATGAGATTAAATATAATAGATGACCTTAGCTCTTTATTGTGGTAAATAGCCTGTTCCAGATCATAATTCCTGAAAGACGAAAAGAAAAAAATGTTTAACTAAAAATATTTACTTTTGGCTACCGTAAACTAAACTTCACGAATAAAATGGCTAAATTGTTAGTTAGGCATGAAGTATTTCGTTAAGTTTCATCATTGCAGTGCCGCTATCTATGTACCAAAATACGAACCATAAAAATAAATAAATTATAATAGGCGGTCCATTGTACCCCGCGGTCTATAGTGCCCCACTCCAGAGTTCCCAACTTTTATAATTTATTCACGAGCATTTTAAGCCTCGCCTCTTTTTCATACCAGAAATTTTGAAAAATGATTTTCTTCTTACTTCAACGTTGTCACATATTACAGAGAAATAATCTGCAAAATTTCTGATGCGAAAAAGGCGAGACTAAAAATGCTCGTGAATAAATTATAAAAGTTGGGAACTCTGCCCCACTCTCCCCTACAATTAAAAAGAAGCAAACAGCAAAGTAACAATATATTATAATACTCGTTTTATTGTTCTACAAGCAAGAAAGGAGTACCCATTGGTTACTTTGCTTTAATAGCTACCAGAGTTTGAAATCTTTCATTTTTACGTGTTCACTGTAGGGATGCTTCAACCCTGATGATAAATTTCTAGTGTTTGAGATTATTTCCAAATTTTCGGTCTTAAATTACTTTTAATGAATTAGAAAGAGAAGCCACTGCGGCATAAGACGGGTTGAGTAGTTTAAACAAATTTTTTGGGCACCCAACTTTCCCCAAAATCTTTCGAAATGCTGGCACCAATCCGCAATGGCTGAATGTGATACTGAATGTGTGTGCAAAATAAAATTTTTAAACATTGTAGTCTATGAGCTCAAATTACTTAAAGTTTGCATTAATAATGTTAAATTGTTTAAAACTTAAACAAAAGAAAAAAGAAAAGAAAGAAAGGAAGAGAAAAAAAATTGATATTAAGAGCTTCTTATATATAGTTCGTTCAAAGGAACGAACAAAAGAATTTGCATACAATGCAATTTCTTAAATGACATTCGACTTGCGAGAAAAACAATCAAACAACCCGTTATAATTTTCTTTTTCGTCTTTTTAACGACTTCTCTTATTTAAATTGATTTAAACAACTGTTAGTTATTAAATATTTGGAAAGTCGAATGGAGTAATTCTAAATTGCTTTGAATTGACATTACTAAAAATGCATCCGCCTTATTGTCTGTTCTTCATAAAAATTGACAGATTATTCAATTAGCATATAAGTTAATAATTAGTAAAACTGCTTTTTTTTTTAACTTTATGCTATGAAAGAAAAACTATATAATTAAAACTTTAATCGGCATTTATTTTCAAAAAACGATGTTGATGTCATTACACATCAACATCGTTTCTTACGACCATGGGAGCCTCTGCGCAAGTGTTGACATAACGAGTTCAGTGTTTAAATAGGAGTTATAAATTTTGTGGTTGAGGAAAAAAAAGCGGTAAGGGAACGTCGAATGACTGGTTGTTTACCAAATCCCAACCTGTCGGTCAATTTAGCCGCCTCACTCCAATAAGCTTTTAGAATAGACCTCAATGCTAGGCGCGAAACATAGTGTCACTATAAATCAAATATATAAAATGTAGTAAAATTCATTCACTTTTTTATACTTATTTTACATTTTGCATGTTTCAAGTTTCATAGGAATAGAAAATCAAAAAATAATATTTGTTGCAGTAACATTAGAAAATTGTTAAAAGAATAATTTATTATGAAATATATATATATATATATATAAACAAAAAACAGGAAATTTTTACGTAGAATGATATCTGAATTACTTTACACCTCAAAATAATTTGTTTTTAGCTTCGTCTTTTTTTTTTTTTTTTTTTGTCAATTACCTCCAGCAGAACTATTTTCTTTTACGTTCATGATACCTAAGGCTAAATCTTTCTTGCATACGAAAGTAAATAAAGGAACCTAAATATTATAAATGTTGCACAATAAAATCCATCTATGCACAATACCTTTATCTTCTGAGCTAATATAATCCAGTATTTGTTTGATTAGTATACATGCATTACGTATCTCTGAAAGAATGTAAATTTAATTGATTATAGCTTTGTTTCCTTCTCTTAATCTAATAAAATTGTTGGGTTATGTAATATATGATGTATTTGGGCTAGTGAAAAGCTAGTAAGTTAAACACATCGTTAATTTATTTGCTGGAAATATACGCATTTATTTCCTTGTAAAATATTATTTCGTTCTGTACATGAAATATGGCATTTGTTAATGGAAAATATCATTTTGTACTAAACATTATATTAAAGAAAACCTATTTTTATTTACTGTGTTATGTTAAAGTAAAATACATTTACGTATTTTAAGACACTGTACTTAATATAATACTTAATAATTTCTATTATTATTTTTAAAGAAAATTACTTCATTTTTTTTAGTATATCATTATATATATAAAATGAGTTTTTATTAATTTAGAACTCTGAACACAAATAACGTCTCAGAATAACACTGGAAGGTGCTACAAATGCGCACACTGAGAGAAAGCATAAAAGGAATTCGTTTCGAGTCAGTTCTCCGCCATTTTGACAATGTCTCTCAAACTGTCATATTAACCTGAAGTCGTATTTTTTTTTTTTATTATTATTCATATTTATGTGGTGAAAATACAACACTATTGCTACGGAAGTGATCCGCAACATTCAGAGACCGACTTACGCCTTCTAGAACAATGATAAGGAACCATAGATACGAAAATTTGAAATATTCGGTTAAAGGAGGTTGCTTGGTTGGGTTTTACGTCGCACGCGACAGTCTGGGACACACCCCTGGAGTTGGTCCGGAGACATGCCATCACAATGACGATGGCTCCCCCGCTTCGGTAACCCACAGAGTAAAAAAGGGGGGGGGGGTTATAAACAAACTTTTGTGACTAGGTTGTACGTTGTACTACTGTACCACATCTAAAGTCTAAAACTTTACCTATCAAATTCCTTTATCGAGGTAATTTTTTTTCAATAAAAAAAAATGAAGTGCTATCTGCAACGACTTAAGAGTTGTAGGTTAATTAAAATTCACCGTGTTAATAAGCGTACGTATGTATGTTTCGCTGTTTCTTTTTAAATATTATGAGAAAACATTTCATATAAACACGAGATTTTTCATATGAAGTCATGATTAGTGTCAGACACTATGAATGTTATTTCATATTATTTTTGTAAATTTCTTTGATAGTTCCCTTTCTATCAGTGATAGTAAAATTTCTCATATTATTTCTTTAGATATGATCCCATTTTACATAGTAAAAGGCAAATAAATGGTCGTTATTTCTTTAATTTTTGTCTCTTCAGACATATTGTCACAAAGTGAATTTCATTGATATAAGAAAATTGTTAATTTAAGCTATAAAACATTATCACTAATATACAATCGAAAAGGGATGGAAATTCGCAGCACTTAGGTAACAGTGACCAAAATCTACACAATCAGATATATGTAAGCTAAAATGAAAAAAGAAATCATTACTAGTTAAAAAGGAGCGGGAAGATAGGAAACAGAGGCGAAATAAGCTAAAAAACACTACTCTATATTAGAAGCAAACGTTCAAACCGTGTTTTCTCCTCCGGATGCAACTTTTCAGACAACTCAAAAACTAATAAATTTAAAAATAACTAAAGTTAATACCTAATTATCGTTTTTTATATTAAGTTTAAAGAAAAATCACTAATTCTTTTTTTTTTCTTTTTTATCGGAAAACACGGTTTGAATATTTGCTCCTCATATATTTCTGAAAATAAATATAATCCTGAAATCCTGGAACTAGGAAGCACAAGCATTAGAAGAAAGTTTAAATACATTATAAAATTTAAGGAAAAATTAGTAATAGTCTATACAAAGCACTATCATCAAATAAAATAGAAATTACGTATTATTTATTTATTTATTTATTTATTTATTTATTTATTTTCTCTTTTTTATTATAACAGAAACAAATGGTACATGAGATATGCATTGGCTGTTTTAATGCGCTACTAAATTTTGGCGTTTTAAATTTATTTTATTTTCTTTCTTTCTTTCTTTCTTTTTCTCTCTTTTCTTTTTTCTTTCCGTGATGCATAAATGTATTTAAAAGCCTTTCAGATGTGTTTAAGATAATTGGATAAACAATCATTTAATTTTTTTTTTCCCTAAATCTTAATCAGCAAAAGATATTGTTTAAGAGTATTAGAGTAGGGTTAGATTATTGTTATTTTACTAAGTTTATCCACGATCACTAAAAATAAATAAATATATATGTAATACATTATTTTTAACTATTGATAAAAATAAATTCTACGAAAATACCATCCGTTTCTCACTGTAATTTAAACGTGAATTTTAAAGCAAATATTAATGTTTGAAAATGTATGAAGTTGGACCAGGAAAATGTTTTTAAATATAATTTCGATACCTATATTATAAAGAATAAAATTTTATTGTAGGAGAAGAAAGAAAGACGAGAATAGTATAGTACAGAATTCCCGTGTAACATTTTCTTATATTTGTCATAATATTTCTAGATTAAAAAAAAAAAGAGAGAGAGAGAGAGAGAGATTTAAAAGATATGTAGATATATAACTTAATATCCAACAACATATATTTTATCAAGAGAAATATCATGTTTTTAAGCTATCATTGCTTAACGTTAAAAAAGAGTACAATAAATATCGGTACTTAGAATTAATAAATGGTCATATTATTAAATCTTGAACCTTAATTGTTAACTGTGATTTTTTAGAATAATTATTAAAGATAATCGATAGCCTTCTCTATATAAATGTCACTTGAAAGATAATTAACTCCTTGTGAAAAAAAAAAAAAAAATCCTTAAAAACAAAATAAATGTTTTCATCATTGAAAATAAAAAAATAATTTCATTTTAGAATAATAGTTTAAGAGGGAATAAAAAAAGTGTCACTCCAAATTTACAAAATAAATGAATTCTGAAAAGCGTATTGTTATTTTCTAGGAGATGAACTAACATGTAGTTTCTTTTGTTTTATTCGTAGCATATTTCCAGTTAAGAACAGAAAGACAAATCTATTTTTCTTTGTGAACCACTGTTATTATCATTTTGTTTCATGTCTTTAATTTAAGATTATTAAACAATCAGTTTTTACGAAGTTTTCTTACATCAAAACATCATCTGGTAATCTAATATTTAAAAGAAAAATAAACATGCTTTTTAAAATTAAATTTGAATAAAATTATTCTGCCAATTTAGGAATAAATGTTTCTTAGATTAAATTATAACCATTAGAATATGCTTGTTTATTATTTTTTAATCGATTTGAATGACAAAATAGTGATTTATTGAATTGAATTTATAAATTGAAATTATGGTTTTTAATTAATTGCCGACCAAATTAAACATAAAATATTTCTAACAATTTTAAGTTCCCTATTATAATATTCGTATTCGAGGAAAATTTATTTATTTTTATATTTTTTATATGCTTTTCCATGCTTTGAGGTTAAAAAATAAATAAATAAATAAATAATTCAATGTACTTTCTGTACTTTAATCAGTCTGTAGTAAGTTTGTTGATTTCTTGGTCTATACACACATTATAGAAAGGATCATTGATCACAAAAAGTTGGATTCATTTAAAAATATCATTTATGGTACTTTCCAGAACACTATTTAATTTCAACATTCTCCTTTGGTAACAGCGTATGTTATTTATAATTTAATTAGTTCTAACTATTTCTAAATACATTTTTAAAGAATGAAATTATGCATTTCAATTAAACAAATAATTAAAAAATATTAATATTATTAAAAATTGAGCTAAAGTAAAGGATGAGATTCAAATGTCTGAGATATAAGAAAATTACTGAAAAAAAAATTAGACCTTTTTTCATATACAGTTCCCGCCGCTTATTAAAATCACATTCGTCCTGAGCCAAAGTGATTTTATAAGGCGGCTGATTTTTATATCCGGCGAACGTTCCAGCACTCAAGGAAAAGGCATTACTTCCCTGAATTTGGAATCAAATTTCAAAAGGTAACGAATAACGGAATTAATAAACAATATTAATTAATTTTGATAGATAATTAATTCTTCCTCCGAAATAAGTAAATTAAACGCATTTCAAATTTCTATGCGCTTTCCTTAGAAGAAAATCATTATTTTACCAAAAGATCACGCTTTTTTTTTTTTTTTTTTTTTTAAATATCTTAATTTATAGCTATTTCAAAATAAGAACTAGAAATTCTCTTTTAATAAATAGAAATTTAAAAAAAGAATATCATTTGCAAATCAAATCAAACCAAATTTGCAACATATATTACTGCGCTTTGAAGAATACGTTCCTTGAAATTGTTACAGAGATGCTATGGGGATGTTTAACTTGTAACTATGCTGCAAGTGTAAAACTTTCGACAATGAGCGATAACGAGTACTTTAATTTCTTTTTTTATTAAAAAAAAAAAAAAAAAAAACACAATGTAAATAAAAAAAAATTTTTAGAGTGCATAAATGATAATTTTGACTACTGAGGAGTTTTTTTTTGAGTTTATTAACCGGCGATGCTGATTTTATTAAGCGGCGGCTTCAACAATAGTTTGTATTGATTTGATTCCGGTCTTGGCAATTTGATCATATTAAGCGGCTGATTTTATTAACCAGTGATTTTATTAAACGGCGTTTACTGTATATTAATTTCGAAAGTAATTTCGTTATGGTTTGATGACCTTCATCTCATAGAATTATTTTACTTACTTACCATTCATGTTTTTAGTCTATTTTTCTAATATTAGATTTTTATATCGTCTAAAATGATTGCTGATATTTAAATTTGTAAAATACTTCTTTTATTTCTTTATGTTGGACATTTATTTTATTTTTTAAAGAAGGAAAATAGGTATTAGCAGCAGTAATCTCTTTGTAAAAGTACTTTTGATTAAGTTACATGCAATTCCCCGATGAACGGGTATTAAACGTGTTCTTATTAATCCGGAAATATACTGGACACATAGTGAACGCAGCAGGCAATAGGGGATATCTTTCTTGTAGTTTCTCGGATTAAGAAATGATGGTGTAAAGATAGAGCCATTAAACACATCTTTTGTGTATTTTTTTACTATATTATTTTTTTGTGCAGATAATTTTTCACATTTTATTTATATAACATGCATAACACTGAAGTTGAACAAGTAAAGTACATAATAAGGGATTTGTAAAAACATATTTCATTTTTTACGTATTAAATGTACGATATTGCTTACGTAAACTAAAGCATCGGGATACTTTATATATATATACAGGGTGATTCAAAAAAACGTTGACAAAATGATATGGTAGATCAGTCATACAACAAGGACCAAAAATCGCATAGGAACAGAGGGTCGCAACAGCGATCCGGAGCCGCTACAGGGTGTCTAAAATAATACATAACACAAAGAGAAGAAACAAAACCATTTGAGATCATTTTATTGATAATTACTCACTCACATGCGACTAATGCAAGCCAAATGTTGAGCCTACAGGAGGTACTCAAAGTTTTTGCCAGATGCATCGAGACACGCCTGGCATCTACGTTGCATAGAACGCCGTACCTTCTCAAAGATCCCAGGTGTATCCCGAACACATCCTGCTGCCACAAAGATTCTTCCTACCAAGTCTTATGGCGTTGCAACAGGTGTTTCATACACAAGTCCTTTTAAATATCCCCATAAGAAAAAGTCCAAGGGAAACAGGTCTGGTGATCGTGTTGGCCATGCGATTGGTTCACCACGAGCATGACCAATCCAGCCGCCAGGAACAGTAGCCTGCAGATGTGCTCTCACGTCTGTGCTGAAATGTACAGGAGCTCTGTCGTGTTGAAATTGAATGTGTTGACGAATAGGCATCGGAACATCATTCAAAATTTCTGGCAGAACCTCTTGCAAGAATATTAGATAAATGGGACCGTTAAGTCTTTCTGGGAGAATATACGGACCAAGTAAACAGTCTCTTACAATGTCAGCCCGCACGTGAGAGGAAATTTTTCGTTGTGCGCCGTGCGGTCGTGTAGCATGCGGGTTTCCATTCGCCCACGTAGGTAGGTTGTGAAAGTTCATCACACCCTCTAATGCAAACGCAGCCTCGTCCGTGAAGAGAACACTTGTTGCAAAGTTTCTGTCCGCAGCACTTTCTTGCAAAAATCACCACGCAAAATCCATACGATTTTTGTAGTCTCCTGGTTCGAGTGCCTGGACGTGTTGTAAATGATAAGGATGCAGTCCTTCGTCGTGTACAATGCGCCAGATGGTATCTTGGGGGATATGGGTGTTTCGGGATACAACTTGTGCACTCGTTGAAGGATTACGCTGGAGTTTTTGGACAACTCCTTCTTAAGAATCCACTGTTCGAGTTATTCGTTGGCGACCAGCATTGGCTTGTGCACGTCGAACGAGCCAGTTTCACACAATCGTCGATGCAGAGTGGCAAAGAATGAGCGGCTAGGCACCTTTCTACCAGGATATTTCTCACGATACATTCGCAAGGCTTCTCGTTCATTGCAGTTAAATACATGTCAGCCATTACGCGGTGTGTAACTATCCATGTTACACCCAACGGATCCACGGCTCGAATGAAGACAATCTCCGTTTACTCAGCTCGTGTTTGTATCGCAACGCCCTCTCTTGGCTCTAGCGCCCTCTACAGGCGTTTGCGACCCCTGTTCCTATGCGATTTTTGATCCTTGTTGTATGACTGATCTGCCATATCATTTTGTCCACGTTTTTTTGAATCACCCTGTATATATATGTAGATGTCGAATTATTTAAGACTAAAGGAAGGTAACTCTGAATTTCTTGAGACAGAGGCAGACGATAGGTGCTAAAAAATATTGATTAAATATTTAAATTTGCACGAATATGAGGACTCATGTAATCTCTTTCATTTTCAAGCACTCGAAATCGCGCTTAGTTGTCCAGAGTGTGTTAGGTTGAAATGAATAAAGTTACTATTTGAATTTTAGCAGGCGATAGTCCTTGAGAAAGTGTAAGATTGTCCATAGATGTGTACTGTTAAAAGAGTTTTTTCTCCAGTTTATTCTTTAAAAAGAAACTTCGGAAAATAAAGTGTTTTTTTTTTTTTTTTTTTTTTTTCTAATCAAAGATTTGGAAAACAGTTATTAGTTCGTGCTTTTTTAATCATGTGCTTCAATTATGATTTGTAAAGTCATTGAGGTTTAAGAGAAAATAGAGTGACTGAGCTTCTCATGTCAAGTTAGAAATTGAGACTATCAGCTTACAGCAAGTTTGATAACAGATTAATTTTAAAGATTCTTGAAGATTATATTCTGTTCAGGTTCAGCTAATAAAAAGTTAAAGTAAGGTAAAGTAAAGTACCCAAAAAGTGAAGAGTGACTAGATTAAATAAATAAGATCGAAATTCTAAATAAATACTGGTTTGACAGCAATTGCAAAATATTAAGAGAGAGCGAAAAAATTAAAAAGAAATAAATGACAGTAACTATAGTTAAATGGAAAAATTACAAGGGGTAAAATAAGAAATAAGAATAGTGAACAAGTTGTGTAAGCAATATTGAAGCATCGGACAGAAATGTCATTGAAGAAATGTCATATTTTTTATTAAAAATGTAAATAAATTCATGGAAAAACTATATGAGTAAAAGAAATAGAAGAAATAATATTTAAAACAGTACCCGTATGTCTGTAATGAAATGTAATAAAGGTTTTAGAGATTTCATTACGAATACTCATTGCGATGGTGTTCATTTATTTTATACTAGCAGGTTTACCCGGCGTTGGACAGGTTAAACCAATGAAAGAACTGAACAAAAAAATAAAATGGAAAGAAAAATGCATGAAACATTTCCCAAAGTCTTTATTAGAAAATACTATAAATAAATAAATACAAATGGTACAGCTTTAGGAAGAGAAGCCCTTGGTGACTTCAAGTATTTTTGGCCATTTTTTCGACGAATTGAAATGACAATAGCAATTGCTTAACTAAAGGTTTTGGCGTTATATCAGTTAAGTTACTTTTGTTAAGATATTAATAAAAGTTTGCGATATGAGTTTAACATTAGCCTTTTCAAACTCTGAAAGCTTTTAACTCTGTTTAAAAAAAATACGTAAAATATGTAACCAATATATTTTTTCGCATTGCCTCGACCCAAGGAATTCAAATATAAAATCAAAATAGGGCATTACCATTAAAAGAATTAACATTGGGAGCGTTTTTTTTTTTTTTTTTTTTTCAAATTTTACTTCATTTTCTAAAAGTATTCACAGATTCCCGTAGAATGATACTTATAACATTTTGCTGACTTGATTAGCAACGAAATTACGTTGAGTGTTGTGTTTTTTCTCCCTCAACTATACATTAGAAAAAGAACAAGAAAGGAAATAAAGACTAATAGAAATAGGATCTAAAAAAACTGATTTTGGTGAAGTGGCGTTTAAGGAAGATCTTTATTCGAAAGTGTTAAAGAATTTTAGATTTTTTTTTTTTTTTTTTTTTTTTTTTTTTTTTAAGAAATCGAAGAATAAAAAGTTAAAATTACAGATTTGGGCTGCTGAAGATGAATGCAGAATGTCTAGGTTTATACAGAACTTTAGGAAAGGTGTAGAGATTATAAAGGAAGAAAAAATAAGTTAGAGACCCAAGAAAAAGGAAGTGATAATAAATAATTAATTACTTGAATAGACTGGAAAATTCAAAACAAACGTGCAAGACACGTTAGACATAAATATAGATATCAGACATTTTTCTGCTGAGGAATGTAATTTGAAAAACGATATGGGGGAGATGGCGAAGTTTTCTAAAGACAGTGATTAAAACCCGTTCTTTGTGTTAGGCACTAAAACCTCCAAGAAATAAGGCAGGGATTTTTTTTTTTTTTTAAGTTTTGAATGTGAATCGCATGCAGTAATCAATTGAATTAAAAAGGAAATTTAATTCTATAGATCAGCATCGAAAAGAACATGGACAAGTGTGCCATTTAAGTACTTTATCAAAGTAAGGGGATTTAAATACACTGAAAATTTTGCTCAATGTGACAGAAATTTTGCAAAGCAAAGGAGAGGAAAGATTGCCTATGCCTACGCTCTAATTTTGAGGATTAGCTGCTACTTATATTTTGTTCCGAATAATTTTCTAAATAATTAAAAAATTGAAAAAAATAATTTTACAAAACTTTAAACTTTTCTCATTCTAAATTTATAGAAATATCAGGTTTATGAACTATAAATTGTAAATATTAAACAATTGTGCACTGAAAGTATTTATGGTAAATAAAAAGGACAATCGGGTTTTGTGCAGCATAAATTTATCTAAAGGATTTTCTTCTCCAAAAATTAATAGAAAAGTAAGTTATCAAATTCTTTAAATAAAAACTTTTTAAAATATAATTTCTTATGAAAATAATAATAATAATAATAATAAGTTAGAATAAAAAATTTCAGCATTAAAAATACAAAAAATGCTGTCCTAAATATGTGTTTTCAATAAACTAAGAAAAATCGATGTCAATCCAAATTTAAAAAATAAATAAAATCTGAAAAACGTATTGTTATTTTCCGAGAAATAAACTGACATGCTGATTCTTTTGGTTTATTTCTTGTTAAGAAGAGAAAAACAGAACTATTTTTTCTTTGTAAATATATGTTGTTATTCTTTTATTTGATGTCATTAATTTAAATTTTTTAAGCAATCAGGTTTTGCAAAGATTTTTTTTCTCTCTGAATACACCTTATTATCGATTATTTTTAAAAACAAACTTCTTGAAATATATTTTGAAAAAAAAAAAAATCTATTAATTCATTGATTCCATTCTAATCATTTGAATATGCTTTAAAAGTTTTTTTTTTTTTTTTTTTTAAACAATTAGAGCATTGGATATACCATACTGAATTATATTTAAGTTGGTTTTGAAATAACAACCAACCAAATTCAGTGTAAAATATTTATGAAAGTTTTCAATTCCACGTCATACTGTTAGTATTTGCGAAAATTTTAATTCTTGTTTTTTAATGTTTTTATAGTTTTTGTGATCCGAAAATCGCAAAATTGATATGTGTTTGTAGTTAAACCAGCCAGTCAGTTAGTTAATTCCTAATCTAGGTACACATTAACTAAAAAATGGCTGATAACAAAAAGGTTGAATCCATTTTAAACTGCAATTTATAGTAATTTTCAGAAACCTATTAATATTTAATATTTTTCCTTTGAAAACTGTGCATTTTATTTATAAATAAATATCTTATACTATTAAGTGAGCAATATGTGTATATTTCACTGATCTCGAAAACGGTAGCTCGGACAGTCACGAGATTTAACACAAAGGTGCCCCCCGAAGGGTCATTGTGCGCATCGAAGTCAGATTTTCGAATTTTTGATTAATTTTTCTTAATTAATTAAAATGTAAAAATAATAACCTTCTAATTTCTGATAAAAAAGCCATTTAAATTTTAACATTTTATCCATAATTTAATTGTTGCCAATATTTTTTTTCGACAAAATAATAATAATAATAAAAAAAAAAAAAAAAAAAAAAAAAAACGTACATTTATTTAAAATGAGGAAAATAAATAAGAAAGATTAGAAAATAAATTAGAAATATTAGTCGCATCGTTACAAATAAGATAGCAAATGAAAGGGAAAATTTTTGTAAATCCGATGCATTAAACAGCTTATCAATCGGATGATTAGTTTTTTCTTAATTAATTAAAATGTGAAAATAATAAGTCATTTAAATTTTAAAATTTTATCCATAATTTAATTGTTGCCAATTTTTTTTTCGACAAAATAATAATAATTAAAAAAATAAATAAATAAAAATAACGTACATTTATTTAAAATGAGGAAAATAAATCAGAAAGATAAGAAAATAAATTAGAAATATCAGTCGCATCGTTACAAATAAGATAGCAAATGAAAGGGAAAATTTTTGGAAATCCGATGCATTAAACAGCTTATCAATCGGACAATTAGATTTTTTTAAATTAACTAAAGTATGAATTTTAGGTGGCAACAGCAGAAGATTGTATGGAAACCGTTAGGAGAAAAAAAATGAAAAATCTGCTTCACATTAAGTCACATGATTTTTAAGTGGGATTAAAAATTGCAGTTTTCAAATTCTTTTAAATTTTCTCTCACGAACACAAAAATATAATATACAGCCTGTACCCCACAAGACCAACTTGCATTTCAAATTTCATCAATTATTTTGGTTAATAAACAAAAGTTATTATTATTTTTTTTTTCAAATTAAGTTTTATTCTATCTTCGAAAAGAATTATGTGATCATAGATATAATAATATATATAGATCTATCATCCCCATATTATCGTGCAAAGATTTTTGATGCCGAAAAAAAAGCTTTGGAATCAGCCATTAAGTGGTATTGAAGGAAAAAAGGAAAAAAAGAAGAATGAATTTGAAACTATATCTTAAGCTTTTCATTCACCTTTAGTAAATAAATTATCCATGAATTTTATTTACTAAAACATTCGTGTGTATTCCCGTGTGTATTCACTCGGGGAAAGACTGCCATATTTTGGTAGAATCGCCGTCTTTTCCCGAGTGAAAAGGAATCACTTTTTTCTCCCCAATGATCAATCTATATATTATTACTATATCTATGTATGTGATAAGATACATTAATAATTTGGGTTTTAAAAGTTTTTTTAAATAGATTATTTAAACTCTATGAACCATATTTTTATTTTATCAGCTTCATTAACAGATCCTGCTGGGCGATAATTTAAATTTTGGTGTTGAAGTATACCGAACGTTTTTAGACAAGAAATTTAATATAGCAACAGCCATTTTAATCTAAGTAGCGCATCGAATCTATAAAAACATAAATGATTTATTTTTACACAAAATTTACAGAATAAATGCAGTTTTAAAGATAGGAAATTTATTTCAACAAGCACTATTTTAAACCTAAAAACCATTAAAAATATAAGCAGAATATAAAGGATTCTTATGTATAAACAAAAAAGAGTCTGGTAAAATTATTAGCAAAATAGTCTTCCCCTTTTCATACAAAAAAAAAAGAAAAAAAAAAAAAAAAAAAATCCATCGCTAATATGGCGACAAAAATTCAAAAGCCGCCAGTGGAGCAACATAATAAAGTTGAGCAACACGATAATGTTTACCTATTTATTTATATTTTTATATAATAATCATTATGCTAATTTATCATACAAAGAAATGAGCCTCTGTGCGTTACTGCACTTGCACGCTGTCGAACAGAAATATTTGAAAAATTCAAATTAATATTTAAATAAATAAATAAAAATATGTTTAATGGAAAATATATATAACCATAAAAAGATTAGTTGTCTAAAATATGGCAGAAATAGCGCTCATAGCATATTGTTACAAGGGATTAAGTCTTATTGTTACAATGGATTAAGTCTAAAATGGTGACAAAAATTCAAAAGCCGCCAAAGAGAACTAACTATATTAAGGCTGTACTATCAGGTTTACAACCCATGAATTATATATAAACACAAGAAATTAATTGTCTCATGCGACAGACGTAGCCGGTCACAGCATATTGTAATATTTATCGTGAAATTGCTGTCATTTAATGATTGATTGGTTAAACAAAATAAACATATGAATAACGTAAAAGCAAATATTATGTTGTCTAAACCCAGTTACATTTGAGTCCAGTCCGAGTTACATGTGAACAACACGTATAGTGTTGTTCACATTTAACTCGGATTCAAATATAAAAGGGAAACTCCAATTTTTTCGATACTATCTATTTCGAAACTGTTATATAATAAGCACCTAAATGGAAGCTCATTGGCAAACTATTGTCGCAGGTAATAGGGACAAGCGACCGAGTTGCAGTGGATGACCAAATCGCTGCCGAATGCAGCAGGGACCTGGAGCGACCTTTTGAACGATTTCAGTAATTTATTTTATTTTATTTTTATAAAGCTATATAGAAAAGAGTTTCCTTTAAATTTAGTGGACCGCGAAGCGGGCAAAGCCTGCTAGTTTTCTTTATATGGCAAAACGAAGTAACACTTCGTTTAAACGTGAATTATGATGACTATTTTCCTCGTTATGAAGTTGGACTAGTTTTAGAATATCATTTCAGCATAATATATATGTTACCGTTAAAGTGCAGAAATCAGTTAATCTGCAGATTAGCTAGGTAATCTGCACATTAACTAGGGTGATCCGTTAAAGTGAGGAAATTGTTTCATTTCTGAAATTACCTAGGTATTCTACGAATTACCTAGATAATCTGCTCATTACCTACAAAGCGCTCGTTAAAGTGGAAATGAGATATCTGGTGATGTAATTTTAGAGCACGCTGTGTTGTATTTTTTTTTTCATTCGAAAAAAAAAAGATTAGTTTTATTTTCTTTCTTCCTTTACTGATTTTAATCTGCATTTATTTTAATTTTTATGTCTTTTAAAGTTATACCTTATTTATTTATTTTTTTTATTATTATTATTTAATCTTTTTTATTCTGTCAATATAAGTTTAAAGATGTTATGCATTTTTAATATGAAATATAATATAAATAGCTTTCAATAAATTCTATTTTATAAATGAATGTTAGAATTGTAGTACAGTAATGATTTCTTTTCAAATAAAAATATTTAACCATTTAAATAATAATAATAATAATAATAATAATAATAATAAAAAGTTTAATTAACAACTTATCTTGCTATTATTATTATTATTTTTTTTAAATATGCACCAGTTTTTAATTCGCTATAGAAATATTAAATTGGATAAATCGGAAGCATTATTTAAGAAGTACTTCAAATAATTAAAATTGCTTTAGTATTTTTTAGAACGCATAAAATTTAAAATGACAGTTTTCCAATGTTTTGTTAAACTATAACTTTATTAACACATTTTACGTGATTAACTACAACGAAATTATCTGAAAAAGCGAACAAAATTAAAAAATTAAATAAATAAATAAATAAAAATATAATCATGATATATAAAATGTATAAAAAAAACTTGAAAGAAAAAAAAAATTATAATGAGAAATGCTAAAAAATGCACAAAAATTTCATATTAAGTATTTATTAAATAATGCCAACATATTTTTTTGGGTTAAAAATTAATACTGTTTTTTTTTTTTTTTTTTTTCTGTAGCTAATAGTAATTTAAATCAATTTAAAAATAAATTAGTTTTAAAAAGTTGTTATTTAATAGTTTTATTTCGGGAAGAAATAATTACTGTGTTGTATATTTAATATTCATAATTCAAAATGGAATTTCACGAAATAGAGCTTTTAATTAAGATTAGATTTCATTCAATAAATTGCAGAACCCTTATCAAATTTATATTGCCAGAATTAAAAAAAGAGAAGAAGTAAAATCAAAAGTAAAACAATTATAACTTATATGTTAGTACTTTAAATTTTGTGTTTGTCATAATAAGAAACCTTATCATGCATCGCGTCCTTCACGTTTTGCGTTGTGTATCATAGCGGAGCGGAAGGGGTAAAAGTTTTAGTTTATGTTTGAAGGTCATTCGCAGTCTGTATCACATGACTGTATGACGTCATTATGAATGTAAAAAAAACTAAGACTCGAAAAGAAACATTTAAACTTTAACTATACAGAAGCCGCTAATGTGCAGATTACCTAGTTAAAATGCGGAAAACTCTTGATTCCGCACTTTAAGGGGTCATTTTAGTTAATCTGTATATTAGCTAGATAATATGCACATTAACGGATTTCGAGCTTTAACGTTAACATATGCTTATATGCATATATTGCTTATTGCACTGCAAACTAAACGAAATGCTCTGGTAAGAATTAGATCTAATAAATTTTTGCAAAGTAAAAAGTCTATTAACTCAAAAATTCATTGTATCTAATTTAGTAATTTCTTTTTCCATTGCAAGTAACATCCCATACAAAGACCTGTAGTTAAAAAAAGGGCTGTAGAAACCTATGTTCATGTGAGTTTCTCAAATAATATTAAAAAAAAAGAAAGAAAGAAAGAAATCGTATTTAAAAACATTACATTAAGAAAAATGTAGATGGCAATTTAGAATTTGTTGTAATGCATAAGAAGCATGTGTGACTTTAATAAACAATTATTACAGTGGGTCGTTAAACTTTCTATTTTGTAAAATAAATAAATAAATAAAAATTATATGAACGAAATGAATTTGCAATTCACCGGAAAATTTTAATAGAAATATTTTATAAATTTCTGTAGCAGTTTTCACTAATGAAATAAAACAAAAATTTCTACTAAAATTTTTCCGGTAGTCAAAAAGTGCCAAATTTCGCAACTCCACTTAAACGCTTACTTTTCATTATCGATTTAATGATGAGTACAATTAGTGTACCAATCACAAATTGACGAAAAGCACAAGTATTTTGGATTTCCTAGTGCAAAGGTACCAAGTTACGACGAACGAAAAATCAGTTTCATACCGCATTCATGAAACAATGTCTTATTAAATCGAAAATAATTGTTACAAAACGATTTTATTAAAAACTTCTGGTGGAGGTGTTGCGTATAAACAGTAATAGTTTCACAGACACATGATTTGTCATTAATTCAGCAAATTTAACCCTATTTGTTATATTTTTGCTGAAAACAATGAGCAAATCAGATCATTGAAAGACCTTTTATCCTAGTTAGTGGATTTAAAAGATCTTTTGAGTGCAGTATCACTGATTTTCTTGCTTAATCGAAGTTTCTGAGGCAGGACAATTACAAGTGTCTGAGAAACTTTCGTTATACGCCTTAACTTGGCACCTCTATTTAAAAGAAATTATAAATGTAACTTTAACGTAAAATTTAACTTATTATTTACAATATTTGTATAGTTTTTTTTTTCTTTTTGTAAGTTTACCATGATTATTCAGACAGACACATATATTTTTTAAGATTATTATTATTATTATTATTATTTTGACATGTTTTGTGTTTATAACAAGAATACATATACGTAACTTTACAAAACTTGAAGGAAAAAAAAAGATAAAACATTAGACTGAAATTTTATGTTAAATTAAAAACTATGAAAATTGGAACTTATTTCTTTTAAATGTCAAAATGAAATACTAGGAAGCGCATTGAAAATAAGAACGAGATGAATATTTCTGGAAAGAAAAAATAATTACAGTATGAAATATATGCACAAATAAATTCTGCAGGTTTTACATGTGAAGGAATGACGTGTGACGTTTCACAAGAATAAAAATATCAAACATATTTCATGTTTCTATTACCTCTTTGAAATAAATAAATAGTAGGTTAATTAAAACAGGAATAAACTACTACGTCAGAAACGCCAAAGAAAAATTATTGAGGTGCATACAGCTGTTTTGGTAGCCTAAAGCGTACCGTCATCAGTGCATTTTTTTTTTTTTTTTTTTTTTGCACTGATGACGGTACGCTTTAGGCTACCAAAACAGCTGTATGCACCTCAATAATTTTTCTTAGGCGTTTCTGACGTAGTAGTTTATTCCTGTTTTAATATTCCAACGCCAAGTCTCCTGCTATTATAATAGTAGGTTGTTCATTTGTACACACGTTTTACACAACAGATCTCTCAGCAGACGGCTAATATTGCACATGAAAATTAAGTTCAAATTTAAAAGATAAGTTTAACGTGTGCTATCGTCTATTATTGACTTCTGGGGGAAAAAAACTAACAATATTAACAACAACAATCTAGCAAAAGCAAAATAAAAAGTCCTGGATTTTACAAAAAGAATGTTAACAACATTATTGTATTTCCCAAGAATAAATCAAATGATTGAAATTGATAATTTTTGTTTAAATGTAAACTTTAAAAACTGGTAGATATTTCTTTCTCAGATATTAGTCTTCAAAAATTTTTTTTTTTTTTTTTTTTTTTTTTTTTTTTTTTTTTTTTGCGTCGTATTCATAATTAATGTTATATTATTAATAAATTTATGTTTGACATTAAAAAATGTCTGGTAAATAAATCATCGATATTTTATTTTCAATATGCAAATATTCTCTCAAACCAGTAAGTAAATATTTACTAAAGAAAATAAAACTTTATTACAGACCTTTATTAAAGTCTAACCAATTCAAAATTTTATAATGATTTTATGTGATTATTTAGCAAAACTAGATAATTTTAAAAGCTAGTACAGAAAAAATAGACTTGTTTAAAATAGAATTTGAAAAAGAAGTAGAAACTGACATTAAATATTATAGTTTGTAAATATTATCTCAAACCAATAATTGTAAATTTATTAAACAAAATAAAATTAACACCTTAATAAAATATCCTTAATTCAAAATTATTTTGTGCAATAATTACACAGTAACATTTTTTAAAGAAAAAAGTTATGTCATAACAATATGAAGTATAAAAGTATCACAACAATGTAGTTGTGAAAGAAATGAATAAATTATATTTAAATATGTCGTAAAACTTTATTAAGAAAAAATATCTAAATAATAGCAATTACAATGTAAGTCCTTTTTTATTAGAGAATGGCATTTTGCTGCTGAATGCTAGAATGAATTTTATATGCATGAAAAATCAAATAATTAAAAATTCGATGAAAAAAAATAGTATTGTGTATTTGTTTTTTTTGTTTTTTTCAGAAATAGTGTTATAAATATTATGAAACATTCCCTGAACAATATTATTAATGCAGTTTCTTTTAATCCCAAAAAGGGCTGGACAATTTGTGGACTTGTCAAGCAACACGTTTTGTAATTCCTGCAGTTTTTCCATTTAAGGACATGCTGGTGTTGATATAGAAATTGTAGAAATACATTTGTCTTATTTTATAATGAAATTTGTAGTAAATGCCAATTTAGATAGTTTATATGCATATTTTTTATATAACTAATAGCTATAGAAGATAAGGATTAAAGTATACGAAAAATGTGTTTAGTAAAATTATAGACTAAAACTAAAAGAAAAGAAAAAAAAATGTATGCTGTATATTTTATGAAATGTATTATAAAATTAACGTATATTTGCTATAAATGCTATACACTAAAAATTTAAAAGTTGCACGAATATCAACATTATATACTTGTCAATGCTTATTGCAGCATATTCAAAAATATGCAACATTGTTTTTATAGAAAAAAAAAAAAAAAAAACATGTGTGTGATTTGTATGCGTATAAAACATTGCCTTCTTTTGAAGTAATTGTTTGAGTGAATTGTTTATCTGAATAACAATACACTACCCTACCATATATGACTGAATAAGTTCAATTTCAAGCTTTTTTTTTTTTTTTTCGAATATATAAAAAAATTTCTTCACGAATGTTCTTTAATTTTTGAGCGTGTAAAGAACATGTTATACCACACATATTTCAACAAAAGTTTTGTCTTGAAGACAAAAAAATGGACCCGAAACAAATTAAGGGAAATAGGAAATATTTGGGATTCCTCTTCAAAGAGTAAGTCTTGAAATGCGTTTTAGTTGTAGAATGTGATTATAAAGCTACTTATCTGCAGTTTTTTTTTTTTTTTATGAGACCTGCACGTGTATTCACAGAGATATACAGGCAATTAAAAAATGCAGAAGAAATTTCTTATTTTTTCTACTAATATTATGCATAGTATTAAACCTAATGCAAAGTCATTTTTTAAGAAACTTGACATGCTATATTCAGGGGTCGCAGTGTTACTCTATTTTTACGTGCATTTTATTATTTTACAATCACTATTTCAAAACAGCAAGTTTTTAAATAATATTGAAACACAAGAAACCTTAAAAAATTGTTAAAAAAAAAAAAAAAAAAAAAAAAAAAAATGGGGTGACACTAGTATTTAAGAATAATCTATTTATTAATTTGAAACATGTTTTTGTCTGTCTCCACTATATTGAGAGAACTACTTGGTGTAAAAATTTGGTTGAGGTGTCTAAAAATAGGTCTTGGTCTGTAGATGTGCTATGAAAAGAGAAAAATAGAAAAAAGTCGAACGGTTTCCCCCCGGGGGGGGGAAACGGGTTAAAAACACGTTTACGAGCTTAACTAAGCTCCAAATTACTTCACGGTGAAGAAATTTTACATATGGGGACTAGAGTCGAATACTTAAAAATCACTTTCTGCGAATTTGAAATTTTCGATTTTACAGGGGGAAAAAAGTGGGAAAGTAGATTTGGAGGGGGGGGGGGAGGGGGGAAATTAGTTTGAGAGGGAAATCCGTTCTAGACCCACGCATGTAGCACCTTATTGTAAAGGTCATGAAATTTCATGTCGATTGGGGATGTTTGTATACAATATAGAGCGACCCCTGGTGGTGAAAAAAGGAACTAGGTGATTTTGCTGCAGACCCTATCATGTTACAACTTATTTTAAAGGTCTTGGTATTTCCTGACCGTTGGTGATGTTCGTAAATGATACACTGCGCCCCCTGGCGGTGGAAAGTGCAACTAAAGGATTTTGCAGTTGACACCACCATGTGACACCTTATTTAAAAGTCTTGGAAATCCACGGCGATTGGTGATAGAAGTCTTGAAATTTCATGTTGATTAGGAATGTTTGTATACAATATAGTGCGCCCCTTGGTGGTGAAAAATGGAACTAGGTGATTTTGTAGTAGACCCTATCATGTTATGTCTTATTTTAAAGGTCTCGGTATTTCCTGACCGTTGGTGATGTTCGTACAGAACACGCTGTGCCCCCTGGCGGTGGAAAGTGCAACTAAAGAATTTTGCAGTTGACACCACCAATGACACCTTATTTGAAAAGTCTTGGAAATTCAAGGCGATTGGTGATGTTCGTATATAACATACTGCACCCCCTGGTGGAGGAAAGTGGATTTTGCAACGCGTGCGTAGCATGCATGCCTGCTATACAGTGCAGCAGCCACAGGCAGAGGTAACACGAGTCAGAGGTTCGCTCGGTTCAAGGTTCATTTTTGAGAATTTTTTCATGTTATTAGCGGCCTGTATATACGCTGCCGTAGGCACCGGGTCAGAAGCTCGAGTTCTGTTCTGTTTGAGGTTTTTAGAAAATGTCTGTCTGTGTGTCTGTGTGTGAGTAACAAAATTTTGTGGCAACTGTATCTCAGGAACTACTGCACAGAATATTATACAAATTGGTATGTAGTTGCACCTTGACATAAACTAGTGCCTATCAACTTTTGGTAAAAATTGTCTTACAGGTTGCGTTACCATCCCGCTTTTTCTAAATTTTTAACATTGGTGATATAGGACAAAATTTTGTATAAATGTGCATAAAGAGAATTATTTTTTAGTAATCATTATGAAATTTACAAGAATTATTTATAATAGAGATAGTCAACTGGGAAAACATTTTTGCATGTGTAGGAGCCTCGCCCCCCCCCTGGGGGGAAGTCCCCCCTCGAGGGGAGTAAATTTTCAAGATGGGTATCTTTCGAAAGGTCTCGTCAATACCTTTAAAACGAATGGTTGAACTATAAATCTGTGATAATTTAAAACAAAGTTATCAATTTTTTTTACTTTTAACAAAAAAAAAACTTTTTTTTTTTACGAAATTTAACCAGACTTGGTATTTAGTTGGTCCCTGAGATAAACTGGGGATGATTAGATTTGGGGATCAATCGCTCAACAGGTGGCGCTGTGATCGTATTTTTTCTAAATTTTTAACATGGCAGTATAGGCCAAATTTCGTATAAATGTACATAATGAGAGTTATTCTTAACCTGTGATTGTGAACTTAATATGAATTATTGATAATAGTAGTAGTTAATTAGGAAAAAAAAATGGGGCATTGCTTTCCCCCCTATGGGGAATTACCCCCCGGGGGGGGTAAATTTTCAAGATGGGTATCTTTCGAAAGGTCTCGTGAATACCTTTAAAACGAATGGTTGAACTATAAATATGTGATGATTTAAAACAAAGTTATCGATTTTTTTTTTTTTTTTTTTTTTTTTTTTTTTGACTTTTAACGAAAAAAAACTGAAAAAATCTTTTTTTTTTTTTTTTTTTTTTTTTTTTTTAAATATTGTTACTGCGTGAATTTGCATAGGAAAATATAGAAGAAAGTCTTGTATTGGCCACAACATACTAGTTTTTTTTATAAATTTTACTTATCTTTATGAGGAACTCGCAACCAAGCATTTATGTAATTGGGGGGTCAACCATAAAATGAAAAATTCCATTAAAATTTATACTAAAGTAATAATATTAAATTAAAAATTGATAATATACTCATTAAACTGGAATATTTATATTTTAATTGAGTATTTAAAAATGAAAAATTTAATGGTCTTTACTATTAAACATTTGTTTAATAGTAAAGACCATTATTATAATAATAAAGACCAGTATTATAATAATCTTTTTTTCTTTGAATTTCACCTATGTTTCATTTTATAGAATTTCATATTTCTATCCAAAACGTGATTTTACAGATATGTAACTAAAAAGATATCTTTTTTTCTGACATAAATTTTCAATGGTGCAAAAACATCTTTCCATAATATGACTTATTTGACAAGGTATAATAAGTATACAGTAGTTACTCTTATTCTTTATCGCAGTTGCATGCAATATGTCATTTTGCATCCACTATCATAAATAAAGTTATGGTTTTTAAATCTTTTATGTGCCTTACAAAATGAGTCATACCCAATCTTAGGTACTTCAGGATTTTGTGACTGCATATAGTGCAGCAGTTCGTCCATTTTTTGCCCAGTTCTCGTACAAATGTGCAGCCTTATGAACTACGAAATGTGTCAAATGATTTCAACTAACAGAATTGCAAAGATTAATGAAATAAATGTGCACTTTTTTGAGCCCATAGGTGTATGAAAAACAAATGACACTGTATATTTCAGATTCTTAAGCAATTCGAAAAAAAAAAATTGGTTTATTTTAATGAACGTTTGTTTATTACAAACATCAATAAAACTTATGTCTACGAATAAGTTAATGTAAGTGTTATAATTTTTTGAAAATATAAACAGTTTACCCCTATTTAAGTGAGTATCATAAGGCTAGTCTTTACTTACTTATATATTCAAGCTATTACCGATAAACCTCTTAGAAAATGCAATGTCAATATATATACATATATAAAAAAGTCTACATTTATCAGAATGTATCTACATTTTATTGTTTCTTCAAAAATTATAAAAGTTAACATTATTTTAAAATATTAAATTTCCAAATTTAACATTATATAGTCATTTTACCCACACTACATTTAAACGGTACTGAAATCAAAGTTCAGAATTTGACAAGTTCTGAAATTTAAAAATGAAATAAATACAAATTATCAACATATAGAGATATATTTTTTATTAATACAAGTAGCATATATATCCACCAATTTTTTTTTTTTTTTTTTTTAGCTTTGAATGAAAAACATGTTGAAAGATAATAAATTTCGAGTATCCATAGAAGACTGAAGCATAAAATTAATAGCATACTAAAAAAAAAAAAAAAAAAAAAATATTATGAAAAGGAAAAAAATATCTAGTACAAAATACTGCTATTATGCAAATGAACTAAAAGAATCATCCTGATAATAGAACAATAAATTTAGTAATTATTTTCTTTCTTGTTGACTTTTCATTTTACCTAACTTGTTCACTTTATCCTACCTGACCCTACATTTTTTTAAACTTTTGTCCTAATTTTACATTTTGTGTAGTGCATAAATATGTCTCTCCTTTTTAACTGCTTGCCAAACTTTTCCATATATATATATATATATATTCGGCAGAATGCCAGAACAAGAAACTGTTCAAATATTTTATCCACACTATGTATATATTTAAATAAATAAATATATAATTGCAAAATATTATTTTAAATAAAAGTTATACTGAAATATTTAATGACGATGAATGAAACTTTAAAAAATTCTGATAGATTACAAATATATATCTAATTGATGTGAAAACTTAGAAATTTTAAATAAAAACTAAATTTTTTAAATTTTTTATTAGTAATTTTTATTGAATATCTATATTGAAATCCCGCTTTTCTTATAAATGAAAGAAAAATTTTTCTTTGTCAAAATTCTGAATACGACAGACAATGCATAAATTTAAATTATGTTTTAGTTTTTCTAATATAATATTACATAAAATGTTTTTAAAAAAATGTAATAACTGATGAGACCATTTCGTTTATATTAAGATAAATGCGTTAACTCAATTAAAATATTTCTACAATAATACTTTAAAAATACTCACCTCAAACTATTCAAAATTCACCTTTAGAAAAAATTATTTCGAAAATTTAAATTTTTCATAAAAATTAAAATTCTCCTTAATTTTACGTTGAACTAATATTAGTTTTAAAAATTATCGTACTATAATTAGAATAACTGAAAATTAATTTAAAAGTCAAACACATAAGTTACTCAGAATTTCTAACAGTAATAGAAAGTTGATTGTTTCACACATACGTGCGCGTGCAGCACATTATTATTTGCTTAGTCTAAACGGAAACCTATTGAAATAGTAAACTATTTAATATCCAGTTGGGATTGGATTGAAATAGCGCGTATCCATAGAATAAAAAATATTAGTGTTTCGTGATCTGTGATTTTAAGCAGTGACGTATGAAAATATAAGTGAAATGTACATTCTTCAGCATAAAGAAATTTTAAATGATAAAGAAAATAACAGAAAAGAAATATCGTACACATGTTTATGAAGGAGATATTTGTAAAAACCTTTCAGGAAAAAAGATATTTTGTGGAGATTTGGTTGCTCATAACACTACTTTTATTTGAAGTATACTTTTTTTTTTTTTTTAACCCGTTAGTAGTCGCTAGTCGGTCAATTTGCCGCCCATCTTTCAGTGTTGCCAGATTTTTTTATTCAATAGTCACCAAAAATTTTTAGAAGTGGCATTTAATATACATAAAACGCGAATAAAATCAAAGAAGCGTCGATCACATTACTTCTTAAAATTATTGGTGAGAGTTAAATAAAAAGTGCGCTATCTGTAATAGGTGGCGCTGTCTATAGCGACTAATAACGGGTTAAATACCCGCTGGTTATTAGAAAAATAATTTAATTTGAAATGTAAGGAAATTATTTATATATATATATATATATATTTAAATTATAAAATTGAAAAGTAAAACATGGATAAAATAAAATACAGTGCCCACCGCTTATTAAAATCATATTCTTTCTTAACCAAAGTGATTTTATAAAGCGTCTGATTTTTATATGCGGCAAATGTTCCTGCATTCAAGAAAAGGGTATTACTTTCTGGAATTTAGAAAGAAATTTCAAAAGGTATTAAATAATGGAATGAATAAGCAATATTAATTAAATTTTGTCAGATAATTAATTGATTGCTACTTCAAAATAACTAAATTGAACACATCCCAATTTAATACATACTTTTCTTTGAGAAAATCATCATTACTTTTGCCAAAAATTCACGCTTTTCTTTCACATTTAAAATCTTTCCGTCCTCTATCTTCTTAGTTATTTCAGAATAATAACAAGAAATTCCCTTTTAATAATTAACAATTTATATATATATATGTATATATATATATATAACACATGCGAACCAAATCCAATTTGTAACTTATTACCGCGCTTTGAAGAATACATACCTTGAAATTGTTACTTAAACAAGTGATGAGGCGTGTTTCATTTGTAAGTATACTTTAAAGGTAAACTTTTCGACAAAGATTGATAACAGAGACATTGCTGAATTTTCTTTTCTTTTTTATTTCAAATATAAAATGCCACAGCGTAAGTAAAAATTTGCTTAGCGTACATAAATGGCATTTTTGCTGCAGAAGTGATTTTTTTGAGCTTATTAACCAGAGATGCTGTATTTATTAAGCGGCAGCTTTAAAATTGGTTCGTATTGATTTGATTCTGGTCCTGGCAATTTGATCATATTAAGCGGCTTATTTTATTAACCAGTGAATTTATTAATCGGCAGTTACTGTATATAAAAATTTTCTATTAATGTGGCAAAAATTTGAATTTTATATTCTTTAGAATCAACGATTCCTTTGCAATGGTATTCTGTGATAAACCAGGTTCCTTTGTTATGCATATGTAAAATCTTATGGCAATCTTAAATTATTTCTCACAGTTAATTTGGTTTTATTAGGAAGATTTGTTCATTTTAGCCTGTTCCATTTATTTTGGTATAGTTATACACTATAGGATGTTTATAAATATTTCATCAAAGGAATACAATTATATTCAAACTAATATTTAATGACAGTAGAAACATAAAATAGAGCTGAATCTTATTGATCTATAAACACTAAACTATCAAAGAAAAGACCACATAACAGACAGCAGCAGATTAGACAATTTTTTTTTATTTTTGTATTTTTTTATCGTTTATAATTCTATTACTTACGTAAAATCAGCTTAAATTTTGTGATATTATATTGGTAATGATAATACTAAATGAGTGTTTAATGGTAAGAGTAATACAGTCAGAATAGAAATTTTCACCTATTTTCTATATTTATACATAATTTATACTATCTATCTACTATACTATCAGGTTAAGTTTTGGTTTCATAACTCTAAATATTACTCCCTTATTGTTTTACTGAACTTTTAACCTGGGTTTAATTAAGTTGAAACTTTAAAACATAATTTTTGAATATAAAATATAGCTATTTCCTTGAAATATTTGCATTCAGATCAGATTCCTCAATTCTGCTTCAAAAAATCTCTGGACTAAAAGCTCCACAGTTTGCGTCATTTCGCTATGTATGCGTTCTGATATTTTCTGTCACGTATGCACAGCTTTCTAATTATTACATTATACTTACTTTGGAAATATTTATTACTTTACGAGATTGTTTTTGTAACATCTGCATTTTCTTTTATCACCTTAAAAAGTTAAAAATATGGTATCGAATAACAGGATCCCGTAACTTGTACTCTAACTTCTTTATTAGTAAATCACTGTTTGCATAATAGAATTTTACACCGCTGTTTGAATTACCATTTAACGTTTGCTTAACTTTCTTTTTTTCTTTTCTTTTTTTTTTTTTAAGTTTTATTAACTTAATAAATGAAATAAAGAATATAACATATAAAAAAGATATATTTCTATAAAAATAAACATCCACAAATTACCAGCTTTGCAATATAGCGACTGTGGCATAAAAGCCACAGTCCTCTAAAAATTAAGTCAAGAAATAAGAGTAATTTTAAAACAATAAATCTCAATCCAATAATCTTAAAAGCCGTGAATATTTTATTGAGATATCAAACATAAAAAGATGACAAATGAGGACAAACCCAGTTCGTATCCATAAAAATATGAATTCGTTAAAAATAATGGTCTAGGAGAGAGAGAATTTTAATTCAAGAAAATTTTACATCTTGACGGCACGGTGATCTTAGTCGAAGTGTGCGGAATCAAGACCGACTACACACTTGTAAACCGCCAGATTGTGGTAACATCACCAAATTCAGAAGCCAACGGCGCCAATTAAGTTTTCTTTGTCTTAATGATATTCTAATGGGAATTTTTAAATCTAAAAAGACGGTTGTAAAAAAAGCAACCCCAAACTTGGCATATATCATTGCGCAAAACAAAGGTTACAAACAGGTGCAAATAATCATGAAATATTACGAAATTCTCGCGACTTGATGTCTAAATTATGGGTCATTAGTTTATTTTAAACCGCAATTAAATACATTATATGTATATAGAGTTAAACAAAAAATAAAATAATATATATCGGAAATTGCCTAATGGAAATTGCCTAATGGAACTTTTACAGCTATAAATATAAATAGATTTATTGAGAAACGCAGTGAAAAAAAAATTATTTTCAGGTAGAATAAAATTAAATTGTGTATAAGATCCCTGATATATATATTGCATTATGCTAAAAAGGAGATCAATGGATTTATTATTGAATTCATTCTTAAAACTAGGAAAGATTATGTATTTTAATTTCCAATAAAGAATTTAATAAATTTGAAATAAATGTGACATATATAAAGAGGATTACCAAAAGTTAATAAATTTTAATTGTGAATAAATAGATATTTAATAAATGTGAAATAAATTTGATGAAATAAAAGCATATGGGAGTAACTCGCTCACATATCTCTGCAATATAGCGACAGTAGCTTAATTCTACTGTGAGTTCATTTTCTAATTACTATGATACAGAAGGTCATTCACATTTTATGGAAACAAATTTAACAGTTGAGTTTTATGCATAAACGCCATATTTTTCGAGTCGATTCGCTTCTGTCTGATAGCCATGGTTTTTGACAATAGCTTCAGCGCGAATTTTGCATGAAAGTAAACTTTTTCTTAGTATTGTCATGCCAATTTTATCGTATTCCTCTTGTACCTTTTTCCAAATACCGTTCAATGTTTTTGGATATCGTTTAATGAACCAAAAGCGTAAAATTCCATCGGACAAGCGTCAAGCAATTTTACAGGTATTTCATTAAAGGATATATATTTTATTCCAGTTTCAGATTCTTTCTACGCTAAATAGGCGACAGTTGATTTAGACGTGTGACTAGAGGCATTCTCCACACTGTAAAAATTATGTCCTATTTGCTGCCAGAAATTCTCTGCAATTTGAAAAAAATACGTGTAATTTACGAAAAAATTACGTTGTCAGAAAGTTTTTTTTTGTAATTAAAGAAAATTTCTGGCAGCAAATAGGACATATTTTTTACAGTGATATGAACTTAACTTTATCAGTGTCCTTTCCATATAAGGCTGGAATTTCTTCTTCAAAAATTGGTTCTGAAATATACTGCTGATATTATAGTGAATTAAATTTTGATTTACTTGAGACTTTGTTTTATATTTAATATTCGTTGTAACAAAATCTTACAAATATCATGAATCTCTTCAGGATCTTTACGAAGCCATTTCTTATTCACTTCTATTTGATTGACGAAGCCATTTCTTATGGTCATTCTCATCAGCTAAGCAGTAAAAAAACTGATTTTTTTTTCATTTATTTATTACAGTCACTTAAATATACCCATGTCTCATTGGGTATTATAACGAATTTCCATTTTTCAGCAGCTAGGTGTTTTTCATATAATTTTCTTCAATTTGTTTTTATTTCAGCTTTTGCAAAAGCAGATGAACTTCAGACTGAAAAATAATTCTTAACTTCAAATTTTTATGAATGATTTAACTTAAAGTGCCAAAAGACATTTATAGTTTCGATGCAATGAATCTTTGAGTTGGTGGATTTTCTTTTAGGAGCAGATACTTCACTTTCTTGATATTTACCTACGTTTGAATTTTTTTTTCTGATTATATAAGTGCAAACTTAAAGATATAGGCAATATAAATTGTGATTACTACATTATTATTGTAATTAATGGCAATTAAATGAGATGATAATTATCAAGCACAGTCGGTACACAAAGATCGAAAATAATCAGGACTTGAAGTTTTTTTTTTTTTTTGTAAATTGTAAATTATTTTTAATCTTTCTCACAGTTTATATAAGACTAATGATATTCTTTTCATTGCTGTTGTTGTTGTCGTGTGCCACTCGGAAATTCCGAGCCCCGGTAGTGGGACTAACCGGATTTTTAAGGCATGAGGGGTGCGTCTTCCGTTATTAGGAGCGCCTCATAGGGAGGAATTACGCTTTAGTTCCAGAAGTTGGTGAAAGATGGCAGCACCAGCCAGACAGCAGAAACTCGAATTTTGACCCGGATCAGAGCGAGTTAAACCCATGTTCCGGTACCCCCAGAGGTATAATTTTTGATGGGAACTTGGAGGACTTTGCGACCACGACGGAATTTAACGCGCCCCAGTCGCCATTAGCGTACACGACGGTCTTCGGCCGGCTCGAGGACCGAACCCGCAATCTTTCGATCAGGAACTCGCTGCTCTTACCGACCAGGCTACCGCGGCTTGTATTCTTTTCATTAAATAAAACTAATGACATTCTTTTCATTACAACCCAAAATTACATTACACACAGTAAATTTAGAATGGGGTTTGTTTTGAGTTATTTTTAGAGCAAAATTCGCTGTGACCTCGAGAACTAATGTTGGTCATTCACATCTTCTTGTTTAAAAATGAGATTTGTGTGGTACCAAAACTTTCTCTCTCCTCCTATTATTTCTTCCAAGTTATGGTGAGCCATCATAAATTGGCTCACCATAACATGGCATCATCCATTGTCAAGTGCTTTCAGTCATCCTATCCTCTTAAGTTCTGGTCTGGAGAGTATGAGATTACACAAGACGAGGCCTTTTCAACCATCTACGATAGGTTTAATGCCCCAACCCTACCTCCCGCTCCTCGATGTCCTTTCCTAGTCAATTTCGTCTTTTTATTCCTTCCGGTGTCAGCCGTTTTTTTTCCTTTCTTTTTTTTTTTTTTTTTTTTTTTTTACACACTTGACATTGTGAGTTTTTTTGTTTTTCATCCCATGCTTTTTCTATGGGTTTTTACCTTTTTTTTTCTAGTTTTTTACATTCTAACGTGCGGGGGAGTTTTATACTAGGCGAGGCGATTTCAACCCTCGGTGAGAGGTTTAATGCCCCAACCCTACCTCCCGCTCCTCGATGTCTTTTCCTAGTCAATTTCGTCTTTTTATTCCTTCCGGTGTCAACCGTTTTTTTCCTTTCTTTCTTTTTTCTTTCTTTTTCTTTTTCTTTCTTTTTTTTTTTTTTTTTTTACACACTTGACATTGTGAGTTTTTTTTTGTTTTCATCCCATGCTTTTTCTATGGGTTTTTACCTTTTTTTTTCTAGTTTTTTACATTCTAACGTGCGGGGGAGTTCTATACTAGGCGAGGCGATTTCAACCCTCGGTGAGAGGTTTAATGCCCCAACCCTCCCACCTGCTCCTCGATGTCTTTTTCTAGCCAATTTCGTTCTTTTATTCCTACTGGTATCAGTCGTTTTATTTCTTTTTACACACTTGACATTGTGAGGTTTTTTTTTTTTTTTTTTTTTTTTCGTTTTCATCCCATGCTTTTTCTATGGCCTGTTTGTGAATTAGAGTGTTGACTAAAACATTAATATTTGTAATCCTATTAAAGAATCAATATTTTCAAAAACCAAACTTTATTTCGCTTGCATAAGATTAAATTTAATTCTACTTACCGCTCTCTCGGATTTCCTCGAAGCTTGAAGAAATTAAAGGCCACATCTCAAAAATGACGAATCTCAATTCATTATGAACTAGAATTTAATGACATTCTTTCACTTAGAATATTGACGAAACAAACATAATACTATTATATCCCAGAATTATTATATCGACTAACGTTTTAAAGGAGTTTCGTATTAGAATTATTGTACATTTTGTATATTGGATGAAGTAGATATCGACTAAAGAATAAATGTCATTTTCACATAATATTTAATTCGTTTCACAAAGTGAGTTTGAATTCAACTTTTACATTCTTTCCTGTTGATTTATAGAATTATCATAGAATACAAGTTAAATTTTCTTATTTGTATGATATATAACAAAATAAAGAATAAGTTCACTGGCGAATAATGTATGATTTCAGCATGAGTTTAATAGTCTACGGATGAAACCAAAAAGTTTTAGTTGACTTGAAAAATAGGTTAGGAGAGAAGCAAAAAAAAAAAAAAAAAAAGTTCTTGTTCCCTCTCATCACTTGACGATCTGGTTTGGTGGACTGGCGCCCGCCTCTACTTTTCGATTTCTTCAACATAGCCTATTACAATACATATGCAAAGAAACTTACTGATAATTATTATATTGACATTTCTTGAAAATTATTTTTAAAAAAAAATTAAATTAAATTTTAAAATTTTCTGGGGAAAGAATATTTTAAATACCCCCTGCTAATAAATTCTTATTTATTTATTTTTTCTATATTTTTGTTTAAGTTGTGGTCGAAATGTTCTGCTCTTGAAGCTGGTAGAGTGGAGATGCCAAGTTCAAAGTCATTCGCAATCGTTGATCCAGCCATTCTGATTTATTCGCGACCTTTTCTAAAACTTGTATGAATACGGGCTAGAAAAAATTTATATTTATATTATTCCTAGAATCTAAAACAATTTGTTTAATAATATCTACGCTTTGTACTCACACCAAAAAACTCATTTAGAGAAATTATAACTTTTTATTTTTCTTTCTTTTCTTTTTCTTTTCTTTTCTTTTTTTTTATTATTGTTTAAAAATTATATAATATATATACATATTGTCAGCAAGATGGGGTTACCCACTGATTATTTAGCATTAATGCGAACCAATGTTTCGAATTCTTGTTTTTGCTTAACCGTGGGATTGGTGTGCCCCTAAAGAGAAAATTCTTACACGGTTTTGAGCCTTTCCAATTATTTTTCCTTCAAACTAACGGTCTTAAGATTTTTTAATTAGTTCATTAGATCTTATTCTCTCAATTTTCCAATTTAAAATCCATGTTGGTTCTCTTTATTTTCAATATCACAGAGCTTATTGTTTTGCAGTTAATAATCAAGGAATTATGTTAGTAATAATCTGGCTGATAAATATGTCCCTTGAAGTGTACTTTGCTTGAAACCTAGACAGTGCTAATTGCTTATTGTGCTGCTCTAGTACGACGCTAAACGCACACATTCATAAATTCTTTCCTGACAATTTTGTCCAAAAATAACTCTACCTCATTCCTTTAAAATATCCAACCCAAGTATGCGATGAAAGTCGAAAGTTAGAAACCTCTGCCAGCTTAAAAACCCTCTGTAAAACTTTCAGTCAGATTCTCACGCATCTAGAAATTAACTACGTTCGTCAATTACTGAAAAGATAGAAATTCAATAGTTGACAAATTATTCATTTACTAGCACTGATAATATTTTACATATTTAGTACTTGACTACCCCTTCAATCCAATAATATTAGTTAATTTATTAAAATTTGTATATTTATTTATTCAAATTAAATACAAATTACCTACATAACTCAATAAATAAATGTTTGGAATAAAATTGAGCTTGATGATTTAATCTTAAATTAAATATATTATATAGCGTGGCTAATAGTAACGTCTAATAACTTTAAGCTTTGTGGACAATTTTGAAGTTATTTTATGTTAACACAGAAAGTGCTATTAGGAATTGACAACAAAGCATTTTATTAGATGATAGTTATATATTATCCCAATCAGATTACGAGCTTTTCCTCATTTAAATCTCGTTTTTAACACTTTCCAACAAGGTTGAAAAGTGTTTATGACTTCGGTTTGTCTGTCTGTCTGTCCGTCTGTCCGTCTGTCTGTCTGTCCGTCTGTCTGTCTGTCTGTCTGTCCGCGCTCTAACTCCCGTAAATATTTATGGAATTTCTTGAAACTGATATATGTTATTCAAGTTCACTATCGGACGGTCCCTATTGAAAATGGAGTTTATACCTCTCCTGGTTTGTGTACAGGGTCACGCGAAAGTATTTCAAAGCATTGTGTTCTATGAGAGGTATTTTTACAAGCCATATTTTCATACCTTTACTGTAGACTTACCTTAATGAAATTGAAATATGTTATTCAAGTTCACTATCGGACATTCCCTATTGAAAATGGAGTTTATACGTCTACTGGTTTGTGTACAGGGACACACGAAAGTATTTCAAAGCATTGTGTTCTATGAGATGTATTTCTGTAAATCATATTTTCATACCTTTACTGGAGACATATCTTCATGAAATTTAAATATGTTATTCCAGTTCACTATCGGACGTTCCCTATTGAAAAAGGAGTTTGTACCTCTCCTGGTTTGTGTACAGGGACACCCGAAAGTATTTCAAAGCATTGTGTTGTATGAGAGGTATTTCTACAAACCATATTTTCATACCTTTACTGTAGACTTACCTTAATGAAATTAAAATATGTTATTCAAGTTCACTATCGGATGTTCCCTATTGAAAATGGAGTTTGTACCTCTACTGGTTTGTGTACAGTGACACCCGAAAGTATTTCAAAGCATTGTGTTCTATGAGAGGTATTTCTATAAATCATATTTTAATACCTTCACTGTAGACATATCTTAATGAAATTGAAATATGTTATTGAAGTTCACTATTGGATGTTTCCTGTATAAAATGGAGGGAATACCACCGTCGGGTTATACACAGGGACACTTAAAAGTTTTCCAAAGCATTGCGTACTATGAGAGATATTTCTATAAATCAAATTTTAATAACTTTAGATTCCACGAAATTTTAGGGAATTGAAATATGTTATTTTTATGCACAAAAGAATGCTTTACATAGAATATAGCATCATAAGCATTATATTTACAGGATGGCACAAAAATATCCAGATTAATTAAGAGCTATTGATAAGAAAATTGCTAGATGTGTACTTTCGTTTACGTTAAGCGTTTTTAACACTATCTAACATTTTTAACACTTTCCAACAAGGTTGAAAAGTATTTATGACTTCGGTTTGTCTGTCTGTCTGTATGTCTGTCCGTCTGTCTGTCCGCGCTCTAACAACCGTAAATATTTATGGAATTTCTTAAAACTGATATATGTTATCCAAGTTCACTATCGGACGTTCCCTATTGAAAATGGAGTTTATACCTCTACTAGTTTGTATACAGGGACACCCGAAAGTATTTCAAAGCATTGTGTTCTATGAGAGGTATTTCTATAAACCATATTTTCATACCTTTACTGTAGACATATCTGAGCGAAATTGAAATATGTTATTCAAGTTCAGTATTGGATGTTTCCTGTATAAAATGGAGGAATTACCACCATCGGTTTCTGTACAGGGAAACTCAAAAGTATTCCAAAGCATTGCGTTCTATGAGAGATATTTCTATAAATCAAATTTTAATAACTTTTTTTTCCACGAAGTTTTTGGAAATTGAAATATGTTATTTATATGCACAAAAGAATGCTTTGCACAGAATATAGCATGATTAGCATTAGATTTACAGGGTGGCACAAAAATATCCAGTTACATTAAGAGCTATTAATAAACAATTGCTAGAATTGTACTTTCGTTTACGTAAAGCGTTTTTAACACTTTCTAACATTTTTTAAGTGTGAATATGATTTCAGTTTTGTGTATCTGCCTGTCCGTCTGTCCGAGCTCTAACTCCCGTAAATATTTATGGAATTTCTTGAAACTGATATATGTTATTGAAGTTTACGATCGGATGTTCCCTATTGAAAATGGAGTTTGTACCTCTACTGGTTTGTGTACAGGTACACCCGAAAGTATTTCAAAACATTATGTTCTATGAGAAGTATTTCGATAAACCATATTTTCTTACTTTTACTGTAGACATATCTCAATTAAATTGAAATATGTTATTCAGATTCCCTATTGGATATTTCCTGTATAAAATGGGGCAAATACCACTACTGATTTATGTACAGGGACAATTAAAAGTATTCCAAAGCATTGCGTTCTATGCGAGATATTTCTATAAATCAAATTTTAATAACTTTACTTTCCACGAAGTTTTAGGAAATTAAAATATGTTATTTATATGCACAAAAGAATGCTTTGCATAGAATATAGCATGGTTATCATTAGATTTACAGGGTGACAGAAAAATATTCAGTTATATTAAGAGCTATTAATAAAAAATTGCTAGAATTGTACTTTCGTTTACTTTATGCGTTTTTGAAACTTTCTATCATTTTCTTAGTGTGAATATAATTTCAATCTCTGTATCTGTCTGACTGTTCTTCTGTCCGTCTGTCTGTCTCTGTCCGTCTGTCTGTTTTACTGCGCTCTAATTCTCGTAAATATTTATGGAATTTCTTTAAACCGATATTTTTTATTCAAGTTGACTATAGAATGTTCCCTATTGAAAATGGAGTTAATACCTCTTCTGGTTTGTGTACAGGGACACCCAAAAATATTCGAAAGCATTGTGGTCTATGGGAGGAGTTTCTATAAACCATATTTTAATACCTTTAATGTATAGAAACTTCAGTGAAATTTTAATATATTATTCAATTCCCTATCGGATGTTTCCTATGTAAAATAAAGCCCATTTCTTACTGGTTTGTGTACAGGGGCACTTGAAAGTATTCCAAAGCATTGTGTTCCATGAGAGTTATTTTTATAAACCAAATTTTAATAATTTTTTTCTCCGCAATTGAAATACATTATTCGTATGCACAAAAGAGTGCCTTCTCTGTAATATAGTATTGTTAGTATTAGATTTACAGGGCCACACAAAAATAATCAGTTACATTAAGAGCTATAAATAAAAATTTGCTGGAATTGCACTTTTGTTTACATGAGCGTTTTAAAACTTTCTTATAATTTTAGTGGGAATATGATTTCAATTTGTGCATTTGTCTATTCGATTGTCTACCTTTCTATCTGTTTGTCTCCGGCTCCTATCATCCGTGAATACTTTGAGAATTTTTTAAAAATTATACAATCAAGTTCCTTATGGAATGTTCTCTATTTAAAATGTCATTAATAGGTCCTGTACAACTAGTTTGTTTACAGGGACAACAACAACAGCAATAAAAAAACAAACAATGTATTACGTTTTAGGACAGAATTTTTTAAACGTTATATTTAAAAATATTTCTACTATAAAAATCATAGAAACATTGACATGCATTATTAATATTCTAAAATATTGTTTTTTATAGAACATGATATGATTAACTTTCAGATTTACAGGGCTACACTAAAATATTCAGAGAGATTAAAAGCTGTAATTATAATCTAACGGCTGCGTTTTCTTTTGCATTAAGCCTTTTTAACACTTTCCAAAATGCCTAAGAGTAATTTTAAAATCAATTAGTCTATCTGCATGTTTTTCAGTCGTTCTGTCTGTTGTGTGATAAAGTAGGCAAAGAATATTAAAAGTTATTAGATTCAATTGCGCATACAGTTGGAAAGTGTTACTAATCAATGCGTACTGCATGATTTTTCTTCCATGTTTTATATTTTTGTGATTATGTGGTCAGTTACTGGCAAGTCACTCTAACTTTATTTAAAAGATTTTTTTCTTCAATACTCGTTTTAAAAACGATCTGTAAATTTCTATAAATAAAAAAATTCGTTATAAGATAATTTATTTCTTGTAAGTAATTAATAAATGAATAAATAAATCAAATAAAAAATTTCAGAAATAAAAATGCAAAAAAAATCCCTCTCTAAATAAAGAGTTTGAAAGATTTAAAAAAAAAAAAAAAATAATCTACGTCACAGAAAATTTACGAAATGAATTAAAGCTGAAAAACATATTGTTATTTTCAAAGAAATGAACTGACATGCAGGTTCTTTTGTTTTATTCGTAGTTTATTTCTAGTTAAGAGCTAAAAAACAAAACTATTCTTTCTTTGTAAACATCTGTTGTTATTCTTTTGTTTTATGTCTTTAAGATTTTTAAACAAACAGTTTTTGTGAAGATTTTTTTTCCTAAATATATCTTAAAATCGATTGTTTTAAAAAACAACTTGCTTCTAAAAATAAAATTTGAATGAATTATTTTGTACTAATTGAGAAATAAATATTTTATAAAATATCTTCATAAAAATCAGAATATGCTGAAGTAATCGAATATGATATCTTGAATTATACAAGGTGATTTGAAATATCATGCCCAAACGACATATGTGGGTGGGTCAGGTTATGAAAATAAGAATTGAAGAAATCAGGGGTCAGAAACTAGATCTTGTTAGTACAATTGCATCGATACCGTGACGCAAAAAGAAGATAACAAACAATGTAAAAAGGCATTTATTTTACAAGAAACTCCATCAAAATACAAATGAAAATTTTTGTTACTCATAAGAAGTGTTCAAAATTTGCCCTATTTATAAAGATGAATATTTCACATCGTCTCTTTGTCTTTTTGTGCGCGTAGGAGGTGTTACAATCGCGTACCAAATTGAATTCCAACATTCTTCTTTGAAGAACCATTTAAGTAATTTTTAATTTAATTTATCTTTATGTGACAGAATAAAAAATATTTAGCGTAAACGTGCAGTATGAGAAATATGATTGTAGTAAATATATCTGACATGTTTGGTACCAATATTGCTACCGGCATAAGTACTAATAAAACAGAATGACTTTTTTTACAAACTCAGTAAGTTATTTTAAAAGTTTCCTAAGTTGAGATAATAGGGTAATGTTTCACATAAACTTGCATTATGTGGATTATTGCATACAAAATAGCATAGCGTAGTATAAAAATTAAAATACAGAACTGACATCAATAAATATACGAAGAAAATATTGATAAGCTTACAGCTTGAAAACATCGCCTAATGTATGATGCATTGTACTCTTCGACTGATCCTGATATTTGAGTTCTTTACTTTTAAAATAAAACTAATATGATGTACGGAATAAATTTTCGAGAACAAATATATGTATGATAAGAAACTGAGCTGAGTTTATCCAAGCAAACTTAGATTTTTGGGAAATGATAAAAATATTTACGACACTGTAATAAATTGCCGTAAAATTCAGAGAGTTTACTGTTAAATTATACAGATAGCTTCCTTCTTCGATAAAAATGCATAGTATCCGTATTTGTAACAAATTTCTGTAAAATTCTGAATATTGACCGTTTATTAAAAGTCATTTTTTTTCTCAAAAAAAAAAAAAAAAAAAAATATATATATATATATATATATATATATATATATATATATATATATATATATATATATATATATATATATATATATATGTATGTATATATATATATATTATATATATATAACAGTTTTACTGGCATTACATTATTTTTACGGTCAGTGACTGAAATGCTAATGCTATTTGATGGTCACTTACATTAATCCAGTAAGCAATTTTTTAGGGTGTACACACATATTTGGAGTAATAAAGTTATAAAAGCATTAAAGCATTAAGTAGGAAAAGAATTTATAAATTTAAGATATTCTTCCGTAAATGTTTAATTTCCATTTATACAGGGATACATCGATTCCATAGATATACTCTTCATTGATTTTTAAGTCTTTTTTTTTTTTTTCTCATATTTTTTATGTCATTTATATTAACTGTTGAAATTTTTAGTTGTAAAATTTCAAAGTTATTTCTCTGCATTAGAATTTTATTTCATTTTTCAAAGAAAGTAAATACGTATTAGCGTCAGTAATCTCTTCCTAAAAATACTAAGTTGCAGGAAATTCCCCGATGAGCGAGAATTAAGCTGGTTCTTATTAATCCCGAAATATACCGGACACCTAGTGAACACAGGAGCACACAGGGATATCTTTCTTGTAGTTTATCGGATTAAGAGATGATGGTGTAAAGATGGAGTCATTAAACACATCTTTTGTGTATATCTTAACTATATTTATTTTTAATGTTTTTATATAGAGAGCGTTTCACATTCCATTTAAGTTGTACAGGTATAGGAAATAATAATTGAATTATAAAAACTGATTTCGTTTTTCTCATAAGAAATGTATGATATTGCATAAATTGACTGTAGCATTCATTAGATTTTTCTCTTCAGATGCCGGTTCCTGTTATATAAAAAGCTATACATTATATGATGTGTATCGAATCAGAACATAATGCATGAAATTGTGTTCATTAAACGACTTAATTTTGGTGTTTTCTCTAAATATGTAGCATTTTGCATAAAAGGATTTGATATGATTTAAACAAATACAGCAAGTATAAATGTGGTAAACTCATAAAATTTCTCTTATTTTGACTTCAGTATAAAAGCAAAGCTTCAAATTTTATCATAGCCCACTTCGTTGGTCACTAAATAAATAAATTACTTATAACTATAAAATCTGAAAAAATACAATTCTGCAATGAAATTCAAATGAATTTGTCTCAATCTTCAGTACGGATCACCGGTGTCTTCGACAGTGTTTTCTCTATTTTTATGAAAAAGATACTTTAAAACCACGTAAAAGTTTTAAAAATATATTTAATTAAAAAAATTGTAAATTAAAATACATTTCAAAGCTTTTAGCCCTGATCAACAGGGCATCATCCGAAAATTAACGAGATTTAGTTTCACACAATGTGCAGTCATGCGCTCAAGTATATATATTACAATATCAGGCGACAAATACAGTTAAGCTTGATATGAAGAAAGTCAAGCACCAATTTAGGTCGAAATTTCTGGAGTCGGTCAGTTGGAGCTGTTTTGGGTTTACAAGGAAGCAACATTTGATATCATGAACTATTAAGGAACTTACTTGAAAAAGGTCAGTGGATGGTAACTAGAAAAGCTGGACTGGCTGTAACAACTGTTCGAAAAAGAAGTCAGTGGAAGGGAACTCATAATTAAACAAAAAGTTCTTTCAGAATTTTTTACTAGCACTGTTTTCGCCTGTGAAACTTTTCCTTCTTCTTTTTGATGAAAAATTTTCCTTTTTTTTTTTTTTTTTTTTTTTTTTCCCTATTTTTCTTTATCTATTCAATTTTACATTCACTGTTGTAAATATTGTTTTAAAGTAAGAAACAAATATATAATATGGTATTTGTTATCCACAATACCCTGTTAAAAATTTTGTATTAGTTTGAACCGAAACTTGGTACTGAAGTAGCTGCAACCACTCGATGATTTAATCTTTTACTATCATTTGGTAATTTTATGTTGAACCAAATATTGTTATTATGTTAAAAAAAAAAAAAAAAAATAAATAAATAAATCAATATTCGACCGAGACGGGAATAGGACTGAAGACCTTCTCTCAATTTAAACACTCTGACACTTTGCCGTGTTTTCTTGCTCGCTCTTTCTGTTCTGATGATTTTAATAAAAGGGGCTAAATTTATGCGTTTTACTAAAACACTGTGCATGATGAAAGATTCGTCACTATTGTTTTCGTTGTAAAAGCGCAAAAATCTATTAGTAACAGTAAACAGATTTTGGCATTTTTTTTTCTTTGTTTCCATACCTGCGTTATTAATTAAATTATTGTTTTCTCTTTACAAAAACATTATAAAAAAAAGTAAAAAGTAAATAAGTTATACTCTGTAAAAAAAAAAAAAAAAAAAAAAAAAAAGTTAAATCACGGTATTTGACCGTATAATTTTTGGGGAAATGACTGTTTTAAACGGTCGTAGCCCGTAAATTGATGTTTTGAAAGTATAATTTTAGATTTTTTACGAGAAAAAACCGTTAATCTATGCAAATTGCTCTTATCTCCCACCAAACCATTTTCTTACGGATAAATCCCTTCAAATGCTATAATTTCAGTAACGTCATATGAGAACGCTTAATTTTTCAAACTGAAACTATGATTGTTATTTATACTGATTGAATGTGTTTAATTATGCACGCATGATGCATTCCATTGGTTTTAATAAGCTATTGTTTTCTTAATTTAATTCAAAGAATTTCCATCTGACTGAAACTGAATAATTGATATTAATGAAATTGATTTTATTTGTGTATTGACACGAAAACATTAAAAAAGAAAGCTAAAATGTTTTCTTGGTTTGAAACCAAATTTGTAAATCACGAACTGAAACCTAATGATTATTTTATCCACTAAACACACTTTTTTTTTTTTTTTTTTTTTTTTTTTTAACATACAGTTTTCTAACTGCTCTTAAAATCTCCTTAGAAAACGGAAAATTTTAATGTTGTTTCAATAATAAAATTTTTAGAATATGGTCAAATAAAGTTTATTTCAATATGTGATGAATATGTAATTAGCCATTTGAAGATAAGTCTTATGATTATTATCTATGATCGTTACTGTTAAAAAACAAAACTGTTTTGTCTGATTATGGCCATTAGATATGTACATGTGCACATCATACATAACAAGTTCTCCTCTCAAAATACTGTAGTCCTTAATCCATTCAATGGAATACAGAAGAAAAAAAAAAGTCCTCTGCTATTCTAAAAAGTGCAAATACGCCTAACACTTCATAAACAAAGTTTGAAATCTGTCCTATAATGAAAACCTGTTTGGATGAGTAAGGATTAGGCTCTAGATATTTCTCCTTTGCACCCACTATAGAAAGCATAAAGATCGAAAACCATGAAAAAAAAAAAAAAAAGCATTAATTGGAGATGCAAATTCTCTGTGTCCATGTAAAAGATTTATTATTATTATTCAAAGTTTATTTGGGGTCTCGGTTAATTTTCAGAGATCTCACATAGTTTTCAAAAGTTTCATTTTGTTTTTGAAGAAGGGTGAGAAATCCTACCCCATTATTTTCAGCTAATGCGAACCTTGCAAAAAGAATACTCTTTAGCTCTAGTGTTTACGATAAAAATGATTTCGAAAATATATTAGGTTTTCTTTCTCAAAAATCAGTATCATAGTCTTTATAGAAAAAAAAAAAAAAAAGGCTTTCATTTTTCCAATATGAGAATTTACTGACTTCTTAATTTTGTCAAAAATAGCATATTTAGATTTTAAAATAGTCTTAAAAGAAAATAATTTTTATGCACAATTTGAACGTTAACAATATTTAATATTAAAAGTATTCGAGAAACTCAAACTTTAGCTTTTAATTTTATAGTCAATGTTAATTTTTTTACAGGTTGGTTGTATGTTTCATCACAACGTAAAAATACAGGCGATACATCATTCATTGTCTAAATGTTTTTTCACGGGCTTTGTCTAGAATCTCTGCTGCCGGGCTTTGCCCGTAATTTTATTGCGGCATTTTTAACAGTGCAGATATTTGAGTTTAAAAGGATATATCATTTATCTTAAATCTGCTACAAAGTCGAACAATCACTAGGTTTCTCTTTCAATACGACACATTAAAAAAAAAAAAATACTTAATAAAGAAAAAAAAAAAAAAAAAAGAAGAAGAAAATATTCTATAATTAGGGAAAACTGGTGACTTTAAAAATTATGGAATAGAGAAAGGAAATGAAAAATGAAATTTATTAAAGGAAATAGAAGCTGAAGATAAACATTTTAGCTTGTAAATATTATCTGAAACTAGTAAGCATGAAATTTTAAAATGAAATAAAATTATTCCATTAAAAAAGTCTACTTAATTCATAAGTGTTTTGTGCAAGAACTCAGCAATATTAAAAAACATTCATGTTATAAAAAAGTTAAAAAAAAAAAAAAAAAAGAAATGTCATCATGACAAAATAATTGTAAAAGGTATAAAAAGTTTACATTAAAATAATATCGAATATTTTTGTTGTGAAGAAAATACTAGATCATAGAATTTACAAGGTAAGTCATTTCTTTTAACAGGGAAATAACTTTTTGTTTAAATTTTTAATTCATGAAAATTCAGGAATTCTAAATGATAAGGAAAACACCATCGTCTACAGCTATAAAACTTTCCAGAAATAGTATCACATAAAATACGAAACATTCTCTGTTCAATAATATTAAAGCAGTTCCTTGTAATCCAGAAAAGCTCCGGAAAACTTGTGGAGCTACCAGGCAACAGGTTATGCATTTGTTTCTCGGATTAAACCATAGCGGTTTCTATATGGGAATTATAGAAATATATTTTTATTATTTTATAAAGCAATTTAATGCAGACTCAGTCTTAAAAAAGTATTATATGCATTTTTTAATATTATATATAGATATTTTAAAAGGTAAATGTAAATATGAAAAATAACTGTTTTCAGCAAAGTTATTTCAAGATGAAGATAAATTTGTTACAAGTGTTAGAAATAAATGTGTAAAATTTGTTGGTATATCATCATTTTATACTTCTAAATTATTTACACTAAATATTTATAAATATCTAATATTGCTTCTGCAGAAATAAATTTTTGTATGGTAAAAAGAGCTATACCTCATTTTGATGTAAGATAAAAATTATTTATCCCAATAAAAATATTCTAACCTATTAAAAAGGACAGGATACTTTCGGATTTGTACCTTTTTTTTTCTCCAAATAGTTCGAAAAATTTTGACGAGTTATCTTGGGCGTGTAAAGAACATATTATCATGTCTTATATATTTCAGCAAAGGATTTGTTCAGAAGAACAAAAAGGGAGGAGTTACAAATTAAAGAAAAAGTATGTATGAGATCCTCCTTCAAACAGGAAAGCTTGAAATGCTTTTTTTGTGTAGCATGTAATTATGAGGCGTATTATTATTATTATTATTATTATCTGTATTTATTTCTATGAGACTATCACATATATGCATGGAGATATAAAGATTGAAATAAAATTACAAAAAAAAAAAAAAAAAAAAAAAAAAATGCTCCTTTTTGATTATAACAGGCAGAACGTTAATCCCAATGTAAAACGATTTTTAGGAAACTTGATAAATCATGTTAGACACAATCTATACTGCAGTAAAAATATAGAATTATCAAATGATATTTTTGCTAAATACTTTTTTAATTGCGCCTGTGCAAACGTTAACCATGTTTCGTTTACGTAATTTAATATCTAAATGTATTGAACTACTTATAGGATAACTCAAAGCAAATAGCACAAACATTGAAAAGAAAGTTATCATGGATAAAAATGATCTAAATTTCAAATCCTCTCAAAACTATAAGTGATATTATAAAATTCCTATTTTGATTCAATGAATGATAACACAGTGTTCATTGATTTTAATACAGATTGAATCCGTGACATTTAATAGCATTGTTATTACCATGAACAAGTCTATAACGCACCATCGATGTGTAAAAATTGCATTAATCTATTACGTACAATTTTCTTATGAGAAGTTAGGCATAAATATTTCTCCTTGTAACAGAGACTGGGGGCTGTTATATATATTATTATTGAAAGAACTTTTGTAATAGCCACAACATACTGGTAAAAACAAAACACATTCTGTTGTTTTTAATTATACAATTATGATTCAAATCTTATTGCTGTTTCCTTATTTGATATGAAAAATCCGTCTTTACTAAATATTTATTATAAAAGTATGAAAACAATAGTATTAAGTTACGCTGCTGGAATAAAATTAAAAAAATAAACATTTTACGGAATTCAAACTATTAGTATGCTTGAAAAATTCAGATTTCCCTATCATTAGATTATTTATCAGATACTTCATGCTTTTTCTGTCACACATTATCACTATATATTAAACAAAACACAAAACCATTACAAATTTTTGGGCATTTTTAATCATCAAATGTCTATGAAAATCATTCTGTATATTACATAATTTTTATGGTTGATATTACTGAGATGTTTTATCTTTATTATACTAGAAAAAACATCAGTGTTTATAAAAATGTTTAAGAACATATATTTAACGTGTCGTCATTCTGTTCACTTCACCTTCCAAGAACTGTTCCTTGCACGTTATAAAAGAAATTTTCGGCAGTACTCCTTAATTTTTTCTCATTACTTACCTTTTGTGTTACACCCGTTATTCACCAGTTACGTTAATTTAGTCTCATTGATTGAACTCAATTTCAGTAAATCTCTGCATATCGTTTAGTACAGTTCTTTCAGTCAAATCAATAATACAATACTTAGAAAACATTTACTTATCAGAACGAAGGTCTGTGTTTAGCATTAACTGAAAAATATCCAAAACTTTTGCATTTTTAAAGCAGTCCTATGTATTTTTATTTTATGTCTATAACTTTTAATTAATCAAGAAATTCTATACGCATTCTAAGTTAAACAAATATTTTAGTAATAAAACTTTGAATAAACACCATAAAATGCAAAAACTCGCAACAATTTATTTCCGCTCGAAAGAAAACACGACCCTTCTTCAGGCGAACAAAGTAGGCACAAATCGTTTTCGTTTTGTTTGTAGCACTCTTGCCTATTTTGTTTGTTTGTGGAAGATTCGCATTTTCTTTCGAACCGAAACAACTATTACGAGTCCTTGCATTTTATGGGGTTTATACAAAAATTTGATTTTTTTTCTATTTTCAAACACTAGTTCTATAATGCTTTTTATATATTTTTTAAAACTATTTTAGTATTTTAAATACTTATGAAAATACTTTTTTAAGATACACAATACAATTTAAAACATTACAACATACTATTTAACTTCTAGTTTATACTATTTGCAAGTATTTTTTTCCCCTGTGTACTACTATAAAGTATAACTAAACGTAATTCGATATCTAAATGAAATGTTCTATTCAAGGCTTTAAATTTGGAGTTACTAAATAATTTTGCAATAAAATATATAAAATATTGTTCTTTCTTTCATTGTTGAATTTATGTGAATAAAGTGTCGATAAAGGTATCTAAATAGCTTTAGTTAATATATATATATATATATATCAATTTTTTCGAAGAAAAATATATGTTAATATGTGAATTATTCTGAATGTTATTTATGTTTCTACACACTTTCACTCAATGGCCATTAACAATGCTGTAACTGACATTAAAATTAAACTACATTGCATTGAAGAACTGTAGCTCTCAAAAGTGCTTGTTGCCACTCTCCGTAAGATTTTGAAAAAAATTTATCAATCCCTTTAAAACTTTGTACTAACTTCTGTATAAAGTAATACTTACAAAATCAAAAAATACATAAAGTTAATTATTTTCATAAAAATGCTTAACAGTTTTGAATTTTTAAAGAGTTTTAAGTTTTAAATAATTATAAAAATAAGAAATTTTGAAATATCTTTAAATTCTCCCAGTTGCAAAAATCTGCAAAAAAGCTACAAAAAAGGTTCAAAGGTAATTAGGACAATAAACAGTTTTAGGTAAAAAATATTTTTATCTACATATTTTTTCCTTCCAAACTCCGATTATTCTTGCACTTTTGAGAGAATTAGATTTAAACATTGAAAAATCAATAAAGTTAATTCTTCACATAGTTAACATAAGTTTTAGTCGCATTTTTTAAAATAAGTGAGTAGAAACTTAAATAAACCGTCAAAATGTAAAACGTAAAGTATATATGAGGAGCAAACATTCAAACCGTGTTTTCTCCTTCGAATACAATTTTTCAGAAAACACAAAAAACTGATAAATTAAAAAATAACCCTTCTTAGACCCTAATTATCGTTTGTTTAGTTGCATTACTGGTTACTAGGAAGATCTGTAGGCATACTTTACCTAATAAACTTAGAGTTAATTAGAAAAATGCATTTGAAATTTGGAGAAAGCATGTTTTGACTGAAACACAGAGGAGAAAACATGTTTTGAATGATTCCAATGTGGATAAAACATTTTTTGAATGAAAAAATGTGTAACTCGCATATTGATGAAATAACATTCTTAATGAAATAAAACTAATTAACAGAAATGATATTGTTATGTAATTATAAAATTAAATTAAATATTTACACGTTAAAAATCATCCTGGAAATTGTAGGGAAGAACTAAAATTTTTAAGCCAATTTGAAATTTAAATTTTTAAACCAATATCTTCACATAAGCAATTGCATGCTTCCTCTGTTTCTTCATATTCTACATGAAAGTTATTAGCAATGATACCTTTATACCATTTAAAATCAGGCTGATTTTTCCACTCTTCACCATACATCAATTTTAAAAGTTTTTCTACGTCATTTTTCTTTTCAAGTGATATTCCATGACTCAGAGGAAGACATTGTAAGACAACATTTCGTATAATAGCAGTATTAATCATAAAAAGTTTTGCTCCAGATTGTTCTTTTATATCTTCGAAATTATAGTATTTGAATCCTTTGACCATCACACTTTCTCTATTTTTTTCTAAAACTATTCTTTTCAGTTCTGATATGTATGAGAAATTTTTGAAATAAGCATTAAGTTATTTCGTATTATAAAATTTCCAATAAATCCCAAATATTTTTACATCACCAACTTTCTGATACAGTTCATAGTATTATTCTTTTTATGTTGTTGTTACATTTTTTCTGAGGATCTTCTCAAAATGACCGAATATACGATTTGCTGGAAGGAAACTATGTCCTATGACAGGAAAGTACAATACTATATTTTCAATGCTTGACGTTGTAGTCTACAAAAAGTGCAATAGCATTTGAAGAATTATGTTATTCTTATTTTGGGCAATACAATCCAGCCGCAAAGATATTTTACCTACAAGGACCATTTTGTTTAGGTGACAATATAAAGCCGACGATATTTCAGTGCTGCCTTTGCCTGCTAACTGCTCAGACCAAGTATAAAATGTTGTATTTAGACCACCCAAACTCATTAGCATAAGCTGTAAAAGTTGAATTTCCTTAAGTAATAGGCATCTTGAATATTTGTTTTTGGCAGATGTTGAATCTGTTGTAAATCAAAACATAAACTAACGGCTGATTCATCTGTATTTTCTTTCATAATGGAATAAAATGCATTGGCTCTTAGTATATGAATTCTTTTGTCAGTCATATGATCAACTTTTTCTGTAGACCCTGCAGGACAGGACTTTATTTTTTGGTGAAGTAGAGAACATGTGCTGCAAACATCACTAGAAGGAGACTTAAAGCCTATATTAAATTTATTTATGAATATTCTCCTGAACATAGCGAAATTAACTTTGTCCAGGTCGAAGTTGCAGTTTCTGTTGTAAACTTCATGCAACTTCCTTACACTTAATGTACAGTGCAAGTACAATCGCTTTGATTTTTGTCTTCCATAATGACCTCCTGATGCTTTTAAGTTTGAGAGGAATTCTCTTACCTTGTTTTTTTATTAATGTTTAAGTGGCTTTTCCTCCTCTCTTTTCCTCAATAGGTTCACCAGCATGTACTTTAGTAACAATATTGGCTAGCCTTGTACGACCTATTTTAGCTATAGCCATTAAATTGTTTTTAGACACAGGAATTTTCCTACGACTGCTACTAGTAATAAAATAAGAAGCAGAAATTGCATGCTGTGAGCCAGATGATTGCAATTTATTTTGGGTTCGGTTATTAGGTCTGCTTCGTGTTACACTTTTTATAACAACCAATGAGGCTATAATAGAATCTTGTCGTTGTACGTCCGCAATTTTGTAAAGTCTATCCCGAAACTTCTTAACGTCATTAGGTCTAACATCAGTGCATGAAAAAGTATTACTAGAATGTTTGCATGGAGCATAAACGTTATCTGAAGATGCTGAATATCGTTTCTTTTTCGATTCTTTTCTTTTTCCACCAATTCTCTGTCTTTTTCTAGTTCCATAATTAGAAGTAATCACTAATAAACCACCTAGTAATTCTTCCATTTGAAATTAAAAAAACATGCTCCTCTAAAATAAAGAAAACAAGATAGAACTAACGAAATAAAAAAAAACATAAAAAGCTGGTACATGTACGAGTCACGCGACCAGAAAGAACAGTTCTGACTGGTCGGCTGGAGAAATCACAGTTTGACTGAAAACAGGCTCTGGAGGAAACACTGTTTGATTGAAACCTCAACTTTCTAAAAGCGTTTACAATGTGATAAAAATTTTTTTGGTTTAAAATAATAGTATAATTTTGTGCTATTTAATGTTGAGTTCACAGAAAAATCACTAACTCATTTTTTTTTATTTTGGGAGAAAACACGGTTTGAATGTTTGCTCCTCATATGTTTATATGATTTATTATTATTTTTATTATTTATTCAAAAGTCGATATTTATTTTGATTGAAAACAGCGTGAACTTTAATATCAGCCCATGAAAATTTACATTAATAGAACACCTCTAAAGTTAAAGCATTGTAATCATTTGATAAAGGAATGTGCTAGTTCATATTAAGGAAAGTTAGGGGCAAGGTTTGTAAATCCCACATTTTTGTCCAGGCATTCTCAAGGATGAAAAATTTCCACTTATGTTACCTTTGTTTTTGAAACATAAACCTGCATCGTATTTTTATAATAACTAGCGAGCTTCGCCCGCTAGCGGGTCAGTATTTTTAAATGAATCACTATAATGACTGAATTCTCAAAATCTCTCAATCACTATAATTAATGAATCACTAACAGTAACTTTTAGTGTTAAGAAAAGAAAGTTTTAAAAAAAATCATTTCTGATTGGGTAAAAAGTCGGCCCGTGCGCGCTGCGCGCGCACATCTTACAGGATACACGCGCTGCGCGCGCGTATTCCTTCCCTGACCCTTCGTGCCCCCTAAAAAAAAAATCATTTCTGATCGCGACAAAACTCACATCGGGTCTCCACTGCCTTCGGCAGCGTAGACCCATGCGCGCTGCTCGCGCACGCAAGAAGCCATAAGTGCGCTGAGCGCACGTATACGTTCTCAAATCAAACTTTTATTCTTAAGAAAAAAAAATTTAAAAAATCATTTCTCATCGGGTACAAAGTCGGACCGGGCCCCCACTGCCTTCAACATCGCGGTCCCGTGCGCGCTGCGCGCGCACAATTTAAGGTATACACGCGCTGCGCGCGCCTATTCCTTCCCTGACATTTCGTGCCCCCTAAAAAAAAATGATTTCTGATCAGGTAAAAACTCATTCCGGGTCCCCACTTCCTTCGGAAGCGCAGTCCAACGCGCACACATGTGAAGGTAAACGCGCGCTGCGCGCACATATTCCTCCTCAAGTCAAATATTCATTCTTAAGAGAAGAAAAAAAAAAAATCAATTATAATTGGTTAAAAATTTGGGACGGGTCCCCACTGCCTTCGGCAGCGCAGTCCCGTGCGCTCTGCGCGCGCACAAGTTAAGGTATACGCGCGCGGTGCACGCCTATTTCTTCTCCACCCTTTCAGGCCCTCTTAATTAACCTACGTATACCAATTTTGAACGATCTAACTCATTTGGCTGACATGCAAAAGAAAACGTAATCAGGACACCTCAAAACGAAATATGGTGAAAACTTTCGATAATTTAAAAAAAGTTTAAAATATCTTTCGAATGATGTATTAAAAATAATTTAATCATAATTAGAAATTGAAGTATTGAAATTTGAAAATATTACAGCGTCATCAGGCGGTAGAAATTTCTGTATTCCACTGTTCGATTCCAATTCAAAAAAGCTTTCTACTGATGTATTACTTATGAAATTATTTTAATTAGTAGCTGAAATACAAAAGGAAAGTCATTCAGGTCACCTCAAAACGTGTAAATCTGGTGAAAACTTTCGATAATATAAAAGAACTTTCAAATATCTTTCGAATGATGTATTAAAAATAATTTAATCATAATTAAAAAATGAAATATTGAATTTTAAAAATATTACTGCGCGATAAAAGAAAACTGATTCAGGACACCTCAAAACGTGTAAATCTGGTGAAAACTTTCGATAATTTAAAAGAACTTTAAAATATCTTTTGAATGATGTATTAATAATTTAATCATAATTAGAAATTGAAATATTGAAATTTGAAAATATTACACAGCCATCTAGAGGTACAAATTTCTGTATTCCACTGTTCGATTCCAAATCGTTCAAAAGCGTTCTAATGATGTATTACTTATGAAATTATTTTAATTAGTAGCTGAGATACAAAAGAAAACTTAATCAGGACACCTCAAAACGTGTAAATCGGGTGAAAATTTTCGATAATATAAAAGAACATTAAAATATCTTTCAAGTGATGTATTAAAAATAAATTAATCATAAATAGAAATTGAAATTTTAAAACATTAAAGCGCCATCTTGCGGTAGAAAGTTCTGTAATGTACAGTTCGATTCTAAATCAACAAAGATTTCTAATGATGTATTACTTATGAAATTATTTTAATTAGTAGCTGAGATACAAAAGAAAACTGATTCGGGAAACCTCAAAACGTGTAAATCTGGTGAAAACTTTCGATAATATAAAAGAACATTAAAATATCTTTCGAATGATGTACTAAAAAATAATTTAATAATAATTAGAAATTGAAATACGCGTATTAGAATAAAATTTAATTTGCAAATAAAATGTAAACATTTTGTTTATTGACGAAAATCGATGAAATTTGAACTGCAAGTTTATTTTGTGGTGTTAAGATTTTATACCAAGTGTCGTGTGCGAATTCGAAAAATTGAAGAAAATAGAAATTTGCAATTTTTTATCCCACTTAAAATACATCTGAAATTATCAACGGCAGGTGTTTTTTTTTTTCGCTTCCGAGCAGAAATCTCTCTTCCTTGAAGTAGTTCCCATGGTAACGACAAACGGCAATGGAAAGAAGGTCGCCTTATTCAAATGAATGCTTTAATGGCTAAAATTAAAAGATTTATAACTCATTCAGTTTTTGAAATTTTCTCTCAATCTTTTGGGAATTGAATTATGGAAGCAAGATCTATATACAAAAAAAAAAAAAAATCTCTAAACGCTTTTGAGTTATAAAATGTTTTGTGAAATAATCGATGTTTCGTAAAATCTAAAAATATGGATCGCTAATCCGTATTTTGTAAAAAAGTTTATATGGTTCGAAAGAGGATTAAATGGCCTTTCTTTATATAACAGTTGTTAAGAAATGGAACAGTTACTCGGTCGTACAAGGCGTTTCATAAAAGACGATCGCGAAAAGAGAAATTTTCGACCCTTTTTTAAAACTTTTTTTTTTAATATAAAAAATCTGTATTTTTAAAAATAATTCTACCGTAAGAATCGGCAATAAATGCTCTTTCTCGTGGTATAGGTGTATTTTCGATATTTCCAACAGATCGGCAGCGATCGCTTTACAAAAAACCACGAAATTTCCTCTTTCTCCTTCTTCTTTTGAGGTAAGCGGTCCCGGTCGAAAATGATGATCGCGTGCCATTTTGAATCGTTTTTAACACTTTCCAACAAGGTTGAAAAGTGTTTATGACATGGATATGTCTGTCTGTCTGTCTGTCTGTCTGTCTGTCCGTCTGTCTGTGTGCACTCTAACTCCCGTAAATATTCATGGAATTTCTTGAAATTGATATATGTTATTCAAGTTCACTATCGGATCTTCCCTATTGAAAATGGAGTTTATACCTCTTATGGTTTGTGTACAGGGACCCCCGAAAATATTTTAAAGCATTGTGTTCTATGAGAGGCATTTCTATAAACCATATTTCCATACCCTTACTGTACACAAATCTTAATGAAATTGAAATATGTTATTCAAGTTTACTATCGGATGTTTCCTGTATAAAATGGAGTAAATACCACCACTGATTTGTGAACAGGGGCACACAAAAGTATTTCAAAGCATTGTGTTCTATGAGAGGCATTTCTATAAACCATATTTCCATACCCTTACTGTACACAAATCTTAATGAAATTGAAATATGTTATTCAAGTGCACTATCGGATGTTTCCTGTATAAAATGGAGTAAATACCACCACTGATTTGTGTACAGGGGCACACAAAAGTATTTCAAAGCATTGTGTTCTATGAGAGGCATTTCTATAAAACGTATTTCCATACCCTTACTGTACACAAATCTTAATGAAATTGAAATATGTTATTCAAGTTCCCTATCGGACGTTTCCTGTATAAAATGGAGCAAATACTACCACTGATTAGTGTACAGGGACACACAAAAGTATTCCAAAGCATTGCGTTTTATGAGAGATATTTCTATAAACTAAATTTTAATAACTTTACTTTGCACGAAGATTTATGAAATTGAAATGTGTTATTTATATGCACAAAAGAAAATGCTTTCCATAGAGTATAGCATGATTAGCATTAGATTTACAGGGTGACACAAAAATATTCAGTTATATAAAGAGCTATTAATAAATATTTGCTAAAAGTGTACTTTCGTTTTCATTAAGCGTTTTTAACACTTTCTAACATTTTTAACACTTCCCAACAAGGTTGAAAAGTGTTAATGACTTCGGTTTGCCTGTCCGTCTGTTCGTCTGTGTGTCTCTCCGCGCTCTAATTTCCGTAAATATTTGTGGAATTTCTTGAAACTGATATATGTTATTCAAGTTCACTATCGGATGTTCCCTTTTGAAAATGGAGCTTATACCTCTACTGGTTTGTGTACAGGGACACCCGAAAGTATTTCAAAGCATTGTGTTCTATGAGAGGTATTTCTATAAATCATATTTTCATACCTTTACTGTACACATATCTTAGTGAAATTGAAATATGTTATTCAAGTTCACTATTGGATTTTTCCTGCATAAAATGGATTAAATACCAACTCTGTTTTATATACAAGGACACTCAAAAGTATTTCAAAGCATTGCGTTCTTTGTGAGATATTTCTATAAGTCAAGTTTAATAACTTTACTTTCCACGAAGATTTAGGAAATTGAAATATGTTACTTATATGCACAAAAAAATGCTTTGCATAGAATATAGCATGGTTACCATTAAATTTACAGGGTGACACAAAAATATTCAGTTATATTAAGAGCTATTAATAAACAATTGTTAGAATTGTACTTTCGTTTACATTAAGCGTTTTTGACACTTCCTATCCTTTTTTTAGTGTGAATATAATTTCAATTTGTGTATATGTCTGATTGTTCTTCTATCCGTCTGTCTGTCTCTCTGTCTGTTTTTTTTTTTTTTTTTGTGCTCTAATTACCGTAAATATTTATGGAATTTCTTTAAACCGATATATTTTTATGAAGTTCACTATCGGATTTTCCCTATTGAAAATGGAATGGATACCACTTCTGGTTTGTGTACAGGGACACCCAAAAGTATTCGAAAGCATTGTGTTCCATGAGAAGAATTTCTATAAAGCATATTTTAATACCTTTAATGTATAGAAACTTTAATGAAATTTTAATATGTTATTCAATACCCTATCGGTTGTTTCCTATGTAGAGTAGAGTACATTTCTAACTGGGTTGTGTACAGGGGCACTTGAAAATACTCCAAAGCATTGTGTTGTATGAAAGTTATTTTTATAAAGCAAATTTTAATAATTTTATCTTCCACAAAGCTTAATGCAATTGAAATATATTATTCGTATGCACAAAAGAATTTTCCTTCTATGTAATATAGTATGGTTAGCATTAGATTTACAGGGCCACACAAAAATAGTCAGTTACATTAAGAGGTATTAATAAAAATTTGCTGGAATTGCACTTTTGTTTACATGAGCGTTTTAACACTTTCTTATAGTTTTAGTGGGAATATGATCTCAATTTGTGCATCCGTCTGTCCGATTGTCTACCTTTCTATCTGTTTGTCTCCGGCTCATTTCATCCGTGAATATTTTGAGAATTTTTTAAAAATGATACACTCAAGTTCCCTATGGAATGTTCCCTATTTAAAATGTCATTAATAGGTCCTGTACAGCTAGTTTGTTTACAGGGACAACAACATCAACAAAAAAAAAAAAAAAAAAAAAAAAAGCCAATGTATTACGTTTTAAGACGGAATTTTTTAAAAGTTATATTTAAAAAACTCTCTACTACAAAAATCTTAAAAACATTGACATGTATTATTAATGTTCTAAAATATGTTTTTGTATAGAATATGATCTGATTAACTTTCAGATTTACAGGGCTACAGTAAAATATTTATAGAGTTTAAAAACTGTAATTATAATCTAACGGTTGCATTTTCTTTTGCGTTAAGCCTTTTTAACACTTTCCAAAATGCCTAAAAGTAATTTTTAAATCAATTAGTCTATTTGTATGTTTTTCAGTCCTTCTGTCTGTCGTGCGATAACGTAGGCAAAGAATATTAATAGTTATTCGATACAACAATTGCGTACAGTTGGAAAGTGTTACTAATCAATGCGTACTGCATGATTTTTCTTTCTTGTTTCGTTAGACATGGGTCGACATTTTAATTAATATCTCCGGTAATTAGGATCGCATCGTTTAGCAAATTAGATAACGTACAGTCACCCAAAAAAAAAACGCCACCCCCCCACCTAATTTTGCCTTAAATTATCGTAGAAACATGCGACTGGTACCAATCAGTTTGTAATAACGCCTAGTTTATAAAGTTATAGTTAGATTTTACTTAGGGGGTCGTCTACATATTAAAACTGACATCAACTTCATTTTTTTCAATGGTAACCCCCATTTTTTATAATTTATTTGAATTCTTTGGATCAAATCATCACGGAAAATGGTATAGTTTATATATTTCGCTCAATTTTTCATAGAGTTATAAGCTGTCAAAGTTTGGGGGTGCTAATGTTAAATGAATGTGACAAACATTAAATCATATCTTCCGAAATAATTATGATATTTAAATTCTGTTTTTTTTATTCGTTAGAATGAAGTGACCCAAACATATTGCATGCAAAATTTTGCTAAAAAAACATTTTTTGAATTATGAAAATTATTAATAAATTCATATTTGAAAAAATTATGAATTATGACCTATGTTAATTTTTGCACGAATAGAACGGGCATCATCAAAAACATGGGTTTCCAAATTTACAGCTCGTTGCTAACATTATTTTTTGAGTTACAGTGATATTTCACTTTTTATTCCTGTTAGGGGGCCGTCACTTGTTGTAATCTGTATCCTCTATAAGAAAATGTTTGTATATAATTTGACGGAAAACTATTTTAATTTACCTTTATGTTATTTTTATTGTTTCCTAAGCAATATTTCGATGTTTATTATACAAACTGGCATATTTTTATAAAGTTATCACAATGTAGGCGAGGGATTGTGAAAGAAATTCAAAAGAAAAGAAGCCCCGCCTCTGATTCGCTGAAACACTATTTAAAAAAAAAAAAGACTAATATGCATATTCCTATTTGACTCTATATGTGACGCTGGTATGCATAAATCACAATGGTATTTACTACATCGATTATTGAAGACAAAACTTAAATGATTTAATTACAAACATGCAAAATTAGTTTGTTTTATATTACAAAGTTTTAGAAAATTTCTGAAGAGGCGTGGCTTACGGTACAAGTGAGGAATATATCCGATCCTAATACGTTAAATCTTTCTTCATAAGTATGAAATATCTTTTTCTAGTTTTTCGCTGCTAAAATTCTATTTTAACCCTGTTACACTTTTTTTCGCATTTCAATATTCAAGTGTACGTACACCTCTAGTCAAATATTACATTTTAGAAAACACGGTAAAGCGAAACTGATATGATTGCATGAAACAGCAATTATGCATTCGACATTCGTTTTATTATAATTGTTATGAATATTTAATAATTTTAAAAATATTTTTTACCATGAATTTTCTGTTTAAATTTTGTTGTGACACATTTGCATTTGGTTACTGTACCGTTTGTAAGCTTTGTGTTATTTAAAATTTATCCCATAATGTAACATAATAAAATATCAAATTTCTATTAAGTTTTTAATACTGAATCAAATAGTGAAAAATTGCTTTTTTTTTTTTTTTTTTTTTTTTTCTTTTAAGTTTATAAGATCTATTATTGGAACATAGCTCAATAGTATTTATTTTCAATTTCCTAATCACGAAATCAAAGTCACAGTTATTATGGAATAAAAATTTAAATCAAAGGAATTGCCTTATTACTTTCAAATATATAGATATTGATCTTACAGAATCCTGAAATTTCATTTAAAAGACTTTAAACGTCTAAATTTAAAAATTCAAAATAAAATAAATTAATCTAAATGCTTTTAAAGTTGAAACGGGAAGATTTCAAAATATATGAAAATTGGCATTTGTGTTTTGAACATTTTGGTGCGGCAGATATTAAAAACAATATTTTTATGATGAGCTGAACCTGAGCTTAAGAGAGGGCGGATCCAGCTATTTAGCACGAGTGATATCACCTGACCAGAATAAACAACATTTTAATTTATTCCGGCGTATTTTAAGCCCACTGTTATTCTTTTTTTTTTTTTTTTCTTTTTTTTTTTTCTAATTTCAACACTAGCTACAGTACGCTTACGTCCTATTTACATTAAGCCTTGATATGGAAGCTATGCTGCTGTTTTTCGATGCTGCGAAATTTACAAAATATATTTGTGTTAATCTATATGTATATAAAAGAACACTTCCTGAGTGAGTGAGTGAGGGGGTGATCTATCAACGCCCAGACCAAACCCCTGGACCTAGAAGCATGAAATTTTGTGACAATGTTCTTTCTATGACGTAGGCATCCACTAAGAAGCGATTTTACAAAATTCGCCCCCCAAGGGGGGAGGGGGGGGCAAAACGTGATTTCACAAAATCCTTCATATCTCAAACAAAAAAACAGATATCCGTAAAATTTTTGCTTTAAAATATAGCTAATACAAATGTCAAAAAACTAATTTCTGGAATTTTCAAAATTCGGTCCCCAAGGGGGACGGGGGGGCAAAAAGTGATTTCACATGCGTAAAACGTGATTTCGCATAATCCTATATATCTCAAACAAAAAAATAGATATGCGTGAAATTTTTGCTCTAAAATATAACAAATGCAAATATCTAAAAACCAATTTCTGGAATTTTAGAAATTCAGCCCCCAGGTGGGGCAGCAAGGGGGGGGGGGGGGAAGGGGCTAAGGGGCAAAAACAAATAGAAATACAGTCAGGGCGTTCAAAATTGATACAGATTGGTTTTAGAGGCCTGCAAGTCGAATGAGGATATTTTCGATTGTGTAAAGTTATTAGGAGGGGCATGAAGGGGGTTAGGGGAGGTGGGAGGGGGAGTGTGGTGGGGCAAAAAAAAAATAGAGTTAGATCGTTCAAAATTGGTATATAGAGGATTTCGATACCTACAAATCGATTTCGCATATTTTCGAATTTGTAAAATTATTAGGAGGGGCGGGAAGGGGGGGCTATGGGGCAAATACAAATAGAAATACAGTTAGGCCGTTCAAAATTGGTACAGATAGGTTTTAGATGCCTGCAAGTCGAATGGGGATATTTTCGAAAGTGTAAAGTTATTAGGAGGGCCGGGAAAGGGGGAGGGGAGAGGGGGGGTAAAAAAATAAAAATAGATTTAGATCGTTCAAAATTGGTATATAGATGTTTTCGATACTTACAAATCGATTGCGGATATTTTCGAATTTTTAAAATTATTAGGTGGGGCGGGAAGGGGGGGGCTATGGTCAAAAACAAATAGAAATACAGTTAGGCAGTTCAAAATTGGTACAGATAGGTTTTAGAGGCCTGCAAGCTGCAAGTCGAATGGGGATATTTTCGAAAGTGTAAAGTTATTAGGAGGGCCGGGAACGGGGGGCAGAGGGAAAAAAAAAGAAAATAGAGTTAAATCATTCAAAATTGGTACATAGAGGTTTCCAATACCTACAAATCGATTACGGATATTTTCGAATTTTTAAAATTATTGGGAGGGCGGGAAGGCGGGGGAGTAGAGCGGCAAAAAAATAAAAATAGAGATATATCGTTCAAAACTGGTGCATGGAGGTTTTTGATACTTACAAATCGATTGCGGATATTTTCAAATTTGTAAAATTATTAGGACAGACAGGAGGGGGGGGGGGCGAAGTGGGAAAATAATAGAAATAAGGGTTAGAGCATGTTGGGAATTTTTGCCGAAGGCAGTGAGAACCCGGTGCGACATTTTTCCTAATCAGATTTTGTTTCTCTTTTTTTTCACGTGATAAAGATTAATGCAATTTTGAGAATTCATTATAGTGATTCATTTAAAAATAGGGACCAGCGAAGCGGGCGTTGCCTGCTAGTATACTATACAGATAGAAGAATAATTATACAATATCAACAAATCTTCTTTAATCAATATGTTTATATACATTACTGTATGGAAATGTTTATATATGAATATTGTATTTATTTTTAATGAGAGATATAAACACAAAATACTAAAAAAAAAGAAGAAAATGTGTTATAAATTTTTATAAATCAAGCAAAATATATATGCATATTTGCCAACCTAACCCGTAACATTGTTAGTTCCCGCCCCTGTGTGTGCACATTTTAATTTTTAGAGTAATTAACTTCAAATACATTTACGATTAACTCATTGAGCGCCACGCGAATTCTTATGGAAATCCCATTCAGGCCACACGTGCTGCTTAGAAGCGTGTTATGTTTATCGAGTTTCAATAAACCCCATTAGGCCTTAACGATATAATCCTATAAAAATCCTATTTAAAAAAAAAAAAAAAAAAAAAGAAAAAAAACATGAATAAATTTTAAATAAATTGTCAGTAATTACTTAAAACTATGTAAGTTCTGTAGTTTTATATCATATTTTTATATCACTGCCGGCTGACTTAGCCTAAATGGAAAGATCAGTGTCAGCCACCGATGGCTGACACGGCTCTAAAAAGACTGATGTGAAAAAAATGTACGGAAAGGGGCGGGACCAGTAATCTTCCGGGATAGGTTGACAAGAATGTATATACATAGAGCAATGCCAGAAAATGTTCTTTATTTTTCATGAACCAGATGAATGGTACTTTTCTGAATACTTTTTTTCTGAATAGCCTATGTATTAAATATAATGCTGCTTTAAATACCCTTTAAATGAAAAGTTTTATTACATAAAGTAATTTTCTGGCACTCTACAGCTCCCAAAGGACACACAATACAAAACCCCGCCTTTTTCCAGTGTTTAAAGGGTATTAACGTTTAATATGCTTTATATTCGTTTTGATCTTTCCTTCGCCTCCTTATCTTCTTCTTTTTTCCTTTAAAAAAAAAAAAAAAAAAAAAAAAAGAGAGTTATGTAACATTTTGACCTTTTCAAGTGAAGATTTAGATTAAGGATCGACAGCCTTTCTACACCCACCGTCCACAGTGTAGAATTTTAGAACATCCCATTAAGTAGTAGGATTTATTATTTTGCATATTAATTTGTTACACATTATAAAATATAAAAGCAAAAGAATATCGTGGAGATTTGTGTAAAAGTTTTTAATAATGTCATGAAAAAAAAAAAAAAAATAATAATAATTAATTAAAAAAAAAAAAAAAAAAAAAAAATAAAAAAATCTGTTTTAATATTTAAAAAATGTCAATTAAAGAAAATGAAAGTACTGCAGTATCAGAACAAACTCCCATTGTCCCTGTGAAACGGCCGTGGGAACCAGGTTGAGTGCCGCCGTTTCAGACAATTATACGGCAGCTTGAGTTAAAATAATTTTGAATTTTCAAACAAATTTAAAACCCTTTACCTTTTTTTTTTTTCTTATGATAGATATTTTAATATCTATTCAAGCTATTTAATTTTCTTCGTATGAAGTGAACTATCTGATGTTTAATCAATAGAAACCAATAAAAATCTTTTAATTCATAAACTAACTCAGAAAGTTCTGTGAATGAGTCATTTTTTTTATTTTATAATTAACATTTCTGAAATTTTTTTCCGATGTGAAACTTAATAAATAATGTATAATGGGTGGTAGATCAGGATTTATATATTCTAAATGTATAGACGGACCCCTAATACATTTTCCCGTGTAACTCTATTTAAAATTGATTTAAGGTATATAAATAGGTATGTTTTTCGAACCGCCTTGATCTCAGAAATCTGAATATGAAGTCAAAAATAGGGGTTGCTATTGAAGAAAATGAAGTTAATGCCAGTTTTAATATGTAGACGACCCCTTAGGCAAAATTTAACTATACCGTTATAAACTAGACGTTATTACAAATCGATCGGTACCAGTCAAATGTTTCTACGATAATTTACGGCGAAATTAGGTGGGGGGGTGGCGTTTTTTTTTTGGGTGACTGTACATCTGCGATAAATTCTCTGTCCGACGGTACCTGTTCGAAGTCCGTGCGACCATTAGCGGCGGAGCCTTAGCTGTTTTAAGCCGTTTCTCACAGACAGACACACACGCAGACACACGCGTACAGATTTTAATAATATAAGGGACTAGAATCGCCCAGCATCCGAAACTCCACCAAATTGTTTAAATAAGCATATAAATAACAAATATGGAAATTTAAAGTTTCCGTGAAAACAAAAGTAATTATTCTTAAAAAACAAAATAAAAATAAAAATAAAACAAAATAAATAAATTCAATAAATAAATAATCGCTATCAGTATTTTTAATTATATGACAGTGCACATCCTTATGAACTTCTCTCTTAGTTTGCCACTCAATCCGACCGATCAAAATTTTTCTTCTGGGAATTCAAATAGCAAAGAACGCTGTTTATATCAAAATAATGTGTTAGCAGTTTAAAAAAAAGAATAAAATTATGTTCCTGTTTATTGCTATACACATAAATAATATATGTATATATCTATCTATCTATCTATATATATATATATATATATAGATAGATAGATAGATAGATATTTATATATATATATATATATATACATATATATGTACCATACAGGCATTGGTCAAAATAATGTGAATACTTTCGCTTTTTTACGATTTGAAGAATATCTTGAAAAATACTTAACGTGTTGTTCTTCAGTTTTGGAAATAAGGAAAACATGTCTTTCCTCGTATTTTTCTGCAACGATTTTGTCGCGAAGGTCCTCAGAAGACGAACAGCAAATGCAATAAAATAAAAAGTATTTGTGATAACCCTGTATATGGAAAAGCTTCGATTAATCTGCAAATTTTACATATGATTATAAATGTTAAATTTTATACGTCTGTAGATTTTTGTGGGTATATCTTAATATTTGATGAGTTATTAATATTTTCTTAAAAAAATGCAAAAATGTTTCGAAAGTTTTTAGTTTATAACACCAAAGGTTTTTCTTCAAATTTCATGAAACTTTCGGAAAACATGACAACATAGGCCTAAATCATTATACTATAGTTTAAAACAAATATATTGAATATTCAAAGAGGTATGGACATTTGTAGTCACTAATTTATTACTGCGCATGTATGGATTGTAATTAAAAAAAAAAAAAAAAAAAAAAAAAAAAAAAAAAAACTTTGACATTTTTTAATATTTAACTGTATAAAGCACTGTATAAAAAAAATCCAATTGAATATCACAAAAAATTAGAGATATCTATGATTAAATGAACTGTTTTTTAACTGTTTTCTAAAAATGTTTTTACTATAAAGGGTTATACACAAATAAAAATTTGTATCAAAAAAAAATTTAATTTTTCTTTTGAAACAATTCATTTTTTTTTTTTTTAGGTGTATAGTACATACGTATAAAAAAGGAAAAATGAATTGCAATTATTGTATTAAGTTTCCTTGCGTAACATATTTTCTTCTGACACAAACTTTCATTTGTGAATGACCCCTTATCGTAAAGACCTTTTTAGAAAACAACTGAAAAACAGCTCTTTTAATCATTGATATCTCTATGAATTTTTGTGACATTCAACTGGATATTTTTTATAAGGTGCTCCATGCAGTTGGGTATAAAATTATGTCAAAAAAAAAATTTGCTATAGTCCGCGCATGCGCAGTAATCATTAACTACAACTGTCCATATCTCTTTGAATATTAAATATATTTGTTTTAAACTATAGTGTAATGATTGAGGCATATGTTGTCATGTTTTCCGAAATTTTCGTGAAATACGAAAAAAAAAAAAAAAAAGAATGGAGTTATAAAGTAAAAACTTGCGAAATATTTTTGCATTTTTCAATAAAATATTAGCAACTCCTTAAATATTCAAGGAATCCTCACAAAGCTCTACACTTGTATAAAATATTTATAACCATATCTAAAATTTACAAATCAATCGAAGCTTTTCCATAAACAGGGTTACCACAAATACTTTATATTTTAATGTATTTGTTGTTCGTCCCGTAAGGGCCTTCGTGACAAAATCTTTGCTGAAAAATATGAGGAAAGACATGTTTTCCTTATTCCCAAAATTGAAGAACAACACGGTAAGTACTTTTCAAGATGTTCGTCAAAACGTAAAAAAGCGAAAGTGTTCACATTAATTTGTCCAACACCTGAACATATATACTCGTATACATACACTCGTAGGACAAAAAAAAAAAAAAAAAAAACGACGCAAAAAGAAGGAGTAAGGTAAATTGGACACAAATGTAGATGCACACAGGTTTCGATGGAAAATGCAATTTTTTAAAGTTTGACGGTAAATGAATCAACATGTGACGCTACAGCTGCATTTTAACTGCACAACTGGCAGGATATTAATGAGGAGACATTTTGATTTCAGGTCATAAATTCTTTGAGAATTTTATTCCATCTACTCAGACAGACAGTAACTATGCCTGGCATACTGGTGCGCAAACAATATGCGCATTTATCAGCATTTGAGAGAGGAGTGTAGTTGGGCTCAAAGAAGCCGGTTCGTCTAATCTGCGAATTCTTTGACATTTGGATAGGAGCGATGCCGCTAGTAGATGATGTTGGCAGGAATGGGTGAACCATGGCCGAACATAGTGTTAAGAAGGAAGCGGTCGGCCTAGAGATAGGACAGAATGTAAGAACCTATCAATCGTCAGAACGGTGATGAAAAACCCAAATTCGTTGTTATTATCGATCCTACGTGCAACTGGTACTTCAGTGACTTCAAATACAATTAATAGGCGGCTCAGAGAAATGGGGTTGAGCTCACGGAGCTCCTTGTGCCGACTGCTATTAAACTTTGTACACTGACAACCCCGTTTGTAGTGATATCGGGCAAGTTCGACCTGGAATGTTACTAAATGGAGTAGAATTGTATTCAGTGATGAGTCCCACTTCAATTTCAGCCCCGATAACCAGCGAAGACGCGTCTGGAGATGTCCCGAAAAAAGGGGGGATTCCAACCTGAATGTCACTAGCCACACGGCCCGATAACCAGGAGTGATGGTCTTAGGTGAAATTTCATTTCATAGCAGGATCCTTTGGTTGCCTTCCACAGCATCTTTAAGCAGAGTGGTACGTCGACGAAATTCTACGTCCCGTTTTGTTGTCTTCATATCACGAAATTTTGAGCGTATATTTCAACATCATAATGCTCACCCACTTTCGTACGAAGATAGTTTCTACTGTTTGTTTTCTTCCTTGCCCATTATTTTTTTGGCCAGCAAAATCGCTCGATCTCTTTACCACTGAGGATGTTTGGAGCATCATGAAAAGGTCTTACAACCAGCTCGGAATTTTCCTAATCTAACACACCAATTGGGCAGAATTTGGCACGATATCTCACAGGAGGACATCTACCAGCTCTATGAATTAAAGATAAGCCGAATAACTGCTTACATAAGAGCCAGAAGACGGCCAACGCGTTATTGACTTGTTCACTTTGTGGGTATCTTTCTCTTGATTAAATCCTCCTAAATTTCTGAAGCTGTAATTATTTGTTTTACTCCACATGTACATCACATCAACCAATTTTCGTCCCATTCGGATAACCCCTTCTTAGTGCGTCTTTTTTTTTTTTTTTTTTTTTAGAGTGCATTTTCACAAAAAAAAAAAAAAAAAAAAAAAGAAAGGAAGAAAGAAAAAGAAAATGGAAAACTTTATTGTAAATAATAAAACATACTCCAAAAGGCAATATGTATATATATATATAATGTACTCAATTCTGTTGCTAAAAGTCGGATAATAAAGGAACGTTAAAAAAAAAAGGGATTCTAGGAAGTTTTAGACTTCCAGTTTTCGGTGAATTTACACGTTTTCAATTGTTTTGAACGCAAATCAAATGATTTTACAAAATGACCATCTGTCTGCGCGTGTTAGTAAAATATTATTGACGCTGTATTTACTGAACCAACGGATAGAATTTTACCAAAATTTGATTTTTTGTAATACCTTTAACTAACATTAGTGCTAGCTTCTGAGATGTGTTGCCTACCAGTTGTCGCTTCTATGGTGAGATTTCCTTCATTTAAAGGAAGATCGCAGCTTTCACAACGTAAAAATGCACCAAAACATGCAATTTAAGATGCATATTTTATAAAATCCTGCTGTTTCATTTTGAGTACACATAAGCCGACAGAGGACGCTGTTATGCTGAAATTCAGTCGACTTTACGAGAACGCTATAACCCAGATTTTATGTTATAAAAATACACAAAGCATGTTATAGGACATATAAATTATAAAAATATTCCTGATTTAAATTGCGCATATATCGGCTAAAAAGTAGTACTGCTATTACTTTTCTTACTAAAAACAATTTATATATAAAATTTGGTGCAATTTTTGCCATTAGAGGCTCAGATATATCTTTTTTGAAAACCATAAAAAGTAATAGCAACACCACCAGTCGAGCGATATACACCCAAATTGATTCAGCATATTTTTTCATAATATGTATAAAACACAAAGATTTTGTTGCATACATGTAATATGAATGTCCACATATGGCTTTTCCGTAAATGGAACTAAATTGTAGCAAATTAACGCTACCTTTCATCCGACATGCATTCAAAATGAACCAATATTGTTTTGCATATTATGGATATCATATATCAAGTTTGGTATATTTTTATGTAATAGAAAGTAAGATATATAGTTTCTCGTAAACGAAATTAAATTGCAATAAAACAGCGCCACCTTATGGCAGAAATGTAAACAAATTAAAGAAACAAATACTTACTTTTTTAATATAAAACAGTCAGTTTTAGTTCATTGAAATCTATTATGTTTTACCTAAAAAAAATATACCTTCAATTAGATCTGATATAAATCACAAAAAAAAAAAAAAAAAAAAAAAAAAAGAAATTTTATAATAAATAAATTTTATAAATCAAATCCTTTTTAATTTTCATAAATGTTTAATAGCATGAAAATTCGATCTTACAGTCATTTACTCAATAATCTTTTCTACCTTTCTAATAGCTGTTGCATCTTAGAATAAAAATCTGTAGTCGAGAACCTGGGGATGTTATATCTGTGCAAATTACGGTGGTTTTATATAATTTTAAGAAATTACACGGACATAATTAGAAACTTTCTTCTGTAGAAATGTTTAACTCTTTCAGGGGCGGTGATGCCACTACAGCATCACCTAATTTTAATTTTCAACTGAAAAAACTCATCTCGGAATTTTTTTTAGCAAAATTTTACTTTTATAATACAGCAGAAAAAGTCGTCATTTTTTTTTCTTTTAATTTTGTGCTGAATTCCGGTGGTAGTGTAATTTAAATTATCCCAATTACCTTGCACCGCAAAGGGTTAATACAAAAGATTAAGTGTATAAAAGGAAAAAAAAAAGCATTTTTGCATGCTTTCTTGGCATCATAACAGAATACTTTTCTCTCTCTCTCTCTCTCTCTCTCTCAAACTCACAATAATCGCACTATTCGAAAGATGTTACTTTTAATCTCGTACACTCATAATTATTATGTTTAGAACAAATGAAGAATTTCATTTTTGCCTTTCAGATATGGATTCTTTAAATATGTCGTCATCTTTTATTTCGTTTCACTTTATTAAATGCATTCAGAGTCATCTACATTGGCATCCAAAGATAATGGATATTAAACAATTTGAAAAGGAAACTAGTATGTTGTGGCCACCACAAGACTTTCTTCTATATTTTCCTATACATATTCAATCAGTAACAATATTTAAAAAAAAAAAAAATGATTTTTTTTTTCCTTTCTTTTTTTTTTTTTTTTTTTTTTTTTTGTGAAAATTAATACATATTCAATCACTAACAATATTTAAAAAAAAAAAAAAAAAAAAATAGAATTTTTTTTTTTTTTTTTTTTTTTTTTTTGGTTAAAAGTAAAAAAAAATCGATAACTTTGTTTTAAATTATCACAGATTTATAGTTCAACCATTCGTTTTAAAGGTATTGACGAGACCTTTCGAATGATACCCATCTTCAAAATTTACCCCCCCCGGGGGGGTACTTCCCCCCCAGGGGGAAAAGCGATGCCCCCCCATGCACAAAATTTTTTTCCTAGTTACATACTACTATTATCAATAATTCATATTAATTTTACAATTACAAGTGTAAAATAACTCTTATTATGCACATTTATACGAATTTTTGTCCTATGCTCCCATGTTAAAAATTTAGATAAAATGCTATCACAGCGCCACCTGTTGAGCTATTGATCCCCAAATATAATCAGCAACAGTTTATGTCGGGGACGAACTAAATACCAAGTTTGGTAAAATTTCGTTAAAAAAAAAAAAAAAATACGATTTTTTTTTTTTTTTTTTTTGTTAAAAGTAAAAAAAATCGATAACTTTGTTTTAAATTATCACAGATTTATGGTTCAACCATTCGTTTTAAAGGTATTGACGAGATCTTTCGAATGATACCCATCTTCAAAATTTAACCCCCCGGGGGGGTATTTCCCCCCAGGGGGGGAACCGATGCCCCCCCATGCACAATTTTTTTTCCTAGTTAACTACTACTATCATCAATAATTCAAATTATTTTTACAATCACATGTTTAAAATAACTCTCATTATGCCCATTTATACGGAATTTTGTCTTATGCTGCCATGTTAAAAATTTGCATAAAATGCGATTACAGCGCCACCTGTTGAGCTATTGATCCCCAAATCTAATGGGCACCAGTTCATGTCAGGGTGCAACTAAATATAAAGTTTGGTTAATATTCATTCATATGTTCGTGAGATACAGCGTCCACAAAAAAATGATACAGACAGACACACAGACAGACAGACAGACAGACAGACAGACATTTTCTAAAAACTATCAATTCGTGTTCAGGACATCCCAAAACGTGTAGATCCGTCAAAAAACGGAGGTCGAAAATTTTCGCGAATCCAATACTTTCTCTATATTACATATAGAAGAAAGTAAAAAAAAAAGAAAGAAAAGAAATGATGGAAAAGCAATAAATAATGAATTAAAAAGAAATTAACATTGTCTTAAAGTAATTGAACTATTGATATCATTTGAAAAGTTTACAAACTTCTGAATCCTTTAAAAATAAATAATGCTTAGCGAAGCATTTGTGAGTTTAAAAAATGTTTGCTGATGTTTGTTAGAACAAGATATCGTATTTTTCTCTGTATAATCCGCATGTCGCGTAAATATGTTTTACACCAGAAATTTTAATTAATAAGACGATGTTTTATTTTTTAAATATATTTTTGAAATAATAAAACATTGTTCCAATGCTGATAGCAGGAAGTAAAACGTTTAATACATTGAAACTAATGATATCAGAGTGTCGATGGTTATCAAATTTTTCACGTTGAATTTTCATCACAGAGATAATTTAAATTCAATATTCTCGACTCATGCCTCAAGTTGTCTGGGATCTCTAATTTTATTCCACGAGTAGATTTCTGGCAGACTGAGTTGTAATTTTTTGGTATTCAGGTTACTTTTGAACAATATACCGTATTTGTCTATGTATAATCCGCAGATCGGATTAATCAGTTTTACATCAGAAATTTTAAATAATAGACAATGTTTTATTTTTTTCAAATATATTTTTGTCTTTTGATTAAAAGTTCTGATTTTCCTGACTTGCAGATTATACGCAAAATACGGTATATTATATTTGCAAATATATATACATACTAGCAGACTACGCCCGCTTCGCTGGTCACTATTTTTAAATGAATCACTATATTTAATGAATTCTCAAAATTGCATTAATTTTTATCATGCCGAAAAAAAAAAAAAAAAAAAAAAAGAGAAAAAAAAATCTTATTTGGAAAAACATTTCGCACCGGGTCCCCTCCTGCCTTCGGCAACGCAGGCCATTGTGCGCTACGTGCGCGCATTTATGTTCGACACTCTTAATGAATCACTATATTATCATAAGGGAAAAAAATAAATTTAAAATACAGAAAAAAAAAAAAAAAAAAAATCTTCTCCCATTGGTGGAATAATCGGTCCGGGCCCCCACTGCCTGCGGCAGAGTATACAGGCACGCATGTTCCTTCACCTACCGTTCGCGCCCTCCTAATTATTTTAGACTTTAAAAAATACTCGAAATCGTTTTCTCGAGGCTTTTAAACCTAATAATACTAATTTCCAGCATTCTATATGAATTTCTTTTTTTTTTTTACCCCTGCGCCCACCCCTCGTAATAATTCTGTACTTTTGAAAATATCCGCAATCGATTTATCGGGCCTCAAAGCCTAAAAACACTAATTTTGAGCTCTCTAACTCTTATTCATATATTTTTGCCCCTTTAACCCCCCCCTCCTTCCCGTCTATCCTAATAATTTTACAAATTCGAAAATATTCGCAATCGATTTGTAGATATCAAAAACCTCCATGTACCAATTTTGAGCGACCTCACTCTATTTCTTTTTTTTTTTTTTTTTTTTGCCCCTCCGCCCTCCTTCTCACCCCTCCTAATAACTTTACAAATTCGAAAATATCCGCAATCGATTTGTAAGTATCAAAAACCTCTATGTACCAATTGTCTAACACAATTTTTATTTTTTTGCCTCTACGTGCCCCCCCCCCTACTAACCCTCCTAATAATATTACACTTTCGAAAATATCCTCATTCGACTTGCAGGTCTCTAAAACCTATCTGTACCAATTTTAAACGGTCTAGCTATATTTCTATTTTTTTTTTTTTTTTTTTTTTTTTTTTTGCCCCATAGCCCCCTTTCCCCACCCTTCCCGCTCCATCTGGGACGAATTTCTAAAATTAAAGGAATTAGTTTTTATGTATTTGTGGGAGCTATATTTTAGAGCAAAAATCTCACATATATCTCTTTTTCTGTTTGTGATATAAAAGATTATTTCAAATCATTTTGCCCACTCTCCCTCCTCTTGGGGAGCTGAATTTCTAAAATTCCAGAAATTGATTTTTAGATATTTGTATTAGCTATATAGAGCAAAAATCGATCTGTCTTTATCAAAAACCTCTATGTACCAATTTTGAACGGTCTAACTCAATTTTTATTTTTTTGCCCCTACGCCTCCCTCCCCCTTTCTGACCCTCCTAATAACTTTACACTTTCGAAATTATCCTCATTTGACTTGTAGGTCTCTAAAACCTATCTGTACCAATTTTGAACTGTCTAACTGTTTTTCTATTGTTTTGTCCCATAGCCCCCCCTTTCTCGCCCCACCTGGAACGAATTTCTAAAATTAAAGAAATTAGTTTTTATGTATTTCTGGGAGCTATATTTTAGAGCAAAAATTCCACGTATATCTTTTTTTCTGTTTGCGTTATAAAGGATTATTTCAAATCATTTTGCCCTCTCTCCCTCCTCTTGGGGGCTTAATTTCTAAAATTCCAGAAATTAGTTTTTAGGTATTTGTATTAGCTATATATTAGAGCAAAAATTTCACATATATCTGTTTTTACTTTCTTCTATATGTAATATAGAGAAAGTATTGGATTCGTAAAAATTTTCGACCTCGGGTTTTTGATGGATTTACACGTTTTGAGAGCTGTAGAACACGATTTGACCCTTTTTAGAAAATGTCTGTCTGTCTGTCTGTCTGTCAGTCTGTCTGTGTGTGTGTGTGTGACAAAATTTTGTGGCAACTGTATCTCAGGAAATAATGCACAGAATTTCATACAAATTAGTATGTAGTTGCACCTTGACATAAATTAGAGCCTATCAACTTTTGGTAAAAATTGTCTTACAGGTTGCGTTGCCATCCCGCTTTTTCTAAATTTTTAACATGGTGATATAGGACAAAATTTTGTATAAATGTGCATAAAGAGAATTATTTTTTAGTAATCATTATGAAATTTACAAGAATTATTTATAATAGAGGTAGTCAACTGGGGAAAAAATTTTGTATGCGTAGGAGCCTCGTGAACCCCCCTGGGGGGTGAGTCCCCCCTCGAGGGGAGTAAATTTTCAAGATGGGTATCTTTCGAAAGGTCTCGTCAATACCTTTAAAACGAATGGTTGAACTATAAATCTGTGATAATTTAAAATAAAGTTATCGATTTTTTTTACTTTTAACAAAAAGTAACTTAAAAAAAAAAAAAAAAAAGTTTTTTTTTTTAACGAAATTTAACCAGACTTGGTATTTAGTTGGCTCCTGACATAAACTGGTGCTGATTAGATTTGGGGATCAATCACTCAACAGGTGGTGCCGTGATCGTATTTTTTCTAAATTTTTAACATGGCAGTATAGGACAAAATTTCGTATAAATGTACATAATGGGAGTTATTCTTAACCTGTGATTGTGAAATTAATATGAATTATTGATAATAGTAGTAGTTAATTAGGAAAAAAATCTCGGTCATCGCTTTCCCCCCCAGGGGAAAGTACCCCCGGGGGGGGGATAAATTTTTCAAGATGGGTATCTTTCGAAAGGTCTCGTCAATATCTTTAAAATGAATGGTTGAACTATAAATATGTGATATTTTAAAACAAAGTTATCGATTTTTTTTTTTTTTTTAACGAAAAAAAACTTTGAAAAAAAATCGTTTTTTTTTTTTTAATATTGTTACTGCGTGAATTTGTATAGGAAAATATAGAAGAAAGTCTTGTGGTCGCCACATCATACTAGTTTTGTTTGCGATATATAGGAGTATGTGAAACCACATTTTGCACATGTGAAATCACATTTTGCCCCCTTTCCCCTCTTGGAGACCGAATTTCTAAAATTCCAGAAATTGTTTTTTAGATATTTGTGTTAGCTATATTTTAAAGCAAAAATTTTACGGATATCTGTTTTTTCTTTGAGATAGGAAAGTTTTTGTGAAATCACATTTTGCCCCTTACTAACCATTGGGGGGGGGGGCGCGAATATCACAAAATCGCTTCTTAGGGGGTGCTTTCATTATATGTTCTATAATCTGTCCCAGTTTCAAGTCAGTGGCTCCAGTAGATTTTGCTGTGCGCTGATGAGTCAGTGAGTGAGTTGAAGATACCAATTTCTTATTACAAGTTTTTGCATAATTAGAAATTATTTTTATTTTCTCTTACCCTTACGGTACAGAATGTATTGTTTTAGGGTAAAATTTTCGAAAGTGATTTTTTGTTATTTTTACATGTTCTAAGGTCCCCTGAATACGAAAATCATGTTTTAAGCGAATGGTCTGTGTGCGTGTCTGTCTGTCTGTGTGTCTGTGTGTCTGTTATCAGCATATCTCAAGAACAAATAGTAGCAGAAATTCCAAACTCGGTATTCTAAATGTGTATCATATAGGGATGCCACATTAAGCTTTTCGTTGAGATGAAGCAAATGGTTCGTGTACAGGGACACTCAAAAGAATTCAAATACATTACGTCTATGGGGGAAATTGCAGGTAAGTAGAGTTTAATGAGTATAGACTGCACTAAACCAAATGAAACGAATATATATTTTTTGTAATAGAGATAGTCAACTGGGAAAAATTTTTTGTGTATGTAGGAGCCTCGCCTCTTCCCCTGGGGGGAAGTCCCCCATCGAGAAGAGTAAATTTTCATGATGGGTATCTTTCAAAAGAACTCGCCAATACCTTTAAAACGAATGGTTGAACCATCGGTCTGCGATATTTTAAAATAAAGTTATCGTTTTTTTTTTCTTTTTTAACAAAAAAATAAAAAATAAATAAATAAATAATGTAAATTCAACCCTTTTTTTTTTTTTTTTTTAATGTTATACTACTTCTCTAATATGGAAATCGTGTGCATTATCATAAAAGATAATTTTTTTAAATAATAATTTTAATAAATTATTTTTTAATAACCGAATTAAATTGTACATAAATGTAGGTGCATTAATGAAACGGGGGGTTGAAGGGGGCGGTAGCCCCCCTCACACAGAACTAATTATCACATAAAACTCTTCCGAAGCCTAATTTGAATTGTTTAAGATAGGTTTACATAACAGTACTCGTTATCTTACCTCTTAATCTCCAACCTGTATTTATAGTCTTCAATTTCAGGGTAAGATGAAGTCGTGTGAGTAACATGCCGATTTATTTAAATTCTACTTGATTTTAGTAAATTTTTAAATTCCAGTTCCATTCCCAAAATTTAGCATGTTTATATTTTTGCAATCTTAAAGAAATTTAACTGTTAGTTGAATTGTGTTATTAATATTTAATAAATTGATATTTTAAAAATAATTTTAAATTTCTACAATTATGTCATATTCGTTAAAAGACCAATTTTGTAATTGTCTGATAAATGCATTCCGTAATTTAGAAATATCCATGTGTGTATTTTTGTTATACTTCCTAAGAGAAGCAACTCTATAATTCTTGTTAAATAAGTTAAGTGTTCTGCATTTCAATTTTTTTTAAATATCATAGTACAAAGATAAATAAAGGAGAGTCTGAGCACAGTTCAACAATAAGAGAAAAATTCCAAATATTATATTTTGCCAAACTATCACTGAATATTTTATTATTATTTATTATTTTGTGCATTTCCATTGCTATTTTATTGTTAAACTAATGCAGAAACTGTAATAAAACCAAGAGAGCTATTTTTCGCAATATCTCCATACAGGGTTGTTATAATTGCGCATATGGATAGGAAAGATTGCTGTTCATAATAACTGCAATTAAATAGTTGAAAATAATAATTTCACTTAAATGGCATTGATCTGAAGGTTTTTTCTATCCGCGATTGTAATGAAATGCTCTCCCTCTGGTGGGTTAAGGTGAAATTACAATTAACATGCATAGCTTTCGAATTCATCTAAGACGCCATTGCTGGCCGATATTTAGTTTCACATATATTTATTGAATAAAAATGAATAAATCCGGTAAAATAGATAACACTTACTGTTGTGTGTCCCAGTGTAACTCCAAGAATAAAAAAATCCAGAATTAAGTTTCCATTTATTTCCAAATGACAAATTTAAAATTTCAGTTGCTTCGGCTAATGGAAGTAAAAAATTAATCAGATGATTTGAAACTAATATTTGTTCAGCTTCAGTTAAAAATCTACTTCCGATCGAACGTTGAATAAACTGAAATATTTTTTTCCAAAAGCAATCAATTTTCCATGATGTAATGGCGGAGAAATTATAGCACGAATATTAAGTAGTAACACATATAAATAGAACAAAAACTAATACACGTAGCCATTATATTTACTAACAACAGAAACTGAAAAAGCGCCATCTATCGATCTTTACAAACGCGGATATATTAAAAAAAAAAGTAACTGTCGCTCGCGTCAAATTTTTTTGTCTGCGACGAGGGCAAAGTTCTCCGCATCATGAGAGGTACCAATGTGTGCCGTATATTCCAAAACAGAAATTTCAGCTAATTAGAAATTTCTATCTTTTTAAATAAGGAAGTTATTATTTAAAAACTTCGGGTTTATAAAGGTACTCTATTTGCCACCTTTCTGTTATGACGTTGTTTTTCTGTCATGATATCATTTTCCACGGGAAATTTAAAATGTGATCCATGGTGTAAAAAAAAAAAAAAAAAAAAAAAAAAAAAATGTTTTCTATGCAGGAATAAATTTAGTATTGTAATTTGTAGTTCGCAAATATCTTTATTTTGTCTACTTTTAGAAAATTATTTTCTTATTGGCAACCCTTTCATGTTTTTTTAATTTTTTTTCTTATAAGTTTTTTTTATTTTTATTTATTTATTTATTTTTTTTTTATAAGTGATGAAAAAATGTCATATCTGTATATTTGAATGTATTTCTTTTTGTCTTTAAAGTGTATTTATATTTAGCATAAAATATATCCGAAGTATTTTAAATTTATGGCCAGGAAAAAAAATCATCACATAAAAGTTTATAGAGAATCGAGTACATTTTATCCTCCGTTATTTTAAGAAGTAGGGATATAAATTTAGTATATCCCCACAGCTGAATTTGGCGATTTTTCTTTGGCGCCGTTTTGAACGATAACCATGTCGTTCTGGAGAGTTTGCGATATAATATGGCAGCCTATATGTTGTTTATTTTGGATTTATGATTTTATGTTTTATGATTTATGATTTAGATTATGATTTTGTAATTTATGATTTATGATTTATGATTTTTAGATTTATGATTTAGTCATAATCGCCAGACAAAAATCGCTAAATATCGTTGTGGGGATATACTAAAGTTGTTCCATTATATATTACCCTAAATTAACTAAAAAATGCAATAGTAAAAAGTATAGGCATTAGAAAAAATAGGGGAACAGATTTGATATCTGTCGTCTTTGGCGATAGAAAAATCGCAAAGTCACGTGTCGAACATATTTAATTCCTTTCAAAAATCACGATTATTTTATTAACGTATGCTAAGAGAACAAAGAATAATATGAAACAATATTTCGCATACTATATATTGCAAAAATATACATATGACACATATTTTCGTATTACGTTTTGTCAAATACAAAAATCGCCAAGCATGACAGATAACATTTATGCCAAAATGAGTACTATATATACATTTTTTTTTTTTTTTTTTAATAAGCAGTTATACCAAAGAATTCATCGCTAAATAGTGACAAAAATTTGAAAGGGGTCATATAATAAAACTGCAATGCAAAATGATATAGATATTACGAATTTATATTCTGAAAAAATTACTGATTTTTAGGATATTTCATAAAATAAATAATTAATTAATTAATAAAAATGTGGTATTAAATATTATGTATTTGAATTTGACATTGAATGCTGTGATTTCTATAACATTTTTCTGCTTTTGTCTTGCGTTATGCACTATTAATATTCCCATTCAGTGAAAGGCAAAGCAGCGAATACGCGGACAGAGTCCCGAAGAGATTAATAAGTCAAGCGAGTCTGGGGGAGGCGAAGCCTCTTTCTGGGGTTGGTGAGCGGAGCGAGCAGGGGGCAGGGCCCCCTAGTGTAAGCAAATATTATTGTATTAGAAATGGATATTTCAAATTAAAAATTAAAAATTCAGAGAAATAAAAGAAATTTAAATGAATTAAAGCTTTTTCTCAAGAAAAAATATTACAGTATCAGAAGAAAACAAGACCAGATAGCATTAGAAAAAAGCATTAAGTTTCTAGATAAAACATTTAACTTAAAAATATTACATTTCCTTTACAGTTTGAATGGTTTCTTATTTGCTGATTTAATATGTTGTTGTCCACAGTCGTTACACTTATTGCTGTAAATAAGCAACTTTCTTGCAACCAATCATGCCCCAATTTGTCTCCTGGTATATTTCCAGACATTGAACAAACTCATCCTTATTGTCTTGTCATTTCCAATAAGCTTCGTAATCTCTCCTTGCTTAGAATTTAATGGAATAAACGCGCAATCTCTCCTAGTATACAATTTAATGTAATTCGTGCGCAATCTCTGCTAAGTAGCAAATGCGTAAACGCTCCCTATTCGAAAAAAGAGGAAATCCGTTGCTGTTCGTACCGTTAGCCTAGGTTAGTAGCTTAGGAGAAATTGTAAAAAAATATTTTGTACTACTGTCATTCTATTAAAATATCTAGAACTTGTTATGAAATTTAAGCATTTATATTTGAAAACAAGACAAAGCAACAACGTTTTACGTTACACATTCGAATGAAACAACATGGGCATTAAAGTCACCACTCGGCTATTGTTGTTATACAACTACCGGGAGTCGCTGCTTGCGTACTCTACTCCTTCCCTCCGACCTTCTATGTGCGCAATCTCTCCTAGCTTTACCTTATACTACTTACGAGAACATAGGGAACGCACATAATTCTACTAATACATTAAATTATTTGACAAAAAAATCTTTACAATTTATGTATCACATTTTATCATAAAAAGACTGTAATTTAATAGCAGTAATTCTCTGTTTAAACTAATTCATATTTTGTGAAAGAAAATAAACTAAACATCAGTATAAATAATTCATGTATTAGGTAAATTACAATATATTCATTACATCATTATATAATTGTGTTAATTTAATCATTCCAAAATTGCACTTGATTATGCAATTTCTTAATTAGTTACAACTTAAAGACAGATAATTATTAGCTCCAAATCATAAAGAATCATTCATTAAATTTGTAAAGCTTTCTCTTCCCCAAAGAGATATTGATTAACGATAATTCGAGCAGCTCTAATAATTTTAACTGTTCAATGACAGTTCTGCATACTAATTATTCTATTCGAAATAATTGTTACTTGCCCATTCTAAAACAAACTTATGCCATTGCTAAAGACTCTCTATTTTATTACATTTTTTTTTCTTTACGCTCTATAGATATTCGCTGAAATTTAAAAAGTACTAAAAGAAAAAATAATATATATAAATATAATTTTAATATTAATAAATTGTTAACGCTAAAGCTAATGATTTTTTCAATTTCAAGTAATTAATGGTAAAATATTTTAACATAGGTTATCAAGTTTATTTAATTTTAGCCTCATATAAATTTAAGAGAACAACACGGGATTAACATACATAAGACTATTTTTTAAACCAATTATTTTATCTGAATTATAATAAAATAAAATTTTGTATTAATTGTTTGTAGTTAACCAAAATAAGTAACAATGTGTTTTGGGGTTAAGGTCGATTGATTACACAAGCGCCCTAAACCTAGGAAGAATGCTGTGCGTGGGGTCTTTCTGAAGATCCTAGCCAGTATTTACACAAGTTTTGGAGAAAATCGCGAAAATCTCTGATTGGCTAAACCAACAAGTATACCAGGTATCGAACCAGACACATCTCGTCTACCAGTTTTAACGCCAGAATCTCTCATCCGAAGGTGGGCCGTAACAAATGAAGAATTCAAAGTAAATAAAAAAGTATATAACTTTTTTTTTTGCTGTTGTTAAAACAGCAAAAAATATAAAACCAAGGAAAAAAAAAATGCTTCATGTCAAACAATACGCTCTTTCATCAAGTACAAAAAAGTTGTAATGTGTACAACACTTAAGAAACAATTGGTTTAACACAAGTGCTGCTGGTTCACTCTAAAATTTTGCCTAATTTTTCTCCCCGGATAAAAATCTATGCAAGAATATTTCTATTTGAAACAATTATAATATGATTTTAAAATTTTATATGCTTTAGTAACATAAAGGAATGTGCCAAATGCGCATACCCAGAAACAAACAAAAACAAAAAAATAAAATAAATAATTAAAAATTGAAGAATTTTCCTCTCATATTGTTCTGAATGTTTATAAAACTTTTTCAGCAGAATATTTGAAAATTGTCCGTAAAAAATTAAAGAAAATGTCTTCTTATTGGCTATTTATTGAATAAAAATGATGTTCCCTTCAGGCCTATTGTTTCTAACATTGGCACTGCTACTTATCGTCTCTCTAAATTTTTAGCATCTATTTTTTCTCCTTTATGTAGCGCACTCTGTAAAAAAAATTCCTTCGATTTTGTTAATAAATTAAATAATCTTAATTCGGAAAATTGCTCAATGTTACCGCTTGATGTGAAGTCATTATTTACCAATGTTAGTACTGAAACTACGCTTAAGTGTTTAGGGAAAAGATTACGTGAAATTCATTATTATGACATTGAAACCAAAGAACTTATTAACCTAATTAAACTGTGTGTTTCCCAAACAACTTTTGAATTTAATAAAAAACATTTTTAAACAATGTTAAACTTTAAGTATGAGTAATCCTTTATCTCTTATTCCTACTGATATCTATATGCATTATTTTAAGGAAAAACAATTAAAGATTTTAAATTTAAAATGTTGGTTACGTTACGTAGATGACACTTTCATTCTTTTTGAAAATCCTTTTGACATGTCCGAATTTTTCAAACAACAAATTCTATTGATCCCCATATTCAGTTTACCTACGAATTAGAAAATTGTAATCAACTTCCCTTCCTTGATATTTTAGTTACTAGGTTTGATATTTTAGTTACGATTCTTCTTTTAAAACTTCTATACATAGGAAACCTTCTTCTGTTTCCAACACTCCCCATGCTCTCTCAAATCACCTGTCAAAACAGAAAATTGGCACCTTTTAAACTTACTTGTATCGTGACCTTCAAATTTGTTCTGACACTTCTTCTCTTAAAGAAGGATTTAATTATTTAAAGTTTACTGCTATCAAAAGAGGTTTTAGCCTCTCTATTATTGATAAGGCTCTTACAAAGTTTACTAGGCCGACTTGTAAATCTACTCTTTCTATTTAGGCTAAAATTAAACCTGATAACTTAGTTGTCTTGCATTTTTATCCCCCCTTATGTTTTAAATTAGCCAAAGTCTTAAAACGTTTTAATTTTCATGTTATTTTTAAACCTATTAATAAATTTCAATTCCCTTCAACTAAATGCCCAGTTTGGGAGCTCCATAAGTGGGGTATCTATAATGTCCCTTGTAATAATTGCGATTTACCTTACATAGGTCAACTTAACAGAAATCTTGAATGCTGTTTACGTGAACATTCTCGGTACGCTGCTAAACAAGAAATTTCTAGACCTTCTATTACTAAGTATAGTTGGGTATCTGATCATAGTTTTAATTTTCAGCAAGCCAAAATTATCTTTTAAGCCAAACGCGTTTCCAAATTGGATTTCCTGGAAAATTTAGCTATCTACCTTAATCACGATAAAATTGTAAATGAAAAATCTGATTCCACTTTGCTGTCTACAGCATTGAAAAACCTGTTTAATTTGATTAAATAATTTCCTACATTTTATAAAAATAAATAATAATATATGAATTAAAAATAAAAATAAGAGAGAGAGAAAGAAAGGAAATAAAAGAAATAGAAAGAAATAATAATAATTGAATAAATTAAATGAACGTTAATTAAATAATTAAACATAAATTAAATAAAATAAAAATTATTAATATTAGGTAATTGCATAATAATAAATTCAAAATATATAATTTAATTATTTTAAAACCCCTTCTCTCCATTTTTTTTTTTTTTTTTTTGTGTGTGTTTGTTCTCTTGTTTCTTGGTTTTACTTTATTTTATTGTCTTCTCTCTTGTTTCGTTTTGCAGTCTACTTCCTATTGGTTGTTGTGTGGCTCCTCCACCTTTAGGCTTTCCCTGCTTTCAGTTTTGCATTTGCAGCTAAGGCAGTAGCAGGTGTTTGCACCTGCGGCTATGTCCTTTCGAAACCAGTAGAGTTTTTAATAGTTTTAGGGTGTGCAAAGACGTTTTTAGTTTGAATATATATTGTTTAACAGTAACGCTATTCGAAAAAAACCTGTTTTTGATTGGAAGTAAAATAAAATAAATATTTTTTTTTCTATGTTTTTCACACTATGCTAGTTCAAGTAAGACTACTGTAATATATATATACCGGGTGATCCAAAAGTCAGGACAAACTTTAAAAATGAATAATTCGAAAACGAATCAAGATACAAAGATACGGTTTGCACCAAACGGATAGAAAAGAAGCCGGGTTTTGTGTGGCAAAGAAAAAAAAAATAGTTCTGTTGGCGACCAACTGATGGCGCTGTCGTATTTCTGATGTAGGATTATGCAAAGCAACAAACGATATAAAAAGAACAACTACAGCAGGTAATGGTAGTCGAAGCTTATATGCATCGAAATATCGCATTCTCAGTCGCTACTTTAATCACGCATGGCCTCCAAGATCTCCCGATCTGACACCCTGTGACTTTTGGCTGTGGGGATTCTTGGAAGTCAAAAGTGTACCGCGACCAACCGGCATCACTAGCAGCACTGAAAGATGCCATCCGCCAAAATGTGTCTGCCATAACGCAAGAAATGCTACTAAATGCTGTGAACAATGTGGTGAATCATCTCACAGCTGTACTTCTGAATGATGGACATTGAACAGTTACTGTAGTAGTACTAATTAACTGTAATTAAGCTGACTTGTAAGTTGTCAACATTTTTTTTTCATTTGTAAATCATCTTTTGGTGAAATAAAACACTATAGCGCCATCTGTTGGTCGCCAACAGAACTAATTTTTTTCCTTTGCCACACAAAACCCGGTTTCTTTTTCATCCGTTTGCTGCAAACCATATCTTTGTATCTCGATTCGTTTTCGAATTATTCATTTTTAAAGTTTGTCCTGACTTTTGGATCACCCGGTATATATATTCGCTTTTACGATAACAATTCTAACTTATATAAATGTGTAAATCGATAATATAGAATCGCAACGATCATAAATTAACGAGATTTGTTAAATGGGGAACATTTAAAAGAAACTTAAAAAATGTTTCAGATTTGCGCATTATAGATTAAAATAAAACATTATATATTTTTTTTATTCCATTATAATTTCATAAGATCATACATAACAGTTTACATATGAAACACCAATTAATTAATTCAACGGTTTAACACTTATTTTAACTTTTTTTTTTCTTCTTCTTTTTTTAATTTCATAGAAACCTGTTTAGATTAAAGTTTAAATTAATTAAAACGATTTTAAATTCTATATTGAGGTCACATTTTTAGCATAACATACGCATAAATATTGAAAAAATACATTTTTTCTGATCATTAACCTTTTATTAGACTGGTTAGATAGAATTTAACATAAATTTCTTTCAATTTTTCTTTCTTTTTTATGTGACAAATTATTTTGAATAAATTTAAATTAAATAAAGGCATTTTTATGACTAAAATTTTGTAAAATATGGGTATAAATTATTTATTTATATGTTTAAATTTTAAATCTAATAAAAGAAAATTATAAAGCCTTGAAATATTTAACCTATTTCTTACTTTTCATTCCTCATTTATTACTTTTTACATAATTTCCATAAATACTCAGGTGTTTCTCCGAATGATGGATTAGTTTAAAAATTCAGATCTCATAAAACTCTGTCAGTCAGCTACGAGAAGAGCATCTTTCGCACGGTCAGATTAAGTTTGTAGTCAACGTCAAACTTTTACTTTCAAGGAACTTGGACAATTCCGATTTTCGTCTGGGATTGCAGGTCGCGCTAGTTGGGCAAGCCGTTTGGTGTTTTCCATCATTTTGCTTTTCAAAACTTGCGTAAATACAGATTAGTACCCCTTCGAAAGACCCCCATGGTGGCCATTTCGCTCAGGCCGAGGACCCTTGTGTAATTAACCGTTTTAACACACACAAGCACAACTAAAAGAGATTTCCATTTGATTGGACATGTAAGAAAATTACGTAGAATGTTTTCATGCAATGCATGGAAATTATGTGTAAAAGCAATGAATATTTAACATTTTCAGTTCTGTTTTATATTGTCTTTCATTGCTTAATTTTTTATTCTTTATATATTAATATTTATAATGTGCTCCAACGAGAGGCTCTCGTAATAAAAAAAAAATCAAAATTGATGTTATTAAAAGTAAAGTATATCCAAGTAAACAATTTAAATATCAATTATGTTAATTTATTTAAAATTACATCCAAATTTCTTGAAATCCAAAGATTTATTTCTTTAAAACTGTTATATTTCTACATTTTTCGAGTAACTAAGACAAAAACAAAATATACTTTAATGCTTATGTTTCTTTGTGAAATGAACTGTCGAGCACTTTTTGTACATCGACAATGAAATTCTTCGAGGCGCTTTTATATCTGACATACATCAAACTCACGGTGATATACTTTTACAGTATATTTGTATTTCCGTCTACCCTGAGGTCCAAAGTTTCAAGAAATATTTCACGTAAAATTTATTACAAAAAATTTGTTATATTTCTCTGGCATCTCAAAAATATTAATATTTTCTCACATTAAATGATATATTTTAAATTATATATTAATCATACAACAAATATATATTATTTTATTTATTAGTTATATTATTATTATTATTATTAAGACTATTTTTTTATGATTTAATATGAGTAAAAATGCTAAAACTAGTTTTTTTTTTTCGGTCGTTTGTCACCATTAAAAAATCTGAAGGAAAAAATATCATCATATTAATTTTATAGAAATTTTTTTATAGACAAACTGTCTTTAAACGACACTTTCTAATTTAAGAAAAGAATATTCAAAGCCATCATCCCACCATGCTCTTGCCAGATATGACTTTGAAGAATATTGATTCTCTTATCAATTTGAAATATGCAAGTTCTTTCGTAAATCAAGTGAAATTATTTGGAAGTTTGGTATTTGGGATGATCTTATCCTTTTTACTTCCTTATACAAAATATAAGGAAGTGTAGTAATACCGACTTACGAAATGGATTTTGTATCTCTCATAGCTCACAGACGAATGATCGTAGAAAGTTGTAAATTTATATTTGTGAATGTCATGATGTCTAGTTGTACACCTGCAACTTTGGTCTCGGCACGAGCTTCTGTTTTAGAGATATTTGCGATTTTATACGATTTTCTGTGACGTCTGTGTGTAAAGTACGTGCGTGTGTATGTGGCATAACTCAAAAATGGTTGGTCGTAAAGCGTTGCAAATTGGTATATAGTTTTGTTATAACATGTAGTTGTGCACATCCTTTTTTAGTCTTTTTACGACTTTTTGTTTTGGAGATATTTACGAAAATTATATTTATAATGAACGAAAATACAAATATTTTGGCCATTACTATATAACCTATCAAAATAGAGATTTCAAAACAAGCTAATGATAGAGCCCGTAATGATATTGTTATGAAAGTTATTTAAATTTTTGGGTGTAGTGAAGTTATTTTTGTAAACATAAGCAGTTTCTAGTCGACGAATGCATTTTATTTAATTTATATTCAGCCCGTATATAGAGCCCGAAATGATACTGTCATGAAGGTTGTCAACATTTTTGCGTGTACGAAGATAATTTTTCAAGACATAAACAGGTTCTTATCGACGAATGCACATCATTTAAGGAATATTCAGCCCGTAATTATATTGTTATAAAAGTTATCGACATTTTTGCGTGTAGAAAGTACATAAGCAGGTTTTAGTCGATAAATGCATTTTATTTAATGAATGTTCAGGGGAATAGTTATAGGAAAATAAGTAAATAGGGAATACAATAGCTATGAACATGTAATTCTGAAAGTCATATGCAGGTTCTAGTCGACCAATGCACTTTATTGAATGAATATTCAACCCGTGGATATCGCCAGTAATGATACTAGCGTGAAAGTATTCGACACTTTTGTGTGTAGAAATTAATTCTTAAAAACATAAGCAGGTTCTAGTCGACGAATGTCCTTTATTTTAATGAATATTCAGCACGTAGTTAGAGCCCGAAATCATATTGTTATTAAAGTAGCTACATTTTTACATGTAGAAAGTAATTCTTAAAGACATAAACAGGTTCTAGTCGATGAATGAATTTTATTTAATGAATATTCAAGGGAATAGTTATAGGGAAAAAAAAATGGGTAATATAGTGACGAGATGGGATGAAGAAATCTAAAATAATAATTGACCATGTCCGTATAGAGGGACCCAAGGCTCGATCGGCGCTGTGAAGTCCGGAGTATGAGTTAGCATGGAATTATTATCCATTTTGAAGATTTTGATTTTCAACCAAACACATGTCAGTAAGCATTTTTGGACAAAGTGGAATGAATAGATTCGACATAATAAATGACGAATAATTCTAGTTTATTGTTTCGAGATAGACATAAAAATAAGCACGGAAGAAGCCATTACTGATATCTTTCTTTAAAAGGAGCACCTTTAAGAGACAATGATAAAAAGAATAACATCTTTACAGAATGACAGACAGCAAGCTAATTAAATTACTTCGCCAAATCTGTTTGGCTTCAAAAACTAATTTGGCTGAACACATTTTAAATTTTCTGTATTATAAACCTAAAGGAGAGATAAAAGATTGGCCAGTAATTAAATTACGCCATAGGATGTGATTACAATTTGTCAGGTATCCAAAAATAGGCAAAACGCGCAAAATCTATTGATAAAAACATTAAAAATAATTCTCAGTTTTTCTATTATACAACGGATTTTTTTTTTTTTTTTTTTTTTTTTTTTTGTCTGTTTGGAGACCGGATGTTAAAACCGTAGACGATTAGAAAGCACTTAATAAAATAAATGGGTTTCTCTTTCGTTTATATTTTTTTTCATTTGGTGATTACTTGATGAAAGTAAAGCATAGGGACGAGGGTCAATTGCACCCCTCTCTTAACCTGTCAATCAAATGACGGGCGAATTGCACCCGACTTCCTTCCTTTGTTCTTCTAATCTCGGGCGAGTTGCACCGCTTGGGATTTTTCGGACGAGGGTCAATTGCACCCTCTCTTTACCTGTCAATCAAACGACGGGCGAATTGTAACGATTTACTGATAAGTCATTAGGGGAAAAGGTTTCTAGAATGTCATCTTAAATCGTTTCACGCAAAATTCAATGCCAATTTCAGTGCACTTAGTCCAAATATTTATGCTTTTATTGAAGTAATTAAGCAAACACAGGTTGATGCAAATGCTTTGAAAAATAGCGTAAATATCACAAAACAACCAAATAAATTTCTGAAAAAGAGAATGGAAAACATGGAAAAAAATGAAGCAGAAATATACGAGTAAAGAACTTACAAGATTTGAATTTTTAAAGGCTATTTCCTACTACAGTTCAAAGTAAGATAAAAAGGAAACAAATTAAAACCTATGCATAAAATAAGACGACAGATGATCATCTTTCTCAAAGACAATGGGCATATGCTCGGCTATTAGACAAGGTAAACTTATTACCACTATGAGACAAAGAAAAATTAATCGCAATTTTTTTAAACACGCTATGGGTTTTTAGCCCATGACAGTCCTACGCCTGTGAAAAGTGTGAAGGGAAAATTATGTGATTATGTATAAATATATATATATATGTGTGTGTAATAATATCTTGGAGGGTGCAACTCGCCCCTTTGTAGATATGGCTAAGCGGTGCAACTCACCCCTTTGTTCGAGGTGGTAAACGGTGCAACTCACCCCTTGGTTCAGAGAGTAAGCGGTGCAACTCGCCCGTTTAGGTATTCTCCGGGTGCAACTAACCTACTCCCAAGCATGGACGAATTGGGTTTCGAATATTTTAACAATAAATTATACGAAATTGCAGATTAATGAAAAAGAAATAAAATCAAATAGATTAAGCGAATTGAACTAAAATATATTAGATTCTTTTAGAATAGAAAAAAAAAAAACGTTTGCTTGCATTTTAAATAAATAAAATGTAATTTAGATTATTATTTTTTGTATTTAATTTAAAAAGGAATATGTGATGTTTTCAGCATCACAGGGAATACAATAGAATTCCCTTGTCCTGTCGGGAATTTTATTATCCTGAACAATAGGGATAAAGTTGAATAAAACATTTTTTTTTGCGCAAAAAAAAAAAAAAAAGAATTATCAATGAATATTCTCGAAACAATCATTCTTAAAAGAAATCTAATTAATACTGTTAAATACACTATAGAGCAGAAATTTTTGCCAATTTAGGAACAATCGAATACTTCAAAGTCTGAATGGAATTTTGATATCATCGAGAGTGCTTCATAGAATTTCAAGGTAGTTCTGCACTAGAAACTAATGAAGCATTACAAAAAATTCTAGAACTCGGCTCCTATCGAAGTTAGAGTGTCCGAACTTTGGTAATCCTAAACTGCCACTTCTTACCCCATTGCAATACCTGATCTGACGCTAATTCAATGCCCACCCTCGTGGAAATGAAAAACTACCACCTGTTTCCCTATTTACTGTAATACCGTATAGAAAAAGCACGTAAAGATACAGGCAAGGTCTAGTCTAATGTCTTAAAAAATCACACTTCATTTTTACAGTCTTGTTAGTGATTTATAGAATTTTCAAAGAATTTGGTTCTGCGCTGTAAATCAATGAAAGTTTTCGGAAAATTCCAGAACTCTTTTCTTGTTGAAGTTAGAGCTTCCAAGCTTTGGCAAGCCTAAATTACAAATTTTCACAGATTCTTTCGCTAAGTCGCCAAATTTGATGCCAAACCACCAAAATCGATACCAAAACTAAAATCTTCCTTGGCTACAAACTTGGAGGATTGGCAAGATTTGTGATCAAATTTGGTGACAGATATTATTTCAGGACAGCCAGAATTAGTAAACTTTTTCTCAATTTTAACGGCGTCAATTCTTTGGTAAAATGTAAAGTTTCTCGCGCGACTAATTTTCATCAGAGAGAATAAAATAGTTCATCTATATTCGAATGATTTTCATTGAACACCAGCTGTTCATTTGCCAATGAGAGATTCTGTATTATGCCGTGGTGCACCATTCCTGACAAAACTACTATATTGGTCTCCGTGGTATATATAATCCAATTATCGTGACTTTTGCGGCTGAAGTAGCAGTTTTTTCCCCTTGTTTGTTTTCAGGAATTTTCGTAGTCTAGAACCTGCCTGTTTCTTCACAAATCCTCACACAAGAATATCAATGTTTTCATAATAATATATATATTGCAATGAGTGTATAAGGAAGTCATGTGAAACCCACATCAGATTTTTAAATAGCTGTTTTTAAAAAATATTAAATTTTATGGTGTGTAATTTGCATGCTCTTTGTTATGGTAATTAGCAACTGTGTGTTTCAATATTTTGTATTTTGTTTTCTCCTTTAAACAGAAGTACTTTGAGTTTATCAGGATCTAGTGTTTACTTACTCAGGACGTTTGTACTTGTATGACTGTTTAAACTTTGGTTACCACTATTTTATTGTAGCACTTTTTGTCTTTTTAAATTGCAGAAATTCTACTATATTCGAAAAAGTAAAGATTATTGTTCGAAAGTATTGGGATTTAAACCATAAATTTTATTCAATAAGCATGACATATGTTAATATTGTATAACTTGAAATGATTAAAACATTTACAGGCATTATATCAACTAAGCAATAATAAGTTACAAAAGTATTAGGTTATTAGACCCTATTACCAAAGATAGTGTGGAACGAAGCTACTTATTATCGAAAAGTAACTGTTTATCTCATATTTATCGCTTTCCCGCGATAAAATTGCCACAACAATAAAAAGTTGCTTGTTTCGAACCACACTTTTTAAAGCCATAGTTTAACATTGAAGCCGGAACATAAAAAAAAAACTTTCACGCCTCGTGTAATAGCGGTATAACGTCAAATTTCTGCCAGCATCTTAGATAATGCTTCCACATCCCCAAGATTATTTAATATTTTTATTTATTTATTTATTTACTTTTTACCTATTTATTTATTTATTTTATTTATTTATTTATTTATTTTTGTTAAAAATGAAAAGAATTCATAACTTTGTTTCAAAATTACCATATGTCTGTGGTTCTATCATTCGCTTTATATGTACTGACAAGTTAATTTTTTTTAAAGATATCTGAAAGTATACACCTCCAACTCCCCCTACAGGTGGGTAAAGTGATGCCCCTACTTATTCAGAAAATTTTTCTCGTTGACTATTACCATCATAATCATTTTTCTTTAATTTCACAGTGTAAAATTAACAATAATTTTCATTATGTACATTCATACCAAATTTTGTCCTATACTGCCAAGTTAAAAATTATGAAAATGTAAGTTGACTAAGCTTCTTGTTGAACAACTGATCCGTAAACTAATCAGCGGCATTTAACCTTTAAATGCAGGAATTTTTAGTTTTAATAACATTTTTAGCTTTAATAAATAACATTTGAAATCAACCGGGAAATGTGTGTAGTTAATGAGAAAAATACAACAACAACAAGAAAAAAAAAAAAAAAAAAAAGAAAAAAGAAAATTATAGGATTCACTTTTGGATTAGTGAAATAAGGTAGAACAAAATTTGCAATATTGATGTATTTTTACATAAAATAAATAAATAAATAAATAAAAATAAAAAATAAAAGCTACATTTTTCTTCCATAAATGTATCAGTATATTCAAAAATATAAATATTATTCGTTACAAAAAAATTTTCGTGTACGTTTTTATTATTTTTTATGTAAACAATCGGAATTCGTAACACTTGCGGAAATGAAATTGTACTCAGATAGCGCGCCAACAATAAAAATTGTCACAGCTGAAAAAATAAACTGTCAAAGATTCTAGTTACGTTTGAGAACGATAAAACAGTTTTCGTAAAATTAGACAATAAATAAATAACACTATGCAAAGGTTTGTACATAAAGAGATATGAAGTTTTAAACATACGATGCAGATCTACATCACTATGCATTTAAGAGTTAAGACAAGGTCTAACTAAAAATCAAGTTTGGATAAATTTCGTCATTGGTTGGTGAGATATAGTGTCCACATAATTTGTTATACACTCATACAGACAAACATAAATATATCATTTCTAAAAATGATGAAATCTTATCCAGGATATCTCAAAACGTGTAAATATATAAATATATTGAATAATCTGGTGTGTCACTCACGCGACTTTCTCTTACCCTGAAATTTAACACTATAAATACAGGTTGCAGATTAAAAGGTAAGATAACGAGTACTGTTATGAAAACCTGTGTTAAACAATTCATATTAGGCTTCTGAAGAGTTTTATATGGTAATTAGTTCTGTGTGAGGGGGGCTACCGCCCCCTCAACCCCCCGTTTCATTAATGCACCTACATTTACATAGAATTTAATTCGATTATTAAAAAATAATTCTGTTTTTACAAAATAATTTATTAAAATTATTATTTAAAAAAATATCTCTTATGATAATGCAGACGATTTCCATATTAGAGAAGTGGTATGACACCAAATATCCAAAAAAAAAGTCCATTTTATTCTCATCATTAAAAAGAAGGGGAAAAAAAAAAAAAAAAAAAAAAAAAAAAAAAAAAAACGATTTTTTTTTTTTTTTTTTTTTTTTTTTTTCGTTAAAAGTAAAAAAAATCGATAACTTTGTTTTAAATTATCGCAGATCGATGGTTCAACCATTCGTTTTAAAGGTATTGGCGAGCTCTTTTGAAAGATACCCATCATGAAAATTTACTCCCCTCGAGGGGGGACTTCCCCCCCAGGGGGGGGAGGGAGGCGAGGCTCCTACATACACAAAAAATTTTTTTCCCAGTTAACTATCTCTATTACAAAAAATATATATTCGTTTCATTTGGTTTAGTTCAGTCTATAGACGTTAAACTCTACTTTCCTGCAGTTTCCCCCATAGACATAATGTATTAGAATTCTCTTGATTGTCCCTGTACACGAACCATTTGCTTGATCTTAACGAAAAGCTTACTGTAGCATCCTTATATGATACACATTTAGAATACCAAGTTTGAACTTTCTGCCATAATTTGTTTTTGAGATATGCTGATAACAGACAGACACACAGACAGACACACAGACACACAGACAGACACACAGACATACAGAGAGACACACAGACAGACGGACACACAGACATACACACAGACCATTTGCTAAAAACATGATTTTCGTATTCAGGGGACCTCAAAACGTGTAAATATAACAAAATCTCGCGTTCGAAAATTTGACCCAAAAACAATACTTTCTCTACCTTATTGGTAAGAGAAAGTAAAAATTGGAGGTAGAAAATTTTTACGAAACCAATATTTTCTCAGTGGCGGATTTAAGGATGGGGGGGGCTAGCCCCCCCCCCCAAAAAAAAAAAAAAAAGAAACACTGACATTCACAACTGAATATTGCAATTGTAAATTTTTTATTGGTCTAGAATTTCACTTTGAAAAATCTTAGCCCCCCCCCCCCCCCCCCCCCAAAAAAAAAAAAAAAAAAAAAAAAAAAAAGTCATGTTCTGGATCCGCCACTGTATTTTCTTCTTATATATACAGAAGAAAGTAATTATAAACAAATTATAATTTTTTATTTTTTTTTTTTTCTAATTCGACTATTCTCATTGATTTTTCAGATGATTTGATTTCTGATATTTACCTGCACCTGCAGGATGCAAAGTGTTTCAATTAGGTAATCTTAATTAATTGTTCATCAAAAAATCATATTTCAAACTGCAAAAGTTCTTAACTAAAGTAATTATCGATGAATGCTTCGAATATTTCCACAAAGTTAATTATGTAAAACTTACAAAATCTCAATATTTATTTGGTTACAAGTCACTGTATTTAGACTTAATAAAGTTAATCTTAATGTACCAGCAACAGCTTTCAAGAAAATAGCATTCTTCTATGATTAAAACTGACAAAGTTACTTAATTAAAATTTTGAGTTTTTTTTTCAAATGTTTATGATTTTCAATAACGAGTCACTAAAATCATAACATTTTTTTTTTTTTTTCCATTTGCCTTTCTGTTTAATTCCAGTATTCAATCCTTTGCTTTGTACAAGATCACAAGAAATGAATTTAAAATTTCAGGTAGAATAATTTTGTCTGTTTTAATGATGAAAGTATGCTTCTTTATTTATTTTTCATTTAGGAGATAACATATGTATTTTCTTTCTAAATACACTACTCGGCATGAAAATTGTCCTCAACACCATTTCAGCATATTCTTATGTAAACTGACCTCCTGAATCCGAATATGATGCCCATTTTGCTCTTTTTGTTTTTTGGGGACGGCCCCTATTTTTATCACTTTTCGGTAATTTTATGGCTATAAATTTGATTTTTAGGGGGGGGGGAGTAAAGGATTATTCTAACTGTTAAATATGTTCTGAGGGACTATAGAGATGGAAAACATGAACAGTTGCAGCAAGGGGGGAAATTTAAGGGGGAATTTGCCACTGAAATTTTGTATTACATTTCTTATATATTTTTTAATCTCTTATTGATATTATTTATTAAATATTATGTATTTTTTTTTATTTTTAAGTGTTAAATTAATTCTTTTTCATTTTCCAAATAAATCCATGGCCATGAAATTACCGAACAGGGATAAAGATTAGGGGAGGGGGTGATGTCCCGAGAAAACGGTGAGCAACTGGGTGAAATGAGAGCTATATTCTTATTCAGGAGAAAATTTTACTTAAGAATCAACAAGAATAGTATCAGTGTGACAGAAAATTACAAACTCAAAAGACTCTTTTATTCCAAAATGTGTTCTGTGAAAAAACGAACATTATAATAAAAACAAAAATGTATCTGTTCCACCCTTCCCAATTTTTCATTGCCTCCTATTTGAAGGGATGAAGATCTATTTATAGTACTGCCACGTGATTTTACATCTTCCTGTTTTTTTTCGTCAGGATAGATACTGATTTAGTTTATGTTTTACTATGTAAAGAGAGAGACTATATCTCGCTCCTTTTACTTTCTTTTTATTTTCTTTTTCATTAAATGTACAAATTAAATTTCAACCAAAGTGTCGACATGATTTTTTGCATCATACTAAAAAAATTACTTTTACAGACAGAAAATAATAATTAATATATAAAATAAAAATATTAAGAAGATAGCACTAATGGGACGCCAGACTCTTCAGAACAGAAAAGGTAAGCTCATAATTTTTCAATACTTTTGTTTTGAAAATAAATAATTGCTTTTAAAATTTTGTTTAATGAGCTCACCATGCACTACCGAGTTAGGAAAATATTTCCATTACAGTGATCGATTCCTTTTTCTTTTTTGCAGCGTAGTGATATTATCATAGAAACTTCTGAGTATGATTCTGTGAATACTTCCGCGTCATGACGTTGCTTCTTACTAGGTTTTGACATTTTTCCAATTAACAATATTTTTATTTATTTATTGACAAACAGTTGGAAAAATAAAAGCCGCATGATTTTAACATTTTCCACATTATTTTTTTTTTTTATTAGTCTCTCTACATTTTTACTTGAGTACTTAAAAATACATATCAGTATTAATATTCATCAAAGTATGTACATGATGAATACAGCTATTTCTATGTTATGTTTATAATGTACTTTTGGTAGAAAATATTTCTGTCTGTTGCAGTGTAAGTTCTTTTTTGTAGATATACGAGGTGTGGCTATTAAATAACGAGACTATTGCTGTAAAACATTTTATTTTAAGTGTATACATATTTAATTATTATCACCTTCAATATACACCCCTCCTCTATCCCTACAACGCTCCATGCGAATTTTCCATTGTTCGAAACAGTGCTGGAAGTCTTGTCCTGTAAGCTTCTGCATGAGGCATGCCGCTTTTTCTTTCACATCTTTAACTGACTCAAATTGTATTCCTTTTAATGCAGATTTAACTTTGGGGAACGGATAAAAGTCACATGGGGCCAGGTCAAGCGAATAAGGCGGATGGTCTAAAACTGGGATGTTGTATTTGGCTAGAAAAGTTTTGACAGACAATGACGTGTGAGCCGGTGCGTTGTCTTGATGGAGAACCCATGACTTGTTCTTCCACAATTCGGGCCGTTTTTTCCTTACCTTTTCACGGAGTTCAGCAAGCACCTCAAGATAGTAATGTTGATTAATAGTTTGACATTCAGGAACCCAGTGAAGGTACACAATACCATGAATGTCGAGAAAAATTATCATCATCGCTTTGAATTTCGGTCATCATCTCCAAAGTCTTCTCAGCCATCTTGGAAACGCTTGAACCACTCATAAACTCGCGCACGTGATAAACATTCATCGCCATAAACTTGTTTTAGTGAAAGATAAGTTTCACTAGCGGTTTCACCAAGTTTCACGTGAAATTTCACAACAATTCGTTACTCTACTTTTACACTTATCACGTTTCTTCGGCAAAACGAAACAAACACCTCTTATACAAATGAAGGTTACGGCCAGACTGATTTCTCTACAAACACGGAAGGTGCTGCAATCGAAAGAGAAGGCTTTACGCTACACAGCTGTCGGTCGCTCGGATTTGGCGCATATGTAGTTCATATGTAGCAGCAATAGTCTCGTTATTTAATAGCCACACCTCGTATGTTTGTAAAAGTATTTCTACACAGGGAAAAAAATATACCGTTTTTATCTAAAACTAATAAATAGTACTTTTCTGAATCACTAAAGTAGAAATATAGATTCACAATCTATGCGTATAATGTAAAAAAATAAACTGGGTAGACAAAATGATCGAGAATTTCTAATCTATACTTTTCTAGATGGCGAAACAATATTATGAATATTAAGAATCCTTCGTATTGCCAGAAATTCTCAGAATTGAGTCATAAGCCAAGATAATAGTTATTAAAACTCTCCTCTTGAGTTCATATTTATTTGTAATGATTTTTAAATAAGTATGACATTATAAAGTAGAAAAACGATCTAGAATTCTAATAGAGGTTTTCAGATCTCGTTAGCAAATGTAACTATACTTTGTAAGGATGAAATGGAACTTTTTTTACTAGTGACACAATTTATTTTTCTAGATGTCAGTTACAGAATATTTTTTCAGTGTACCTAAAAATTTAACAGCCGAAATATCTCAGTGACAAACAATTATTTAGGACAAACAATTATTTAGTTAATGAAGGATTTTAACAAGCACTGAATATTCTTTTATGGTAACTAATTTTTTTTTTTTTTTTTTTTTTTTTTTTTTGTTTATCCCTATATAGAAATTCACTTCTTCACTCCAGTGAAAACAGTAACTTTCATCTCAGCTACATTGTGTCTTTTGGTAGCAAATATTCAAGGCTTCTGTAGTGCAAATTCTTTTTTTTTTTTTTTTTTTTTATCAGAAATGCAGCTGTTAAATTTCTTCAACCTAAAATTTTATCGGCCGAATAGTTTAAGCGACAATTTTTTGTTTAAGATGAGAATTTAGAAAGCACTGCTTACTTTGTTATGGTAACTTTTCTCATCGCAAAAAAAAAAAAAAAAAAAAAAAAAAAAAAAAAACACTATCTATCCACTTCTTCTTTTTAGTGACTTCGGTAACTTTCATGGTAGTTCCTTAAATTATTTTCTTAAGTTATTTAACAAGCACTGCATATTCTTTTATGGTAACTCTTTTTTTTTTTTTTTTTTTTTTTGTCGCTATTTCAATTATCAATGGAAATTCACTTCTTAAATCCAGTGAAAACAATAACTTTCATGTCAACTATTTTGTGTCTTTTGGTAGCAAATATTCAAGTCTTCTGCAGTGCAAATTCTTTTTTTCAGAAATGTAGCTGTTAAATTTCTTCTGCCTAAAATTTTAGCCGCCGAATAGTTTAAGCGACAATTGTTCGTTTAATATGAGAATTTAGCAAACACTGCATATTTTGTTATGGTAACTTTTCTCATCTCAATAAAAAATACATTAGATTTTTTGTTAACGTTTCGTTTGGGTAATTATTCAAACTTTTTGAATTGTATTTGGTATTTATTCTGTTATGGTAACTCTTTCCATCGCTATAAGAATTTACACTGAAAATTAACTTATTCACTCCAGTAACTTCCACGTCAGCTACTTAGTGTATTTTGGTAGCAAATATTCTTGTCTGTGCTATTAAAGTACTATTAAAGTACTTCTACCTAAAATTTTAACCGTGTAAATGTCTCAGTGACAAAAACAAATACAAAGTGAATTCGACAATTTAAGAAGGAATGTATTTCTGTTATGGTAAATTTTTCATCGCTACACTGAAAAAAAATTCTGTAACTGACATCTAGAATCTAAATTGTGACTCTAGAAAAAATAGTTTCATGTCATCCTTATAAATTCTAGTCCTCTTGGAAAGCAAGTTCTAGAATCCCCTATTAGAATTCTAGAGCGTTTGCCTATATTCTCGAGGGCAAAGTTATTTAAAAATATCTGCAAATAAATGAGACTACAAGAGGCGGGTTTCTGCAACTATAATCTTGGTTTATTGCCCAATTCTAGAAAATCAAGCGAGAATTTCTCGCAATATAAATGGTTCAGAATATTTAGAGTATTCAGAATATTGTTTCGCCATCTAGAAATGTGTACACTAGAAATTCTCGATAATTTCGTCTATTCAGTTTATTGGATTGCTTTATGCGCATAACTCGGAAATCTATATTTCTAGTTAAGGAATTTAGAAAATGGTCACTTATTCATTCTAGAGAAAGGCGGTATATTTTTTTTCTCAGTGTATGAGAATGACATTGAAAGTCTACTTCTTTACTTCAGTTACTACAGTAACTTCTATGTTATTATATACTGATTTTATTTTGCTATGACACAGAAATGAAACTGAAGTGTATTAAATTTAAAGGTTTGTGTTGACATTTAAATCACACTGAGAAACAATTCTGTAACTGACATCTAGAATCTAAATTGTGGCTCTAGAAAAAATAATTCCATGTCATCCTTATGAATTCTAGTCCCCCTTGGAAAGCGAGTTCTAGAAGCCTATATTAGAATTCTAGAGCGTTTGCCTATATTCTCAAGGGAAAAGTTAATTAAAAATCTCTGCAAATAAATGAGACTACAAGAGGCGGGTTTCTGTAACTATAATCTTGGTTTATTAACAAATTCTAGAAAATCAAGCGAGAATTTCTCGCAATATAAATGATTCAGAATATTTAAAGTATTCAGAATATTGTTTCACCTTCTAGGAATGTGTACACTAGAAATTCTCGATAATTTCGTTTATTCAATTTATTGGCGTGTCTTATGTGCATAGCTCCGAAATCTATATTTCTAGTTAAGGGATTTAGAAAATGACCACTTATTCATTCTACAGAAAGGCGGTATATATTTTTTTCTTCTCAGTGCAATATTTTTACCTAAAATTAACAGCCGAAATGTCATAGTAACAAAGTATTATAATACGGGTTTTAACAAACACTGAATATTCTGTTTCCGTAGAGTTATTCATGACTATAAAAATTATCATTTTGAAAGACCCTTTATTTTAAACAGTAACTTTTATGTCAAGTGCTTAGTGTATTTTGATAAAATATATTTCTGTTTTAAGCTGTGCAAGTGTTTTCTTTAATAAATACGTATAGTTATAAAAATAATGCTACCTTAAACTTTAACCGCAAAAATGTCTTAGTGGCAAATAATTACTTAGCTAATACGAGATTGTAGCAAGCACTGAATATTTCGTTATGAAAATTTTTTGCATCCCTAAAAGTATTATCATTAAAAATCCATTTCTTCAATTCTCTTAAATCAGAAAAAAGAAAATTTTTACTTGAGTGCTATTTTAGGGAAATTTAGATGCACTGTCTAACCTAATCTTCTTTTATCAAAAAAAATTTAAGAAATTATTACACAATCAGGGACCAGAATCTTAAAAAAGTAACAATTTAAAATTTAGTTATTGTTTTTGCGGTCGCTTTTTCAAGAGAGTTATTCTATAGCATTCTTGAAATTGTCTATGATATATATTATATTGACGCATTGTTTACTAAAAAAAAAGAGTCACGTATCCTTTAAATAAAATAATTCCCTTTCGTATCATAATATGAAAGTCCTTCAATAATATAAAACCTGCCTCTAACAATATGATATTTTTCTATATGCACACAAAAAAAAAAAAAAAAAAAAAAAAAAAAAATCACATTTTGCGAGGAGATTTCACTAATTTGTCCATACTGTTTAATCAAGTGATTCTTATTAGTACTCAAATGTGGCATGTTGATATCTTCCATGTACAGTCGGTAACAAAAGTCTCTGAACACTAGCGAAAATTCCTATGTAAAAAAAGTACACTTAATACAGTTTTGTTAAATAAATCCTTGTCGAATCTTGTTTTTAGACTGACTAATTAAAGGATTCGACAAGGATTTATTTAACAAAACTGTATTAAGTGTATTTTTTTTATATAGGCATTTTCGCTAGTGTTCGGAGACTTTCGTTACCGACTGTATCTGGAACTGTTTGCACTTGTCTTAGAATATGTAGTTGGTAGTAACGGAAGTAACAAAAGAAGTTTTATTATTATAATTATTTATTATTATTATTATTATCCTACTATGAAAAACATATAGTTAATATATTTAATCGTAGTACTCTTTTCCAAATTGATTTAAATGACAACGTGATTTATTTTGATTATCTTTTTCATGATTCGAAAGGGAAGATACAAATATGCGAATATGGAAGTGATGTTGTTGGTGGTGTAGGGGATAAGGCCGATTGACTGCACGTTAGTCCTATGCCTGGGTGGAATACCCTCTATGGAAGTATTTTAAGGGGTATCTTTCCTCATTTACGCAAGTGCCCGAGAAATACCAGAAGATACTCCGAACGTCAAGGCCAATAAGCGTGACTTTGGATCGAATTCGGCACTTTTGGTATACCAGCTTTTACAGCAGAATCTCTCAGCTGCTGGTGGGGCAATATAAAAATATGACTTTAGCAATAAAAAATCAATGCTTCATCTAGATGTTAATTTAGCAGTATATTACACAGCACTGTTATTTGAACCGCTATACTGTAAAAGTTATTATTATTATTATTATTATTATTATTATTATTATTTTATAATTCAGAAGAACAATTCCACAACATTTTAGTAATAAGTAACTACACTTTTTTTTCCCCTTTAACTTTTAATCTGTCGCTAAACAATGCCAGAAATAGTTCTTACTCGAACTGTATATTATTTATATACGAAATTAATAAAATAGAATAATTTTTATAAAAACCGTTTTGCTTTATAAAATAATTTTGTATATAATTAAATTTTAAAATAAATATATAAAATTTATTATCTATTTCCTTAATTAAATGATTTATTTTGTGCTACAAAACAAATTAAAAACTATTACAAAAATTAAAAATTAAACATCATTATGTAAAACAAAATCATTCTATTGAAATAGAAACGCTTCATTTTACAAAAAACATTTCAACTTAACTATACATAGCTAAAAATCAGTCAGTTATTTTAAATAATAGTTTAATAAAATTAAAGCATACCTTCACTTAAGAGTACACTTGAAATAATTTATCATTTCCTTCTTCAGTTTAATTTAAATAAAGTATCATTCTCTAAGTTTTTTAAAATTTAAACTCACAAGGAAAATTAAAATTCTGTTGAAATCCAACTTAAACTAATATTTGGTTTCATATTCAATCTTCTTATCAGGAGAATTCAGAATTAAAATCTAATTTTAAAGCCAAACACGTTGAGTACTTAGAATTTGTATATTAGAATGTGGATGCTTTCACACGTATATGCCGTTGCACATCTCTGTTTACTTAGTCTAACCACAGACGTATTCATGGGGTAAACCATTTAATATCCAGTTGGGATTGGATTTAACTTAAATAATGCATATCTTTAGAAACACAAATATTATCTTTTCGTGCCTTGTGATTTTAAATAGAGGAATGATAAATTAAATGTTGTATGAAAATAATTCAGCATGAAGAAAAAGATGATGATTAAATTGTAACGTGCTTTTCTTAAATATTTTGCACGTGGCACATACACAGTTCATCAGCGTAAAAAAGAAATTTAGCAAGCATTAAATAAAATAAAATTGAGTTTTTTATTTAGATATTTAAAAGTCTTATTTAATAATGACAAAATGTTCTATTTAAACATATAAAAACACATTAATCGCATTAACTATTGAATTGCACAACAATTAATGATAAAGGAAAAATGACGTATTGTTTAAAGATATAAATGACATAAATTGCCTATGTTCATTTTTCTCAGGCTATATTATTTTCTGAATATATTTTAACCTGTTGGTTATATTGAACTAATACTAAAAAAATAATGTTTTATAACTAATAAAAAACGTTCATCTTAAACACACAAAATACATTGGTAAAATACAAGCCAAAAATCCTTTAGATGTGCATCCAGTTATAAAATATAAAAATCCCTTACTTAATGTGTAAAATGTGGACATTAAAATATTTTTATAGCGAAGTACCTTCAAGGAAAACCGTAAATTTTCGAAGATCCTTCAGTAAACGTATCGCATCTGTGAAAAAATTTAAAACAAAATAAAAAATACACTTAGAAACGAGTTGCAGACAAAATACTGCCTATATAAATGAATAGAAAGCAAAAGTAATTTGATTTGTGTTCATACAAATAAAATGACACATTTCACAAGATTATTATTTGATGAGTTGATAATTATTAGTACACTCTTATAATGTGTGACCGAATTTGCTTACCCAAAAACGAACGAAATATTTTTGGTCATAATTTGAAACGAATTTCTAGGAAAAATAGAATTTGAGAAAATCAGTCTTTCCTGATTAAAAATCTTTTCAGTCAAACTGATCGGTTAAACTGTCAGTTCCTTTCTGTACGAATTTCGACCACTTTTCATTCGGTTCAACAAAATTGCCTAATGATGGTGCCATCTATCGATCATATTTAAAACGACACATGAAAAATATTTTTTTAGATACATATAATAATCAATTTATATGTTGTTTTAAAAATATGTTGACGAATTTCGATAATTAAAAAAATAAACTATCAAAGTATTTATATATATATATATATATATATATATATATATATATAACAAATGAAGAAATTTCTACTAAATTATACAGAATTAATTTGCAAACTTTTCAAGAATTTTCCTCAATTTTAAATCGATAGTGCTATTTTAAGGAAGTTTATTTGGTTTCACATAGCTTTATGTAAGACTATCTTTATTAACTTTTTTCAAGATTAATCATAATAAACTCAATCGTGCTGTTAATTATATAATTTTTAATTTAGATTTGTGAACAGTGTTCAGCTTTGTCAGCAGTGATCTACAATATTGTTAAAATGTATTTTGAAGGGTGAAAACAAAAGATAAAATAACTTAAAATTTAATATAGATTAAATAATGAAATTCTACTCCTCTGTGATATAAATAAGTACATTTATAAGGCATTATGGCCCTTTCCAGAGATCACACGTAAAATTGATCACGTTATTATTATTATTATTATTGAATCGACGCGATATTTTGTCCCGCCGTATTATGTCCGGATCCCCTTAGAAACAAACTGTATCAACAGGTAGTGACATAAATTACTTCATTTGTTTCTATATGAAATAAACAAGTGTCATTAAATTATCTATAAAACAAACATTTTTTTTATTCCAAAAACGCGACAAAAAATTTCGTATTAAAGAAAAATCTATATGAATAAAGAAAGAGTTTGTCGGTGGAGCACATTCGGGTGGACCACACCTTCTTTTGATTGGTCTAGATTTAACTACTTTGGTGATGGAAGTCGGTCATTTTTTTAAAATAAAAACTTGATGATTTTTTTTTAAAGATACTGCATAGATGTTATACTTTTTTTAAAACAGAGCTCTAAAAACTGTTCATTTTTTGTGAGGACATTATATACATCAAGTTATTAGATTTAAAGATATTACGTAGCAAAGTTTCACAACGCGATATCACTCAATTGCTACTGATGAAGGTCGGCCATTTTTTTAGTAAAGACTGAAGAATTTTTTTAAAGATACTGCATAGATGTTAACTTTTTTAAAAGAGCTCTAAAAATCATTCATTTTTTTTTTTTTTTTTGTGATAACACTATATACATCAAGTTATTTCACAATTCGTTATCATTCGAATGTCTTTATCTTAAAATAAGAGTCTAATATTAAAAAAAAAAAAAAAAAAAAATCTGATGTGGGCACCACATGACTTCCTTATACACTTTTAGAAATATATATAATGATCCGAAACATTTGGCTAAAAATATTTTAAAAAATGAATTATCACCGTGTTCTGAGCTTTTCTGAAAGTTAGTTAAAAACCGATGCAAGATTTATACTGGTAACGCTGACGAAGGCAGCATGGACCCGAAAAAATTGGCTAAAAGTATTAAAAAATGCATTTTTACCGTGTTCTGAACTATTCTGAAAGTTTCAAATGTATAGCTAGTCGGGAAGTTAGTTAAATAAATTTTCTGTTGAACCATACAAACGCTGTCGAAGGCAGCAGTCACCTGAAACAATTGGCTAAAAATATAAAAAAATGCATTGTCACCGTGTTCTGAGTTTTTCGAGAAGTTTTAAATGTCTAGCTAGTCGGGAAGTTAGTTAAAAATCGATTGCAAGATTTGTACTGGTAACGCTGCCGAAGACAGCAGGGACCCTAAACAGTTGGCTAAAAGTATTAAAAAAATGCTTCACCGTGTTCAGATCTAGTCTGAAAGTTTCAAATGTCTAGCTAGTCGAGAAGTTAGTTAAATAAATTTTCTGTTGAATCACATAAACGCTGCTGAAGGCAGCAGGTATTAGAAACAGTTGGCTAAAAATATTTTCAAAAATGCATTGTCAACGTGTTTTGAACTTTTCTGAAAGTTTCAAATGTCTAGCTACTCGGGAAGTCAGTTAAATTGCAAGATTTGTCCAAACCGTTTTTGAGTTATTACCGTTTTTTGATACATTTTGGCCATTATGAACCTAATTTTCCTAAATATCTCCAAAACGGAAAATCATACAAAGTCCAAAAAGGGAGGTGCACAACTAGCAGACCTGTGTACCAATTCGCAAGTTTCTACGTCCAACCGTTTTTGAGTTATGCGACATACTCACACACACACACACACATACATACAGACGTCACGAAAAATCATGTAAAGTCCCTTATATCTCTAAAACGAGAGCTCGTGTTAAGACGACACTTGCAGGTGTACAACTAGACATCATGACAGTCACACGTATAAATTGGCAACATTTAGCGATCATTCGTTTTCGAGCAATGTGAAATGCAAAATCCATTTCGCAAATCGGGATTACTATACTTTCTTATACTTTGTATAATGAAGTAAAAAAAGAGTCTAATGTTAAAGAATAATGTATAACTTTTTAAAAATTATCCGTTTTGAAGTTCTAAGAGCTGCAATTGTTAAATTACAGCATATTTATTACCCTAATCCATTAAATTTGTATACAATTGTTCATTCATTCTTGAGAATCATTCACATAAGACCATAGAGCATTGTTGCAAAACAAGTGCAATACGGAAGAAATATTTTAGTTAATTTAATTTGTAATATGTTATTTTGACTTTTTGACCTTAAAAGAAATTTTTAATAATGTTACAAAGCCCAAAATATGATGTAAAAAATAAATAGTGATTCAATTCTTTTGAAAATTCGTTTAAATTTAGTGACCAGCGAAACGGGCGTATACTTCTCGTATCTTATATAGAATTGACTATAAACCATCTAAATCACAGACAATTCCACGATTCACGAAATAAAATAAATTTCTAATACGATCAACAAAATTGTATTGCTTGAAGTGATATGATTTAGATCCATACATATTATTCAAATATCTCATTTAAATTTGATTTAAAATAAGAAAACATGGAAATTGTTAAATGAAATATTTTTAGGGAAAAGGAAATTATCGTAACTTTTTAGAAAAAAAACCCATTGTTGTGTAATTTGATGCGATGTGAAGATAATAATAAAGACACTCGTTCTTTCATTCACAAAAAAAAACTATATTACATATAATACACAGATTTAAATGCGTTGACAACATAAGGTGCGATGAAACATTGCGAATAAATAATAAACAATAGAATGTGAAGTAACAATGCGGAATTAATGCGAAAGAATAATGTGAAAGATAGCATGCAAGCTACCCTGTGGAAGAAAAAGAATAAACTGTTCTTTTCGGTTTCTGTTCGAGTAGAGTTGAGATGTTCGTACCTGTTGAACAGAAAAAAGTAAAGTTGAAATGAAAACAGTTAAATCGAAAGTGTCATTGAGTGCGGAGTTCGATTATGTTAGGAATCGAATATGACTGTATGGTGGAAATCGAACATGACTCCCACCCTATCAGGGCGCTAGTCCTGATATAAAGGGAGAACAGCAATTTTGTTAACTGTTCTTTTAATAACACAGTCTTTAGTTTTTATAGACACCACTCTTACCAGTCCGTCGGTACCGGCGTGAGCCTTTGTAATTCGACCAATTGGCCAGGATAAAGGTGAGCAGCTGTTGTCCATAATAATCACCAATTCTCCTTCCTGGATATCCGATGCAGGATGTTGCCACTGATTCCTTGATTGTAAGGAGCTGAGATACTCCTTTTTCCAAGCTCTAGAAATATCTCGTCTCAATTTTTGTACCATTTGCCATCGGTTCTTGAGATTCCTGCCACAGGATAATGGTTCGTCTGCAGGTGAAAGCATGACATCACCTGTAAGAAAATGTGATGGGGTGAGAACATTAATAGAGTCTCTATCAGAATCAGTACTTTTAAAGAGAGGACGTGAATTTAATAAGGATTCTATTTGGGTTAATAAAGTGCTCAGTTCCTCAAATGTCAACCGTGTATCACCGATTACTCATTTAATGGGAAATTTACAGGATCGTACTGCAGCTTCCCAAATTCCTCCGAAATGAGGTGATGCGGGAGGAATAAAATGCCACTCTATTGCGGCTTGTGTTAAATAATGTGCTACGCATTCATTTCTTGGTAAAGACAATATTTGTTTTATTTCATCGAGTTTCCTTTTAGCACCAACAAAATTGGTTGCGTTATCACTGTAAATATGACTAGGTGAACCATGTCTAGCACTGAAACGTCGTAAGGCAGCTATAAATGCGTCAGTCGTCAAATCGCTGACAGCTTCGATGTGCATTGCTTTTGTAGCAAGGCAAATGAATAAAGCTATGTATCCTTTTGTTGTTTTAGAGCCACGACCCTTGTTAAATTTTATATGCATTGGACCAGCATAGTCCACACCACATGCAAAGAAAGGTCGCTCGAGATTTACTCGATGTGGTGGTAAGTTTCCCTTGAGCTGGGGTGTAGAAGTAGCTTTGAAACGGAAGCATTTCAAGCATTTATTAACAAGCTTATTGATTAATCTTTTTCCACCAATGATCCAATATGCCTGTTTTATAATGTGGGATAACAATGATGGTCCTGCATGCAAGTGTGCAATGTGTTTCTCTTGTATAATAAGGTCGCTCAATTTGTGTTTAGACGGCAATATTACCGGATGCTTTTCGTTAAATGATGATTGGGCGTTTTGTAAGCGACCTCCCACCCGTAACAGACCGTTCTGGTCAATGAATGGATGTAGAGAGTGTAAAGGACTTTTTCTAGACAAAATGTTTTGATTCTTGATGTGTTTTAAGTCTTCGTGAAAGTATTTATTTTGTACCCATCGAATGATGTTCTCTTCGGCGTGTTTAGCTTCCCTACATGTAAGAGGGGAGTAAGAATCATCTGTTGAGACATGAACTTTACTTGCTGACTTGCAGTTATTTATGAATCTTAGGCAATATGCCAGAATGCGTTTGATTTTAAAAAATGAAGAAAATTTATTGAATAGTTGATCATAAAGATCATTAGATGTATCAATATGGTAAGACAAAATGGGATCAGCTTTCTTTTCAGCCGAAATTTGATCCTCGATTTCTTTGGACTTAGGCGCATCATTTGGCCAATGTGTAGGATCCAAAAGTAGCCAACTTGGGACATTCCACCACAAATTGCATTCAGGTAAACTTTTAGGATCTATGCCCCGAGAAGCGATATCAGCGGGGTTTTCTTTAGATGGAACGTGTCTCCAATGTTTTGTAGGAAGAACATCTAATATTTGTGACGTTCTATTTGCAACAAGAGTTTTCCACTTACGTGGATGTGCGGATAACCAAGAAAGAACAACTGTTGAATCTGTCCATGCGTAAATGTCAAAGTTATAATTTTCTAATATTTTTATGACTGAAGAAAATAACTTAGATAATAAATGAGTACCACAAAGTTCCAATTTGGGAACGGAAATTTGCTTGATAGGAGCTACTTTAGTTTTGGCAACTAAGAGTGAGACTTTTGATTTGTTATCATGAGTCTGTCGACAATAGATTGCAGCGGCGTAAGCATGTGTTGACGCATCGCTGAAACCACGTAATTCAAATGTACCATCGGATGAAAGCGTGACGCATCTAGGAACAGAAAATTAGCTAATTTTATTGAATGAATTCTCATATTTAATGAGCTCCTCTTCAAATTGTTGCGGAATAGGAGAATCCCAGTCTCCTTTTGTTAACCATAGCTTTTGATAAAATATTTTTAACACTACTGTACAAGGTGAAATTAACCCTAGAGGGTCAAAAATGCGTGCGGATTCAGACAAAATGCGTCTTTTTGTTAGTGGTGGTTTGAGAGTAAGTGCGGTTTTGAAAATAAATGTATCTGCTAAAGAGTTCCAGTAAAGCCCTAGAACTTTAGAACTTTCATTGTTGTTTGGTATTATTTTAAAGTCTGTATCTGTGATGCAATTTTCTCGAAATTCCGCAAGGAATTCATTCGAATTGGAATTCCACTTTCTCAAATGAAACCCATGTTCTTCCAAAACATTATCAGTTTCCTTAGCAATTGATATTGCGCTATTAACTGAGTTTGAACCAGATATCAAGTCATCCATATATATATCTTTTAACAAAGTACTCGAGACGTGTGTATTTTGATTATAATCTAGAGCGATTTGCTTAATGCACCTAGTGGCCAAAAAGGATGCTGGAGCAAGGCCATATGTAACTGTCTTCAATTTATATTCCTTTATTTCCTCATTAGGGTTGTATCTCCAAAGGATTTTTTGATAATTTTGATCGTCTTCAGAAATTAAAACCTGGCGGTACATTTTCTCCACGTCTGCAGAAAAAACTATCTCCGGTAATCGAAAATTAAGTAAGATCTCAAAAATGTCTCGTTGTAATTTAGGGCCAACACATAAAACTGAATTTAATGATTTACCATCAGAAGTTTTACAGGAACCGTCAAAAACGACTCTTAATTTAGTGGTAGTGCTAGAAGGTTTAATAACTGCGTGATGAGGTAGGAAATATTGTTCCCTTTGAGAAATATTTAGTGAATTCTGAGTAATTACCTCCATGTGTCCTAATTGTTCGTATTCATATAAAAAATCTTTATATTGTTGTTCAAATTCCGGATTTTCAGAAAATTTCTTCTCCATTGCATATAATCGGGAAAGTGCAGCGGGTTTTGTATTACATAATTCAGATTTACATTTATAAAATGGTAGTTTTACCACAAAACGGCCTTCTGGATTAATTGAATAATTTTCCTGAAAATGTGACTCCACAAACTGTTCCTCTGGTGAAAGTAACTCCGCACTTGGATTAAAAACTTCTTCTAATTCCCAAAAACGTTTTAACTCACTATCAATATTAGTTTCGTAAATATGTAAATTTGAAATCGAATCAGATTTTGTCTGAGATTCAGGTAATTTTCCGGATACGAGAAAACCAAAAATTGAATTTTGAGCAATTAAACTATTCTCAGTACAAATTGTTCGACCAGGAAGTAAAATAGAAAAAAAATAATCAGATCCCAAAATCATATCAATTTTACTTGGAATTTCAAATTTGGGATCGGCCAGTTGCATATTTTTTAAATGCGAAAAATGTTCCTTGTTTATTTTCTCTGATGGCAATGGAGCTGTTAATTTATCTAATATAAAAACTCGCATGGATAACTTGACATCGGAATCGTGAATGGAAATTAAATTAATGTCTGTATAACCTTTAGTTATTGCAATCTTTGAATTTGCTAACCCTTTGACGGGAAATCTTGAATTTTTTCTCTCATAACCTAAAATACTCATACATGATTCAGTGATAAAAGAACTTTCAGAGCCTGAATCGCATAAAATTTTTAGCACATGTCTCTGACCCATTGAATCATAAATATAAGCGCTAGCTGTAGGAAGTAAAGCGAAAGATGTTTGTATAGAATGATTATGAGTACTTGTTTGGAATTGAGATATGCCAGATGGCTCTGTACGATTCTCAGAGTTTTCAAAATTATTACCAGCAGATGAAGCCGAAGCTGTAAAAGTTTTCAACTTATTATCGCATATACTAGAATGATGTTTTGCATTACAAAAATGACAGGTATAAGTGGAATTACATTGAGCGATAGAGTGTTTATTAGATAAACAGTTGCTGCATAATGAGTTCTTTCTAACAAATTGTTTTCTATCCTTAACAGGAAGTTCTTTAAATTTAAAGCATTTGAACAAGAAATGATTATTGTTTTTACATAAAATACATTTGTAATTAACGTTAGAATGAAACTTAGATAACTTAAATTGTTTATCCTTATTTTGTTTATACTCATTCTCTTTTCTCTCATTTTCATTACATAATTCCATAGATGCACATTTATCATTAATAAATTGTAAAAAGATCTCTAAAGTAGGAAAATCAATTTTTGCGGAATATTGTGCCCATTCTTCACGTGATTTATGTTCAAGATTTTGTAATAAAATATAAATTAACCATACATCTCTTTCAGTAGCTTTAGTGTCAATAGTTTTTAATCCCCTTATTACTTCATCCGAAGTATCTGCTATCTTACGTAAGTTATATGTATTAGCATGAATTACAGTTGGTTGATCCATAAAGGTTTTAATAAGTGCATAAATAATTTGTTTTTTCTTATCATACCCAGTAAGTAATTTTTCCCAGGCTTCTAGATAACTATTCTCAGATATTGGAATGTGTTTAATAATAGAAGCCGGTTCATCTTTTAATAAACCCTTTAGGTATTGAAATTTTTGAACATTACATAAATTAACATTTTCATGAACTAATGATATATACAAATCCTTAAAAGACATCCAATCTTTATAATTACCGTTAAACGGACAAATATTTAATTTTGGCAAACGAAAATTACTGTATATAGCATTTGTATTAATGGTAGGATTTTGAAAATTTAAACCATTAGATTGCAAGTTTACAGATAAATTTTCAAGTTTTTGTTGAAGCTTGGCTTTGGTTTCATAATATTTTATCTCAAATTCTTCTATTTCTGATACTTCATCAGGTAATTCAGAATCGGCTTTATCAAAATCAGAATAAATAATTTCAATCTTTTCAAGTTTATTTAAGAGATCATGTTTTTGAAAAATTTGATTTTCATTATTTATGAAATTAATAATTCTAGTAAGCGCAGATTTCGCTCTGCCTCGATAATGTTTTGCTATTTTTTCAGCATCTTCTAAAGCAACAGTTTCATTACTGTCATCGTCATTGTTCTTTTTGCTTGCCATTACTACGTAATGGAGTAATGAGAAAAACCAAAGTGAAACTTGTAAAATAGGAAAATAAGTACTTATCTGTTTTATTCCTTAATAGCTGCGCTTGGATATCCAAATTTGTAAGCTAGCCAAAATTCACACAGAATATCTCGCCGGTGCCTCCAGAAAATGTTGTGTAATTTGATGCGATGTGAAGATAATAATAAAGACACTCGTTCTTTCATTCACAAAACAAAACTATATTACATATAATACACAGATTTAAATGCGTTGACAACATAAGGTGCGATGAAACATTGCGAATAAATAATAAACAATAGAATGTGAAGTAACAATGCGGAATTAATGCGAAAGAATAATGTGAAAGATAGCATGCAAGCTACCCTGTGGAAGAAAAAGAATAAACTGTTCTTTTCGGTTTCTGTTCGAGTAGAGTTGAGATGTTCGTACCTGTTGAACAGAAAAAAGTAAAGTTGAAATGAAAACAGTTAAATCGAAAGTGTCATTGAGTGCGGAGTTCGATTATGTTAGGAATCGAATATGACTGTATGGTGGAAATCGAACATGACTCCCACCCTATCAGGGCGCTAGTCCTGATATAAAGGGAGAACAGCAATTTTGTTAACTGTTCTTTTAATAACACAGTCTTTAGTTTTTATAGACACCACTCTTACCAGTCCGTCGGTACCGGCGTGAACCTTTGTAATTCGACCAATTGGCCAGGATAAAGGTGAGCAGCTGTTGTCCATAATAATCACCAATTCTCCTTCCTGGATATTCGATGCAGGATGTTGCCACTTATTCCTTGATTGTAAGGAGCTGAGATACTCCTTTTTTCCAAGCTCTAGAAATATCTCGTCTCAATTTTTGTACCATTTGCCATCGGTTCTTGAGATTCCTGCCACAGGATAATGGTTCGTCTGCAGGTGAAAGCATGACATCACCTATAAGAAAATATGATGGGGTGAGAACATTAATAGAGTCTCTATCAGAATCAGTACTTTTAAAGAGAGGACGTGAATTTAATAAGGATTTAATAAGGATGGTGGAAATCGAACACCCATAATTATTACAACGATTATTAATTTTTAGTTAACATTTTTTCAAGAAACAAAAATATATATGAAAACTATACTTAGTAAAATTTAATCCATAGGTGAAGACTATATGTATGACTTTAATAAAAAATAACTTTAAAATTTCACGACTATTTTCTGTAATTAAAATTTCTGTAGGAAACTAGAAATTTTATTTTAAAAACTGACCTCAAACAAATTTAACTTCAAAACATAATATATATAAATTGTATTCATTTTTTTTTTTCTGTTGCTGTCTAAGGTATTAAAATAGCGCAGAAAAAAGAATTAAGATTAAAAATTACAAGTAAAAATTAGAATTAAATACATAAAATTAGAAGTAAAAACAAATTATAACTATTGCAAAATATAAAAATTAGATGTAAATACAAATTGCAAAATTCCTAGAAAAATTCTTGAAAAAACTAAATATATTCTCTTAGATCGAAACATATTGGTTCTTTTTGCAAACACAAAAACCGCTTACCTAATGTGAATAACACCTCTAAATAAACATAGTTCATTTATAAACATATTTATTTTTTTTTATGAAAGAAATGTGTAGAATTAAGTACGAAAAATTTTAGTTTATCAAAAAATAAAAAAATAAAAAAGTCTTAAATTTACATTATTATTAAAAATTCAGCTTTGACTGTATTTAAATACATACATATATATATATATGTATATATTAATTAAATTTCGGCATATAAAAATACATGCAATGTTTCATAAATTTGTAATGCATTTTAAAGTATATACACTATCAACTAATAAGTATTTGTACACTTCCTATTAATATTTCTTTACAGTCAGTGAAAACTGTATTACCATTGGGCACTAACTGAATCAAAATAAAAATGCGAATAAAACCGCTCATAATTTATCTTTTATTTTGAAAAAACTGAAATTCTGCTTATTCTATCTCCCATAACTTTTTACTTTCTCTTACCCATAAGGTAGAGAAAGTATTGTTTTAGGGTCAAATTTTCAAACGTAAGGTTTTTTTTTTAATATTATTATTATTCACACGTTTTGAGGTCCCCTGAATCCAAAAATCATGTTTTTAACGAATGGTCTGTGTGTCTGTCTGTGTGCGTTTTATCAGCATAGCTCAAGAAAAAATAGTAGCAGGAAGTCCTCACTTGGCATTATAAATGTGTATGATATAGGGATGCTACACTAAGCTTTTCGTTCACATGAAGCTAATGGTTCGTGTACAGGGACGCTCAAGAGAATTAAAATTCATTATGTCTATGGGAGAAAGTACTGGTAAGTAGAGTTTAACATTTACAGACTGCATTAAACCAAAAGAAACTAATATGTATTTTTTATATGCGTAAAAACATGTCTCATGTAGAATACGGTAGGGAATTCATTCACTGTTCGTTTACAGGGCTACACAAAAGAAATAGATAAAAGCGTTACAATAGATGCAAATTGATGGAAGTGTATTTCCGATTGTGCCGTGTATTTTTAATATAGGATAATATTTATGTGCACCATGTGGTCTGTATATAACCTTCAAAAGATATACAGGGCTGCAAATATTGAAGCGATAGCATTCTTTTTTGTTGTTAGTGGATGTGCTTTACTAATAATATTTTACCATTTCCAGAAAAGCTGTTCGGGAATCGAAATGAATTCCTCATAGAAATATGGTAAACAATGTATATTTTTACGCTAAATATTCATCGCTTGTTTTTTGTATATTTACACGTTTTGAGACCTCCTGATTACTATAGTCAAGTTTTTCAACGTTTAAGCTTTCACTGTGTCTCTTAGAGTGATTTCAAAACGAAGAATTTTAGGAGATCCAAATGTTGTATTTTGAATCTAATATAAGTTTGTTGCTGGAAAATTTTGATCAAGATTGATCCGTTTCAAAAAATGTTGCGTGTGAAAATTGTCTGAATAATTTTAACTGAACTTTCAATTTTAATAACAGATTTAAATTCTATATAAATGTAGGTGCATTAATGAAACGGGGGATTGAGGGGGGTGGTAGCCCCCCCATACAGAATTAATTATCACATAAAACTCTTCCGAAGCTTAATTTGAACTGTTTAGCATAGGTTTACATAACAGTACTCGTTAATTTACCCCTTAATCTCCAACCTGTATTTATAGTATTAACTTTCAAGGTAAGATAAAGTCGTGTGAGTGACACACCAGATTATTTTTCATTTATAAGGTATTTATCTGGAGTTTTCATATAAGTTGCTAAATGCCTTTGGCTATTTAATCACGCAAATATTTTTTTTAAGCTAGAGTTAATTAAAAATAGTAGTTAAAACCACCTTAAAAATGCTCATATTTTTGCATTCTGATTGCAGTATGCCGTGTCTAACGTAGTATGCCCAATTTTCTAAAAATGTCTTTGCACTAGGTTTGATACCCTACCTGTTATAATTAGAAAAGTAGAATTTTTTTTCTTCAATTTTTTTTTAAACTTATATCTTCATGAATACATGTGGTAGCCTCATAAAAATGTATACAGACAGTGAGAAAAATCTTTATAATCACATGCTACACCCAAAATGCATTTAAAGTATTTATTTTTACAATATGATCCAAAACATTTTGACTTTTGTTTTATATTTTACACTGGTCGTCTTTTCCTCTTCAGAACACAACTTTTGCTGTAATATATGAGGTATAACATTTTCTTTGAACTACCAAAGTTTGATGATTATTCTAAAAGACATTTTCTAAATGTTTGACAAAACATCTAAATTCGAAAGTGTCCAAATACTTATTTGTAGATAGTGTATAATAAAATGTTTCAACAAACATGGATAATTTAGCATAAGTACTATTACTCTTTTAAATTTCGAATAAAGTTAAATGCATATATGCTTTAAAACATATGAGTGCTTAGTCTATTCTCTAATTGTCACAAAATTCAAATGTGACATTATTAATTCTAGAACTGCCTTTATTTAACGCGTCATCAGATAGATCTTGAGTAATTAATAGAGCAAATGACATTTTAATAGTTTATTCTTTTATCGTTCATTACATTTGTTTAGTCCAAATAGAGGATAGTAATGCTAAATATTATAAAATAATCCTGAAGCCAAATTAAAGTCATTGTTTAATGTGATGGCTATTATAATCAAGCTTAAAAACGAATTTCGTTAAACTTAGCGGAAGAGAGACTTTGCTCGCAAAATTTACAGTTGGAAGATGCAAAATTTCGCTCGTGGACTGAGTTGTTCAGAGTATTCAGTGGTTTTCTCCGAAACTCGGGTGGATTAGGACTATGTTAGAAAACTCCCACACAAAGGAAATCATTAATTCCAGGCCTGAGACTCCTGTGCAGTATGTCGGCTTTTACCCCAATATGCACTCATTCATAATTCACGCACAATTTTACGTAATGAAATTTAATAAAATCTTTTTATAAAATAATATGTTCGACTCCAAAAAGCAACTATTATTTAAATGTCTAAAAATAAAATGAAAACTGGCATAAAATGAAATTGTAAATTGCGACTAAAAGTATAAAATAAATTCCTTCGACAAACAACATACACTGAGAAAAAATATATATATACCGCCTTCTTCTAGAATGAATAAGTGACCATTTTCTAAATCCCTTAACTAGAAATATAGATTTCCGAGCTATGTGCAAAAGGCACGCCAATAAACTGAATGGACGAAATTATCGAGAATTTTTAGTGTACGCATTTCTAGATGATGAAACAATATGAGCCACAATTTAGATTCTAGATGTCAGTTACAGAATATTTTCTCAGGGTAAACACAACAATTAATTACAAATTTTGAAGCCGCAAAAAAAAAACAAAAAAAAAAAACGTAAAATCGGATTCCTTTTCTACAGATTTGTCTATATAGACACAGAACAGAGAACATTCTTTGCAATTCCGTATATACGTTACTAGCGTTTTCTTTGCAAACTTTTGCAGCTTACGACAACTCAATTGTTTATTTGAATCTAAGTAGCTTTCAGTTGTGTTTGGCAGATGCCAAAGTGAGATGTATATTTTGAAAATAATTTAACTCCCACGTTGCGTAAAAGTACAAATTTTTATTTAAGTTTACGCCGACTTCAGAAGTCTTGATTAATATTATAGTGTTTATGTTGTTTGGCGAAGGAATTTATTTTATACTTTTAGGCACAATTAACAACTTCATTTTATGCTAATTTTCATTTTGTTTTTAGTTTTTGAATAATAGCTGCTTTTTGGAGTCGGATCTATCTTTTTTTTGTAAAAAGATTTTATAAAATTTCATTATGTGAAATTGTGCGTGAATCTCCAATGTCATCGACCATCGTGATTACCAATATCCCAAACATAGATTCTCACTGATGTATTCAAAGCAGTATGAAACTAACACGAAATATAGTTCTTGTGATTTGAGAGGTTAGATTTTGTGTTCGAACTCTTTTTGTTTAAATTTGTAGAAATCGTTTTTAAAAACTTCTTTTAATTCAGCATACAAGGGTTGCCTTTTAAGTTTTTACAAAAAGTAGGAAGAAAAATAATTTTTTGTAAACAAACTGTTTTATTGCATTTAAAAATACTCGCCTTTAAGATTTGTATACCTTTCCATCCGTTCAAACCAATTCTTCAAACAGTTTTTTCTCCTTGAAGTTGATATCTCAGAAATCAACAGCTCCTTGAGGTGACGATAATCGCTGCCCACGCATTTTTTGTTTGACATAATGGAACAAGAATATGTCGTTAGGTAACAAATCAGGAGAATATGGGCAATGAGGCATTAATTCGATATTTTTATCCTTCAAATAATGAACAATTTCACGCGCTGTGTGGGAGCTGACGTTGTCGTGATGAACAATGATGCGGCGATTTTTGTTGTTTGCCAAAAGTCATCAACGAGATGACTTTTGGCAAACAAATTTCTATATACCATTCAACGTTAAAAATGTTTCGATCCTCTAAAAGAATAGTTGCGATATGTCCTGTAAGGCTGAAAAAACAAGCTGTCATTTTCTTGGAAGTGCTTCGTGAACGAACAACTTTCGCAGAATTCGGTGTCATCCGGAAACACCCAAACAGTGGATTTTTGTTTAGTGTCCGGCTCATACGAATATATCCAAGTTTCGTCACCTGTAACGATGTGTTGTATACGGAGTTCGCTGTTCCCAATTTGAATTTGTTTAGGATTTCATTACACCAGTTTACACGAGCCTCTTTTTGAGATTCTGCCAAATTGTGCGGAATCCATCTGGAACATATCTTTTTAACAGCTAAATGTTCGTGCAAAGTCGAATATATTGCAGTCTGTGATATGCCAAGGGATGTTTCTATCTCACGATACGTGCCATGTCGATCTTCTTCAATCATCTTGCGCACAGCATGGATGTTGTTTGGAATCACTACCGATTTTGGTCGTCCTTCACGAGATTCATCACTGATGGACGCACGAACATGACGAAATTATGCAAACCAATCGCAAACAGTCTCTTCTGATAATGCTTTATTACCAAAAATTTCACGAAGCGATACTATGCATTCTTGTCGAGTGAGACCTTTTTTAAAATCATAAAAAATCATCCAACGGAAACCTTCACGAGTTACTTCCATTTTTTCAATCACTTGCTTCATTTAAACACTCACTGAAAACAAAATACTCAGACAATTCCTAAGATGCCACTGATTCCAAGATTTAAAAAAAAATGTGAATTTTACAAATATCCCGAAGACAAATTTCAATAGCGCCATCTATTGGTCGTATGTAAGAACATAAAAGGCAACCCTCGTATTAATTTGTAAACATGCGATATTTCAGAGATGAGACAAGTAGGTTTTGTTTTTTAAAACAAAATTACTCTTTTCGAAATGACTATGCAATTCATTTTTAACAGTACAGTGTTAAATAATAAATAACTCTAAATAACTCTAAAACTTTCTTTTAGAGAGAGAGAGAAAAAAAAAAAAAGTCACAAATTAGGAATTTCTTTTGTCTAAAGTAATAAAAGATATAACATAAAATATAATTTAATATAATAAAAGAAAACAATTATTTTCGTAATAAAATTTCTACAGAGGCTGTTCGCAATTTTTTAGACGATTTTGATGGAGTGTACTGAAGCAATTTCTCTCATATTTCGTGTTTTATTTGTTCAGTTTGATAGCCCTTGTTCTTAACTAACATTCTACATCATAATTTCTATGATAATAATGCTTTTTATAATATCGTAAGAGGTATATTTTTCTACTCCTCTTGAACTGCTTTCCAGAGTCCACAAAGCGTTGTAGGTCGGTGTTTGGATAATGTTGATTTTAAGAGTCGAAAAACACAAAAATCCAACAGTGATACATCAGAAGATTTAGCAGGAATGTCAGTGAAGGGTATGGTTTTAATTCCCGTTTTTTGTTCCGTTTTTTTCTAGAAAAGCAATTGCGGATTACGATGTGTGGCTGCTTGTTTTGTCTTGATACAGTTCAACGGATTGATAGCATTGTGGATAAAGATCTGGATTTTCATTTTTAAAAATTGGAATTAAAATATGTTCTTGAGAGTATTAAGAGTTGATTTTGACATTTTTGTCACATTTTTTTTTTTTTTTGCTTTTATCTTGCGCTTGTAGGAAAAAACCAGTGGCAGTCATAAATTCTTTAGAAAAACTCTCTTTTGATGCTTTGAGCCATGTAGCAATTTTTTTTTCTCCACTTTTGTGATAATAAATTGACCTTTTTTTATTGCAACCACTTAAATAGACCCAAGATTCATCTGTTGTTGCAACATTTTTCCATTTTTCTCCTGATAAATGTTTTCATAAAGATTTCACTAAAAACTATCTTTGGAAAGAGTGGAAACCCATCCTTCCATCCACTGCCATTTTAAAAGCGAATTTTTGCATCTAAACAAAAATTACAAATATCAGAAGATAAATAAAACTTCCAGAAATATAACTGTTATGAAAATAAAATTCATCATGCAAACGATTTTTTCTTACTGCGAAATAAAATCGTCTAAAAAATGTGCGAACAGCCTGTATATAGTGTAAATATATGTTGAAAAATATAAAAACGCTTCAATATTATCTCCAGTTTAAGGCAAAAAATATTTTTTTCTTTAAAAGGAATCCTCTTTCAAAGATATAATCTGAGTAAACAATACACGAAAATTTAAATGCTACATCAATTCCCCCCCCCCCCCAAGAATTACCTGTTAAAAAAAAAAAAAAAAAATCAATAATATTTGGCTTTCTCTCATAAAATCAAGTCTTCAAAAATGGAAATTGCAAATCCAATTTTTATCTTTCGCCATTCTAAAAGGGAAAATGCGTTGGTAAATGGAAGAACATCAGTAAGAAAGAATAATATGTACTTTAATGTTGTTTCTTATAACAAAAGTGCAATTGCATACACACTATTTATCAGCAAAGAGATTGAGTTTTTACTTATTCTTAAGAATTTTACTGTTATCGAATTGTAATTATTTTTATTTATTTCTTATTTTTTCTTAAATATTTTATTGTTGTATAGAAAAACTCGAAAGAATAGTCTGGTATTCCTGTTATCATTCATTTTTATGAGGATGATTTTATCCAGCATTTTTTACTCGAATGTAAGTTTAAAACTAATTTCATGTAATTGATACATATAAAAATAATAATTATCTATATATATTTATTGTTAACGTTATATAATTACAAATACAACATTAAAGACGATTATATGCATTATATTAATTTGATAATGTTATATGCCTATATAACGTTATCGATATCTGGTATGTAAATAACGTTGACAATACACATCGAAACAGACATACACACGTATATACCGGGTGATCCAAAAGTCGCAGAGAAATCAAATTATTATTTAAAAAGTACTTAGAGTAGCTCTTAGCAGTTTTCACTGAAATGTACAAAAAAGCATGGTATTTTACACACACACACATATACATATATATATATATATATATATGAAAAATATCAGTTACATTTTTCACCAACATATCGTGCTGTATTTGCAGTATCTTCTCACATTTTAAACAGATTTACCAGAACAAATGACGTCATATTTTGATTTGTGAAGCTTGTTTTTAGGAACATTTTCAATGAGCAATATCTGACGGTCATTCTAATGAACGATGGACGTTACACTGGACATTTATAATCCTCGTTAAGTTGTTTTATGTACTGTACCATTGTAAAAAAATAATTTCACAATTAAAACGCCACTTGATGAAGAAAATTTAAACAAATTTTTTAATAAAAGTTTTGTTGCTAAACAAATATCCTCTCATGTCTTTCTGGGCATTTTAGTGAAGACCACATAGTGCTACGGTAATTTACTTTTGAGTAATATATTTTTTATTTCTTCTGTGACTTCTGAATCACCCTGTATATATATATATATATATATATACTAGCTGACCCGACAAACGTTGTTTTGTCATATAAATTATTTCTAAAGAATATTTTGCTAGAAAAAAATAACTAACCTATTGTAAGTGTGTAAGGATGTGGTATATAAGTGGAATATGTATGGAGCGCTGTGAACGGTGAACGAATATAAAAATAACAAAACACCAATCATTTATTTTTTTTAATTTATTAAAATTGATTCTTTAAAATTATATACATATCGCTACTTATAACAATATTACTAAAAAACAATATCAATCCCTTAATGCAACAGAGTGTGCAATATTTTTTGTTATCCCATCTTTCGCTAATACAAACAAACTGGATGGTTTGCCCACTCGAGAGCCACGTATAATTGTCCGTGTGAAAAACATGATGTGCTCAAATCTAAGCCACAGACAGACATCGTTTGGCCCTGAGACTTATTGATAGTCATTGCAAATGCCAATCTAATTGGAAATTGAGGGCGTTTAAATTGAATTGGCACATCTGTGGGTATAATAGGGATTCGCTGTAGTAATATATTTTCACCTCGGAATTTGTCATTTAAAATGATGGCTTCGATAACATTTTTCATTAATTTTTTTATGACTAATCGCGTGCCGTTGCACAACCGTGGTGGGTTCAAATTACGAAGCAAAATAACCGGAGATCCAACCTTCAGTTGTAAAATATGCGGAGGCATGCCTGGTAAATCCAATGAGTTTAAAAACTTTGTTTGATAATTTACAGCTTCGGTGGCATCGCAAACTGTATCATTAGATTTGTATGACACCAAGTCTCCTGGTAACAAATGTTGTATCTTGAGATTCAATTCGTTGACGTCCACATTTTTTGCTGCTAAAATTGCTCTTTCTGCCAGCCACTCATGATTTGTGTATCGTCTGTGTATATCGGGAAATATCTGGTCAATAAGAGCATCTTGAGAATCAATGATTGTGCAGAAATCGGTCGGTAATTTTATGCATCCAGATTCATCTGTAGTAACTTTTCCATTGCCGATATCTAACAATTGTTTTGAGAATGTTTCAGCGGATGGATCTTGAAGCTTTTGAACGCACAAATTTACTTTCAGTTGTACTTTTTCAACATTAAGCCACAATGACGATGATTTTAAGCATGCGTTGATCTCATCAGCGTATGTTGAACGCGGAATAACGGGAAGTGCTTGTCTGAAATCACCTGAAAAGAGTAACAGAGTGCCGCCAAATAGTTTGTCGTTGTTTTTTATATCTTTCAATGTCCTGTTCGACGCCTCAATCGAATGTTTGTGCGCCATAGTGCATTCATCCCAGATAAGAATTTTACACTATTTCAGCACTGTGGCCATGGACGATTGTTTTTTTATGTTGCACACTGCGTCTGGGTTATTTTGAATATTTAGTGGCAGTTTAAATAATGAATGAGCTGTTCTGCCTCCATCCAAAATAGTTGCCGCAATGCCAGATGACGCAACAGCCAATGCGATGCCATTATTTGATCGTATTTCGGCGAGAATTAGCGAAATAAGGAATGTTTTACCAGTTCCACCTGGGGCACCCCCCCAAAAAAAAGAATCCACCTTGTCCTGCCAAAACTGCGAGCATGATGCGGTCGTAAACGATTCTTTGTTCTTCATTCATTAGTGGGACATTGCGAGCAACAATCGCTGTCATTTCTACAGTATTGTATTGTAGTTCAAGATTCAATTCAGTGATTATTAAATCAGATGCATTTCGATTTGTTGAAATGACATACCGAAATGACTGAGTGGTAAGTTGGCAATGATAATGCAAAGATCTTCAGTAGCAATCAATGCTTCATTGTACATAGCGTTACTGAATACTATCGTTAGATCGTTGCACCGTGAACGATGTTGATGCAATATATCATCAGTCATTGATTCTTTGTGATTATCCAATAATGTCTCTGCTCGGGCCGGGAAACATGTAGTCAACACTACAGCGAATATTAGACGAATTTGTTTTGCTGTACAGTTCAGTCCTACTTCAGCAAGCATACACTCCCACTGGTTGTCGTCTTCCAGCAAGCCGAGTTCAAGGCATGCATCTTTATACGTTGGATACTGTTGTCCATTCACTTTACGTAAATCTTGAAATGACAAAGGGCCGATGACATTAACCAATAACAGTCGAAGATAAAAGCATTCAGTCTGCCTTGGATTGACAGTAAATACTCGTCCCAAGGTGTTTGATTTGAATAAACCGGGACATGCATCAATCGGCGTGCCTTGCTTGCGGGGCATCCATTTTTTTGTTGGAGCCCATGTGAAATTGCGTGGTACTTCTGAATAGAGTAATGTCCGTGCAAAAGCACCGAAAGCATCCGCACGATTACACAATTCAAAAAATTCGGTGAGTGTAGTTTTTGGTGAATTTATAGCACGATCAATCGCTGTCTCGCTCGTGAAATATACGTGAAATATACGCGCTGGCCATTTTCAAGATGGACGGCTAAATGAAGAACTGCTGGATCCCGTTCATGAATTGGGAAACCAAAGATACGCCAAACAGCTTCATTGGAGCTGACGTACCGGCCAATTTGGTAAAGTGTTATTCCATCGTTGTTATTCACCGGAGGAGCATTCACATTGGTATTTTCAACTCGAAATACAGCCATATCACTGCCTTTATTCACATACTTGCAAATGTATTTGATGCTCTTCACTGAACTGCAGAACTGAACATTAATATGAGCATTGAATGTTTTGCTCAGCAGAGGCGAATATGGGACCACCCAACGGTTATCAATGTCAATATCTATGTTGTTGACATAGATGACCGCCATAGATGATAAGATTGTCCGCCATTATCGGGATTTCTTCGACGATATATTGGATATCCGTCAACATTTGTGATCGTGAAATTTTTCAGAAAACTTTTAGTACATTTTCCATCTGCACAAATAATAATGGCCTAAAAATTCATTTTTCATCTATATAAATACAGAGAAGTATCTGTGTGTCTGTGTGTCTGTGAGTGTGTGTGTCTGTGTGTGTGTCTGTCTGTCTGCGCTCTGGTGCTCACACTACTGATCGCAGAGCTTCCAAATTTAGCATATAGGTACCTGGGACCCTACAGGTGTGCACCGCATCGAGATTTTTTCGAATTTCGAAATTGAATTTTTTAAATTAATGTTTTTCCGATTTTAAATATTGGCTTTAATGTTTCATTTTTCATGAATTTATTCTTCGAGTATAATCGTCTGCGTATCTTAGCAACGGCTATTATGCAATTCATTTTTTATTTAATACATTCATTTGAAGGCAATATTCTTTTTTATTTATTTATTTTTTATTTTATTTTTTTATTTTTATTCTTATATTTATTGAAAATCAAATGGTAATGCAATAGAAATAAATTGTTACGTTTATGTATAAATTTTATACGCAAGCGAAGTGATGACGTCACTGGCCGTTCGTGGATGCAAGAAAAATATTTCCTGTGTTAAACGCCCATTGGATTTTTTGTAATAAAATATTAAAAATCGAGGAAAATTATTTCCCGATTTTAATTCCCATATTTAGGTATAGATATGTATTAGTTTCCCTGTGCATGCGTTATATTAAGTTGTTTTAGTTGTAAAATTGATAAAATTAGAATTTTAAATTTCAAAACTGCAGAAAAAAAAATGGCAAACTTCCATATTCGATTAAAAACATAAACATTTCATTTCCAAGTATGATATTTACACGATAAATATCCAACTAATATACTAATTAAAAGAAAAATGATAAATATTCTATCATAATTTGAAGTCAAATTTGTTTTCAAATGTCTAAATAAAGTATCTGATATAAGATACTAATATGTTGCAGCGGAATAGATTTGATATCGGTCATCCTTGGCAGAAAAAAAAATATCGCCAAATTATCTGGCGAACATAATTTAATTCCTTTCAAAAATCATGGTTATTTTAACAACTTATATTAAGAGAGTAATGAATAATATGAAACAATATTTCGTACAATACATATTACGAAAATATACATCTGGCATGTATATTTTCGTATTACGTTTTTGATCGCCAAATACGAAAACGCCAAGGACAACAAAGTTTTGAAATTTAAAATTAAAATTTTGTTAATTTGACAGCAAAACAACTCAATCTAGCACATGCACATGATAACTAATACATATATATACCCAAATATGGGGATTAAAATCGGGAAATAATTTTCCTCGATTTTTAATAATTTTTTCAAAAAATCCAATGAGCGATTAACATTAGGAAATCATTTTCTTGCATTCATGGACGGTCAGTGACGTCACACTTCGCTTGCATATACTATAGCAACTTTTTACTTTTAATTTATTTTTAATTAATTCCTTTAAAAGAAAAATCTTTTATTATTATTATTATTTATAATATTTATTGGGTGAAAAAAATGGTAGTTTATAGCAGAAAGGATAAACTGATTAAAATTCGTTTTTCATGTATTTAATTCCTTTTAAAAGAAAATCTACTTTTTCATTTTATTTTAGCGCACTGGTCGGAATAAAATCGTAAATAACGGGGGCTATAAAACACATGGTTCAAAAACTAAAATATATAATAGATGCTGAGATACAGTTATCTTACAGAAAATCCTCAAGTCGCCGATAAATACCCAGATTGAAGTGCCCGGGAAAGACCTTTCTGTAGACAGTGGGAAACTGGACCCGATGCAGTACGGGTAGAAAAAAGAGCTGCCTTAGGCAACGGGTACCCGAAGAAGCGAGATCTAAAGCGATTTCAGTGTTTTTTTTTTCTTTTTTTTTTTTTAAAGTTTTTGTCTATAATGTGGTGTAAAAAAATAAATATTAGTTCCATTCTTTCGAAAATTCATTTAAATATAGTGACCAGCGAAGCGGGCGTAGCTTGCTAGTTTTAACATAAAATAACTCCGTCGGATATTGACGAATTTTTTAAAAGAAGATACCATTTTAACTAATTTTAACATTTTAACAATATTAACGTTGGAAAAATATTTTAAACAATTACGGTTAAAAATTCATTTTTCATTTCAACATTAAATAAATTCTGACATCGTGTTTACGATTCTAAAATATTAACTTTGAAAAAATATTTTAAACACTTCGTAAGATACGGTTACGATTCTAAAAATATTAATTTTGAAAAAATATTTTAAACACTTCTTAAGATACGGTTAAAAATTCATTTTTCATTTCAACATTAAATAAATTCTGACATCGTGATTACGACTACTCACGCCATCTAGGTGGAAAAGTTGTTGAAATAGTTGGTTAAAAATTAATTAAGAAAGAACTAATTAAGTTACAACTTTCATTTGTAAATCTAAACCATTCTCGAATCCTCCTGAAGACACACAAAAAATTTGATTAAACTCAGTCCAGCCGTTTAGGAGGAGTTCAGTGACATACACACGCACAAAAGAAATATATATATAAGGATATATATATATATATATATATCTGTGAGTGTGCGTACATTTAAAATTATTTAACGTTGTGTGTTCTTTTACGTGCATCTAAGTTTGAAAATAAATTTTCTTTTACAACTAAAATCTTAAAATATTACGCCTGTGTATACATGCATGGTGATTTAGGTGACCTGAAACGACTCTAAACCATTTGTAAAATGAAGAAGAGAATGACATATTATAAAAAATTCAGAACTAACTTAACTTTCTCATTTTTAATTTAAAATATGTTATTCACATTTTAGTCGCCATGAAAAGCATTGCTCGATAAGATTATGTTATTTGGTTACAATTATGCATTTTGAACTACAGTAAAACATTGTAGCTCTTATAAATTGTTGCTTGCAAAATTTTTTTAACCTGCATGCCCCAATGATTTTATTTACTTTGATTATTATTCTAAGCCGCTGTGTGATAGAAATATTAGAATATGCATTGTGAAATTTCTTTATTCGTCTGCGGTAACTTAATGTACCCAAGGAAACTCTCTCTGATATAAAATGTTAAACAACGATGATAAAAATAATATCCTTATATCGCTGAAATTGTTTAAAATTTGTGAATGATATATGCTTTTCTTGTACTTTCTTCTTTCTTTATATATATATTTGACTATTTTACCAGTAAATTGGTAAATATTCAATAACAAGCGACATTATAGCACATGACACAGAGATAAAATTAAGAGACTTAAATTTATTATTGTCAAATAAAATAAAACTTTAAATGTTTGTTAAGATGTATGGAATAAGGACGATCTGCTACTGGAGGATCTTTGTACTGGGTATATTGCGATCTCTAAGGGATCTTTCTAAACCTCCTTACCCCCCCCCCATTCGCGAATTTTTGAGATAACCACGAAAAGCTCTGAATGGCAAGGCGAACGATTATTTCATTGATTTGAACAAAATGATGTTTTAAAATTTTGTAAACATAAGATACTTTCAAAGTTATATCATGTGGATTGATTTACATTTCATGGTTTTATATTTATTTATTTCATATAAATAATCAGAAAATACATTTATTATACATTACTTGCCATAATTTAAATGTTCATTTTAAAGCGAATAGTAATATGGTATACTTACTTAATATTTTTATTTCATAAATAATTCCCTGAGAGTATGAAATGCTTCAATTTGAAATAGGCATCAATTTTTGAGATGTCCGAGCGTGTCACGGTAGCTTACGAAATTTTTAGATAACGAGTTGTTCTTCAGGATCATAAGTTATTTGTAATTTCGATGAAGATGCTTGCGAAAACTCAAACATGAGCAATTGAATTACTGCACTTTTGTAAAGAACTTTCTATTTTATTTCAAACATTAAAATTATTTCAGTTTTCATTCTTTAAAAATTGTTTTCATTATTGTACGTTGATCAGAAATAGAGTATACCATGATTGCTGAAATAAGCTAATCACCCGCAAATCTATTTAAAATAAAATTCCTATATAATTTACATTTAGGTACATACACAATCCGCCAATGGAAATTATTTATTATACAAGTTACGTCTGTAAATGTTAGATTAAATTTCTTTTTCACCAAAGAAAAAAAAAAAGAAAAAAAAAAAAAAAAAACTATAATTTACTCATAAATTACTTTAGGTACTTTTATAATTATCCATGATCTATTTTATTAAAAATTTATATACTAAGATATAATATTCCTTTTTTCCGCTTCAAATAGAAAATAAATGAAGTTTTGCTCAGCAGTGGAATTAAATTCAAATAAATTTTATTCGAATTAACTGTAATGACGTGCAAAAAATAATTTGCTTCATGAAATCTAATTGGAAATAATTTTCGCAAAAAAGCATCATCTGAAGAAAGTTACGCCCCCGGTAAATTTCGTAAAATGTGTAAAGTAATTTTAACTCTTATTTGACTTTTCTTCTCATATTTTTTAATCTAATATGTAAATTAGTTGAAACTTTTTTACTACAATAAAACATCTGCGTTATCACATTTAAACGTAAAAGCACATTCTGTGAAATCTTTAAAAGAAATCCAACAAGTATGTTTTGGGCTTTTTTTTTTTTTTTTTTTTTTTTTGAAAAAAAGATTTACATCGTAACATGTGCATACACTGAAAGTAATAGTGTTGTGTTAGACCACTGATGTTCGCAAAATTAGTTTAAAACTTCAATTTGGAATAAAATTACGCAAGCTAGCTCCATGGAATATACATACATATATATATACTATTTGACTTTACCCGTTTCGTTGGTGACACCTAGTCGAGTCCAAGTTGGTGAAGCTATAAACACGCCGTTTAGACAGAAATATTTTTAATGACGTAAGGTTTCACAATAAAAGTTTTTACTATCGATAATTTTGTTGTGAATATTATAAAAATCTGGTACAAAATTACTTATGATTATCAGGGTAATATACAGGTATAGATAAAAGTATTAACTAAGAAATAACAGAACTGTTGCACAACTAAAGAAGTTAACACATCAAAAAGGTTTTAAGTAAAATTTTTAGAAATATATCGGCTCTCTTATTCTAATGTAACTAATTATAATTTTTATAATGTTCCTAAAAATGCACAATTTTTCGGAGACGTTGGCGACTGAAAAAAAATGTAAATTGAAACCATAGACATTTTGCTAAAAATGCTATATAACTTTGTACATTCTTGTTTTTCCATATATCATAAATTAGTTAATTGCGTATTTTAAAATTATCAAATTTATTTTGTATTTATAAGCAGTTTTAAAATAACATTGTAATTTAAAGTCAATTTTTTAAAAATATTAAATAAATTATTTAAACTAGTATATTATTTAAATTTCCAAATTTTGTCATATTTATTATAAAAAATTGTCAGTTTGTTATCATGCTAAGTACTTTATTAAAAATAAATATTGGATAATCCTCTAATGAAGTGTTTCATTTTGCAAGAATTCGAAATTTAATTGCATGTATGATATCTTTTGAATTTTCATGATATTTACTTTTTTAGAATAACTCCGTGCATTTGTATAATAAATTATGCAAATGAAGTTTTGTTAATGCTTGCGTATGGGTAGTTTAGGATTATTCATTGGAAGAGCTCATTTTTTTTTCCAGATATTTTATATTCTTTATATTCTGATTGTTGTATGTCATCTCTGCTGCAAAATGTCCAATTTTTAAAACTATCAATTCAATGATTTGGAAACATGCATGTTATAAACAAAATACGTTCAAAATATTTCGATGGTATTAAAAACACATTTATATCTCCAAAAAAAGATACGTTCTGTTCTAATACAAATAAGGTACCTGTACCCAATATGGACACCCTACGGAAAATGTATTTTTTTCACCCCCGTGTACACGTCATAGGACTCCAAAAATGTATGACCACTATCCCTGGACTGTTGACTATCATTATTGAAATTAGCGACATTGTAATTATTCTGGTTTAATTTAAATGATAATAACAAAAAATGTTTACAAGTGTCCATATAAGGAACCACCTGTCCCTATTATGGACATGCATGTCCATATTAGGGACAGGTGGCTCCTTTTTGACCTACTACACAGGGTATATGGAAGAGCCACTCTTCCAAAGAATTTTAGAGGAGAGGGGATAAAAAAAATATATCTTAAAGTATTGCGGGGGAGAGGGGGGCACAGTAAATATCTTCAGAACATGCACTTTAGAAGGTAGGGGGGGGGGGACATTTTCGGTTGTGGCTCTTCGAAGATCCTTGCAAAGCACCTCAATTATAAAAAAATATTATGAAATTATATAGTTGCTTTTGCTTAGCTTTATTGCATCTGTCTGCAGAATTTACATCTGTTATTACTCAGTCCTCACAGGATGAACAAATAGAAACTTCTTCATCATGGGCGCTAAGTCCCACACAGTCCTCATGGACATATCTGCCGCATTTGATGCATGGCCGTATGTCTGCAGCAGCACCAATACTGCATAAGAAGCAGTGCCAGCTTTCCTTTGTTGAGGAAGTGATACCGCTAGTACCTGCGATTTCGCCAACAGATACCCTACTGAGGGGAGGCTTCTTTTGAGTTTTTTGCAAGGGCTTTTTGGAGGATTTTTTTCTTGGAGGATTGTTCAGATGGCATCTTGTTGATCAAGGAATTTACCCCTTTGATGCCTTTTGAGTTTATCGCCTGGCGACGTTGTGTCTTCTTCCTTCTTACAGTTGGAGTGGATAACACGCTGGTGAAAGAATTTTCCATGGAAAATGATCTCGCAGGTGATGAAGGTGGGTCAATAACAGGAGAAAGTATGTTGTTAACAAGAGCTTTAACATCTGTACTTCCACTATTAATTCGTATTGTAATGTACGGATACTATAATTAAGATTAAAAATATATATAAACATTAATTTATTATGAATTAGCTAAATAAAATAACATTAAACAGATATTTTACAAATTTGTGAATCAGAAGATTTACTTGCTGAACTTCCAATGAAGACATAAGGTGTCCATATTGGGAATCAGTCGTAGTTTTACTAAATCTTGTAATAAATAAACAAAGAAAACATTTTTAAGCAATATATGGAATAGCAATCGAAAATATGTTTTATCAGTTTTATCAGCTTTCTAAAACACTCCACTTTTCAATATTTAAAGTAAATTTACCATATCTAATAAGAATTTAAACTTACCTGCAATTACGATCAGCACACCACGAAAAAACAAGTTTCCTTCAAAATGGCAAACAGCGTGCTTTTTTGCACTTTCCAGGCTAAATTATCTTTTCAACTGCTTTTCTTCATGGACATGTAGCGCTATCTCTCGATCAAATTTGTTATTATTAAAGATATTAGGGGTGTCCATATTGAGAGCACTGTCCATATTGGGTACAAGTACCTTATATACAGTTAATTAAAAGAAGCATCATAATCATATGTACAGTTGCAAGCATTTTTGTTTTACATTGTTCTATTTCTACACTTTTAAAAATTTCAATTCAATCTTAAACCACTATATGTAGTAAAGTCTTAATCAATACCATAATATGTTTCAACATAACATTTAAGTTTTCTGCTTCTTGAGATTGAATTTAAGGTGCACTAAACCAAGGACCTAATTTACATCCACTCAGGAAGGAAGTATGAATCAGGAAAATTCCTATAAAAACCAAACCAAGCTTAAAATAAAGATCATGATTGAAAACATAGGGTAAAGTGCATTTTTTATGCAACAAGTCAACCATGGGCCACGATAAGACCGTAAAAAATTGAGCCCCTTTTATCAAAATCAATGAAACACACACAGAAATAGCGAGTAAGAACGCGCATTACGGAGACAAGAAGGTCTTAGTTCAATCCTTGTCCCGGGCTTTGATTTTTTTTTTTTTTTTTTTTTTTTTTTTTATAAAAGCAATCCTTTATTTTTATAAATATTTAGCGCAAAGAATTGAGAAGTATAAAATGATGATATTCGAACAAATTTTACACATTTGTAACAAATTTACCTTCATCTTGAAATAACTTTCATAAAATGTACAACATAAAATTTTTCCACTGCACTTCAACCTATAATTTTGCTGAAAACAATTATTTTTTATCTTTACATTTATCTTCTAAAATATCTATATATAATATTAAAAAATATAAATAATACATTTTTTTTTTTTTGAAAACGGGGCCTGCGTTAAATTTCGTTATAAAATAAGAAGAATATACTGATACACCCCGCGACAAAAAGATAGGTACAAAGGGTTTTTTCTTTGATTTTTCATAAAATAACATTATCTAAATTGTGTTTATCATTTATTATTCATAAAACAACACTATTCCCGGACTAATTTTGTTTTAAGACTAGTTTAAAAAAAATTACGACTAAAATTTTTCTAATTTAAGACTACACACCGCGACAAAAAGATAGGAGCAAAGGTTTTTTTGTTTTTTTAATTTTTGAATATGATTAATTTGAATATGAATATTTTGAATATGATTCAAATATTTAATATGTTTTGGATATGATAATATTTTGTTATGAAAATAAATGATCAGCACAATTTAGATAATGTTATTTTATGAAAAATTTAAAAATAAAACCTTTGTTCCTATCTTTTTGTCGCGGAGTGTAGTCTGAAATAAGAAAAAATTTAGTCTTAAAACTTTTCTAAATTAGTCTTAAAACAAACATTAATCCGGGAATAGTGCTATTTTATGATAATAATAAATGATAAACACAATTTAGATAATGTTATTTTATGAAAAATCAAAGAAAAAACTTTTGTACCTATCTTTTTGTCGCGGGGTGTATTTCTATAATTCCCATATGAAAACCCTTATGGCTTAATCCGAGAAACTATAGGAAATGCATAGTATGTTGCCTGGTAACACCACAAGTTTTACAGAGCTTTTCAGGATTACAAGGAACTTGTGATGCTTCGTTCTCCACACCCAATAGTTGGCGCAGACAATTTACTTCTGTTTTCGATTTATTTCTGTTTAGTAAAGTTGCAGTCTTGACACTTTGAAGAATCACATTTGATTTTAACATAAATCAGTTTATTAATACACACAAAACGAATATCTATGTACAAGGTACCACAAAATAAAAAATAATAATGATAATAAAAAAAAAAGAATTAACACAAGAGATTATTTCACTTATACTACACGAGGCTCGCACTCCACCTCCGTTCGCAGACGTCCCTGCTGCCTGTCTCTCTCTTCTGAGAGAAAAACAAACAAACACATCGCAGTGTGCTTTTCACACCTGGCGGGCGTGACGTCACTGATGACATTACACCCCCCACCCAAGATTGAAATTTGTTTCACAAAATGCAAATCTGAAATTACGTGAAGTGACGTCACAAATACTTCAACATAGTAATGATAAACAAAAATAAAACATACTTAAGTCTTGAAACAATTTTCCATAATTTCAGGCTTCTGCCTCTGAACTAAAACATATAAAAAGAATAATATATAGATTATACACAGCACAACATCAAAAGATTACCAAATATGAATAGTATATGTCTGAATAGTATAGCTGAAAAATTAAAAAAGTGTCAAAAAGTTCTAAACAGTTTTTTTTATGAAATGTTCACAGTACCTAACCTGGATAAAGCGTCTGCATTACTTAATTTCGATCCGGGACAATGAGTTATAGATATATTGTACTTTTGCAGTGCAAGGGCCCATCTTTGCAGCTTAGAAGATTGCGGGGCGTTCTTTGTAAGAAAATTTAATGGATTATGGTCAGTAATTAAATCTATTGGTGAGCCGAAAATCCATGTTTCAAATTTCTTTAATCTCCAGACAACCGCGTAGGGCTCCCTTTCTATAGTCGGCCAGGCCTGCTGGGTTTTGGTCAGTTTCTGGCTGGCATAGCTGATCGGGAACAGGACACCATCCTTCCTTTGGGATAGACATGCACCGATGCCAGTCGATGATGCATCACACTGGATGACAAACACTTGTCCTAGGACTGGGGTGTTAAGACTTGGTGCCTCTACAAGACATCTCTTCAGTTGCTGGAACGCTTCCTCATGTTCTTGCATCCAAGTAAGCTCTTCCGGACTCTTCTTCGTTAACTCAGTTAACGGATATGCCACCTCTGCGTAGTGTGGAACATAGTCACGATAATAATTACATAAACCAAGAAAACTTTTCAATTGTTTCTTAGTCTGAGGATGGGCTAACTTCTGAATGCCATCCACTTTCTCTGGATCAGCCTGGTGACTACCGGAACCAATGACATGTTCTAGATACTTGATGTAATTTTTTGCAAATGAACACTTCTTTAGATTAACTGAAAAATTTAATTCCGCTAATTTTGCGAAGATAGTATTAAGATGTATTAAATGTTCACTAAAATTTCTTGAATAGACCGCAATATCGTCTATATATGCCCGAGAAAAATCTCGAAATTCTGACAAAGCTTGATTCATTACTCGCTGGAATGTCGCTGCAGCATTTCTGACACCAAAGGGCATAACTTTAAATTTGTACTGGGCTCGGTGAGTTTTAAAACATGTCAAATCTTGACTACGTTTTGCCATGGGAATTGCCCAATATCCTTTGAGCAAATCAATGGTGGATATTACATTGGCTCTACCGATGCAAAATAGCAAGTCTTTCTGATTTTCCATTGAGAAATCATCTGGCTTAGTGACGGAGTTGAGAGACCTAAAATCCACGCATAACCTTAGAGAGCCATCTTTCTTCATTGCGCAAACTACTGGATGTGAGATTTCTGCATCACACACCTCTATTAACCCTAACGCTAAAAGTTCCTCAAATTGCCTATCTACTTCTGGTTTTAACGCCTCCGGAATTCGATAAACATATGGCTTTCTCCTTTCTGTATCATTTAATCGTATTTTATGCTCCCCTACCTTAGCTATTTGTACTTTATTTTGAAATAAGTTTTCGTATTTACCCAATAAATTTTTTTTCTCTTTCTTTTGCGAATCGCTTAAATGACTCAAACTAACTTCATTAAGAATAAATGAATTTGAATAATCGTTTCTGCTAGGAGTGGGATGGGCTTCCCCTAATTCTGATTCATTTTCGAATATTACCCCCACCGCTCGTACTCTAGGTATAAATTTTCTAATTTCGTTTACATGAACGGTTTTAATATTCCCATTAGCTAATTTTACTTTATAAGAGTCAGTACTACAACGAGATACTATTTCAGCGGGCCCGGTCCATCTAGCATATAATTTGTTATTAGAATCGGGAATTAAAAGATAAACCTGGTCCCCAGATTGGAATTCCTTATATATTGCCCGTCGGTTTGCATATCTCGCGTACGCGCCTTGTTTTACTTCAGCAGTCACTGCTGCTTCCTCCGCGGCCTTTTCTAAATTTATTTTTAACTCTTGTAGATAATCAACTGCGCTCTTGCCCATATTTATAGGAAGTGGAATTGCGCCCGCCCACGACGACTTTAACACCGCGAGAGGTCCTCTAGCTTCTCTACCGTACATTAATTTAAATGGTGATACTCCAGTAGTGCAATTAGGGATCTCTCTGTAAGCAAACAACATGTATGGTATATGTTTGTCCCAGTTTTTAGGATCACTTCGTATAACGTGGTGCAACATGCGCTTTAAAACTTGATTGTACCTTTCGACTAAACCTGAGCTTTCCGGATGCCCCAGTGTTGCGAACCTAGGTGTCGCGCCTAGTCTAGCATGAAATTCTTGCGTCAATTTTGATACAAAATTTCTGCCCTGGTCGCTAGCCATAACCCGAGGTATTCCTGTTCTCATAAATATCTCTAAAAACGCGTCACATGTCGCCTTGGCTGTAATTATTCTCAACGGAACTGCCTTCGTCCACCTTGAATGTTGATCGACCAAACATAACACGTATTTGTGCTTTCGCGCTGATGGAGTTTCGATTGGACCGATTATATCAATCGTTATCTGTTCAAATGGAAATTGTGGTCTCTGAATGGGCGTAATCGGTATCTGGTCGCTCACTTTTCCCCTACTACGTAATTGACAATCCCTACACGACCTACAGTATTCTTCGATATCTCGCGACATCTGCGGCCAATAAAAAGAATAACGAATTCTTTCTTTAGTATTTCGCATGCCTGAGTGATTTGCAAAAATAGACTCATGCGCCAATTTCAAAATTTACTCTCTTCTAATTTTTGGTACAACCAACTGATGTACATTATCCCCTGAGACATTATCCTTATGATACAGTAAATGATCCATCACATAAAACCCATTTTTATTTTTTCTAGCATCTTCAAAAGCATCGCGTAATGTTTCACAAGTTCTCTGTTGTTTTCTAAAAATACTGACATCTGACAACTGACCTATACTTTCCTCTGACTTAGATTCATATTCATTTTTAACACAGTTAATGATCAATTCTCCGTTACCGTTTTGCTCACTATTTTCTATAATTGGATCTTCGGAGCTCTCCTTTTCCATTTCCACACCAGCGCTATCCTGTTTAAATGCGTCCCTACCAATAAAATTTTCCTCATCATTCCCAAGTACGTTTAAATTTATATACTTATTTTGTAATACCTCCTCATCTTTTCCTATGGCTGATTTTAGCATCTCATAGATAACAGGTGTTATTATACATGGAACTACCAGTTTGTTTGTAACTGAGAACAAAATGTCTACGTTACCGGACTTAAAATTGGGAGAGTTTGGTTTTAAAGATATAGGAAATGTCTTTAAATCAGCTACTACTTTATCTCCAAAAGCAGAAATTAGTTGTATTTTCGAAGAATCCCCCTTTTAAAAGATTGTGGTATCTGATCTGGGTTAATAATAGGCATTTCTGCAGCGCTATCGACCAATGCTCGTATTTGTTTTCCCCCCAACCAAATGTATACATATTCTAAGGGTTGTGTGTGAACTATGTTACTATCAAAATACGTGGTTTTGACTTTTGTGATTAACCTATCTTCCTGATTAGAATTTACTGGCGTTGAATCCTTTCTTTGGGTTTGTGAAGCTCCCGTTTTATTTTTTAATTTATTAAGCGGACAATATCGTAAATGAACCGTGCTTTTACAAAGTTTACACTCTTTCTGACTATCCTTTAGAAAGGGGCTCTTCTGAAATCCCATCGTGAAGCGTGACAACTGCTGTCACAGCCCCTTTCTAAAGGCTATTGTATTTATCATAATTATTTCTGATGGGAGGTGGTACATATGTAACGTTAGTCTGATTTCCGAACCCCATTTCATTTTGATCGCGAAATTTTGATGGTTTATCATATGTCTGAGCGAAAGATCTATTTTTTTAGACAAACCAGTTATCACAGAGCTCAGCAATCTGTCTAGGTCGCAACCATTTGTCTAATTGCTGTACCCTGATATAACTCTTAGTTTCTGTATCTAATGCACTCAACATTCTATCGCTAACAATTAAATCATTCAATGTTTCAAAATCTGTTACCTTCCGTAATTCACAATAAAAATCCCAATTTGCCCTGAGACGACTACTAAACTACATATGGTTTTCATGTTTCATCCTTTTAGCCGTAAGAAAATTGTCTAAACAGGCTTCTGGGGTCGGCTGAAAATCTATAAGAACAATCTCTTTCACCCTATTATACTGTTTCATGTCCTCTGAGTTTATATAAGTTAACAAGTGTGCAGCCCGTTCACCCAATAAATTAATTAATATTTCAACTTTCAAATCATCTGAAACATTTTTCATTTGGAACGCTTTTTCTAGCGATACAAAGAACAAATTCCAATTTTTCGGTTTCGCTTGAACCGCCAAAGTCAATGTTCGAACACGTTTTATTAGCGTCTCTAATGAATTGGTATTTACGTTTACATGTCGTCCATCCCCTCCTGATTCTGAATTTTTATCAACCGCTTGAATCCTTGCAATCTCTAATTGAGTTTTCGCTAACTCTAGTTTTGTTTTCTCTATCTCTAATACTACGTTATGTTCTTCTTTTAACTTATCCCTTTCTGCTCTTAATATTTCTAGCTCTTTCCTTTCCCTCTCTAATCGTTCATTAACTGTAGAATTTAAGATTTGCTTTACAAATTCTAAATCTGTTTTATATGCCTCACTTTTTTCTATAAGATTTTTAAGGTCAACTATCTTGTGATCTTCATTTACACTCTGCCCTAACTCTTTGGCTACTATCATTAAATCTTCCTTCCGTAACCCTTTTACGTTAAACGTTATGACTTCTATTTAAAAAATATATTCTTATAATGTTTATGTCAAATTTCTATATTCTAAATCTAACATAAGTTTATTGAATTTTATCACATTTAAGTTTATCACATTTGATTTTAACATAAATCAGTTTATTAATATACACAAAACGAATATCTATGTACAAGGTACCACAAAATAAAAAATAATAATGATAATAAAAAAAAATAATTAACACAAGAGATTATTTCACTTTTCACTTATACTACACGAGGCTCGCACTCCACCTCCGTTCGCAGACGTCCCTGCCGCCTGTCTCTTTCTTCTGAGAGAAAAAAAAAAAAAAAAAAAAGTGTGCTTTTCACACCTGGCAGGCGTGACGTCACTGATGACCTCACAGAACTGCTTTAATAATATTGAACAGAGAATGTTTCATAACTTATATGATACTATTTCTGGAAAACTTTATAGTTATACACGATAGAGTTTTCTTTATCATTTTGAATTTTCATGACTTAAAAAAAATTAAACAAAAAGTTATTTCGTGGTACAAAGAAATGACTTACCTTGTAAATTCTATAATCTATTATTTTCTTCATAACAAAAAATTACGATATTGTTTTAATGTAACCTTTTTATAACTTTTACAATTATTCTGTCATAATGGCATTTTTTTTATTTTTTCATAACATGAATGTTTTTTAATGTTACTGTGCTCTTGCACAAAATAGTTATAAATTAAGAAGACTTTTTTAATGAAATAACTTTATATCTTTTTAAAAATTCGTGTTTACTAATTTCAGATAATATTTGCAATTGTTTATCTTCAGCTCCTATTTTCTTTATCAAATTTCATTTTTCATTCGCTTTCGCTATTCCATAATTTTTAAATGCACCAGTGTTTGCTAATTATACAGTATTTGCTTTGACATTTACTACTTTATTTTTCCTTATTAAGTATTATTTTCCATTAAGTGTCGCAATGAAAATAGAAACCTAGTGATTGTTCAACATCTAAGCATATTGAATAATAAAAAAAATGATATATGATATTAAACTCAAATATCTATAACTTACTTACGTTTTTTTTTTTTTTTTTTTTTTTTTTTAAACCTTTTTGTAAAGTGAAAACAATAATTTAATTAATAACGCAGGTCTGAAAAAAAAAAAAAACAGCTAGAATTTGTTTACTGATAGATTTTTGCTCTTTTACGATGAAAACAATAGTGAGGAATTTTTATCACGCCCACTTCTTTAGTAAAAAGCATAAATTTAGATCCTTTTATCAAAATCAACGAAACAGAAACAGAAAACAAGAAAGCAGGTCACAGTGTCAGAGTGTTTGACTTGAGACAAGAAGGTCTTCAGTTTCATACCCGTCTCGGTCAAATATTGATTTATTTTTATTTTTATTTTTATTTTTTTTTTTTTTTAACATAATAAAAATATTTGGTTCAACATTCAATTATGAAATCATGGTAAAAGATTAAACCATCGGGTGGTTACAACTACTTCAGTACCAAGTATTGGTTCAAACTAACGCCAAATTTTTAACAGTGCATATCGGATGAAAACGCTTAAATATATGAACTATTAAATGTTCTTTACACCTATGAAGTTCCATGAGAATCGATCGAATTTTTTTTATTTATTTCTATTTTTGATGAAACTTTTAAATACGCATATGTCTAACTATTTTTTTTTTTTTTCACATAATCTGTATTTGCAATTTTCAAAATTTATATAAACTTTATCACGAAAATAAGAAATTTTCAAGTTCGTAATAAATTATTTAAACATTAAAATGAAGAACTTGAAATAATATAAAAAACTTTTTTTTTAAGTATAACATGTACATTGTTTGTTAGTTTTCTTTTGATTTATATACTTTGAAATATGAACAAATCTTTTGTATTATACTAGAAAATCTTAACAGATCAAATATTTCCTTGTGCTTTGTCCTCTTTTTTTTTTTTTTTTTTTATGATACATAACAGCATACATCTTTTTAGCATACAAAATTAAATAAACTGACATAAATATTAGAATGCAAAAAGTAACCGTCTATATATGGAGGATCTCTTTATCTTCTTGGATAATGTCATATTCTTTTTCATTACTCCGCATGCATTACACGATAATACAGGGAATGCAAATTCGGCATAGTATATATTAGTATCTTTTACTTAATAAAATAAATTTGCTTGTTCCTTTAATATATTATGTATCTGGGCTACTTCTAAAGGTCCTATTACATAGTAAAACAAAGTCAACGAATTTTGTTAAAAGATTTGTCGTAGAAAAGCAATACTTTATTACGACAAATATAGTTTCGTCTGTACATGAAATGCAGAATGTATGTAAGAAAAATATACTTCAGAAAAGAATATATAATGTAGGAAACATATTTCTATCCCAACTATTAAATTAACTAGAAAGGAGACTTATATAACAAAATGTGCATTGAGATAATAATACACTATTAGAACTGAATTTTAAAATATTTTATTATTATTACAACTAAAATAAATAAACTATTTTATTTTATCAAATAGTATTACTATAATACGCAATTATTCCTAAGATTATAGACAGACACTTTAATTCCGAAAAATACCGACACTATTAAAATCCGAGTGCTTGTATGAATATAACCTGAATCACCTCATGAATAGCTAAAACCAGAAAGGTTACAGAGTTACCAAAAGATGAGAAATAATTCAAGGAATAGGATTCATCGTTTAATTTCTGAAACAACATTTTTTTTTTTTTTTTTTGACATAACAAAGAAACAAATTCATTTTCACGTGAGTTATTAAAAATTGGAATAAAGCATTATCAAAAATAAAACTTCGACGAGCAAAAACTTTTTAAAAAGTTTAATATGTATTTATAATGAAATATAAAATTAAATTAAACTTAAAATAATAAAAAATAAATAAATGAATTTAAAAGTCTAAAAGTTTAAGCTAAAATCAATGTTTATTTACAAATTTGTTTGTTTCTCGGGTACATTTTTAAAATCTTAAACAGGGGTCAAACATGCTTAAAGTGATTAACATCTTTCATATAAAAACTAGCTGTTGTACCCGTTCTTTGCACTCGAAATACTTCTAAAAATGGAGGAAGAATTTCTGATTAAAATAAGGGCACAAAAATGAGTGTAAATTAAGAGCAATATACGCATACCGTAATTTTCGGTGAATATTCCGCAGATTAATTACGTCAGTTTTGCACAAGAAATTCTATTTGACAAAGAAAGTTATATTTTTACGAGCTGTTTCTTTTAAATATATAGATTTTTCTGTTAAATAAAGTTTCTGGTGTTGGAATCATATATTTTACGTGCGGATTATACGCCAAAAAATACGGTTTATATATATGCATATATATACCATTACAATTTTTTGTGTATATAACGCGAATTTCAGATATCACAGTAGACCAATAATAGATAAGGGGCACACTTTGCAAAATCCAATTATAGTGAGTGTTGGCTACAAACATCATACCCACATACCAAAAACTTATCGTTTTGAGATAATTTAGAACAAAGTTACGCTTGGAACAATGTTTTTTTTTCCTCACAACCCCTCATAGGTTAGTTTAACGAAATCCCGTCACAGTTAGTGTTTAGTGAAAATATCCAACTCACACGCGAAAATTCGTTAACGCAGCTCCTATAGTTTCCCCAGACCAAATATAACTCAAAAAGGAGCCTCTTAAATTTGCCCCTCGTAATTCCATTCCCTCCGCAAATCAAAGATCGCAAAATCCTTAAAAATGGGTTTTGACGCACTGTCATTTGAAGACACACTCCTGAAGACACACTGTCATTTGCTGCTTCCTAGTGTAATTTTTTGTAGAGTTCTACTGGAAAATCTGAATTTTGTGAAATTTTTCCTTCACCCCTTCAAATCAAAAATTCAAATTTTCTTTCTTTCCCCTTTTTTTTTCTCACGTCTACATTCCCCTTGTGCAATGTCTTGACTGTGAAGTAATTTGGAGCCGAGTTATACTCGCAAACATTGTTTTTGTCATCTGCTCCCAGGGAAAAACGAGAAATTTTGCAAAACTCCGTCTTAGTAGGTGTCACTGCTCTAAAACCAACTTTCACACCAAAATTTGGGACTCAGTCCCACACAGAATGAACATGGCACTGTTGGCTAAGTGGGTGGAAATCACGTTTCGTCTTCCCCCCCCCCCCCCTCATCAATTTGACCGAATTTCTAAAATTCCAAAAATTGGGTTCTATGTATTTGTGTTCTCTGAATTGTAAACAAAAATCTCGAGGATATCTCTTTTTTGTTTGCATTATAAAGTACTATATGAAATTACGATCTCCCCCCCCCTCTTCCACCATCATCCCTTTAGGAACCGAATTTCTAAAATTCCAAAAAATTGATTTTTAGGTATTTTTGTTTGCTATATTTTAAAACAAAAATCTTTCTTATACAGGGTGGCTAGCTACCTGGAAAACCTTCAAATCAGGGAAATGTCAGGAAATTTCATGGAAAGTTGCAAGTCAGGGAATTTTCGCTAATTCTTGAAAGAAAAAAAAAAAAAAGGAAAACTTCATTTATATAAAAGAAATTTCGGAGAAATACTGTCTATTTATAAAATGACGTCCCAAAATGGAAGAAAATGACATGTGAAAGCCATGAAAATTTGTCTTCACCTGTCCTGGAAAAGCCAGGAATAATCAAAAAGGTCAAATGCTTGGTATACCTGTATTACCGTCTGTATATATATACTATATTTAGAAATGAAATGTTATCACGTTTTGCCGCATCTTTCCCTTCAGGGACGGACTTTAAAATTTCAGAAATTGGTTTTTATGTGTTTATGTCAGCTTTATTTTAAAGCAAAAATTTTACGAATATGTGAGTTTTTTCTTTGTGATATGAAGCTTTTTTGTAAAATCACATTTTGCCGCCCACACCCTCTTGGAAACCGTACTTCCATAAATCAGTTTTTGGGTACATTGCGCTGCAAAAAAAAAAAAAAAAAAAAAAAAAAAAAATCTGTCTCTGATTCCATTCCTGCTGATTATTATGTAAAATGATCTCCTGATCCGAATATATGACCATTTTGCCCAATCACCCACCTTTTTCTCAAGACGCTACCACTTCCCCAATTTTTATCACTGTTCAGTAATTTTATGGACCTGAATTCGATTTGGAAAATGGAAAATTATTATTTTACGACTTAAAAATATAACGTATAATAAATAATAAATAATAACATTACTGGATTAATAAAATATAACGAACGTTATTTATAATTTCAGTGGCAAATCTCTCCCCCCCCCCTCCCCCAAATTTTCCTCTTGCTTCAAATGTTCATATTTTAATATTTTTCACTTCTGTAGCTCCCCAGAATATATTTAACAGCTAAAATAATCCTTTCCTCCCGTACAAATCACATTTATAGCCATAAAATTACCGAGAAGTGATAAAAATACGGTCGCATCCTCAAAAAACTGGGGGTGATAGTGGAAAATGAATGTGATATTAGGATTCAAGAGATCATTTTACATAAGAATTTGCAAAAATTGTGCTGAGGCCGATTTTCTCGCAGAGCAGTGGCATTTGTGTTAGCTATATTTCAGAGCAAAAATTTTCGGATACCTATTTTTTTTCTCTGAGATATGAAGGATTATGTGAAATCAAGTGTTGCAAATGTTAAATTAAAATTTGCTCTCGCACTCCTCCCCACCCAAACCCCGCTTTGGGGGCCGAATTTCTAAAATTCCAGAAATTGGTTTTTAGATATTTGTGTTTGCTATATTTTAAAACGAAAATCTTATGTATACAGTAACCGCCGCTTAATAAAATTAGCCGCTTAATCTGATCAAATCGCTAGGACCGGAATCAAATCAATACAAACAACTGTTAATGCCGCCGCTTAATAAAATCAGCATCGCCCGTTATTAAACTCAAAAATATCTCCTCAGCAGCCAAAAATATCATTTATGCATACAAATATATATATATACTTTTTTTTTTTGGGGGGGGGGGGGGGAAATAGAAAAAGAAATTAAAGCACAACAAATCCTTCGTTATCGCTCATTGTTGAAGACTTTACACTTGCAGCACAGTTACAAATTAAACACGCCCCATAACTTATTCCCTTAACAATTTCAAGGAACGTATTCTTCAAAGCGCAGTAATAAAATAGAAATTTTATTTGAAATGATTTTTTTTTCTAATTATTAGGAGGCAATTTCTAGTTCTTATTTTGAAATTACTATCATTCATGAGGTTTAAACGGAAAGATTTTAAATTTATAAGAAAAGCGTGAACTTTTGGTAGAGTAATGATGATTTTCCTCTAACGAAAGTGCACGGGAACTTAGAATGCATTTACTTATATTGAAAAAATAATTAGTTAATTATCTACTAAAAATTAATTAATATTGTTTACTAATTCCATTTTTCGTTACCTTTTGAAGTTTCTTTCGAAATTCAGGGAAGTAATACCTTTTCCTTAAGGGCAAGAACGTTCGCCGGATAAAAAAATCAGCCGCTTAATAAAATCACTTTGGCTCAGAACGAATGTGATTTTAATAAGCGGAGGGAACTGTGCTTTCTTTTTTTTTTCTGGAGGGGGTTTCTTTTGTTTGAGATGTGAAAGATTCGTTTTAAAATATAGCAAAATTTTTGCACATGTAGAGTAAAGATTTTATATCTCCCCCCCCCTCCCCTTCCCCCATCCCCCGCTTTAGTGGCCGAATTTTAAAAATTCCATAAATTGGAGTTTAGATATTTATGTTTGTTTAATTTTAAAGCAAAAAAATTATGTATATCTGTTTTTCTTTTCTATTTTACTTGTATTTTTTCGTTTGTTTGTTTGTTTGAGATAGAAAGATTATGTGAAATCACGTTTTACCCCTTATACATCCTTGAGGGCCGAATTCCTAGAGTTCCAGAAATTGGTTTATATATATTTCTGTTTGCTATGTTTTAAATCAAAATTCTTATGTATATCAGTTCTTTTTTTGTTGTTTGTTTGTTTGAGATATGAAAGATTATTTGAAATTACGTTTTACCCCTTATACACCCTTGAGGGCCGAATTTCTAAAGTTCCAGAAATTGGTTTATATATATTTGTTTTTGTTATGTTTTAAAATAAAACTCTTACGTATATCAGTTCTTTTTTTTTGTTTGTTTGTTTGTTTGAGATATGAAAGATTATTTGAAATCACGTTTTACACCTTATACACCCTTGAGGGCCGAATTTCTGAAGTTCCAGATATTGGTTTATATATATTTGTGTTTGTTATGTTTTAAAATAAAACTCTTACGTATATCAGTTTTTTTTTTTTTTTATTATTGTTATTTGATTGTTTGAGATATGAAAGATTATTTGAAATCACGTTTTACCCCTTATACACCCTTGAAGGCCCAATTTCTAGAGTTCCAGAAATTGGTTTATATATATTTGTGTTTGCTATATTTTAAAACAAAATTCTTATGTATATCAGTTTTTTTTTTGTTTGTTTGTTTGTTTGAGATATGAAAGATTATTTGAAATCACGTTTTACCCCTTATACACCATTGAGGGCCGAATTTCTAAAGTTCCAGAAATTGGTTTATATATATTTGTGTTTGTTATGTTTTAAAATAAAACTCTTACGTATATCAGTTTTTTTTTTAAATTGTTATTTGTTTGTTTGAGATATGAAAGATTATTTGAAATCACGTTTTACCCCTTATACACACTTGAGGGCCGAAGTTAAAGTTGCATAAATCGGTTTATATATATTTCTGATTGCTATGTTTTAAAACAAAACTCTTACGTATATCAGTTTTTTTTTTTTTTTATTGTTGTTTGTTTGTTTGAGATATGAAAGATTATTTGAAATCACGTTTTACCCCCTATCCTCTCTTGATGGCCGAATTTCTAAAATTCCAGAACTTGGTTCATAGGTATTTATGCTAGCTGTATTTAAAAGCAAAAATTTTACAGATCTGTATTTTCTTTGAGAATAAAGGATTCTTGTGAAATCATATCTTGCCCCTACACCCTCTTGTGGACGGAATTTCTGAAATTCCAAAAATTGGCTTTTAAGTATTTGTGTTAGCTATATTTTAAAGTAAGAATTTTACGGATATCAGTTTTTTTTTTTTTTCTTTGAGATATGAAGATTATTTTTGTGAAATCACGCTCTATCCACTTTGTCTCCATTAGGTAGTGAATTTTGTAAAATCGCTTCTTAGGGGGTTCTTACATTATAGTATATCCTGAAATCTGACCCAGTTTCGAGTCAGTGGGCGTGAATTGATGAGTCAGTGAGTAAGTGGAATTACTCTTTTTATATAAAGGGAATAATAAAGGAATAGAACAGTTTACAATGGAATTCATTTTTCAAAGTTTATATTTTTAAGATTCTTATAAAAATGTGGGTCGCTTAAATCTAGTGATCAGGGTAAAACTTTCCTGTAGTATATTTTAAATGCAATCTTAAACTTAATGCATTTTTCCAAAATAAAAAGAAATCATTTATCTTACAGTTGAATGCTTTAAAGTTATTTATGATCTTTTAATATCATTAGGATATATTTTTTATTATTATTTACAATGTGTATAAATTGGCATGACGAAAGAATGCAAAAGTTGCATATATTTTTTAATAACTAAAATACTGAAATACTGTGATTGTGTTGTAATTAAAAGCTATTATAAAAATGTATTATGTAGAACTTTACTGTAATTAGAACCTGCTGTGGAAAAATGTAATAACTTTACGCAAGAATTTTTTCCAAGACGTTGCATTTTCATCCTTATCGCTCAAAAGATTTTTGAGATATTAAGCATGGGCCAAAAGTTCTTCAGATTTTCCTCATCTTCAGTATTTATAATGAAGAATAATAAAGGGAAATAATATAGGAATATAATTTTTTATATTTATTCCTATTAAATATATATATATATATATATATGAATTTTAAAATTTCAAGCATTTTCAAAATGAAAACATCTCTTTATTTTTCCGTGATTCTATGCTACAATTAATTTTCTTAAAGAATATCAGATAAATTACGCAATATAACCAATTAATACAAAATTTCAAAATACATAAATGTGCATAGTAAATGTATATCTACATATGATCAAGAAAAATATATATTTTATTCTTTTCTTTTAAAAAAAAAAAAAAAAAAAAAAAAAATGTTACAAAAAGATTTATCTGGTAATTAAATACAAGAATTCGCTTGATATTTTCATTACCTTACTTTTATTTATTATTATAAAACTTTTTTTTTTTTTTTTTTTTTTTTTTTTGTAAAATAATAAAATTTTATTTAAAACTATTTATAACAAGGAAATTTTAGACTTAAAAAGATATAAATTTTTAAACCTTTTTATTTAAACGTATAAAAATATTCATCATATCACCTTAATACGTCATTATTCCCAATTTTAAATAAATTATGTTTAAAATTACAAAACGTATTTCGTAATTAACTTCATTCAAGGACTAGAAATTTCTTATTAACACGAGTACATTTTCGAGGCTTAGTCTATGAAGTGAAAATCACGCTTGAATATAACATTTTCTATTTCCGAACAGAACTACATTTAATTTTATATATTTGCTGCTTTTAACACTTTATAAGTAGTTTATATCACACGTTTAAAAAATGCTTTTTAAAGTTGTGTACAGTTAAAATTAAGGAAATCTTCTAGAAGTTTTGCATTAAACAAAATATAAACAGCTGTTTTAATTAGTTATATTTATGAACACTTTACCTGCCAACGAAAAATTACGAGATTCGTTTTCCAGTGCAACTATTTTTCCCACAACCGCCTGTAATTCTAATTATGCGTTCACTGTTCCAGAAACATTCCCTTTCTGATTCCTCCCACTCCCCATCTTCTCTGAATAAGTAAATCCTTCTAAAACATTGTCATGGTCATTTAATTTTACTCCAAAGCCGTGAGATTAGTTTCACTGGTGCAAGACGTGTATATACGCGCGGGGCAATTAACGCATCGACATAGCGAGACGAATAAATACGCCCGGGGCAGTTTAGCCATATACCCATATATATGGCTATATATATTAGCCACATATAAAGGGAAGAATTTAATAACGTTATATTTTGCATATATATATATATATATATATATATATATATACAGGGTGTATTAAAAGTCTGGATACAAGAAAATATCTCAAAAGGAAAGCAAATTTGTTGAAAACATTGGTTTCAAAAGTTTAATGGATTTTAAATAATGAACCACATAAGGTATCACAAGTGGTTCCCGGGGGGCACTGGGGGCCCCACGTGACATAAACATAATTTTTTTTAAATAGAAACCATACCTTTTCATCGCAGAATCCTGTAAAGCAGAAAAAGTCTGTTTGAAATCATGTACTGCTTTTATATTTTGCAGCATAGAAGCCCCGTGGCCCCTATTTTTATGTTATGTTTCATGAGTCTGGATACACCAAAACATCTCGAAAGGAAAGCAAATTTGCTGAAAACATTGATTTCAAAAGTTTCATGGATTTAAATAATCTACCACATCGGGTATCACAAGTGGGCCCCACATGTCACAAATTTCATTTTTTTAAATAGAAACCATACTTTTTTTTTTTTTTTGCAGAATCGTGTTAATCGGAAAAAACTGCTTAAAATCATGCACTTCTTTTATATTTTGCAGCTTTGTGGGCCCCGGAGCCCCTATTTTTAAGTTGTAATAAACAATTTGGAAATCCTAAAATATTTGAATAAAAAAAATTCTCTGAATACATTAATTTCAAAAGTTTCATGCATTCGAATGATTTATTCGATGAAGTACTATGAGTGAGATCCCGGGGCCCCTGGGGTCCCCACATGACATCAATTCAATCTTTTGAAATAGAAACCATACTTTTCTTCACAGAATCGGATAAGGCAGAAAAAATCTGTTATAAGTCATGTATTGCTTTTTTCGTGTTGCAGAATAGGAGGCCACGGGACCCCGATTTTATGTTGTAATAATAAATCCAGATATCCCAAAATGTCTCAATTAAAATGCTATTTCGCTAGACACATTCATTTCAAAACTTTTGTGCACCCAAATAACCTTTCGTATGAAGTATCATAAATGACACCCTGTGGCCCCAGGGACCCAAACGACACAGACTCAATTTTTTTCAAAGGGAAATGTTTTTCTTGTTAGAATCGTGTTACGCGGTAAAAAATTTTCATTGAAAAATGTAAACTTTTTTTATTATTATTTTAATGTGGTTCCGTGGCGCCAACTTTTTTGCAGTAATAAAATATCTGAAAATCCCAAATTATCTCATTAACAAAGCAATTTTGCTGAAACCCAATGATTACAAAAGTGTCGTGCAGTAAAATGATCTATCAGACAATATACCATAGGTGGACCCCCAAGGGCCCATGTGACAAACACTTCATTTTTTCAAATGGAAACTTTTCTGAACAATAAATTTCTATACAATAGTCCATGCCTTTTCTTTAAACCATACTTTTTCTTAATACAATATTGTGAAGGAAAAGCCTATTTTTGATTTGAAAAAATGGATTTTGTATAATGTGGTGTCCTAGTGCTCCTGCGGACCCACATACTTTAATTTATCTAATACATCTTTCGAATAAATGACACTAATGTAACCATTGTATCCAACAAAATTTCTTTTTTATTAAGGTATTCTCGAATTTTCCAGTTTTTTCTTACAACATAAGATTCAAGGCACTAAGGCCCCTTACGCTTCAATATATTAAAAAAAAAGCAATACATAATTTAAAATAGTTTTTTCTACTTAACGATATTCTATAAAGAAAAAGTTCAATTTCTCTTTGAGAAAACTGAAGTTGTGTCACGTGGGCTCCCAAAAGGTCCCGGGGACCCATTCAGGGTACTTCATGTAACATATCATTCGAAAACGCGAAACTTTTGAACTTAATATGTTCAGAGAATTTTTTTTTTCATTGAGATATTTTGGGACTTCCAAATTTTTTATTATAATATAAAACTAGGGGCTCCCGAGGCCCCCTATGCTCAAAAATATAAAAGCAGTACATGATTATAAACAGATTTTTTCCTCTTAACATGATTCTGCAATGAAAAAGTATGGTTTCTATTTAAAAATATGAAATTTGTGCCAAGTGGGGCTCCCAAGGGCCCCCAGAACCCACTTGTGATAACTTATATGGTAGATTATTTAAATCTATGAAACTTTTGAAAGCAAAGTTTTCAGCAAATTTGCTGTCTTTTCGAAATATTTTGGTGTATCCAGACATATGAAACACAACATAAACATAGGGCCCCTGCGCCCCTACATTTCAAAATATAAAAGTAGTACTTGATTATAAACAATTTTTTGCCGCTTAACACGATTCTGTGATGAAAAGGTCTATTTTAAAAAAATGAAGTTTGTGTCACGTGGGACCCCCGGGACCCACTTGTGATACCTCATGTGGTAGATAATTTAAATCCATAAAACTTTTAAAATCAATGTTTTCAGCAAATTTGCTTTCCTTTCGAGATATTTTGGTGTATCCAGACTTATGAAACACAACATAAAAATAGGGACCCCGGGGCCCCCTATGCTGCAAAATATAAAATCAGTACATGATTTCAAACAGATATTTTTTGCTTAACACGATTCTGCAAAGAAAAAATATGGTTTCTTTTTAAAAAATGAAGTTTGTGTCACGTGGGGCCCCCAGGGTCCCCCGGAACCCACTTGTGATACCTTTTTATACTTGTGATACCTTGTGATACCACTTTACACCACTTGTGATACCTTGTGATTGATTTTTTAAATCCATGAAACTTTTGAAATCAATATTTTTAGCAAATTTGCTTCCCTTTCGAGATATTTGGGTGTATCCAGACTTTTGAAACACCCTGTATATATATATATATATATATATATATATATATATATATATATATATATATGTGTGTGTGTGTGTGTGTGTGTGTGTTAAATTGATATCTATAAATTTCTTTACATTCTATGTCTAAGTAACATTCCGTTTTGCTTATAGAGATAGAAAGGTTGAGTTTGAATATTTTTGAGCGAAATTAACAAACTCCAAAGTATCAACCCATAATATTTGAAAAAAAATGTGGACATAGATTTCTATAGTCCGATGTGAAAAATTTGATTTATAGACTTATAAAAATTAAAGTAAAATCTAACTATTGATTTTGCCTGAATAATCTAAATACAGTTTAATAGATAGCACATTTTCTTTATATATATATATATATATATATATATATATATATATATATATATATATATATATGTGTGTGTGAAAGGATAAAATAAGCAAGATTCTAAATTAATATTTAAATTAATATTAAGTGATAACTTAATATTAATATCTCAAAATAAATCTTAATTTTAAGAACAATTTTATGAGAATTCTATTTGAGTGCCCAGGTAAAGTTGGTTTTACAACAGAACTTCATAGCGAGGGAATCTGATTTCAGAATAAGTTTTAGAATCAAAATTATGCAATCAAAGTAAGCGGCAAAACATTGCAAAATACTTAACCCCAGATGTCCGGGTCAAACAATGATAAAAGGTAGGCGTGTTTTAGATTACCAAATCACCCAATAAGAATTCATAAGAATAGTTTCGGTTCCCGCCGAAATATGCAGTATTTAAGCGGGAACACACGAGAAATCGTGGCTTTTTTGCGATAATCACTTGCCTAATAAACTCACGTTTAATTAAGACTCCATCATGTAAAAGTTTATGAAATAGATTCGCGGCCCTTCGGGGTCTCGCGGCTTGGATACCTGCCGGCCATCGGCACCGTAGCTTCTCGGTTGCCGAAACTAAGATTTTATATACCGCTCCGGATGTCTGAACAACCGGCCCATGACTGCATCATCTCTATTTTGACTGCACCTTTAGAACTAAATAAAGGATATTCGTTTCTCAAATGGACTCCCTATTTTCCTTTTATAAGATGCATGGACACTGGCTACTATCATTACATATACAACTACATAAAGAATTACTGATAGTTTTTTAATGTATAAATTTTATTATCTTAATTTTTTATAACTTGATTTTGCAAATTTTTGCAACTGTTTCCTGCATCGGTTATAGGTTAAATACTTCTTAATTAATCATTTTGTATCTTGCTTGCAATAGCGTCATATTGTATGTGTTTTATTCTAGTTGTTTTTGTTATTTAATAACTTACAAAATTAAAATTAAAATACTGTTAAAAATTAACTGGGAGAAAACTATTGCTTCCTTTTTTTTTAGATTATAAGTTTAATTTTAAATACTATTATTACATCATTAATTAACAAGCCGTGTCCCTAGTACATATAGTTGTGCATGTCATCCTTATACATTCTAGTTCCCTTTGCTAGTGAGTACACTGTAAATAAAGGTATGATAAATTCAAACAGAACCGCATCTGAAATAATCTGGTCTGTCACTCACACGTCTTTATCTTACCTTGCATTCCAAGAAGCTTAATGTACTTTCTAAATAATGTAAAATATGTTTAGGAACAGTTTTATTTGACATGTAATTGTGTGTGAGATGGAGCTATCGCCCCCCCCCCTCAACGCCCCGTTCAATTACAGTTCGTACAATTAAAAAAAAAAAAAAAAAAGCTATTATTAATTTGATTTCCAGCTTGCCATTCTTGAACAAATTTTTAAGTGGCAACCTAGTACCAGTTTGAAAATGTCAAATTTGAATTTGTTTTTAAGTTATGTTGATACAGAACAACCGCTAAAAATTGGACTTTGTTAAAAATTAGCACAATTAATAGTTAAAAATTGGCACCTCAGAACTTCATATTATAAAAAGAAAAAAAAAAGTTTAAAGTGGAACTTTAAAAAATACTTTGTTTACAATATGGGTATGAAAAATTAATTTTCCTTCCAGAGCAGTGTCTGTCGACATAGTAAAATGTAGCAAAGCTCTTTGATCAATTACATTCAATAGAAAAGAATGTTTGGCTCAACTTTTGGTAGCCCTGCATATTGTCTGTAAACAATATGCACTTTAAAAATTATTGTGTACTTAAATTTATTTTTACATAAAAAATATCTAACACAAAGTGAATTATAATTCCAGCAATTTCCATATATAGCCCCCAATATGTATAAAAATTTTGGGTAGCCCTGTCAATGCTTGATGAATGATTTCCATATCACAATCTACAGAAAACATGCTTTCATGGATATATATACAGAGAGAGAAAGGAATTGTTCATTCCGTTTTGTTTAAGGCAGCGTACAGCCTATACTCTACTTACTTGCAACTTCCCGCATAGACGCAATGTATTTGAATTCTCCGAGTCATTTGCTTAATCTCAACGAAAATTTTATTGTAGTATTCCTACATGATGCACATTTCAAATACCGAGAAAAGAAAAGAAAAGGAAAATAATGCGTATTTTTTTTTTCTTATATGTATTTCTTGAGATATTTAATTGGTTCTTTATTTTTTGTTACACCTTCTATATCACAGAAGCTCATTTTTTTTTTCTTTTGGTAGGCGAGATTAATTTGCATCGCTGCCACCTGTAGGTCGATATGCATCAAAATTAATTAACATAATCTTTCATCGTTGCCCTTTTACATATCGAGTGATCTACGCGTATACACCATAAAAGCTAGATATAGCCTTTTATTAAATGAGAGAAATTTCGCCATAGGTGCCTAAACTACTGGGTGATAATGTCCTTAAAACTAAACTGCACCAACTTAAATTAAGGTCTAGCCAAATGTAATTTATACAGAATTCCGTCCATTGATTTCTGAGATACACAGCCCACAAAATTCATCTTTAATAACTAGAAGACCTATTTTTCTCTCAACGGTCGATTAAATGAGAAAGAATAACTTAACTATAAATTTAAAAATACCTATTTTTAAATATTTCTTAACTATCACAAAGAATTCCATCAAAGGGAAAACTACTTCGACAGAATACTAGTTGTTATGGGAAATTTAAAAGCTAATAAAATCTCAATTATAAATAATTGATAGAAATATAATAATTATTTAATTGCATATTATATTTTTTTTTTCATATATATATAAAAATATTTGAAATGTAGAAACAATTATTTTTCTTTCAACACCTTCGTATAGAAATTAAGTGTCATGAAATACAAGAAGTAAAAACAGCTGGATTTTGCTTCAATCTTCATTAATTATTTTTTGTATGAAATTCTATATTAAGTCTTCCTATATGTACGATAAAAGCAATGAATTGAACCAAATTCTAGGCTTGATTGCAGATATTATTGCTCAACCTAATAGGCTATGTTTCTATGTGTTTTATTATTTTTTTTCTTATCATAAATTGCTACGTAATTATAGTAGTGTCAGTTTAGTATTTCATATTTCACGCAAATCCATGCTATTTTCCGAAATTATAATCTTAATAATTTAAATTTATGCAATATATCGTTTTGTTTCAAATTTATGCAAAATATTGCGATGTTATTATAGTTTAAATTCCAAATAAAATTTGTGCTACTTATTTTCATTAAAAATGCACATTTACGGGAAATTTTGGCATATTCTACTAAATAAAAATGATTAAAAATTTTGAATATTTTACATTTGAGACTTTTGGGTTCTTTAACGGAATGCTGGATGTTGAATTCGTTCTTTGAAGTTATTGTCTTAGAGTTATGAAAGTTCACATACATATACACTGAAATGCATAAATATTATACATATTAAAATTTCTCAAAAATTATTGAAATAAAAATTAAAAATAAATATAACAATAAAATTTCATTTTTTAAATTTAAAATGCTCTAAACGGTTACGTTTTTAAATTTTCCCCTCGACTTTACTTTATTATAAATTATCAATATATTCTAAGTTGGTTTGTGCATTAAAACGTGGATTGATTAGTAATTCATTTTTTTTTTTTTTTTTTTTTTTTTTTTTTTTAATATTTTCATGTTTGAATGTTAAAGTTTTCATAAAATTTATGCATCTGAACGTAAAAATATTTAAATATATATATATATATATATGTATATATATATATTTATCATTCAGTTCAGACATTAATGCACAAATTTGTTTCAAATAAAATGATGAAGATGAAGTATAATAATGCAAAATCGATGTGAAAATTTAAAAACTGAGTCGCATGGACTATTTTAAAAATTTTCAAATAAATTAAAATTTTTAATTTTAATTTTCTTCCTTTCAACAGCTTTTTGTAAAATGATAATATACATAACCTTTATGTATTCCAATGCTTATGTATCCCAACTTTTACAACGCTAAGGCTGTAAATAAAAAGAACTATTTTCACCGTCCACCGTCACCTTAAATACCAAAGCATCTCAAATCGTAATAAAAACTAATATAGCTAACTAATAGACTTTAGGGAAAATAATAATTATATATTGAAAGTATTTTCGTAATTAATAATTATTTTAGTACTCTTAAATTATTCTTTTTAAACGCTAAATAATAATAATAATAATAATAAATAAATTAATTAATTAATAAATTAATAAAAATCTACCCAGTAAAAAAAATAATACAAGTTATTAAAATATATTTTTACCAAACTACAGTATATTTATATCATAAAATATTTTCGGAAACACTTAACATTAAGATTTATATAGGTACTATTTAATTATACTTTTAATTTTTTATAACTTGACATTACACATCATTAAGAAACATTATTAAGTGTAAAGAATACATAAATGGTACATTTTATAAAATCTTTAATTGTCTTTAAAGTTATGTTGAAACAGTCATTATTTATGTCCCTTTAGGCTAAGATAATTAAAAGAAAAGAAAATCCATTTTTAATGTGTACTTATGTATCCTTTAAACACAATCTTTAAGAGATAATTTGTGGTTCATTATTATTTTTTAAGTTTATGTAAATTCCATAAAGTAATGCAAATATGGGCAAATAAATGTAACTGTAATTTAAATAAAGATATTTTTCATATTACAATTTCATTTCAATTTAATTTTTAAATTTCTAACAGTTTTCTAAATTATCTTTATCTAAATATTTGTTTATAAATAAAAATGTTCAGTTTGCAATAGGCATTTTATTTTGTAATGAAAAGTTTCTTTATAAAATTTAAATTGATAAACTATAAATGTTACTGTTTCTTTATAAAGTAGCTGAAATTTACTGATATTTATAAAAAAAAAAAAAAAAAAATAAATAAATCTGTAGGACGTTAAAGCTATAGTATATCAATTTAAAGTTTAATATATTCTTGTATAAATATTTAAAAGTATTTCTAAGTTTTCCTACTACATTTGTAAATACAAGTAAAGTACTTAATGTATATGCATATATAAGTGGTGGACATAATTATAAGACACCTACCTAGTTTGACAAATAGTGAAAGAAAAGGTTCAGAGCTTAAATGTTTTATCATATACGTCAAAAACATAAATTTATTCTGTTATAATATATAATTATTTTATAATAATGATATTTTCATACAATTTAATGAAAAAACTTAAAAACATAATGGACAAACAACCGTTTTTTCCAAATACAGTAGTCAACATAATTAGCAGACACTAATGGTCTAAAAGAAAATCCTCTAACATAGTTATTCAATATTGGGTGCAGCCGCCATTGTTTTTTATAACATGAAAGATGCGATTCGGCATCGAATCTATCAATTCTAACAAAATATCGCAAGACAGTTCTTTCCAAGCACATTTTATAGCATTCTTTAGGCCTTCGGCACATATAAATTGTCTCCCATTACGGTAAACCGCACGAGCTAAGATCCCCACAAGTTTTCGATGGGATTTAAGTCTGGGGAGCGAGAAGGGCCACGGGAGAACATTGATACTTTGCTCTGAAAGCCACATTTTTCTTTCGTGTGATGCATGAATCAGCCCGTTATCGTGCTGGAAAGTGTAGTTTTCGCCACAAAGAAGCTCACCATATATGGCTAGTTGATCTTTATAAGATTCTTATACTATTCGGAATTCATTTTTGAATGCAGAAAAACAATATCCGTTTTCCCTTGAGCCGAAAAACCAGCCCAAACCATTACTGAGCCTCCACCCATTTGGCGGCTCATTAGTGCATGAGGAGACTTCCGTAAATCATGCCAATAATATTGAAACCCGTCAGGACTATCCAGGTTAAACTTTTTTTCATCAGAAAATAACAGAGTATCATTTGGAGGTCCAGGCCATAGTTTGTTTGGCGAAGTTTAGACGCTCCATTTTGTGTCGGCTTAGAAGCAGTGGTTTTTTTCTTCAATTTTCTAGATTTCACATAGGAAGTATTATGCAACACCCTGCGAATCGTTCTCCTTGAGCAATTCAGTTTCAAAGCATTTTTAATGCCTGTAGTGGTCATCTTATTCTGTGTAGCGAGCGAAAACACATGGCGTCTGTCTCTCGAGGACAAGCAAGGAGTACGTCCAGATCTTTTAATCACCGATCCATTAATTCCTCTTTTCAAAACATTTCTAATTGCACATCTAGAGCGTTTAATAACTTTTGAAATATTATTAATTGAAGCACCAGTTCCATTTAATCTCCAAATTTCGCGAATTTCACTTTCTTTCAATTCTGTACCTCGTGGCATGTTTGTAAATGCATTAAGTCGGTTATCGTCTGCTTTATTTAAATACTGACGTCATAACAGCGTGCAGAAAATTTGCATATTGCACATTATTTTTGGAAAAAAGCAGGTGTTTTAATTAAAATGTTAGGGCGTCTTATAATTTTGTCCATGGTATATTTAATTTTTTTATTAAACTCTATAAAAATATCATTTCTATAAAACAATTACGTGTGATAACAGAATAAATTTATGTTTTTGACGTATTTAATAAAACATTTTTAAGCTCTGAATCTTTTCTTTCACTATTTGTCAAACTAGAAAGGTGTCTTATAATTATGTCCACCAATGTATATAGTATACGAAGTCATAAGACATCAATGCGGAGATATGCTTTTGTTTTATGATGTATACGAATTTTTATTGTATTCCTTGGCCGTTAGATTCAGTGCTTTATTTACTTGAACTGCACGTTATATTTTACAATGAATATTTTTCTCATTTACAAGACGTTTAGATGACATTCGATATTGAAGGACTTTGTGTATAGGACTTTTAGAAGGATAATTATTCCTTTTTAAGTGTTTCAAAGGGTTTGAAGCATAATTCTTCTTTTCAAGTACATCTTCACCGTTTCACATATACTTTTAAATTACCTGCAAAATAGATGTTAAACAGCTTATTTCCTCTTGTATAGAAGAAGAGGTGACGTTTCTCCCCAGTGAATTTTTCTCAGACTTTCGAAGAACTGCCTCTCTGTTAAGGTGGGTGGATGTTTTGTTCGGTGTGTGTGCCTGTGTGGGTGTCTGTCTGTTATCAGCATATCTCAAAAACAAATTATGGCAGAAAGTTCAAACTTGGTATTCTAAATGTGTATCATATAGGGATGCTACAGTAAGCTTTTCGTTAAGATCAAGCAAATGGTTCGTGTACAGGGACAATCAAGAGAATTCTAATACATTACGTCTATGGGGGAAATTGCAGGTAAGTAGAGTTTAACGTCTATAGACTGCACTAAAACAAATGAAACGAATATATATTTTTTGAAATAGAGATAGTTAACTGGGAAAAAAAATTGTGTATATAGGAGCCTCGCCTCCCCCCCTGAGGGGGAAGTCCCCCCCCCGGGGGGAGTAAATTTTCATGATGGGTATCTTTCAAAAGAGCTCGCCAATAACTTTAAAACGAATGTGTTGAACCATCGATCTGCGATAATTTAAAACAAAGTTATCGATTTTTTTACTTTTAACAAAAAAAAACAAAAAAAAAAAAAAAAACTTAGAAAAAAAACCGTATTTTTTTTTTTTTTTTTTTTTTTTTTTTTTAATATTGAGAATAAAATGGACTTTTTTTGGGATATTTGGTGTCATAATACTACTCTAATACGGAAATCGTCTCCATTATCATAAAAGATAATTTTTTTAAATAATAATTTTAACAAATTATTTTTAAAAAACAGAATTATTTTTTAATAACCGAATTAAATTCTATATAAATGTAGGTGCATTAATGAAACGGGGGGTTGAGGGGGGCCCCCTCACATAGAACTAATTATTATATAAAACTCTTCAGAAGCCTAATATGAATTGTTTAACACAGGTTTACATAACAGAACTCATTATCTTACCTTTTAATGATCAATCTGTATTAATAGTATTAAATTTCAGGGTAAGAGAAAGTCGTGTGAGTGACACACCAGATTATTTACGTTCGATTTGCTTTCCATTTTATTTTATGTGTTCCAAAATGTGTGGGAGAAAGTGTGTGAGCAATAAAGTTATGTTAAAATGGCAGCATGCATTTACAATTGAAAAAAAAAAATTTTCTTTTTCTTTTTCTTTCTTTTTTTTTTTTTTTTTTTTTTTTTTTTACTAGAGTGACATTAAGTAATAAAAATAGTTGGCATTTACTTATTTTTTAAAACAATATATAGAACAGAAAAGCTAGTGACAATCTCTACATATTATTTTACTTCTAGTAATTTTATTTCTGGTAGTAAGTAATGCAGTAAGTTAGCCCGGGTTTACCGCACCACATCCGTTTGATTGACGTGATTTTGCACTGTCAGATTTTTCACATGAGTCAGACACTATGCAAAGAAAACATGTTGCCGCAAAAAAAGGGGTTTACTGTAGTCAGATTTTTACGGAACGAAAATAGAGTGGTAGTATTTGTTGCGGTTAGAATTATTTAAACAATATACTATATTGATAAACTTACAACACTATTACTGTGATTCCAGCTTGATTTCATCTTAACACCTTATGTAAAAAAAAATCCATCACCTGATGACTGGCTACATAGCAGTCTTGACACATTCATCGTTGAAGTGAAAATTCAAACACATTTACGATTACAATTCCAGCTTATCCAATTTTACAGCATATAAGTGTAACCGACCTGCACTGTGGTAAATTTCTTTCTAGTCGTGCATCAACACCAAATTATTCCATTTGTATACAACTGAAAACAATAGTCTGTTAAACGAGTGTTCATCCAAAAATAATAGAAATAAATAAATAAATAAAATAAAAATAAATAAAAATTGCAGAGATTTGTAACTGGTTTTCCTTGCCGTAGTGGACTGTTCAGTGTCCCGTGGGGGCATTTTCTCCCGGCGTCTACTGTCTGTCATCTATTTGCGTTTGGCTCACCGAAACTTTTAAATTTATTCTTCTTCCTCTGGTATTGTTTGATTTTCTCTTGCCCACACTGAAGGGGCCCCTGGTCCGCGCTGCCACTCAGGTAGCGGAGCTAGTTGCGGCACCCGACCTCATCTCCGACGTGGTGCCCCTGGATAGCCGCCAAATTGGCGGTGAACTGACGAGGCGGCGTGGCCGAGAAGATTGGCGTGTGGAAAGGATGTTCCTGCAGTCAATTGGAGGCATCACCCACTCGTCGCTCGAAAAGTAATAGGTGACGTGTTATGTTACGGGCTGTGCTGGTGGCACGAGGCGCCAGGGCAGTCCTACTTGTAATCTGTCACCTACTCTTCACTGCCTGGCCTTGTTCCTCTAATAGGCTCAAGTTTTCTTCCAGGCCCCGGCCTTGCACTCCCGACGGAGAGCAGTTAGTTTGATCGCGAGATTTGTGGGTCTTCCCTTCCCGCGGACTTCTCCCGGGCCCGTGCCCTTGTCCGCGGGCTCGCTGGAGAGCAGAAGTTTGGTTTTGCCGGCCGGGTGTGCTTCGCACATGACCATAAACCGAAAGGTAGGTCGCCCGGTTTGGTTGTGTTCTGCCCACACTGTAAAAAATATGCTTATTTGCTGCCAGAAATTCTCTGTAATTTGAGAAAATACGTTCTAACAACGTATTTTTTTTTTTTTTTTAATTACGCATATTTTCTCAAAAATCAGAGAACATCTTGTAGCAAATAGGACATATTTATTACAGTGTAATGTTGTGTTCCGAAGTTCCCTGGCAGGAAAGACGTCCAATGCTTGCGTGATGATTGTCAGTGCTTTCAGCGTCATAATTGCCGACACCTTGTCTCAAGAGTAGAAATTCTCTTATATTCATTCACGTAGCTTTTCTGCTTGCCCCTTCTCGTCATAGGTAACACCTAGGCTTGAAAAACGCTCTTTACACGCACGGTGGTCACTTGTGACTCCAGTGTCTTCCGCTAATGACACTCTGTTACCCGATTATGAGTTTCCTGGCATATTTAAATCTACGAGGCTACACGTATTGAGGAATTTCCAGGAAGGTAACAGAAATGCTCCACCCACCTTCCTGTTACGAGCAGTTCCTTACATCGGCGAAATATATATTAAACGTTATATATATATATATATATATATATATATATATATATATATATACTGCATTCAAAATGTCGCGGAAGAGGAATTTGCTTCGGTCAAAATTTTCATAGGAAATGCACCAGGTGGTTGATGAAGTCGGTTCATATTTAAAATAATTATCTGAATTTTGCCTGCAAACATAGGATTAGCTTTATAATTTATTTTAATAAAAATCATTAAAATGTACTTTTTATTTATTTATTTATTTATTTATTTTTTAATAACTTTATTTACCTTTTCTTTATTTTCAGTATTTAACATTTCCAAAAAGTTAAATTTCGATTACTATTTTATTTATTTATTTATTTATTTTATAAAAATATTTTTTTCGTTAAAAGATGCATGTTAAAAGCATTCATAAAAAAAAAAAAAAAAAAAAAAATCTTAAATTTTCATCTTTCTCGATATTTTATAGCATTTAAAAACACTATATTAGTTCGTGGACATTTTCGAATACAAACTTATAATATTTAGCTGCAACTCACAATATAAAAAAATAAGCAGCTGTTACATATATTTTGTTAACACGCAAATGAATAAGTAAAAATTAGAAAGTCATTTTGTAATATTATTTAAGAAAAGTTCTAAGTAAATTTATGAAAGTAATAAATGTTCTTAAAACCTCAGTTTAAATGTTAGTTTTTGCCAAAATTGAGGAAAGTAAGGTTTTTTTTTTTTTTTTTTTTTCAATAATTGTTCACAATCAACAAACAATGTATCACCATTGATTGAATCAGAATAAAAGTGTAAGTAAAACGCCTTACAGTTTAGTTTTTTTTTTTTTTTTTTTTTTTTTTTTTTGTGAGAAACTGAATAGCAGTTCATTTTATAGCATAAAATTTCTTAAATTTACGCCGTATTTGTTTGCGGTTTTTATGAAAATTGCTCGATACATTTGGTTATTAAATTGTGCAAATGCAATCTCTCTAAAGCTTGCGTATGCACAGTTAAAAATTATTCAGTAAAAATGCTCATACTTCATTAGGTATTTAATAATTTTGTAGTATGATTGCAGTACGAAGTCTTTAATGTAAAGTTTCCTGTAAATGGCTTTGCACTGGATCTAGTAGCTTTCGTGTTACAGCCAAAAAAAAGTGTTTTTTTCTTTTTTCTTTTTTTTTTTTCAACGTTTAAAAAACAAACAAACATTATATCTCCATGAATATATGTGGTAGTCACCAAAATATTTGTACAAATAATAAGAAGGAGCCTTATAATCCCATTCTACAGTCAGATTGAATTTCATGCATATACTCTATTTCAAGCATTACTCATCCCATACATTTTCATTTTTATAAATTTTTTTACTGGTATCTTCTTTACTTTCGGCTCAAACCTTTCACTGAAATACATGAGGTAGAACATATTCTTCATACTACTGCTTATTGAGATATTTGAAAAAAGTTTGAAACCGAAAGTTTCCGGGCATTTGTGGTAACGTAGTGCATGTGCTGGTTATGAAATGTATCGTATAATTGTTAATCAGCTTATTTTGTTGTGTTCTGCTTGTTTTTTTGCTAGCTAATTAATATTTGACACTTTAAATAAAGGTTTGTTTTAAATTTTACATAGTTGCCTAAATCATACCTCACATGGGTCCTAAATCTTACGGGTAGAATTTAGGAGAATTGGAGATCTGATACGGATAGTGGTACAGGATTTTGGCAATTGCAAAGTTTCGATTTTTTTTTTTTTTAATTAATCTTCTTAATTTTCTTATTAACCTTGAATTTTCAATGTTTTATTCCATGTAAAAGTGCAGTGGTTAGAGAAATTAATGATATACTGGCTGATGATTTGATAGTCCGATCTGTTCCGATACCTAATGCGTACACTGAAAGTTTCTTTTAAATCTATTCCTTCAGTTACAAAAACTTTTAGGAAGATAATTGTTTTCAGATCACAAAAAGCAATTGTCGTAAGAAGCAGAAAAAAGAAAATATATTTACAAATCATTAACACACTTGCTAAAGAAAAATTAAAAGGAGCTGTAGATGAAATTTAAAGTATGGAAGACATATACAACATCATTAATTTCTGTTCAAAGACAGAAATCGATTTTAAAATTAGATAACTATTCCTTCAATCACTTAAATCTATAATAAACCATCCTGTACGACACGGGTTTTTGACATCATTAAAATTCAAACTGGTAATTTCCTTTTTGTTTAAGACTATTTCAATGAAAGATGTGGTACATTGTTTACTTTGCACGATGTCTTTGCACGGTGTCTTTAATTGAATTACATCATGTCATTTTATTTATATTTGAGTTTGAATCGGCACAGCAGAAAGTTGAGCCTGTTTAAGCAAAAAAAAAAACTAGTGTGTTTTAATTGTTGTAACTGAAGAATAATTAATCTATATAGATTTAGCGATTTAACTGTAGTTTCGTCGTTGTATAATTAATTTTGAATAAGTACTTACACAAAAAGTCACACAGTTCAAATTTGAATACTACATATCGATATGTTATCATATCGATATCATACAAACAATCTATATGCTACATATCAATAGTATTTCAAAGAATTTGTGATGTCATAAGTTTTAATCTCTTTTAATGACGTCGCACTTCAACTTTTGTTGAGTTGCTTTTGGCAATAGTAAGAGAAGAAAAATGTTCTTTCGCTAATATGTGAAGTTGGGCTCTATTTCTAGAGCCAAAAAAATGTTATTGCTGTTCATTTTAAATATCATTCTGACATTACAGCAAGAAAAACCCTCTTTGGCTTTACTATGATTTACAGTTTTTCGTAAAACCATCCTGGTTTTCCTATTTCTGTGATAAAAAAATCTTTACAACCCAAGCTAGATTCTGATTTTCACCTGTATGCAGTTTCGTTTTTAAACAGGCCGTCATTGTCACGTATATTTGGATAATGTTAACCAGAAAATGAAAGACTATCCTAGCCTCAGTATGTAAATCAGTTTTGTGAGGGTTTTTCTAAAAGAAGTCCACCTACGCTTTGTTGTTATTTAAAAACTGTGCAAGTGTACAAGCTTTACCGTAAGTTCATATTCTATTTCTCTGTATTCATTTTCTTTGGGTATTTGTGTCATTGTTCTTTGAACGAAAATACCTCCTTTCTGCTAAATAACACAGCTGTTTTATACTACAGTCTTCAATTAATGTACAGGTTGTCCAATACGCTACTAAAACCCAGATACTGCAAATGAAATGTTATGCTTAAAAAAATCAACGATTTATTCCATATATATGATAAGTATCAAATACCATGAAAAGCTACAAAAAAATCGAAAGTTTTTTGAAACATGTTCCCGTGATATCTTAAGTGTTTGCAAAAATTAACGTTGATGCTATAGGACTTCTTCCTGCTATATCAACTAGAAGAAAAAAAAAATACAGCCATGTGTTTACATTACAGCCATCTATCAATGAAACCATATGTGCATATCTAGAAAATTTTGAAAACTTTTCAGAACACTCTCATGCTGAAGTTATGTTTGCTTATAAAAAAAAAAAAAAAAATCTGAAAAATCTATTTATATAGACTGTAAAAATATTACTCAAATTGTCCATTTCTTGGTTATATGTTGCTCGTTGGCGCCAGATAAAAATTTAAGACAAAAGTCCTTTTTTTTTTTTTTTTTTTGATAAGTTTTAAGGAAAACATTTTCTATATTCTTCACACTAAAAAAATTTAGGATGACTTCAAATAAGCTCTTTTATAACTGCAACTTTGTCATATATATATATATATATATATATAAATGCGTAAATTGAAATCTAATGATCATGTATTGGCAACATTTGTTAATTGAAGAACACTTAAATTAACTTAAAATTAAAGAATTGCGTGTTTTAGCTTAAAATAAAACATTTCATACTTGTTTGTGGCATAATAAATTAAAAAGAACATAAAAGTTTACATATAAAGAAATACCAATCAATTATCGAATTGCTTTTTGTATGTGTATGGAAAACCGGTTAAGATCCTCTGATTTAGAAAAATATTTAAATTGATTAAAATGAATTTTAAATCAACATTAAAGTTCAGTTTTTAGCATATCATACCGTTAATAATAAAAATATACATTTTTCCAGTCATTAATTTCTAATTCCTAAGTTGGAGGAAAATTACCAAAACCCTTTTCCAAATGTACGTGCTAATTTAGTTTAAATAAATTTAAATTAAATAAATACATTTTTATGATTATAATTTTGTGAAGTATGTGCATGTATTATGTTGATTTATTAAAGTTTCCAACAATTTTTAATGTAAAATTATGTAGATGTAAGAGCTTTTAGCAGACATTCAATTTAATTTATAATGTTGGGGTGAGTAACGAAAAATCTTTTGATTTTTGTTTGATACTTGATTTTTGTTTGATTTTTGTTTTAGACGGCGAGAAGGTTATTCTAGAGTGTATTTAATGATATTTGAAGTGCTATAATTGGAGTGTGTAATAAGTAGTTTAAAGGTAGAATTGTCTCTTCAGTTGACGGGCGTATAGAATCCAAAGGTTTTCTTTAGAATTAAAAAGTCAAGCTGTAGCCAAAGTTCATCAATCTCAAGTGGTGAGATTTATTTTTGATATTACTTCAATTCATTTGTTCAATTTGATTACCGAGATTCTCCCTTTATTGAACTTGACCATATTTCAAGTTGAAATAACAATTTTAGTTATCTTAATCTAAAGAGTCTCGTTCTGTTATTGAGTTAAGTACTAGTTTAGAATGGGTTTAGCGATGATGCCGGAGCGCAGACCTTACAAAATTAAATACTTTCAACAAAAGTCACTTTGGTGTACTATAGAAACTTATATAAAAAATGAACAGCAATTTTATCTGATAATTTATCAATATCGCGTTATTCAGTAAACATTTGTTTAACAAGCAATTTTCAACATTATAAAAATAACTATTTTAGAGAGAAAGTATGCTTGTTATTGAACAGGGAGCAGCCCCCGCTCACCGCTCGAAGAGCGGTGTTGAGCGCTTCCAGGAAAATCCACGTGAGCTGCTCCGACATTTATTGAAAAAACAAAAAAAAAAAAAAAAAATTACATCATGCATCGCCTGGCTTAGCCAGCCCGCGACAAGGGGCGATGCAAATGGGCATGGGTATTTACAAGAGCGGCGCCAGACACAAGTCTACCCGCGACACGGGGCGCCGCTTGATTATAGGAGAGAGGGTGCGAGGCTGTGTGGCCTTCCACGACAAGCGGCACGCTACCAGTTTAGACCCTTGCATTTATGAGGGCTACTGCAGCATTACGGGCACACGGGAAGATAACAGGGAGATAGAAGAATAATGTGTTTAGGAGAAAGAATTTTTCTTTAGTTGTGATTTTAGGTTAGTTTGTTAGATTACATAAATCCATTAGGAATGAGAAAATTTTATTTAATTTATTAATTAAGGGTTTCCTTGTTAAAATGTTGTCCAGCCAATTGATTGGTCTGGGAGAGGGATTTCTAATATGATATAGTGCTGTTAAGGGGCAGTGGAAATAATAGTGTTGCGGAGTTCCCTCCTCGCCGCAGGAACACAGGGGAGAGCGTCGGCAATGAAATTTGTAAAGGTAAGATGGGAAGGGGCCATGACCTGTTAAAAATGCCGTGATAGGTGGAGTTAGGGTCCAGGAATTAATACGAGCCTGTGGGATCAGCGAAAAGGTGTGCCTACCCTTCTCTGAACTATCCCACAGGTTTTGCCATTTGAGATTAATAATTTCTTTGATTCTATTTTTGACATAGGAGGGTGGGGCAGGGATTGTGGAACACTTGGTGGGGAAATCAGTTGCTTCTTTTGCAAGGGAGTCAGCGAGTTCATTGCCGATCACGCCCCTGTGGGCAGAAACGTGTGCCAGGGAGCAAGTTAAGTTAGGATTCGTTAAGAGTTTTTTTATCTGTTGAATTTGTGGGTGTCTGCACCGATGCCGAGCTATTGCCTGAAGGCCCGAGAGACTATCGCTGAAGATGTTAAAGATATCATTCGTGTTCGAGTCGCCAATCCAGCGTATTGCTTTTTCTATGGCATAGATTTCCGCTTGGAAGACTGTATTATAGTCCTCGAGCCTGCAGGCCCACCGATGGGCCACGGTGCCACGGTCCAGCACGCAAAACGCTGCTGCAACCCCGGCGTCCGTTTTGGAACCATCAGTGTAGATCGCCACTGGAGCAGAGGGAGAGAAACTATTTTTAGTGCAATTGGTGATGAGTGGGGCAACATCCTTGCCTGGGTGAATATCCCAGCTGCAGGTCAAAGTTTGTATAGGGGTTTGTGGGAAGATGATGTTTGTTAATTCGGGGTCTTTAAGCTGTAGGATTTGAGTTTTTATATATGTTTGCGAGACCTGCAGGTGGGCATGAGGAATCCCAGTGATTACGGTGAGGGCATCAGTGGATATTGTTTTATATCCTCTTGCAATTTGCAAGAGGAAGGGTCTTTGGGCTGAGTTAAGAGAGGTAATGGCATCAGTTCTCAGGTGACCGCCCCAAATGGCGGCTCCGTAGGTTATTATTTTCTCGATGATTGTTTTATACCAGGTTTTTAGGAGAGAGGTGGAGATACCCCACCTCTTTCCCACCATTTTTGCTGAGCTGTGGTATATACTTTGAGTCTTTAGTTTAATTTCTTTTACGTGAGCCAGCCAGTTGAGGTGCCTGTCAAAGGTGATGCCAAGGAGTTTCATGTTTTCGACATGATTGACACTGATGCCGTCTATCCGCATCTTGGGATTCCTAGTTCTTTTAAGGGCTTTAGGGAAGGCGAGAGTTAATGCTTTGGTTTTAGATGGGGATAATTTTAAGTCGAATTCTTTCAAAAGTTTACTGAAGTGGGAAAGGGCTTCCTGGGCCTGGTCCTCCAGGTTTTTTCTAGTTCGACCCGAGACAATCAGGGAGAAATCATCCGCATAAGCAAATGTTGTGAAGCCCGCAGAGTTCATGCTTTTGAGTATTATGTCTGCTATCAGATTCCACAGGATAGGACCTAGGCACGAACCCTGTGGGCAGCCTTTAGTTTGGGGATGTTCGGTATTCCCGTCACCCCAGTTGACAATAATTTTCCTATGGGAGAGGTATGAGCGGATGATTCCGGCCAGATTACTCGGGCAGTTAAGGTCTTGTAGGGCGCGTAGAATGTGTGGCCACTCCACATTGTCGAAGGCTCCTTGAATGTCTAGAGAGATGATAGTGGTGTAGTTTGATGCGTTACAGCTGACGGCGCAGGAACTTTTTATGGCTTGTAGTGCTTGGTCACAAGATCTGCCCTCTCTGAACCCAAATTGGTTAGGATGTAGTAGATTGTTTGTTTCGAGGTAAAAGTTTAATCTTGTTACAATTAATTTTTCTAATAGTTTGCCTAAAGTGGGGAGGAGGCAGATCGGTCTGTAGGATGAGGGTTCAGAGGGAAGTTTCCCTTGCTTCAAAAAGTACACCACTTCACCTCTTCTGAGTGTTTCGGGGAAGTATTGGTGTTTGAGACATAGATTGGTCCATTTCTGAAGGATGTGTGGCATTGTGCAGTGTACGTTTCGTGAGATTTTAAAATCTATGTTGTCCGGACCTGGAGCCTTTTTGATGTTGAAGCTGTGAAGAGTGGCTTTAACCTCAGACTCCGTGAAGGGAACATCCGAGGGAGCCGAGTAGAGTGGTGCTTGGTGTTGTGGGTAGACGGTTCTTGGGAAAAGGATGTTTGTGAGGTACTCTAGATTGTTACGTTTTGAGGAGAGAGCTGGAGGACGTTCCAGTTTCAGCTGGGGCGGGGTGAAGAATTTTTGACTGTAAAACTTTTGAGCTGTGCCGAATATTTGTGTTTGTGATGTGCAGAATTTCTTCCATGCGTTATGTTTGGCTTCGTTGATGTGTTTTTTGAATATTGCCGAATGGTGTTTTATTTTCTGTCTGTGTTGTTGTAGAAGTGACGGGTCAAGGTATTTTACTTGTCTTCTTAGGGCGGTTAGGTGATTACGCATGGAACGGAGCTGGGGAGACCAGAAGGAGTAGGCGTACTGCCGTCCCGATTTCTTGAGCCTGAATGCTGCGGCCGCGGCTGTCTGGATGGAGGCCATTAGATTAACTGTAAAATTTACTAATTGTGTGGTGTTGTTCATGGCGTTGAGTTCGTCTGTTAGTGATAAGGAGGAGTTGAGTAAAAGTTTGTTAAATTTCTTTAAGTTTCCACGTTTAGTGGCAAACCGTTTAGAGTATGTTACTGTGGGTATTGAATTGATAGAGTAAGTGATGTAATTGTGATCTGTGTTATTAAAAATGTCCAGGACTGACCAGTCGAAGATTCGAGCTAGGGTCTTTGTATTACAGAGAGTGAAGTCTGGCCAGCCCTGGGCATTGTCCTTTTGGAAGGTGGGAGCAGAGTTTTCTAAGTTAGCAAGGCAGAGGTTATTGGAGGCTATAAATTCTATTAGGCTGCGACCTCTGCTGTTCTCAATCGGTGAGCACCAAAGGGGGGAGTTAGCATTGAGGTCGCAGCCGCAGATGAAGAGTGACTTTTGAGTGATTAAATGTTGCCATTCCAGTAGACAGGCCTCAAAATCCGCTGACGGGGCTGCGTAAGCGCTGCCAATAATCAGTTCGCCCTCCTTCGTGGTCAGTGTAATAAAAACACAATGGTCCCCAGTGTAAAGATGAGTGTAAATAAGGGTTTGTGATCGAATTATAATGTGAGCTGAGTTGTTTTTGGAGCTGAAACTGGACCAGGAAGAAGGGAAGCCGTACAGATCTCCCCCAACGGTGCAATATGCGTCCTGGAGCAGTCCGATGTCCACGGAGTTATCCTCCATGAACGTGAGGACCGTCGAGTTCGCCGCCTTGCACCTGTTGAGGTTGATCTGCACGATCTTGAGGTTATTGAAATTAACTGGGGGTTCGGGAGAGGAAGAGGATGTTGCCTCTGGGGAAGGTGAGGAGAGTACTTTTTTGTTTTTCTTTTTAGCTTTGAATTTTAATAACTATTTTGGGGTAAGAGGTTGGGTTAGTTTAGGAATAAAAGCTGTTACCTTCCTGAGGTGCGATTTGAGCTGCCGTGGTAGGGACCGTCAGCATAACGAGAGTCATCAGCGTAATAGGGTCCGTCGTAGGGTCCATCATAGGGTCCGTCAGTGTAGTACTCTTGGTTATAGGGGTAGTTGTAGTAGTCAGAGTAATAGTCAGAGTACAGTGGGTAGTCGGGATATGGCTGATATTTTGAGTCTTGCTGAGAGGGTCCTGGGACTGAACTGTAGTTCCTGCTGAGTGACCTTTGTAGGAAAGCTCTGCTGGAAGTTCTTTGTTGGTTGGCACTCTTTTGAGAGGTGTGTTTGTGGCTTCTAGAGGGGAGTCTTTGGGATGATTTGGAGTGAGCCTTGTAAGACTTTGTTGATCTGGAGCGGCGTCTTGTTGGGCGCTTTGGGGAGTCCGTCCTGCTTTTCCTGGGAGGAGGCGGAGCCGAGACTGTGGAGGAAAACTTGGCTTCCAGTTCCTCTCTACGGGAATTGTATTTCTCCGCATAGAGTGGACAGTCCATAGAGTAGGCCTGATGGTTGGAGGGAAGGGCTCTTTCGTGATTTCTTCTCCTAGTAATGTTGAACCTCTGGCAGTTGATGCAACTCGCCCTGGCGTTGCACCCCTCATTCTTGTGGCTGCCTGAGCACTGCGAGCAGAAAAGCTTGTCACTGCACTTGGACGTTGGGTGTTCCAGCGACTGACATTTAGTGCATCTCAGGACCCTTGTGTAGGGCCTGAAGATGCATCTGAAGAGGCCCAGATTAAATGCCTGAGACTTGATAAAGGCTTCTGCAAAGGGCAGCGGGGCTTGAAAAACTAGGTTTTTAAGGTGTGCTGCTCTGGCGGGTTGTGTTCTTACGTGTTTGATAAGGTCTTGGAGGTCCCCAGGGAGGCTGCTGGCCTGAAAAAGTTTTTGGACGAGATCTGCATCCTCTAAGTCTGTCGGCACTCCCAAGAGCAAGAACCAGATGGTGGGGCAGGGTTTAGGCTTGATATCCAGTTTTTCTTTTATCTCCTGGAAAGTCTGCAGATCCTTTGCCAGGAGGACTGCCTCTTCAGGGGAGGAGCATCTGATGTCAACTGAGGCTCTGTATACTTGTTTTCCTTCGATCTTTCCTATAGTTGATATGTGGTGTTTCTTCAGCAGGTTGAGGATATCGGTGCCTCTGTCAGTGGTTTCGTGTGATTTTATGTACAGGGTGCTTCTGAATTTTCTGTATTGTGCTGCAGCCTGTAGTAAGTTCTTGTGGAGTTGGTTGGAGGTCTTTGTAGGATGGTCTGTGGTGTAGGCTTGCTTGTGTGTGCTGGCCTGGGCATAAGAGATTGTGTTTTCTGTAGTGGGCTGTGGCTGATCTGTGATGTTTTGGTTCTCTTCCAGTGGTTGCTGAGGATGTCTAGTTGTAGTGTTCTGAATATGTTCTTGTAGTAGTGTTTGCTGGTGTTCAAGTTTTGTTGCAAGTGATTCTTGTAGCTTTTCTTGCTTTTCGAAGTTAGTGTTGAGTGCTTCTTGTAGGCCCTTTAATTCTTGCATGTGGATGTTTAAATCTGTGAATTTACTTTGTATGGATTTTGTGTATTCTTTGAGAGGAGAAATGCTTTGATATGTCTGATGTCGGGTCTGTACTTGTTGTGGTGATGCGGAGGGTGACTGTTGCTGAAGTGGATCCTTGACCTCTGCCAGTGCCTGTAGTTCTATAATCCTGTTGAAGGCTTTCTCGAGTACCGTGAGTGGAGCTGACATGTGTTTTTTCCGGCAGATTATGATGATATTGTTGGCTGCTCTGGCCACATCTTGAATGGATGAGAATGATAGAAAGCCCTCTTTCCTGGTGTACGTTTCTGGTAGAGGTGTTGTAAGAGAGAAGTTAGTCATATCTGACTGCCTGCTGCAGGTGGAAACGTTATCGGAAACCTCCTCTGCGTTAGGCTTGCTTTTCGTTGGTGATAACAGATCCATGTGGACTTTGCGTTTTGTATTATGAACAGTTAGTGAAGCTTTTATAAAAGCTGTTTTTATATCGTAGGTTTTACTATGAGATTAGCAATTGGTCGGATTTACTATGATTTTCTATTGGAGCAGGTTGGGGCTCGCTAGAGCGCCTGCACCATACCATTAGTTTGAGAGGAGGGAGAAAAAAAAAAAAAAAAAAAAAAAAGCAAAAACCGAGAGCCTAGACTCTCGAAAATAGCTAAGAGAAAATATTATTAAAAGAAAATGAATTTTAAAAATGATACCATTCGACTATGCCAGGGACAGATAGAGAGAGGAAAAGAAATGAAAAAAAAAATAAATAAAATAAAATAAAATAAATAACAAACTTTAATTGACTGGGGGGGAGACCCAAGTGGTGGAAAGACAGAAGGAGAACTGGAGCTGGTTGGATGGAAAATTGGTTATTTAGGCTTGATTTTCTGTAGAAGGGATATAATTGGAACGGAGGCAGAGTGGATAGGGAAGAGCCAATAAGTTTTAATATATGTTTAAAAATTTTGATAAGTGAGTTATTTGGCAAACGTTTTTGAAGTCCTACGTTTCCGTGTCTGAGAAACTAATTCTTTTGAACACGGGAACAGTAGACTCGAGTAAAAATAGTAAAAGGCAAATATATGGAATTTGGCAAAATATAGTTGAGGTCCAGCGTTCCTGTGTATGAAAAACTGGGAACTAGGTCCCCAGAACACGAGGACTGTGGACTTAAAAGGAATATGGAATTGGAAAAATAAATAAATAAATAAATAAATAAATAAAAGTAAAAAAAAAAAAAAAAAAAAAAAAAAAAAAAAAAAGAAAGAAAAAAAGGAGGGGGAGGGGGGCAACAGGGGGAGCAGAGGCAGACACCAAGAACTCCTAGGAGGGGAAACAGCGAGGTTAATAAAGGGAGGCACTTGGGGTGGGGCCGGAGGAGCCAAGAGGCTTTCAGGACCCAGAAACGTGGAGAGGGGGTGCCTTGCGCGCCGAGGAGAGGGACAAGAGAAAAAAAAAAAAAAAAAAAAAAAAAAGAAGGTGGCGAGCGTAGGGGGTGGGGCAGGCCTGGGGACAGGCCCAAAAACACTTTTAGTAAATTTGGTGCTGGTTGGTATACAATATTTGGGACCAGAGACTAAAATTTGAGTAAATCTAGCTGGGAGGGTAAGCCTAGGGGGTGAGGCAGGGGAAGGGGACCTCGAGAGTGAAGCAGTATTAAGCTATTAGTTAAAGTTCGTTACCTGGGAGCAGGGGACAGCGGACTCTTAAACTAGAAATTGCAGTAAATGGGAAAGATACTGGATGGGTAGCCGAGTGGGTGGGGAAGTGGAGAGGCTTAACAATTTTTTTTTTTTTTTTTTTTTTTTTTTTAATAGTTAGTTTACTTGTGGACTCGAGCAATTGAATTATCTGATTTGTGAGAAAAGCAAGAGAAGAGAAAAAAAAAAAAAAAAAAGGGAAGAACTTTCGGAAATTTTTCTAAGTCCAAAAAATTAAAAATTTGAATAATTAAATTTGATTTTAATGTTAATTAAGCTGAAACCTTAATTGATGATGGTTTAAAATACATTTGAAGCAATATTATGAAAAAAAAGAAAAAGAAGAACTTTCGGAAATTTTTCTAAGTCCAAAAAATTAAATTTTTGAATAAATAAATTTGATTTTAATGTTAATTAAGCTGAAATCTTGATTGATGATGGTTTAAAAAACATTTGTGGCAATATTATGAAAAAAAAAAAGAACTTTCGGAAATTTTTCTAAGTCTAATAAATTAAAAATTGAATAATTAAATTTGATTTTAATGTTAATTAAGCTGATACCTTGATCGATGATGGTTTAAAATACATTTGAAGCAATATTATGGAAAAAAAGAAGAAGAACTTTCGGAAATTTTTCTAAGTCCAAAAAATTAAATATATGAATAATTAAATTTGATATTAATGTTAATTAAGCTGATCCCTTGATTGATGATGGTTTAAAATACATTTGAAGCAATATTATGGAAAAAAAAAAAAAAAAAAAAAAAAAGAACTTTCGGAAATTTTTCTAAGTCTAATAAATTAAAAATTGAATAATTAAATTTGATTTTAATGTTAATTAAGCTGATACCTTGATTGATGATGGTTTAAAATACATTTGAAGCAATATTGTGGAAAAAAAAAAAAAAAAAAAGAACTTTCGGAAATTTTTCTAAGTCCAAAAAATTAAATATTTGAATAAATAAATTTGATTTTAATGTTAATTAAGCTGAAATCTTAATTGATGATGGTTTAAAATACATTTGTGGCAATATTATGAGAAAAAAAAAAAAAAAAAAGAACTTTCGGAAATTTTTCTAAGTCTAATAAATTAAAAATTGAATAATTAAATTTGATTTTAATGTTAAATAAGCTGATACCTTGATTGATGATGGTTTAAAATACATTTGAAGCAATATTGTGGAAAAAAAAAGAAGAACTTTCGGAAATTTTTCTAAGTCCAAAAAATTAAATATTTGAATAAATAAATTTGATTTTAATGTTAATTAAGCTGAAATCTTGATTGATGATGGTTTAAAATACATTTGTGGCAATATTATGAGAAAAAAAAAAAAAAAAAAAAAAAAAAAAGAACTTTCGGAAATTTTTCTAAGTCTAATAAATTAAAAATTGAATAATTAAATTTGATTTTAATGTTAATTAAGCTGATACCTTGATTGATGATGGTTTAAAATACATTTGAAGCAATATTATGGAAAAAAAAGAAGAAGAACTTTCGGAAATGTTTCTAAGTCCAAAAAATTAAATATATGAATAATTAAATTTGATATTAATGTTAATTAAGCTGATACCTTGATTGATGATGGTTTAAAATACATTTGAAGCAATATTATGGGAAAAAAAAAGAAAAAAAAGAACTTTCGGAAATTTTTCTAAGTCCAAAAAATTAAATATTTGAATAATTAAATTTGATTTTAATGTTAATTAAGCTGAAATCATGATTGATGATGGTTTAAATTACATTTGAAGCAATATTATGAAAAAAAAGAACTTTCGGAAATTTTTCTAAGTCCAAAAAAAATTAAATATTTGAATAATTAAAATTTGATTTTAATGTTAATTAAGCTGAAACCTTTATTGATGATGGTTTAAAATACATTTGTGGCAATATTATGAAAAAAAAAAAAAAAAAAAAAAGAACTTTCGGAAATTTTTCTAAGTCTAATAAATTAAAAATTGAATAATTAAATTTGATTTTAATGTTAATTAAACTGATACCTTGATTGATGATGGTTTAAAATACATTTGAAGCAATATTATGAAAAATAAAAAAATAAATAAATAAATAAATAAATAAAAAAGAGAGAGAGAGCGTTCGGTCCTACTTCCCGTTAAAGAAAGGTGCGCAACTCGGAGAAAGTGCTTTTGACACCCCTTAAGACTAAGGGACGGGATAGCACTCGCCGAGAAAACGTCAGAGTATTAGAAGTCTAGGGAGCAGGATAGAAGACTTTCATCTTATATGTAGAGAGCACTGTTGCTGAGTGAGAACAGCAAAAAGGCTCTCAGAACACTGAAACCTACCCCAGAGCATCCTGCTAAGAGGGAGCAGGTCTCTGCAGAGGGGGGCAAGGAGGGGAATCCCCCCCCAAGAAAATTAGAAAAATTTAGATTTGGCTGTGGAGAGGAGGAATTTAGAGTTATTGTATGTTAACTAGGGGCTACCGGGATTGGAGAAAATGGAGAATTCCGTGCACACAGAAACTTTGGGACTATGATTAAATTTGGAATTAAGACTGGTAATTAAAGTCTCTGCAGACGAGGTGCAGAGAAACAAAATAGTTGTTATTATAATGAAAATGTAATTAACACAGTGAGAGCAAAAACAAATAATTAATGAGAAAATGAATACATGTAAATGGATGAATTTATAAGAGTATCAATTAATTAGGAGTTACATTAATAAGAACTGATTCAAATCGTAGTTGTACAAAGTTGGGAGTAGAACTAGAGTTGTTAAGAAATAGGTTGAGTGGAAATAAAGGACCAATCAAAACATAATATTGGCAGGGCTTAATTACTCAAGATTGAGAATAAATCCTGAGTTGTTAGATTTTAATTAGAGTGGTTGGGGGACAGAACAAAGCTTAATAAGGGCATGGGCTAATTAGAAAGGGGGGCTCTGCACTTGGAAATAATGCGAAGAGCTGATTTGGGAAGACTTAGCCTATCCATGTTAATTATGGTTAATCATTAACCAGTTAAAGTGATAACTATATGAAATAAAGGTTTTAATTTTTATAAACAAAATTTACATCTTTGAACACGTTATAAATCAGGTTTAATTAGGTTAATTCTGCTGAAAAATCTCAAACGAGCAGCCAGCCCGAAAAAGGGGGTAATTGGGATTTGAGAATAAATCAATCAGTTTGGATAATAACATTAAAGAAAATAATGGGACTGAGCATAATTTACATGTTAGACACCCGAACACCCCCGAAAATGTCATCATTGTAGGAACGAACACCCCTTAAAAACAGGGTCAGCTAGCCCCACGATAACATCCGGGGATAGTCGAGTACCCGTACAAGGACGCTTACAACTTAAGAAAATAGCGCAAGGCACGTGGGGATTAAAGAATTAGAAATAAACTATTAATGAATGGGTAATTTTAATAATTATAAGCAAAATACATATTTGAGGTTCAGCAATGGTTGTCAGATCATGTTTGTGGATTGGAAAATATTCCGTATTTAGGTTTTTAGAGAGAGTTTAAGAGCTAAAGCTTGCTAAAATAATGTTTAAAATAGAGAAAAGCAAACAGCCATGTGAGAACCATTACTGACGGAAGCACAAGTTATTGAATATTAAATATACAATTTATTAAAGAACCACTTGGGTTAGAATTTAATGAGTGGTATCAAAAGATAGATAATAACTTTAGGAAAAGAAAATGGTATAGTACATGATTCCGACTCACCCCTTTCCTATTGTTTCTAGCCGGCCATCGGGAGCACTAAAACAAACGTCTTGACTCGTTGAAGGTCGGGCTAGGGTATGCTTGTTATTCGTCAAAAAGTATGGTGCTTTTGGATTTTCGCTCCAAATACTCGAAAGCATTCTATATTTTTCACAGATAATACACTGGGATTCCGCTGATAAATTGGACTGATCTTAATACAAAGTGCATTCCATAAAAACTGAGAGTTATTTTTTTACGTAGTGGCAACACCGCGAAACTAAAAAATAGAAATGCAGGCGATTTTTTTCAAACTGTTAATTGTACGTTTATACAAAATTCTAAACGAAGCAGACGATTTTATTTTCCTATTTCCGTGCTTGTTTAAACAACTGTTTTATTTGCCCTACAGAAATGGAGATGAGTGATTCAGAGTTAACAAACGAAATGCGTTGTGCCATAAAATTTTGCTACCGTTTGGGCAAAACAGCTCCAGAAACAGTTAAGTTAATGAAAGAAGCTTACAAAAACAAAATTTTTGGTGAGTCTACGATTTTTAGATGGCATGGTGATTTCAAGAAAGGCCGTTTGTCTGCAGAACTGGCTCCTAGGCCTGGGCGACCAAAAAGTGTTGTGAATGATCGAAATGTTAAAACTGTGTGGGTAATCCTTCAAGAAAATCGGCGAATGACATGTGAGGAGATAGCGGCATCAACAAACATTTCGAAAACGTCGATATTTCGCATTCTACGCAACAATTTACAGCTTCGCTATGTTTGTTCCAGATGGGTCCCTCATCACCTTACTAAAGAACAAATGAAAACAAGAATTCACCAATGTTGTGAATGGAAACAGAGGCTTCAAAATGATCCAAATCTCCCAAAGACTGTAATAACAAGTGATGAAACTTGGGTGCATCATTATGATCCTTTTACCAAGTCCACAACAAGTGTATGGAAACATACTGATTCTCCGCCTCCGAAAAAAATCCGACAAACCAAATCTGCTGAAAAGGTCATGATGATTATTTTCTTTGATCATAGAGGTGTAATCTATCAGCATGCTGTGCCTCCAAAAACTACTGTGAATGGTGAATATTATGTTTCTGTTTTGAAAATTTTGCGACAACACATATCGAGAAAGCGTCATGAACTGGTAGGGAATAGGACATTACATCACTATAATGCTCGCCCGCATGTCGCTACTTCTGTTCAGCAATATCTTAGTAAATGCAATATTAAAATCCTGCCACATCCCCCTTACAGTCCAGATCTCGCACTATGCGATTTCTGGCTGTTTCCGTCGTTGAAGGAGAAGCTCCGTGGCAGAAAATTTAATACAGATTCTGAAGTTATTTCAGCAGTGGAGGGTTCTTTGAAGCAGCTTCCAGAAAAGGGCTTCTCTACTTGTTTTGAAAAGTGGGTTGAACGATGGGACTATTGCATATCATCTGACGGAAGGTATTTTGAAAAAGAATGATGTATTTTTTGCTGTAAATATATTTCTTGATTTTTTATGATTTTACCCTCAGTTTTTCTGGAATGCCCATTGTATTAAGAAAGTACGTAGTATCGATAGATTTTTTTTATTTATATTCTAAGTATGCGCTTTAAGGAGACTGTGGTTGTGACTCGAAGCTGTAGCTGTGACTGATATTACATCTACTACCATAGTAGATGCCTCGTCGTCAAATCTTTTAAAAGATGGGATTTACAAAAGAAATATTAGATGATAAGGGGAAATGATTCATGAGCGTTTTAATTTGAGAAATTCTATAGAAGTTCAAACTAAAGATATTGCGAAGTTCAGTGTATCTCCCGCCAGAAGCAACTATAATGAAAAATTTCTTTGGACAATAAAATATGTATTTGGAATATCGTGTCATCTAGTAACGTCCAATTCGGAATAACATGTTCATGAAGCCTTGTTTGCCTTAACAACCATAACTTAAGTATTTACTACAGCAGAATTAGTTTGTGGAAAAAATAAAATCTAGGAATAATCGTAATTCCGTTGTTTAAGAATTGATTGCAATCTGAAACAGAAAATGATTCCGGTTTTGAATTTATTTTCAACGTGATAAACAGGTTGAAATATGCGAATATTTGGCAGTAGAGTCAATAGAAATGTTACACAATAAAAAGCACTATGGTTCAATAAAAAATATGTAAAGAGAGAGTTTAAAGGACATAAAGATTTAATTCTTTCTATTTCAAGAATGAATAAACTATTTGTTCAATGGATAAGACCAGGAACTTTTGAAATTAAAATACCAGATACAAATTTCATCTTGAAATTATCTGGGAAGAAAAATCTGTCTCAATTTCATAACGTCTTCTAAAGTTTTACTACACTAAAACAGAAGTTATAAATTTGGTGGAGTTAAACGATCGGATTTAGAAATAGAATTTCACTTTATTGAGACTTATTTATATGCTATGGATTTCTTTGAGATAGTGAAAAGAAGAAACATTAGCTGAATGCTAGACTGAATGGTAACCAAGTTCAAGGTTTAGAAGACATTTTGCGTATATATTCCAACATAGTGTCAAATCAACCAGGATCGACGAAATTAGATCAGCATGATACTGAATTCTTTAATGAAAAACCTATTCAAGAACGCATATGTAGACTTTTTCTAAGGCAGAAAGACATTTTAAAACGTTAAATAAACAAAATGTTGTCAAGCAAAAATTGAAATAGGGCTTTCAAATTACACTTCTCCAACCATCTATGTAATGATTTAGAGAAATAAATCTCGTTCTTGAATTGGCTATTAAACTGATTAAAATTAAACTGATCAAAAATAGAGTTTTACCCTCCACCAAACATGGAAAAGAGAGACAAACTGATGTCAGCGAAAAAGAACATAATAGTATTTGATTTGTCAGAAGGGTATTGGCAGATACCTCCCATTCAACGAGTACAAGATTTATCTGCTTTCGTGATTAGTTGTAGAAGTTACAGGCCACTAATAATGTCATTTGTATTAAAGAACGGCCCATATTTCTAACGTAAAATTTTTGCAGAACTTTCAGAAGGAGCGGACCGAATTTGCCATCCCGTACCTGGACGATATCTATTTCTATCCTTTCGAAACTTTGAGACGATCATCGTAAAGACAAACTTGGAAATTAAACCATCAATGTATGCTTTCACACAGAAATATGTACAGTAACTGGGTCATTTCGTAGGACAAGAGAGGAGATGTGACATTAAAGGCAAAAGTAAATTCTGTTAAGCAGTTCTCAACCCCCACTATAGAAACTAATATAAGAACATTATTTAATTTCGGAGGATGCTATGAACGATAAATTCTCAGATTTTCGATTATTACTGCAATTGCAAGTGAGAATCTTAGGAAAAAGAAAAAAAAGAGAAAAAATAGAGTGGACTAATCAACAATTTTTTTTAATCGTCTTTGTTTCGTTTGACACTAGTTTTTGTGTACCTTCAATTTGTTCTATCGTATCTTGCCGTTCCCAATAGTTTGTAGACGCTTAAATGAAAAACCTTTTAAGCAGTTTGTTAAAATAAATAATATATTGCAAATAAAAATTTTTAATTACAAATTTTATGTTTATTTTATTTACAGGAGAATTCAAATTTTTCTTTCTCACCTAAAAAGAAATTTCCTTTAATTACTAATCTGATTTTCTGAGACCATTGTTCTTCAAGCTTTTAATCTTAACGCCTATATGAATCACACTGAAATTTTTTTAATTTTCGTATATTTTGGGTATTAATGTGCATCTCTAATCATATGTAATTTAAATAATTTAAAAAATATATCTTGTTAGAAGATATGATATGTTTTTAAAATGGAAGATTTGACACCTAAGTGGGGTAGAACTGATGTTGAAAAACAGAAAAACTCTTTTAAATTAGTTTTCTTGATCACTGTTTGTTATAATTTAAGAAAAGAACTGTTTTATTTCATATCCATTGTTTTAAACCCCTGCACTCGAATGAGTTATGTTCGCTGATTTTATTACTTCGTTGATGTTTTGCAGAAAAACAAACATCTTTGTTTGTACAATTGAAATAATAAGTAGAAATTACATTATAAACTTTTTTGAAAAAATTACCAACGAAGCTAGGCGCTACAATATTTAATATAAAAAAGTAAAATAAAAAAATATTATCTTAATTACTTGTAGAGAAAAAAAAAATCTTAAACAATCGTTGCTGCAGTTGATGCTTTGGCGCCGAATGGGTTTAAAGTAATCGCATGGCATTGAGTGTCAGTATTTAAATTCAAAACGATTCGTATTAATCTGATAATCTAATATGGAGTCTCTTCCTGTGGCATCTACAACCTATGTGTATCTTCATCCGGACTGTTCAGAAAAGCTCTTCAGTGGTAACACAATGAAGACTTAAATCTCTGAAGAACCAATAATGGACTTCTTTCACCTTCTTCAAAATAAAATGGTGCCCACTGTCGCGTGGGGCATATGCCGGCACCAAAGTGACTTCTTTCCAAAAATAATTTCCTAAAGACTTCTTACAATACGTGCAACACTTTTTGTGTCCTATGTCGCGTGTGGTAATAAATGAATCATCGCCAACTGTCGGCTCTAGGCTAAGGCCTGGCGAATTATGTTTTTTTTTTTTTTTTTTTTTTTTTTTTTAGTTTAAAATAGACTGCGAGTAGTCCCCTTAGAGGCGCTCAACATCGCTCCAAGAGTGATGAGCGGGGGCTGTTTCCTGTTAAATGTCAATCTGATAATCAAAAGTTGATTTAAATATTTTGCTGCATGTGTTTTGTGATGGCAAGGCTAACAAGGGAGGCTCACCAGCTGTTCAAAAAGTATTTATACATGTTATATATCCTCTTAAAGCTCTAACTGAGAAGATAATAAAAATATCCATCATATCGGAAAACGCGCCCCCTAGCGTGAGTTATTCTCAATTAAAGTTTGTAAATTGCAGGCTCTTCAGTAATGTACTTTGAAGAATTTCTATCATTAGAATCGATTTTTTAACAGATTCTCATGCTAATTATGACTATTTATATTGTTAGTAAAGTGTTTTATTATGTGTTTAATAATTATTTTGTGACAGCATTAAATTTATAAATCCGATACTTTATATATGTAGCCATGTGTAAAATATTTACAATCAGAAAGATTTTCCTGTACTACGACATAATCGATATTTTGATATTGACATTGCATGGGGGAACAATAAAAGAAATTTAATGCACTAACATAGTAATGGAGGGGGAAAAAAGCGGAAAAATAAATTTCTTCTTTAAATGAATTAATAATTATATTATTACTTACAATATGATATTTTAATGAAAATGAATATATAAAGTAATAATTTTCTTCGATACTATAAAAATTACAATAGCTTCTTTTTTTTACTTTAATTGCTTTTTTTTAATACTTTTCATACAGTTTAGCATGTGTAAATTTATTGTTGACACAAAGTAATTATTAAACAGTAAAATACTTTACATGTAAGAATATATATAAAATAACATGTATAATTATTTATTTTGCAATGGCGTGGTTCTTACAAGGGAGCATTGACTGTGAGATCGTTGAACTGATAACCATTTGTGAAGGAGTACCCAATGGGCGGCCATCGCCACCACTTACAGGGATAACAAATCCATGCTTTGTCCAGGATTCGAACCCGGCCATACTGTGAGGGAGTTAGGGATTCTAACCGCAACAAATAATATATACAGTGGTTTTTAGAATCAGAATATTTTACAAAAATGATTATAATGATAGAAACTATACGAAGTACACTGTTAAAGTATCTGTAATTTAAAAACTTTAATTGAGAATAACTCGCGCTAGGGGGCGCATTTGCCGATAAGATGGATATTTTCGTTGTCAGCTCAGTAAGACCTTTCAGATGATATATAATATGTATAAATACCTTTTGAACAGTTGATGAACCTCCCTTGTAAGTATACAGCGATGTCTAGAACACATATACATGGAAAATGAAATGTTCTTCATATAGATATTCGAAGATAATTCATATGTTAGAGTTTAAAATTTACTTAGAAAAAAATAAATTTAAATTAACTAAATAAAGAATGACGAAATAAGAAATTTTAAGCAAATATTTAATTGTTACACATTTACTTTAAATTCCAAAAAGTTTCGTATTAATCTGATAATCTAATATCAATCTGATAATCAAAATTTGCTTTAAATATTTTGCTGCATGTGTTTTGTGACGGCAAGGCTAAGTAAACAGCGATGTCTAGAACATGGAAAATTAAATATTCTTCATATAGGTATTTGAAGATAATTCATATATTAGAGTTTAAAATTCACTTTGAAAAAAAGAAATTTAAATTAACTAAATAAAGAATGACAAAATAAAAAATTTTAAGCAAATACTTAATTGTTACACTTTTACTTCAAATTCTAAAAAGAATTCTAAAAATAGCTTCATATAATCTATATAAATAAAGAGAAGTGTCTGTGTGTCTGTGTGTGTATCTGCGCTCTGGTGCTCACACTACTAATCGCAGAGCCTCCAAATTTGGCATATAGGTACCTGGGACCCTGCAGGTGTGCACCTCATCGAGATTTTTTCGAATTTCGAATTTTTTAAATTAATGTTTTTTCGAATTTAAATATTGGCTTCAATGTTTCATTTTTCAGAAATTTGTTTCGTTTCAAAAGTCTGCGTATCTTAGCAACGACTATTAAACTATTTATTTATTTGAATTCATTTGAGGAAGAAATCTTTTTTATTATATTTATTGAAATCAAATAGTTATACACATACAGTAGAAAAAATTAAACATATTAAATTTTTAGATTTTGGCATATAGGTAACTGGGACCCTGCAAGTGTGTACCTAATCGAGATTTTTTCGAATTTGAATTTATTAAATTAATGTTTTTCCGATTTTAAATATTGGCTTCTTTGTTTCATTTTTCATAGATTTATTCTTTTGCTTCAATCGTCTGCGTATCTTAGCAACGGCTATTACGCAACTTATTTTTATTTAATACATTCATTTGAAGGAGAGTTTTTATTTTTATTTTTATTTGTTATATTTATAGCAAACAAAATTGTAATGCAGTAGAAAAATTAATTATAATTAGTTTTAAATTTAAAAACGTATTTATAACAGTTATGTTTAATTTTTTATAGTAGAACAACTTCTTATTTTTCATTTTTTAATTAATTCCTTTAAAAGAAAAAACTTTTATTAATTATTTTTTTTATTTACAGTATTTATCGGGGGAAATGTTAGTATATACATAGTAAAAAGGATTAAATTGATTAAAATTAATTTGTTTACATATATATATATATTAATCTACTTTTAATTTAATTTTTAACCGACTTCAAAAAAAGAAGGAAGGTTCTCAATTCAAACCGTATGTTTTTTTTATGTTTGTTAGCTCATAACTTCTGAACGGATGCTCCGATTTTGATACTTTTTGTTTTGTTGAAAAGGTCTTGGTCTGCAATAGGTCCCATTGTAATATCTTTACGATCTAAAAAAAATACAGGGTGCCCAAAAAAATCAGTCCCAACTCTTTTAATTGCTAAACGGCTGCTGCTATAGTAATAAAAATGGTAGGTAAGTATAGTAAAGTGGCCCTGCAGTACAAGGTTAAACCACTTGCTGCGCCACCTGGAGGAAAATAGTGGAGTTAGTGTTCCTATCTCGAAAACGGTTCTAGAGAAAAAAAGTGAATTAGAAAGTTGAAGATTATCATCGATTTAGTACAAAAAGATAGTTTAGACATTCATGCTAGCATTTCTATCTCGGAAACGGTTCAAGACAGGGGAAAAAAGTGAATTATAAAATTGCAGAGCATCATCGATTTAGTACGAAAAGATAGTTTTGACATTGATGCTAAAAGTACAAGGCTAAAAACGTGCCTTTTTTGTGTTCGCAATTTCTTACACTATACACACTTGAGCTACATTGCTCACGTAGTAGCGTAGCTGGTGAGACATACGCTATATAGTACAAAATACGGTTACTTGATACTTTTTGCTTTGTTGTAGAGATCTTGGTCTGAAGAAGGTCCCATTATAACATCTTTACAATCTAAAGAAAATAAAGCGCCATCTGGTGAAAAACAGCGGCATTAGCACACCTATCTCAAAAACGGTTCAAGATGAAATGTTAATTACGAAGTTGTAGAGTATCATCGATTTACTACGAAAAGACAGTTTTTAGACATTATTGCTAAAAATAGAACGCTTAAAACGTGCAATTGTTTGTTCGCAATTTCCTACACTGTGCACACTTGAACTACGTTGCACGCTTTACAGCGTAGTGGATGACACGTATACTCTGTGGTTCAAAGTACTGTTACTGTAAGCGGTCGCATCGATTAGCGCAAAGTCGTTTTCAACCAACTTCAGAAAGGAGGGTGTTCTTAATTCTTGCTATGTGTTGTTGTTGGTGTTTGTAAGCTTATAACTTCGTAAGAAATGCTCTAATTAACCGACTTCAAAAAGGAGGAGGTTCTCATTTGAAAGCGTATGTTTTTTTGTTTTTGTTTATGTTTGTTAGCTCATAACTTCTGAACGGATGATCCGATTTTGATACTTTTTGTTTTATTGTAAAGGTCTTGGTCTGAAATAGGTCCCATTATAAGATCTTTACGACCAAAAGAAAATACAGGATGCCCAAAAAAGTCAGTCTCGACTCTTTTAACTGCTGAACAGCTGGAGCTATATTCATAAAAGTGGTATGTAGGTACAGTAAAGTGGACATTAAAGTAGGTACAGTAAAGAAGCTACGCGATTCAACCGCCTAAAGCGCCACCTAGTGGAAAGAGTGGAGTTAGCGATCCTATCTCGGAAACGTTTCAAGACAGGGGAAAAAGTGAATTATAAAATTGCAGAGCATCATCGATGTAGTACGCAAAGATAGTTTAGACATTAATGCTAAAAACAGGACGCTTAAAATGTGCATTTGTTTGTTCACAATTTCCTATTTTGTGCACACTTGAAAAACATTGCATATATTGTAGCGTAGCGGGTGACATTTATGCTATGTAAAATTCAAAGTATGGTTATTGTAAGCGGTCACGTCGATTAACGCATAGGCGTTTTAAGCCGACTTCATAAAGGAAGAGGTTCTCAATACAAACCATGTTTCTCGTTGTTGTTGTTGAAATTTGTTAGCTTATAACTTCGTAAGAGATGATTTAATTTTAATACTTTTCTTGTTGTCGTAATGATCTTTGGCCTGAAATAAGTTTCATTAGGATTTCATTAAGATATAAACAAATTACAGGATACTCACAAAAGTCTGTTCTCACTCTAACTGCTGAACGCAAGCAGCTACACTGGTAAAAGCAGTGTGTAAGTATCGATGTTGAAACTTCTGTCCATCAGCTGCAATGCATATTTTGCTCTTTGTTTGAACTTTACGCTGCGCAATTTCCAGCGCAGCGGGTGACACGTATTTACTGTAAAGTTCAATATATATGCCTAACAGAATTTTCGGTTACGAATACAGCGTGTCATTTCTTTACATTTCTAAAGACTTTTTAATTTAACGTATGTTCGTTCAATAGATAGTTTTTTAGTCATATCCGCTAAAGGCAAGAAAAGTGACACAATTTAAAAATGCAGCATTTGAGGAAAATCAACTTAAAAGTAACTTGACTAGAATAAAACTGGCACAACTGTATCTCGAGTGGATAACTTTCTAGATGGAGATGTAACTTTTTTGTTTACATTGGGTGCATTTAATGTATTTTTCAGTGACAAAAATCATTTTTTGAGTAATGTCACTTTTCTTGGAAGTTGTGATCTGTGAAACTTCCGTCGAACGTCTTCTGATGCTCTGCTATATAAATAAGGTTTCACTGAAAAGAGAAAAATAAAATCTTTTTGTAAAAAAATAGAACCGACTCCAAAAAGGAACTACTATTCAAACAACTAAAAATGAAAGAAAATTGGCAGAAAATGGAACTGTAGATTGCGCCTAAAAGTATAAAATAATTTCCTTCGCCAAACAACCTATAACACTACAATTAATCATAACTTTTGAAGTCGGCGCAAAATTAAATAAAAATTGATACATTTATTCAATACAAAAATCAAATCCTATTCAAAATACACGTCTCACTTTGTTACATGCAAAACGCAGCCGAAAACTACTTTGATTCAAGAAAACAAATAAGATTTCGTAAGCAGCAAAAGTTGGCGAAGATGCTGGTATCTGACGTCCTTGGTGAACGAAAAATCGCAAAATTATCTGGCAAACATATTTAATTTCTTTGGGATATCATGATTATTTTAGTAAGGTATATCAAGAGAGTAATCAAGAATATGAAACAACACATCGTACAATATATATTATGGAAATATACATCTTGCGTGTATATTTTTGCCTTACGTTTTTATCGCCAAATTCAAAAGCCATCAAGGATGATCTAACTTCGTAGAAACATAAATAACGCATTGTGAAAAATGTTCACTGTTCTATGTAGATGCTACTAATGGACCAATTGTATACAGTGATAAAATAATAAAGGAAACATGAAAATGGATCATTCGAGACAACAGCATTTGTTGCTACCGATCTAAATAGAAACCTTTAAAAACTAATTAAATTTTATTTAATTTTGCGCCGACTTCAAAAGTTATGATTAATTGTAGTGTTATAGGTTGTTTGGCGAAGGAAATTATTTTATACTTTTAGGCGCAATCTACAGTTCCATTTTCTGCCAATTTTCTTTCATTTTTAGTTGTTTGAATAGTAGTTCCTTTTTGGAGTCGGTTCTATTTTTTTACAAAAAGATTTTATATTTTATTACATTGGTCGGAATCAAATCGTAATATAGTGTAAATAGCATGGGCTATAAAATACATGGTTCAAAACTAAAATATTTAATAGATGCTGAGATACAGTCATCTTTAAAATCGTAGTTCTTAAATAGTAGCAGATCTTTTCTGTCGTCGATAAATATCCAGATTAAAGTGCCTGGGAAAGATCTTTCTGCAGGCATGGGAAACCTAGACCTGATGCAGTGCGGGAGAGAAAAGAGCTGCCGTAGACAGCGAGTACCCGAAGCGAGGTTTAAAGCAATTTTAGTTACTTTTTTTTTAGTTTTTGTGTATAATGTGGTGTAAAAAAATAAATATTGATAATTCTTTCTAAAATTCATTTAAATATAGTGATCAGCGAAGCGGGCGTAGCCTGCTAGTTTATAATAAAAAACAAGACCTTACTTTCAGTTTTATATAATTAATTTAATTTTTCTATAACTATAACCTTGCTAGTTTTATATTTATCATATTTAAGCCCTTTAATCGCACCTATTTAAGCAGTGAAAAGTTAATAGTAAATGTTTTTATGCTTCAAATTTAAAAATTATCTTCATACTTTAAACATTTGCACTTTGATCCAAAAAGAAAATTTAAAAAGTTTTATTCCTTTTCTTGCATCATTTATAAATGTTTAATATTATTACAATAATCAAGTTTGTTTATGTAAAAGGGAAATTTAATTAACCAATAATACATTTATCCATACCTTAAACATACATTTAAGTCACACGAATAAAATCGTAAATATATATATATATATATATATTTCTGACATTTTGACCTCAAGTAAACAGAGAAAATTGTAATGTAAAAGTGGAAAAGTGCTAGTTTTTTACATGACATTTATGTCAGATATTATATCATCCAGTAAAATCTCACTGTCAATGTAACTAGAAGTTTACAAAACTGTCAAAGATTTCTTATAATAAAGAGATGTAGGTTCCAAAATTTTTGCTTTACTATTTGTTATTGTGAGAAATTCAAGCATTATTAAATATATATTATAATATTTAAAAAAGAACGAAAAATGGTGCAGTCCGCATAGCTTATTACTACACTTTCAAACTCAACGTTCCCGTTGAATTGTTTAACTTTCAATGTACTTTGACTACGTGATCAGACAGAATGACAGAAAGACTGACATTAGTTATGTTAGAGACATGAGTTATTAGACATGATTAGATATTAGACATGAGTTAGTCTATGACTAACTGAAATACTAATCGCTCTTGAGCATTTTTGGAAAGAGTTAAAAACGCCTAATACAAACAATAATACAATTTCCAATTGTAGCTTATAATATGAATGAACATTTTATTGTAGACCGGTAAATCTTAACGCTAAATATATTATATTATACAGAAAAAATGTCTTTTAGTATATGGAAAATAAATGTCAGTTTCAATATGATTTGCACAGCACAAAGTTATTTAAGAATGATTTATAAAAATGTCTCTCATAAAACGTAATGTATTGGCATTCTTTTGGATGTCCCATCAGACAAAATACTTTTGTCATTTGTACCATATTAGATAGGAAACATGTTGTAGTGGACTTGAATAATAAATATCGTTTTTTCAAGAAATTCTGAAAATAGTTACGGTCACTAGTAGCAAACAGACGGACAGATAGACAGACGGTCATTCGTACAGATAGAAAGACAGAAAGATAGAGTAATTCAAATCCTAATTACTGTTAAGTGTTAAAAAATATTAATAAAGCTTAAGAAAAGAAAAATGTTTAATTGCAACAGTTTTCAGTTGCTCAAATTGCTCTCATTTCGACGAAGGCTTGCAAATTGATTTTAAGTCAAACATACAAATCAAATATGTGTGTAAACAAGAAATAAATAAAAGTGTGAGAATGAAGTTGAAATTATGATAAGGATATTCGTTCTCTGTAGAACTGAAAATATTCACTTTGCAATCATCATATATTCTCATGATTGACCGTTATCTGATTATTTTAGAATTGAAATTGAAATAGAACAAATTTATAATGATACTTTTTAAATTTAATTAATTTATTCATTTTTAAAAGGTATGCGATATTAATTTAACTGTTACCTTATAGAAAATAAACCATGTTCAATATGCCTTTTTTTTTTTTTTTTTTTTTTGTCATCTTTGAGAAGCTCGTCACGTTGTCGCTGGAATGTATTCGATATTTCCCCATTCTGTAAATGGTAAACAACTGGGGGTATAGAAAACTGGTCATGTTCAACATTTGCAGTTTTAATTTTATTATATTTATCGGCCATAATTTTCCTCGAGTTATGGTCAAAAACTGTATTACCTAAATATGCATTTAACAATCCAATGGTGTTTTCCTTCTTTCCTTCTTTCATTTTTTGCTTTCTTTCATTTTTTTTTTTTTATTTGCAACTAAAGGGGGTTTTGTAAAAGCTCCTAACTTAAAAGCGATTTCAAAAATGTAGTAAAAAAAAAATCACCAAAATAATTGCTATTTTATTTTTAAAGATAGTAAATAAGTATTGAAGAAACAATAGTATATATTTTAATTAGGGAAAAATAAATAAATAAATAATTTATAATTTATAAGGGGAGAAATTTAAACTATTACTTAAATATTAACACACACACACAGACACACACACAGACACACGGACCATTTGCTAAAAACATGTTTTTCATATTCAGGGGACCTCAGAACGTGTAAATATAACAAAATCTCACGTTCGAAAATTTGACCCAAAAACAATACTTTCTCTACCTTATGGGTAAGAGAAAGTAAAAATGAGGCATTATACATGATCAGATCTATTTTATGTCCATCATGTAGAAATCTCATTGGATATAAGTGAAAATTGTACATGCATAAACAAATAGGAAAGCATATTTACAGATGATTTTTATTAATAAAAGTGAAAAAATGCAAAGAATATCTATTATTTTCCAAAATGATGTTTTAGAATTTGTCATAAAATGAAAGTTATTGAATGACTATTCCTTTTATTATTAATTCTAAATCTTTAAATAATTTATTTATATATATTTTTCTTGATAACAAATCAGGAAATACAAGAAGGGAGTTATTTCTTTAAATGCGTCATTAACTCAAAAAAGAATATAGAATTTTACTTTACATTCGCATGTTAAGTAAAATCTTTCAAAACTTTCTTCTTAAATAATCAATATTTTTGTTAGTTATTGCCATCTTATCACCTGTTTAGAAGCAAAAAATAATAAATCTAATTTTCCTCTTTCACGAGGCCAAATATCTTAGAAATGACATAGAAAATATACGATATTTTTTTCTATTTCTGATGATAAGAGCAAAATCTGATTTTCTCTATTTATCAGCATATAGATTAAATTTTGCTTCTTACAAATGTATTATTTTTGACATATGAAATAAAATTTCACGATCACCCTGGGGTCTAATGTTAACCATGTTAAAGACGTTGGTTATTTGTTGCTGACATGGATGAACTCAAATAAATGAATTATATTTGGTTGAATTATTCATTTACCATATATTTTATAGGTGTTGCTATGTGTTTTGTAGAATACTATAAAATGTATTCTTTCACTCAACTTCTATAAACGGACATTTTTATTATAGTAAAAGATAATTAGGAGTATTTTATGTAACTATCGTGCAGTGAAAATCCAAGTATATTGCATATGTACGCTGTCTACATATGTACGGACAAATCTTAACGTCGGATGACAATAAATAACTCTAGACCTTTTTTTTTACTTTTTCTTTTTCTTTCTTCTTTTTTTTTTTTTTTTTTTTTTTTTTTCCCGAACATATAAACTCTAAGCAAAGTCTTCATTCATTCCCTTGAAACATTAGAAGTGAAAAGAACATGTTATATCACATATATTCCAGTGAAAGTTTTGTTTCGAAGGCTTAAATGGGATTAGTCATAAATTTTCCAAAAACATTTTCTATGGGATTACCCTTTTAAAACTAAAGTTTGAAATTAGTTATAGCAATTATATGATTATGGGACTTTTTGTAATTATGGATATAAATTTATATATGAGAATTGCTCTTATATTAACGGAGATATAAAAGTTTCTTTAATAGCTTCGACAATTTTTCATTCGTTTTTTTATTTATAACATGCAGGATTTCGAGCCAAAAGCAATATTACTTTTAGAAACTTTAACATACTACATTGGAAGCAGCATACTGCAATCAGAAAATAAAAATATTAAATACTGATGAAATATGTGCCTTTTTATAAAATAATTGTTACTGCGCATGCGCAAGTGCTAACGAAATTTCTTTTGCATAATGTATTAGCCAAATGTATACACTAATATTGAAAAATCTTCGATCAAATATCGTTAAAACTCAGAAAGGTATCGTTGACAAAAAGTAAATTTTCAAGTGCTTTCAAAAAAGGGCAAAACGCTATACGGGGTTTTACAGATACCACAAAGATTATATATACATTTTTTTTTATTTGTGACTGATTCCCTTCTAACCTTCGGGCCAAAACTTTCGCTGTAATATATCTCTACATAATAAATTTTTATAATCTACTTTTATAAATATGTAATATTATTAAATGCTTGAAAAATCTGTAATGGCAATAAGGCGAATGTTATTTAAGAAATGTTTAAAAGTGGTGCACAATCAAGACCAATGCGAGGGTTGATCATTTTAAACATAGGACGAAATGTACTAGTTATTTTACTAGTTTTATTTTAAAATTTATTTGAAAACTTCAGAAAAATGTATGTTTAATTATTCAATTGGATTGCTAAATATTTCCTTATAATCTTAATTATACCTCTGTGGACCATCGAAGCACGGGGCCATTTCTTTTGTGGATGATAAAAAATGTAATGGCATGTCTCCGCACCACACTTAGAGGTAAGTCCCAGACCGTCACCAATTGTCCATAGCCTAGCACTAGACACAACACCCACTCAACCTCAAAATTATAATTTACAAAATCCAGATTTTACTGAAAAACTCTTCTAAAAATGGCACATATAAGTTGAAATTAGTTTTGTCTCTTCTGAAGTATATATCCTAAAATCAATTTTGGGTAATTTGCACTTTTTAATTTTAATTTAATTTAATTTTTTTTTATTTATTTATTTATCTATCTATTTTATTTAATTATTATTTTTTTTTTTTGGGGGGGGAGGGGGAGGAGAGTTTGATTTACGATGGGCAGATTCGAGAGCCTGTTTTTTTTACGTTAAATTTGTCCTGGGAGTTCTGTGGGAGCTGCCTTCACGAATTTTGGCGTATGGGTTGATTATCTGCATGAAACAGCAACTGTGATGAAATTCCCCTCCCTTTTAGCCCTATGGAGGTGGGAAGAAATAGTTTTCCAAGCGTAGCTCTGTCCAGAATTATTTCAGGACAACAATTTTGCGTTGGATAAACTTTCATATTCTTTTCTTTTTTCCCCCAAGAGTTCTTAGTGATTGTTAATTGCTCTCAAACACAAGGTTTTATTTATTTATTTTTATAATATTTATTTGCTTAAATTAATCTGTCACAAACACACACGCGCGCACACACGCACACACACACACAAACAAAGAATAAATAAATAAAGTGTTGAGAAATCTAGCATTTTGAAACATGGAGGTTATGAAAATATATCTGTTGTAAATTATTCAAACATTACAGTTAAAATTAACAGGCCAATAGTGGTGAATAAAAATTTCCTTACAATTAATTTTGCTGAAATTAAACAATCGTCTGCGTTAACATTTAATCTTTTAATTGCCGACGAAAATTTACGAGATTTGCTTCATCCTTTTTCCCACAGGCGCGTGTAGTTTTGCGTTCATTGATCCAGAAACATTCCCTTTCTGATTCCTCCCACTCCCCCTCTTCTGGGAAATAAGTAAATCCTTCGAAAACATTGTCACGGTCATTTAATTGCTTTCCAAAGAAGTTGGACTAATTTCACTGATAGCAGCGTAACAGAAAGCATCTTACTTCGGCAAGACGTATATATACGCCCGGGGCAGTTAAGGAGATAATTATTGTGATAAAAATATCACATAACCACTGTAAGCGGTTTCTCAGACTGTGAAGTTAAAAAATGAATGTAAATTCAATTAATATATAAAAATATTTTTGTATTCAAATATTATATAAATGTCTTTAGAAACTAGTTTTAAAAACAGGAGGATGATCTTTTGAAAACGAACATATAGGATTTTAAAGGAATATCGGTTTATGTGATGAATAAGAAAATGCAATTAGGATTAAATTACTGTTGGCGGTCTACAGACCGTTAACAATAGCTGTTAAAGTATACAATAATAAATGTAATAATTAACATCCCAACATAATACATTTTTTTGCAATTGAAGGGAGCTTAAATTCTAACAAAAAAAAAAAAAAAAAAGAATGGGAACGCTAATGTTCTTCAGAAAGTTCGCACAAGTTTTATTCCAGTTAACGAAATGGTAAATCAAATCTTACAAAAAGCAGCAAAGCGTAGTCTTATTTTTTATTTGAAATTTCCAGATAAAATATCTGGTAATATTTATAATTTATTCCGGAGTTCAGTTAGCCCAATCCATTTTTCAAAAAAGTATATTTTAAAAGCAGTTTTCTACTTGTTTCGTCGTAATTGAATATTGTAGAAAAATTTCTCTAAAATCTCGTTGTGTGAAAAAAGGGCGGGACTAACAGTACTCTGCAATAAATTATGAATATTACCAGGTATGAGATAATTTTTTGTTTATTCTTTGGGGACAGACTTATGCTCATATTTTACTATTTAGTTTTCTTCTTTTGACATTTCATTTAATACATGTAACTTGAAAATATGCTTGCAGTTGGATGCTCACAGTAAAAAATAAAAAGCAAAAACTGCGTTTCATTTATGAATAATTCTAACAATTCCCGCCAATTATGTGAAAAGTGAGAGATTAAAATCACTAGTATGGTGTATGATTAGTATGATCTCTATAATGAATATGTAAAAGAGAAATATAAAAAAATATCCATATTGTTTGTGAATATAATATGTTTGATAATGATCCAATTTTTAAGCTACAACACAAAGTTGAAATCTTGATAAATGTGACAATTTTCAGTCATTAAATTTGCACTTTTCACTTTGAAACGAAGTTGAAAGGATTTATGACTTCAATTTTTCAATCAGTCCCACTGTTCATGCTGTAATTTCTGTAACTATTCATGGAAATTCGTAAAACGGATATATGTTATTCAAGTTTACTATGGCATGTTTCATATTGAACATGGTGTAAATATCTCAAATAGTTTGTGTACGTGAACACAGAGAAGAATTACAAAACATTGTGTTCTACTTATAAAAGATATTTCTATAAATCATATTTTAAATTCTTTATTATGGATAATTCACAATGAAAGAAAACTAATTATTCATATGCACAAAAATCAGTTTTCTATAAATTATACTATGATTAACATCGAGATTTAAAGGGACAAACAAAAATATTTAGATATATTATGAGATATAATTGGAAACTGATGAAATTGCATTTTCATATTTTTCAATATTTTCTAACAATGTAGTTTAAGGGTGATTGTAATTTGAATTTTATCTGTCTCATTTCTGTTCGCCTGAGTGTCCGTTTATCTATCTGTCTATCCGACTCTAGCATCCGTAAATATTTTCAGAACTTCTTTAAAGTTATTAAAATTTAGCCAAAATACATTGAAGGTTAAACTATGCAGCAAATACGTACAGTTGGAAAGTGTTAATCTGTTCGAAACTCGTGATTTTTCGTTCTTCTTTAACATATGAAGATTTAATATATCCTCATATTTCTCTTATTTATTTTGTATCGCATTTCTTTCTATATATATGTGTGTTAAAATTTATTGTATCTATTATATTTTTTCTTTGTATCCTGCAAAATTAAATGATGAAACATAATATATTAGAAATTTCTAACGATAAAAATCCATTAACGTGGAATAGAGTCATCTTTACAGCTAATACAATTTTTTTCTTTGTTTGATTACTATACAAACATTACTTAATAACGTACAAAACATACAAATACAAATTTCATGTGTTCCAGATTTTTTTTTGTTAGTGTCATAAAAGAGTTGTTCTATATTACAATGATATATTTGATTTGGTCGAAAGTTATGTCTATATTTACATGTACCTAAATCAGTTCTAAGAAGCAGGAACTATCTTCTGTTTGACAAATATGCTTTATTCTCATTAAAAGACATAAAATTTAATTTGCTATATATTCTTTATATTGCGAAAATCTTTATGCATTCTTTTACTAAACAAATAATAATGAAACTACCATGGAAGAAAATTAAATTCATAACACCCGTTAAGTAAATTAATTTAGAACTTATGACACAAAGAAAAATACTTCAGTGTTTAAATAAGAAATTCATTTTCTGAGATATAATCTAGTACTAGTTCATACCCGTCAAAATTTGACGGCTTAATAACATTTAAAAATACAACTGAAATCCTCTTATATTACTCCAGCCGTCTTTTAAATGAGGCTTAAAGTGGGTGTGCTTGTTTTGTATGGAGTTGTCGATCTACAGTAGAATTCGACTCAGTCACTTTTTTTTAAATATAATTATAGAAATTTTCATATTTTTCAATCAAAAAAAAAAAAAAAAAAAAAAAAAAGTTAAGCATATTTTAAATATTTATTCAACATAATCTGATATATAACAACCCCATGCATTCTTCTACCATCAATTATACATACTGTAAACCTTGTCTGTCAGTCTATCTGCCTGTACCCTAACTCCCGTAAATATTCAAGAAATTTTTTGGAACTGATATATGTTATTCAAGTTCACTATTCGATGTTTCCTATTGATAGTGGAGTGAATACCTCTACTTGTTTGTGTACAGGAACAACCGAAAGCATTTCAAAGCATTGAGTTCTACGAGAGATATTTCTATAAACTAAACTAGTTTTACAATAAATCTTCGTGTAATTGAAATATGATACTGAAGTTCACTATCGGACGTTTTCTATAGAAAATAGTTTAAATACTACCACTGCAAGCTGTAAAAATTACCGGCCCATATCCCTAACAAACACCTATGTAAGTTTATGGAAAAAATAATTCATTCTAGAATCATAAATTGGCTCCTTAAACGGAAAATATTACACTTATACCAAACAGCCTATAGAGCCCAGCATAGCACTATTGACCAACTTTTCTACCTGGTTCAATCAATCATAGATGGACTTCAAGAGAAACCTCATAGGAAAACTACGGCCGTTTTCCTTGACCTGTCAGCGGCATCCGACAGAGTATGGAGACAACAACTCATTGAAATTATACATACAACAGGTATCTCAGGTAACATCCTATTATGGATCAATGACTTTCTAAGAGATAGAAGGTTTGTTTTGAGAGTTAATAGAAAGTTCTCTAAGACACGTAGATCTTGGGTAGGCGTCCTTCAGGGATCGGTCCTTAGCCCACTCCTTTTCCTCCTCTACATAAACACTGTTCATAATCACATTGTAAATGAAGCTAAAATTGCCTGCTACGCAGATGATATTGCCATTTGGCACTCACATACTGATATCACAATCTCTGAAAACGTACTAAATGACAATCAGTCTCATATTGAAGACTGGGCTAAACAGCTGAAACTGATAATAAATCCAGAAAAAAACAAATTTTGTGTGTTTTCTACTGACAGGAGGAACAGAGCAACCTTTCTACCCGTAATAAAGATAAATAACTCAATAGTTAACAAAGTTTCCCATCCAAAATACCTCGACTTGACGTTAGATGCGGAGTTGAGGTTTATCAAGCATATAGAGAATATATCTGAAAAAGCTCTGAAAAAGCTCAGTGTTCTTCGAAAACTCTGTGGATCGACTTGGCGTTCTAAACCAAAGACACTTTTAAACACCTATGCTGCACTAATAAGACCACTCCTCGAATACGCAGCACCCGTATGGGCTCCATCAGCTTCCACCTCAACGGAGAAAATCGACTCTGTTCAATACAGGGCGTCCAAAATTATCATCGGAGCTGTGTCCTCGACAAGTAATGCGACAGCCGAAAATGAGTGTGGCCTACCATCATTGGAAAGTAGGAGGAAACTTGCCACCATCAAATTTACAAACAAAATCAGAAGCTGCAACGAACAACATATTCAACATCACTTTCTGCTACTGGACAGCTAAGAATAGGCTAAAGAGATCTTCAACACTTCAGTTTGATAACGACATAAGAAACAACATTAGCTTGAAACACACAAGTCTTTATATCATTCAGGAACCTTGCTTTAAAGTCAAACCACCTCTCTCTGTCAAAATAATTTTGGACTTGCTAGAGCCGTGCACGAAAAAGGAACCTAAAGGCATAATTAAAAGGAAAGGCATGGATACAATACTTAGCCTTATGATGCCTCGTCTAGTAACTGCCTACACCGACGACTCTTCAGACTCAAAATGCAATAGGGGTGGTTCTGGTGCCTTTCTTAAGTACCCAGATAATACAACTTCAAAGCACAGGGTTTCTGCAGGGAATTGCATCCAACTTTACGTGCGAACTGATAGCAATCAGGAAAGCCCTAGAAATTTAACTTGCATGGACAAACATCGTTAACTCAGACGGCATCATTGTGTTCTCGGATTGCAGATCTGCTCTTGAAGCCATCAAAGAAGGAAAAATAAGGCTCACCCAAGAAATCAACTCTCTTCTGCTCTCCATTAGAGCTATGGGCAAATCATGTAACCTTCAATGGATTCCTGCCCATGTTGGTATCGAAGGGAATGGGGTGTCTAATTTCCTTACCAATGAAGCCAGAACACTCGAGCCTGTAACTCCATCTACTACGGTTTTTGATGCAAACGCAGTCGCAAAACAGAAGCTCTGCTCAAAATCAAAGAAAAAGTTCTCACTGCCAGAATTAAATTACGGCCGAGAAATAACAACAACCATAACAAGACTAAGGACAAAGCACTTTAAGGGCATGAAGATCCGGTCCAAGACATATGTGGAATTCAGGCACTGCCCAGGCACGCAACTGGATCCCAAACACCTTTTTAGCTGCCCTTCCATTGCTGGTGCCCTCTTCAAGATAAACAATGACTGCAACATGGACGTTTTATACTCAGAAAGAGCCATAGACATTGACAAGGCTGTGATCCACGCTTTTGGCAATATTTAATTTTTATCTCCTCTTTTTACTTTCTCTTACCCATAAGGTAGAGAAAGTATTGTTTTTGGGTCAAATTTTCGAACGCGATATTTTTATATATTTACACGTTTTGAGGTTCCCTGAATACGAAAATCATGTTTTTAGCAAATGGTCTGTGTGTATGTCTGTGTGTCTGTGTGTCTGTGTGACTGTGTGTGTGTCTGTCTGTTATCAGCATATCTCAAGAACAAATAGTAGCAGACATTCCAAACTTGGTATTCTAAATGTGTAACAGTAAGCTTTTCGTTAAGATCAAGCAAATGGTTCGTGTACAGGGACAATCAAGAGAATTCTAATACATTACGTCTATGGGGGAAATTCCAGGTAATATAGACTGCACGTCTATAGACTGCACTAAACCAAATGAAACGAATATATATATTTTGTAATAGAGATAGTCAACTGGGAAAAAAATTGTGTATGTAGGAGCCTCGCCTCCCCCCCCCTAGGGGGAAGTCCCCCCTCGAGGGGCGTAAATTTTCATGATGGGTATCTTTCAAAAGAGCTCGCCGATACCTTTAAAACGAATGGTTGAACCATCGATCTGTGATAATTTAAAACAAAGTTATCGATTTTTTTCACTGTTAACAAAAAAAAAAATATATATATATATATATATATATATTTTTTTTTTTTTTTTTTTTAATAGTGAGAACAAAATGGACTTTTTTTGGATATTTAGTGTTTAACTACTTCTCTAATATGGAAATCGTCTGCATTATCATAAAAGATATTTTTTTTAAATAATAATTTTAATAAATTATTTTTTAATTACCGAATTAAATTTTATATAAATCTAGGTGCATTAATGAAACGGGGGGTTGAGGGGGGCCGTAGCCCCCCTCACACACAATTAATTATCATATAAAACTCTTCCGAAGCCTAATTTGAATTGTTTAACATAGGTTTACATAACATCGTTATCTTACCTCTTAATATCCAACCTGTATTTATAGTATTAAATTTCAGGGTAAGAGAAAGTTGTGTGAGTGACATACCAGATTATTGTTATTATTTTATTTCTATTTTTATCACCTCTATATATTGTCATACATGACAACAACAACAAAAACAGTTGTGTTATAACGTAGGCAAAGAACATTGAAAGTTTTACGATACAACAAGTACGTACAGTTAGAAAATGTTAATAATCAATGCGTACAGCATAACGTTTCGTTCTTTTTTATTCTAAAAATCAGATATACATCACATTATAATAGTATATTTACTTCCATTAGATGGTATACTCTAGATGTAGGTAGGTTGTTGAAATTGAACGCGTAGTGTAAATCAAAACACACATGAAAGGGACACATGATTGTAACCATTCCATTAATTCTATAAGGAGTATTTCCATAAAAAAATAGTTTAAATTTTTTGTAGTATTAAAATTATATTGCTAATTAAAATGTATTATTCATATGCAGAAATGCATGTTTTCTTTGGATTATCGTATAATATGCATTAATAATTGATATTAGAATAAAAAAATGAGGGATATTAGATAATAATGAGGGATATATGATATTAGAATAAAAAAATGAGGGTTTTATTTTATAATTTTAAAAGTAATTTTTTATCTTTTAACCTTTTACAACAATGTTGAAAAATGTTTATTATTTCAGTTAGTCCGATTGTCTGACTGGCTTTTATCAGAATTCTTACTTCCGTAAATATTCTTAGAATTCTTTGAAACTTATATGTATGTTATTCAAGTTTGCTAATCCGGGTTTTTATTTAAAATGCTATAAGTAGCACAAATAGTTTGTGGGCAGACACATGAAAGGGATATCCATTACATTAATTCTATAAGGATTATTTCCATAAAAAAATAGTTTAAATTCTTTGCAGTATTAAAATTATATTGCTAATTAAAACGTATTATTCATATGCAGAAATGCATGTTTTCTTTGGATTATGGTATAATATGCATTAATAATTGTTTTATAGGTCAGCACAAAAATATTCAGATACATTAGGTAATATTTTCACAATTATAATTTCCTGAAAAAGCTTTTTCAGCTGTTTCCTATACTTTAAAATTTTTTTAACGAAGTTTAATAGTGATTATAACGTCGACTCGTCTATAAATTTGTCTATCTGTCCTCTAATTTACTTAAATATTATTGATGCATTGAAACTAATATAGGTTATTTATTTTTATTATGGCATCTTCTGTATTGAAAATGATAAAATAAGCACACTAATTCATGTACACAGACTCTAAAAATATTTCTAATCTATTATAATCTAAGGAAGTTATATTTTAAAAACATATTTAAAAATATATATATTAAAGCATTTTAAAGCATATTTTAATATTTATATTTCACTCGACATAGCGAAATAACATATATCATTTATATGCATAAAAACGTTTTCTACAGAATATGCAGTGATAAGCAACAGAGGAAAAGTATTCAGGTATATAAGTGAATAAAAACGGAAACTCCTAAAAGTACATTTTAAATAGTGATTTGCATTTTTAACACTTTCCAAAAATGTTTAAAAGCGATTATGGTTTCGATTCGTTTATCTGACTGTCCATGTGTCTGGCCTCGCTCAAACTTGCGTATGTACTTTCAGAATGTATTAAAATTTTACATATACTATATAATTTGACTAACAAGGAAACATTCAAAAGGTATCGTCTTCAAAAAATATTGAAAAAAAAATATATGTGATTCTACTCTTCATAAAACACCAGGAAGTGAAAAAATTATCGGCTGAAATGAATTACAGCGACCACAAAAAAATATCAAAATTAAGCATATTTGGTGATTTAGCGCTGTTAGGCGATAAATTTGCTAGCACTCAGATTGCCGTGTACGAACAGAACCGAGTTTTGCTTCTCCGCCAAGTACTCAAAATCAATCGCCTAACAGTGTGAAATCGCCAAATATGCTTAATTTTGATAATTTTTTGTGGTCGCTGTAATTCATTTCAGCCGAAAGATTTTTCACTTTCTGGTGTTTGTTGAAGAGTAGAATCACATACGTTTCTTTTTTTTTTTTTTTTTTTTTTTTTCAATATTTTTTTAAGACGACACCTTTTGAATGTTTCCTTCTATGACATATTCTTTGTTGAAAATAATATTTAGTATTGAATGTTTATGAGTAAAAAAAGAAAAATATTACATTTCAAATAAAAAATTGAATATAAACATATATATATATATATATATTCTCGAAAGACTATGTTAATCTGCATTGAATTAAATATTTAAAAAGAAATGATTACAAAGGATTTATTTTTAATTTTATATTAACATAATTATAAAACTTTTGAAAAAATTAAATTCTATAGAAAATTAAAAATGACTTACAATTTAATTAGGCCGTGGGCCATAGCTGGATATCGTTCAAGTCCGTTTCAATCATCGAGGGGCAATTTCAATTTAATGTTAAAATTAAAAGAATATTCAGGTATCTACAAATTCGCAATGTTCTGGTCTGAAGATGTGCACATTATTTTAAAATTGATTAAATAAATTCTACAAATTTGACGTTTCTGCAGTCCTGCCATTTTACCTACTTTTAGAGATAGCAAGATTCTCGTCTCGTTTCTTTGCTTATTCTCCAATCAAAACCGGTATTTTTTTTTTCTTCTGGCATTTCGATCCAATGACAGCTGATGTTAGTAAGCGCGCTAGCGGCCCGCTTGCATTTGATATGTTTTGTTTATGTTTACATTAGCTTGAGTCAATATTCATTGACATTTTCACACAATTCTACTATTGTTTTCTTTTCATGTATTTTTGAGTCTTATTTACATTTAATAGAATGTGAGAAAAAAATGGCATAGTGTTTGCATATCGGGAATTAGATACATTAAAAAATGCAATATATTTCTCAAATAAGATGTAAAGTTTCTCTTGACATCATTATCCTGCGTATTATTAACATTTTGATAGAATTCTGTTCTCATTTTTTTTTTCTATATTTTTAAGTAGGATTATTACAGATAATATAATAGCAGAAAAAATTACTTTTTGTTTGCACATCGGCGATGACATAAATTCAGAGGTAAAGTGTTTTTCTCAAATAAGCTGAGCTAAAGTGAGATTGTGTGTTGATCAATGAAAAGTTTTAAATATTCGTGAAAGAAAAATATCTACCCATTTGCTTCTTCTTCCAATTAATGAACTGTTCAAACTGCCTTTAGACAACAGCATAGATTACCATAAAAAGGGTTATACAGTAAGTTTTACTCTGAAATGTAATTAAATTATTGGCGAAACGTTAGTCGAGGCCACCATGTGGAGATTAAAAAGAATTTCTGTTCTGTTTGTGTGTATGTCTGTTTCATGATAGCGGCGGCAAAAATCATGCTATTGACTTGGAATTTGGTACACATGTTTATGAACCACACAGAATTAGCTGTATAGTTTTAGGTGTGTATTCCATTTGTAGTTCGTGTACAGGGACACGCCAAAGTTTTTCTAATCTTTACGGCCTGCGGACAGAATTTGTACCGCGATAGGGGCCGCAAAAATCTCCCGATTGACTTGCAAATTTGTATACATATTCAGGCTCTGTATAGAAATAGCTGTGTAATTTTTTATGTCTAGATTATTTATGGATCGTGTGCAGAGACGCAACAAATTGTTTCTTATCATTACGGTCTATGGGATGAATTTCGTTTAAGCGAATTTTAACTTCGTTACTCTGCATTCAACAAAATGAAATTAGCGTACATTATTGATATGCTTAAATTGATCTTTTCCATAGAAATTCAATATGTGTGCTTAGACTTCATAATCAATGTACAGGACCTTTCAAAAGTATTCCGACAATGTCATGTAATCATCCAAATTTTGTCAAATTTCGAACAATTATTTTTGAAAAACATAGAATAAGTTGAAATGTTTTTACTGGTGCTCTTTTACAGAGAAAAGCAAAAGAATTTCATAACATTAGAACTTATGGGTAAATTTTTATCTAAGCGCATTTCAACGCTTTTATGTTGCATTTAGTAGAATTAACATATGTTATAAACATACTTAAAAACACGTTTTATCTCTCTCTCTCAGAAAAAAAAGGGAGGTATGTATAACCTAATTTTATTTACAGGACCATACAAAAGAATTTCGATGACATTCTGTAATCATTCAAATGATGTCAAATTAGGTTGAATTATAAGTGAGTTATAATTAATTAGGTGTACTATTTTTATTGGCGTATATAATAATGGTGGCTCTTTTTCAGGGACACACAAAAGAATATCGTGCCATTATGGTCTATAGACATTATGTATTAAAAATGTATTTTAACATGGTTACATTAAATATTATAAAATGATATTAAAATGTTTAAAAGCATGTTTTTCTGTGGAAAATTGTGGGCATAGAATTGATAATTAATTTACAGAGTTACATAGGGTAATCTTTTTGCACGAAATTTGGTACATGTATTTATGATTTAAATACTTGTACTAAATTATAGTTCGGTACAAGATTATGTATCAAATAATCTAATAGCCTTCTGTTTATAAGGAATTAATAGAAGGCTGTTATTAAGAATATGTGTGTGTGTGTGTGTGGAGAGAGATAGATATAGACAGAGATATACAGCGGAAAGTTGAAGAGAGAAATTAGAAATGTATCTGTTTATGTAGTGAGTCGTCATATATATGCATATATATATAAAGCGAGAGAGATGCATGCTAGGACTCAGCCGAAGAGAAAGAAAGCGAAACACTTGTATTAGATTAAGGATAAAACCTATGTTACAGATGTCATTTCTAGAAGTAAGTTAAAATGGAGCTGGGCTGGGCACTTTTCCAGAAGAAATGATGATAGATGGACCACCAGTCCTACTTTGGATACCGCGATACAACAAAAGACCGAGAAAGACACCAATGTGTCGTTGGAGAGATAAAATTGTGAAGTTTGGAAGAGCAGAATGGAGAAGAATTGCAGAAAACAGGGCAGATTGGAATCACCTAGAAGAGGCCTTCATCTTGCAGTGGACAGATAAAGATTGAAATTGATGATAATAATGATATCTATAATATGGAGTAAATAAATATTATCAATGATCTATATTGAATAATGAGTGATGAAAATTGGACGTTGAGGTTTCTGATCTGCAGATCATCTAGTTATTAAAATTTTACCTTTTTTAGCACTTTTTTTTCAGGAAGATAATTTTAGCACTTGTGTGCAAGTTAATATAAAATTTATTCAACGAATCACAATATTAACAGAAATATATTGCGTACAGCTATAATCCAGCATCGTAAATGTGAACTCAAGTTTTTTCAAATTAGAATCAATTTTCCAAATTTATGTGCAAAGTTTATTTCCAGAACATTTGATATTTTCATTACCTATCTTAAAAAGAATATATTAGCAAAATTTTCAGATTGCCCCCAAAAAGTTGAAACGAACTTGTTTTTAAATGACATTTTTAGCATATGGCCCACGGTCTAAATGTTAAAGTAGTATTTGGTATATTTTTCATAAGAAAACAATGCACAATGAAAAACTGACTTTAAGGGTAAACATACAGAAGATATTATAATCAATCTATATCGCACAGGCTTTCGCATATGTCCAGATTTCAGATCCATGTTTACTTATTCTAACTACACCCATATTCTCCGAGTAAACTATTTCACATTCCGTTCGGATTTTCCCTAACTTAAACAATATTTATTCGATGAAATATAACTATTGCAATTTTATTGTTTGCGCTTTTATACAAACGTAAATGGTATTAAAACAGATTTAATCAAAAATCAACGGGAAAAACAGGAAAATATATTAAAAACATCAAATAGAATGTTTTGTAATGAAATTAATGGAAATTTTTGTAAATATATAAAGTTAAATTTAGATACTTATAATATTAATATTATTTTGTATATAAATATTATTACTTCTGAAAATAAAATATGTAAATAAAATGTAGTAATCATTGAAATGACTTGACACCTCTGATCTGGCGTAACTCAAAGTTTCACATGAAAGCTTATATTTGCATTTAATATTTATAAATTGAACTATATTAGGTTAGTTTAGTAAAATGCATATTCACTCAACAATTCTTTTGGTTTTAACACATTTTTAATAGATTTGAAATATTTAAATTGCTTTATCACTGTTTGCTTTTTTTATAAATTCAATATCTTCAAAATGCTAAAACTTTTAGATATACGTATTTAAGAAAATAATTAACGTATTTCTGCTTGGATGTATAATTGAACTTTCTTAAAAGAATTAGGGTTGGATTTCGAAATTTATTATTACGGTTTTTGGAGCGAAAGTTAAAAGGGGCATGTATATGTAAAAACAAACAAACAAAAAACAGTTTTTGTTATATTAGTATTTTTAATAATTTTTCATTTAAAGAAATCGCAAAAAATAATTCCTAATTCTTTTATGTAGGTTTTATTAAATATCCAGGAAAAATTATGCCTTTTTTAAAAATAATTGTACAACTTTAAGCATTTTGAAGATCATGAATTCATGAAAAAATGCAAAACTGAGAAAATGCAATTTAGAGATTTAACATTTGTAATATATATATATAAGAAATTTTTAAAACGAATATGTGTATGATATAAAATGATATATAATTAAAGATAATTATAATTAAACGTAAAACGGAGGAAGCTAGTGCTAAAAGCAGCTTAGCTAAACAATGTTTTTATTAAATAAGAAACTTTTAAAACAAATACTTATGTATATGAAATTAAAATAAAAGTTTAAAGATTAGAAAAATCAACAGGAGATTTACAAACCAATGCGCCAAATTGCTGCAAAAGGAAATGCAAAACTTGAATATATGAATAATTTAACAAATGAAGTGAAATAAAATCCCCAAAAAACACAGAAGTCTTCATCTGAAGACTGTGTGAAGACTTCATCACACTTCATCTGTGTGAAGAAACTAGATGAAGACTTCTGTTTTTTTTTTTTTTTTTTAAGGGGGGGGGGGGAGGGGGTATTTCATTTCATTTGTTAAATTATTCCTATATTCAAGTTTTACATTTCCTTTTGCAGCAATTTGGTTTGAAAAAATCTCCTGTTGATTTTTCTAAACCTTAAACTTTTATTTTAATTTCATATACATAAGTATTTGTTTTAAAAATTTCTTATTTAATAAAAACATTGTTTAGCTAAGCTGCTTTTAGTGCTAGCTTTCACTGTTTTACGTTTTATTATAATTATCTTTAATTATATATCATTTTATATCATACACATATTCGTTTTAAAAATTTTTTATTTAAAAAAACTTTGTTTGGCTAAGCAGCTTTTAGCGCTAGCTTTCTCTGTTTTACGTATTATTGTAATAATTTTTAACTTTGTCCCTCCCCCATTTTTTAATGACTTTAAACCATTTTGTTAACGACCTTGACTGTAGGATTTCTTAACTAATCTTTTTTCCCTTTCATATGTTCGCACAGTTTTAAAAAATTCACATTTTATGCAATAATGATTGTGATTTAAAAATAGTTCTTAAAATCCTTGCAAATTAACTATTTCGTCTTTACATTTAACCGAATGTTTCAGTGTTTTCCACTTTCGATTTGTTCTATTTCAGATCTGATAGATTTCTATTCTGTTAAAGGTGGTTTTCTGTTTGGTGAGAAGTTGGGGGCTACGGATAGTTATTAACTAATTGCTACTATCATTTCAGAAACTTCTCTTTAACCCCTACACGGAAGGGCCTCCCTGATGAAGACTTCTGTTTTTTTTTTTTTTTTTTTGTTCTTTTTTGTGGGGGGGAGGGGGGTTATTTCATTTCATTTGCTAAATTATATATATATATATATATATATATATATATATATATATATATATTATACATAAAAACTATTGACTGGATATATATTTTACTGAACAAGTCTAATATAGCTAAATTTATAAATATTAAACGGAAATATAAGCTCTTATATCGAACTTTTAGTGGTGACAAGTCAAAGTTGTGAAGTCCCCTTAATATGTTCGAATACGATCCTTTAGTGTAATTAAATCATTTGAGATGTCCATAATCAATTTTTGATAGGGCTTATAGTTTAACCGGGACATTTATCATTATGGCTTATAAACTCAATTTTATTTGATATGCACTAACGTCTCAACTATACATTCGATTAATATCAAATTTAATATGCATGATATTACAGAAATTGTGTACGCATTCTGCAACACTTCCGATTTTATCTGCCAATCAAAAAGTCTTAAAGATCTTTGGTCCGGGACACCAAATTTTGTTTTTATTATTTATTGATGAATTGCTGTAATTATTTTTTCTGAAATTGAAGCTTTTTTGACGATGCAGTTAAGCAAGAGAGAATCTTAAAATAAATTAAAATTTTAAATATTTTTTTAAAAATTTAAAATTTAAAATTTTTGATAAATTTAAAATTTGTTATATCTCATGAACAAATGGTTCAATTTACAAACTGTTTTAACCTTTATATACAGAAAGGATTTATCTCAATTTGCTTTCAGAATTTTTGATTATAATAATAATTTTTTTAAATATTAATTTTAATTTGAAAAAAGTACTTATTTCATGCGTAACTTTTGGATTACCAAAAAAATTTTGCTCCTAATTAAAAATCCCGAAGACAAATTGAATATAAATCTTTTCTGTATATAAGAGTGAAAAAAGTTTGTAAATTGAACCATTAAATTATGAGATATAACAAATTTTAAATTTATCAAAAAATTTTAATTATTAATTTTTAAAATTTTATTTAAATATTCTTAAGATTCTTTCTTGCTCAACTTCATCGTCAAAAAAACTCCAATTTCAGAAAAAATAATTACAGCAATTCATCAATAAATAATAATAATAAAAAAAAATTGTGTTCCATACCCCCTTAACACATGTAAGATTAAAAAATAATTAAAAAATAAAATAATAATATTTTTTTAGTAGTGAAAAACGGTATTAAAATTTTTATGAACTACAATAAGCCAAATACTCTTTATATGGTGAGAGACTATAGTTATGCTATTAATATAGATTTTTAAAAAAGATCTTACTTATTCACGTTTATCTAAATTTAGAGATTCATACTGTGGATATTGTATACATAAAAAAAAAAAAAAAAAAACTGAAACGACTGTAATCAGCAATCATCATAAATGTATTTAGAGTCTCCTTGTAGATGAGACTTCACTAATCTTTAACTGCAACCTTTAATAAATTTAATAATTAAATATAACATTTTTTAATAAGTTCAAATTTTTACATTTGTCTTTCTATTAATAAAAACCTTAAATTTAATAATATTTTATCAGCTAATATATTCTTTAAATCTTTGGGAAAATACAAATGTATTCTTTAAGAATTAATAATCAATTCCTTGCAATTTAAATGTATTACTTATCAAATATAACGCTTCTATAAAAATTCTTACTTCTAAAACAATGTCTTTTCATAAAAAAATAAATAATAAAGTAAAATAAAATAAAATAAAAACTTCTATTTTAAACACCTTTATTTATTTTATAAATTACTGTATAGTCTTTTAAATTTCGCAAGTTATTTCATTATGGCTAAATTTCGCAATAGTGTCATTCCATGTCAAATCAACACAGCTAAAATGCTGACTCCCCTTAGATTTTTACGAAATTATGCTTATTTATTTTAAACACCTTTATTTATTTTAGAAATTACTGTATATTATTTTAAATTTCGCAAGTTATTTCATTATAGCTAAATTTCGCAATAGTGTCGTTCCATGTCAAATCAACACAGCTAAAATCCTGACTCCCCTTAGATTTTTATGAAATTATGCTTATTTATTTTAAACACCTTTATTTATTTCAGAAATTGCTGTATATTATTTTAAATTTCGCAAGTTATTCCATTATAGCTAAATTTCGCAATAGTGTCATTCCATGTCAAATGAACACAGCTAAAATCCTGACTCCCCTTAGATTTTTATGAAATTATGCTTATTTATTTTAAACACCTTTATTTATTTTAGAAATTACTGTATATTCTTTTAAATTTCGCAAATTATTTCATTATAGCTAAATTTCGCAATAGTGTCTGTGAACGCCGCACCTCTGATTTCGAGAGTATTCCAAAACAAGAACTGAAAAGTTTGGTACGAAAGTGTGGCAACACGTGTGCGTATGTGAATCAAGATGGACTAACGTTTCAATTCTATATGTTGTTTTAAAATACTTTACTTGATGTTAATTTATGTGTTGGTTATGTATTTTATGTTTGTGCCGTAAGTAAATTTAAAATGTTTAAAAGTAAACAAAGCGTGATCAGTGTCTTAATGTGTCTCAAGATGATTTTACAGGAAGAAAAGAACCAGGTGCAAAAAAGAAGTCGCCACAATTGGCGCAGCCGCCAAGGATATGTTAAATAGCAAGTGCATTTATGGATTATTTCATGATAGTGATGAAAAAAAAAGGTGTTTTTTTTTTTTTTTTTTTTTTTTTTTTTTTTTAATGTTCCATCAAGAGTCATATTTTGTATAAGTTTTATGTTTAAATAATTAGGATTAAGCATTTAGATATTTTGTTCCGATTTTGTATTCCAACAGGGTAAAGAATAGGAAAATGAAATTGAATATTTCGTAATGTTGAAATAATAATAATTCTAGTGTTTGAAAAATGAAAAATAGAAATATATTTGTTTATTTGTATTTAAAAAGCCGGAAAATATTAAAAAGAATGGTGAAAAGAATATATTTTTATGCTATTCAAGATCATTGTTATTAATTTCTGTGTGTTCTTTTTATTCATCACGTGATTTAGAATAAATAACTGTTTCATTAAAGCAGATTGTGAAAAAAAAAAAAAAAAAAAAAAAGAGTTCTGTTTTGATTTATTTGAATGATTGTTTATTTGTTAGACGTTGATAATGATTTATCTTTATTTATCTTTATTATTATGGGAATATTAATGAAATATCTCAGTAAAAAAAACTAGTGAATTATTCTTGTGAACGTCCGGTTTTTTTTTTTACTTTGAGGAATGAATCGGAAATTGTTTTTTTTTTCTGTTTAAAAGTAAGTTTGATTAAAGGTTGCTATAGCAACATTATTTCTAATTTATTGAAAGCTGGTTATGTAATAAAGTATCTTCTGATTTATTTAATGAAAGAGTTGATTGTGTAAACATTTTTTTTTTATTTGTTATTTCGATACATATTTTTTTTCTCCTTTTATGTATGCATTCCGACTTAATGATTATTTTATTTAATTTGGGGGAAAATGTTGTTTAAGATAAAAACTAAGATGTCAAATCTGGCGTTCTTAGGGGGAAAACAATAGGGTTTGTGATTATAAATATAAGAAAATTTATTTTATTCACGGAAAATTTGAACTTGATTTGATTTCATCCATCCGAAGATGGCATTTGTGGGTAAAGGGAATAAAAAAGATTTGCAAGAAACTGCTACTGAGCTTGGAGTGGAAGGAGCTCAACATTTAAAGTTATATGAGTTAAGAGATGCTATTTTGGCTTCAAAGAATTACGATGAAGAATTTGTTAATGAAACATTAGCGAACGTACTTGAAGCACGGAAGAGGAAAGAAGAGATGGAGGAACGCATAAGAAGGGAGAAAATAGAGGAACGTAAGAGAAAAGAAGAGATGGAGGAACGCATAAGAAGAGAAGAAATAGAGGAACGTAAGAGAAAAGATGAATTGGAAAAAATGCGTTTGGAAAATGCAAGAATAGAACTTGAGAAGAAAGGAATTACAAATGAAACTTCTGAGAAAACGCGCGTAAAATTACATAACATCTTACAAAAATTTGATCCTAAAACATGCGAAATTAGTCTGTATTTAGTTCTTTTTGAGCGGCAGGCAAAACGTGCCGAAATTAAAAGAGATGATTGGGTTTCTCATCTCATTGGGCTACTGCCATACGAAATCGCGGAAGTTATAGCTCGGGAAGACGAAGAAATCACGAATGATTACGGAAAAGTAAAGGAGTTATTGTTAAAGAGATATAAACTTACTCCTGAAAAATTTCGACAACTTTTCATTAAGCATACTAAAAAAGCTGATATCACATGGAGAGATTTTGCTTATGAGTTGACAAACTATTTTACTGAATGGATTCGGGGATTAGAAGTTAACACATTTGACGAATTATATGATTTGATTATTACAGATCAAATTAAAAGGAAAGTACCTCCAGAAATTAAAGAACATTTCATCGATGAATGGTCATTGTTTAAGTCATCTGATATTACTTCCAGTAAATTAGATGATTATGAAAATGTCAAAATGACTTCCAATAAAAAACCGAAAGAAATTTCTCATAAAGAAAATTGGAATCTTCCATCCAAAGGGGCGAATTTCGGAAATAACAATAAAGATGAGAAAAGAGTTTTTACTAAGCCACAGCAAGAACAAAGAGACATTCGTCCGATTCTCCTGCTATTTGTGTGGAAAGGAAGGCCATATGAAAAAATCCTGCCCCAAATTGAATTCAGCAAGTACATCTAACGTGAAAACAAACAAAAAGAGTCAAGAAAGTAAGGGCCTTAATAAGGTCAGTGTTAATCTAAATAGCGCTTGTTTCGAGTGGGAATTTCCAGTCAACGAGAAAGATGGTGAGCTTCTGAAAGTGGATTTAGGAATCGGAAGCCAAAAATTTCAAGGCATCGTGGACAGTGGTGCAGAAATCACCGTACTACGAAAATCAGTTGTACCTGAGGAACGCTTACAGTCAAGTGGGAAAATTCTTTTGAGACCTGCTATAGGTAATCCAGTGGAAGCACAACTTGTGTCAGTTCCGCTAAGTCTTCATACAGATGAAGAAATCATTCCATATGTTCAAGTGCATGCTGCAATAGTAGAAGGGCTGCATGAGGAAGCTTTAATCACTCCCAGGGTATATGAATGGTTGAAGTAACAAAAGCGTTCTTATTTGGGAGATGATACAGGAATCACTTCAGTAAAAGAAGCTAATGAACAATCCTTGTTCAGTGTGGAGGGAAGGTCTCCCGAAAACATTTCTTTAGGGGATAAAGTGAATATCCCGAAGAAAGAAGTCGATGAACAATCCGTGTTCCATGTGGAAGGAAGAAATCCTGGAAATTCAGGGGTTGAGGTTAATATCACCCCAGTGGAAGAAAACAATGAACCGTCCTTGTTCAAAGTGGAGGGAAGGTCTCCCGGAAACTATTCTTCAGAAGAAGAGGTTGAAGTAATCACAATAAATGAAGTCGGTGAACAATCCTTGTTCAGTGGACCTGAGAATAATTCAAACGACAATTATCTTGGGGATGAGGCAATTAGTTCCCCACTCACTGAAGATAATGAAAAGTGTATGTTCTGTATGGAGGGAGAAAGTCACGAGACTATTCGAAAGGCAAAGCTAAACAACAGCGAGTCGCATCATCCAGAAACCAAAGTCTTTAATAACTCAGTAGTTAAACAGACATTGGCCGAAACCGATAGTAAGGATGAAAGAAATGAAAATATCCCTGTTCCACAAGCACAAGTGTTTAGGGATGAGCAGTTAGCCTGTCCTTCGAAGAAGCTAGGCAACATAAAAATGGTTACTGGATTGAAAGAGGTTTATTATATCATATGGGTAAAGTAGGCGGACAGAAATATATTCAATTGGTCGTACCGGCAAGCAGAAGAAAGGACATTTTGAAATTAGCTCATGAAACTCCTACTGGTGGACATCTGGCAGCTAAGAAGACCAGAGACAGAATTGCAATGTCTTTCTGGTGGGAAGGAATGCCAAAAGAAGTCAAACAATTATGTGCTTCGTGTCATGATTGTCAAATGTGCAGGAAAGGAAAAGTAAACGATAGAACACCTATCGAAGCTGTTGGAAGACCAGAACTCCCATTTCAAGTGGTTAATGCCGATATTTTAGGCCCAATAGAGCCAAAGTCATCACGTGGCCATCAGTATGTACTGTGCGTTATGGACCAGCATAGTCGTTGGCCGGAAGCAATACCTCTGAAGTCTTTAACAGCAAAGGCAGCCTGTGATGCATTTATAGAAATATTTGTACGAACTGGAATTCCTCGAGTAATTGCAATGGATAACGGAAGAAATTTTGCCGCACAGCTGACAAAAGAGTTTTTAAAACGATTAGGATGTGTTCCTAAATTTTCCACTCCAGGTTATCCACAATCGAATGGTTTGGTTGAAAGATGGATAGGAACTATGAAATCCATGCTACATCATGCAATTAATTCACAAGGTCGAGGCTGGGATAAACAGTTGCCATTCTTGTTATGGGCATACAGAGAAGTGCCTAACGCTACAACGGGTGTTGCTCCATTCCTACTAGTTCATGGGCGACCACCTGTAGGACCTCTAGCCATCCTGAAATCAAGTTGGGAAGATGAAGTCGTACTTCCTCAAGGGATTGGAGAATCTGTAGCTGACTACCTGTTGAAACTCCGGAAACGTTTAGAAGACGCGGCACAGTATGCGAATAGCATAGCTTAAGAACAGCAGCAGAAATATGTACATTATCATAATTTACGGTCAAAAGATACCGAATTTTCTGTTGGGGATGAAGTTGTAGTGTTAATCCCTGATTCAACAAATCGTCTTTGTTCAAAATGGAAAGGACCAGGAGAAATAGTAGAAAAGAAGTCTCCACATTCTTTTTATGTCAAACTACCTGATGGAAGTGTTCGACATCTTCATCAAAATGAATTGCGTAAATATATTCAACCTGTCAGAGCTGTAGGAATTATTTACGAAACAGATGAAGAATTTGGAGATATTCAACATGCGCCCGTAGAATCACGGCAAGTAACAGATGAAGAACTAAAAGCTGATATAAAATCAAATTCGATATCAGCAAAGCAACATAAACAGCTGTTGAATCTGATTAAAGAATATCTAACAATATTTGATGGGGAATTAAAGAAAGCCAAAGTTCCTCCACATGTTATCCAGTTAAAGTCTGGAGTAGAGAGGAAACAACCTCATCTTTATAAAGTTCCAGAAACATTAAGATCTAATATAGAAAAACAGATAGAATTATTGGAAAAAGACCTGATAGAACCCTCTTTAGCAGAAATAGCATATCCATTGGTATGTGTAGCCAAGAAAGATGGAACTGTCCGACTTTGCGTGGACTACAGAGAGCTGAACTCAGTTAGTAAAATTCCACCTTTTCCTATGCAGAATTCAGAAAATCTTAGATTTAAAGCTGGTGGAGCTCGTTACTTGACAACTTTAGATATCCTTAAGGGATATTGGGAAATACCCTTAGCAGAGCAAAGCCGAGAATTAACCAGTTTTGTATCTCCAAAGGGTCAGTATCAGTGGAAGGTGATGCCATTTGGGTTATCTGGAGTACCAGCAACATTCCAAAGAATAATGAATCAAGTGTTACGACCTCATAGTGACTACGCCGAAAGTTTTCTTGATGATATTATCATATTTTCTTCAAACTGGGAAGATCATCTTAATCATATTAAATCCATTTTAGAAACTCTGAAAAAATTGAATTTTTTCGGCAAATTTAAAGAAATGCTCGTTTGCGATGTCGAAAGTAAAATATTTAGGACATGTCGTAGGCTCAGGAGAGCACGGCCCAGATCCGGACAAGATATCAGTTATTAAAGATTTGAAAGCCCCTAAAACTAAGAAAACTTTGAAGTCACTCCTAGGATTATTTAACTATTACAGAGACTATGTGCCTCGGTATGCCAATATAGCAAAACCTTTAACGGACTTAACTCGAAAAACTGTGCCAAACGACCTTCTATGGTCAGAAGAAGCCGAAAGCGCATTTAATTCGTTAAAGAATTGTTTGTGCTCTATAACATCTCTGTATACACCTGATATGTCGAAACCTTTTGAAATCGATACTGATGCTTCAGTGACCGGAATTGGAGCCTGTCTAATGCAGAGAGATGAGCAGAATAAACTGAAACCTATAACTTTTGCAAGCCAAAAACTGACCCCTGCTCAATCAAAGTGGAGCACTATTGAAAGGGAAGCTTATGCTGTAATATGGGCATTAGGTAAATTCGAAATGTGGACTTATGGAACCACTATTATCTTACACACGGACCATAACCCTTTAAAATATTTGACAGAAACAGTTCCTAAGAACGCCAGATTACAAAGATGGGCATTGGCTCTATCTCGCTATCAAGTGACTATTGCTCATAAGCCAGGAAACAGTAATACTATTGCAGATGCTTTATCACGCATTCATGAATAAAGTCATAAGTTAGTTTAATATTGTATTTGTTATTACATATATATATATGTGTGTGTTTCTTTTGTTCTTATATTCAAGTATATTAATTCATTAAGATTATTTAAAGTGCATAAGAAAATCCATGTCAGGATAAATGTTTATTCATATATATATTATATATATATTTTATTTCTATTATGTGTTTAAATGTTACTTATTTTATACCATAGAAGATATTTAAATTTTAAGTGAAATATAAATGTTATTGCTCTTGATGGAACATCGCATATTAGGTCAAAGATGAGACAAAAATTAAGAATTTAAAAGGACAATTAGACTTTCATGAACATTTATTCAAAGATGAAACAATAATTAAGAATTTAAAAGGACAATTAGACTTTCATGAACAGTTATATAATTTATCCACAAATTTTTGTTAGTAGTTTCACTGTGAAGGCCATTGTCCCTCAAGTGAAACTGGAGGGAAGGTGTGAACGCCGCACCTCTGATTTCGAGAGTATTCCAAAACAAGAACTGAAAAGTTTGGTACGAAAGTGTGGCAACACGTGTGCGTATGTGAATCAAGATGGACTAACGTTTCAATTCTATATGTTGTTTTAAAATACTTTACTTGATGTTAATTTATGTGTTGGTTATGTATTTTATGTTTGTGCCGTAAGTAAATTTAAAATGTTTAAAAGTAAACAAAGCGTGATCAGTGTCTTAATGTGTCTCAAGATGATTTTACAGGAAGAAAAGAACCAGGTGCAAAAAAGAAGTCGCCACAGTGTCATTCCATGTCAAATGAACACAGCTAAAATCGTGACTCACCTTAGAATTTTTATGAAATTATGCTTATTTATTTGTTCTATAGAGAAATAAATGTATACCAATTAATTAGTCCCTATCTCTTTTACTTTTTGATATGCAGGGTTGCAAAAATGGGTAAAAAGTGCAAATTTTCAAAATTATTATATTATAAATTTTCTCATGTTTTGTTTCCTAATTAGCATAGATGCGTACTCTGGTATCATTAGAAAGCTGTTAATATAGGCTTTCATATGATAGATCACATGAACACATAAAAAAAAAAAATCAAGGTAAACCATTTCGACTTTTGACCTTCAATATCTCAAAAAATGCATAATTAATTTTCTTTTAAAAATTATTTGTTATTCTTACTTTATTGTCTATAATTATTGTGAGTTTCAACTTGGAACACAATGGGATACTCAGTTAATAAATTAAAATGCAACCCTTATCAGTATTTTCGTAGTGAAATTGTGGAACGTTTTAGGATTTCATTTGTATGAGCCAAATTAGCATGTATAGAAATTCTCTAAAATGAAAATAGTTAGTTAATTTTTTTTGTAATTAATAATTATGTGATATTTAAAAAAATAATTGTACGATATTTAAAGGAAAAGAAAAATTGAATGATGAAAGATGCGATTTTGTTATTTTGGGATGTTAATCTGCTGGTTGGGTATTCCTTTTAAATGTGCTAAATGTAACACTTTCAGGCTTAAACAGTATAAGTATTGGTGTGTGTGTGGGGGGGGGGGGTGAGGGGGGGGTTAACGTCTGGTTTTTAATAGATTGAAAATATAAATAACTTACAGTCATGTTAAAATCTGAATTTAAAATGACTAAATATTAATAATAAAACATCCCATTTTCCATTTTTTCTACCTTTCCAGTCTCCTTTCAAAATTTATCAAAATATGAAAGTCATACATATCAATAAAATATGTTTAATTTTCACTATTATTTTGTCAATATTATTATTTGAATATATTAATTTTGTGATAGTGAGAAATCATCTAAGATTAAAAATTACATAAAAAAAATAATGAAATAATTAATAAAAATAATAGAACTTAATTTAGTACAAATACATTTACAAAGATGTGGGAAATCTAATTAATTCAGTAGTTTTTTGGGGATTACAAACTAATAACATTTATGCAGTTATTCTATGAATTTAATTAACAATTTTCTTCTTAACTCAATTGGTAAAAATTGCACAAAATCAGCTTTAATTTACCATTTTCATCTATATTAAAACACAGACTGAATGCGAATTAATTTCATTTGCTCGACAGCCAAAATGCAGTTTTTTGGTTTTAGTTTTGTAAGCGTAGAAAATCGAATTTTAAGATCTGAATACTCATCCTTAAATTGAATAAATGCCTTCTTTAAATTACACAATATTAAACTTTTATGTATGTGTCTTCACTATAATAACTTTCATTGATGCATAATAATAACAAAAAAAAAATTAATAATAATAAAATAAATAAATAATAATAAAATAAATAAATAAAAATAAATAAACAAACACTAAATGCCACCTCTAATTGTTACCGAACCAAAATTTTATTTTATTTTTCGGGGAACTAAAGAACACCAAAGTCCCAATTATCACCAATCCCTGACAAATAGGATACGAGTATTGAATGCGAGTAGTTGGAAGTAGTAATCAAGTGTCCCTTGTTGCAGAATTTTTGTAAAACTTATGTCATATTAGTAAGAAAATACTGATAGAGAGTCGCAATTTAATTTATAACTCAGTATCATATGGTGGTCCTAAGTTGAAACTCACAATGGTTATAGATAATAAATGTAAAAATAGCATATGATTTATGAAAAAATATTAAATGTGCACTTTTTAAGATATTGAACATCAATAGTCAAAATATTTGACTATGAAATACATTTTGTTTTTTTTAATATATGCATGTGACATGTCATTTTAAAGCCTGTATTAACTGCTGACGTTCTAAATTAAATATTTATACCATTTTATTCGAGAGAGAAAGTAAATTATTTGGTACGAAAGTTTGACGCTTTTACTCTCTTACTAGTCCTTTGAAGTCCCTGAAAAGTTGAAAGATTTGCTTAAAATATTAATACCACTTTAAGTTAATTCTGATGCAAAAAGCGCTTTCTTCAATAAAGTTATTTTTCAGCTGAAACTTTTGCCTTAATATCTTCACGGCTATTTTAAAATATGGTGTTCTTCGAACTGTTTTTTTTTTCTCTGTTCACTTAAAATAATTACAAAAAGAAGAAATACGTCTCAATCTAAATACATATATATATATATATATATATATATATATACTACGTAGTTGTAGAGCGACTAAGGCGCCCGTTTAAAAGTGATCATTTTATTTTATTTATTTTTCATTTCAAATAAGTCATTTGCTAGCAAGTCCGTGCGAAATTTTTGCACATTATTTATGTCTTCGTTAGCCTTAAAATTTAAAATTATTATTATTATTTTATACACGTCATTTTTTAGATCATCACGACATCATATAGACACAAATTTAATATTATATACATATATATATATATATATATATATATATATATATATATTTTTTTTTTTTTTTTTTTTTTTTTTTCATGTTTAATTTTATGCTGAAAAAAAAATGGCAACAATTAAAAATTTAAATGTCTATTTTAAAGTTGTGTCTATTTTCATATTTTAATTAATTTTAAAAATCGAATCGAAAATTCATTACAAATAAGGTACAAAATGAAAGGAGCCAATTTTCTAAATCCATCGGATGAAACAGCTTATTGATCAAACAATTAGATATTTTAAAATTAACTAAAGTATGAAAATTAGGTGGCAACTTGCGTTCACACACTGACAGAGTCCAAGGAAATCTCTAAGCGTGGCTAAACGTTTTTAAGCGTGGCAGAGTCAGTCAGTCAGTGATGAGCGTAACTATATATACTGATATATACATATTTATTTATGGCTACGTCTTTCAATAGCGTAATATAAAGGAACTTGAATTCAGAATTTTTTTTTACTAAATGTAAGATTTCATTCTGAATCAGTTCCTAAAATGCACAGCTCGTGTCTTTTATTTTGTCTCTTCTCCACCTTTGGAGAGTGGAGTAATTTATTTGAAAAAAAATATATATATACTACTTTCAGATGGTAAAGATTATGGGTGCCAGGTTTCTTTCAAATATGTAAAAGTGTGTGATCTCTCTATGGAGAAGAAACAAAACATACAACGAATTTGAAAATAAAATAAAATAAAAGTCTTACTTCAAATCTACCGTTAGCTTCGAAAGGGATGCTTAAAAATTTCTTTTATATCCACATGTTATATATATAAAAACCTTCCTCAACATCGTTCTTAAAAAAAAAAAAAAAAAAAAAAAAAAAAAAAAAATCAATATTTTTGTGCGTTAAGGTCATCTTATCACCTGCTTAGAAGCAGAAAAGAAAATAATAAACCTAATTTTCCTCTTCCTACCTTTCTCGAGACCAAATATCTTAGAAATGACGTAGAAAATATCAGATTTTATGTTTCTAATGATAAAAGCAAAATGTCATTTTCTCTATTTATCAGCATATAGATTAAATTTTGTCTTTTACAAACGTGTACCTCTTGCCATATAAAATAACATTTGACCATCGGCTTCGGGTTTGAAGTTTACCAGCGTATATATTTGTTAAGAATACATATATATATTTTGTTTGTTTGTTTTGGAACATGATGAAATTAGATAAATAAATTATTATGATTGAATTATTTATCTATCATGTATTTTATATCATTTAAAATTTTTCTATATTTTGTATCGAATAGTAACAAGTATATTAAAAGGAGACTTGGCGCTAGATTATTAAATCAGTAAAAATACAACGTCCGAAACACCAAAGAACGATATTTGGGAAGCATACAGCTGTTTCGGTAGCCTTAAGCATACCGTCTTCAGTGCATAAAGAATGAAATTCTTATGCACTGAAGACGGTACGCTTAAGGCTACCGAAACAGTAGTATGCTTCCCAAAATTTTTTCTTTGGCGTTTCTGACGTTGTAGTTTTTACTGATTTAGTAACAAGTATATTTCAATGCAGGAAACGTATAAGCAGAAACTTTTAATTATAACAAAAGATAAAAAATAAGTCAATTTACCATAGTGTTTATGAACTCGCTTTCTTGTTTGTCTATTACAAATCTTGCAATCGATTTACCCTCTAGCCAGACACCTGAATTTTTTAGAATAGCTCAAAATACGATGACAATACATTCTTTTAATAGTTTTAGCCATATTCTAGCAGTTTGAAAATTTTTACCACGTTTTTATTAACTATCACCTTCTTGTTTGTCCAGTGCAAAGCTTGCAATCGATTTTTCACTAACTTCCCGACTAGCTAGACATTTGAAACTTTTAGAAAAGCTCAGAACACGATGACAAATCATTATTTTAATAGTTTTATTCAATTAATAAATGTTTGAAAATTCATTATACAGTTCCTGCCGCTTATTAAAATAAAATTTGTTCTGAGCCAAAGTGATTTTATTAAGTAGTTTGTATTGATTTGATTCTGGTCCTGGCGATTTTATCAGATTAATCGGCTGATTTATTAACCAGTGATTTTATTAAGTGGCGGTTACTGTAATCGCTGTCTTTATTACACATTTGATCATTTTCTTTCAAGTTGGTAATTTATCAAAAAAATTTATTAAAAAGTATTTATTAATGCATAGATATGTCAAGTGTATGTGATTTAAAAACGTGGTATATATATATATATATATATATATATATTATCTTGTGATTATTTTTCGTAATAACAATTTTAAGCAAACCATCGTGTAATGATGATACATGTACATTATAAATTTATATTTATTAACGCCTTATTATTATACCTTTTTAATATCCATCATCATCATAATCTTCAACACGACTGAAGGCTGCAAGCCTGTTCGAGCCTCAATCCATCTTTTACGTGGCTTACCCATAGACCTTATATACTAGACCACGCCACCAATAGGACTGACCATTATAGCGAATGTCTTCAACATGAGGGTGTTATCTGATACCTCCATCCTTTGTTCCGAGTCTCGGAAGTCACGTGAACTGGACTTAGGGGTGATTCCTCTGAAATGTGTAAGAAAGCTCTCTCTTTTTTTTTCCCTTTCATTTGTATGCATGAACGATTTAAGATGGTTATGTCAATTCAAACGCAATTTTTTCGCTTGCAAAATGATTTATCATTTTTTTTTCTATGTAATTAATCTACGAAAGTTTAGCTTTCCATCCATGCGTAAATCTAAATGCTAAAATAAAAAGTGCGTGTACAATAAAAATATTTAAAAACACAAAATTCGTTCCCACAGAAAAACAACACAGTGATATCATTCTTCACTCTTCCTCCAGGCCAACATCACGTGACAATTTTGCTGGGGAAGCTCCTTCATGATGCAGACAGATAACGAGGGGGGATGCGTGGTCTATATATATAAGGTCTATGGGCTTACCTCTGTCTCTTCTCATCCTCGGCCTATATTTCATGGCTGCCTTTTTTGTTCTCAATGTTCTCCCCACTTATTTCTGTAGTTCATTATAGTATGCATTATTGGCCTAATTTTTAGTTCCTTCCTGATATCATGATTTCTTATTTTATCCATTATAGAACACTCCTTTACACTCCTTAGAAATTTCATCACTGAAGATTGAATTTTACTTTCATCACTCTTTTTGAGCGTCCATGTCTCGCTTCCATATAGAAGAGTTGGTATGGCCATTGTCTTGAGAAATTTTATTCTGGTATTTTTTTCTTGTATGTTTTAACATTCTTCTAATAGTCCCGCATATACATTGGGACTTATTTAACTTAATGTATACATGTATATCGTTGTCGTAATTATAAGATATGTCACATCCTAAATAATTAAAATGGGATATTTGTTCAATTGGTTTATTTTCTAAGATAATCTTTGCTCTTATGAGTTCTTTGCCTTCAAACTCCATCACTTTTGTTTCATTCTTTGAAATCTTTAAGTTATAATCGTTTCCAGTTTTCGTTAGGCTAAAAAATTGCACGTTGCAAATTATCTTCACTCTCTTTGAACAACATAAGTCATCAGCAAATAGCATAGTGTTAAAAAAATATATATTTCCGAGACCTGTTCTTGTTTTGATTTTGTTTTTCCAGAATCTGATGATATAATCAATACCCATACAGCACAGAATGTTTCAGTTATGTTGAAATAAGCTTACAATCTTTCAAAAACGTAACACATTTAAATATGCTCTGCGATACCTTTCTGAAACTTCTTTTTGATTTTCTATCTGTTAAGTGATTGTCACGTTTCTGTTATGTATTTGTTTTGTTTTTTTTTTTTTGCTACGATCGCGGACATTTCTACGTTTTTGAAACTAATCGGAAAGTAATCTGAACGATTTTGAACATTTCAGAAATGTTTATAATGTTTCAATGTTATATGATTGTTACGTTTCTGGAACATTTTGTGCTATTAGGGTATAGATGTTAAATAGATGTAGTGATAAGCGGAATCCCTGTCGCAAACCTTGATTTATTATTATTTTATTTGAAATTTAACACCTTCGTCTAAATCAATGGAAGTCTTCTTATATAGGCTCTTAATTCTTTTACTGATGTGAGGGAGTATCCCACGTAATCCCTGATCTTGCCCAATTTTCTGCGATCGACTAGGTCAAAGGCTTTTTTAAAAATCTATGAAAGCAACATTTTTAATATATTTTTAATTGCGAATGAAAATGAAGTAAAATAGAAGATATATATAAAAAATAAAAGTTACATAATTATATTTAATTTTTTTTTAATGTATGCAAAAAATGTATTAAAAACATTATCGATATTAACTTTGTGTATAATGCTTCTAATAATGAAACGATTTTTAGACACAAAACAAGGTCGCATTTTTAATGATTTTTGTATTATATAGAGTAGATCTTGTGATCTATGGAGGAAATATATCTTTCTCCATACCCGTTCATCTCTTTTGTAAAACATTCCTTTACATATGAATATTTTTATATTTATTATATCTAATAGAATATTTCTTTCTATCCTGGAAAATTAAATGGCGGAACATCAATATTAGCATTGTCTAACGATAATAATCCGTCAGTGTGCAATTGCTTTATCTTTTCAGCTAATACAACCCGTTTCTTTGTTTGATTACTATACAAACATTACTTAATAACATACAAATACAAATTTGATACGTTCCAGATTTTCTTTTTATCTTAACGTCATAAAATAGTTCGTTTATATTACAATATGTTGTATTTCATTTGGTCAAAAGTTAAGTAGATCTTAGATCTGATTAAATTATCTCTAAAAAGAAAAGACCATCTTGTGTTTGACAAATATGCTTTATTCAGATACAAAAAGCATAAGTTATGCTTTATATAGTGTAAAATGCATGCACTCTTTAACTAAAATAAATAATAATGACATTATCTAGGATGAAACTTACATTCAAGACACCTGTTGAATAAATTAGATTAGAGATTTATGAGAATCAAAAAGACATTAGTTTTTATAAAGGAATGATATATATATATATATATTATGTATATAATTTTTATTACTTCTCTTTATACTTAAAAATAGATAAATACTATATTATGATAGCATATGTACTTTCAGTAGATGACTTAGTAGTGTATATATTCATTAACCACATTTTTTGCGATCATGGGGGTCACTGCGCAAGTGCAGATTCAACGAGTCGTGTTAAAATAGGGGTGATAACCTTTTCATAGAGATAAAATAAGCGATAAGGGAACACCGAATGACTGGATGTTTACCAGATCCCAATCTGTCGGTCAATTTAGCAGCCCTCCAAGCTTTTGGACTCGTCCTCACGGATAATCTTAGGAAACGGTTACAGTACAGATGTATACATGCAGCTATGGAAACACGAAATGAGTGTAAAAAAGGGGTTGTTTATATACAAGTAAAGTAATTTATTATCGCTTAACATTTCGAACGATGTTGAAGAGTGTTTATAATTTTGGTTTGTTCAGCTGTCTGTCTGACATCTGCCAGAGTTCTAACACTTTTCAGCAAGTTAATCGTGGTTACGACTTCGATTCATCTCTTTACATTTTTTTTTTGTCTTTCCGCTCTTATATAACCCTAAATATTTAAGTTATATGTGCCATACACATTTTCCATACGACAACAAATTTCTCCAGCCATCTCATTTGCCTCCGTTAAAAATTGCACGTTTGCATATTGTCAATGATCGGAGACATCCACGATACCAACGATAAGCTGAACTTGCTTTTACTCAATCTCATAAGTTATATGTTATAATTTAATGATATGTCCTGCTTTACCAGCACTCTGGGCCCTCTATAGGGTATACACAGTCTTCAGTACCTTAACACGATGGCGCAATCACAACAGTGCTACTTTGATTTGGGCAACCCTTACATATTATGATTGTCTTGAACTGGATATATGTTATTTAACTTTATTATGGCATCATCTGTATTGAAAATGGTATAGACAGCACAAATAGTTTCTGCCCAGCGGCTCTCAAAATAATTTTGATGCATTACAGTCCACGAGAGGTATATTTCATAATTTTTATACTGCACACAACACAGCAAAATAACATATATTATCCATAAGCGTAAAAGCATGTTTCTATAGAATATATATAAGAATCAATTATAAGAATTAATGGTTATTTTATGGAGCACAATTATTGAGAAACAGTACACGAGATATAATTAGGAATTGATGGAAGTTCATTTTCAGCAGTGTTCTGTATAACATATTTCAAGAACGTTTAAATGTGAACATGATTTCGATTTGCCTACGTATCCGTCCGTCCATCTATCTGGCGATGCCTTAATGTTTGTAACTATTTTTAGAAATATCTTGAAATGATATTATAATATATTATATAAGATGATTATGACATCTTCTTTATTAAGGTGCATATATATAAGGTAAAACTAGGAGAGTCACGCAGTAGGACAGATTGCGCACACAAAGGATCGGAGGGAAACAGTAGAGAGAGTGAATTGGAATTTTAGGTGGTTGTACAACACCAGTAGTGAAGTGCCGACTTGAATTTGCATATTGATGGCTTCAAGTGTTTAAGATAAAACTTGGTTAATTTGTCTCGTTCTCAAAAATAAAAGCTTGAATTTTCATAACCCGCCCTAAGAACTTCAATACTATAGTAGTAGTACAAAATATTTTTAATTTAAATAGTTTCTCATAACCTACTGACCTAGACTAACAGTACAAGCACCACGATTTCCTCAGAAGGTGAGTAATTATTTAATAAAACACTGCGCAATCTCTCCTACCGAAATGGGAGAGTTTGCGCTTTTGCTGTTTAGGAGAGATTGTGCATTTAAAATTCTATACTAACAGAGATTTCGCAGCTTATTGGTGAAAACGAAACGATGATGATGCTTTTATTCAATGCCAGGCACTGGGCCAAATCTTAACTTGCATAAGTCATTGGACTAGTTCAAACCATTCGAGACGGCACCCCAGCTTTATGGAGACTATCCGCATAATCTAAGAATTGAACATTATTCAGGTGTAGGACAATCGACAAAAGCCGCACTTCTAATGGGATTTACCTCTAGAACGCTGTAAACCTATGAGAAATTTATCGCAAAGGATTTAAATGTTATTGTATATCTATTAATTTTTGCAATACTTTCAAGAATAGTGCTCAAGTTTTGCGAAGTTATCGGCTGCTTAAAAAACAGAGATAAAACTAAATGCAAGCAAAAAATATCAGCCTACTCAATCTTCTTTTTAAGGAATGTAATCGTCTAAATTTCAATAAAATAAAATACAGAAAATAAACGTAACGGATTTTAAAACGTAAAGAACTTTTTGATGGAAGATTTTGAGGAAAAAAACTTTAATAAATAATAAATGGTGGGCTTATTCTGCGCTTAAAAATGGGCGGGATATCATTGCACGCATGGTGTGCTAACATTTTTTTTTTTTTTTTTTTTGCTCGAAAATGCTTGTTCGTGACGGATACACCGTCCCAAACAGGTTCATTTGTGGCAGGTGGTTGCACAATAACTTCACATGTACAATAATATGTGCAACAATTATGAACGACGAGAGATTCGGTCATCAAACAAGAACCCATTCTAGCTGAAAGATAACGCACTAATTTTAAGTTAAAAGTGTTAACTAGTAACTTAATATTATTTTCTGGTCTTGTTCTTTATCTATTTTTTTTTTCTGTTTCTTTAATAGTTTTTTCTTTAAATAAATTTTTGTAGTTCTTTTTAATTTTTTAATTTTTCTGATTTTTTTTTTTTTTTTTTAATTATTGAATTGAAATATCCACTCCCAATGCAAAATTATTTATTTACAAATACCTTATAACAATGTCATTTAAGTGAATTATTAATATTAATAATGTAATTGTAATTTTAATTAAGCGCAATCTGTCCTACCCATGTGCGCATCACTCCTACCCTATAAGGGAAGATTGCGCAAAATAGAACTCTTGGATTTATTACTACTGTTGCTTTAAATTAAATTAGAACAACAATATAGCAATGAAAAGGCATAAGAAGGTTCAGTTAAAAGTTAGGAAAAAAAAAAGTTTAGCAAAAAAATAATATTTGGATTTTTTATATCATTTTGTTGAATTGTGCACAAACTCTCCTAGCTTTACTTTATATATATAATATATATATATATATATATATATATATATATATATATATAATTATTATTGTTGATGTTGTTGTTGTTGTTTTTGTTTTTATTATTATTATTATTGTTAAATATTTAAGAGCAAAATATTTTTGAAATAAAAAATTGGATTTAAAGCATTTTTTTTTTCTTAAAAAATTATTTTAATACTATTCAAATTAAAAAATAAAAATGATTTAAATCAATTTTTTTTTCTCAAAATTTTTTGTTAATATGGATCGGATTTAATACTAGTATTGAAAAGGAAATTTAATATATAATGAAATGTAATATAGAGAATTTATTTTTGATTTAAAAAAAACATACTTAAAAAACTTTTCAAAAGATTAAATTCGTTAAAAAATTAAAATTCTATTTAATTTCAATTCAATATTATATCGAATCTCTTATCATATTTCCTTTTAAAACAATTCTCATTCGAAAAGTTACTTTAGAGTTAAGGACATGAAAGATTTTATAATTAATAGCTGAAAGCTTTGGTTAGAACTTTTGGAGATACCCAAATTAAAGATTCCTGTTTGCGATTTTCAAATACAGCCCTATACTCCGAGTAACTAAACTATTTCCTATCCAGTTGACATTGGTTTAAACTCAAATAATGCTTATTTGTAGAGATAAATATTACTTTTCTAGGGTTTGCGTTTTCATATATTTAATTAAAACTGAATTAAATCGAACAATAACAGAAATCTTTAAAATGTAATATAAAACTGGTAGGTTGTGACCACCACAAGACTTCCTTCAATAATTTCCTATAAATATTTACTCTGTACAAAAAATTTATTAAAACTTATTTATTCAAATCACCTACAATGATGGATGCAGACGATTTTCATCTTAGAGGAAACTTACACGAATTATCCGAGAAAGATTTTAATCGCTATAAATAACATATTAAAAAATGCGTTTTCATAATGTTATCTCACATATTAAGTTTTGCATAGTTATATGCCATGAAAGTTCAGACATAGACTACCCGTTCTCGGAAAAAAATTCAGTATACCAGAGCTACCTTATTGGCCAATATGCATCAAAATTGAACCAGTATAATTTCTCATAATGGCCTTCCGTATAAAGTTTTGTTTGATGATATGCAATAGAACCTGAGATACAGCCTTCCCTTAAATTGCAGAAATAATTGTGAAGCAGCGCCACCTGTTGAGTGATTGCCACTAAATTTAATAGGCACTAATTTATGTCAAGGCGCAACTACATATAAATTTAAATGTAATTTTCGGACCTTCTTTTGAACGTAGAAGAAAGTAAAACAGCGATATTAAAATATTTAAAAGGACTAATATCGCGCAGTGGTCGGAACTCGATCAATTATTTAAATAAGCACTCAAATGGCAATTACAGAAATTCAAAATTTTCGTGAAGATAATGCTTTTAGACTCTATTCTAAAAACAAATGAAATATATAAATGTATAAAACACATAGCGAATTTGCTGCATATAAATAAAAATGCTGAGATATAGCCTTTCAGCAAATGAAAATTAATAAAAATCATAAAATTAGAGAGCTTATAGTAGAGTAGAGCTTATAGTTATTTTACCTTGACAAAATTATTTATCTTTACGACTTGTGTACTCAAATTATCTGGAGCAAATTAAGTCTTAACTCTTCGATTAATATAATATTGGGTACAATCATCGCCACAGCAAGTATACAGATATTATTGAGTGTAGTACATATATATATATATATATACATTTTACAAGGATACAAAATAGCATTCTTATATATTGCGGTATATGGGCTAAAATTATTTTATGTTCGTTCTAACAAAGTTCAATTAATTAAAACAGAAAATCGGAGATAAACGTAGTTTTGCTTTTCTAATATACGTTTATTAAAGGAATTATGTGTATATTTTTTAGGGCTCAATTACAGGTAATCATGAAAAAATTCACAAATATCTTACCTTATTGGTGCATTAACTATCTGAAATTGATTAATTATTTAAAGAACGAAATATATATATATTAGAATTTTGCTATTAAATGATCGTTGCTGGAAATTTTGTACATATATATATATATATATATATATATATATATATATTATACATGATTTTTTACAGAGACGACTAAAAAAATTCAAATACATTACGGTTCGTAGTATAAAACTATAAACTTGTCGGGATAAAAATCAAAAATCCTTTTATTACTTTTACTTCTGATTATGTACGGATATATTCAGTGATTTAAGTTTGTTTAAACAACTTACAGCTACTAAATGTTAGGAAAATCTGTAATTTCATTGTTGTTAAATAATTTAGGAATGATAGAGATGTTAGCTTTTACAAATTTCTTTTTCGATTCATAACATAAAACCAATAATAAATTTCTTATTGTCGATGATAAATTTCTGTCAATGATAAATTTCTGTACAACAGTGAACAGGAATAACATATTTCAATTTCAAGATTTGTGTAAAGTAACGCATAAAAATATGGTTTATAGAAATACCTCTCATTGAATACAAGGTTTTGGAATAATTACGGGTGTCCCTGTACACAAACCAGTAAAGGCATTCACACCATTTTCAACAGGGAACATTCAATAATGAACTTGAATAACATATATCAGTTTGAAGAAATTCCATGAATATTTACAGGAGATAGAGCGCGGACTGACAGACAAACAGAAGTCATTAACACTTTTCAACATTGTTGCAAATTGTTAAAAATCACCCTGTTTGACAGCAATATGTATTTCGTGTTTCGTAAATAAACAGGCAGGTCCTAATCAGCAAATTACTGTTTGACTATGAGAATTTGGTGTGTGACTCACGTGGTTTCAGACGACTCCATAAACATATAATTGACGTGAACATATAATTGTCAATCATTAATAACTATGACAGTTGTAACAAATGTAGAGATAAAGAAATGTAACAAATCTTTAAAAACAATTTTAAAATAGGTTTAGGAACACATTTATTTATCATGTAAATCTCTCTCTCTCATCTATTTTCCCTTCTTCTATTTGTGAGGGGAGCTACCGTCCCCAGCAACCTCTGTTTCAGTGTAATACCTATATTTATGAAGAAACCAAGGATGATATTAAATTTTAAAGTTAATTCCAAATTATTTAGATACTTTCACTCGAAACACTAGCTGAAATTTACTAAATATTGATAAATCAGTTCAAATGGCCATCTCATATGAACTTCAGAATAAAAATTTCAATTCCTTGAAATTCTTTGGTTTTGAGTAATGCTGATAACACACACATGCATAATCAACCACTAAAAATTTAAATTTTGAATTCACGAAACCTGAAAACGTGATATCATACAACATGTCAGAGCTGAAAATAGGATTTTAAAATATACTTCGACTACAGTATTGGTATGAGAAATTAATTTTAATTTCTGAGCAGTTTTCGTTAACTTGCTAAAGGGTATTAAAACACTCCCATCAATTATATTAAACAGAAAAATATCAATTCGCTTAAGTTTGGGTAGCCCTGCATCTTGTATACAAGTTATATATATACCACATAATATGATTAAGATTAATCCTGTTTCAAAAACACATAATACAACATGAAATGCATTTTCATCAGTTTCCAAGTATAGTCCTAATAAACCCAAATTATTTTTGGTAGCCATGCGAACAAACTACCAATGTTTTCCATACCATATTCCACACAAAACACACTTCTATACATATAAAAAGTATATGCTGATTTAGTTCCGTTTAGTGCAACCTATTGATGCTAAACTACTAGAATTTCCACCCATAGACGTCATATATTTGAATTATCTTGGATGTCCCTGTACAAACAATTTGCTTCATTTCAGAAAAAAAGAAAAAATAATAATGTAGCAGCCTAATATGACACAGATTTTTAATACGGATTTAGGATTATCTGTTGCTTTTTGTTTCTGAGATATGGTGATAAATGACACACAGACCTAACACTAAAAACCTGTTTTTTCAGTTCAGGAGTCCTTACAACATATTCATAAAAAGAAATATTTATCTCGAAAATACAATTTGATTCCACAACAATACATTCTCTACCATACATGGATCAGAGAAAGTAAAATACATCAATTACAAGTACCATTAATCTCTACTTTTAGTAACTATTTAATGTAACTATTACCTTTAAGTTAACATTTTTCATTCCTTGAAATAAATGGATCTACTTTACCCAAACTTACATTTTTTTTCTTTAACCTTGTTTCCCGTGCGTATAAGAAAGCACAATAAGTTATACGTGAATTTTAGAGATTCACTGAATTTAAATATTAGAAACAAATACTCTTTAAACACAAATTAATAAATAATATTTAAAGTGACTATGATCCTGAATTATCTAGAAGAGATTGCCCGTTTTAGCGGCAAAGAAACGAGTAAGTCAAAAGAATCGTTTTGCGAAACTTACTGATGATAAGTATCATCTCCGTTCAGCATTCGGTTGCCCCTAGTTAAAAATAAACAGTTCCAAGTTCATATGCCAACTTGTTACACTCCGATAATACTTTACTCAACAAATTATCTCAAAACCAACCAATATAACTGTAATTCTATCCCAAAAGTCATGTAAACAAAGTTACATACACTAAAGAATTTCACTTGTTAAAAAAACGATAATCGGCACACAATCTTTTGATGTCTAAGTGAAACTTACTACTAACTTCATCGTTTTATAATTGGACTTTCTTCTTATATAGTTTTGGCGTAATTTGACGGCGGTTCAAGACAGCTTGGCGTGTTAAATGCTTCGCTTATTCCGGAAAATTCCAAAATCTCGGCTCCTACTGAAATCAGAGCTTTCTAATTTTAGCAGCCTAAATGATTTAAGCAGCCCATATGATTTTAGCAATACCTAAACTATGATTCTTTTCTGAAATTAGTCACCAAATTTAACACCAAGGCCAAATGCCTTAGGGAATTTTTAGATCCTTTCTGACTCAAAATCTATTTATTTATTTATTTATTTATTTATTTTTGAACGATAATCCAAGTGTACAAAACAAGTTTTGATACTTATCAGATGTATACATACGAAAAAGAACTATTGCAATCCTTATGTATTCATTTTAGAACAAAATTAATGAAATTCTTTTACATTTGACATTTTATTTGTAGCAATCATTTTTTAATGTCTCCTTTGAACTACAGAATAAATTGAATATGTTCATTAAAAAATATTCTTTATTTAGCAACTAATTTACCTATCTTTCAATTAAGAAATTTTTTCGCTAATTGCTTTCAAGTACCACTTAGAATTTAAGGCAAAATTATTTCCTTAAGGAGTTTAATTATTCTAATTAAAAGAAATCATTATTAAAAAAGCCTCATTAAAACTTATTAAAATGATTTCTTAATATCTTATTAGGATTTAAATAGCTTTCATTTTAAAATATTTAAAATAATTTTACTCTTGTATTGTTAATTTTGAATCCAAGTAATAAAAAATGCTAATAAATGAAGATTTTCTTGTATTTTGTGAAATAACCGATAAGAATTATTCCAATTTAAAATGTTTTAATATAGAGAGTGCGTTAAAAGTACTTAACATGAAATTTTGTCGTATACTCCCATGTTAAAAACTGCAAAATATGAGAAGACAGGGCCACATCTTAAGCGATGGATCCCCGATCAGCACCAGTAATCAGCACCAGTTTAGGTTAACTTCCGACTAAATGCTAAATTTGGTTGAATTTCGTTCACTAAATCGTAGGATACAGTGTACAAAGAATTTTTCATACACACAAATATACATTTTCTAAAAATGACAAAATCATCATCGGGACATCTCAAAATGCATAAATCCACCATAAACCGCAGTCTAAAACTTTTCTGGAATCTAGTGCATTTTTTATATGTATATAAGAATGCAAAAACGTATTTATAAACGATTTATTTAAAAAACAGTATGTAAATATATCGAGATCTCAACCAATTTTAAACGAAAAGAACAGATCAAAGTTTGAAAAAAAAAAAAAAAATCACCATCTTGTTTTAATGGACATTTAAAAATTCGAAACTGACATAAAAAAGGTATTTATGAATAGATTTGCATAACATTCGATACGTACATAACCCATAACAAGGTCTCAAACGAGTTTATTATTCCACTTCATTCGCTATTTTATTTAAAAATAGTACACCTAAAAGAAAAAGAAAGAAGAAAAGAAAAGAAAAAAATAAGCCTGAAGTTTTTTTTTTTTTTTTTTTTTTTTTTTTAAGGGTTTACAGATACAAGTAATTTAAAAGTTAATTTAACATGTATATATATATATATATATATATATATATATATATATATAAATTTGATACAGCGATTCTATACAGAATATTTGTAGAACAGAAGCAATTTACTGTATCAATAGATTCAACGTCCTTTACTGTCTAGTAGTCTAGTTTCTTCATCAATTTTCAAAAAAATATTTGTTTCCTTTTTAGATTAAAAAGTTCACAAATTAAAATTAGCTTCAGTCCATGTAAGTACTGAGCAAAATAATTTCTAAAATGCCTCACATAAGTTTTAGGATAAGAGAATGTTCAAATCAGAATATTATTTATTATATGGGAAGTAAGAAAAACAGAAAATGCTACGCATTAGCTTTGGATAAAGTTTCATAGCGTGTAATGTACGTACAACAGATTTTCTTTTAGGTAAATCATTAACTGCTCACGCATATTTACTTTTGAACCATATAACAGAAAAGTAAACTACCTTAATCCCCAACAACCTCGGAAGTGAAATTTTGTCACAACTATAAATTTCATTTGCTCTTGAATTCATTTTGGCTATTTTTATGATCATGTATGTATACATGTGAGGGTGTGATGTATGCGTGTGAGTGAAGAAAGCATCATCTATACGCTACATTCGGTTGAACTAAAAAATAAGTACCCAATTATACAGACACTGGTCAATGAATTAGAAACCTTTAAATTAATATTTAATTGGACCTTCTTTTGCATAAATTACAGCCAGTAGTAGTGTGGGCAGCGATTCTACAAGTTTCTGGGGTGCAATTAATTCCAGGGTTTACCCTACCTTTGCTACACATACTATAAGATCCTGTAAATTAGAAGGAAGAGGATATTGCTGACAGATACCCCTTTACAATATATCCCAAACATTTTCTATTGGATTAAGATCCGGGCTTTGCAACATCTAGAGATACTGTTAAAAATCAGATTGATGTTCATTGCATCAATCTCGAACGATTCTGCCTCGATATATTGTTGCATTATCTAGCACAAAGTATCCTTTAACTTCGGAGTAAAAATGTAACATTGAGGGATGCACTTAATTTATCAATATGTTCAGGTACTACATGGCTTTTTGATTATCCTCAAGTAACACCAGGGGACCACTTCCGTACAAACAGAACATTTCCCAAAGGTTTGCAACAGGCTTTGCATACCTTCGCCAACAGCGAACATTTGTAGAAACTCATACAGGTTTCTAATTCATTGCCCAGTCTGTAGAGATCCCTATCGCACAATATGTATAGATTTTCATGAGTATCAGACTTTTGTTTTTCTCAGGGACACAAATAAGTCCGATACATTATGGCGTAGTGGCATAATGTTTTTAAAGCTCCCAAATAGCTGAACACTACATCTAATTAAAATGAAATTGTGTACACGTGTTTAATGGCCCTCTTCACTTACCGTCGCCGGAAGCCCGAGCCAACGTTATTCAATGGGGAAATTTTCTTTACAAATAACTTATTAACTAATACATATATTTAAATTCTGTTTTCACATTCAGAAAATTCCCAACTGTTAAATTGACTGACCTTTTTTAAAAATGCATTTTTTTTTTTTTTTTTAAATTTTATTTTGAAATTGAAAAAAGAAAAAAAAAAATCACATATTGAAAATTCGTATTTTGCAGCTTAAAAATAAAATATAAAAAATTAAAAAAATTATTTTTTAAAAAAGGTCCGTCAATTTAACAGCTGGAAATTTTCAGAATGTGAAAACAGAATTTAAAAATATGTATTAGTTAATAATTTATTTGTAAAGAAATATTTCCCTTTGAATAACATTAGCTTCGGATTCCAGCGTCGGCGAGTGAAGAGGGCCCTTAATGTCATCGCCGCGAAAACAATATAGGGTTTTATGAGTGTGGGAATTACTATTTTATTATTGTTATTATTATTATTATTATTATTTTACAGGTATAAAAAGAAACGTTTTTATACATTGCGGTCTATGATCTGAAATTATTTGAATTTTGTTTAATAATGTTAAATTTTTTTCAACATAAAAAAAAATGCTGAAATGAGTTACATTATTTTGTTAATATAAAATACTTTTATTAAATTATGGCTGCACTAATCATAGTAATTTTATGGGGAAGAATAAACGAACTTGCATATACTGGGATTTATCATTTGAATTTCATTAAATTATTTTAAAGAGAATGAAACTAACTTTATATTTTTGTTGCTACATAATTACGAATCCTGTAAATTCGGTGCTTATCATGTTTAATTCTTTTCGTGAGAAGGCGTACAAAGGAATTCAAATACTTTGCAGGAACATGATAACTTCGGGAAAATATTAAATATATATATGTATAATATTTTTTCATTTATTTATTAAAGTTAGAGATAGCGCTCTTATGCTGCTTTTAACTTGTTAATGGGAAAGGCATATCTGAACTACTATAGCTAATAAAAACATAAAACTTGATATTCGAGATGAACATTTGATTTAATTTTGCGTTTATCGGCTGGCAAGTGGTCCTGGTTTCACCGACTTTCTGGAAATTGAAGATGACTATACTTTAGCATCTAATGTATAAAGTATTTGTAGATACGTATCAAACTTTTGTTATATGAAGTTATGTAAGTTAACTTTTTGTGTATGCTAATGGTAGGAACTGCTTTTATATAGCACTAGAATTATGGAAGGTGTCATTTTGACCCCAAGCAAACTTTTTTCTTCAATGGTTCTTCTATTTTTTCACAAATATCTTAATCAAAAGGAAAGGGCGAGTAAATAAGGGCGTAATAAGGGCGAGACCTGTCCCTGTTAAAACGAAAATTACCCCTAAAACCTCTTCCTCTTCTTTCATAGTTGGAACTTTGATTAGACGATGATGGGTAATTATAACAATTGGTTGTTAGGTGGCCCTTACCACAAATGTGGCAAGTAACTGCCTGCAGTTTTGCAACTGTCTCAGTAAGCTCATTTATCTTTTTAGAATTTTCAATCTGTAGCTGAATTAAAATTTGAATGTCTGCATTCTGTGCAGTGACATTCGCTACAGAGGCTTCATTATTGTTGAGGGCCCTTTCTATATTTTTTGCCATAGTAATGGCTTCTTCAAAGGTGTTGGGTCCAAATTTGGTCAATTCAAATTTAATGTCAGGGCGAACCGCTTCCAAAAATTTGGAAAACATCAAACTATGCCTGATGTCCTGAATTTGGGGGGCATTATCGGGATTAAGTATTAAATTTTGGACAGTGATACGGATGTGGTCTGCAAGAGCCGCAACATCTGGTTTAGGAGCTTGTTTTATAGCAGAAAAATTTGATTGTATTTCGTGGGGGGTGGGCACTTTTTCAAATTTGTTCTTTAAGAGTTGGCATAAATTGTCGAAGTTTTCTTCATTTGAAGCTTCTGGATCCGTGTTAAGAAAAGCCAGAGCTTTCCCTGAGACCTTTGATCTTAAAATAATCCGCCTTAGACTATTACGCCAATTGGCATGATTAGCCATTTCTGTAATGGAGCGGATGAAATGGTTGACATCCTGCCCTTCTTCCCCATAAAACTTGTCAAGAGAACCGACTAAAGAATACATATTCATGAAGAAGAAAAAAATATCCAGACAAGAGGTGAAAAGAGAAGCCAACCCAAACAATAATAAAAAATTTTGATTTAGGAGGACATTAAATTAATTCTAGTAAAATTTAAAAAAAAAAAAAAATCGGACATCAGGCACAGTTGAAGGAAAAAAAAAATAAATAAATAAACATGCTTACCGAAACAGTTACGGTTTAAAAAAAAATTATATATGATATCTCCACATTTCCCTTCCAAAATGAGAAAAAGGAAAAAAGAAATTTTTTATATTTTATGCTGAAATTGATAAAATAAAATAAAAATAATACACTTGAATGCTAAAATCAGTTTCTGTATATGTTAATTAATATGCTTAAATACTCAAATTTAAAATATAAAATGAAATAGATATAAATATATATATGCAACTGCTCTCAAATAAATAAAAAAAATAAGAAAAACACATTAACAGTAAAAAAAAAAATTGTCTGAGAGATCTGCCGGAAAAATTTATTTTAAAGCATTTTATAAGGAATCACTCCAGCTTTAAACCCAAACCTGTGGTTGGAAAGATAGAAAAGAATAAACTAAGTTTTATGGTCCGTTTTTTGTCACGGCACCATAAATGATACATGGGACTTGGTCTAACTGGGGATAGTTTAAGAAATTGAAAGATAATAAAATTTCGGAATTTAGGTTTTGGAAAATACAAGTTAATGAAACTGAGAGAATGATCTCTGAAAAGTTACTAAATATCAAAAATACTATATTTAGAGCTAATATACATAATGAATTTAAATCCCCTAGTAATAAATTTTAAACAAAATTAGATTTAAAGAGTGCCATGATCGTTATCAACTTTTAACTATAGTGGTAGTACAATTAAAATAAAGCTTGAGTGATTCAACCTGAAATTAAAATACATCTTGAATGAAAAACATAAAAGGAATCATGCACAAATAAAAACATGAGAGAGTGACTTACCAAACCATCTTTTATTGATAGAAACAGGTAAATAAATCCAATAGCTAATCTAGTTGTGGTACCACACTAAGATTATATATTCACACACTACACTAATAAAACACAAAAACACAGATCATATTCTTGACTAGCATATGATTACTAAAATAGGTGCTGCACATTGAAAAGCGTAAGCGATAGAGCTATTTAATTTAATGCTTATGAAAATGAGTCAACATCAGTTTATCGGATGTTAGTAGGATATCCTTAGGATCAGTAGTGATTAAGTTCCGTATGAGAAATTGGATATTCTTTTGCAGGGAAGACTGGTTTACAGACGCATTAATTCATCTCCATATTTAATAGGCAATTTTATAATTATTGTGCCTGAGAATTGAATCTTTCATAAGGACCAGTTTTGGACTAAAATTTCAATCAATCTCTATGGAACCTTGATGCACAGGATACTGGTTGGACACTAGAGCTTCATCGGAAGTCCTTACAGACTTTTCAATGCTGTAGCAAGACTATCAATCATTATGCAAGGATGTGGCATTCGGTACGGAAGGCATTCATATCACTTAGCACCGTAAGAACAGGAGAAAGTCAGCTTAAAACTAGTATGTTGTGGCCACCACAAGACTTTCTTCTATATTTTCCTATACATATTCAATCAGTAACAATATTTAAAAAAAAAAAAAGATTTTTTTTTCCTTTTTTTTTTTTTTTTTTTTTTTTTTTGTGAAAATTAATACATATTCAATCACTAACAATATTTTTAAAAAAAAAAAAAAAAAAAGAATTTTTTTCTAAGTTTTTTTTTTTTTTTTTTTTTTGGTTAAAAGTAAAAAAAATCGATAACTTTGTTTTAAATTATCACAGATTTATAGTTCAACCATTCATTTTAAAGGTATTGACGAGACCTTTCGAATGATACCCATCTTGAAAATTTACTTCCCCGGGGGGGTACTTCCCCCCCATGCACAAAATTTTTTTCCTAGTTACGTACTACTATTATCAATAATTCATATTAATTTTACAAACACAAGTGTAAAATAACTCTTATTATGCACATTTATACGAATTTTTGTCCTATGCTGCCATGTTAAAAATTTAGATAAAATGCTATCACAGCGCCACCTGTTGAGCTATTGATCCCCAAATATAATCAGCAACAGTTTATGTCGGGGACCAACTAAATATCAAGTTTGGTAAAATTTCGTAAAAAAAAAAAAAAAAAAAAAAAAATACGATTATTTTTCTAAGTTTTTTTTTGTTAAAAGTAAAAAAAATCGATAACTTTGTTTTAAATTATCACAGATTTATGGTTCAACCATTCGTTTTAAAGGTATTGACGAGATCTTTCGAATGATACCCATCTTCAAAATTTAACCCCCCCGGGGGGGTACTTCCCCCCCAGGGGGGGAACCGATGCCCCCCATGCACAAATTTTTTTTCCTAGTTAACTACTACTATCATCAATAATTCAAATTAATTTTACAATCACAAGTTTAAAATAACTCTCATTATGCCCATTTATACGGAATTTTGTCCTATGCTGCCATGTTAAAAATTTGCATAAAATGCGATTACAGCGCCACCTGTTGAGCTATTGATCCCAAAATCTAATGGGCACCAGTTCATGTCAGGGTGCAACTAAATACCAAGTTTGGTTAAATTTCATTCATATGTTCGTGAGATACAGCGTCCACAAAAAAATGATACAGACACACAGACAGACAGACAGACAGACAGACACACAGACAGACAGACAGACAGACATTTTCTAAAAACTATCAATTCGTGTTCAGGACATCCCAAAACGTGTAGATCCGTCAAAAAACGGAGGTCGAAAATTTTCGCGAATCCAATACTTTCTCTATATTACATATAGAAGAAAGTAAAAACATTATTCATGGTTGATATATTTAAGAAGATTGCTGCTTCTAGCACCGACGTAATAATTGGAGTAATTCAGCTTAAGGAAACATTATACACAGTTGATATATTTAAGATTGCTGCTTCTAGCACCGACGTAATAATTGGAGTAATTCAGCTTAAGGAAACATTATACACAGTTGATATATTTAAGAAGATTGCTGCTTCTAGTACCGACGTAATAATTGGAGTAATTCAGCTTAAGGAAACATTATACACAGTTGATATATTTAAGAAGATTGCTGCCCCTATTCCTTGCATTGATAGTTATTTAGAAAACGAGAAGTAATTTTCTTCTTCTTACATGCTGCTGAAGCAAGCTTCGGCGCGGGAAGAATCCCAGCCTCGGCTTAAAACACACGACCTTCTTCTCCGGTGACCACCTACTGTTCTGACCGAAAGCTATGTGAAATTCGCGCTCATTTCCGATCCAGCCAATGAGCGTGTACGAAAAAGACGCCAGTGACGTCAAGAACGGACGCCAGGAACATTCCGGAGTATTCTAGAACATTTCTTCCCCCTCTGAAAGCGCGGGAAAGTCAAGAATTTTAAGCAAACATGGCTGACCGCTGAATTTAAGAATACAGTCAAATAAAAAAGGTATTTTTGGACTTATGATTTTTTTGAAGGGAAAACAATTAAATTTTAAGCTATTTCTATGAGCGATGGCTCAAATTAAAGGAAATAAAATAAGCTATCTAATGAAATTAATGTTACATATAAATAAAGCTTGGAAAAATAATTTTAAATGCAAAATCGGGACACTGATTGCTGACAAGATAATTTAGGGTTTTTCTGATTTTATACATTTTAATTTTAATTTTGCATTTTTAGTAATTTCTCTACTATTATTTTCTTAGTGATTTATGCATAGAATATCGATTACGATATTATATTAATACGGAATTTCTGTTTTTGTTTTTATTTTATTTTATTTTTGAAAAAGGCAAATTTTTCAAGTAAAAACGGAAATGTTTTAAATAAATAGATCGCGATCGATTTTGATAGACATTTTCGCGGAGTATAAAATAAATTTCGAAAGAGAAAGCTTTTTAAATAAAAGGAAACTGAAAACCTATAATTTTAAATAAAATAGTGTTGAATTATTTGAAACTTAAGAATAAAGTAGTGTTATGTTTTTTAAAACATAACACAGTATTTTTCTCGCAAATATGACATCATCAAATTAACACCAGCGTGTAGTAATTCGTTGTGAGTATGCATTATTAACAGTCGAACCACTGGATGATCGGACGGTAAAATCACAGGAAATTTAAAACTGTTAGTGTCATTTCTACAAGAAATATTTGTTTTTGCTTTAATTAAACAATCACTGTCAATCATCGGTCTAAGGTTTTGAAGTTTGTCGTAATTTGTGTTATTAAATGAATCCTTTTGCACCAATTTCAGAAGAGCGAAAAAAGTTCGGAAGTTTCAAGTTCGGAAGTTGCAAAACTTTTGAGGATTCACTGGGTAATTTTCTTAGCTTAAAATAAAATCTGTAGATAAACGCTATCATCCGAATAATTTTTCTTATAGATGAAAAATACTTGTAATACCAGTCGCTGTTATGGTCGGTTTGGCTTAAGGCAATAATTACAGTTTTTCGTATTTCTGAGCCAACCAAATCCTCATCCGGAGAATCCTCTGAATCTGGCCAACTCTCTTCGTTATTGCGTAACCACTCGGGTCCCTCCCACCATCTTAGTTGTGACAATTTTTCGGCTGAACATCCTCTAGAAGCTATATCGGCAGGGTTAAGAGCACCTGGAACGTGGCGCCACACGGTGGGAGATGTCAAGGAAACTATTTCACGTACACGATTTTGGACAAAAGTCCCCCAATTTTGATTTCTTTGAATCCAACATAACGAAGTAGTAGAATCCGTCCAACAATGAATATCAACACTGGGAAATTGCATATATTATACCACAGACGAAAGCAACCGAGCGCCGATCAAGCAAGCAAGGAGCTCTAACCGCGGTATAGTTAGAACCTTTAGAGGCGCTACCCTACTTCTAGCATGTATTAAATTGACGGTCACGTGATCACCTCGACAGACTCTTAAAAACACACACGCCGCGTAAGACTTTTGACTCGCGTCACAAAATACATGCAAACTTAATGAATCGTCTGGGGAAATATTAAGCCATCTTGGTATCCTTATTTTTGATATTAAATTTAGTTGTTGGATCCATGCTGTAAATTCTCGTATTAAATGATCCGGAAGAATTTCATCCCACTTAAGTTTTAAATTCCATGTTTCCTGCAAAATTAATTTCGGAATTAACGTCACAGGTGCCGTAAATCCAATTGGATCAAAGACTTAATGAGCAATGGCTAAAATTAACCTTTTCGTAATTAGTTTATCGGGCTCATCAATTGACGGCACTTTGCAGGATAAAGTATCACTGTCTCTAAACCACGTAAGACCCAAGACGGAGATGTTTTCTTCAGTGATCGATTCATTGTCTGGAGTGACACTATGCAAATTAGATTTCCACCCTCGTAAATTAAAATTGCCTGTAGACATTATTATTTGTGACTCCAAGATAAACTTTTTCATTTCTAACTCAGAATTCAAACTAGTTGCACAATTATCGACATAAAATGATGTCTTAAGAATTTCTGCTGTATTGCTTAAATTTTCGGGTACTTTACTTAAATGTTACTGTAAGGTAGCGGCTAATAAATAGGGACTACATGTTAAACCAAAAACAACCCTTTGATGCCGATACTCCTCAATTTGTTCCGAATTATCTCTACCAAACCACAGAAAACGTAAAAAGTCGCGATCCTTTTCTCTTATTGAAATCTGTAAGAACGCCTTCTCTATTTCTGACGTAACACCCACGTAGCTTTTACGAAATCGATTTAGTATTGTTGGAATAATTTCTATTAAATTAGGTCCCGTAGATAAACAATCATTCAATGAAGGAAAACCCTGAGAATGTGAACCCGCATTAAACACTGGCCGTAAACTCGTAGTACTACCCTCTTTTATTATGCGTCTATGCGGTAAATAATGTACCTGTTTTGATTTAGTCTCTGTCACTTTTTCTATTATGCCAAGTGATAACCAATTATCAAAAAACCCATAGTAATCCTCTAATTTGCCGGAATTAACTAATTTTCTTTTCGTACTAAACAGACTTTTTTCAGCAAATTTTTTATTGTCAGGTAAGGCAGAATTATCCGTTACCCATGGTAAAGCTACCTCGTATCTGCCGTCGGAATTTACCCGAAGAGTCTCCTTAAAATACTTGTTAGTCTCTTCTTCTAACTCCTGCTTAGTTTTACGGTATGCAGGATCTGTAATTCCCAATACGTCTAATTTCTACAGATCGCTTACACACTGGTTCTTAACCAAAAGAGAAGAGATAACGAGAGAATGATTACTAGGTGTATTGCTCTTTGTGCCAAAAAATTTTCCTAGAACAGTCCATCCCAATTTAGTCTGTATAGCGGTTAAATTTGATTTAAGGGGTACTATTTTTCCCGTTAACAATTTTCCCATAATATCAGCCCCTATTAACAATTTTATTTCCTTATCCACTTTGTATTTATTTTCTAAGTCCGTAAGCTGTATACGATGTTTCTTAAGTTCATTTAACCACGGACCAGATGGGATTTGGCCAAGCTCAGAACAAATACGTTTTTCCGCCAATGCGTCAAATTTGCATTTATAACTTCTGTCCATACTACTTAATTCAATTACATAATTTTTATAAACATTTTCATTCGTTTCGATACCTCCAAAAAGTGATTGACGCAAGTTTATTTCATTGCTAGAGACATACTTCATTTCCTCAATTGTATCGCTACATATATAGCTTTTCATACTTCCAGAGTCCAAGACTGCCCTTACAAGCATTTCTTTATTATTATTGCGCAGTCTAACAATTAAAGTTTGCAGAAATACATCAGAGAGCTGTACATGATTATTTAATGTACTTATTTTTATTTCTTCATTAATCTTATTTGAAATATCTGATTTGTTTGAGGGTAAATCCGGGCATATTATAGCGTAGTGTCGTCTTTTACAAATAAGACATCTATGCCCTGATCTACATTGGTTTGCTCTGTGATTTTTCTTCAGACAAACAAAACAAACCTTTTTTCTTTCAGTATATTCTTTTTATCTTCCAAATTTAACTTAGAGACCTCATTACAACTCTCCGATGCATGTGATTTATTGCAAAAAACACACACTATATCAACCTTTCTAAATTTTGAATTAATTTCCTTATTATTTTCATTAGTGTTCATCAATTTACACGCTGTAGGGAGTGTTTTAGACTCGTGAATTTTTTTCTGTTTTTCTTTTACGACATTTGAATTTTGTGTAGACAGTTCTTGTATTTGTATCGCCGTTTCACGACACTCAATTTCAGCATTTAAAAAGTCTAACAATTCTTCAATGTCAAAATTTTCAAGGTTCTGTCTTTTTCTTTGATAATTTAAATTTAAATCAGTGGGAATCAATTTAAGTAAAATTGGTGTCAGCAGAGTGCCGTATGTTCCTGATGTTACATTTAAACATTTTAAATTTCTTATTTGAATCGTAATGTTATCATAGAGCTTGCGCAGCGCATCTGTGTTATTTGAATTTTTGACTGGCTCTAAATTCAATAACTTTCCAATGTGTGCATTAATTATCAGGTCATTACGAACAATTCTTGTTTTTAACGCTTTAACTGCAGATTGATAGTTCTCACTGGATAACGAAAAGCCTCTAATGGCATCAGCCGCAGATCCTATTAACAGAGAATGCAAATAATTAAATTTATCGATATCTGTTAAATCAGTATTATTATGAATTGCATTCTCGTATTGGCTCCAAAATGAGAGCCAGTTAGCGGGATTCCCGCCAAATTCTTCAATCACTAGACGAGGGAGTTTTATTCTAGAATGTGAACAAGAAATTAAAGATGACTGTTCACTTATGATATCATCCTTTTTAGTGTTTGTGTTTTCGAGGTTTTCCTTACTTTTTAAAACCGAAGTAATTTTAGATTTAACAGAAATAATTTTTTCTGCGTAGGTTTCTGCTGTTTCAAATTCGGACTCTAAATCGTCTTCCTTCTTCATAAGATTTTGAATCTCTTCATCGAGATTCCTTAAATTTTCGTATTTTACTGCTAATTGATCTAAATGTTCTTTCAGAACAGATGTTTCGATTACATTTGCTTCTATGTACTGCTCGCAATTAGTAATTAATTTCGTAGTGGAAGTTCTAATTACTGTACGTTTTCTTTTTAATTTTTCTAACTCTGCCATGTTTAAAACTCTTATTAACAATTTTTAATAAAACACAAAATTTTATATTGTTCTTATTACATTTATTCTTATTGTTCTTCAATTCAAATGAACTCTTTTTTTTTTTTTTTTTTTAACCTTCACATATTATTCACAATAATAATAATTATATTCTTATTTTATAATATAATTCACAGAAGAGACTACGTTAATATAATAAATTTTCTTAATAAGAACATGACTTGGCACCCTACATTTGGGTGCTACGTATTATTCTTATAATATTCATTCTTATTTATTTTCAAATTATTCAAAATATACTTTATTCGTAAAATAAATGAAATATATATTTTTTATTCAGTGTCTTAATAAAGGGAAGAGAGAGCTTACCTGATAATCGTATTCAGCTCCGATGTCACAACAAAACTTCATTCCAAAACTTGGCTTAAATACTTCTGTTCTTAAACGGAAACGTAATTTTTAACACTTTCCAACAAGGTTGAAAAGTGTTTATGACTTCGGTTTGTCTGTCTGTCTGTCTGTCTGTCCGTCTGTCTGTCTGTCCGTCTGACCGCCTGTCTGTCTGTCCGTCTGTCTGTCTGTCCGCGCTCTAACTCCCGTAAATGTTTATTAACACTTTCCAACAAGGTTGAAAAGTGTTTATGACTTCGGTTTGTCTGTCTGTCTGTCTGTCTGTCCGTCTGTCCGTCTGTCCGTCTGTCTGTCTGTCCGTCTGTCTGTCTGTCTGTCTGTCCGCGCTCTAACTCCCGTAAATATTTATGGAATTTCTTGAAACTGATATATGTTATTCAAGTTCACTATCGGACGGTCCCTATTGAAAATGGAGTTTATACCTCTCCTGGTTTGTGTACAGGGTCACGCGAAAGTATTTCAAAGCATTGTGTTCTATGAGAGGTATTTCTACAAACCATATTTTCATACCTTTACTGTAGACTTACCTTAATGAAATTGAAATATGTTATTCAAGTTCACTATCGGACGTTCCCTATTGAAAATGGAGTTTATACGTCTACTGGTTTGTGTACAGGGACACACGAAAGTATTTCAAAGCATTGTGTTCTATGAGATGTATTTCTGTAAATCATATTTTCATACCTTTACTGTAGACATATCTTCATGAAATTTAAATATGTTATTCCAGTTCACTGTCGGACGTTCCCTATTGAAAAAGGAGTTTGTACCTCTCCTGGTTTGTGTACAGGGACACCCGAAAGTATTTCAAAGCATTGTGTTGTATGAGAGGTATTTCTACAAACCATATTTTCATACCTTTACTGTAGACTTACCTTAATGAAATTAAAATATGTTATTCAAGTTCACTATCGGATGTTCCCTATTGAAAATGGAGTTTGTACCTCTACTGGTTTGTGTACAGGGACACCCGAAAGTATTTCAAAGCATTGTGTTCTATGAGAGGTATTTCTATAAATCATATTTTAATACCTTCACTGTAGACATATCTTAATGAAATTGAAATATGTTATTGAAGTTCACTATTGGATGTTTCCTGTATAAAATGGAGGGAATACCACCGTCGGGTTATACACAGGGACACTTAAAAGTTTTCCAAAGCATTGCGTACTATGAGAGATATTTCTATAAATCAAATTTTAATAACTTTAGATTCCACGAAATTTTAGGGAATTGAAATATGTTATTTTTATGCACAAAAGAATGCTTTACATAGAATATAGCATCATAAGCATTATATTTACAGGGTGGCACAAAAATATCCAGATTAATTAAGAGCTATTAATAAGAAAATTGCTAGATGTGTACTTTCGTTTACGTTAAGCGTTTTTAACACTATCTAGCATTTTTAACACTTTCCAACAAGGTTGAAAAGTATTTATGACTTCGGTTTGTCTGTCTGTCTGTCTGTCTGTCCGTCTGTCTGTCCGCGCTCTAACAACCGTAAATATTTATGGAATTTCTTAAAACTGATATATGTTATCCAAGTTCACTATCGGACGTTCCCTATTGAAAATGGAGTTTATACCTCTACTAGTTTGTATACAGGGACACCCGAAAGTATTTCAAAGCATTGTGTTCTATGAGAGGTATTTCTATAAACCATATTTTCATACCTTTACTGTAGACATATCTGAGCGAAATTGAAATATGTTATTCAAGTTCAGTATTGGATGTTTCCTGTATAAAATGGAGGAATTACCACCATCGGTTTCTGTACAGGGAAACTCAAAAGTATTCCAAAGCATTGCGTTCTATGAGAGATATTTCTATAAATCACATTTTAATAACTTTTTTTTCCACGAAGTTTTTGGAAATTTAAATATGTTATTTATATGCCCAAAAGAATGCTTTGCACAGAATATAGCATGATGAGCATTAGATTTACAGGGTGGCACAAAAATATCCAGTTACATTAAGAGCTATTAATAAACAATTGCTAGAATTGTACTTTCGTTTACGTAAAGCGTTTTTAACACTTTCTAACATTTTTTAAGTGTGAATATGATTTCAGTTTTGTGTATCTGCCTGTCCGTCTGTCTGTCTGCCTGTCCGTCTTTACGAGCTTTTACTCCCGTAAATATTTATGGAATTTCTTGAAACTGATATATGTTATTGAAGTTTACGATCGGATGATCCCTATTGAAAATGGAGTTTGTACCTCTACTGGTTTGTGTACAGGTACACCCGAAAGTACTTCAAAACATTATGTTCTATGAGAAGTATTTCGATAAACCATATTTTCTTACTTTTACTGTAGACATATCTCAATTAAATTGAAATATGTTATTCAGATTCCCTATTGGATATTTCCTGTATAAAATGGGGCAAATACCACTACTGATTTATGTACAGGGACAATTAAAAGTATTCCAAAGCATTGCGTTCTATGCGAGATATTTCTATAAATCAAATTTTAATAACTTTACTTTCCACGAAGTTTTAGGAAATTAAAATATGTTATTTATATGCACAAAAGAATGCTTTGCATAGAATATAGCATGGTTATCATTAGATTTACAGGGTGACAGAAAAATATTCAGTTATATTAAGAGCTATTAATAAAAAATTGCTAGAATTGTACTTTCGTTTATTTTATGCGTTTTTGAAACTTTCTATCATTTTCTTAGTGTGAATATAATTTCAATCTCTGTATCTGTCTGACTGTTCTTCTGTCCGTCTGTCTGTCTCTGTCCGTCTGTCTGTTTTACTGCGCTCTCCCCACTAAAAATAATCTCAAGATATTCTGCAGGTAATTTTAGAGAAAATCTGCAGATTATCTTAAGTTATTTGGCCCATTCTTAAGAAAGTTTACAAAATTTATTTCTATTGTCTTCAAAATTTCTGAAGATATTTTATAGAAAATGATAAATCTTCAAAATATTTTAAAATATGTGAAGAAAATCTTAAGAAAATGCTATTTTCTCAAGAATATCTTCGGATTATTTTTAGTGGGGCTAATTCCCGTAAATATTTATGGAATTTCTTTAAACCGATATTTTTTATTCAAGTTGACTATAGAATGTTCCCTATTGAAAATGGAGTTAATACCTCTTCTGGTTTGTGTACAGGGACACCCAAAAATATTCGAAAGCATTGTGGTCTATGGGAGGAGTTTCTATAAACCATATTTTAATACCTTTAATGTATAGAAACTTCAGTGAAATTTTAATATATTATTCAATTCCCTATCGGATGTTTCCTATGTAAAATAGAGCCCATTTCTTACTGGTTTGTGTACAGGGGAACTTGAAAGTATTCCAAAGCATTGTGTTCCATGAGAGTTATTTTTATAAACCAAATTTTAATAATTTTTTTCTCCGCAATTGAAATATATTATTCGTATGCACAAAAGAGTGCCTTCTCTGTAATATAGTATTATAGGGAAATGGCTACAGACCAGTATAACATTACAACATTTATTAAAATAAAGAAAAGGGACATTACAGAAACACTAACATATACATATTTTACGAGCGGAGAAGACCGTCTGTCTTTCACAACCGCTCCACGTCAACTCAATAATTATGCATTGGTTTACATCCAAGCGGGAACGTCTTTCCCTCGACAACGATTGAACATCATCTGAATAAAACAGGTGCGCTTCTCGGTGCGTGCGCATACATTGAAAGGATGATACAAATAGCGACGTAGTAATATCGTCATAACTACATAGCAGTGACGTCACACAATGGAGATGATAGCCGGGAAATATAGTTTCCCATATCGGCCATCATGACCAAGCAGGCGGCCTCGCCTGAAGGTTATTAAACAACAACAACAACAAAAAAAAAATTATATAAAAACAAAAGAAATAAAAAAAAATAAACGATATACAACACTACATAATAGAATTATAGATACAGTAATAATATAGCTGCATTAATAAAATAAAAAAAAAATTGTATACATTACCAAATGGAAAATATTGTAAATATTACACTCAAAACCTGAATCATATCGTCAAAATACTAAAATAAAATAAGATAAGATGTTAATATACATACAGACAAGTAGAAAAAAAAATAGGTAGATAATTTTCACCAAAAAAAAAAAATCAGGCATTGAAAAATGTTCATGGAAAAAAAAATTGTTCATTAAAAATAGAGTTTCTCTTATTTTGGTGAGTTCAAGTTCAACATATAATTAAAAAAAAAGTTTAATTGTGCACACGAAAATGTCCAAGGAAGAGTTCTTAAAAAAAAAAATAGAAAGTCTTGAAGAACTATGTCAATTAAGTTTAAAAAAAAATAAAAAGTCCTGAAGAAATATGTTAAGTAAGTGTTGCAAAAGTGTCGGTCCAAGGTTTCAGGAATTCAGCGCATGTGCTGGTCTTGAATGGGCCTTCTACGAAGTCACACTTGACGACGTCATATGTGTCGTTTGGTTTTATTTTGGTTATCCTGTATGGACCTAAAAATTTTTGTTTTAGTTTCAGACCAGGCCCGAACTGGGTGCGTTTAACTGCGACTAAATCGTTGATTTGGAATTTAGCAGCTGGTCGTCTTCGAAGGTTATACTGCTTGCGATTTTCTTCTTGCACTATTCGAATCTGCTTTTTCGCGTCGATACGCTGCTCCTCACGTTGCCTCTGGAATGTGTCTGTAGATTCGTCATTGAGAAGCTCCAGGATCTTGATGTCATCTTTATTTTTCATCTTGGTACCAAAAAGCAGTTCAAAGGGTGTCGTCTTTATACTTCTGTGAAATGTCGAGTTGAGGATTTGTTGGAGAGCAGGCACATGGGAAAACCACTTTTCGGGGTTGTCGGATGAAAGTTTAGATAGTACAGCGATGATAGTAGAATTTTTATTTTCAACTTGACCATTCGATCTTGGTAAACCTGCGGTAATTGGTATATGGGTTATATTTTGCTCATGGCAATAGTTTTCAAATGCAGTGGAAGTAAATGCTGGACCTCGATCAGTTATGATTCTGGCGGGGTTACCGAAGATGGATCGTTGGCTTTCTAGTCGGCTGATAACTTCTGCGGCGTCTGTAGATTTTGTGGGGTACAGCCAGGTAAACTTGGAAAACGCATCCACAACAACCATAATATGTTTGTATTTCTTGGATGTAGTAGCTAGGGGACCAAGGTGATCAACATGGTATGTGTGCAGGGGTGCATCGTCTTTATCAATTGGGTGGAGGAAACCATCTTGTTTACCTCGTTTTCTATTATAGAGTATGCACTTTATACAGTTTTTAATGCAACTTTCGATTTTGTCTTTGAGGTGAGGTATATAAAAATCTTTGTTTATTAGCTCTTGGGTACGGAGTGCTGCAAAATGTCCACGCTCGTGCGCTTCTTTAATTATGCTATTCTGCAAGTCGTTAGGGACGACGAGTAAATCAACACCGTTCACTGTTTTATATAGAAGATTATTTTTTATAGTGTAATTATCATGAGGTGTGGACTGCAGGAGCATTTTTAATGCTTGAACTTCTTCATCAGATTGCTGAGCTTTCAAAAGCTTTATATGAAGGCTATCTTGGATGATGAAACATTGTGGAGCTCGACTTAGAGCGTCCACATGCGCCATGCGGGAACCTGTTCGATGCTCAATATTGTAATGGAATTCTTGAAGGTACAGAGCCCATCGTGCAATGCGGGAATTTATTTCTTTTTTATTAAGTGCCTTGACGAACGCATCACAGTCTGTGATAATTTTGAAATTTGTTCCGAGCAGGTAGATTCTAAACTTTTTGAGGGCTTCTACCACAGCCAGGACTTCAAGTTCAAAGCTAGTGTATTTTCTTTCGTTATCAGATGTTTTCTTCGAAAAATAAAAGACTGGATGGAATTGATTATCATGCATGTTTTTCTGCAACAGGACTGCCCCCAAGCCATCTATAGACGCGTCTGTATGTACTTCAATAGGGGAATTTTGATTAAAAATATTGAGAACTGGTTCTTGGGAAAGTAAATATTTTAATTTTTGAAATGCCGCTCTTTGTTCATTTTGAAATTGAAAAGGGGTGTCCTTACGCAGAAGATCACTTAAGGGTTTTGCAATGGTAGAAAAATGAGGGATAAATTTCCTAAAATATCCTGTAAGGCCAAGGAATCTACGTACGTCTTTAACATTTTTCAGATCTGGGTAATTCAAAACAGCTTTAGTTTTGGAAGGGGATGGCAAAAGTTTACCATTTTCTATTATGTGACCGAGGAAATCTATTTTGGTATGTAAAAATTGGTATTTGTTAAAATTTATGTCGAGTCCGTACTCGCTTGCTGTTTGAAGAACAGTTTTTAGACGTTCTACGGCCTCATGTTCGTTACTCGCGGGAATTACAAGATCATCCATATAAGGGAGTACTATGCCGGCAGCAATCAAGTCTCTAAAAACGGCATTTGTATATCTCATGAACACTGAAGGGCAGGAGCTAAGTCCGAAAGGCATGTAGCGAAATTGGAATTGACCGTTATGGGTTACAAAACTAGTGAAAGGGCGGCTCTGTTTGTTTACGGGTACATGAAAAAATCCATTACGTAGGTCTATCGTACTAAAAATTTTTGCATGTTGAAGTCGATCCAAAATATCATCAATTAGGGGGAGGGGGTAGTGATCTTTAACTAACTTACGATTGAGCTTCCTGTAATCGATGCAAACTCTGTGTTTACCATCTTTTTTTCGAACAACTACAACTTGGCTGGCATATGGGGAGGACACTGGTTCGATAATACCATCTTTAAGCCATTCAGAGACTTGTGCGTCTACAATGTCTCGTTCGGTAAAGGGTAGACGTCGGGGTGAGTGAAAAATAGGTGTATCGTCAGTTAAAGTGATGTTGAGCTCAATGTTCGCAGTTTTGATTTTATTAGGTTTATAGGCCGACAACAGTTTGTTAATGTCGTTACGAATATATCGTGAAACATTAGGACCAATATCAAATTTGGGATTATCGTCAGTGATCGTCATGATAAAATTTGGATCTGCGGTACACTCATTTTGTTGTGAAAAACTAGAAAAAGTAACACCGGTGGGTGAAATGCTAATGTTCGCTTGTTGGATGACGTCACATCCAATTATAAGGTCATAAAATGTGGACACGTCGGGTACAACTGAAATAGTTGCTGAAAACTCTTGATCGTCTATAGTAATAAAAGAATTAAAAGTACCGATGACATGTATGCGCGCAAAGCCAAAACCAGTTAAGGATTTATTAATTTTTGACAACGGTGGGTAACCTATTTTTAACCATACAGAATGTTTCAAAAGGGTTAACTGACTACCAGTATCAACCAAACCAGTTAATTCATTACCACTAATTTTAACTTGTTTACACATATGAGAAGCATGCGATTCATGCACAGTGTTAACTCTATCTCTGGAAGGAGGTCCGTCATTTGCAGCGGTTCGGCGGCAATCGGTAGACTTGTGTCCAAAAAGACCACATGCAAGGCACCTAGGGCCACGAGAACGGTTAGGACAAAATTTAGATAAGTGACCGATATCGTTACAATTGAAACAACGTAATTTATTTTGAGATGCCGGACCAATATTAAATTTGGATTCGCGAGTGAAAGCTGGTTGTGTGTGACCAGTACTGCGTTTTCGACTGTCATATGTTTGTTTATAATTAACTGAATTTCGTTGATTTAAGTTTATTGTATTAAGAGCAGTTTCATAAATACGCAATTTTTCTTTAAATTCTGAAAAAGATTTTGCTCCACAGAGAAGAATTTTCTCAGAGGGGTTACCCTGTATACCTTGAATGGTGTATTGAATTACCGAAGAATCGTCAATAATAGCGTTACCGCGGTTAGCAATTTCGCGCATCGCTAAAAAATATTGCGCAGCAGTTTCATTAGGACGCATTTTTCTGTTTTCTAACTGTTTATGTATTTCGATTGATGGTATGGTATCCAAAAATTCAGAAATTAACGCGGCTTTAAATGACTCGTAAGTAAAAATGTTTTAGCAGAACCATTAATTAAACGTTTAGCAAAGATAAGTTTTTGTTGATCGGTAAGACTAGGAAATAAACAGAATTGTTCCTCAATGTCATTAAAGAAATTACGAATAGAATATGAATCATTTCCAGAAAAAGTTCTACATGTACTAGCTAAATCTCGAAGGAGAAACCAGAAATGATTACTCAAATCAGACATTGCGTCTGCAGCTTCATTCGGAGAAATATTTTGAACACTCGAAGGGAAAGTTTCGGTTTCTGTTTGGGTTTGAGATTCAAAAACAGAAGTAATAGTGGGAACATTCGAAGAGGGGGTTTGAACAGAATGATTATTTACACTCAGATCGTCTTCGTCTGACAAAAAACTAGTATCTAATGTTTTCTGAAATTCAGATAAATTAGTAAGTGCATGAAAAATGTCTTTACATAAATTTTCCTTACTACCGACTGGTTCTAAATGTAGCGAATTAGCGATTGATAAAAAATCGGACAAAGAGAATGATTTTAAAATTTGTTCTTGATGTTTATTAATGTCGAAATCGGCAGTAAAACCGCTAAAATTTCGCATACGTTTACGCGATTGATGATCAAATGTTGGGTATCCTAATAGCGTGTTTAGCAATTTTATGGTATTTGTTTTAGAATATTTGAAAGAATTTGCAACTAGCGGAAGGTCGCCTAATTTAAGGGCCATTTTTAGGATGCAAGAAACATAAAATAAGAAAACCGAAGTAAATAAAAAAAAATTGTTCTTTTTTTTTTTTTTTAAGTAAATATTGGGGAAAAAATGGATTAAAACCAGAACATATATATTTTTAGGAACAATAAATAAATGTTGGGGAACAGAATATCTCTTTATTCATGGAAAGCAATTAAATATGGGGGAAGAAAACTCTTTATTTATATAAAAATGAACAAACAAATAATTTTAAAGGGCGTAAAACGGCAATGAATGAATTTCAAATTTTAATTACAAATGAAAAAAAAAAAAAAAATTCCTTATATACTATCATGCAGAGAGGAGAGAAAAAAAAATGCATGCTCGTACCTGACATTAAGGCAGTCCTGTGCAGAGCTGATGAATTTATTACATCGAACTATCATCCATCGGGGAAAAAATATAATGATGAGCAATCACATTTATTTGGAAATTATCTTTCACATTAGATTACGTCTGTTATGGAACATGCAGTAGATGAAGCGAAGAACAATTGCAGAACACTTGAGAATGCAGAAAAAAAAAATGAATTTTGTCTAATACAAAAGACACATCCAGGAGATACGAAGAACAGGACGAAACAATAGATCAACGTCTAATGATCTGAACTTTTAGTTGTTTTCTCTTTAACGTCCAGAAAAGAAGAACAATTTTAGCGTAATTGCAGAACACAAATGCAGAGAAGAAAAATAAATAGCTTCGTAAGAAAAAATCCAGTACGTGATGAAAGTATATAACGTCTATTAAATATCAGCGAGACAGTTTATCGAATATAGAATACTACGTCTAGTCATTTTATCAAGAAAAAATAAATGAAACATTCGTCTTCACGCTACTGTTTTTGTAAACCAAAAGTAGCGGCTTTCGTGATGCTAGGGGAATTTCCGGATAGGTCGAGCCCCCAAAATATAGGGAAACGGCTACAGACCAGTATAACATTACAACATTTATTAAAATAAAGAAAAGGGACATTACAGAAACACTAACATATACATATTTTACGAGCGGAGAAGACCGTCTGTCTTTCACAACCGCTCCACGTCAACTCAATAATTATACATTGGTTTACATCCAAGCGGGAACGTCTTTCCCTCGACAACGATTGAACATCATCTGAATAAAACAGGTGCGCTTCTCGGTGCGTGCGCATACATTGAAAGGATGATACAAATAGCGACGTAGTAATATCGTCATAACTACATAGCAGTGACGTCACACAATGGAGATGATAGCCGGGAAATATAGTTTCCCATAGTATTGTTAGCATTAGATTTACAGGGCCACACAAAAATAATCAGTTACATTAAGAGCTATAAATAAAAATTTGCTGGAATTGCACTTTTGTTTACATGAGCGTTTTAAAACTTTCTTATAATTTTAGTGGGAATATGATTTCAATTTGTGCATCTGTCTATTCGATTGTCTACCTTTCTATCTGTTTGTCTCCGGCTCCTATCATCCGTGAATACTTTGAGAATTTTTTAAAAATTATACAATCAAGTTCCTTATGGAATGTTCTCTATTTAAAATGTCATTAATAGGTCCTGTACAACTAGTTTGTTTACAGGGACAACAACAACAGCAATAAAAAAACAAACAATGTATTACGTTTTAGGACAGAATTTTTTAAACGTTATATTTAAAAATATTTCTACTATAAAAATCATAGAAACATTGACATGCATTATTAATATTCTAAAATATTGTTTTTTATAGAACATGATATGATTAACTTTCAGATTTACAGGGCTACACTAAAATATTCAGAGAGATTAAAAGCTGTAATTATAATCTAACGGCTGCGTTTTCTTTTGCGTTAAGCCTTTTTAACACTTTCCAAAATGCCTAAGAGTAATTTTAAAATCAATTAGTCTATCTGCATGTTTTTCAGTCGTTCTGTCTGTTGTGTGATAAAGTAGGCAAAGAATATTAAAAGTTATTCGATTCAATTGCGTACAGTTTGAAAGTGTTACAAATCAATGCGTACTGCATGATTTTTCTTTCTTGTTTTTCTTTTACCTTAGATATAACTTAAGAGCCCTTTTAAAATCGTATATTTTACGAATCCTGGCTGGCTGGCTCGCCAAAAATGTTACTTCAAATATAAAATAATTCTTAATGTACTTAAATAAAATAAAAATAACTAATAATCTAGGAGCAAGGAACTCGAATAAACAGGGCTCTATCTTACTTTAACGAATCCTTTATATACATATTCTATATACACATATTCTATGTACATATATACATTATTAAGTAGTAACAATAAAATATAATTAATTGAAGGCATCTTCTTTTCGTAATATTATTCCAGAAACCAGCGTAATTCAGCTCATCCGCCGCAGTCATAGTAAACACTAAACTTATTTTCTTCTCTCGTCACCAGCGCATGCGCCTCTCGCACAATACTGGCAGGTGTTTCGCTTGAGAATCGAAACTGTTTTCCACACTCTTACTAGTCCTTTGAAGTCCCTGAATAGTTGAAAGATTTGCTTAAAATATTAATACCACTTTAAGTTAATTCTGATGCAAAAAGCGCTTTCTTCAATAAAGTTATTTTTCAGCTGAAACTTTTGCCTTAATATCTTCACGGCTATTTTAAAATATGGTGTTCTTTGAACTGTTTTTTTGTTTTTTTTTTTTTTTCTCTGTTCACTTAAAATAATTACAAAAAGAACATCATATAGACACAAATTTAATATTATATATATATATATATATATATATATATATATATATATATATATATATTTGCATGTTTAATTTTATGCTGAAATAAAAATGGCAACAATTAAAAATTTAAATGTCTATTTTAAAGTTGTGTCTATTTTCATATTTTAATTAATTTTAAAAATCGAATCGAAAATTCGTTACAAATAAGGTACAAAATGAAAGGAGCCAATTTTCTAAATCCATCGGATGAAACAGCTTACTGATCAAACAATTAGATATTTTAAAATTAACTAAAGTATGAAAATTAGGTGGCAACTTGCGTTCACACACTGACAGAGTCCAAGGAAATCTCATAGCCTTTTTAAGCGTGGCAGAGTCAGTGAGTCAGTGATGAGCGTAACTATATATACTGATATATACATATTTATTTATGGCTATGTCTTTCAATAGCGTAATATAAAGGAACTTGAATTCAGATTTTTTTTTTTACTAAATGTAAGATTTCAATCTGAATCAGTTCCTAAAATGCACAGCTCGTGTCTTTTATTTTGTCTCTTCTCCACCTTTGGAGAGTGGAGTAATTTAATTGAAAAAAAAAAAATACTACTTTCAGATGGTAAAGATTATGGGTGCCAGGTTTCTTTCAAATATGTAAAAGTGTGTGATCTCTCTATGGAGAAGAAACAAAACATACAACGAATTTGAAAATAAAATAAAATAAAAGTCTTACTTCAAACCTACCGTTAGCTTCGAAAGGGATGCTTAAAAATTTCTTTTATATCCACATGTTATATATATAAAAACCTTCCTCAACATCGTTCTTAAAAAAAAAAAAAAAAAAAAAAAAAAAAATCAATATTTTTGTGCGTTAAAGTCATCTTATCACCTGCTTAGAAGCAGAAAAGAAAATAATAAACCTAATTTTCCTCTTCCTACCTTTCTCGAGACCAAATATCTTAGAAATGACGTAGAAAATATCAGATTTTATGTTTCTAATGATAAAAGCAAAATGTCATTTTCTCTATTTATCAGCATATAGATTAAATTTTGTCTTTTACAAACGTGTACCTCTTGCCATATAAAATAACATTTGACCATCGGCTTCGGGTTTGAAGTTTACCAGCGTATATATTTGTTAAGAATACATATATATATTTTGTTTGTTTGTTTTGGAACATGATGAAATTAGATAAATAAATTATTATGATTGAATTATTTATCTATCATGTATTTTATATCATTTAAAATTTTTCTATATTTTGTATCGAATAGTAACAAGTATATTAAAAGGAGACTTGGCGCTAGATTATTAAATCAGTAAAAATACAACGTCCGAAACAGAACGATATTTGGGAAGCATACAGCTGTTTCGGTAGCCTTAAGCATACCGTCTTCAGTGCATAAAGAATGAAATTCTTATGCACTGAAGACGGTACGCTTAAGGCTACCGAAACAGTAGTATGCTTCCCAAAATTTTTTCTTTGGCGTTTCTGACGTTGTAGTTTTTACTGATTTAGTAACAAGTATATTTCAATGCAGGAAACGTATAAACAGAAACTTTTATTTATAACAAAAGATAAAAAATAAGTCAGTTTACCATGTGTTTATGAACTCGCTTTCTTGTTTGTTCATTATAAATCTTGCAATCGGTTAACCGTCTAGCCAGACACCTGAAACTTTTAGAATAGCTCAAAATACGATGACAATGCATTCTTTTAATACTTTTAGCGATATTATAGCAGTTTAAAAATTTTTACCACGTTTTTATTGACTATCACCTTTTTGTTTGTCCAATAAAAATCTTGCAATCGATTTTTAACTAACTTCCCGACTAGCTAGACATTTGAAACTTTTAGAAAAGCTCAGAACACGATGACAATGCATTATTTTAATACTTTTATTCAATTAATAAATGTTTGAAAAATTTTTATACAGTTCCCACCGCTTATTAAAATCAAATTTGTTCTGAGCCAAAGAGATTTTATTAAGCGGCTGATTTTTATATCCGGCGAACGTTCCTGCCCTTGAGGAAAAGGTATTACTTCCCTGAATTTCGAAAGAAACTTCAAAAGGTAACGAATAACGGAATTAGTAAACAATATTAATTGATTTTTGGTAGATAATTAACTAATTGTTTCTTCGATATAAGTAAATTAAACGCATTCTAAGTTCCCGTGCACTTTCGTTAAAGGAATATCATCCTTACTTTACCATTAGTCACGCTGTTCTTATAAATTTAAAATATTTTCGTTCAAACCTCATGAATTATATTAATTTCAAAATAAGAACTAGAAATTGCCGTCTAATAATTAGAAGAAAATAACTAAAAAAAAAAGAAAATCATTTCAAATCAAATTTGTATTTTATTACTGCACTTTGAAGAATACATTCCTTGAAATTTTTAAGGAGATAAGTTACGCGGGGAGTGTTTAATTTGTAACTGTGCTGCAAGTGTAAAATCTTCAACAATGATCGATAATGGAGGGTTTATTGTGCTTTATTTTTTTTTATTTTTTTTTTTTTCTATTTCAAAAAAAAAAAAAAAAAAAAAGTGTGCATAAATGATATTTTTGGCTGCTGAGGAAATATTTTTGAGTTTATTAACAGGCGATGCTGACTTTTATTAAGCGGTTGCTTCAAAAGTAGTTTGTATTGATTTGATTCTGGTCCTGGCGATTTTATCAGATTAAGCGGCTGATTTATTAACCAGTGATTTTATTAAGTGGCGGTTACTGTAATCGCTGTCTTCATTACACATTTGATCATTTCCTTTCAAGTTGGTAATTCATCAAAAAAATTTATTAAAAAGTATTTAATAATGCATAGATATGTCAAGTTTATGTGATTTAAAAACGTGGTATATATATATATATATATATATCATGTAATTATTTTTCGTAATAACCATTTTAAGCAAACCATCGTGTAATGATGATACATGTACATTATAAATTTATAATTATTAACGCCTTATCATTATACTTTTTAATATCCATCATCATCATCATCATCTTCAACACGACTGAAGGCTGCAAGCCTGTTCTAGCCTCAATCCATATTTTACGTGGCTTACCTCTGTCTCTTCTCACCCTCGGCGTATATTTCTTGGCTGTCTTTTTTGTTCTCAATGTTCTCCCCACTTATTTCTGTAGTTCATTAGAGTATGCATTATTGGCCTAATTTTTAGTTCCTTCCTGATATCATGCTTTCTTATTTTATCCATTATAGAAACTCCTTAGAAATTTCATCACTGAAGATTGAATTTCACTTTCATCACTCTTTTTGAGCATCCATGTCTCGCTTCCATATAGAAGAGTTGGTATGGCCTTTGTCTTGAGAAATTTTATTCTGGTATTTTTTTCTTGTATGTTTTAACATTCTTCTAATAGTCCCGCATATACATTGGGACTTATTTAACTTAATGTATACATGTATATCGTTGTCGTAATTATAAGATATGTCACATCCTAAATAATTAAAATGGGATATTTGTTCAATTGGTTTATTTTCTAAGATAATCTTTGCTCTTATGAGTTCTTTGCCTTCAAACTCCATCACTTTTGTTTCATTCTTTGAAATCTTTAAGTTATAATCGTTTCCAGTTTTCGTTAGGCTAAAAAATTGCACGTTGCAAATTATCTTCACTCTCTTTGAACAACATAAGTCATCAGCAAATAGCATAGTGTTAAAAAAATATATATTTCCGAGACCTGTTCTTGTTTTGATTTTGTTTTTCCAGAATCTGATGATATAATCAATATAGACGTTAAATAGATGTAGCGATAAGCGGAATCCCTGTCGCAAACCTTGATTTATTATTATTTTATTTGAAATTTAACACCTTCGTCTAAATCAATGGAAGTCTTCTTATATAGGCTCTTAATTCTTTTACTGACACAAAACAAGGTCGCATTTTTAATGATTTTTGTATTATATAGAGTAGATCTTGTGATCTATGGAGGAAATATATCTTTCTCCATACCCGTTCATCTCTTTCGTAAAACATTCCTTTACATATGAATATTTTTATATTTATTATATCTAATAGAATATTTCTTTCTATCCTGGAAAATTAAATGGCGGAACATCAATATTAGCATTGTCTAACGATAATAATCCATCAGTGTGCAATTGCTTTATCTTTTCAGCTAATACAACCCGTTTCTTTGTTTGATTACTATACAAACATTACTTAATAACATACAAATACAAATTTGATACGTTCCAGATTTTCTTTTTATCTTAACGTCATAAAATAGTTCGTTTATATTACAATATGTTGTATTTCATTTGGTCAAAAGTTAAGTAGATCTTAGATCTGATTAAATTATCTCTAAAAAGAAAAGACCATCTTGTGTTTGACAAATATGCTTTATTCAGATACAAAAAGCATAAGTTATGCTTTATATAGTGTAAAATGCATGCACTCTTTAACTAAAATAAATAATAATGACATTACCTAGGATGAAATTTACATTCAAGACACCTGTTGAATAAATTAGATTAGAGATTTATGAGAATCAAAAAGACATTAGTTTTTATAAAGGAATGATATATATATATATATATTATGTATATAATTTTTATTACTTCTCTTTATACTTAAAAATAGATAAACACTATATTATGATAGCATATTTACTTTCAGTAGATGACTTAGTAGTGTATATATTCATTAACCACATTTTTTGCGATCATGGGGGTCTCTGCGCAAGTGCAGATTCAACGAGTCGTGTTAAAATAGGGGTGATAACCTTTTCATAGAGATAAAATAAGCGATAAGGGAACATCGAATGACTGGATGTTTACCAGATCCCAATCTGTCGGTCAATTTAGCAGCCCTCCAAGCCTTTGGACTCGTCCTCACGGATAATCTTAGGAAACGGTTACAGTACAGATGTATACATGCAGCTATGGAAACACGAAATGAGTGTAAAAAAGGGGTTGTTTATATACAAGTAAAGTAATTTATTATCGCTTAACATTTCGAACGATGTTGAAGAGTGTTTATAATTTTGGTTTGTTCAACTGTCTGTCTGACATCTGCCAGAGTTCTAACACTTTTCAGCAAGTTAATCGTGGTTACGACTTCGATTCATCTCTTTACATTTTTTTTTTTGTCTTTCCGCTCTTATATAACCCTAAATATTTAAGTTATATGTGCCATACACATTTTCCATACGACAACAAATTTCTCCAGCCATCTCATTTGCCTCCGTTAAAAATTGCACGTCTGCATATTGTCAATGATCGGAGACATCCACGATACCAACGATAAGCTGAACTTGCTTTTACTCAATCTCATAAGTTATATGTTATAATTTGATGATATGTCCTGCTTTACCAGCACTCTGGGCCCTCTATAGGGTATACACAGTCTTCAGTACCTTAACACGATGGCGCAATCACAACAGTGCTACTTTGATTTGGGCAACCCTTACATATTATGATTGTCTTGAACTGGATATATGTTATTTAACTTTATTATGGCATCATCTGTATTGAAAATGGTATAGACAGCACAAATAGTTTCTGCCCAGCGGCTCTCAAAATAATTTTGATGCATTACAGTCCACGAGAGGTATATTTCATAATTTTTATACTGCACACAACACAGCAAAATAACATATATTATCCATAAGCGTAAAAGCATGTTTCTATAGAATATATATAAGAATCAATTATAAGAATTAATGGTTATTTTATGGAGCACAATTATTGAGAAACAGTACACGAGATATAATTAGGAATTGATGGAAGTTCATTTTCAGCAGTGTTCTGTATAACATATTTCAAGAACGTTTAAATGTGAACATGATTTCGATTTGCCTACGTATCCGTCCGTCCATCTATCTGGCGATGCCTTAATGTTTGTAACTATTTTTAGAAATATCTTGAAATGATATTATAATATATTATATAAGATGATTATGACATCTTCTTTATTAAGGTGCATATATATAAGGTAAAACTAGGAGAGTCACGCAGTAGGACAGATTGCGCACACAAAGGATCGAAGGGAAACAGTAGAGAGAGTGAATTGGAATTTTTGGTGGTTGTACAACACCAGTAGTGAAGTGCCGACTTGAATTTGCATATTGATGGCTTCAAGTGTTTAAGATAAAACTTGGTTAATTTGTCTCGTTCTCAAAAATAAAAGCTTGAATTTTCATAACCCGCCCTAAGAACTTCAATACTATAGTAGTAGTACAAAATATTTTTAATTTAAATAGTTTCTCATAACCTACTGACCTAGACTAACAGTACAAGCACCACGATTTCCTCTGAAGGTGAGTAATTATTTAATAAAACACTGCGCAATCTCTCCTACCGAAATGGGAGAGTTTGCGCTTTTGCTGTTTAGGAGAGATTGAAAAATAATTCAATTCATTTAAAATTCTATACTAACAGAGATTTCGCAGCTTATTGGTGAAAACGAAACGATGATGATGCTTTTATTCAATGCCAGGCACTGGGCCAAATCTTAACTTGCATAAGTCATTGGACTAGTTCAAACCATTCGAGACGGCACCCCAGCTTTATGGAGACTATCCGCATAATCTAAGAATTGAACATTATTCAGGTGTAGGACAATCGACAAAAGCCGCACTTCTAATGGGATTTACCTCTAGAACGCTGTAAACCTATGAGAAATTTATCGCAAAGGATTTAAATGTTATTGTATATCTATTAATTTTTGCAATACTTTCAAGAATAGTGCTCAAGTTTTGCGAAGTTATCGGCTGCTTAAAAAACAGAGATAAAACTAAATGCAAGCAAAAAATATCAGCCTACTCAATCTTCTTTTTAAGGAATGTAATCGTCTAAATTTCAATAAAATAAAATACAGAAAATAAACGTAACGGATTTTAAAACGTAAAGAACTTTTTGATGGAAGATTTTGAGGAAAAAAACTTTAATAAATAATAAATGGTGGGCTTATTCTGCGCTTAAAAATGGGCGGGATATCATTGCACGCATGGTGTGCTAACATTTTTTTTTTTTTTTTTTTTTTTTTTTGCTCGAAAATGCTTGTTCGTGACGGATACACCGTCCCAAACAGGTTCATTTGTGGCAGGTGGTTGCACAATAACTTCACATGTACAATAATATGTGCAACAATTATGAACGACGAGAGATTCGGTCATCAAACAAGAACCCATTCTAGCTGAAAGATAACGCACTAATTTTAAGTTAAAAGTGTTAACTAGTAACTTAATATTATTTTCTGGTCTTGTTCTTTATCTATTTTTTTTCTGTTTCTTTAATAGTTTTTTCTTTAAATAAATTTTTGTAGTTCTTTTTAATTTTTTAATTTTTCTGATTTTTTTTTTTTTTTTTTTTTTTTTTTTTAATTATTGAATTGAAATATCCACTCCCAATGCAAAATTATTTATTTACAAATACCTTATAACAATGTCATTTAAGTGAATTATTAATATTAATAATGTAATTGTAATTTTAATTAAGCGCAATCTGTCCTACCCATGTGCGCATCACTCCTACCCTATAAGGGAAGATTGCGTAAAATAGAACTCTTGGATTTATTACTACTGTTGCTTTAAATTACAGTAGAACAACAATATAGCAATGAAAAGGCATAAGAAGGTTCAGTTAAAAGTTAGGAAAAAAAAAGTTTAGCAAAAAAATAATATTTGGATTTTTTATATCATTTTGTTGAATTGTGCACAAACTCTCCTAGCTTTACTTTATATATATAATATATATATATATAATTATTATTGTTGATGTTGTTGTTGTTGTTTTTGTTTTTATTATTATTATTATTGTTAAATATTTAAGAGCAAAAAATTTTTGAAATAAAAAATTGGATTTAAAGCATTTTTTTTTTCTTAAAAAATTATTTTAATACTATTCAAATTAAAAAATAAAAATGATTTAAATCAATTTTTTTTTCTCAAAATTTTTTGTTAATATGGATCGGATTTAATACTAGTATTGAAAAGGAAATTTAATATATAATGAAATGTAATATAGAGAATTTATTTTTGATTTAAAAAAAAACATACTTAAAAAACATTTCAAAAGATTAAATTCGTTAAAAAATTAAAATTCTATTTAATTTCAATTCAATATGATATCGAATCTCTTATCATATTTCCTTTTAAAACAATTCTCATTCGAAAAATTACTTTAGAGTTAAGGACATGAAAGATTTTATAATTAATAGCTGAAAGCTTTGGTTAGAACTTTTGGAGATACCCAAATTAAAGATTCCTGTTTGCGATTTTCAAATACAGCCCTATACTCCGAGTAACTAAACTATTTCCTATCCAGTTGACATTGGTTTAAACTCAAATAATGCTTATTTGTAGAGATAAATATTACTTTTCTAGGGTTTGCGTTTTCATATATTTAATTAAAACTGAATTAAATCGAACAATAACAGAAATCTTTAAAATGTAATATAAAACTGGTAGGTTGTGACCACCACAAGACTTCCTTCAATAATTTCCTATAAATATTTACTCTGTACAAAAAATTTATTAAAACTTATTTATTCAAATCACCTACAATGATGAATGCAGACGATTTTCATCTTAGAGGAAACTTACACGAATTATCCGAGAAAGATTTTTATTCGCTATAAATAACATATTAAAAAATGCGTTTTCATAATGTTATCTCACATTTTAGTTTTGCATAGTTATATGCCATGAAAGTTCAGACATAGACTGTTCTCGGAAAAAAATTCAGTATACCAGAGCTACCTTATTGGCCAATATGCATCAAAATTGAACCAGTATAATTTCTCATAATGGCCTTCCGTATGAAGTTTTGTTTGATGATACGCAATAGAACCTGAGATACAGCCTTCCCTTAAATTGCAGAAATAATTGTGAAGCAGCGCCACCTGTTGAGCGATTGCCACTAAATTTAATAGGCACTAATTTATGTCAAGGCGCAACTACATATAAATTTAAATGTAATTTTCGGACCTTCTTTTGAACGTAGAAGAAAGTAAAACAGCGATATTAAAATATTTAAAAGGACTAATATCGCGCAGTGGTCGGAACTCGATCAATTATTTAAATAAGCACTCAAATGGCAATTACAGAAATTCAAAATTTTCGTGAAGATAATGCTTTTAGACTCTATTCTAAAAACAAATGAAATATATAAATGTATAAAACACATAGCGAATTTGCTGCATATAAATAAAAATGCTGAGATATAGCCTTTCAGCAAATGAAAATTAATAAAAATCATAAAATTAGAGAGCTTATAGTAGAGTAGAGCTTATAGTTATTTTACCTTGACAAAATTATTTATCTTTACGACTTGTGTACTCAAATTATCTGGAGCAAATTAAGTCTTAACTCTTCGATTAATATAATATTGGGTACAATCATCGCCACAGCAAGTATACAGATATTATTGAGTGTAGTACATATATATATATATATATATATATACATTTTACAAGGATACAAAATAGCATTCTTATATATTGCGGTATATGGGCTAAAATTATTTTATGTTCGTTCTAACAAAGTTCAATTAATTAAAACAGAAAATCGGAGATAAACGTAGTTTTGCTTTTCTAATATATGTTTATTAAAGGAATTATGTGTATATTTTTTAGGGCTCAATTACAGGTAATCATGAAAAAATTCACAAATATCTTACCTTATTGGGGCATTAACTATCTGAAATTGATTAATTATTTAAAGAACGAAATATATATATATTAGAATTTTGCTATTAAATGATCGTTACTGGAAATTTTGTACACACATATATATATATATATATATATATATACATGATTTTTTACAGAGACGACTAAAAAAATTCAAATACATTACGGTTCGTAGTATAAAACTATAAACTTGTCGGGATAAAAATCAAAAATCCTTTTATTACTTTTACTTCTGATTATTTACGGATATATTCAGTGATTTAAGTTTGTTTAAACAACTTACAGCTACTAAATGTTAGGAAAATCTGTAATTTCATTGTTGTTAAATAATTTAGGAATGATAGAGATGTTAGCTTTTACAAATTTCTTTTTCGATTCATAACATAAAACCAATAATAAATTTCTTATTGTCGATGATAAATTTCTGGCAATGATAAATTTCTGTACAACAGTGAACAGGAATAACATATTTCAATTTCAAGATTTGTGTAAAGTAACGCATAAAAATATGGTTTATAGAAATACCTCTCATTGAATACAAGGTTTTGGAATAATTACGGGTGTCCCTGTACACAAACCAGTAAAGGCATTCACTCCATTTTCAACAGGGAACATTCAATAATGAACTTGAATAACATATATCAGTTTGAAGAAATTCCATGAATATTTACAGGAGATAGAGCGCGGACTGACAGACAAACAGAAGTCATTAACACTTTTCAACATTGTTGGAAATTGTTAAAAATCACCCTGTTTGACAGCAATATGTATTTCGTGTTTCGTAAATAAACAGGCAGGTCCTAATCAGCAAATTACTGTTTGACTATGAGAATTTGGTGTGTGACTCACGTGGTTTCAGACGACTCCATAAACATATAATTAACGTGAACATATAATTGTCAATCATTAATAACTATGACAGTTGTAACAAATGTAGAGATAAAGAAATGTAACAAATCTTTAAAAACAATTTTAAAATAGGTTTAGGAACACATTTATTTATCATGTAAATCTCTCTCTCTCATCTATTTTCCCTTCTTCTATTTGTGAGGGGAGCTACCGTCCCCAGCAACCCCTGTTTCAGTGTAATACCTATATTTATGAAGAAACCAAGGATGATATTAAATTTTAAAGTTAATTCCAAATTATTTACATACTTTCACTCGAAACACTAGCTGAAATTTACTAAATATTGATAAATCAGTTCAAATGGCCATCTCATATGTACTTCAGAATAAAAATTTCAATTCCTTGCAATTCTTTGGTTTTGTGTAATGCTGATAACACACACATGCATAATCAACCACTAAAAATTTAAATTTTGAATTCACGAAACCTGAAAGCGTGATATCATACAACTTGTCAGAGCTGAAAATAGGATTTTAAAATATACTTCGACTACAGTATTGGTATGAGAAATTAATTTTAATTTCTGAGCAGTTTTCGTTGACTTGCTAAAGGGTATTAAAACACTCCCATCAATTATATTAAACAGAAAAATATCAATTCGCTTAAGTTTGGGTAGCCCTGCATCTTGTATACCAGTTATATATATACCACATAATATGATTAAGATTAATCCTGTTTCAAAAACACATAATACAACATGAAATGCATTTTCATCAGTTTCCAAGTATAGTCCTAATAAACCCAAATTATTTTTGGTAGCCATGCGAACAAACTACCAATGTTTTCCATACCATATTCTACACAAAACACATTTCTATACATATAAAAAGTATATGCTGATTTAGTTCCGTTTAGTGCAACCTATTGATGCTAAACTACTAGAATTTCCACCCATAGACGTCATATATTTGAATTATCTTGGATGTCCCTGTACAAACAATTTGCTTCATTTCAGAAAAAAAGAAAAAATAATAATGTAGCAGCCTAATATGACACAGATTTTTAATACGGATTTAGGATTATCTGTTGCTTTTTGTTTCTGAGATATGGTGATAAATGACACACAGACCTAACACTAAAAACCTGTTTTTTCAGTTCAGGAGTCCTTACAACATATTCATAAAAAGAAATATTTATCTCATATAAACGAAAATACAAATTTTAACGTACACAAAAATACAATTTGACTCCACAACAATACTTTCTCTACCATACATGGATCAGAGAAAGTAAAATACATCAATTACAAGTACCATTAATCTCTACTTTTAGTAACTATTTAATGTAACTATTACCTTTAAGTTAACATTTTTCATTCCTTGAAATAAATGGATCTACTTTACCCATACTTACATTTTTTTTTTTTTTCTTTAACCTGGTTTCCCGTGCGTATAAGAAAGCACAATAAGTTATACGTGAATTTTAGAGATTCACTGAATTTAAATATTAGAAACAAATACTCTTTAAACACAAATTTATAAATAATATTTAAAGTGACTATGATCCTGAATTATCTAGAAGAGATTGCCCGTTTTAGCGGCAAAGAGACGAGTAAGTCAAAAGAATCGTTTTGCGAAACTTACTGATGCCAAGTATCATCTCCGTTCAGCATTCGGTTGCCCCTAGTTAAAAATAAACAGTTCCAAGTTCATATGCCAACTTATTACACTCCGATAATACTTTACTCAACAAATTATCTCAAAACCAACCAATATAACTGTAAGTCTATCCCAAAAGGCATGTAAACAAAGTTACATACACTAAAGAATTTCACTTGTTAAAAAAACGATAATCGGCACACAATCTTTTGATGTCTAAGTGAAACTTACTACTAACTTTATCGTTTTATAATTGGACTTTCTTCTTATATAGTTTTGGCGTAATTTGACAGCGGTTCAAGACAGCTTGGCGTGTGAAATGCTTAGCTTATTCCGGAAAATTCCAAAATCTCGGCTCCTACTGAAATCAGAGCTTTCTAATTTTAGCAGCCTAAATGATTTAAGCAGCCCATATGATTTTAGCAATACCTAAACTATGATTCTTTTCTTAAATTAGTCACCAAATTTAACACCAAGGCCAAATGCCTTAGGGAATTTTTAGATCCTTTCTGACTCAAAATCTATTTATTTATTTATTTATTTATTTATTTTTGAACGATAATCCAAGTGTACAAAACAAGTTTTGATACTTATCAGATGTATACATACGAAAAAGAACTATTGCAATCCTTATGTATTCATTTTAGAACAAAATTAATGAAATTCTTTTACATTTGACATTTTATTTGTAGCAATCATTTTTTAATGTCTCCTTTGAACTATAGAATAAATTAAATATGTTCATTAAAAAATATTCTTTATTTAGCAACTAATTTACCTATCTTTCAATTAAGAAATTTTTTCGCTAATTGCTTTCAAGTACCACTTAGAATTTAAGGCAAAATTATTTCCTTAAGGAGTTTAATTATTCTAATTAAAAGAAATCATTATTAAAAAAGCCTCATTAAAACTTATTAAAATGATTTCTTAATATCTTATTAGGACTTAAATACCTTTAATTTTAAAATATTTAAAATAATTTTACTCTTGTATTGTTAATTTTGAATCCAAGTAATAAAAAATGCTAATAAATGAAGATTTTCTTGTATTTTGTGAAATAACCGATAAGAATTATTCCAATTTAAAATGTTTTAATATAGAGAGTGCGTTAAAAGTACTTAACATGAAATTTTGTCGTATACTCCCATGTTAAAAACTGCATAATATGAGAAGACAGGGCCACATCTTAAGCGATGGATCCCCGATTAGCACCAGTAATGAGCACCAGTTTAGGTTAACTTCCGACTAAATGCTAAATTTGGTTGAATTTCGTTCACTAAATCGTAGGATACAGTGTACAAAGAATTTTTCATACACACAAATATACATTTTCTAAAAATGACAAAATCATCATCGGGACATCTCAAAATGCATAAATCCACCATAAACCGCAGTCTAAAACTTTTCTGGAATCTAGTGCATTTTTTATATGTATATAAGAATGCAAAAACGTATTTATAAACGATTTATTTAAAAAACAGTATGTAAATATATCGAGATCTCAACCAATTTTAAACGAAAAGAACAGATCAAGGTTTGAAAAAAAAAAAAAAAAAAAAAAAAAAATCACCATCTTGTTTTAATGGACATTTAAAAATTCGAAACTGACATAAAAAAGGTATCTATGAATAGATTTGCATAACATTCGATACGTACATAACCCATAACAAGGTCTCAAACGAGTTTATTATTCCACTTCATTCGCTATTTTATTTAAAAATAGTACACTTAAAAGAAAAAGAAAGAAGGAAAGAAAAGAAAAAAATAAGCCTGAAGTTTTTTTTTTCTTTTTTTTTTTTTTTTTTTTTTTTAAGGGTTTACAGATACAAGTAATTTAAAAGTTAATTTAACATGTATATATATATATATATATATATATATATATATATATATATAAATTTGATACAGCGATTCTATACAGAATATTTGTAGAACAGAAGCAATTTACTGTATCAATAGATTCAACGTCCTTTACTGTCTAGTGGTCTAGTTTCTTCATCAATTTTCAAAAAAATATTTGTTTCCTTTTTAGATTAAAAAGTTCACAAATTCAAATTAGCTTCAGTCCATGTAAGTACTGAGCAAAATAATTTCTAAAATGCCTCACATAAGTTTTAGGATAAGAGAATGTTCAAATCAGAATATTATTTATTATATGGGAAGTAAGAAAAACAGAAAATGCTACGCATTAGCTTTGGATAAAGTTTCATAGCGTGTAATGTACGTACAACAGATTTTCTTTTAGGTAAATCATTAACTGCTCACGCATATTTACTTTTGAACCATATAACAGAAAAGTAAACTACCTTAATCCCCAACAACCTCGGAAGTGAAATTTTGTCACAACTATAAATTTCATTTGCTCTTGAATTCATTTTGGCTATTTTTATGATCATGTATGTATACATGTGAGGGTGTGATGTATGCGTGTGAGTGAAGAAAGCATCATCTATACGCTACATTCGGTTGAACTAAAAAATAAGTACCCCATTATACAGACACTGGTCAATGAATTAGAAACCTTTAAATTAATATTTAATTGGACCTTCTTTTGCATAAATTACAGCCAGTAGTAGTGTGGGCAGCGATTCTACAAGTTTCTGGGGTGCAATTAATTCCAGGGTTTACCCTACCTTTGCTACACATACTATAAGATCCTGTAAATTAGAAGGAAGAGGATATTGCTGACAGATACCCCTTTACAATATATCCCAAACATTTTCTATTGGATTAAGATCCGGGCTTTGCGGCATCTAGTGATACTGTTAAAAATCAGATTGATGTTCATTGCATCAATCTCGAACGATTCTGCCTCGATATATTGTTGCATTATCTAGCACAAAGTATCCTGTAACTTCGGAGTAAAAATGTAACATTGAGGGATGCACTTAATTTATCAATATGTTCAGGTGCTACATGGCTTTTTGATTATCCTCAAGTAACACCAGGGGACCACTTCCGTACAAACAGAACATTTCCCAAAGGTTTGCAACAGGCTTTGCATACCTTCGCCAACAGCGAACATTTGTAGAAACTCATACAGGTTTCTAATTCATTGCCCTGTCTGTAGAGATCCCTATCGCACAATATGTATAGATTTTCATGAGTATCAGACTTTTGTTTTTCTCAGGGACACAAATAAGTCCGATACATTATGGCGTAGTGGCATAATGTTTTTAAAGCTCCCAAATAGCTGAACACTACATCTAATTAAAATGAAATTGTGTACACGTGTTTAATGGCCCTCTTCACTTACCGTCGCCGGAAGCCCGAGCCAACGTTATTCAATGGGGAAATTTTCTTTACAAATAACTTATTAACTAATACATATATTTAAATTCTGTTTTCACATTCAGAAAATTCCCAACTGTTAAATTGACTGACCTTTTTTAAAAATGCATTTTTTTTTTTTTTTTTTTTTTTTTTTTAATTTTATTTTGAAATTGAAAAATGAAAAAAAAAAATCACATATTGAAAATTCGTATTTTGCAGCTTAAAAATAAAATATAAAAAATAAAAAAAATATTTTTTTAAAAAAGGTCCGTCAATTTAACAGCTGGAAATTTTCAGAATGTGAAAACAGAATTTAAAAATATGTATTAGTTAATAAGTTATTTGTAAAGAAATATTTCCCTTTGAATAACATTAGCTTCGGATTCCAGCGTCGGCGAGTGAAGAGGGCCCTTAATGTCATCGCCGCGAAAACAATATAGGGTTTTATGAGTGTGGGAATTACTATTTTATTATTGTTATTATTATTATTATTATTATTTTACAGGTATAAAAAGAAACGTTTTTATACATTGCGGTCTATGATCTGAAATTATTTGAATTTTGTTTAATAATGTTAAATTTTTTTCAACATAAAAAAAAATGCTGAAATGAGTTACATTATTTTGTTAATATAAAATACTTTTATTAAATTATGGCTGCACTAATCATAGTAATTTTATGGGGAAGAATAAACGAACTTGCATATACTGGGATTTATCATTTGAATTTCATTAAATTATTTTAAAGAGAATGAAACTAACTTTATATTTTTGTTGCTACATAATTACGAATCCTCTAAATTCGGTGCTTATCATGTTTAATTCTTTTCGTGAGAAGGCGTACAAAGGAATTCAAATACTTTGCAGGAACATGATAACTTCGGGAAAATATTAAATATATATATGTATAATATTTTTTCATTTATTTATTAAAGTTAGAGATAGCGCTCTTATGCTGCTTTTAACTTGTTTATGGGAAAGGCATATCTGAACTACTATAGCTAATAAAAACATAAAACTTGATATTCGAGATGAACATTTGATTTAATTTTGTGTTTATCGGCTGGCAAGTGGTCCTGGTTTCACCGACTTTCTGGAAATTCAAGATGACTATACTTTAGCATCTAATGTATAAAGTATTTGTAGATACGTATCAAACTTTTGTTATATGAAGTTATGTAAGTTAACTTTTTGTGTATGCTAATGGTAGGAACTGCTTTTATATAGCACTAGAATTATGGAAGGTGTCATTTTGACCCCAAGCAAACTTTTTTCTTCAATGGTTCTTCTATTTTTTCACAAATATCTTAATCCTTTCTTGACTTTTCCTAAATCAATGTGCTTTTCAAAAAAATAAAGTTTCAAAGAAAACCTTATTGAACTTTTAGTCTTAACAAAGGCTTATACCTAGAAATACGGGCAGGTGTCATTTTGACCCCTGTGAGAAAGAAAGGTATCTGAATATTTTTTCTGTGGTAAACTATTGTTGTTTTCACCTGCTAAACAAAAAACAAATAAAAGAAAAGGAAATGATGTGTTTGTGTAATCTCTCACCTGCCAGTCACGTGTGATTTGAATTTTCGGAATGCATTCACTTGTGAAATGAGAACAGATAAAAGAGCTTATGTTCGAGAAAACGTTTGTAGATTTTGTTAGGCATTTTGTTTGTTACATATAATAACAATTTTTGATAAATTATTTTGTTAAATTTAAGTGAGTTTATTATATACTAATGGCTCATAGAAGAGGACTAACGCAAGAATAAACAGTTAAATTGATGCAAGAACTATCTGATTGCGATTCTGGTTCTGAAATGGATAACAATTCTTCAAACAGAGATGAAAATGGAACCTCTAGTGATTCAGAATTTGTTATAATGAGAGATCATGTGATATCATCTTCTAGCTTATGTGAAAGTGAAAATGAATAAGTTCCCAGTAATTCAAATTCTGACATAACTAAGAATGCCAAAGCAGGAACTAGTACTATATGCTCAAAAGGGAATAATAAGAAATTCAACGATATTTAGCCAGCTATTTGTCCATACCCTTTAAAATATACTTTAATCATTGTAATTAGTTTATTTTTATTAGATTTTCAAAAAATATATAATGTTATATAGGGAAATATACAGATTTATTTACAGATGTCAAAATGACCCCTGTCGTATTTCTAGGTATACGAAGATCGCCGTAATTCTAGTGATAGAATAATATAGAAGAACGTTTTGTGATTGCCATAGCATACTACTTTTTATTTCAAATTGTTTCTATTCCACGCAGGTGTATTTTACTATAATGGATTACTTTACTGGAACTTTTTTTACTTTTACTTTAATGGAAATTACTATAAAGATGTTTAGCATTTTATTCATACAAAAATTTGGTTTCAGTAAAAAGGTAAAAAATATTTATGATGAGTAATGATATGAGTGAAAGCATCATTGTAACAAAACACTATAAAAGGCAAAACAGGAGAATTGTTTAAGGTCGAACAAAATTAAATATAGGTATTCATTAAGAGAGATAAAGTAGGCACGTGTACAGAATCAAACAGAATTGTGTTTCCTTGCAATGATTTTAATTATCAACTATGAAAGTTGATTCCTAAGATATTCATTTATTTTGCAGGTTTCGATATATATAACTACAAAAAACGAACAAATGTTATGATATAACCTTTAAATTTTTTTTATTCAACCTAATGCGATTATTAATTTATCTGTCTATCTATTTATCCAAATACCGATAAACATTATATTTCAAAAGATATTTTTTAAATAAAAGAAATAATACTATATATAAAGGCGATCACAATATTTAATATGAAACATACGCTGTATATTCTGTTCAGGGTAGCGGAAAAGAGAAACTTTAATGTAAGACCAGCAAGTACAGGAAATCGTTTCAGATGTGCTTTTTTTTTTTATACTGGAAAGGAGCATATTTTCAAAACATATCAGTCAAGAGAGTGTATGCGAATTTTCATTAAGAAACATCATGGACAATGACGACTGATTGACTTATTAAGCTTCCATAAGAAGGAGTTTCACAGTTGCGTAAAGAGGAAGTCAGAAATTCAGTAAGGAGGAAGTCAGATTCCCTAAGGAGGAAGTCGGAAGAAGTCCTAGATTTCGTAAGGAGGAAGCCCAAGATTCCGTAAGGAGGAAGTTCCAGCTTCAATCTCCGGATAATCCGCACGATCTTTCATAGAATTTTTTCTGGAATTTTTCATTGGTTTCTGGCGCAGAAGAGACAGAACTTCCACTATGTCATGACCGAGACTATAAATAGAGAAGATTCATTCCCGGAAAGTTCAGTTTATGTTCGGACTTTCAATTGAATGGTCGTTTCCGTAGACTTGTGCTTTACGGTTTTAATAAATGTTCCTGAAATCAGCAAATTATCCGATCTGTGGTGTATTTAATGCTGTTTCCTAGACATTTGCGAAACGAATTATTGTTTTATTGAACAGTTTGAGAGAATATTTGATGAATAAAGTGCAATCATAGTCTAAAACCTTTTTTTTTTTTTTTTTTTTTTTTTTTTTTTTTACAAAATAGATTTTTTAATCAAGAAATTTAACATTTTGTAACAATACATATACATAACGTATCATTTTTCATCACGATAACTATTTCAGTTATATGCAAATTCCAAACGTGTAGAAAAAATATTCATGAACTGATTTGATTGAAACTCCATATATATAGCTCATTAAGAGGTCTCATTCAAGTTTATTTATCAACTTTATCCGCCATCTTAGTTCAAAATTGTGAACCCTTGGAAGTTTCAAAATCACATAAGAAACGTACTTTTGAGCCGATCTAGTTGAAATTCAGTATGTAATACTGAATATCAAGTTCTAAACAAAGTTTAGTACTCGTAATCAGCTTAATCCATAAAAATGGTAGTTTTAAAGCGGTAGAAACCTAAAAACTTTAAATTGACATAAAAAAGTATTTATGAATTCATTGGCATGAAACTCGTTATGTACATATCCCATATCAAAGACTCACCCAAGTTTATAAATATCTAATATATATATATATATATATATATATATATATATATATATATATATATATATAATTTTTGTTTTATTTACTTATTACTTTCTTCTATATACAATAGAAGAACATATTGGTTTCGTAAAAATAATAGAACTCGGGTTTTTGATAGATTTACATGTTTTAACCCTTTCAGGGGCGGTGGCTAGAGGGTCTATCCACCTACTTTAGAAATTTTTCTCTAAGTATGCAGTGGCTACTTTTTTTATCCACTTTTATGAAAAGTTAATGTGTACTTCTAAAATTGAAATAGAGATGGCAGAACTACAGTAACTTTAAGCAGGATGTGCCTGTGACTTTTTTAAATGGACAAGTTGCGGGAAAATTTTTTGAAGTTTCTTTTATATATTTTTATGAAAAATAATTTTTTATTCAAAAGTATTTGGTAGTGTAAATATACTGTAATGCACCTTTTAAATAGAACAGATTTACATATTATCTTAGATCATTAATTTTAATTTGATTTTTAGGAGCATCTTTTAGGTGGATAGACACAGTGGCTAGAACACCTAGCCACCACCCACAAAAAAATCCCCACATAATGAATTTTTTTCTTCATCAAATATGACTTGTAGGGGATGTTTACTTTATGATATATATATATTTAAAAGGAAATTCAATCATTTTTACTTAGTGCCCCTGAAAGGGTTAACCCTTTGAAGCAAATTTCTCATCAAACATAATTTTTACACTTTTTTTTATAGTTTTAAGTTATTTTAGATCTAAATAAGTGGAAAATGTTATATATAAAATTTCAATTAATTTTGGTTCTAAAATATAGAGTGGGGCACCGGTGTCCCTTTCTGCGTTAAAAGTAAATTCATCATGGGACACGGGCGTCCCTTGCACTTATTTACAATTACTTAGATATAGGAGTAGCAATAATTCATTACTGATCTTTTTTAAATAATCAAATTTAATTAGAAATAAATTTTTGAAATTGGTTGATATAATTTTTTCAAACTACTTTCATTTAATATTTTTATTTTAGTGAAAAATTTACTCTGATAATCTAATAGATTTTTTATAGTAACTAATAGACTCTCTTTTATAATAAAAAACTATCATATAATAATAATATTTGTAATAAGAGCGTCAAAAAATAAATAAGCAAAAGGGACACCGGTGTCCCATCTGCGTCAATGAGTTAAGATGTCTAAAACACCATTTGACCATTTTTAGAAAATGTGCCAGTGGGAATTTTGTGGCAACTATATCTCAGGAAGGTCTGCACAGAATTTCATACAAATTTATGTGCAGCTGCACCATGACATATATTAGTGCCTACCAAATTTTAGTGAAAATTGTTCAACAGGTTGGGTTGCTTTCCCGATTTTCCTAAATTTTTATTATCGTGGTATAGGACAAAATTTCGTATAAATGTGCTTAAAGAGAATTATGTTTTAAAAATAATTATGAAATTTAAATGAATTATTTATAATAGTGAGTTTTTTATATAGGTAGGAGTATCGCTCCAAACTTTCATTAAGAGTATCTTTCAAAAGAGCTCGTCAATACCTTTAGCGCGAATGGTTGAACCATCAATCTGTGATAATTTATAATAAAGTTATCGATTTCTTTCATTTTTACACACACACACACACACACGCACACAAAAAAAAATCATATAGAAAATAAAACTTCCTGTGGATATATAGTGTTTTACTTCTGTAGAATGCCAATCGTCTGCATTATCAGGGAAGATGATTGTAATAAATAATAATTTTTACTGGGTGAATTTGTGTAGGAAAATATAGAAGAAAGTATTGTGGTGGCCACAACATACTAGATACTGACTTCTATATTCAGTAGAAGAAATAATTGTTTCGTAAAAGTTATCGATGGATTTACATACATGTCCTCTCCTTGTTAGTGTATTAGTAATTATATTTTAAACTGTTTTTAAATTGATTTTCCAACAGTAATAAAATGAAAATTTACTTTGTAACTTAAAAATGTCTTGCATGATTTTTAGATAAATTATTCATTTTCATTTAGATTCGGGTTTCGGGTCGGATTCCGATGAAAAGAAGTTGGGTTCTGGTATAAGACAATCGGATTCGGGTTGTCCAAAATTCTCTATTGCGATTTCGGGTCGATTATTATTATTATTATTATTATTATTATTATTATTATTATTTGTTTTATTTCAGGTTGGGTTTTGGTTTGATTTAATGTCACCTGTCGGGTTCGGGTCGGGTTAGAAACGAACCGCGCAGTACCCTATCTCTGTTTCGATCTCGGCTAGTAGAACTAGTGAATTTTAATTAATATAAGATTTTTTACAGAATACCATAGGGAAAAAATCTGTTGTGCATGAATATCTTCTGCTACAGAAAATTTCTTTCGAAGTATTTTCACATAATATACATATATTTCATACATACTTCCTTTCATTAATTCTCTGTAATGTAACAAAATTTATTTTAAAATGTATTAACTGTAGCTCATAATAATAAATTTGAAGCCTTCATCCTGTCTTTTTTCCAGGTGACTAAAGATAAACAAATCTTTTATCACAGATTGAAAAAAATAGATTTTGTGGTCTTTTAAAAGAAAAAAAAAATATTTGTTATGTCCTTAGAGAATGTTTGAAATCTTCTGAACATAATCTATTAATTTTTCTCTTAATTATCTGGAGAAAAAAAATTACATTAATAACAGTTTAAAAATATATTTTTTAATTCCCTATTTATCTCGCCTTTACTTTCACACAATATACAGTGTTTCACATTTAGAATTTATAAAAAAAATTTTTAGAGAATTCAAAAATTGAAAATTTAGAAATCTAATTAAATATTAAAAATCAAATGTGATTATGTTAGTTTTATAAACTTTGCGATCACAATGTATAGAAAATAAAATAAAATCATGCTGCGATGCAGAAAATGTCTGCCAACGAATGTTTCAGAAAATGTCTGTATAGTATCAAAAATATACGTTGATAGACAAATTTCGCGACAGAACAGTACAGAAAATACCCGTACGCAACAAATTTTTACTATTCAAAAAAAAAAAAAAAAAAACTTCACGTTAAATATTTTTTTTTTTTTTTTTATCGTAACCCAGCGTCGAACCTGGGCTCACATAATGGTTGGCGAAGATATTACCTTTGATCTTCTTAGGCACGAATCCACGTTATACTTTTTCTTAGAATTTCCAATTTTGTTTTGACACGAAGTTTTCCTTATGGGGAAAAAATTCGCGTTAAATAACATTTTTCTAATCGTAAACCAGAGTCGAACCTGGGCTCACATAATGGTTGGCGAATATATTACCTTTGATCTTCTTAGGCACGAATCCACGTTATACTTTTCCTTAGAATTTCCAATTTCGTTTTGACACGAAGTTTTCCTTATGGGGAAAAAATTCGCGTTAAATAACATTTTTCTAATCGTAAACCAGAGTCGAACCTGGGCTCACATAAGGGTTGGCGAAGATATTACCTTTGATCTTCTCAGGCACGAATCCACTTTATACTTTTCCTTTGAATTTCCGATTTCGTTTTGACACGAAGTTTTCCTTATGGGGAAAAAATTCGCGTTAAATAACATTTTTCTAATCGTAAACCAGAGTCGAACCTGGGCTCACATCGTGGTTGGCGAATATATTACCTTTGATCTTCTCAGGCATGAATCCACGTTATACTTTTCCTTAGAATTTCCGATTTCGTTTTGACACGAAGTTTTCCTTATGGGGAAAAAATTCGCGTTAAATAACGTTTTTCTAATCGTAAACCAGAGTCGAACCTGGGCTCACATCGTGGTTGGCGAAGATATTACCTTTTATCTTATCAACCACGAATCCACATGTTGTACTGTTCTTTTGCATTTCCCAATTCCGCTTTGACAGAAAGTTTTCTTTATGAGAAAATATATATATATTTATATACACCAGATAAAATCTGTGTTAATGCATAGAAATTTTATCTGGTTGCAGAAAAAAAATTGTGTCTTTTGTCAGATTGAGATGTTATTTTCTAATACATCTTTGAAGTTTTAGATAACAGATGTTGTTGAAAAGTAAGAAATATTTTAATTTTAACACTTTTTTTTTTTTTTTTTTAATTTTTTTTTTTTTATGATGCATCCTATATATACCATGTCTTTAAAAATATTTGTTCTATAAGATAACACTTTGCATTGAAAATATACAATCAAATGTAAATAATAATATAATGGTTAATTATTCTACATTTTTTTACTATTATGAAGAATATTGTTTGAAATAATTGCATAAGTGTTTTGAGTATTCTTTAGAATAAATCGATCATGCATTTTTGATTTGAGAAAAGGAACGTTTAAAATAAAGGTAAAAACAAACTTTTTGCATTCAAATTACTGCTTAATATGTACATAACCGGGCCTCGAAGCGTTCCTAATCTTTTACACTCATTTTATTATATTATCACCATTAACGTAAATAAAAAATTTTCCTTGAATATTTTTGAATGGTCTAATACAAAAATATTTTATGAAAAAGTATTGTTAAAAAAAAAAAAGTGGTGACAGTATAATAAAATGAACGTAAAATTTTCGGAACGCTGCTAGATCTATTAAATAGTTGTGGATGATTTCGTAAATCAGCTCATTACCCATCATTATTGTACACCTTACAATCATCATGTACAATATAATATTAATTTAGCATATTTTGAATATAATATCATTTTATATTAAAATAAATCCATTTAATAAATAATGTATGCAAAGAAAAATCTAATTTACAATCACACCAAATTACGTAAAGCTAATTTTTCAAAAAGGAGAGGGAAGACAGGATTCAGCTTAAATTTTCTTTTTCGTGTAAATATTGGAAAAAAAAGTGCGTTATCACTCATTTTAAATTCTTTAAATCAATAAATTATGAACAATAACACAAAGCTATCATACTCTGTTTTTGTACAGAGGCGAAGAAAATTGCCTGAAATAATTATAGAAGTGCGGTTTTTTTTTTTTTTTTTTTTTTTTTCCTTTAGATATTCTTTTGGAAAAAAAATCCTGCATTTAATTTCAGAAATAAAATCATTTAAAGGTATATAAAAATAAATTATTGTTCATTTCACATTTTTATGTAATATGTACTTAAAATAATTGTGTATGTTTTTATAAATCAGCTCAGTACCCACCATTATTGTAAACATTACAATCATAATTCATATCGTTTCTTTAAAAAAAAATGGTATTTTTAATATTAAAATAAATTCATTTAATAAGCAATGAAATTAAAGATAAATTTAATGTACTATTACTCCAAATTATAGAATGATGATCTTTTGAAAAGGGAGAAAAAATTCCTTTTTACCGGATTCGATTTAAAATACTTTTTCGTCTAACTATTGAACAAAAAGGTTTCTTCCTCTCCTTTTAAATTCTTCAAATCAATCAAATGTAAATAATAACATGGAGATGAAATATTCTCTTTTTTCTCAGAAATAGAAAGAATCGTTCTGGACAATTGTAGAAGTAATTTACTTTTAGTATTCTTTAGAAAAAAGCAATCTTGCACGTAATGTGAAAAATAAAAGTTTTAAAATGAAGCTGATTTTTTTCCCCCATTTTTATTTATTAGTATACTTAAAATATTTTATTGATGATCTTGGAAAATTAGTTCGAAACTCAATAAAAATAAAATATAACATTTTTCACATAAAGTTCAATTTGAATTTTCATTATTCATAAGAAAACTTGATTAACATAATTTATTATCTCCTAAAATATTAATACCATTCAAGGTACAGAAAAATAAAAATATTTTATAAATAATTCGTGAAAAGAAATGTGATTAGTCATAGAAGATTATCTCGAACAAAAACTAATAAGTATTATTCAGAACCTTCAAGAAATATATTAAAATTAATTATTTAATTTAACACTATATAAACCCATTGAGCCAGGAATATATTTCTGGTTTGCATTTACATATTTCATTGTATACTAGAAAATCCGTGCAAAATTTTCGCAAATTATTTCTTTTCTTATTTACCTTTAAAATTTGAAACTCACAAATCTTTAAGCAATTTCTTCACCTAATTTTGATTAATCAGAAGCCAAGTTATTTTGAAAACCAAATTAATGATATTAAACTAAAATCATCTAAAGAAAGGTTTAAAAATAAAAATCATGTTTGACTAACCAGTTTTCAAACTTCGCAAGACAGTGCAGCTTTAGTATAGGATCACCGTGGCGAATGTTAAATTTTTGTCGCCATATTCGCAATGCACTTTTATTAATTATATTACTTACTTTGGCATATATTTTTGTTGACAAAAAAAAAAAAAAAAAAAAAAAAAAAAAAGAAGTAAACTAGTACCTTACTTATTTTTATTTTAAGTTTTATTATTGCGTTTTTTAGTCAATTTATGACAATAGTTCATATTCCGTTTATATTTTTAAAATAATGCTATGTTTAAAATTATGCTTGTAAAAATCGTAAAGGTAAAACTTTTAATGATACTCTTTTGTATGAAATGATCAAATAACAAATGAACTGAGTTCTCGTACTTAAATATACTCGTAATTATTTTTTAACATCCGGTATATTAATTATTATTTATTTTCCTCTCGTATCGTTTCTAAAAAATTCAATCATAACTAGTCCTGGGAACCCCTTGGCGATTTCATAGATCTATTGTTACAGTGGACAGAGTATTTCCTTAGTACGAGCAGTGTTGGGCATAATTGATTAAAAAGTAATTGAATTACAATTAATTACAATTATAATTATATTACTCTCAATAAATTAACAAATAATTGATTACAAATAAACTGAATTACTTATTCAGTTTTTTTGTAATAATTCAATTTATTTGAAATCAATTACTTGTTAATCAATTGACAAAACAAAATTATAATTGTAATTTAGATGTAATTCAACTGTAATTCAATTACTTTTTAACCAGTTATGCCCAACACTGATTACGGGAATATGAGAAAATGCGGTAAAGATGAAATAGCTGAGTTTAGGGACACAAAGAAAAAATCGTTATCATTATGGTCTATAGACTCAAATTCTTTAAGGTACAGTCGGTAACAAAAGTATCCGAACACTAGCAAAAATTCTTATATAAAAAAAGTAGAGTTAATACTGTTTTGTTAAATAAATCCTTGTCGAATCATGTTCTTAGTCAGTCTAAGAAGATGATTCGTCATGGATTTATTTAACAAAACAGTTTTAAATGTACTTTTTTTATATAGGAATTTTTGCTAGTGTTCGGATATTTTTGTTACCAAATGTACGATAGCGTCTAAATGCCTTATTCCATTGATCTGAATTTCATATCCATGTTATAGGTTACCTGTGTACGAATTGTGTCGATTTTTGTGAACCTAGCAGTTATTTTTACAGGAACGCAATAATTTTTTTTCATCAATATGGCCTATGACTGAATTTTTAAAGTACAGTCGATAACAAAAGTCTCCGAACACTAGCAAAAATTTTTACATAAAAAAAGTACACTTAATACAGTGTTGTTAAATAAATCCTTGTCGAATCCTGTTCTTAGTCAGTCTAAAAACAGGATTCGACAAGGATTTATTTAACAAAACTGTATTAAGTGTACTTTTTTAAATAGGAAGTTTTGCTAGTGTTCGGAGACTTATGTTACCGACACGATAGCGAGTAAATGCGTTATTTGATTGATCTTTAAATTTATATACTTGTTATTATAGGTCACCGTAGCACGAACATTATAAATTTTTAGGTTTCTAGCACTTATAGTTGTTTTATAGGAATTCAGAATATAATTTCAATACATTACGTTCCATTAAACAACATACTATTAGGGAAAAAATACTCAAACACCTTATTAAATTTTTCTCTTTTGTTTATTGAACGACTTCTGTTACATTAATTTATTTAAACAACAATTAATTTCTTAATGTTCGGAAAGTTTGGTGAAGTCACTCTAGATTTTTACTTTTATTGCAATTCGTATAGTTATTAATGATTATGATCTGTTAGTTATAAATATATGTTCACGATTTCAAAACTGGGATGACATTAAACATGGTTTATTTTATTTCATACAGACCACTACATATAGAAATTTTTTTGTAATTTTTATTATTTATTTTATTTCTACCCTTTATCCTGTTAATGATAATTGAGCTTAAAAATTCTTTTGAATATTTGTTTCTTTCCCGAAAATTTTTGTAAAACTCATAATTTCTTTTAAATTTCATTAGACTGCTGAAACGTAAACGTTTGTTTACTACATTTTAGTGCTAAAACATCCGAACATTAAGTAGGTGAACAAACAATTTCAAACTATGATTTCTCACAAAAAAGGAGTCTAACAGTGCCATATCAAAAAGTTGATTACGTTATCATAAAAATATTTCATCTCACCTTATTTCTAGGGGTGGGAATCGATTAAGGGTTTTAACTGGGTTAATCGTAGTTCATTAATCGATTAATCGGTCGATCAATCGGATTTTTAATCGTTTTTCATTTTTCTTTATATAATTTTATTTCAATGATCAATGAAACTCTCATATTGTGTGTATATATATATATATACACACACACACACACACACACACATATATATATATATATATATATATATATATATATATATATATTATTCATAAGTTTGACTGATTTTTTTTTTTTTTTCAAAAATTTTTGTTTAATCAATTATATTTGTTTCATAACTGAAATTTAAATTAATTTCCAGAGTAACAATTGGTGACTTTAAGTGTTAATTTTATATAAATATTTTCACTTATTCAATTTTATTTATTATTATTATTATTATTTTTTTTTTAATAAATTAATTTTTCGATTCATTTTGAAAGAAACATTAAATGAATTTACGCGTATTTTAGTTTTATATTTGCAGGTCTTGTCCATCTCGCTTGTCACTATTTTTAAATGAATTCTAAAAATTCCATATCATTATCATAAAAATCTCAAATTCTTATACTTTAGTTCTTCTTTGTCACTTCGGACTTGAACACAGAGTGTTATTTTCGGTTTCTACTTCAATAGTTACTATCAGCAATTTTGAACAGACAATAAATGCTTGAAGATACTGTGAAACTCTGTTGACATTTCCCCCATCAGAAGGATAGTGGAAATCTCTATTCCTTCTCTTTTTTTTTAAATCTTTAGCATTTCTATTTTTTGAAAGCTTCGTGTTTCTGAGAATACTGATACCCTAGCCAACACTTTCTGTAGAAGGTTACACACAGGTGGTGTTGCTCCAGCATGCACATGAAGCGGCATTTTGTTTAATAACTGTTCTCCCCCTTTTCTCTATCAACAGAAGTGCAGCAACTTCTTTTGAGATGTTTTATTTTTATTTATTTATTTATTTTTTCTTTTTCTTTTTCATTATTTGATGTATGTATGTTTCTTAGAATGTTTGTTAGCAAAATATATGAAAAAATATTTCATAGGCAGAACAATATTTTTAATTTAATTCGTGGTTTGAAAATTTTGATAGGATTTTGAAAAATTTTAATCGAATTAATCGATCCGATTAACCCGATTAAAAATTTGATCGGGACTAAACATTGGTTGATTAACCGAACCGATTAATCAATTAATCGGCACAGCCCTACTTATTTCATGAATGGAATCAACTGAAACTAAATGACTTGCACGCCAGATTATCGCAGTCAAACAATATATATTCTGATGTATGGATAATCTGTGCGGGGCTAAAAAATCCAATATAAATTTTAATATTTTTTAAGGAAAAAAAAAAAAAAACTGTTGTGCATCTCAAAAATGTATTTTACTTTTTTAATTTCCCTTTATTTTTTGTTTAGTCTATAGATATTAAAATATGATTTAGAGATATATTCTCATAGACCGTATTATTGCTAAATTCTTTTGTGAGTCCTTCTTCACAGTACAAAATACTAAAAATGTATCATTTTCAATAGGAAAATGCCATGGTGAACTTGAATCAGTTTCAAAACTTTCTACAAATATTTACGAAAGTTAGAGCTAAGACTGTTGGACTGAAAAACTGATCGAGGAACAGAGAGGCAAAACGCTGACAAAACAAAAGCATAAACTTGCTGCTAAAAATGTTAAAAATGTTTTCAAAACTGGAATATCAGTAAAACCATAAATTAACAAAATATAATTATACTATATATTATAAATTGTGTAACGCACCAACTTGTAAAAAGTAAAATTAATTAATTTCAATAATAAAAGCTTGAAGGCTGAAGGGAAAATAATTTTCTTTTTAAATATGTGTATATTATTTTAAGACGTATTCATCCAACAGGATATCCTTTATCATCTATCAGTACAGCATTAGGTGAATATATTTTTTCTTAGTTTTTCAATGGATTCATAAATTGTTATGGACAACTGCTAAATAATTCACTGGAAGTAGCTATCGATGCCTCGTAAAAAGCTTTCATCACATTCGAATTGTTTTTTACTATACGAAATTAACAATATCTTTTATCATTTCTTTCAAACTAAATTGAAACATTTATGTCACGAAGGAACAGAGAGAGAGAGAGAGAGAGATGAAGTGAAAGAAAAATTTGAAGAAATTCAAAATATTCCATTTAAACTGCAATTTCAAAGGAAATGAATATTAAGAGGTTTTTTTTTATTATTCTAATAAGATAAATTCTTATCCTTATATATTTCCAGTTTTTCTTATGAGATATAGAAGTTTTTCAAAAACTTTTAACTGCGTTTCACATATATATTTTTTAATCTCATAAAATCATGACAAAGACAATAGAGAATATAATACACATAAAAGAAATGATACTGAAATAAAAGCATATATATATTTAAAAAAGAGAAATTAAACAACAAAAAAAAAGTTGAAAAAATGCATTAGTTAGCACATTTCAGATGAGTTTAATTTTTCAGTTATATAACACAGTGGAACCTGTCTAAAGTGACCACCCTAGGGACCGGCTAAAATGGTCACTATACGCAGGTGGTCACTTTATAAAGTCTCTTTAAAATTGGAAAATGGTCACTTTAGTCAGGTGGTCACTTTTACAGGTTCCACTGTACTTTATTCTTTATACACAAAAAGAAATTATTAAAATTTTAAACGTTTTTCATAAATTTATATCTTATGAAATATTCTGAACACCATTCGACCATTTTTAAAAATGTCTGTCCCACTGTCTGTGTGTGTTAGTAAATTCTTGTGTTCTCTGTGTCTTACAAACCAATAAATGGAACTTAACCATATTCGATGTCTTATTTCTTTGGAACACGAGTTAAACACTTACTGATAACGTTTGGTATATATTGCCCAACAATTGTCGTTTCTATGTATGATTTTTTTTTTTTTTTTTTTTTTTTTTTTAAGGAACGTTGTATGATAGATTCTATACTCTATAAATGTACTAAACGTGATATGTGAGATGCATAATATATAAAACCTTGCCTATTCAATCTGGGTGCATACTGACTGGCAAGTCTCGAGGCGACACTACAAGATATGATCCCTTATGGGAAAAATATGTAACTTCTGCAATTAGCTTCTGCAATTTATAAAGGTTCCAAAATTTGTATGTGAGACTGATATTACTCAACACTACTCAGACTCAATTTAGATGCATATCGGACAACCGGTTTCACTGTTATTCTGCAATTTTCAATTAGGAAAAGGTCATATTTTAGAATCTATGCCCATATAAATAAGTCAAACTTATATATGTAAAATACAGTAGAACTTGGATAATTCGAAGTTGAAGGGACCAGAGAAAAATTCGAAGTATCCAAAAATTCGAATTACGTATACTATTTTGTCAAAAAGAAGAGATAAATTAAAAAAATATTAAAGCCCTACAATCAAAGATTAACACATAAAATTTATACCTAAGAATTCTGCGAGCTTAATTATTCAACACTTTTTTAAAAATAGTCAGATATTTATTATTGCTTCTTTAAGTACAATCTTCGTGTCATAACATATGACTTCATCCTATGAATTGATACAAAAATTGAATCTTCTACATTAGACATGACTTTCAATAAAAAAAAAAATCTCGAAGTTCATGTATATAGACCATATCTTCTGATGCACTAGGTAGGGGCTTCTCTTGTATTTCCTTATCCTTCTTTTAAAAGAATGAAAAAAAAAAAAAAGATTCACTTTAGCTGCGAAAAATCTCGGGAACAAATTTTACTGTAATATTTTAAAGGTAATCGTATGAAAAATTCGAATTATCCAAAATAGAATTCGAATTACCCATGATTTTTTAATAATAATTTTAATACAAAATTCAAGGGACCAAATAAAAAATTCGAATTATCCAGAATTTCGATTTAAACAAGTTCGAATTATTCAACTTTCACTGCATATATTATGAAAATTTTATGCTGATTGAATTAAGTGAGTATGACCAGGTAGTGGCGCTGTTTTTAATTTTTGCTATTTTCCAGATAGCTATTTTGCAGCATCTATATGTGAAGTTTGTAGTAAATTTCATATATAAAATGTTCATTGTGAGAAGATATACTGTTTTTAATGTATATTAACTAATAGATGGCGCTGTTATATTGAATGATATTAAATATTTGTAATGTCACAACATTTAGTACATTATTAAAATCGGATTAACAACTGAGTTATACATAAAAATAAAACAGATATGCTATACATTACATGACTACTTTTTTTCTTCTTAAACAGGGAATATGTTGGAAAAAATGTATATATATATATATAATAAAATAAAATAAAGACTAGAGAAAAAAAATCATTTAAAGTTTTGTACATTTTGTTTTAGCATGCTTTCCACCAGAAAACATTTTTCATAAAATATCATGGTAACATTTCGGGAATTTACGTTATAACAATGTTTCATTGCATTCGTAAACTGTTAGGGACAACTGCTCAATATGTCCCTTGGAAATATCAATCGATGTCTCGTAGCAAACATTCATCGCTTTTGTATCGTCATTTACCATCCGAAATGACCAATTTCTTTCGCTTATCGTTTCTTCCATACTAAATAGAAACATTTATGTCACGAAAGAAACGGGAAAGAAATAAAATAAAAGCACAAGTTGGGGATATTCTAAATATCACATTCGAAATAGTATTCTCAAAGAAAAAGAATATTTAGAATTGTCACGTGTTTTAAATTGTAATGCAGGAATTCCACATTAAAAGTAAGAAGCATTACTAAAATAGATTAAGATTTTACCTTACTTTTTTTTTTAATGGTGTAGGGAATATTTAAAAATTAATTGCAAGAACAGAGTTTCACATGTGTGATTTTAAGTTTATAAAATATAGTAAAGCGCAATTGCAGAATATAAAAAGCACTAGCAGGCTTTGCCCGCTTCGCTGGCCACTAAATTTAAGGAAACTCTTTTCTATATAGCTTTATAAAAATAAAATAAAATAAATTACTGAAATTGTTCAAAAGCTCGCTCCAGGTCCCTGCTGCATTCGGCAGCGATTTGGTCATCCACTGCAACTCGGGCGCTTGTCCCTATTACATGCGACAATAGTTTACCAATGAGCTTCCATTTAGGTGCTTATTATATAACAGTTTCAAAATAGATAGTATCGAAAAAATTGGAGTTTCCCTTTTATATTTGAATCCCAGTTACATGTGAACAACACTATACGCGTTGTTCACATGTAACTCGGACTGGACTCAAATGTAACTGGGTTTAGACAACATAATATTTGCTTTTAAGTTATTTCATATGTTTATTTTGTTTATCCAATCAACCATTAAATGACAGCAATTTCACATCAAATATTACAATATGCTGTGACCGGCTACGTCTGTCTCATGAGACAATTAATTTTGTGTGTTTATATATAATTCATGGGTTGTAAACCTGATAGTATAGCCTTAATATAGTTCTCTTTGGCGGCTTTTGAATTTTTGTTACCATTTTAGACTTAATCCATTGTAACAATAAGATTTAATCCCTTGTAACAATATGCTATGAGCGCTATTTCTGCCGTATTTTAGACAACTAATCTTTTTATGGTTATATATATTTCCCATTAAACTTATTTTTAACCGACTTCAAAAAAAGAAGGAAGGTTCTCAATTCAAACCGTATGTTTTTTTTATGTTTGTTAGCTCATAACTTCTGAACGGATGCTCCGATTTTGATACTTTTTGTTTTGCTGAAAAGGTCTTGGTTTGCAATAGGTCCCATTGTAATATCTTTACGATCTAAAGAAAATACAGGGTGCCCCAAAAAATCAGTCCCAACTCATTTAACTGCTAAATGGCTGCTGCTATAGTGATAAAAATGGTATGTAAGTATATTAAAGTGGCCCTGCAGTATAAGGTTAAACCGCTTGCTGCGCCACCTGGTGGAAAATAGTGGAGTTAGTGTTCCTATCTCGAAAACGGTTCAAGAGAAAAAAAGTGAATTAGAAAGTTGAAGATTATCATCGATTTAGTACAAAAAGATAGTTTAGAAATTCATGCTAGCGTTTCTACCTCGGAAACGGTTCAAGACAGGGGGAAAAAGTGAATTATAAAATTACAGAGCATCATCGATTTAGTACGAAAAGATAGTTTTGACATTGATGCTAAAAGTACAAGGCTAAAAACGTGCCTTTTTTTGTTCGCAATTTCTTACTATACACGTGAGCTACATTGCTCACGTAGTAGCGTAGCTGGTGAGACATACGCTATATAGTTCAAAATACGGTTACTTGATACCTTTAGCTTTGTTGTAAAGATCTTGGTCTGAAGTAGGTCCCATTATAACATCTTTACAATCTAAAGAAAATAAAGCGCCATCTGGTGATAAACAGCGGAATTAGCGCTCCTATCTCAAAAACGGTTCAAGATGGGAGAAAAGTTAATTACGAAGTTGTAGAGTATCATCGATTTACTATGAAAAGACAGTTTTTAGACATTATTGCTAAAAATAGAACGCTTAAAACGTGCAATTGTTTGTTCGCAATTTCCTACACTGTGCACACTTGAACTACGTAGCACGCTTTACAGCGTAGCGGATGACACGTATACTCTGTGGTTCAAAGTACTGTTACTGTAAGCGGTCACATCGATTAGCCCAAACTCGTTTTCAACAAACTTCAGAAAGGAGGGTGTTCTTAATTCTTGCTACGTGTTGTTGTTGGTGTTTGTAAGCTTATAACTTCGTAAGAAATGCTCTAATTAACCGACTTCAAAAAGGAGGAGGTTCTCAATTCAAAGCGTATGTTTTTTTGTTTTTGTTTTTGTTTGTTAGCTCATAACTTCTTAACGGATGATCCGATTTTGATACTTTTTGTTTTATTGTAAAGGTCTGAAATAGGTCCCATTGTAAGATCTTTACCATCAAAAGAAAATACAGGGTGCCCAAAAAAGTCAGTCTCGACTCTTTTAACTGCTGAACAGCTGCAGCTGTAGTCATAAAAGTGGTATGTAGGTACAGTAAAGTGGACATGTGCTACGCGATTCAACCGCCTAAAGCGCCACCTGGTGGAAAAGAGTGGAGTTAGCGATCCTATCTCGGAAATGTTTCAAGACAGGGGTAAAAAGTGAATTATAAAATTGCAGAGCATCATCGATGTAGTAGGCAAAGATAGTTTAGACATTAATGCTAAAAACAAAACGCTTAAAACGTGCATTTGTTTGTTCACAATTTCCTATTTTCCGCACACTTGAAAAACATTGCATATGTTGTAGCGTAGCGGGTGACATTTATGCTATGTAAAATTCAAAGTATGGTTATTGTAAGCGGTCACGTCGATTAACGCATAGGCGTTTTAAGCCGACTTCATAAAGGAAGAGGTTCTCAATACAAACCATGTTTCTCGTTGTTGTTGTTGAAATTTGTTAGCTTATAATTTCGTAAGAGATAATTTAATTTTAATACTTTTTTTGTTGTCGTAATGATCTTGGCCTGAAATAAGTTTCATTATGATTTCATTAAGATATAAACAAATTACAGGATACTCACAAAAGTCTGTTCTCACTCTAACTGCTGAACGCAAGCAGTTACACTGGTAAAAGCAGTGTGTAAGTATCGATGTTGAAACTTCTGTCCGTCAGCTGCAATGCATATTTTGCTCTTTGTTTGAGTTTTACGCTGCGCAATTTCCAGCGCAGCGGGTGACACGTATTTACTGTAAAGATCAATATATATGCCTAACAGAATTTTCGGTTACGAATACAGCGTATCCTTTCTTTACATTTCTAAAGACTTTTTAATTTAACGTATGTTCGTTCAATAGATAGTTTTTTGGTCATATCCGATAAAGGCAAGAAAAGTCACACAATTTAAAAATGCAGCATTTGAGAAAAATCAACTTAAAAATAATTTGACTAGAATAAAACTGGCACAACTGTCTCTCGAGTGGATAACTTTCTAGATGGAGATGTAACTTTTTGTTCACTCTGGATGCATTTAATGTATTTTTCAGTGACATAAACCATTTTTGAGTAATGTCACTTTTCTGGGAAGTTGTGATTTGTGAAACTTCCGTCGAACGTCTTCTGATGATCTGCTATATAAATAAGTTTTCACTGAAAAGAGAAAAATAAAATCTTTTTGTAAAAAAATAGAACCGACTCCAAAAAGGAACTACTATTAAAACAACTAAAAATGAAAGAAAATTGGCAGAAAATGGAACTGTAGATTGCGTCTAAAAGTATAAAATAATTTCCTTCGCCAAACAACCTATAACACTACAATTAATCATAACTTTTGAAGTCGGCGCAAAATTAAATAAAAATTGATAATTTTTCAATACAAAAATCAAATCCTATTCAAAATACACATCTCACATTGTTACCTGCAAGACGCAGTCCAAAACTACTTTGATTCAAGAAAACAAATAAGATTTCGTAAGCAGCAAATGTTGGCGAAGATGCTGATATCTGACGTCCTTGGTGAACGAAAAATCGCAAAATTATCTGGCAAACATATTTAATTTCTTTGGGATGTCATGATTATTTTAATAAGGTATATCAAGAGAGTAATCAAGAATATGAAACAACACATCGTACAATATATATTATGAAAATATACATCTTGTGTGTATATTTTTGCCTTACGTTTATATCGCCAAATGCAAAAGCCATCAAGGATGATCTAACTTCGTAGAAACATAAATACCGCATTCTGTAGAATGTTCACTGTTCTATTTAGATGCTACAAATGGACCAATTGTATACAGTGATAAAATAATAAAGGAAACATTTAAATGGATCATTCGAGACAACAGCATTTGTTGCTACCGATCTAAAGACAGACCTTTAAAAACTAATTAAATTTTATTTAATTTTGCGCCGACTTCAAAAGTTATGATTAATTGTAGTGTTATAGGTTGTTTGGCGAAGGAAATTATTTTATACTTTTAGACGCAATCTACAGTTCCATTTTCTGCCAATTTTCTTTCATTTTTAGTTGTTTTAATAGTAGTTCCTTTTTGGAGTCGGTTCTATTTTTTTACAAAAAGATTTTATTATTTATTTATTTAAATATTAATTTGAATTTTTCAATTATTTCTGCTCGACAGCGTGCAAGTGCAGTAACACACAGAGGCTCATTTGTTTGTATGATAAATTAGCATAGTGATTATTATATATAAAAATAAATAAATAGGTAAACATTATCGTGTTACACAACTTTATTATGTCGCTCCATTGGCGGCTTTTGAATTTTTGTCGCCATATTAGCGATGGATTTTTTTTTTTTTTTTTTTGTATGAAAAGGGGAAGACTATTTTGCTAATAATTTTATCAGACTCTTTTTTGTTTATATATAAGAATCCTTTATATTCTGCTTATATTTTTAATGGCTTTTAGGTTTAAAATAGTGCTTGTTGAAATAAATTTCCTATCTTTAAAACTGCATTTGTTCTGTAAATTTTGTGTAAAAATAAATCATTTATGTTTTTATATATATTTGATGCACTACTTAGATTAAAATGACTGTTGCTATATTAAATTTCTTGTCGAAAAGCGTTCGGTGTACTTCAACACCAAAATTTAAAAAATCGCCCAGCAGGATCTGTTAATGAAACTGATAAAATAAAAATATGGTTCATAGAGTTTAAATAATCTATTTAAAAAAAACTTTTAAAACCCAAATTATTAATGTATCGTATCACATACATAGATATAGTAATAATATATAGATTGATCATTGGGGAGAAAAAAGTGATTCCTTTTCACTCGGGAAAAGACGGCGATTTTACCAAAATATGGCAGTATGAATACACACGAATGTTTTAGCAAATAAAATTCATGAATAATTTATTTACTAAAGGTGAATGAAAAGCTCCAGATATAGTTTCAAATTCATTCTTCTTTTTTTCCTTTTTTCCTTCAATACCACTTAATGGCTGATTCCAAAGCTTTTTTTTCGGCATCAAACATCTTTGCACGATAATATGGGGATGATAGATCTATATATATTATTATATCTATGATCACATAAATCTTTTCGAAGATAGAATAAAACTTAATATAATAAATTTTGTTTATTAACCAAAATAATTGATGAAATTTGAAATGCAAGTTAGTCTTGTGGGGTACAGGCTGTATATTATATTTTTGTGTTCGTGAGAGAAAATTTAAAAGAATTTGAAAACTGCAATTTTTAATCCCACTTAAAAGTCATGTGACTTAATGTGAAGCAGATTTTTCATTTTTTTTTCTCCTATCGGTTTCCATACAATCTTCTGCTGTTGCTACCTAAAATTCATACTTTAGTTAATTTTAAAAAATCTAATTGTCCGATTGATAAGCTGTTTAATGCATCGGATTTACAAAAATTTTCCCTTTCATTTGGTATCTTATTTGTAACGATGCGACTCATATTTCTAATTTATTTTCTAATCTTTCTGATTTATTTTCCTCATCTATAATAATAAATGGAAAGGTTTGTCTGTCTGTCTGTTCTTTTATACGTTCAGCCCCTATTGAACGCAGAAGTACAAGAATTGACATACGGATGCTCTGGAGCCTTTCCGATGTTTTCCTCGAAACAGAATTTAAAAATCTTAATTAGTTTCGGAGATATTAATTAAAATGTTGACCCATGTCGATCGAACAATGACCAAAAATCCTTATTGCTTAAAAATTGCAACTTTCAAAGTGCTTCAAATTTTCTTTTTTCCACACAACACTTAATATACAACCTATTAAGCACAAAACCAACCTGCAGTTAAAATTTCATCAATTTTCATTAATAAACAAAGCAGTTACATTTTAATTGCAAAATAAATTTTATTCTAACACGTAATCTATCTTTCAATAGACGATAGGAGTTTCCATAGCAACAAAATACATTTGAAGGAACTAAAAACTACTTTTTCTTTTTCTTTTTACTTCCATTTCCCGACTAAAATTATCGAAAGTTTTCACCAGATTTACACGTTTTTAGGTGTCCTGAATCAGTTTTCTTTCATATCTCAGTTATTAATTAAAAAAATTTCATAAGTAATACATCATTTGAAAGCTATGTTGACTTGATACACATTTTAAAGTACTTTTACATTATCGAAAATGGAATTCGAGATTTCACCCGATTTACACGTTTTGAGGTCTCCTGATTAGGTTTTCTTTTGTATCTCAGCTACTAATTAATATAATTTCATAAGTAATACATCATTCGAAAGCTTTTTTGATTTGGAATCGAACAGTGGATTACAGAAATTTCTACCGCCAGACGGCGCTGTAATATTTTCAAATTTCAATATTTCAATTTCTAATTATGAATAAATTATTTTTAATGCATCATTCGAAAGCTATTTTAAATATCTTTTATATTACCGACAGTTTTCACCAGATTTACACGTTTTGAGGTTTCCTGAATTAGTTTTCTTTTGTATCTCAGCTACTAATTAAAATAATTTCGTAAGTAATACATCATTAGAAAGTTTTTTGATTTGGAATCGAACAGTGGAATACAGAAATTTGTACCGCCAGATGGCGCTGTAATATTTTGAAATTTTAATATTTCAATTTCTAATTATGATTAAATTATTTTTAATACATCATTCGAAAGATATTTTAAAGTTCTTTTAAATTATCGAAAGTTTTCACCAGATTTACTCGTTTTGAGGTCTCCTGAATCAGTTTTCTTTTGTATTTCAGCTACTAATTAAAATAATTTCATAAGTAATACATCATTAGAAAGCTTTTTTTATTTGGAATCGAACAGTGGAATACAGAAATTTGTACCGCCAGATGGCGCTGTAATATTTTAAAATTTCAATATTTCAATTTCTAATTATGATTAAATTATTTGTAATACATCATTCGAAAGATATTTTAAAGTTCTTTTAAATTATCGAAAGTTTTCACCAGATTTACACGTTTTGAGGTGTCCTGAATCAGTTTTTTTATCTCAGTTATTAATTAAAAAAAGTTCATAAGTAATACATCATTTGAAAGCTTTTTTTAGTTGATACACATTTTAAAGTACATTTACATTATCGAAAATGGAATTCGAGATTTCACCCGATTTACACGTTTTGAGGTGTCATGATTAGGTTTTCTTTTGTATCTCATCTACTTATTAAAATAATTTCATGAGTAATACATCATTTAAAAGTTTTGTTGATCTGGAATGGAACAATAGATTACAGAAATTTCTACCGCCAGATGGCGCTAATGCATCATTCGAAAGATATTTTAAAGTTCTTTTGCTTTATCGAAAGTGGAATTCGAGATTTCACCTGATTTACAATTTAAAGTGTCCTGATCAGGTTCTCTTTTGCATCTCAGCTAATTGAGTAAGACCGTTCAAAATTGGTATATGCAAGTTAATTAGGAGGGGCTGGAAGGCGCGCAGCGCGCATGGGTTTGGGACCCGGTGCGAGTTTTTACCCGATGATAAAAGATTTTTTTTTTAAATTTTATTTTCTTAATAATAAAAGTTTGAGTTGAGAAGGAATATGCGTGTACAGCGCACGTATATCCTCAAAAGTGCGCGCGCAGCGCGCATCGGTCTGCGCTTCGTGGGGTCCCGGTGTGAGTTTTTACCCGATGCTAAATGATATATTTTTTAACTCCTTTTCTTAAGAATGGAAGTTTTTGGGTAATAACATGAAATTTTGTGAAGTCATAAGGATGGTGAAGGAATACGTGCGCGCAGCGCACGAGTCTACGCTGTCGAAGGCAGTGGGGACCCGGTGCGACATTTTTCCCGATCAGAATATTTTTTTTTCTCTTTTTTTATCACATGATAAAAATTAATGCAATTTTGAGAATTCATTAATTATTGTGATTCATTTAAAAATAGTGACCAGCGAAGCGGGCGTAGCCTGCTAGTTTTAAATAAATGTACGTTTTTTTTTGTTTTTTTAATTATTGTTATTTTGTCGAAAAAAATTGGCAACAATTAAATTATGGATAAAATTTTAAAATTTAAATGGCTTATTTATCAGAAATTAGAAGGTTATTATTTTCACATTTAAAAAATTAAGAAAAACCTAATCATCCGATTGATAAGCTGTTTAACGCATCGGATTTACAAAAATTTTCCCTTTCATTTGGTATCTTATTTGTAACGATGCGATTGATATTTCTAATTTATTTTCTAATCTTTCTGATTTATTTTTCTCATTTTAAATAAATGTACGTTTTTTTTTTTTTTTTTTTTTTTTAATTATTATTATTTTGTCGAAAAAAAAATTGCAACACTTAAATTATGGATAAAATGTTAAAATTTAAATGGCTTTTTTATCAGAAATTAGAAGGTTATTATTTTCACATTTTAATTAATTAAGAAAAAAATAATCATCCGATTGATAAGCTGTTTAACGTATCGGATTTACAAAAATTTTCCCTTTCATTTGGTATCTTATTTGTAACGATGCGACTGATATTTCTAATTTATTTTCTAATCTTTCTGATTTGTTTTTCTTATCTATAATAATAAAAGAAGATGTCTGTCTGTCTGAGCATCTATACGTTCAACCCCTACTGAACGCAGAAGTATAAAATTTGACATACGGGTGCTCAGAAGCCTTCCCGAGGGGATAGTGAAAACAGAATTTAAAAATTTTAATTAGTTGCGGAGATATTAATTAAAATGTTGACCCATGTCGATCGAAAACTGACCAAAAATCCTTATTGCTTAAAAAGAGGCATTCTATCCGCAGACGATTTTAACGGCTGTCTCGAACGGGAACAAAACATGTGGAAGTCATTAATGTCACATGATCTTGAACTGGAGTTAAAAATTGCAAATTTCAAAGTGCTTCAAATTTTCTTTTTCCCACACAACACTTAATATACAACCTATTCAGCACAAAAACAACCTGCAGTTAAAATTTCATCAATTTTCATTAATAAACAAAGCAATTACATTTTAATTGCAAATTAAATTTTATTCCAACACGTAATCTATCTTTCAATAGACGATAGGAGTTTCCATAGCAACAAAATACATTTGAAGGAAATCAAAAATACTTTTTCTTTTTACTTCCATTACCCGAGTTTTCACCATATTTACACGTTTTGATGTGTCCTGATCAGTTTTCTTTTGTATCTCAGCTACTAATTAAAATAATTTCATAAGTAATACATCATTAGAAAGCTTTTTTGATTTGGAATCGAACAGTGGAATACAGAAATTTGTACCGCCAGATGGCGCTGTAATATTTTCAAATTTGAATATTTCAATTTCTAATTATGATTAAATTATTTCTAACACATCATTCGAAAGATATTTTAAAGTTCTTTTAAATTATCGAAAGTTTTCACCAGATTTACACGTTTTGAGGTTTCCTGAATCAGTTTTCTTTTGTATCTCAGCTACTTATTAAAATAATTTCTTAAGTAATACATCATTTGAAAGCTTTGTTGATTTGGAATTGAACAATATATTACAGAAATTTCTACCGCCAGATGGCACTGTAATATTTCAAAATTTCAATATTTCAAATTCTAATGAGCCAGGAAGGTGTTGCAAGTTCTAAAACGGGGATAAGGCGCTGCAGGCGCCACCGAGCGGGACTTAGCTAAAGTCAGAAATTTGAAAGATCATAACATGGTGAGCGAACAGGCTGTTTCAGATAATGAAAAGGGAAGAGGGCGCCGAAGGCGCTACCGCACGGGAATTTACTGCGCTTTCAATAAGCTATTTTCACGATATATCAATAAGCTGTTATTAGACCTGAAACGGGAAAAAGGCGCCGCAGGCGCCACCGAGCGGGAGTTTCGTAAAGTCGGATTTTTCAGGGATCGCGAACCAGCTGGTCGCCGAAGGCGGCTAGTTTTAAATAAATGTACGTTTTTTTTTAAATTATTATTATTTTGTCGAAAAAAAATGGCAACAATTAAATTATGGATAAAATGTTAAAATTTAAATGGCTTTGTTATCAGAAATTAGAAGGTTATTATTTTCACATTTTAATTAATTAAGGAAAAACTAATCAAAAATTCGGAAATCTGACTTCGATGTGCACAATGACCCTTCGGGGGGCACCTTTGTGTTAAATCTCGTGACTGTCCGAGCTACCGTTTTCGAGAACAGTGAAATATACAAATATTGCTCACATAATAGTATAAGATGAAAAAATCATGTCAAACTCGACACAGTTACACTGAAAAAAAAAAAATCTAGAGTGACTCAACATGACTTTTCGGTTGCTAAAATAATTTAAGTAAAAAGCGCAATACAATAAAATAAATAAATAAATGTAAAATTATTATAGAGTACACTAAGGGACAAATAATAATAATAATAATAAACTTCTCTTTCTGCAACCGCCCATTTTGTCGGTTAAAAAGCGAATTTTCGAACAGATATTATTATGACATCCTCCATGTACACTTTTGAATTGAGCCCAGTGTTAAAAACAAAATGCAATTGTCAGGAAAATTGCAATTTTAGAAAGTATTTCAAAAATGGCAAGGTTGGTTGGTTGGGTTTAATGTCGTACTAGTACTGAGCAATGGGTAAAGCGACGGTCTGGGACGCACCCCTAAGGATGGTCCAAGAAATGGCAAGGATAAAGCAATTAACGATGCCATAAAAATAATTAATTTTAGAATGAAAATCTAAAAATATTTTAATACGTAATACATTGAAATCGCTCTAGACCCCGCTTTGGGTATTGTCCTAAAAATGCTAAAGATAAATAAATTAACGATGCCATAAAAAGAATTAATTTCAGAATGAAAATCAAATAAAATCTTTTTGTAAAAAAATAGAACCGACTCCAAAAAGGAACTACTATTCAAACAACTAAAAATGAAAGAAAATTGGCAGAAAATGGAACTGTAGATTGCGCCTAAAAGTATAAAATAATTTCCTTCGCCAAACAACCTATAACACTACAATTAATCATAACTTTTGAAGTCGGCGCAAAATTAAATAAAATTTAATTAGTTTTTAAAGGTTTGTCTTTAGATCAGTAGCAACAAATGCTGTTGTCTCGAATGATCCATTTTCATGTTTCCTTTATTATTTTATCCCTGTATACAATTGGTCCATTAGTAGCATCTACATAGAACAGTCAACATTCTTCACAATGCGGTATTTATGTTTCTACGAAGTTAGATCATCCTTGATGCCTTTTGAATTTGGCGATAAAAACGTAAGGCAAAAATATACACGCAAGATGTATATTTTCATAATATATATTGTACGATGTGTTGTTTCATTTTCTTGATTACTCTCTTGATATACCTTATTAAAATAATCATGATATCCCAAAGAAATTAAATATGTTTGCCAGATAATTTTGCGATTTTTCGTTCACCAAGGGCGTCAGATACCAGCATCTTCGCCAACTTTTGCTGCTTACGAAATCTTATTTGTTTTCTTGAATCAAAGTAGTTTTCGGCTGCGTTTTGCAGGTAACAATGTGAGACGTGTATTTTGAATAGGATTTGTTTTTTGTATTGAATAAAGGTATGAATTTTTATTTAATTTTGCGCCGACTTCAAAAGTTATGATTAATTGTAGTGTTATAGGTTGTTTGGCGAAGGAAATTATTTTATACTTTTAGGCGCAATCTACAGTTCCATTTTCTGCCAATTTTCTTTCATTTTTAGTTGTTTGAATAGTAGTTCCTTTTTGGAGTCGGTTCTATTTTTTTACAAAAAGATTTTATTTATCTCTTTTCAGTGAAAACTTATTTATATAGCAGAGCATCAGAAGACGTTCGACGGAAGTTTCACAAATCACAACTTCCAAGAAAAGTGACATTACTCAAAAAATGGTTTATGTCACTGAAAAATACATTAAATGCACCCAATGTGAACAAAAAAGTTACATCTCCATCTAGAAAGTTATCCACTCGAGAGACAGTTGTGCCAGTTTTAAGCTAGTCAAGTTATTTTTAAGTTGATTTTTCTCAAATGCTGCATTTTTAAATTGTGTCACTTTTCTTGCCTTTATCGGATATGACTAAAAAACTATCTATTGAACGAACATACGTTAAATTAAAAAGTCTTTAGAAATCTAAAGAAAGGATACGCTGTATTCGTAACCGAAAATTCTGTTAGGCATATATATTGAACTTTACAGTAAATACGTGTCACCCGCTGCGCTGGAAATTGCGCAGCGTAAAGTTCAAACAAAGAGCAAAATATGCATTGCAGCTGATGGACAGAAGTTTCAACATCAATAGTTACACACTGCTTTTACCTGTGTAGCTGCTTGCGTTCAGCAGTTAGAGTGAGAACAGACTTTAGTGAGTATCCTGTAATTTGTTTATATCTTAATGAAATCCTAATGAAACTTATTTCAGGCCAAGATCATTACGACAACAAAAAAAGTATTAAAATTAAATCATCTCTTACGAAATTATAAGCTAACAAATTTCAACAACAACAACGAGAAACATGGTTTGTATTGAGAACCTCTTCCTTTATGAAGTCGACTTAAAACGCCTATGCGTTAATCGATGTGACCGCTTACAGTAACCATACTTAGAATTTTACATAGCATAAATCTCACCCGCTACTCTACAATATATGCAATGTTTTTCAAGTGTGCACAAAATAGGAAATTGTGAACGACAAATGCACGTTTTAAGCGTTCTGTTTTTAGCATTAATGTCTAAACTATCTTTGCGTACTACATCGATGATGCTCTGCAATTTTATAATTCACTTTTTTCCCCTGTCTTGAAACGTTTACGAGATAGGATAGCTAACTCCACTTTTTTCCACCAGGTGGCGTTTTAGGAGGTTGAATCGCGTAGCACATGTCCACTTTACTGTACCTACGTACCACTTTTATGACTATAGCTGCAGCTGTTCAGCAGTTAAAAGAGTCGGTACTGACTTTTTTGGGCACCCTGTATTTTCTTTTGATCGTAAAGATCTTACAATGGGACCTATACCAAGATCTTTACAATAAAACAAAAAGTATCAAAATCAGATCATCCGTTCAGAAGTTATGAGCTAACAAACAAAAACAAAAACAACAAAACATACGCTTTGAAATGAGAACCTCCTCCTTTTTGAAGTCGGTTATTTAGAGCATTTCTTACGAAGTTATAAGCTTACAGACAACAACAACAACACATAGCAAGAATTAAGAACACCCTCCTTTCTGAAGTTGGTTGAAAACGACTTTGCGCTAGTCGATGTGACCGCTTACAGTAACAGTACTTTGAACCACAGAGTATACGTGTCATCCGCTACGCTGTAAAGCGTGCAACGTAGTTCAAGTGTGCGCAGTGTAGGAAATTGCGAACAAACAATTGCACGTTTTAAGCGTTCTATTTTTAGCAATAATGTCTAAAAACTGTCTTTTCGTAGTAAATCGATGATACTCTACCACTTCGTAATTAACTTTTCTCCCATCTTGAACCGTTTTTGAGATAGGAGCGCTAATGCCGCTGTTTTTCACCAGATGGCGCTTTATTTTCTTTAGATTGTAAAGATGTTATAATGGGACCTACTTCAGACCAAGATCTCTACAACAAAGCAAAAAGTATCAAGTAACCGTATTTTGAACTATATAGCGTATGTCTCACCAGCTACGCTACTACGTGAGCAATGTAGCTCAAGTGTGTATAGTGTAAGAAATTGCGAACAAAAAAAGGCACGTTTTTAGCCTTGTACTTTTAGCATCAATGTCAAAACTATCTTTTCGTACTAAATCGATGATGCTCTGCAATTTTATAATTCACTTTTTTCCCTGTCTTGAACCGTTTCCGAGATAGAAACGCTAGCATGAATGTCTAAACTATCTTTTTGTACTAAATCGATGATAATCTTCAACTTTCTAATTAACTTTTTTTCTCTAGAACCGTTTTCGAGATAGGAACACTAAATCCACTATTTTCCACCAGGTGGCGCAGCAAACGGTTAACCTTGTACTGCAGGGCCACTTTACTATACTTACATACCATTTTTATCACTATAGCTGCAGCCGTTTAGCAGTTAAAAGAGTTGGAACTGATTTTTTTGGGCACCCTGTATTTTCTTTAGATCGTAAAGATATTACAATGGGACCTATTGCAGACCAAGACCTTTTCAACAAAACAAAAAGTATCAAAATCGGAGCATCCGTTCAGAAGTTATGAGCTAACAAACATAAAAAAAACATACGGTTTGAATTGAGAACCTTCCTTCTTTTTTTGAAGTCGGTTAAAAATATTTTAATACATAATACATTGAAATCACTCTAGACCTCGCTTCGGGTACCCGCTGCCTACGGCAACACTTTTTTCGCCCGACTTCATCGGGTCCAGGTTCCCACTGTCTGCAGAAAGGTCTTTTCCGGGCACTTCAATCTGGGTATTTATCGACGACATGTGGATCTTCTGTTATTTTAGAACTACGATTTTAAAGATGACTGTATCTCAGCATCTATTATATATTTTAGTTTTTGAACCATGTGTTTTATAGCCCCCGTTATTGACACTATATTACGATTTGATTCCGACCAGTACAATAAAGTAAAATAAAAAGTCTTTTCTTTTAAAAGGAATTTAATGCATGAAAAACAAATAAATTTTAATCGGTTTAATTCTTTTTACTATATACTACCATTTTTTCCCAATAAATATTATTATTAAAAAAAAAAAAAAAAAAAAAGATTCTTATTTTAAAGGAATTAATGAAGACTGAAAAATAAAAAGTTGTTATACTATGAAACTTATACATAAACATAACGCTTTATTCCTATTGCATTACTATTTGATTTTCAATAAATATAATAAATAAAAAAAAAAAAAAAAAAAAAATCACCTTCAAAATGAATGTATTAAATAAAAAATAAATTGTGTCCTAGCCGTTGCTAAGATACGCAGACGATTACAAAGGAAGAATAAATTCATGAAAAATGAACCATAAAAGTCAATATTTAAAATTGAAAAAAAAAAAAAAAAACTTAATTAAAAAACTTAAAATTTGAATTCGAAAAAATCTCGATGAGGTGCACACCTATACAGGGTCCCAGGCACCCGTCTGCCAAATTTTGTAGCTGATAGGCAGCTGCCGTAGGCAGCGGGTATCCGAAGCGAGGTCTAAAGCGATTTCAATGTATTTTTTTATATTTTTTTATTTTATTTTATTTATTTATTTATTTATTTATTTATATTTTGGTGATGTAAAAAATAAATACTGATCCAATCCTTTTGAAAATTTATATAAATATAGTGACCAGCGAAGCGGGCATAGCCTGCTGGTTAATAAATAAATAAATAAATAAAAGGATATTTATTTTAATGTAATTAATTAAATATGAGAAAAATAAAAAGTTGTTATACTATAAAAATTATACATAAACATAACAATTTATTTCTATTGCATTACCATTTGGTGTTCAATAAAAAATTAAAAAAAGAAAAAAAATCGCCTTCAGATGAATGTATTAAATAAACAAGAACGCAAAATCATGCGGTACGCATTCTTTAGTAACACTTTCCAAATGTACGTAACTGTTGTATATTTTTTAATATTCGATACTCTTTGCCTACGTATCACACAACGGATAGACAGTAGTTCTGAAAAGCATACAGATAGACTAATTGAATTCCTACTCATTCTTAAATATTGTTACGAAGTTCTAAAAATGCTTAACACTAAAGAAAACGTAGCCCTTATATTCTAATTGCAGCCCATAATGTATCTGAATATTTTAGTGCTGTCTTGTAAATCAGAAGGATAACAAAATCATATACTATACAAAATATTAATCTAGCATATTAAAATTAATGTCAATTTCTTTATGATTTTTACAATAGAAAATTCTTTAAATGCAATTTATAAAAATGTCTGTCTTAAAATGAAATATATTGTCATTCTTTTTTTGGGTGTCTCTGTACACAAACCAGTTGCACAAAACTTTAAATGTCATTTAAAATAGGGAACATTCCATAGTGAATTTGAAAATCATAAGAGGCCTCTCCACTTATCGTCCCCAAAAGCCAGAGCCAATGTTATTCTATGGAGATTTTCGCCCCATTATTACTTATTAACAAATATATATTTTTTAATTTCGTTTTTACTTTCAGAAACTTCACAGCTATTAAAAAATTTATCGCTTTCAAAAAATTATTATTATTATTATTATTATTTTTTTTAATTTTTAATATTTTATTTTGAGATTGTAAAATGCGAATTTTCACAATGTGGCATTTTTCACTTTTGTGCTGAAAAATGGAACTTAAAAATAAAAAAAATCAATTTTTAAAAGGCGATAAATTGTTTAATAGTTGTGAATTTTCGGAAAGTGAAAACGGAATTTAAAAATATGTATTAGTTAATGAATTATAATGGAGCAAAATTTCCCATAGAATAACATTGGCTTCGGCTTTCGGAGACGATAGGTAGAGAGTCCCTTTAACACAGCTTCAAACAGCTAAACGCCGTTTTCGTTAGATTTTATAAAAACAGATAAAGAGTCAAAACGTTTGATGCGTTTAACATAGTGAATGATCGTAAACGCTCGACGCAGTGGAAAGTCGATCGACAAAGTACGATTTAAGAAACGTCTTATCTTAAGCGTTACTTTACTGTTTATTTTCTCTCGACTCTAAGAATTACCGTCCCTATTTTAACGCAGACCTCGTTGAGAATAAAAATTTTCGCCTAATGTTCAGACCCATGGGATACAATTGAGCAAAATCTGAACTCCATCTTTATATTTTCGATCATATTCTTTAAGTTAAACTTGATTTAATGTAAATGAAATGTAAATTGTTTTTATAATTCGTATTAACATTTCTTAATCGAACTTCTTCAATTATTTACTCTTTTGTTTTGCCTCATATCTTTTTTAATATACAGAAAATACTTTTTTTTTTTTTTTTTTTTAATTCAAAAAATTATCGGCACAAAGTAAATAAGGTATAATTATACTATAGAATTCAAATTATATTTGACAGTACTGTCATATTCGAGATACTAATTTATTTGCTTTCACATGTATACGAACATTATGTAAAGACACGTAGTTTGGTTTCAGAATATGTATTGAAGTTATTGCATGTGTTGAAACAATATGAAAGAGTATTTGATGTGGATATAAATATCATTGTACGAAAAAAGCTTATATATATTTTTTTTACATCTAAATTCAAATACTTCTAACATACTGTATAAAGTTTAAATGAGCAAACTAATTTCCTGAAACTGTTTGTATTCTAAAAACTTTATGAAAATATTTATCTAATGCAATCTATGTTAATGAAATAAGTCTTCTGTTAGTAAATAGCGCAGAATAAAAAAAAATGTGCGATATCATTGCGTTTCAGATATCAAGGAAGCAAAAATTTCTTCAGAATATTTCCTCTTTCTCTGTGTGTATAATATATATATATATATATATATATATATATATATATATATATATTTTCCGAGTTTCACGTAAAATAAGCTGGACCACATGAAATGAAACTTAGCAAGAGTTTAGATCTGTATCCAACTTAAAATTACAATTATCGACAATTCAAATTTTTAATTACATTTTGAGATATCGGCGAAAAATATTTTCACATCCGCAATGAGACAGTTTTTGAGTTTACGCTTCCAAAACTTGGACATTAACGCGTACAACTATACAAAAGCTTCAAAGAATCCAGAGAAGTATAGAGAGATGCATGTTAGGATTCACTCGAAGAGACGGAAAGCGAAACACTTGGATTAGGGAGCAAATCAAAGTCTCTGATGTTATTTCTATAGTTAAGAAGTTAAAATGGAGCTGCGTTGGTCACCTTGCGAAAAGAAATGAGGATAGATGGACCACCAAAGTCCTATTTTGGATACCGAGAAATAAGAAAACACCAAGGAAGAAATCAGTGTGTCGTTGCAGAGATGAAGTTGTGAAGTTTAGAAGAACAGAGTGGAGAAGAAAAGGACTTCATCCTGCAGTGGATTTAGAAAGGCTTCTGCTGCTGCTGCTGCTGCTGCTGATGATGATGATGATGATATATAATTTTACATAATATGGAATAAATAAAAATAATATGTCCAATAAAGGGCAATGCAATTAGGACGTTGAAGCTCCTGATCTGCAGATCTACTTGTAGAAAGTCTAGATGGAAAATATTTTAAGTTACCTATGAAATATTTCTTGCACAAATTTCATTTCATGACTATATATATATATACATATAGATATGTTTTTTTCCCCTATACGATATGAGTTAATTATGATATCTGAGTTTAATGCATTATGGCATAAATATTTAATATAATATAACACAAATACTTTTTTTAAGAAGAATGAACAGATTTCAATTTCAGAGACGTTTTTATTAAATGCAAGGACCAGTCAGAACTAAAATTACAATATGCGATTTTTATACGTTGTTAAAATAGCATTTGTTTATTGAGTTTGATGAAGTACATGTAATGTTAGACCAAAATCTAAAGTATGTCCTGTTCTCACGAGACTTACTGAGATCATAAAATTAATTAACATGTTTCGACGTGTACTATGTAATAAGTCCCAGTGAAGCGCATACAACTATCCTTTGATTCAATCTTGATTAAGCTTAAGTTCAAACATCCTCCTCCACATATTATAGGATAGCATTATATATTAAGGGAAACTCAATCATATAATATGTAAGAGTCTTTTGATGTCTTTTAATTTAAATTTTATCATATAATATCGATTTTCAAATTTTGAGTGTATGATCATAAGAATATTTTACATTTTACTATAAGTGAAACTAGTTACCAAAACTAGTTACGTTTTCTAGTAAAATTATTAAATTTGATGCAAATTCTATAGTTCATAATCTTTATTGTTACGTTTAAAAGCAATGATAGAGTGAATGACTAAATTTAGTTGTATTTATGACTATGTATTTTGTTAAAGATATCAATCATTTCATATTATTTACTCATAAATTAATTGAATGTTATAATGATTTCTTGGTTTGAAAATATGGATGTAAAAAAATTTATTTCTTCATTTAGGCATGCGTAAAATTCAATTAGAAAAGCATATCCCGTCACTTTAATGACGTGCTTAATAAAACATTGAAATGCCTGAATATTTTTTATGAATTAAAAAATATGAATTTTAAATCCTTTATTATATAAAACTGCGAATTTCCATAAATTGAATTACATTTAATTTAACTTTTAATACGTCAGATTTATTAAAAATATATCCTAATAAGCAGTAATTGGTAGATAATTTTAGTGTTAATTTCCAGCAATAATTTAAAATAATTCTCACCAACATTATTTCTTTCTTCGTATTTACTATATTTTTACTTTCTCTTACCCATAGGGTCTAGAAAGTAGTGTTTTAGGGTGAACGTGAGTTTTTGTTATATTTACATGTTCTGAGGTCTCCTGAATACGAAAATCATGTTTTTGCGAATGGTCTGTGTGTCTGTTATCAGCATATCTCAAGCACAAATAGTAGCAGAAATTCCAAACTTGGTATTCTAAAGGTGTATCATATAGTGATGCTACAGTAAGCTTTTCGTTGAGATGAAGCAAATGGTTCGTGTACAAGGACACTCAAAAGTATTCAAATACATTACGTCTATAGGGGAAATAGCAGGTAAGTAGAGTTTAACATCTATAGACTGCACTAAACCAAATGAAACGAATATATATTTTTTGTAATAGAGATAGTCATCTGGGAAAAAAAAAAAATGTGTATGTAGGAGCCTCGCCTCTCCCCCCCCCCCCTGGGGTGAAGTCCCCCCTCCAAGGAAGTAAATTTTCATGATGGACATCTTACAAAATAGCTCGCCAATACCTTTAAAACGAATGGTTGAACCATCGATATGCGGTAATTTAAAATAAAGTTATGGATTTTTTTTCCTTTTTAACAATATATATATATATATATATATATATATATATATATATATATATATATGTATATGTATATATTTAGTGTTATACTACTTCTCTAATATGGAAATCGTCTGCATTAACATAAAAGATAATTTTTTTAAATAATAATTTTAAAAAACGAATTAAATTCTATATAAATGTAGGTGCATTAATCAAACGGGGGGTTGAGGGGGGCAGTAGCCCCTCTCACACAGAGCTAATTATCATATAAAACTCTTCCAAAGCCTAATTTGAATTGATTAACACAGGTTTACATAACAATACTCGTTATCTTATCTCTTAATCTGCAACCTGTATTTATAGTAATAAATTTCAGGGTAAGAGAAAGTCATGTGAGTGACACGCCAGATTATTTTAGTTGTAGAGTCTTTCTTACTTATTACGACCCAAAACAATAAAAGCTTATTTATGCATTTTAAAAAGCAATTTTTTTAAAATAATTAAAATGAATACACCTGATAACGTTTATAAGATATCAGTATAATAATAGCACCCTCCCCCCCTCAAAAAATAAATAAATAAATAAATAACATAAACAACTAAAAATAAATTAAGAAATGCAAAATACTCTCGCATTTTGCACTTTTTTTTAAAGCTTGAATGAAGTTTTTATCATCCTTAAAAATTCTTCAAAATACTGTTCAAATTGTACCATCGTGGTTCCTTTTGTTTGATTGTCTGATTCTATATATATTCAATCCATATTTTCACAAACATTTCAACAGCATCTTTCTCTTTTCACTTCCTCTTACCCATAGGGTCGAGAAAGTATTGTTTTAGGATCAAATTTTCGAACGTGAGTTTTTGTTATATTTACGTGTTCTGAGTTCTGCTGAATATGAAAATCATGTTTTTAGCGAATGGTCTGTGTGTTTGTCTGTCTGTGTATCTCCATCTGTGTGTCTGTCTGTGTGTCTGTCTGTCTGCGTGTCTGTGTGTCTGTGTGTTATCAACATATCTCAAGAACAAATAGTAGCAGAAATTGAACACTCGGTATGCTAAATGTGAATCATATACGGATGCTACACTAAGATTTTCGTTCAGATGAAGCAAATGGTTCGTGTACAGGGACACTCAAAAGTATTCAAATACATTACGTCTATGGGGGAAATTACAGGTAAGTAGAGTTTAACATCTATAGACTGCACTAAACAAAATGAAACGAATATATCTGTACTGATAAGTATAAAGGATTTAAGTCCATATTCTTGATTTTTCAGAAGACGAAAAATAAAGTTAAACTAACTAAAAACTAATCAGCAGAATCGATTAGGAAAAAGGGATTATGTTGGTTTATACGCTTTATACCATTCAGTGATTGTCATTCTTCATTTAATAAAGGAAAAAATGAATTAAATATTTTATACCAAAGATTAATGCTAAATTTCGGATTTGAATCTTTTTTTACCAATGGATTTTCTCAAAGACTAAATGATATGGATTTAAATCCTTTATATCAATCGATAGAGAATTTTTTTCTGAGTCTGACTATGTACTTAACTCAAAATCGACATTTTTGGACTTAAATCCTTTATACTTATCAGTACAGATATATTTTTTTAATAGAGGTAGTCAACTGGGAAAACATTTTTGCATATGTAGGATCCTTGCCTCCCCCCTAGGGGGTAAGTCCCCCCCTCGAGGAGAGTAAATTTTATATATATATATATATATATACGTAATATTGAGAATAAATTAAACTTTTTTTTGGTATTTAGTGTTATACTACTACTCTAATATGGAAATCGTCTGCATTATCATGGAAGATAATATTTTTTAAATAATAATTTTAATAAATTATTTTTACTGAGTGATTTTGTATAGGAAAATATAGAAGAAAGTCGTGTGGTGGTCACAACGCACTAGTTATTTGTTGTTAGTGGATGTTCTTTACTAATAATATTTTACCATTTCCAGGAAAGGTGTTTCGGAATTGGAAGTAAATTCCTCATAGAGATATGGTAAATAATGTATGTTTTACGCTAAATATTCATCGCTTGTTTTTTGTATATTTACAGGTTTTGAGGCTTCTTGATTACCGTAGTCAAGTTTTTTAACGTTTAATATTTGTCTGTGTCTCATAGAGTAACTTAAAATCGAGTATTTTTAGGAGATCCAAATGTTGTATTTTGAAGTTAATATAAGTTTGTTGCTGGAAAGGTTTGATCAAGATTGATAAGTTTCAATGAATGTTGCGTGTGAAAATTGTCTGTATAGTTTTAAGTAAACTTTTAATTTTAATAAAAGAATTAAATTCTACATAAATGTAGGTGCATTAATGAAACGGGGGTTTGAGGGGGGCGGTAGTCCCCCTTACACAGAACTAATTATCATATAAAACTCTTACGAAGCCTAATTTGAATTGTTGTAACTTAGTTTTACGTAACGTTATTCGGTATCTTACCTGCTAATCTCCAACCTGTATTTATAGTATTAAATTTCAGGGTAAGAGAAAATCATGTGAGTGACACACCAGATTATTTCTAATTATTAAAATAGCTGTCTGCGTTTTCACTTTGAATTATTTTCGTGTTTGATACGTCCAAGTATTTTCCATATAACTTGATTTCAATGATAATATAAAATATCTTTTACTTAGTATTTATGATGTCACAGATAAATCCATTCTTAAAGTGTTTTATTAAATTCTTCAAATATTTATAAAAACTAAAACGCGAAAATATCCAAACAGGTAAACTGAAATCATAAACATTTTAAATTTTTGTTACGAGTGTTAAAGTTAAGTGTCCTTCAAACTGTTCTTAAGGAATAAAAATCTTTTGTAAAAAAAAAAAAGAACCAAAATCAACTATTATTCAAACAACTAAAAATTAAATGAAATCGAAAATTGCGCCGAAAAGTATGAAACAAATTCTTTCGCCAATCAACATAAACACTACAATTAATCATTACTTTTGAAGTCGGCGCAAATTTAGATAAAATTTGATTTCTTAACAGGTTTTTTTTTAGACCAATAGCTACAAATGCTGCTGCCCCGACTGAAGGATAAGTCTTCGTGGTTTCCTTCATTATTTTATCACTGTGTACGATCGGTCCATTAGTAACAATTAAAGAGAACAATGAACATCCTTTGAAATTCAGTATTTATATTTCTAAGAAATTATATGTGTTTTCTTTACAAACTTGATATAGCTTTGTCATTTGTCGTTCTTGGCAGTTTTTGGATTTGGCGACGAAATCGTAATACAAAAATATACGCACGAGATGTATATTTTCGTAAGATCCATAGTACTAAATATTGTTTCGTATTTATGATTGCTCTCTTAATATACCTTATTAAAATAACCATTATTTTTTAAAGGAATTACGTATATTCGCCGGATAATTTAACGATATCTCTTTTTTTTTGTACCCGCAAAGGGCGACAGATACATCTCAACTCCGTAGTCTTTTACAACTTAAGAAATCTTAACCGTATTTAAAATAAAATAGTTTTCAGCTGTGTTTTGTTGATGCCATAGTGAGATGTACAACGAGATATATAAAGTAGAGTGATAAATGGTAACCCTTGAGAAGGTCCAAGATGAGTCATGTGACATGCTCTCCTTGCACTTGCGTATTCGATGGTTCCCTTGGCAACAGCTTATTTTCAGTAAATTTCTATGACAACGGTTTGGAGATTGTTCTTCGCATAAGTCATAAACGCCAATGTTTTTGCTTACTTACGTAGTTCAATATTCTTTTGTTCTAAATAATTTTAATTTTGATTTTACTTCTCTTTTATTTCGTGTAGTTGAACTTCAACCGACAAAATGCTTAAAAAGAGTTGAAAAATTATTATTTGTTGTTAAATTTAGCTCTTTAAAAGTTTAAATTTTCTTTTATAAACACTTTTAAACTTTGTTGGGAAACGATGAAAAAAAAGGTATTTTATTGTTTATTAAAATGTGAAATATGTGTAAAATTATTTTAAAAACAATTTATTTCGGTCATAGGACTGTCATGTTACCTAATAATAATGATAATTTGTCGAACTGATATTTTAAATGCCAAAATAGCGATAAAGGGCCAAACACAGCAACCTATTTGAGCATGTCACGTGATTCATCTTGAACCACGGAAAGTTAATCCTTCATCCATTGAATCAGCACTCTAATTTATATATCTCGTTGGAGATGTATAATTCGAAAAGAATTTGATTTCTGTACTGAATAAAACTATCAATTTTTGTTTAATTTAATATCAATTTTTGTTTAAAGTTATGATTAATTGTAGTGTTTATGTTGTTTGGCGAAAGAATTTATTTCATACTTTTAGGCGCAATTCTGGATTTCCTTTAATTTTAGTTCTTTGAATAGTAGTTGTTTTTCGGTGTCGGTTCTATTTTTTTTTTTTTACAAAAAGATTTTTTTTTCCTTTCAGTGTAAATGCATTCATAGCAAAACATGAAAAGGCGCTCGACAGCAGTCTCACATGTCGCAACCCGCAAGAAAAGGGACAAACTCTAAAAGTTGTAATTTCGAATTTATGTCACTGATAAATATATGAAGTGCCCCAATGTGCAGAAAAAAGTTACATCTCCCTCTCGAAAATTATCCACTGGTGAGGCAGTTCAAGTGAATGCCTTATTTTAAAGTTAATTTCTCTCCAATACTGCATTTTAATTTTGTGTCACTTTTCTTGAATTTATGCGATATGAGAAAAAAAATCTATCTATTTAATACACATACATTACATTAAAAAGGCTTTAGAAATGTAAAGAAAGGATGCGCTACATTCTTAACCAAAAAACCTGTTAGACAGAATTTTTGATTACGAACGTATTTTTGTTGCATGTAGTATAAAAGTATCTAATATCAGTAAATATGTGAAATATATTTAATATAAAAATGAAGCAGCTTGAAAAGAATAGATAGAACAGGAAATTACAAACACACAGATGCACGTTAAAAACGTTCTGTTTTTAACATTCATATTTATAATGTATTATTCTGTACTAAATAGATGATATTCTATAAGTTTGTAATTTACATTTCTTCCCCTATTTCACACTATTTTCGAAATAGAAATGTTATTTCCGCTGTTTTCAACTGAATGGTCGCATCTCGTAGCGCATGGTCACTATTTTACTACTATTACGAGTGTAGCTGCAGCCGTTCAGCAATTCAAAGAGTGAAAGCAGACTTTTGTGAGCACCCTATAATTTATTTAGATCTTAATGAAATCATAATGGGACCTATTTCACCCGAAGATCTTTACAACAAAAGAAAGTATTAAAATCGGAGCATCTCTTACGAAGTTATAAGCTAACAATCAACAACAACAGCAAAATCATGGTTTGTATTAAGAATCCCTCCTTTTAAAATATTTAAAAATCATTACGTCTCGTAGTTAAACTAAATTTTAATCACATTAAAAACTGAGACAGACAATATACACTAAAAATATGTACAATTTAAAACATTAAACACACAAAACATAAATTTAAACACAAATCAACATTTTTCACCACTTAATGAGGCATGCACAGTTCCCGCTGAATACGTTGTACTCTCTTAATGAAAGTCTGTTGTTCTTCTCAGCATTTACATTTGATGCTTTTACTGATGAGTAGCCTGTAATAGGCTCGAAACGTTTAAATTTATGTTTTTTGTTTTTAATGTTTTAAATTGTATATGTTTTTAGTGTATATTGTCTGTCTCAGTTTTTAATGTGATTAAAATTTAATCCCTCCATTGTTAAATCAGTTAAAAACGACAATGCGCTAAACGATATGACCTCTTACAGTAACCGTATTTTGAACTAAATAGAAAACGTGTCATCAGCTACTCTTCAACGAGTGCAATGTACAGTCGGTCAAAAAAAAAACGAAACACCCCCACCTATCTCATCAGTAAATTGTTGCAGTAAGACACTGAAGGTACCATTCATCAGGGAATTTTGTTCTCTTTTAAGCTAATTGGAAAAAAATAGCTTAAGGGGTCGTCTCCATATTGAAATCGTGTCAAACTTTAATTTTTTCAATAGTAACATATAATTTTGATTTCGGATATCGATTCTACAGTCAATTTCATCCCCAGATATAAATTTGGAAGTCATATGGTGTATAAGTTTAGGTGTTATGCACGTTTAAACTTTCGAGCTTCTAATGTTAAAGTCTGATTACACATTTATATTCATATCTCCTACATTTTTAATTTTTTTTACCTGATTTTTTTTATGATGTTAATAACAGGTTTTCCAAACATATTTATGAGTTTCATTAAGATTTTAAGATTTTTTATCTATGGAATAAAACTTATTAAATTAATATTTTAAAAAATTATGTATTGTGACCTATAATTTTTCTAACAGATATCGATTTCTAGCACCTTAAAACACGCGTATTCAAATTTGTAACTCATTGGGCCAAATAGTTCTTGAGATATTCCAGAAAAACGATCGAAGATCAAGTTTGGGGGCCATATAACGACTACAAACTGTATTTACAAGTAGCATTCACAACAATCAATTTTAAATTTTATTGCAGGCGATATTAACAAAAAAAAGTTTTAATTCACTTTCATATATTTTTAATTATTTCAACAATGGGTTTTTTTTTTTTTTTTTTTTTTTCAGCTGAAATAAATTGTAATTTAATTCTGAAATAAATTGTATTATAATATTAGACATGTGTGTAAATTGAAATACAAGAGCACAGTGAAGAATTGCATGCAATTTAAAAATGTAGTTTAACATTTATTTATTTATTTTTTATTTTTCTCTTTTCTTACTATATTAATATAATGTTTTCGTAATTTTCTTTAGAAGAATTGTGATTTCTAATTTCTATAGTCGCTATTATTAATAGTGTTGGAAATATAAATTAACCAATTAAAATAATATAATAATAATACAGATAAATTATTTCTTTGAGTTGGACAGAACTTCATAGTTGAGAGATCAGATTTTTACTTTCCGAACATACGTATGTAAAGGAAGTATTGTAATCGTGACAAAAAATCCGACCTTTGAGATTATGGGATTTCTATACTTTTGAATTACACTGAATTCATTTTTACTAGTTTTCGATTATGAATGGGTGTATGTATGTGAGTGAATACGATAGCGCCTAAATCCTCTGTTCAAATAAGTTGAAATATAGTAAGTATATTGTATGGTGCCATAGCACGATCACTGTTGATTTTGGTGAATCTAGCACTTAAAAGTACTTTTTACAGGCACAAAAAAGAAATATTCTTTATCGTTATAGCCTATAGGGCCAAGTTTTTCAAACTGCGATAGCGTCTATACACCATTTTCTTTTGAGCTAATACGCGTGTTATAAATGTCCGTCGCACAAAGTGTATAGATTTTGATGTATAGTTTTTGATTTATAGTTTTTCACAGGGAGACAACAAAAAATTCTTTATCATTATTGTCTATGGATCCAAATAAAATAAAATGCGATAGCATTTAAACGCCTTATTCGTTTAAGTTAAAAAACTTTTATACATGTTAGTAATCACCCTCGCACAAAGTGTATAGATTTTTATAAATCTAGCATGTATAGTTTTTTTTTTCTTTTTACAAGGACAGAAATAAAAATTGTCATTATGGTCTATGGGCCCAAAAATTTTAAAATGCGATAGTATCTAAACACCTTATTCTATTAAACTGAAAATTTATGCGCAAGTTATACATTACCGTCGCACGAATTGTATAGATTTTGGTAAAGATAGCCTTTATAGATTTTTACAGGAACACGACAAAAAATTATATATCATTACGATTTATGGTTTAAAATTATATGAAGAGCAATAGCGTAAAATTAAGCAAGGGGAGAAAATACTTGAACTCCCTGTAATATTTTACCATATTACCATGTTTTTATTAACTTCGATTCTTGTTATTTTTTATTTTTTTTGTTCAGTATAAATCTTGCAATCGATTTTTAACTAACTTCCCGACTAACTAGATATTTGAAATTTTCAGGACAGTTCACGACACGGTGACAATACATTTTTCTAATAATTTTAGTCAACTATTTTAGGTCCCACTGCCTTCAGCAGCGCTTATATGACTCGACAGAAAATTTATTTAACTAACTTCGCGACTAGCTAGACATTTGAAACTTTTAGAATTGTTCAGAATACGGTGAAAATGCATTTTTTTAATACCTTTAGCCAACTGTTTAGGGTTCCTGCTGCCTTCGGCAGCGTTATCAGTACAAAGCTTGCAAACGATTTTTCACTAACTTTTCGACTAGCTAGACATTTGAAAGTTTCAGGCTAGCTCAAAACACGGTGACAATACATTTTTTTAATAGTTTTAGTCAATGTTTCAGGTCACTACTGCCTTCGGCAGCGTTTATATGATTCAACAGAAAATTTATTTAACTAACGTACTCACTAGCTCGACATTTGAAACTTTCACAATAGTTCAGAACACGGTGAAAATACATTTTTTAAATACTTTTAGCCAACTGTTTCGGGTTCCTGCTGCCTTCGACCGCGTTACCAGTACAAAGCTTGCAATCGACTTTTCACTAACTTCCCGTCTAGCTAGGTATTTGAAACATTCAGGATAGCTCAGAACACGATGACAATACATTTTTTTAAATACTTTTAGTTAACTGTTTCAGGACCCTACTGTATTCGGCAGCGTTTATATGATTCAACAGAAAATTTATTTAACTAGCTTCCCGAGTAGCTAGACATTTGAAATTTCAGAATAGTTCAGAATACGGTGAAAATGCATTTAAAAATATTTTTAACCAATTGCTTCAGGACCTTGCTGTCTTCGGCAGCGTTACCAGTACGAAGCTTGCAATCAATTTTTAACTAATTTCCCGGCTAGATAGCCATTTGAAACTTTTATAATAGCTCAAAACACGATAGCAAGGAATTTTTTTAATACTTTTTTTCAATTGCTCCGGGTTCCCGCTGCGCTCAGTAGCGTTTATATGATTCAACAGAAAATTTAAAAACATGGTATATAAAAGTTCTTTTTATCTTGTAATTATTTTTATTAACTTCGATTCTTGTTTGTTTGTTTGTCCAGTACAAATCTTGCAATCGATTTTTAACTAACTTCAACGATTTTGAACTAACGATTTTTAGCTAGACATTTGAGACTTTCAGGATAGCTCAGAACACGGTGACAATACATTTTTTTTTATCACTTTTAGTAAATTATTTCAGGTCCTTACTACCTTCGGCAGCGTTTATATGATTAGACAGAAAATTTATTTAACTAACTTCCCGACAAGCTAGACATTTGAAACTTACAGAATAGTTCCGAACACGACGAAAAGGCATTTTTTAAATACTTTTAGTCAACTGTTTCTGGTTTCTGCTGCCTTCGACCGCGTTATCAGTACAAAGCATGCAATCGATTTTTAACTAACTTCCGAACTAGCACATTTGAAACTTTCATAATAGCTCAGAACACGGTGGCAACACATTTTTTTAATACTTTTAGTCAACTGTTTCAGGTCCCTACTGCCTTCGACCGTGTATATATGATTCGACAGAAAATTTATTTAACTAACTTCCCGACTAGCTAGACATTTGAAACTCTCAGAATAGATCAGAACACTGTGAAAATGCATTTTTTAATTCTTTTAGCCAACTGTTCCTCGTTACTGCTGCCTTCGGCAGCGTTACCAGTACAAAACTTGCAATCGCTATTTAACTAAATTAACGACTAGCTAGGCATTTGAAAATATCACCTACTTTTATTTAAATTTAGGCATTTTCATTAAAAAAAATATCTATAATTTCAATGATGGACTGGATCCTGCTTCCATGTTTACCAAACAAAGAGTTAACAACGAATGCGATTTATTTCTAAAGATGAGGATATTTCCAAAAGCCTTTTCTCATCAAAAAGTCCTAACTCCAATCTTTTATGAAATTCGCTATGTCTTTCTGTGTAAACCGTATTTCTGGCAAGGCCTTTAAAGGTTTAACAGAGAACAAGAAATTTTCTGAAGAATAAAATAATTCTAATCAATTATCAACCTCAAATTTTAATCATAATCCATATACCTATTTACAAGTGGACCCAATTTTTGTCGTATGTTGCAATTGGCCGATAAAGGGTTAATTGAGAACGTTATTTTTTTTTCTGCAGATGAGGGAAGACCATTCGTTTTAGCAGTCCCCGAAAAAACTTAGTTCGAAATATTCATCAAAATAGCTATATCCATTTCCAGATAAACTCAATTTCTGCTATGGGTTGCAGTTGGTCAGTAAAGGGTTAACTGGGAACGCTAAGTCTGAAGAAGAGATCCAATCGTCTTTTCTCATCAAAAAGCCTTTTCTGCAACCTTTCACAAAAATCGTTTTCTCCATTTCCGTATAAAGACAATTTCTGACATACGTTGCATTTGGCCTTTAAAGGATTAACAACGACAAGTAATATTTATGACAATAGGGATAATTTCTTCGTCTAAGCATCCCCGAAAGCACTTAATGCAAAACTTTCATCAAAATCCTTATATAAGTTTCCAAATAAACCCAATTTATTTCATTTGTTGCCATTGGCCGATAAGGGGTTAACAGCCAACGCAAATTTTTCTGAAGATGGTGTTAACTCTAATATTCCGAAAAAACTTAACCCAAAACTTTCATCAAAATCGCTATAATCATTTTCGAGTAAACCCAAATTCTGCTATGTATTGCAATTGGCCGGTAAAGGGTTAACTATAAACGCTAATTTATCTGAAGATTAAATTCAATTGTTTTTTCTCATTAAAAAGCCCGGACTTAAAATTTTCATAAAAATCGTTTAGTCCATATCCGTGTAAAGCCGATTTCTGACATTCGTTGCAATGGCCTTTAAAGGGTTAACATAGACAGCAAATTTTTTTGACGATGGGGATAATTCCATTCGTTTAAGCCTCCTCAAAATCACTTAACGCAAAACTTTCATGATATCCTTACATCAGTTTCCAAAGAAACCCAATTTATTTCATTTCTTGTCATTGGCCGATAAGGGGTTAATACCCAACGCAAATTTTTCTGAAGATGGTGATAAGTCTAATATTCCGAAAACACTTAACCCCAAACGTTCATCAAAATCCCTAGAATCATTTTCGAGTAAACCCAACTTCTGCTATATATTGCAATTGGCCGGTAAAGGGTTAACTGTAAACGCTAATTTATCTGAAGATGAAATCCAATTGTTTTTTTCTCATGAAAAAGCCCTAACATCGAATTTTCATAAAACTTGCTTAGTCCATTTCAGTGTAAAGCCGATTTCTGACATACGTTGCAATTGTCCTTTAAAGGGTTAACAGAGACTTCGAATTTTTATGACAATGGGGATAATTCCATTCGTTTAAGCATCCTCAAAATCACTTAATGCAAAACTTTCATGAAATCCTTATATCAGTTTCCGAATAAACCCAATTTATTTCATTTGTTGCCATTGGCCGATAAGGGGTTAACAGCCACCGCAAATTTTTCTGAAGATGGTGATAAGTCTAATATTCCGAAAACACTTAACCCCAAACTTTCATCAAAATCCCTAGAATCATTTTCGATTAAACCTAACTTCTGCTATTGCAATTGGCCGATAAAGGGTTAACAGTAAATGCTAATTTATCTGAAGATGAAATCCAATTGTTTTTTTCTCATGAAAAAGCCCTAACATCGAATTTTCATAAAACTTGCTTAGTCCATTTCTGTGTAAAGCCAATTTCTGACATACGCTGCAATTGTCCTTTAAAGGGTTAACAGCGACAACGAATTTTTATGACAATGGGGATAATTCCATTCGTTTAAGCATCCTCAAAATCACTTAATGCAAAACTTTCATGAAATCCTTATATCAGTTTCCGAATAAACCCAATTTATTTCATTTGTTGCCATTGGTCGATAAGGGGTTAACAGCCACCGCAAATTTTTCTGAAGATGGTGATAAGTCTAATATTCCGAAAACACTTAACCCCAAACTTTCATCAAAATCCCTAGAATCATTTTCGATTAAACCTAACTTCTGCTATTGCAATTGGCCGATAAAGGGTTAACTATAAACGCTAATTTATCTGAAGATGAAATCCAATTGTTTTTTTCTCATGAAAAAGCCCTAACATCGAATTTTCATAAAACTTGCTTAGTCCATTTCAGTGTAAAGCCGATTTCTGACATACGTTGCAATTGTCCTTTAAAGGGTTAACAGAGACTTCGAATTTTTATGACAATGGGGATAATTCCATTCGTTTAAGCATCCTCAAAATCACTTAATGCAAAACTTTCATGAAATCCTTATATCAGTTTCCGAATAAACCCAATTTATTTCATTTGTTGCCATTGGCCGATAAGGGGTTAACAGCCACCGCAAATTTTTCTGAAGATGGTGATAAGTCTAATATTCCGAAAACACTTAACCCCAAACTTTCATCAAAATCCCTAGAATCATTTTCGATTAAACCTAACTTCTGCTATTGCAATTGGCCGATAAAGGGTTAACAGTAAATGCTAATTTATCTGAAGATGAAATCCAATTGTTTTTTTCTCATGAAAAAGCCCTAACATCGAATTTTTATAAAAATCGCTTTGTCCATTTCTGTGTAAAGCCAATTTCTGACATACGCTGCAATTGTCCTTTAAAAGGTTAACAGCGACAACGAATTTTTATGAGGATGGGGATAATTCCATTCGTTTAAGCATCCTCAAAATCACTTAATGCAAAACTTTCATGAAATCCTTACATCAGTTTCCGAATAAACCCAATTTATTTCATTTGTTGCCATTGGTCGATAAGGGGTTAACAGCCAACGCAAATTTTTCTGAAGATAGAGGTACGTCTAATATTCGGAAATCACTTAACCCCAAACTTTCATCAAAATCCCTAGAATCATTTTTGAATAAACCCAACTTTTGCTATGTATTGCAACTGGCCGGTAAAGGGTTAACTGTAAACGCTAGTGTATCTGATCCAATTGTTTTTTTTCTCATGAAAAATCCCTAACATCGAACTTTCATAAAATTTGCTTCGTCCATTTCCGTGTAATGCCGATTTCTGTCATAACGTTGCAATTGTACTTTAAAGGGCAACGACAACGAATTTTTATGACGATGGGGATAATTCCATTCGTTTAAGCATACTCAAAACCATATAACGCAAAATTTTCATCAAAATCCTTATATCAGTTTCCGAATAAACCCAATTTATTTCATTTGTTGTCAATGGCCGATAAGGGGTTAACAGCCAACGGAAATAATTCTGAAGATGGTGGTAAGTCTAATATTCCGAAAACACTTAACCCCAAACTTTCATCAAAATCCCTAGAATCATTTTCGAGTAAACCCAACTTCTGTATACACATACACTTCAGTAAACTAGTGACGCGTTGGTTTATAGTCTGATACCTAGGGGAAAAAAAGCATAACAGAAATCTAATTTCAATAAAAATCTTCTGAAAATGCGATAATAAAACATCAATTTTGAATCCCGGTGCCCCTCCCTCCACCCTCCCTTCACACACACAGGTGTTATCAGACCCTCCTGTGTTAACCTTTTTGGACAGATTATTTTTTATAGTTCGAAATTTCCACATTAATATGTTCATTGAAATTATATTCCTTTTGATGTATTTAGAGATTTGTGATGAATGAAACGCATTGAATAATAGAAGAGAGCTCTAATAAATTCGTTGAATCTGACCTAAATGAAAAAAAAATAAACTTGGAGATAACCCCCTAAAGAAAAACCTGAAATATCTCAGGAACTAATGTTGGTATCTTCGTGCAAATTTATATCTAGGCTATTTTGATGCTCTAGAATCTTTTTCTGTCGTCAAATTAGTGGGTTAACATTCGAATTTTTAAAGTTGGACCCATTTTTAATATGTAGACGACCCCCAATGTCATTTTTCCTACATACAATAAAAGTAGACATAAATTCCTGACGATTGGTGCCTACTGCATGTTTCTGCGATAATTAGGTAATGAGATAGGTGGGGGTGTTTCGTTTTTTTTTTGACCGACTGTACTTCAAGTGTGCATAGTGTAAGAAATTGCGAGCAAACAAATGCAAGTTTTCAGCGTTCTATTTTTAGCACCAATGTCTACAAACTGTCTTTTTGTACTAAATCGATGATACGCTTCAATTTTTTAATTCACATTTTTTTTCTCTAACTTGAACCGTTTTCGAGAGAGGAACACTAACTCTGCTGTTTTCCACCAGGTGGCGCTGTAAGTAGTTTAATTTTATGGCGCATGGAGACTTTACTATACTTACATACCACTTTTATGATTATAGCTGCAGCCGTTTAGCAGTTAAAACAGTTGGGAGTGATTTTTTGGGCACCCAGTATTTCCTTTAGATCGTAAAAATAGTACAATGGAACCTATTTAAGACCACGCCTTTTTCAAAAAAACAGAAAGTATCAAAACTAGAGCATTCGTTTAGAAGTTATGAGCTAACAAACAAAAGAAATACTTACGGTTTGAATTGAGAACCTCCTCCTTTATGAAGTCGGTTAAAAAGTAAATTGCATCAGTAGTCAATTTCTTGTAATAGTGCATTAATTCAAAAATAAATTTAAGCTGAATTTAACTTTCACAATTAATTTAATCACTTTTATAAGTCTATATATACCGGGTATCCCATAAGTCTGCATATATTTTAAAATTTATAAAAATTGAAGAAATTCGTAGAATTGAACGCGGTTCGAGAACAATTATTATTGTTACTATACTAGCTGGCTTCGGCCGCTAGCGGGTCAGTATTTTCAAATGAATCACTAACAGTAATTTTTAGTGTTAAGAAAAGAAATTAAAAAAAAAATCATTTCTGATTGGGTAAAATGTCGGCCCGGGTCCCCACTGCCTTCGGCAGCGCAGTCCCGTGCGCGCTGCGCGCGCACAACTTAAGGGATACACGCGCTGCGCGCGCGTATACCTTCCCTGACCTTTCGTGCCCCCTAAAAAAATCATTTCTGGTCGGGTAAAAACTCTCACCGGGTCCCCACTGCCTTCGGCATCTCAGACCCATGCGCGCGCACGTGTGAATGTATACGTGCGCTGCGCGCACATATTCCTTCTGAAGTCATATTTTTATTCTTAAGAAAAGAAAACTAACAGTAACAGAAACAAAAAGTAACTTTTAGTGTTAAGAAAAGAAATTTAAAAAAATCATTTCTGATTGGGTAAAAAGTCGGCCCGGGTCCCCACTGCCTTCGGCAGCGCAGTCCCGTGCGCGCTGCGCGCGCACAACTTAAGGGATATACGCGCTGCGCGCGCATATACCTTCCCTGACCTTTCGTGCCCCCTAAAAAAACCATTTCTGATCGGGTAAAAACTCGCACCGGGTCCCCACTGCCTTCGGCAGCGCAGACCCATGCGCGCGCACGTGTGAAGGTATACGTGCGCTGCGCGCACATATTCCTCCTGAAGTCATATTTTTATTCTTAAGAAAAGAAAATTTAAAAAATCATTTCTCATCGGGTACAAAGTCGGACCGGGTCCCCACTGCCTTCGGCAGCGCAGTCACGTGCGCGCTGCGCACGCACAAGTTCACGGATACACGCGCTGCGCTCGCGTATTCCTTCCCTGACCCTTCGTGCCCCCTAAAAAAAAAATCATTTCTGATCGGTTAAAAACTCACACCGGGTCCCCACTGCCTTCGGCCGCGCAAACCCATGCGCGCTGCGCGCGCACGTGTGAAGGTATACGCGCGCTGCGCGCATATACTCCTTCTCAAATCAAATTTTTATTCTTAAGGAAAGAAAATGAAAAAAATCATTTCTCATCGGTTAAAAAGTCGGACCTGGTCCCCACTGCCTTAAGCCGCGCAGTTCCGTGCGCGCTGCGCGCACAAGTTAGGGGATACGCGCGCGGTGCACGCCTATCTCTTCCCCACCCTTTCAGCCCCTCCTAATTAACCTACGTATACCAATTTTGAACGGTCTAACTCAATTAGCTGAGATGCAAAGGAAAACGTAATCAGGACACCTCAAAACGTGTAAATCTGGTGAAAACTTTCGATAATTTAAAAGAACTTTAAAATATCTTTCGAATGATGTATTAAAAATAATTTAATCATAATTAGATATTGAAATTTGAAAATATTACAGCGCCATCTGTCGGTAGAAATTTTTGTATTCCACTGTTCCATTCCAATTCAAAAACGCTTTCTAATGATGTATTACTTATGAAATTATTTTAATTAGTAGCTGAGATACAAAGAAAACTAATTCAGGACACCTCAAAACGTGTAAATCTGGTGAAAACTTTCGATAATATAAAAGAACTTTAAAATATCTTTCGAATGATGTATTAAAAAAAATTTAATCATAATTAGAAATTTAAATATTGAAAATTGAAAATAATACAGCACCATAAGAGAAAACTGATTCAGGACACCTGCGCGACCTGGGATCGAACCCGGAACCTCCTACTATTGGATTTGAAAACATTAGACATCAGTCTGTTGTTATCTACGGCAAAAATAGTTTTTCTTGTTAGCCAAATAAAAATTTAAAACTAAATTTAATTAAAAAAAAAAGGTGTGATGAGTTTTATTGCTGAAAAAAAGATTACTTTTCACTGTTATTTATTTTTACTTATATATGTTTACTTTTTTTTTTTTTTTTTAACCCAATGACTTATTTGCGTAGTGGGTTGAGCTTAAAAATTGTAATTAAGTGACTGCCATATTAAAAATTTAGAAAAAATCCGATCACAGCGAAACCTTTTGAGCGATTGTTCAATCTTATTCTGATAAAATCGAAACTTTTATTTAAATCTGATATTTTAGAAAGGAAAAAAAAATAATAATAAATAACAGCCCGTATTTACTTGAGTTTCGGAAGAAACCACGGAAATCTCCGAACGGTTAGGGCGATGAGCGCGACCTGGGATCGAACCCGGAATTTCCCACTATAATAAAAATTTAAAACTCAATTTAATTAAAAAAAAAAAAGATGTGATGAGTTTTATTGCTGAAAAAAAGATTACTTTTCATTGTTAGTTATTTTTATTTATATATGTTTACTCTTTTTTTTAACCCAATGACTTATTTGCGCACTGAGTTGAGCTTAAAAATTGTAATTAAGTGACTGCCATGTTAAAAATTTAGAAAAAAATCCGATCACAGCGCCACCTTTTGAGCGATTGATCAATCTTATTCTGATAAAATCAAAACTTTTATTTAAATCTGATATTTTAGAAAAAAAAATAATAAAAAATAACACCCCGTATTTACGTGAGTTTCGGAAGAAACCACGGAAAACTCCGAACGGTTAGGGCGATGAGCGCGACCTGGGATCGAACCCGGGACCTCCCACTATTGGATTACATAAGATTAGACATCAGTCTGTTGTTATCTACGGCAAAAATAGTTTTTATTGTTAGCCAAATTAAAATTTAAAACTCAATTTAATTAATAAAAAAAAAGATGTGATGAGTTTTAATAGCTGAAAAAAATATTACTTTTTCACTGTTAGTTATTTTTATTTATATATGTTTACTTTTTTTTTTAACCCAATGACTTATTTGCGTACTGGGTTGAGCTTAAAAATTGTAATTAAGCTAGTTTCGGAAGAAACCACGGAAAACTCCGAAAGGTTAGGGCGATGAGCGCGACCTGGGATCGAACCCGGAACCTCCCACTATTGCACCAGTCTGTTGTTATCTACGGCAAAAATAGTTTTTATTGTTAGCCAAAATCATTTCTCATCGGTTAAAAAGTCGGACCTGGTCCCCACTGCCTTCGGCCTCGCAGTCCCGTGCGCGCTGCGCGCACAAGTTAGGGGATACGCGCGCGGTGCACGCCTATTTCTTCCCCACCATTTCAGCCCCTCCTAATTTACCTACGTATACCAATTTTGAACGGCCTAACTCAATTAGCTGAGATGCAAAGGAAAACCTAATTAGGACACCTCAAAACGTGTAAATCTGGTGAAAACTTTCGATAATTTAAAAGAACTTTAAAATATCTTTCGAATGATGTATTAAAAATAATTTAATCATAATTAGAAATTGAAATATTGAAATTTGAAAATATTACAGCGCCATCTGTCGGTAGAAATTTCTGTATTCCACTGTTCCATTCCAATTCAAAAACGCTTTCTAATGATGTATTACTTATGAAATTATTTTAATTAGTAGCTGAGATACAAAGAAAACTAATTCAGGACACCTCAAAACGTGTAAATCTGGTGAAAACTTTCGATAATATAAAAGAACTTTAAAATATCTTTCGAATGATGTATTAAAAATAATTTAATCATAATTAGAAATTGTAATATTGAAATTTGAAAATATTACAACGCCATAAAAGAAAACTGATTCAGGACACCTCAAAACGTGTAATTCTGGTGAAAACTTTCGATAATTTAAAAGAACTTTAAAATATCTTTCGAATGATGTATTAAAAATAATTTAATCATAATTAGAAATTGAAATATTGAAATTTGAAAATATTACAGCGCCATGAAAGAACACTGATTCAGGACACCTCAAAACGTGTAATTCTGGTGAGAACTTTCGATAATTTAAAATAACTTTAAAATATCTTTCGAATGATGTATTAAAAATAATTTAATCATAATTAGAAATTGAAATATTGAAATTTGAAAATATTACAGCGCCATGAAAGAACACTGATTCAGGACACCTCAAAACGTGTAATTCTGGTGAAAACTTTCGATAATTTAAAAGAACTTTAAAATATCTTTCGAATGATGTCATAAAAATAATTTAATCATAATTAGAAATTGAAATACTGAAATTTGAATATATTACAGCGCCATGAAAAAACACTGATTCAGGAGACCTCAAAACGTGTAAATCTGTTGAAAACTTTGAATTATGTAAAAGAACTTTAAAATATCTTTCGTATGATGTATAAAAAATAAATCAATCGTAATTAGAAATTGAAATACGCGTATTAGAATATTGCAAAAATGTCCGGCGTGTAAAGATAAAATTTATTTTGCAATTAAAATGTAAATCTTTTGTTTATTGACGAAAATCGATGAAATTTGAAATGCAAGTTTGTTTTGTGGTGTAAATATTATATACTAAATAAAATGTGTAAAATTTGAAAAATTGAAGAAAATAGAAAATTGTAACTTTTAATCGCACTCCGAAACACGTGACCTCAATAAATACCAGATGTGTTTCCGTTGAAGACTGCTGAAGACTTAATGTCTGCAAAGATAACATTCTTGTGATTCGTTGCCAACATTTTTTTATAGTTTATTTAATTTAAAAAAATCTAATTGTCCGATCGATAAGCCGTTTAAACAATCGGATTGAGAAAAAAAGCCCTTTCCAATGGTATCTTGTTTGTAACGATACGACTGATATTTCTAATTTATTTTCCACTTTTTCCGTAAAAATGTCGCTTTTTAAGCATTTAATCATGAATTCTGGGTCATTTTTCGGTAGACAATGGTCGACGTTTTAATTAATATCTCCGCTAATTAGGGTCGCATCGTTTAGCAAATTAGATAACCCTGATCTGCGATAAATTCTCTGTCCGACGGTACCTGTTCGAAGTCCGTGCGACCTTTAGCGGCGGAGCCTTAGCTGCGTCAAGCCGTTTCACACAGACAGACACACACAGACACACACACGCGTACAGATTTTAATAATATAAGGGATTATTATATTATTATTAATTTTTTTTTTTTTTTTTTTTTTTTTTTGTAAATAAAAAAAATAATAGTTAAAATTTTCGTCGATAGAGGGCTCTGTACGTGAGTAAATCGCACATTTCCATGAAAAACTATATTTGTATGCAAATGTTTACAGCCACAGAAATCATATTCAACGTGTCTGGCATAACCACAAAGTACAGTTTGCAAATGAATTAGAATGCCACTAATTGCAGCGTCAGTCAGCGGTTTTTACCATAGGGAAAACATCTTCAACAATAATCTGGTGTGTCACTCACACGACTTTCTTTCACACTGAAATTTAATACTATAGATACAGGTTAAAGATTAAGAGTTAAGATAACGAGTACTGTTAATGTTAGGTATTGATATACATTTGCCTCACTAGAGGGCGCCAGAGGTCCCGTTGAGATGAGATTCGAAGAACATTTTTTGTTTACTCTCGCGGGAGATTAGTTTTGGTTTTTAGTTCTGTTTTAGAATGGAGAGCAACGAGTCAACATGAAATAGTAGTTTGCTCTCGGGGCCCTTTTGGCCTGATTTTATTATTCATGGAGCTACCGTTTAAGAAATAGAAAAAGTAGCTCATAGATTAGTTTAGTTTTAGTTTGTCTTTAGTGAAGAGAGCAACACAATGAAATAGACTGCTCTCGGGGCCTTTTTGGCCTAATTTTATTATTCATAGAGCTACAGTTAAAGAAATAGAAAAAGTAGCTGATAGATTAGATTAGTTTTATTATAAATCCATTTTTCTCAAAGTATAATTTTAGAAATAGTATTGCTAAAAATAGAATGAAATGGATGTTCGATGTGCACGAAAGGAATACCTTTTTGCAAATAGTGTTTTTTCGTCATGTACATATTTTATTTAATAAACTGTATATATTTTGTCATCTTAAAGAAGAAGCTATTATTTCTAGAACAACAAGTGTCCGTTATTAGTCTTCATTTTTTAACGTCGAAGAATTTTACAGGTAAGAAGAATATTAAAATATCAGTTTGAAGATTATTACTTTGAAATTAAAATGATTAGAAATTATTAAATAATTATTTTGATTAAATGAAATAGCCTGCAATCTTTATATTACAAAGAGTCTAGAAGACTCGCTTAAGCCGTTCAGAAGAATGGCGTTTTATAACATAGTTAATGGCGTTCGCAGACAGGAAGTATTGTTTACATTAAATACAGGAAATATCGTTTATATTAATATTGTTTATATTAACTGAAAAGAAAAGAATTATTTTCATTTGAAACAATAAATGGTTTAAAATTTATTTTATTATTATGTGAAATGTTTTTCAAAAGATATCTAAGATTGAAAATTTTTAGAATATAGAATATTCCTTTTTCAAAGTAAATAAAATTAAAAATGTCTGATTGATTGAAATAAAACAAGATTTTTTACTTGCTGTATTATTTGTACATTTAAAACGTAAACTTTTCAAGGTAAAAATAAATTAGTTGTTTTTACTTTCCGAACACTATAGTGAGGAAAGTATTGTAATCATGTCAAAAATCCGAATTCGAGATTTTGATGTTTCTATAAGTTTTGAGGTCCCCTGAGTCCGTTTTCACTATTTTTACGATGATGTATATGTGTATGTGTGTATGTGTGTATGTCTGTGAGTGAACACGCTAGCGTCTAAACGCTTTGTTCGATTAACCTGAAAGTTGGTGCGCATATTGTAAGTCACCATAGTACGAACCCTATAGATTTTGGTGAATCTAGCACTTATAGTTTTTTTACAGGGACACAAAGAAAAATTCTTTATCATTATGGCCTATGGGAGAAAAATCTTAAAAGTGCGATAGCATCTAAACGTCTTTTTCAATTGAGCAAAAAATTTATACACATATTATAGGTCACAAATACTCAATCTGTATAGATTTTGGAGAATCTAGCACTTATAGTTTTTTTACAGGGACACAAAGAAAAATTCTTTATTATTATGCCTATGGGGCCAAATTTTTAAAAGTGTGATAGCGTCTAAACGCCTTATTAATCTGAGCAAAAAATTTGTACACATGTTATATATCACAGTTGAACTAACTGTACAGATTTTGGTGAATCTAGCACTTACAGTTTTTTTACAGGGACACAAAGAAAAATTCTTTATCATTATAGCCTATGGGACTAAATTTTTAAAAGTACGATAGCATCTAAACGCCTTATTCAATTGAGCTGAAAATTTATATGAGTATTATAAATCACTGTTGCACTAACTATAAGCATTTTGGTGAATCTAGCATTTATAGGTTTTTACAGGGACACAACGAAAAATTCTTTATCATTATGATCTATGGGCTCAAAGTTCAGTAGCGTTAAATAAAACATCGTGTAATAGATGGAGAAAAATACTCAAACACTCTATTATTGTTTTCTCTCTTTTGTTTGTTTAACAACTCCTCTTTCTTTACTTTATCTACAAAACTGTTAATTACTCAATGTTTGGAAAGTCGAGTGGAGTCACTCCAGATTTTTTATGATTAAAATAAATAAAACTAGAATGAAGAAACTGAGCATTGAGTTGACCTTGAAAAAGAAGCATTAATAAAGAAAAAAAGTATTTTTTCATCGTAAATATTAAATGATGTTAAAAACTGATTGCAGTGAATGCTTATTGTTTTATTTTTTATTTCGCAATCATAATGAGATAAAGTTTTACTTTAGAATTTGTGAATGAAAACAGTGTGCAAATTATGAAAGCTTCGATTTTAAATTTGTTCTTGGATGACATTTTGTGATTCTTTAATTCAGTAAATTTTTACAGTTAATAAATGAAAAAAAAATATTATTCAGTTGAAAATAGATATTGCTGAAGAGTAAAATAAAAAATAATAAAATGTTATTTTCTTTTGTTTACATTTTACGAAAAGAAAATATAGTTCTCGAAATAGAACTTTTTCCAAGTTGTTCTTTAAATAAAATCTTCTTGGTAAATAGAAAAGTGAAGGTTTTTACATTTAAAATAAAATGCATAAATAAAAAATAATTGGTTAATTAACATAAAACTGTTCTGTTTTTTTTTAAAAATCAGAAATGGAAAAAATAAAAAGGCGAAGAACTCCATTACGATCTTCCTTTACTAAAACTTTAAATATTTTAAAAACAGAACTAGAGAAAGAAGATCTTGAGAGGGGTATACTTTTAGATAATTTAAATAAATTAGAGGGTTTAATGACAGAATTAAAGACACTCGACAATGAGATATTAGATATTATGTCGGAAGATAGTAAATGCGATGAAGCTTTGATTATAAAAGAAGCCGAAGAAAGCGAAGCATACTGTGATGAATTTATCACAGTTAAAAGACTAATTAATGAAAAGTTAAATTCAAATGTAAATTTTATTTACACAGGCCAAAATAAAATAGAAAGCGAAACAAACTTGAAAACAAAGCGATATAAATTACCAAAATTAGCTATCAAGAAATTTGATTCAAAATTGATAAATTATTTGCCCTTTTAGGCCCAATTTAAGAAAATTCATGAGGATGAAGAATTAGACAACGCTGACAAATTTCAGTACCTTTTACAGTGCGTAGAACCAGGAACTCGAGCCAGAGAATTACTCGAAAGTTACCCCGTAACATCAGAAAATTATTTAAAGGCAGTAAAGGCCTTTGAAGAACGCTATGGGGATAAAGATAACTTAATCGAAGTATATGTTCGGGAATTTTTGAAATTAGTTACAGCTAATGTACAGACTAGGGGAAATAGCAAAAATTTGTGTAATTTAGTGACCAAGATAGAAGCACACTTGAGATCGCTGGAAAGCATGGGTGTAAACATTGATCAGAACTCTGCGTGGCTGTACCCAATGGTAGAATCCTGTTTACCCGAAGATATTATTAGAACGTTTCACAGACTTAATGTTGGGGCCAGGGAAGATTCTACTGAGTTAGATGATAAGGAAACCACACAGAAATCGAACTTGTCACTATTGCTGAATTTTTTGAAGAGGGAAGTGGCAGGTGAAGAAAGGTTACAATTAGCCAGGTCGGGTTTTGAAATTAATTCACCCAAGGAAAATGTTAAAAATAAATTCCACAAGAGAGATAACAGGGCCCCCACTGCTACAGGCTTATTCGCTGCAAAAGAATTAAGCTGTATATTTTGCGGAAAAACGCATGAGAGTAAAGACTGTATAACAGCCAGATCGCTCTCCCTTGACGAAAAGAAAAATAAAGTAAAAGAAAAAAATTGCTGTTTGAAATGTTTAAGTTTTGGACACCGGGCAAAAACGTGCAAGGTTTTTATTAAGTGCCACGTTTGTTCAAAACCCCATACAGAGTTACTTTGTCCAGAGATAAGGAAAGGGGGTGAAAATACTAGAAGCAAATCTCCCGAAGTAATACAAAACACTGTCGCCAAACAATGCCCCCAGGAAATAGCCCTTATGACGTTAGAAATAGATATAAAAGGGGAAAAAGGCCAAAAAAAGGTGCGTTGTCTTATGGTCAGTGGTTCGCAGAAAAGTTACATCTTGAGGAAAACTACCAAAGAGCTCAAGCTCAAACCCATTGGTACAGAAATAATTGCCCATACAGTTTTTGGAGGTGCACAGATAGAAGCTAAACAGCATAATATGTTTAGAGTTACTGTAGGTGCATCGAATAATCGGGTCAGTTCCATACATGAGCTTGATCTTCTAGAACAAGAAAAAATTTGTGGTGAAATTCCTCGAATTCCAAAGGGAAATCTGTGCAGAGAACTCAAGAAAAAACAGCTGTGGTTGTCCGATATCGGCCCTGGTAGTACGGAAATAGAAATCCTGATCGGGAGTGACGTCTACGGTCAACTGTTAACGGGTCGAGTCAAGCAATTAGAAAATGGACTCACAGCGATAGAAACCAAACTTGGGTGGACAGTTTGTGGGAAAACAGGGCTTCCATCTCAGGGTTGCTTGAATAGTGGTACAGCAGTATTAATGACAAATCTGTACATAAAAGATTGGAATGGTCCAGACTTGAGGCGACTCGAAACGATAGGAATCAACGATCCTGCACAAATCTTGTCCAAAAGAGAAGAATAAGAGCAAGTCCACGATATGTTTCTTGGACAACTCACCAGAAACGTCACATCTGTAAACAACACGCCCGAATTGGAAGAATTTAAATCTAAGGCAACAGAAATCATGGCTGAAGCTAAAATGGACCTAAGATTGTGGCAATTCGGTCCTGTAAAAGAAATAGAAAAGTTGTCTTTAGAAAATGAAAAGGAAGACTTCTCAACTCCAATTCCAGTTTTAGGAATTAAATGGGACAGAACAGATGATAGCTTGATGGTCTGCAATAAATTTGACTTAGAAATAGTGAATCCATCAAAACGTCAAATTCTATCCATAACTGCAGGAATTTTCGATGCTATCGGTTTTCTAGCTCCAGCGTTGTTATCAGCCAAGATAATAATTCAAGAATCTTGGTCCAGCAAATCAGCATGGGACACTCCGCTTCCAGAGAAAATTCAAAGAGACTTTCAGAAATGGTACAGCGAATTAAAACAGCTAACAGAATTGAAGATCCCGAGAAGAATAGGTTATGGAAATAAAGAAGATTGGACCCTACATATTTTCTGCGATGCAAGTCAAAGTGCCTATGCAGCAGTAATTTTTCTACGGTGCGAAGAAGAAAAAGGAGTTTTTATTCAATTTTTGGGAGCAAAATCACGGTTGGCTCCAAAAAAGGCTCTAACGATTCCTCGTCTTGAGCTGCTTGCCTGTGTTTTGGGATCCAGACTATCAAAGTATGTCATAGAAGCTTTGGACATCCCTACAGTACCAACTTACTTTTGGACTGATTCTTCGATAGTTTTGGCCTGGATTAAAAGAAATTACCAGTGGGGTACCTTTGTGGGCAACAGAATCAGAGAAATATGCCAACTTACGAAACCCTAACCTGTGGTACTTAGTTCCAGGAAGTCAAAATCCGGCAGACCTGCCTTCCCGTGGTTGTAGTCCTAAATACCTTCTTGAATCAGGATGGTGGGAGGGACCTAAATGGCTAGAAGATGAAAGAAGTAACTGGCCCCAACCGAAGATTGTCCCTAATGAAGTCTTAGTTATGTCGGAGAGAAAGAAAACTGCAGTGTCATTATTTTCGAGTCCAAATGTAGATCCATTTATGATTTATGAAAGAACTTCGAAATTTAGTAAACTTGTAAATATTATTTGTTGGATAAGAAGATTTGCAACAAAATGTAGAAATAGAAATCATATTTTCCCAGCTGAACTTTCGGCAGAAGAAAAGGAAGAGGCGGAAAAATTTATCTGGTCACGCATACAGTTAGAAAGTTTTGGTGATGTGCGAGAAACAATAAAAGGACTTGTTGTTATGAAAGATCAAGACAATATTCTAAGAGTCAAAACAAAGTTGTTAGATCGAGAAGACACCTTTTCTTTCAAGTATCCTATATTGTTGCCATCAAAACATCATGTTGTAAGGTGCCTAATTAGAGACTGCCACTTGAAGAATTGCCATGCTGGACTTCAGACAGTTGGTTCGATCTTACGTGAACATTACTGGATTATTTCTGCAAAGCGCAACATCCGAAGTGAATTGATAAAATGCATAAAGTGTAAAATATTTTCTTCCAAACCATTTGTTACTCCTCCGATCCATTTACCTTTTGACAGAGAGACTCAAAAGTTTTTGAGGTTGTTGGCATCGACTTATGTGGTCCTCTTTACCTGAAAAATAAATCCAAAGAATAGATAGTCATTTTTACCTGTGCAGTATATCGAGCCATACACTTGGAATTAGTGACGAATCTTTCAACAGAGGGATTCATACAAGCGCTAAGAAGATTTGTAGCCCGAAGAGGAAGAATTTCGACAATCTACAGTGACAATGGAACTAACTTTCGCGGTGCTAACAATCTCTTTAAATCTCTTGACTGGAATCAAATTCAAAAGACGGATGACATCGCTCCAATAAAATGGAAGTTCATCCCCCCAACCGCTGCTTGGTGGGGCGGATGGTGGGAGCGTCCCATTAGAAGTGTAAAAAACCTCCTACTGAGAACTCTTGGAAAATCTTCCCTCAATTTTGAAGATCTCTCTACTATCTTGTGCGAAGTTGAAGCCATAATGAACAGTCGACCTTTAACATACCTATCAGAAGAACCAGACAAGTTCATTCCTTTGACACCTTCCTGTTTTATGCAAGACATTCAAGAAATTGGTGTACCAGATCTGGATGCCATTGATGCTAAAAAACTGAGAGCCCGATACAAGCACTGCCAAAGTGTTCGAAGGCAACTACAAAGTAGATTTCGAAAAGAGTATCTAGCGCAGTTGGTACAACGAAGTAGACAGATATGTAAGCCTGTTAAACAAGGCGACATTGTGCTAGTACAAATCAACAGTGTGAAAAGACTACATTGGCCAATAGGAAGAGTAGTGAAAATTTTTCCCAGCCGAGATGGCCGTGCCAGGGTTGTGGAAGTGAAAATGCATTCTGGGACATTGATTAGACCACTTCAAAAACTCTATCCCTTAGAGATATCAGATGCTGAGGATCCAGTGATACAAGCAGCAAAAGAGACAATAAACTGAAAGTGGTCAAAAACTATAAAAAAATTTTCTAAAGACAATCACAATTGTTTTAAAATTGCATTGAACTTTAAAATATTTTATTTTTATTTTTCTTTATTTTCATTAGTTTGTAACTTTAATTTTTACTATTTGTAGTTTATAGCTTTAATTTTTCTTAGTATGTAGTTTTATAAGTTTAAATTTTCTGAATTAATTAACTGTTTAATTTTTTAGCTCTCACCTAAAAAATTAAAGGTGGGAGGATGTTAGGTATTGATATACATTTGCCTCACTAGAGGGCGCCAGAGGTCCCGTTGAGATGAGATTCGAAGAACATTTTTTGTTTACTCTCGCGGGAGATTAGTTTTGGTTTTTAGTTTTGTTTTAGAATGGAGAGCAACGAGTCAACATGAAATAGTATTTTGCTCTCGGGGCCCTTTTGGCCTGATTTTATTATTCATGGAGCTACCGTTTAAGAAATAGAAAAAGTAGCTCATAGATTAGTTTAGTTTTAGTTTGTCTTTAGTGAAGAGAGCAACACAATGAAATAGAATGCTCTCGGGGCCTTTTTGGCCTAATTTTATTATTCATAGAGCTACAGTTAAAGAAATAGAAAAAGTAGCTGATAGATTAGATTAGTTTTATTATAAATCCATTTTTCTCAAAGTATAATTTTAGAAATAGTATTGCTAAAAATAGAATGAAATGGATGTTCGATGTGCACGAAAGGAATACCTTTTTGCAAATAGTGTTTTTTCGTCATGTACATATTTTATTTAATAAACTGTATATATTTTGTCATCTTAAAGAAGAAGCTATTATTTCTAGAAAAACAAGTGTCCGTTATTAGTCTTCATTTTTTAACGTCGAAGAATTTTACTGGAAAGAAGAATATTAAAATATCAGTTTAAAGATTATTACTTTGAAATTAAAATGATTAGAAATTATTAAATAATTATTTTGATTAAATGAAATAGCCTGCAATCTTTATATTACAAAGAGTCTAGAAGACTCGCTTAAGCCGTTCAGAAGAATGGCGTTTTATAACAGTTATGTAAACCTATGTCAAACAATTCAATTTCGGAAGAGTTTTATATGATAATTAGTTCTGTGTGAGGGAGGGCTATCGCCCCCCTCAAACCCCCGTTTTATTAATGTACCTACATTTATATAGAATTAAATTCTGTTATTAAAATTAAAAGTTTACTTAAAATTATACACACAATTTTCACACGCAACATTCATTGATACTTATCAAACTTGATCAACTTTTCCAGCAACAAACTTTTGGATCTCCTAAAATTATTCCTTTATAATTTACTCTAAAAGACACAGACAAAGATCAAACGTTAAAAAACTTGACTACGGTAATCAGGAAGCCTCAAAACGTGTAAATATACGAAAACCAATCGATGGATATTTAGCTTAAAACATACATTATTTACCATATCTCTGTGAGGAATTTATTTCAATTCCCGAACACCTTTCCTGGAAATGATAAAATATTATTTGTAAAGCACATCCACTAACAACAAATAACTAGTGTGCTGTGGCCACCACACGACTTTCTTCTATATTTTCCTATACAAATTCACTCAGTAAAAATAATTTATTTAAATTATTATTTAAAAAATTTATCTTCCATGATAATGCAGACGATTTCCATATTAAAGAAGTAGTATAGCAATAAATATCCAAAAAAAGTTGAATTTATTCTCAATATAACATTAAAAAAAATGAAAAAAATCGATAACTTTATTTTAAATTATGGCAGATCAACCGTTTTAAAGGCATTGACGAGCTCTTTTGAAAGATGCCCATCATGAAAATCTACTCCTCTAGAGGGAGGACTTTCCTCCCAGGGGGGAGGCGAGGCTCCTACATACACAAAAAAAATTTTCCCGGTTCACTATCTCTATTACAAAAAAATATATATTCGTTTCATTTTGTTTAGTGCAGTCTATAGATGTTAAACTCTACTTACCTGCAATTTCCCCCATAGACGTAATGTATTGGATTTCTCTTGGGTGTCCCTGTACACGAACCATTTGTTTCATCTCCACGAAAAGCTTAGTGTAGCATTTCTATAAGATACAAATTCAGCATACCAAGTTTGGAATTTCTGCTACTCTTTGTTCTTGAGATATGCTGATAACACACACAGAGACAGACAGACACACAGACCATTCGCTAAAAACATAATTTTCGAATTCAGGGGACCTCAGAACATGTAAATATAACAAAAACTTAGTTCGAAAATTTGATGTTAAAACAATACTTTCTCGACCCTATGGGTAATAGAAAGTAATACGCTTTAGAACCAAGTCAACATCGCAATTAAAACATCGTGTATGCGCAAGCAGGAGGCAAAATATAAGATGTGTTAATCGTAAAAACCGTGCAATTTTTAGAATTTTGATTTTCATATTTATCGTTACAGATACATACAACGCCCTCAATCGATATTTTTTTTTTTTTACCCATCCCCCCCCCAAAAAAAAAAAAAAAAATCGACCTTTACAAGAATATTTTTTTTTACAAACCGTGTTCAATTCTACCAATTCCTTCATTTTTTATGAATTTTTAAAATGTCTACAGACCTATAGGACAATCGGTATTTAGAATCTTAAAAACTAACAACACACCTCAACTATAATATTTTTCTTCTGTTTTTCATTAAACAGATAAAATCACATGGATAAGCACATGCTTTATGTGCTGAAGGTAAACTAAATAGAGAAGTTCTTTAACATATTATCTCGTATAAAATTAACGATCTTATTTCCTCATTTCTCTCATATAGATTGCTAATTAATTTTAAAGCCATGTTCTAATACAAAATTAAGAAACTGTCTCAGGATTTCTCAGCTGAGTCAATTTCGCTCAAGATTTATTCAGATTACTTTCTGAAAATATATTCAGGTATCTCAGCAACAAATGAGATTCTTTAGACGTGATTGATTTCTAATTAAGGGGACATATTCAATTTTTAATAAAATTATTCCTGTGGCATTGATCCTGTTACAGTTAAATAATTACTTATTAATTAATTTTTCATTTTTTTACACACGAGTATCTTATCAGTAGTTGTAATATTTGTTGGAATTAAAAACAGGCAGATTTTTAACATATCGGTCTAACATGTATATAAAACGTTGTATAAAATTTCAATTTTTCTAATGACTTTCTTTTTGAAAAATAATATTCACAAGAAAATCACTTAAGTGAAATTATTAACAACTAAATGGAAATTAAAATATTTGTTAAAGGATCTCCTTTAAGTGTAGTTATTATTATTATTATTATTATTTTTATTATTATTTTATTTTTAGGACTGAGGGCCTATTAGTCTCAATCTGGGATTTTTGCGTTGTTGTTTTCGATAGTTGGACATTTGTCGAAATCATTTTTCGATAGTTGGACATTTATCGAAATCTAAAATTTATCGAAAATATAATTGAATAATTTGAAAGCGATGTTATAATTGGGAAGAAAAAAAAACTAATAGTCCTCCGTCCTAAACTAAATTCTGCTTTTGCCAGAATTTCATCAAAATCTTTTATTATTATTATTATTATTATTAAAAGAAAAAAAAAAAATTAATAATAATCAGTATCGTTACAAGCGATATCGAAAAAGTTTTTTTTTTTTTAATAATTTTGAATTAGGAAATAAAAAGTGCACGTGAAATAATATGAAATAAAAATAAGTAAAAAAATGAATTTAATGATTTAATGTTTTTGTTTTTCGGGGGCTGCTCATGCATGTAAAAATGCGTATTAAAACAAGTCGAAGAAGGAAGCGAAATAAGTATTGAGTTATATTACGATAAATACGTTATATAATATGATACGATATATTAGACCTATCGTCCAGGGATAGTAGGCATTTTTTTTTTTTTTTTTTTTTTTTTGATTTTCATGCTGGAAGCAAGACCAACGAAATGAGTAAAAAGTCTTCTTTAAACATAAATAGTTTTAAAACAAATCTTGTAAAGAACTCAAAAATTTCCATTGCTTGATAACAATTTTTTTCTAACCCTTTTCAACACTACTAGAACATAGACAATTCAAAAGGACTGCATATCTTACTTTAATGCAAACAATTTACTTTTTGTCTATCTTGACAAAATTTTCTTGATTCATATTTATTATAATAAGAATATCTTATCTTTATAAAATCTCACATATATATAGTGCATTATCAATGCCTATATTTTTAGAAATTCCTCTAGGTGTCAATAATGTCCTGCTTGAGCATTCTCAACTATTCTCAACCACCGAAAGCGCTTAAAATTTGGTTAGTAATTTTTTCTAATATTATTTCATTCTGTAAACATTTCGCTTTTAACAAAATCGTAAAATGTTTTTTTATTTTTTTATTTTTTTATTCCGTTCTTAAATAAATTTTTGTTTTAATACAACACTGTTAACGGCCCTCTTCACTCTTCACCGCCGGAAGCCGAAGCTAATGTTATTCTATGGGAAATTTTTCTTTACAGATAACTTATTAACTAATACATATTTTTAAATTCTGTTTTCACATTCAAAATATTCCCAGCTGTTAAATTGACGGATCTTTTTAAAAAATATTTTCTTAATTTCGTATATTTTATTTTGAAGCTGCAAAATACGAATTTTCAATATGTGAAAATTTTTCATTTTTCATTTTGCAATTTCAAAATAAAATGTTTAAAATTTAAAAAAATACATTTTTAAAAAAGGTCCGTCAATTTAACAGCTGGGAATTTTCTGAATGTGAAAACAGAATTTAAAAATATGTATTAGGGTATAATTTATTTGTAAAGAAAATTTCCCCATAGAATAAGATTGGCTCGAGATTGGCGACGGTAAGTGAAGAGGGCCGTTAATACCCAGAAATAAATATTTTTTATTTCTTAATATAGCTGGTAAGGAATTAAATATCCTGTTTTAATTTGGCGCATATAATATCATTTTCACTTTTACTAATTGCGGCATAGTTATGTTAATCTATATAAATAATTATAAGATAAAAAATATATATATATATAAACCATGTTTTTAAATTTTCTGTTGAATCATATAAACGCTACTGAAGGCAGCCGGAACCCCCAGCATCTGGATAAAAATATTGAAAAAATTCCTTGCTATCGTCTTTTGAGCTATTATAAAAGTTTCAAATGGCTATCTAGCCGGGAAGTTAGTTAAAAGTTGATTGCAAGCTTTGTACTGGAAACGCTGCCGAAGGCATCAGGGTCCCGAAGCAATTGGACAAAAATATTTTTAAAAAGCATTTTCACCGTATTCTGAACTATTCCGAAAGTTTCAAATGTCTAGCTACTCGGGAAGTTAGTTAAATAAATTTTCTGTTGAATCATATGAACGCTGCCGAAGGTAGTAGGGACCTGAAACAGTTGACTAAATGTATTAAAAAAAATGTATTGCCACCGTGTTCTGAGCTATCCTGAAAGTTTCAAATATCTAGCTAGTCGGGAAGTTGGTGAAAACTCGATTGCAAGCTTTGTACTGGTAACGCTGCCGAAGGCAGCAGGAACCCGAAACAGTTGGCAAAAGGTATTTAAAAAATGCATTTTCACCGTGTTCGGAACTATCCTGAAAGTTTCAAATGTCTAGCTAGTCGGGAAGTTAGTTAAACAAATTTTCTGTCGAATAACATAAGCGCTGCCGAAGGCAGTGAGACCTGAAATAGTTGACTAAAATTATTAGAAAAATGTATTGTCACCGTGTTATGAACTGTCCTGAAAGTTTCAAATGTCCAGATGGTCGGAAAGTTAGTGAAAAATCGATTGCAAGCTTAGTACTGATAGCGCTGCCGAAGGCAGCAGGAACACGGAACAGTTGGCTAAAGGTATTAAAAAAATGCATTTTCACCGTGTTCTGAACTATTCTGAAAATTTCAAATGTCTAGCTAGTCGGGAAGTTAGTTAAATAAATGTTCTATCGAATTATATAAGCGCTGCCGAAGGCAGCGGGACCTGAAATATTTGACTAAAATGATTGGAAAAATGTATTGTAACCGTGTTGTGAGCTGTCCTAAAAGTTTCAAATGTCTAGCTAGTCGGAAAGTTAGTGAAAAATCGATTGCAAGCTTTGTACTGATAACGCTGCCGAAGGCTGCAGGAACCCGAAACAGTTGGCTAAAGGTATTAAGAAAATGCATTTTCGCCGTGTTCTGAACTATTCTGAAAGTTTCAAATGTCTAGCTAGTCGGGAAGTTAGTTAAATAAATTTCCTGTAGAATCATATAAGCGCTGCCGAAGGCAGCGGGACTTGAGATAGTTGACTAAAATTATTAGAAAAATGTATTGTCACCGTGTTGTGAGCTGTCCTGAAAATTTCAAATATCTAGCTAGTCGGGAAGTTAGTTAAAAATCGATTGCAAGATTTGTCCCTGACAAACAAACCCACAAACAAACAAGAATCGAAGTTAATAATAAAAACATGGTAATAAAAAAAATAAAGAGAAGTATCTATGTGTGTGTGCCTGTCTGCGCTCTGGTGCTCACGCTATTGATCGCAGAGCTTTCAAATTTGGCATATAGGTACCTGGGACCCTGCAGGTGTGCTCCTCATCGAGATTTTTTCGAATTTCGAATTTGAATTTTTTAAACTAATGTTTTTCCGATTTTAAATATTGGCTTAAATGCTTCATTTTTCATAAATTTAATTCTTTGATTATAATCGTCTGCGTATCTTAGCAACGGTTATTTCACTATCTATTTTTTATTTAATACATTCAATTGAAGGCGAATTTTTTTTTATTTTTTTTTTTATTTTATTTTATTTCTTTTTTTATTTATTATATTTATTGAAAATGAAATGGTAATGCAATATAAATAAATTGTTATGTTTATGTATAATTTTTATATCATAACAACTTTTTATTTTTCATTTTAAATTAATTCCTGTAAAATAAAAATCTTTTTTATTATTATTATTATTTATTTATTTATAATATTTATTGAGGGAAAAAATGGTAGTATATAGTGGAAAAGGATTAAACTGATTAAAATTTATTTGTTTTTCATGCATTTAATTCCTTTTAAAAGAAAATCTACTTTTTATTTTAGTTTGTTATACTGGTCGGAATCAAATCGTAATACAGTGTGAATAAAGAGGGCTATAAAACACATGGTTCAAAAACAAAACATATAATAGATGCTGAGATACAGTCATCTTTAAAATCGTAGTTCTTAAATAACAGAAGATCCACATGTCGTCGATAAATACCCAGATTCAAGTACCCGGGAAAGACCTTTTTGCAGTCAGTGGGAACCTGGACCCCCGATGCAGCACGGGCGGAAAAAAGAGCTGCCGTAGGCAGCGGGTATTCGAAGCAAGGTCTAGAGCAATTTCAATGTTTATTTATTTATTTATGTATAAATTATTATTATTTTTAATTAAGATTTTATTTATAATGTGATGTAAAAAATAAATACCGATCCAATTCTTTTGAAAATGCATTTAAATATAGTGACCAGCGAAGCGGGCGTAGCCTGCTAGTGATAAATATTTTTTACCATAATCTCTTTATATATACACTACATAAAAAAAGGAGACGGACACTTCTTTACAATTTTTTAAAACCCTGTCTTTATTTAATAGGAAATGTCAATTAAAATTCTTTAACATATTTATACTTACCAATCTTCATATTTTTGACAGACAAATATAAATATTAAATTATTTATAATTTTAATGTAGGGAAATGCAGAAAAGAGAAAAGATATACTTGCACAATATATATTTTTTAAAAAAGTAGACGGACACTGGTCAAAAACTGCAATTATCTAAGTGGGTGTTTCTTGCGGAATACCACTTTTGCATGTACATATACATTTGGCATTTTGTCAATTGCTAACGTGTTTGACAAGATGGTTTTACGTAATTAAACTTCTTGGAGATGAATGCGCCATGCCACGAGGAATTCCTCTTACTGATTACCAGAAAGGACAGATTATAGCGCTGAAAAATGTTAATAAAGGAGTCAGAGGAATTAGTTAGGCTACTTCTAATAAGCAAAAGTAGCATCAGCGCTTTTCTACGTGCTCCTGAAGCCCATGACGTAAAGAAAAAGAGTGGCCGACCAAAGAAACTTTCGCTTAGAGACCAAAGAAAAATTTGTACTGAGCTGAAAAAAACTGGAGCATTAATTCCCAGAGTTCGAATAAGCACTGGAATTACTAACGTAACTTCTCAGACAATTTATAATTACATTAAGCAATCAGAGCTCTTTCAATAAAAGAAGAGAAAACATCATCCATGCTGGAAGGATCACTACGTGACAGAATGCCTACAGTGGACTCAAAACCATATGTCTTGGGCTACAGAATGAATATCTGTAGTTTTTTTCAGATGAGAAAAAATTTAATTTGGACAGCCCAGATGGATATCAATATTATTGGAACAGTTTGGAGAAAGAAGACGAAGTGTACTCTACTCGGCAAGTTGGTGGTGGTGGCGTGATGGTGTGGCTAGCTGTTGGCTATTGTGGAAGGACAAATTTAGTGTTCCTAAGTAAGAAGCAGACTCACAAAGGTTATATTGAAACACTAAGCAGTGAGCTTTTGCCATTTGCTTGTGATCTTGGAGGAGAAAACTGGATTTTCCAATAAGATGGAGCGTCAATACACACCGCTAACAATGTTAAAAAATGGTTTCATGAAAACAACTTCAATTTTTTATTCTGGCCAGCCAAGCGTCCGGATATGAATCCTGTATAAAACATTTGGGCTATACTTGTTCATAAAATTTATGAGGGTGGACGCCAGTATGAATCAATTCACCAGCTCAAAGAAGCTCTTACAAACATTTGGGAAATTTTCTGTCAAAAAAAGATTCAGAATCTCATTGATTCGATGCCTAACAGAGTATACGAAGTTATTAAAGCAAATGGGAGACGAACCCCTTACTAAAAACGTTTTATTTTAGAGATACAAGACGTGTCCGTCTACTTTTTTAAAGAAAAATTACTATGCAAAAATGCACCATTTTTGTTTCCTGAATTTTTCCACTACATAATTCAAAAGGATTGAATCTATATCCAAAAAATAATAATATATGATGTCTCCGGAATATAATTATGTTAGAGAAATGAACCTCATATCTCTAATTAAAGAAATAAACGGCTTTAAAGTATTGCAAGTAAGTGTCCGTCAACTTTTTTATGCAGTGTATACAATCCTTTTATAGTAAAAGAAAAGATATTTATTGAAATTTAATTTTTCCGACTGAGTGAAAATAATGCCTGGACCGGGACTCAAACCACAGATCATTGACTTACAAGGTCAAGGCTCTACCAACTGAGCTATCCAGGCCGACATCCCGGTCAGCATTACTCACTCAGACAACCTTATAGGCTGAAACAATCTAGTCTATCATTTAGATAGCTCAACAGAAATAAGCCGCAGGAAATGGAAAACACCAT